>OZ010795.1:418128267-419463053 GCA_963932465.1 Maratus speciosus
TATCAACGCATACTTAGGTACTCGACTTACATATGGTAAATTTTTAATAAAAAATGTTAAATAAGTACCATAATATTAGCTTGGAAATTTGATATCACACTATTTTTTAGCCACAACTTTCCCCTTTTTTCTTTTCTTTTTTTTTTTTTGCTTGGCTTTTTTTTTTACTTTTGAAAAGTTGTTTTTTAGTAGATATCAGTTCTTTTTTTTAAACAGATTATATATAATTGAAATAATTCTACTCGCTAAAATTAGTCCTTGTATAGCCTTTATAAGTAGGGAACAAACACAATAGTATACACTTTGTTTACCTATCATTCATTTTTTAGAGTAATTAATAATTTAAAAGTAAGGAAAGTCAATTTCTTCTTTCAAAGTATCAGTCTTTCTCAATTTATATCGCCTTAAAATTTTCTATGAAGGATGAAAATTTAGTAAAAATCAAATAGAGTCAAAATAAAATATATATTTACAGTTAGTCTGTCAGTTAATTGTTTGTTCTAACTTTTTTTTGCTGACGGTTTTGCAAAATAAATTTATCTTTACAAATACCTACGGAAAATCCGAGAATGAAGCCCCGCAGGCATCTAAAGAATCGAAGATCTGTCTAAAGAAGTAAATCTAGCAATTCTAGACATGATGATGAAACATTTTTGATAAAAAAAATCTAAAAATTTAAAGATATAAACTGTACATATAACTTCATCTTCATTTAGATCGTGTTATAGAGAAGAAAGAATAAATATGTAATTTTACTCAAGTCTGTTTATCCATACCTATTTGCATAAATGTGAGAATATAATTTCGTATAAAAATTCCCGTAAATTGATTATATTTAATAGTCTATTATTAAAGCCGCATAAACATTAGAATAAAATTTTTTTGCAGTTGAAAATTGCCTGAAATCTATAGTCTTATCGTTCGTCAAATTTGTTATATGTTTTTTTTTTAATACCCAGACACCTTTTCTAAGCTCTGACCAAAGATCACAGAAATACTGAAATTATCCAAATACTTATACCTTTCTATCGTATTTCTTTTTTTGAGTGGGGGGACGGGTGAGGAAGGGCGCTTAAGAACTTCGTTTTGTTCTTAGAATTCTGAATTAATCATTGAAAAGATCTGCCTACGTAAGTCTTGTTGCAGAATTTTCATTAGGTAAGAGTTGCATCAACTTATACATCATGTGAATATATTAAATTACTTTTGTAAAATACTAGATGGGAGCCATTGATATTTTCAGAGCATTTGCCTACATTTAAACTTAAATTATTTACAACTATTCATTAATTTTCTATAAGAATTAAAGAAGTCGTTGTTTCCATGGCAACTGTGCCTTTCACTATTGCTTGTTTGTTTGTTTGTTTTATTGAACACATATATATCAGATCACGTGAGGATCACGGCGGGATTTGAACCCGCCCCCACCTACGTTCTCAAGCGATTAGCGGCGTGGTGTCTTATCCACTCAGCCACGGTGGGCCACTATTGCTTTATCTAATACCTAGATACTCAAATTTAACCAGCTGCGTTTAGAATCATGCTCATAACAGAGTACATTTATATGTAAGAGTGGTGACACATATGCACAAGTCGTGTACTCATATTCAAGTTTTTGTCCAAAGTACAGTAACTCAGTTTTCATTAATAGACGTGGAAGATTTCGATTAAACTAAACAAAAAAGTTTAAAAACATTGGCTTTCTGATTTGATTTTATTCAAAATCGTCTTAACCAACCAAAGTTAATGTCCGGGATCCAGAGTGTTTACTGCAAACATAAAAAAAGTTTTCTAAAATGCAGGCTTCTGATTGAGCAATCTCATCGCGCTAATAGCGTGAAATCTATCTTGATTCCGGTCTATTCAACGTCCTTTAAATATTCGAGAAAGCCTTGACAAGTCAGGAAAATATCACACAATGCAGGCAAAACAAAGAAGAAAAATCATTCATTGGCTCGTTAATATCCACGAGCCAATGAATGATTTTGTTCCTTTGCTTTGCCTGCTTTGTGTGATGTTTTTGTGACGCGTGTCAAGACTTTCTCAAATATTTAAGGGGCGTTTGTTTATTTCACCACCATGAAGCTATGAAAGGAGAGGAGCAGACATGTCAATCTTCCCGTGTGAAAAACTACATAAAGAAAACGAGTTCTTTCCTCCTCTTCTGCCCTTTTCTCTCTTGATTTTGACCGATAGCAGCCCATTTAGCAGTCTCCATAGCAAGATGCAGCTATATATGGCGGACGCAAGGGGGAGGGTGTTAGCGTGACCAATGACATAATAGGCCAGTTTATGACGTTTAAAAGTCACACGGAGTTGGATCATCTTTACACGATGATTAGTACAAAGCGGTGCGCCGATTTTTTTTGTGTCCATTGCCGTGTACAGATAATCAACTCCACACTTAGGAACAGCTTCAAATGACGTCATCTACTTCGAGGCAAACGAAAAAGGACAGGCTACCGCGGCGCTACAGCGTCTAGAATATATAGTGTCGAAATCCAATCAGTCGATCACAGCGATATCTGCAGGATATTTCCCAAAACTCCAAGACAATTTGGTCTAGACGCTGTAACATTTTTTTAAAACGTTTTATTAACTTACATTTGACCTGTGTGCTTGGCGTCAAACCCGCTGTAATAATACGATGTTTACTTTGAAATTTGAAAATATATAGCAGATGTCGCTGCGATAATCTCCCTGGATTTCAGCGTCAGTGCACATTTAAGGGATACACTTTTTAGCGGTTCTTGGATAGCAAATTTCCACATTATGTATTCTAGACGCTGTAGCGGTGCATTACACATGTCTCTTTCTTCTTTAAAAAATATCCTGCAGATGTCGATGCAAATGACTGTTTGGAATTCGACATCGTTGTACATTTAAGGGATTCAATACTTTCGCGCTTTTTTAAGTATTGCTGGGATAGTCGATTTCTACAACATATAATCTAGTCGCTATAACGGAACTATAGTTTCTAGAAGATATAGTTTAAAAATCGGCTTATTAAAAAAGTGCTAAAAATTGTATCCCATAAATGTTGAACGAGGCTGAACGACGAATGTCGATTACAGCGACATATGGTAATTCCAACATAACTATTTCAAAAGAAAATGTTTCGCTCAGAGAAGATCTAGAAAATGTTGCTCCTATCGACATTTGTCATTCAGTATTTTTCAATATTTATGGGATTCAATTTTTAGCACTTTTTAAAGAATTACTGGAATAGCCGGTTTCCACACTGTGACCGTGATCTAGGTAGATTTTTCTGTGTTATCGTAACGAGATTGACCAATCAGAAGCCAGAATTTTTGCTAACTTTTCACTCTTTGCAAAATTGTACCTGGATACCGGCCTATATTTCTAGACGCTATAACTGAGCTCAGGAATAGTACAGAAAGCAAACTCTGTATTTTGATACATTAAGGCCGGGATCTAATTCGGAACAAGTGTGTCTCTATAACGAAGTAGCGACATACGGCCAATAAATGTTTATTGCTAAAAGTGATAAAAACAAATCGTTACAGTTCTTTACGAGCATGCCATTATCGCCAGGTTAATGCATGCTGAATTATTTCCATAGTCTAATAGAGATCGTCCATGCGCGTATCTTCTAATGGAGGATATTCCAAATATGGGTTCGAGGCTGAAAAAGTCACGTGGTACCGGTAATTTACCCAAAGAATTTCTAACTGATAGAAGGGAAACAGGAAACTAGACTGTTAAAAATATCGTGAAAAATTACCTCGGTTCTTACAGGTTCTCTATTTTCTGACCAATGAGAACGCTACATAAACGCCTATGAAGCGTTCTCATTGGTCAGAATACAGATAGCCTTTAAAAACAGAGGCAATTTTTCACGATATTTTTAACAGTGTACTACTGCTTTCTCCCATGAACTGTTTCCTTGGCTAGCTGGGATTTACATTACGTAGACGGAGCCTTCCCTTCTTTACGCTAGACGTTCATGCCTTGACCATGTGATCATAACGTAGATTGAATATCCTCTATTCAAGAAATCGGACTGCCGTACTTTCGACAAAAGCTTGAAATGAGCATGTCTCCTGTGCATATATCACCACTCTTATGTATAAAGGCTCTCTGTTATGGTGTTGTTTCTGATACAGCGCCTAGAATACCTAGTGTGGAAATATGCTATCCAAACAGTTCTAAAAATTTGTATCCCTTAAATGTGCGACGATACTGCTAAAATTTCAAGTGTCGATCGCAGCGACATCTGTGGGATTTTCGTATTACTATTATTACATTGTATAGACTAGCAATTTCTTGCAGTTGTAGAAAATATCCTGCGGATGCCGCTGCGATCTGCATATTACAGCAGTATCATTGCACATTTAAGGGATACAATATTTTAGCGCTTTTTTAAGTATTACAGGGTTAGCCGATTTCAACACTATATATTCTAGGCGCTATAGTTTCTGAGCGCTGTTGGTTTAATTTCGATATTCGTGTTTTAGAGTGAGCAATAGAGAAAAGTACTAAAACTATTGAAACAACAACTTCTTTAATATTGAAATGTATAGCAAAGGAGTTCAGAATCAATGCCTTAAATAGTTTCGAATACGCACTGTTGTTATGACATCAATACCCTTCCTGGATGTGGAAATGCAAGATTGTGTTCAACATAATTGGCCGCAATCTAGATAGATTTTTCGCTGTTAGCGAAACGAGATTCATTAATCAGAAGCTTGCACTTTTGCGAACTTTTCGCTGTTTGCAGCAATGCAGGCTATTGATTGGTGAATCTCGTTTCGCTAACAGCGAAAAATCCATCTGGATCCCAGCCTAAATTTCTGTAAACATTGCACTTCATCCATGGCACTAAGAAAATGACTCAAAACTTTTATGACATAGGCCGGGATCCAGAAGCAGCAAAAATTCTCAAACATTCTGGCTTCTGATTGGTCAAACTAATTTCGCTAACAGCGAAAAATCTATCTGGATCTCGGCCATAGTTTTCTTCGATGAAATCAATGCAAAAGATAATATAAAAAAATTTAAAAGACTTCTAAAATGATTTGGCGGGTTTATCGCTGTTTGGCATAATTTATAAACTTTAAAATTAATTAACAGTTTTTCGCTAATTAAGAATATAAAATTTGTGTTTTTAAAGCTGAATTTTACAAAAGCACGTAGATTGAGTAAATATCTGTCCAAAAATGCAATCCTTATTTTTTTTATGTCCATTATTTAAGTCTCTACCTTGATTGAACCATAAATTGTGACGAAGAAAATAAATCGATCATTTTCAATATCTCGACGTTATTTTAAAAAATCTATATCTCTGTTTATAATTAATTTATGAGGATGCATTTGGTCTCAAATTGAAGATATTTTCCATTAGGTCATTCTGGTTTTGGCTTTATTTTTCTGCGATGATTGGTTCTTTTGATATGGGAAATTTTACGCTGGCATGTTTGGTTGATTTTACATGGAGAAGTTGTCATCAGTATAATAAGCAGTTACGGTGTCTTGCGTTTTATTCTTGGCGTTTGTTTGTTTGGCGAGGTTAGCATTTTTTTTCAGCTTGGCTTGGCAGAACGACCGTCCTGCTTGATAAGATAAAACTGATATCTAAGAACATTTTATAAACAATTCGAAATTTAAAAGAGCACAAAAAGCATTCTAAAAAAACGTTCGAAATGGTGGATTCCGCACAATCTCAGGAAATACCAACCAATTTAAAAAATAATGGTGTCAAAATGATGGTGAAAATCCTTGCTCTAAGATAGGCTATATTTTATTTCGGTGCCACTACCCCAACGGGGTTGCAGGAGAAAAAAACGTTCTAAATTACGATTTTTGCGTTACTGAAGGGCATAGAAATATGAAATTTGAAATATTAGTTACTTATTAGATATAAAGGATTTCTAAGAACAGTTCTAAAAAAAATCGAAGTTTAAAAGAGGGGAAAATGCTCAAAAAGCGTTCTAAAAAACGTTCTAAATGGTGGTTTCTACACAATCTCAGGAAATACCAAACCGATTTAAAAAATAACGGTGTCAAAATGATGGTGACAACCCTTGCTCAAAGATAGTCTATATTTCATGTTGGTACTACTACCCCAAAGGGGGGTGCAGGAGCAAAAAACGTTCTAAAAGGTGATTTTTTCGTTACTGAAGGACCTAGAAATGTGAAATTTGAAATATTAGTTACTTGTTAGACATAAAAAATTTCCAAGAACTGTTCGTAAAAAAATCGAAATTTAAAAGGGGTGATAATGCGTGAAGAGCGCTCTAAAAAAGATTCTAAATGGTGATTTCTACACAATTTCGGTAAGTAACAAATCGATTTCAAAAGTAATGGTTGTAAATTGATGGTGACAGAACTTGCTCTAACATGACTCTGTTTTATGTTTGTATCACTACCACCTTGGGGTTGCAGGTGTAAAAAACGTTCTAAAATGCTGTTTTGTGTTATGGAAGGGCCTAGAATTGTGAAATTTGGAATGGTAGTTACTTTTAAGATATCAATGATCTCTAAGAACATTTCCTAAAAAAATCGAAATTTAAAAAGGGTTAAAATGCGCGAAAAGCGTTCTAAAAAATATTGTAAATTGCTATTTCTATGCAACCTCAGGAAGTACTTAACCGATTTCAAATATAATGGTGAAAAATTATGGTGACAGCACTTGCTTCAAGATAGGCTATATTTTATGTCTGTTTCCACTACCCGAGAGGAGATGCAGGAACTAAAGACGTGCTAAAAATGCGATTTTTGAATTATGGAAGGAGCTAGATTCATGAAATTTCGCATGGTATATATTTATTAGATATA
This sequence comes from Maratus speciosus, assembly GCA_963932465.1. NCBI lineage: Eukaryota > Metazoa > Arthropoda > Arachnida > Araneae > Salticidae > Maratus > Maratus speciosus. The sequence goes on from OZ010795.1 coordinate 418,135,066, forward strand.
AATGACCTATCGTATAAAAAGAGTTCTAAAAGCCTATTTGTGAGCAATCTCAGAAAGAATCAAACTAATATCAAATTGATGCTGACAGCTTCTGCTCTAACATAGACGTTATTTCATGTCAAGGTCACTATCACCTGGAGGTTGCAGTAGCAAAAAACGTACTAAATTTCGATTTTTGTGATCAGTAGGGGCTAGCAACTTGAAATTAGGCAAGGTAACATATTTATTAGATGTAAATTATCTTTAAGAATAGTTTCGAAAAAAAATGGATATTTAAAAGGGGTGGAAATGCGCGAAAAGCGTTCTAAAAACGTTGTAAAAACATTCTAACTTGCGATTTCTACTCCATCTCAGGAAATACCAAACCTATTTCAAAAGTAATGGCTGCAAATTGATGGTGACAGTCTCTGCTCCAACATAGGCTATATTTTATGTTGCTGTCCCTACCATCTGGGGGTGCAAGAGCAAAACATGTTCTAATTTGAGTTTTTTGCACAACTGAGGGGTCTAACATTTTTAAATATGGCATGGTATTTACTTACAAGATGCAATTGCTTTCTACAAGCAGTCGAAAGAAAATTCCAAATTTAAAAGGATGAAGTGAGCGAAAAGCGTTCTAAAAACATTCTAAATTACAATTTTTATGCAATTTTATCAAATACCAAACCGATTTAAAAGGTAAAAGGTGTCACATTGTTGGTGATAGTACCAGCTCAAACATAAGCTATATTTCATGTCTGTGACATTACCACAAGAGGGTTGCAGGAGCAAAAAACTTTCTAAATTGCGATTTCTGTGATACTGAAGAGGCTAGAAATTTTAAATATGTCATGGTAGTTAATTATAAAATATAAATGCCCTTGTAGGACTGTCGAAAATAAATTCGAATTAAAAAGGGGTGAAGTGAAAGGGAGGTGCGAAAAGCATTCTAAAAAGGAAACGATTTCTATGCAATTTCAGGGAATATAAACCGATTATAAAAGTATTAATTGCGAATCAATGGTAACAGTCTCTGATACTACACAGGCTATATTTTGTGCAGATGTTTCTGCCAACTGGGGTTCACTGGAACAACAAACGTTCTAGAAAAGGCCTTTAAAAGCTTTCTAAATTACGTTTCTGTGGAATTTTAGGAAATAATAAACCGATTTCAAAATTAATATTTGCAAATTAATGGTGACAGTTCCTATTTCAACATAGCCCTGTATGTTGAGAGAGGTGGTAGGACTTGGAATTTGACATGATGGTTAATTTTAAGACGTAAGAAGATGGTTTCTAAAAAATTTAAAATTTCAAATGAATACTGAAATAAGCGTATTAATTTAGCATAAAAGTTTCAAAATATTTTCTAAATTATCATTTATTCAGTTTTATTTCTCTTTATTAATTTAAATCTAATTTCTGCCTAATGCAGTGTAATACTGAAGTTTAGTCAAACTATGTTTTAAATAGTAATTTTTGAATTATTCCTAAAAATATAATTTCTTTAAAAAAAATTGATATGTAAATATCACTTGGCATATTCAAATATTACGCGAGCAAAGCCGCGGGGTTTGCTAGTATGTAATAAAAATAATAAGATTTCTTTATTTGTTTCAGAACTTTTAAATAATTTTCAATAAAATAGATACAAATTGAGTTAAAAATACAATGTGTCACATTTTAGTGTTTCTTTTTATAGAAGTTGCAAAAAGTATATACAGTCGGTCCTCGTTATCCCGACACTCGGTTTTCACGTCACTCCGCTTTTCACGTCAGTTTTTCAATTTTCCGATATTCTGTATATTATTTTAATGTAAATAAACTCCGGATTTTACGTCATTGAATAAATTTAAACTCCGTATATCCCGGCGGTTTAGGAAAATTGTCCATTTTTCATAATCCATCTTATAAGCACGGAAATTAAGTGGTAAGAAATTTATTAGCCAAACTTTCACAATGGTGTCTAAAATACTCATAGAGATAAATGAGAAATTTTACTTCAATCCTTTATCTGAATAATTAGACCCACACACTATGACTGACCCACTTAAGCTCCAGATAGACATGTCTGTCTACTCGCGGTCTTTTTGTTCTGGTCAGGCTGCGCTTTCTTTTGGTTACACGACATTTTTCATCCGACTAAAACCGAAGCATTGTATTGCATTGAACTGATCAGAAATAATCTAACATCCACTTCTGAAACAACGAATATTCATTAAAATTCATCGTATAATATTGAAAAAAGAATTGTACGAAGCAAATATAGGGATAAGGAAACCTTAATACATCATTATTTAATCTAACAATATAAAAACAAGTAATCATAAATCTGATTTTTTTTCTTTTCAATTTTGTTTTTGTCTTTGTTTTGTTTAATAATAATATTTTATTGCTTAAAATGGAAGAACAGTTATGAATTTTAAATTGTCTTAAATTAATTAAAAATACAGATGTTTATAAACATATTTTTCTCCAACTCCGGTTACCGCGTCACTCCGCTTATGACGACTCTTTTTTCTGGTCATTGAAGTGTCGGGATAACGAGGTTCTACTGTATTCTAAAACATACATATGCTTTGTTGTCTTCATACATGAATTTAAAGAGTGTTTCAATAAAAATACATAAATTTGTTTTGTGTTAGTACAGTAATTGCAAATAATGCGTTTTCTAATATTTTTATGATAAAAAAAATAATTTTACTGTTATTAAACCGAAGTTTTTGTCTTGCAATTAAAGAGAAATATGATATGAGAAATTTCATTTATATTGCTGTGTTTTCTATACATAACATAGAATGTTTAAAGTAAAATTTTTAGCTTTAACTTTTTATGTCCTTTTTTTATATTTTCTTAGCTTTAACTTTTTATGTCCTTTTTTTATATTTTCCTTTATATTATCAGTACATAAAAAAAGAAATTTAAAAGATAAATTTTTAACTGCTAACATAATATTTTTAATTTACAAGTTCTAAGGATATCATTAATGCGCCACGTCATTTCGAACAATAATTTTATAGTTTATATACAACATAAAAAGATCCTTACAGTTTTTATTTACTGAAAAATGAAATATTTTTAATTAGAAAGGCTGGAAAACATTGGAATAAAAGAAGTTAGAAAAAGATACTTCGAGACTTTTAAAAAGAAAAGTTTCCAACTTTCTTGTACACATTCAATCGAGCAATATGAAATTTGCCCTATTGAAGAATCTTTACCTTTTCAAATACTTTGAACGGTAGTAATTAGTAAATATTTGTGTTATTCAAAAATTTATTTATTTCTGCATATAAAAGGAACAAAATATATATATTTTTTTTATTCTGAAATAAACTACAAATGTAAAGTATTATGCATATTCCTGGAATTAAAAGCGCATTTAAAAGATTTATATTAAAAGAACACTAATCTTTTTAGATGTTTTATTGTGATTTTTATATTGTTATTTTCGTTAATCAGAGTGAGAGAAAAAAACAAACAAGATTTAAACAGAATGTAGACTCTTTGAGGGAAAAAAGTGAACATCACTTACTGTTTCTGCAACAAATTATTGTAGAAAAGTTACTGGTACCAAACAATTGGATGTAAAATCTACTTTTAAATGATGTATCTAATACTTGCTTACTGGCCATCTACATATCAAAACGATCCTAAACTTTTTCCCCAATAGTAATACCCAAGTTTTACACAATAGTTACATTCCATACCGTTCAATTAGCCTAAATAAAAAAGTTCATGGAATGCGTATGGTTAGTTTCAGAGATGTTAATTATTATAAAATGAGCCTATTTCCCCGACTACGAAGAAGGGTTATGTGTTTCACGCGTATCTGGGTATGTGAATTTATTTATACCCTTGAAACATCCCAACGGCTGGATGGATTTTAAGGAATGATGTCTCTATCGATTCGTCTTAATCGTCCGATCGTTATAAGCTAGCTTTTGTTTTTACAAATTAAAAATATCGGCCGTAAAATACAAAATGACGGTAGAGACGAAAATAAAACTACGCATCATATTGAGTGGCATATCATTGGATAGGTCTTTCAAAATGAAGACGATGGTTCATTGACTATTTTATAGTCAGAAGCTCCATTTAAATATTATACAACCTGGAAGTTGTGAAGGTAGTATCTCTCGCTTTACGGAAACCCTAACCATCATAAACATCTATAGGCCTCATCAAAATAGAGTTTATAGATAGGAACTAACAATTAAACACAACTTAAAAGTCTTCAATGCAAGTAAAAATAAATAGGTAAGCAATATAAAAAATAGTTTCACTTACATGAGAAAGAATTATTTCACTTTTTACGCAGTCGGTTTTTTTTTAATTTAATTAATTTATGTTATTTAAAGGCTGAGTCTAATTTAAAGTTCTACTCGAATTTTAAGTGCTACAGAATGACTACGACACTTCTGTTAATGTTTTATTTATTGCTAATTAGGCCATTTCACTCGCTTAATAGGTTTCGACTATTGGCAGCCTTGTTTCAATAAAATAAATAACATATATATATATATATTTCAAATTATGTTTTTCTACACATCATAGACGGCCTTTAAACGATCAATTTGAAAATTTTAATTATAATTCAATAACTTCTTGGGGAAACAAAATGGAAATTCAGAATTAGCATAAAACAGAATATAATATATGTAAATCTATCAAAAAAAATTGTAGGTTGCAATTTATATACACTGCTCAAAACAATTAAAGGATATTTGAAGTTTTATGTAAAATAAAGATATAAACGAAATTTTTTTGCCGAAAATAGAAGAGGAGAATCACAAATGCAAATTTTTCTGGTTTTCAAACTGTGGAGTATACAAATTTTGAGTTCGACGTCAAAAACGTCGCTTCAGCGGCAGCGAATGAAATTTGACTTTCAACTGGATAAAAGAGAATGAAGACAAGGATGATCGGCATTCAGTGATTGCTTTGTTTCGATGAGTACGATGTCTCAGTGAAGTCATTTGACAGATTCAGAAGCTTTGAGAATTGTTGGTAGGTTAGAAGGGGGCCAAACTCAAGCCGAAGTAGCGCAAGTCATTGGAGTGTCACAAAGTGTCATTTCCAGGATCTGGAACCGTTTTTTGGAGAGTGGATATGTGCAGGCCGAAGACCAGGGCAAGGTCTTAGACGGGCAACAACGCCCAATGAAGTTCGGTATTTAGCGTTAACAGCTCGGAGATGCCGAACCATGAACGCTACTTTTCTCCAACAAAACCTTCGCTCGGCTACAGACACCACGATTTCTACTCAGACTGTCCGAAACCGACTCCATGCTGTAGGTCTGTATGCTCGCCGACCGATGGTATGTGTTAGATTAACATCAAGGCATCGCCGCGACCGCAGGGAGTGGGCAACCGAACATGTCAACTGGAGGAGAAATGAATGGAGCAATATTCTGTTTTCTGACGAGTCCCGTTTTTCTGTGCATCCGTATAATAGGCGTATTTTCATCTGGAGGGACCGTGGCAGTAGGAATAATCCTGCGTTCGTGCACGAAAGTGTCAGATTTGGCGGTGGAGGAGTGTTGGTGTATGGTGGCATCTCCATTGACGGGCGCACTGACCTCTACATCATTCGAGATGGAGCTCTGACTGGTCGCCGATATATGGATGAGATCCTCAGACCTGTTGTAGTCCCTTACGCTGCAGCAATCGGAGATAACTTCATTTTAATGGACGATAACTGCAGGCCACATCGTGCAAACCTGGTGGAGGATTTCCTTTTCGAGGAAGGAATCGTTCGAATGGAATGGCCAGCGTGTTCCCCAGACATGAATCCAATCGAGCACGTTTGGGACGCTCTAGGAAGACGAGTTTCTGGCCGCCAACAACCCCCACAAACTCTCCAAGAACTGGAAAGAGCTCTTCTGGAAGAGTGGGGCAGAATACCCCAACTCGTCATTAATAGCCTCATTGAGTCCATGCCTCAAAGGTGTTCAACGTTGCTGGCCGCCCGTGGAAACCATACCCCCTACTGAAAATGATTTTCTTTGAAGAAAACACCTTTTCTTATTCTTTTTTTCTCATATGCACAAATTGTGTTTTTTTCCTTTAGTACACAAATGCGCAATAAAATGCATTTTTTTCTGCCAAACATGTGTAATTTATTCTCATATAACCTACTATGTCTGTCGACCATCTATCAATCAGCTAAACATTTTACCAGATACAAAATCCACCTAAAACTGCAATATCCTTTAATTATTTTGAGCAGTGTAGTTTCGAGTAGTAATTTTGTAATTCATAAGTAATAATATATTTTTTTATTGTAAATTCAGTGCATTTATGTTTGGGTATCTTGTGGTTATAACCACACACAAGAAAAAAATATCAGAATAGGAATTTAAATCTATTGGAATTGAAATCTTCTATTTGTCCTTTAATAAACTCTTTGGTTCACCTTAGGGCTTCTTTCATTATTCATGGGAAAACATCCAAAGATTACACCCTAGTCTATAATTTCGACTATGAAGGTACGTCTGCAACTTCATAATTCATAATGGTAATAAATAACGAGTGTATTTTCCTACTGTCTATTTTCGACATATCTTAACCTACAACTGCAAAGTGTTACAATTAGTTCGACAGAAACTGTTATATATATATACAGGTTATCCATAATTAAACGACCCTACTTTAAAGTTGTCTACAAACGGAATTATTGTTTAGAAAGCTGTGAAATTTTGTAAAGGATATAATAGGGAATTTGTTCAAGTGAAAAAAATTAATCAAACGCCAACAGATGGCGTTTTTAATGAGTTATACATTTAACATACATTTACGATATTTAACATATTTTATTGTAACAAAACATGTTCCACATGACGACCATCATTTTCAATTACCATCTGCAGTCGTAAGTTAGCAAGTTCCACAGTTGAATGCAGTGTGTTCTGGGAAATGCGAAGAACATGTCGTGGAACGCTCTTTTTTAAGATCAGGTAAAGTTCTTGTATTATCATGACTTACCAAATGTTTCAAATGCCCCGAAATTCCGAAATTTTCGTAAAGGAACTAATGTGGAATTACCGCTTTGGTAAAATAATTTTACTGACATTACTCGGTCTGCTAAACAAAACGACATTCGGATTATATATATAATGGCGCAAAGTGTATAACGTTTCCGGAGTGAACTCATCGGGATCTTGATAACCTTTCGTTGAAGTTAGCCATTTTATTTGGGCCATGTTAGGCTTAAGTACCGATGCCGTATTATAAGTCGAACAACTGCCTTATTTAATCTACGTTGTATAACATCTATCCTTCTTCAGTTTTTTAAAGCATATAAAAACTATAAAATCATCATACATATTAAAACGCAATGGTAAAATTTTAAGTAGGCCCATTTCGGGACATCTGCACTTGCATATCAACCCTGTTCAATTTAGAGGGATTGAGAACGAGTTCTCGGTGACTGAGCGGTCTAAAGCAGCAATTTAAAATGCCGATATTTTGTAGTGGATAGCAGGTTCGAACCCAACGCCCGGCAAAATGATTTCTGCAATATTTTTTGCGATGAGTTATTTCAATAATGACATATTTTATTAGGAGGAGAAGTTAAATGATTTTTATTTTATTATTATTATTATTTGAATGTTTTATAATTAAATAAAATTTAACGCTGAAAAGTATTTAAAATAATAATAATAATAATTTTATATTTAAAATATTTAAGCTAAAGTATTTTTTATATAATTATCAATGAAATAAAATGAGCTGATCTATAATTTTTGTTATATCTTCTGACCATTATCAAGAATATATGTGTATGTGTGTCAGAAAGAAAGGTTTGCCTTTCTTTTCCTTAAAAAGGGAAGACGGAAAGAAAGAAAGATATTCATATAAGAACTATTAAAAAAATTACCTAGATATCCATTGTTTAATATTTAAAAAAATTATAAAAATGTAAAATAAAATTCAAGTAATAAAAATCATGTGCTGCACCAAGTTTCAAATTTGAGCTTTTAGAGAATGAGACTGATAAAAATAAAATTCATGGCAGATTTTAATGATTATGTAGTTAAAAATTATAATAAATCAATCAAAATAAATACTGTTATTTTTTCGAAAAAATGAGACCATAGTAAATAAAAATAAATGCTCTATCCCTTATTTTTAGTTAAATTTTAGGTAAGAGAAGCATAATAATTGTAAATTATAAAGTTAAAATTCTGTGACTTCATTAGTCACAGAAATGTTCTGTGACTTCATAGGTTTGGCTGACTGTACCCTCTATCGCTTTAAAGAAATAGGAATCACTTATGCAATATAGAAATTTGTCACAATTTCAATAATTAATTTAAAAGCAATTTATTAAAAATTCAAGAAATTTTCTAATGAAACATTCAAGTTATTTACCTTCAAATCTTGACGGGTACCACACTGTAAAAAAAACGACATTTTTACAGCACAAAGTACATTCATCTCGCGCACAAACTCGATCACAGTGAATGCGCTGTAACTTTCTTTGGTTTCTAGACTATATTAACATGGAAAATACAGTAGTTGCGTAAAATTAACAGCACAATATGACGCCAGCAGTTTGTGCCCTAAAAAATGCGTCCAAATTGCCAGCACATTGTGCTGTTAATTTTACGCAACTACTGTATTTTCCATGTTGATATAGTCAGGAAACCAAAGAAATATTACAGCACATTCACGGTGATCGAGTTTGTTCTTGGAAATTTACAGTGTTTTTTTTACAGTGCATCTAGTTAGCAAACACATTGAAAACAAAATCTCCTCGAAAGTTTCTAGGTTTTATGTCAGCTGCTGCGTGACGTCAAAAGAAATTTATTCGCATTTTTATTTCAATTGTTAGATTTCACGCCCTCTGCCGTTGAAATTTCACCAAATGATTCCAGATCACAGTCCTCAGTTTGTCTTTTTATAAATTGAGAAATTTGATTTTCTGGTGTGAATTTGAAATTTCTGATTTAGTAAAAAACGTTCCGTTCAAAAGGTTTTGTTGTAATAAAAAGTTTGTAAATTATTGTAAATGTATGCAAAGTCACCGCCTCCTGATTATTTTTCAGGGGTTGTCTATATCTTTGTCTCATTTAAACTGAGAAAAATAAATGTAAAAAACTTTTTAAAATTATTGGTGTTCAAATTGGACGGACCGTCCATATCCGTCTACGAGAGCCGCCATTTTTTTTATCAGAGCTCAGGATAATTTTCAGTCGGCGGTGGCTAAATGTGTAATTTATAAAAACACCCTCTGGTGGCGAGATTTTGAACTAAATCTTTTTTGCTCAAACAAATCACCGTCCCTTTACCATGTCTTAAAATTTGCAACATTCTGACCAATAGTTTGATCTGAAGAAAACTTTAAAGTAGGGTCGTTTAGTTATGGACACCCTGTATATATGATATTTGTCATGATGTAACTGTCGTATTTATGAACCGATTTTGATGTCACTTAGTATGTACATAGTCTATACCAATGTCTCTAATTTGATGGCCATATTCATCCGCCATCTTCTTTCAATATTGCGGCCATAATTTTGTCTCTTATTTTAAATCTAAAAAAGGGTACAAAAAATTGTAAATTGAAATATATATATTTTTTTAAGCGTGACCTTTAAAACGTGATTCCAGAACATTTATTGTTTTCTCTTTAACTCAAAAAAAAAAAAAAAAAAAAACGCTGATATATAGCAGTTTGAATTTCCAGAGTATCACTTGAAGACAATGAGATATTTGTTGAGTGAAAACACGCGTATTTATTAAACAATTTAGATGTGACTAAGCATGTATGCAGGAGATCCAAGTTTATTAGTCAGCTGCGTACGCTATTTTGTTTCAAAATGTCAACCACTAATTTATTTATTTTTTTCAAGCGGTTAAAAAAAATAGCATGAACACAGAATTCTAAAGTACAAAAAATTTAAAAAGTAGAATTTTGAAAATTACTGGTAGGGATATTTCATCGACGTAATCGTATTATCAACATATTTAAAACATTTTAATATAAACATATGCCACTCGTATAGGTAAAAAATTGAAATAAATTTCAATCTTTTTGGACACTTCTAGACTATTAGTTCATAAATCATTTTTCCCGATGTGAATGAACTTTCGCTTAAGTTTAGAAAATAATTTAAACTGTGGGTGTTCTCATTTTTGTTCATTATTGAAGGAATATTCATATGCACAAAATTATGTATATATATATAAATCATATGTCATTGTAAAGAATGAATAGAAAGTAAAAGTAGATAGTATATATAGTAATAGATATAGTAATAGATAGTAATAGATAGTAATCACAATGCTTTAGTAAATATGAGAATATATATATATATATATTACATTAGGAATTTCTTAAATTACTTATCAACATTATTATATGAAATGATGATCTGGAAAGTAATCTTTCGCTCCGATATTCCGTTATGATTTTCCCATATCAGTTATTTATTTATGAGAGCAATAATACAAAATAATATTAACATTAAAAGACAAGAAACCAATAGCAATGATTTGCGCTGGGATTACAGTGTGGAAATACATTTTAAAAATAAACGGACAATTAGTAAAATATTTTTAATTTAAGATGATTTATTACTTACGTATTATTTACTATACATCTTTTGTTAATTTTCACTTCAAATAGTTTCTCTGTTGTTTTATAGAGAGTTTTAAAAAGTGTGTTTTTTTTCTATATAAAAAATTAAGTTTAATACTTATGATGGATATTTTTTTTGTTATTAAGAAAAATTAATGGAAAGCAAAGTTCATCTTAATGGGTTTAATTTTATTAATATATTTTAGTTTTTAATGCTTTTATAATTAAAAGGTTAACATCTGGAAGTTGTATCTAGTAAAATCGTTTTTTCCTTTAATAAAATATTTTATTATTATTATTATTACTGCTCAAGGGAAATGTTCTTTTGTTTGGAAGATAAAGTTTTAATGTTCTCTTATTACTTTTTCAAAAAAGAGAAATCTTGTTCTTCGCAGTTCATCTCTAGAGATATTTAACGATATTCGTTCGTAATATCGCTGTTAACAAAATGAAAGGTCCCAAGAACACTCTATTTCCATTTTAGATGAAAAAAGAGACAGTATAAATACTCTGCTTGGGTGATTTTCTTTTTCAGTCTGAAATTTATTCTCTTCTTTTTTTTCCTTGAAAGAAATACAAAAATGTTTCTGGTATGCTTTTTTCTTTGTGTGAGACTACAAAATGCCCGTATTGTGAACTACTAGTTTTCATTACAAAAGTTCATTTCAATGTAATTTTTGCACTCTTCCTTAGTCTATACGCTGATGATTTTCCCGGATCTACGATATCCGCTCGTACAGACTTCTAAAAAAATGTTATTTAAATTGATAGGTTGTCACCACCGATATATAATACCAGCGATAAGTGATATCGGGCACGATATTTGAAGGATTTTCAAAAATGCTAAAATTCTTCAATTAATATTAAAAAATAATTTATTTACAAAATATTTACATAGAATCACAACATTATTTACATTTAAGGTCTCGTGTATAGACGATCCTGCCAGCTACTAAGTTACATATCTAGTACTTTCTGCGCGCTGCGACAACTTATATCAATACTCTATTACCCTATTCAACCTTCTCACCCCACGGTATCTCATTAGGTTTATCGGATGATCAACGTGCACCCCGTGGCGTCTTTTTTCTCTGAATCCCGAAAACTCAACCAAAAATACACCAAACTACAAACCTCCATTCTTGAGGTTTTTCACTAGTTCTCCCGTTTCTCTATTTGCTATCCTTCCAGAGAACAAAAAAAGGAGATACCAGTCGTGTCCACAAGAACAAATTATGTCACAAATGTTGACCTCAGGTGGCATCCCCTACCTATCAGATATACCGGGAATTGTTTTGTTTGTCTTATCTGTGATCTATGTTCTGTAATCAATTGTCTCAATGGGGCTTGTTCATACAATAAGATATTGTTATAATAGCTCCTATAAACTTCTAGATATGGAAAATTATTACTTTAAACTCATGTACGCAGAATGCGATACATATGAAATAAAATAAATAAATAGATAGATAATATCAGATAACAATAATCTTAATTTATTACCTGCACATTAGCGTCAGAAACCTGACAGATATTACGAGTTAAAAATTCATCATATTTCTATTATTGTGCATCTGGTGCTTCATGGACAAACAAAGTATATGAACTTTCATTATAGATTTTGTTTTAAAATTTACATTTAGTAAAGTGTGTGCTCAAGTGTTCTATGACATAAAATGTATTAAAGAATTGTGTTATTTAAAATGTTGCCCCAAAATATATAATCAAAACGCTTAAAAATAGATACAGACACTAAACATTTTTAGTGCTAATCATTCGATTTTTGGGGGTTATAACTGAAAAAGTCTTCTAAAGACAGAAACTTTTGAACAGTATTAAGAATAATTCATTTTAAAATAGATACGGGATAATTAATGTTTTGTCTAATTTCAAGATTTCAATTTTAATTAATTTTTCAACTACATTTCAGCAGTGAAATTACGCTTGAAATTATTGAATATTAATGATGTGAATTATCACATTGCTACAAAGCGTAAACCAACTTAGTGAAAAATGTCCAAGCCGGGAATCGAACCCGGGTCCCCGGAATAGATCTCCAGTGCTCTACCACTAAACCACAAGGACGATGTCCAGCTTGGCATTTCTCACTTATATAAGTCGGTAAGGCTGCTACTGCAGCACAAGATAGAGAAGTCTTGATGAGCACACATTCTAGTGGCGTAACATGAGACGCAAATAAACTCAGCATCGGTGAATATACAATTTTAATTAATTTTTCAACTACATTTCAGCAGTGAAATTACGCTTGAAATTATTGAGTATTAATGATGTGAATTATCACATTGCTACAAAGCGTAAACCAACTTAGTGAAAAATGTCCAAGCCGGGAATCGAACCCGGGTCCTGGATTAGATCCCCAGTGCTCTACCACTAAACCACAAGGACGATCTCCAGCTTGGCATTTCTCACTTATATAAGTCGGTAAGGCTGCTACTGCAGCACAAGATAGAGAAGTCTTCATGAGCACACATTCTAGTGGCGTAACATGAGACGCAAATAAACTCAGCATCGGTGAATATACAATTTTAATTAATTTTTCAACTACATTTCAGCAGTGAAATTACGCTTGAAATTATTGAGTATTAATGATGTGAATTATCACATTGCTACAAAGCGTAAACCAACTTAGTGAAAAATGTCCAAGCCGGGAATCGAACCCGGGTCCTGGATTAGATCTCCAGTGCTCTACCACTAAACCACAAGGACGATCTCCAGCTTGGCATTTCTCACTTATATAAGTCGGTAAGGCTGCTACTGCAGCACAAGATAGAGAAGTCTTCATGAGCACACATTCTAGTGGCGTAACATGAGACGCAAATAAACTCAGCATCGGTGAATATACAATTTTAATTAATTTTTCAACTACATTTCAGCAGTGAAATTGCGCTTGAAATTATTGAATATTAATGATGTGAATTATCACATTGCTACAAAGCGTAAACCAACTTAGTGAAAAATGTCCAAGCCGGGAATCGAACACGGGTCCTGGATTAGATCTCCAGTGCTCTACCACTAAACCACAAGGACGATCTCCAGCTTGGCATTTCTCACTTATATAAGTCGGTAAGGCTTCTACTGCAGCACAAGATAGAGAAGTCTTCATGAGCACACATTCTAGTGGCGTAACATGAGACGCAAATAAACTCAGCATCGGTGAATATACAATTTTAATTAATTTTTCAACTACATTTCAGCAGTGAAATTACGCTTGAAATTATTGAATATTAATGATGTGAATTATCCCATTGCTACAAAGCGTAAACCAACTTAGTGAAAAATGTCCAAGCCGGGAATCGAACCCGGGTCCCTGGAATAGATCTCCAGTGCTCTACCACTAAACCACAAGGACGATGTCCAGCTTGGCATTTCTCACTTATATAAGTCGGTAAGGCTGCTACTGCAGCATAAGATAGAGAAGTCTTCATGAGCACACATTCTAGTGGCGTAACATGAGACGCAAATAAACTCAGCATCGGTGAATATACAATTTTAATTAATTTTTCAACTACATTTCAGCAGTGAAATTGCGCTTGAAATTATTGAATATTAATGATGTGAATTATCACATTGCTACAAAGCGTAAACCAACTTAGTGAAAAATGTCCAAGCCGGGAATCGAACACGGGTCCTGGATTAGATCTCCAGTGCTCTACCACTAAACCACAAGGACGATCTCCAGCTTGGCATTTCTCACTTATATAAGTCGGTAAGGCTTCTACTGCAGCACAAGATAGAGAAGTCTTCATGAGCACACATTCTAGTGGCGTAACATGAGACGCAAATAAACTCAGCATCGGTGAATATACAATTTTAATTAATTTTTCAACTACATTTCAGCAGTGAAATTACGCTTGAAATTATTGAATATTAATGATGTGAATTATCCCATTGCTACAAAGCGTAAACCAACTTAGTGAAAAATGTCCAAGCCGGGAATCGAACCCGGGTCCCTGGAATAGATCTCCAGTGCTCTACCACTAAACCACAAGGACGATGTCCAGCTTGGCATTTCTCACTTATATAAGTCGGTAAGGCTGCTACTGCAGCATAAGATAGAGAAGTCTTCATGAGCACACATTCTAGTGGCGTAACATGAGACGCAAATAAACTCAGCATCTGTGAATATACAATTTTAATTAAAATTGCAGGAAACGCATAAAACTTATAAAGACCGCACTTCAACAAATACCGTCTATAGTGAGAAAAATATTAGTACCTTTTCTGAATCCTAGTATATGATATAGAGAATTGTATAACTAATTTATAGTGTGCTAAAATGTATTTCAGTTTGGAAACATATAACACGGCTGAAAGATCTCCTTTCGTAATTTCCATCAGTACACGTAAAAGTACTTGAAATCTCTAGAAGATGCCTGTACATGATCTATAGAACTTATACACACCATGTAATTGTTATTTTAAGTTAATTTTAAAACTTAATTCTATAAATAAAGCCACCGAAAATTCCTTTATGTGCCCTTGTAAATTAAAGATAAAGGCTATCTACTGTACACCTTATTCTACTGAAAACATCTTCCAGTGCAACTAAGTGGTATATAACAATTTCAAAAAGGTTGAATTCATGTAACATAATTAAAATTCATTACAAACGAATTGTGAACGTATTGTAAATATTATATAATACATTTTTAATACAGATCATTACGTAGAAAAGCAGAATAACATATTTCAATTAAATTAAAATCCAAGTATTTCTAAAAATTAAATTACCATGCACGACTATGTCTGTAACGGACACACCCACAGACAGACGGCAGAGCAAATCGAAATCATAAATACTTTTCAACTATTTTGAGAAATAAGGAAAAAAATCGTGTTTGTTCAACTACAATATTTATAATAAGTTTCAGAATCAAAATAGATCTAGAAATTCACCAAATATTACAAAAAACTTTTTTAAGGGACTAGTATGAAAATATTTTTATGTTTTTCAAAGATATATACTTTATTCTCTAATCTCTCTATTCTAAAAAAAGTAACTACCGCTGTCACCGCCGCCGCCGGTTTTGAATTTTTTGTGACCGGAGGTCTTTCTTCGTTAATATTAAGAAAAAAATTGCATACAAAAATATGAAAATCGGTAGTATTATACAGAAATGTTTGATAAACACGCTGATGCAGACAGTTTTTAAATCGAAAAATTATTTTAAGAGATATTTAATGCTAAAGTTGGACAAAATCGTTCCACTAAAAAAGTTTTATAGGAGCAAAAACTATACATCGGAATTTAATAATTTTTAGATCGTTTTATACGTTATAATTTCCCAGTGTGCAGAATAACTTTATTTTTTTAATTTGACTCATTTTTCGAGGTTTTATTTCTATTTTAAATTCAAATTTTCAGCATTTCGAGAGATATTTTTTACTTATTTTAGAAAATTGTACATAATTGTACACATAAATTGTAAATAATTGCGTATAAAAAGCAGGAACTTATTGAAAAATACGTCATAAAAAGTATACACGTGAATTTTAAAAGAAAAAGGATATTGTAAAATAATAAATTCATTAACATGCGTTAGAAGTCTTAAATAGGAGAAATTACGTCATATTTACGTCACATTACAGTTATACATAAAATGAACACAAAATAATATTGCAAAACAGTTTGAATTTAGAAATTGTGCTAGACATTTATTTGATATTTTGAGAGGATTTTTTCAACTATTTTTGTTAGGAAAGCGCAAATAATATTTCATTTCTAACAAAAGTATTTTCACCTGAATATTTAAAAGAGAAAGAATAGCTTGGTCAAAATTACGTCAGATTCAAAACGATTAATTTAAAATGTCTCATTTAAAAGAACTTTCTTTTCGCTTTGTTAAAAAATACCAGGAGATAAAAACTCTGTTTACTTAATTCCCTTTATATTAGCTTATTTTGAAATGTTGTTACACGAGTCTACGTCATCAAGTTATTTTGATTTCGACGTTTTATTTGTATTTTTATTAATGCTGTACTAATTTATTTGTTCTTTCGTTATTTAAAATAAAAATTATGTCAATTTGTTTAATTTGGAAAAATTGGTCGACTGGATAATCAAGTAATACCGCAGCGGATTTGGCGTTAAAATTCCCCAATCAAAGAGAAATGAATAGAAATCCGTTTATAGGGAGATCGTCACTGTTTTTTTAATTATAATTCAATCTTTCGAAATCTTTTTAAAGCCGATCAAATTAGCGTGCATTTAGAGTCTGAGGTGTCTGGACGGGGGTTGGCGAGCGTAGCTCGTAGGGGGCCGAGCCCCCTAGTATTAGAAAAAAAATCTTCCATGATTTTTGCTGTTGAGAAACTTAATTCATAAATGATTTATTTGTAAAAATTACGCATAGAAGATTGTTATTTTTGTCCATCTTTCTCTGACGATTTGAACAATTTCTATCTATGAACATATTGAAATCCTTGCCTGCAATAAATTGGAATTTGTCATTTAACCATACATGCCTAAATATTTTAATTACAAATCTTTTAATTCTTAACAGGATATTTCGATTTATCTTTTTTTCATATTATAAAATGAATAATTGTAAAATTTGAATTATTGTTGCAGTATCGAATGAATTAAAAAAAAAAATGTAATTTCGGTTTCTCTGTGTGCCGCCTGCCTTTCGACTTGATCTAATGCTTGTATATATTCGTTTATCGTCACGTAAATTATAAGTGAGGGGCTCACAACCATAGCAGACCAACTCGCTTTTGGTAAAAAAATTACATAGTTCATTTCGAAGGTGAATATAATTAAATAGTAAACAAGGTCTATTTTCATATATGCCATCTGTTTACAGACTTGGTTCCCTGTGACAGTAGATAAAATAGACTTTATGTAACTTTTAAATGGACTATCCTTTTTTTTTCCAAAAATGACTTGCCCAGCAAACACATATTTACCAGGAAAGTCACCAATGGATGTTAAAATTATCATGATTGCCAAGTACATCAATTTTCATGTAGCATTGCGATATGTTTTTAATGGCAAAATAAAGTTATATCATATAAGTGATGCCAGTAGAATGCATAACAGACGATAGAAAGCCGTGACCCTGCAAAAGCGTTAAATACTTTTATCCATGATCTATCCGACATATGATAATTGTTTAACATGCCACTAATGTATGCGCCGGACGGTAATCATTTGAGACCACGGATATAGTTATTTTCTAATGCGCACTGATTTCCTATCTCTTTTAGGCCATGCTACAAGTATAACTTTATCATAGTGAACAGTGGTAACCGTGAGCGACTGAGCTGAAATTACAATGGCGGCTGTGTTTTGGATCGATCGGCGTGTTGCAAGCACGTGGTTTTTTCAATGATTTACTTTAAATATGAAAGGTAAGTGCTTTACTAGTACTCTATCTTTTTACTATTTGTCATTGAATAGAAATTTTAAATATCCGTAGATGCCAGTGGCAAAAATGCTAACATTACATGCAGGTTATACGTTTTGAAAATATTATATAAACAAACAAGAAATCGTCGAAATGTGTGTGAGGATTATTTACTTAACTTTAATAGAGCCTGGTAAATTCGTAATCAGTTGTCGATACAGGTTTTTTTTTTTTTTCTTGAGGTCCATTTTGTGAAAAGTAAAATTTATTTTTATGAAATTTATAATTTGTTTTTTTGTGAAACATTTTGTCACGAAAAATGAAATGCAGTTTCACAAAGTCAAAACAAATGTTTATTTATAATTTCTCGAAATCCTTCTGCTAAAGTTTTCCTTTATGGTGAGTTTATTTTGTTTAAATATTTAACATTTTAATAGAAATAATCAATGAAAAGTATGCTTATATCGAATGGAACTTTGTGAATAGGTCTGCCATATTGAAAGGGATTTTATGAAGGGGCCTGTTTTATTGATAACATTTTTAAAATTTTCAACTGTTTTTGTATATTAATGCGCTGGAAATGTCGTTATTGAAATCGGTCGTAAGTACAAAACTGCGAGAAAATGTTGCTTAATAAAATCACTTTAGTTTTAAAAGTAACCACCACAAGGTTTATCTCTGAGTTTCAGTATAGCGATCATTTTCCAAAATGGCATATTATCACTCTTGGGAGGGGGGGAGGGGGGAAGGAAATTCATTAATCAAACAAAAAACACATCTCTTACCAGAAAATAATTTATTTCATCATCCAGCTAGATACAATGTATAGTTGAAAAAAGTTAGGACAAAATTTCACTACTGCAAATATAATTTTTACTACAATGAAGTTTCGAACTAAAATTTTCTTTATTTTTTTTCGATGTTTTTTCTTATTTTCTTTTTCATATAAACCTAATAAATTCATGCAACAGACAAAACTTTAGTGTGGAGTAGAGCTTGATACTATGATTACATTTTGGAAATTGGCAGAAATGCAAAATATGGCTAACAAATATAAACAAAGATTTTGTTCTACCTAACTGTCCCTGCAATTTATAAATTTGCCTAAAAATGCACTCGCCTAGTCAGAAAATCCACTCGCCAGTGGCGAGTAGAATGATATACCTTTCCCCTGTTTATAAATGTTTAAATAATTTTTAAAATGCAGGAACTTACCTATTAACTGGGCCAGGTAAATAGATTTAAAACAAAATGGTTGTCAATCATCAATTTTGTTTATATCGTCACTCGTCAGTCATGTTAAAAATGATTATTTAATGTATATTTAATAAATTCATAAAATCATTAAAAATAAAACAACAAACCAAAAAAATAGAAAATTAGTCATTTAGTAAACATTTATTAAGTAAATAATATCAAACAGGCTGCTTTCAGCAATAATTGGTATTAACGTTTTAACAATGATAGTTTTATGTACTGCAGTTTGTCCACTAGAATAAATATAGACAATATGCAATACATATACACTATATCATTGGATATATTATATTTTTACCTATATTATATATATATTATATAGTGTTAACTGTACGTAAAAAAAGGGCCACCAGGCAGAATTTTTTTTTTTAAAGGACACACTGATCTCAAAAAGGGCATTCTTGTACCCTGTTTTAAAATAAATATGTTATGAGCAGATTTGTTTGTCACCTTTATCAATACAATTTTGCGACTGGTTGAATTTCAGGACAAATTTCACGTTATTTTTTCCTGCGACTGATAGAGAATTTCACTCTCCCACCCCCTGCAACTGAGGGAAGAATTTTGTACATTTTTCTCGTGATTGGTTCACAAATTTCAGTTTTTTCCCCTCAACGACTGAAAAATTTTGCAGTATTTTAAGCCAGATAGCTGATGAATTTCTCAGTTGTTATTATTATTTTTTTCTTCAAATAAATGCCTGATGGATTTCACTATTTTTCCAATGACTGAAAGATGAGAACTTCATATCTGTAATCGACTGACAAATTTTGTGCTTAATGTTCACACAATCAGACATTGAATTTAAAATATAAATAACGTGCTTCGGATATTTATTAAATTCACTTACAAAAGTACGGCGAAAAAAAAACTGCTTTTTTGCTTGAACCTTTTGTGGATAAATGAATAAAATGCTTTTTTTGCAAGGTTATGATGAAATAGGAATAACGATTTATGTATAGGCTCAAAAATGGTACCCTGATTGACCTTTGCTTTTTGTGGAGCAATGGTCTAAATTTTTGGGTCTGCATAAAGTATATGACTGTTAGAGATTGTTTACATTTTACTCGAAAATGTAGTAAAGTTTGAGACTGTTGTTGAAATTATTTTATATTGAAAGGGTAGTGAATTTATATTGAAGGGTTTCGTAAATTTTGAAAAGTTTCGACGATGAGAGGAAATTTTTTGCTGACACATGTGCTTACCGGTAGAATTATAATTTTTTTTAGCTGGTGCTTCGCTAGTTGTTCTGATTTAAATATTTTTTATAAAATTTAAGTTTATTCACTTTTGAAATGTTTTCTTTCTTAAATATGAGTCGAAGTACTGCGTGTATATAATTAATTTTAGATTTGTTGAAGAAATGTACATTTTGATTTATGCCTTTATATTGATGTGACATATTAAATTAATTCTGATAATTAATGTAACACAAAAATTTAATTTTTGAATTGTGGCATTAAAAATGCATTAAAATATCAAACTAAGAAATATAAAGCTGTTACTTTTTTTTTCTATTTTTTTTTATGTTTGTGATTTACTATCATAAATAATTTAAAAAAAAACGGATTTTGTTTAATAGGATTTATTTGTTGTATAAGTGTATATATCAATTTACGAAAAGTTAGAAAAATTATGAACTATTATACGTGTTATATCTTATTTTGTTTTTAAAATATTAAAAACATGTGATTTACTATTCACCTGTCTAAGCATATCCAATTGAGGCAACACATACTTACAAGCAGGTATTGCATTACACTGTATTCAGAGCTACCTATAAAGATATACCTATCTACAACATGTATACTATTGAAACTGTCATCTATTGTAGCTTGACATTGTCAAAACTTGCTTTGGCACAATTTGTATCTTAGTGCAACAGAAAAAAAAAAAAAAAAGACTTCATTGTTTGCAGACTTAACAACTCCGTTTCGAAAAATATTTAGTCAGATATTAAAATATTCCAATTTAAGCATGTAAAACATAATAAAAAAATATAACATTAACTAGGGGGCTCTGCCCCCTGCAAGCTACGCTCGCCAACCTCCGTTCAGACACTGTAGAATCTAAAAACACGCTAATCTGATCGGTTTTAAAAAGATTAGAGAAGAGTGAATTATACTGAAAAAACCTGTAGCGATCTCCCTGTAAACGGGTTTACATTCAATTCCCTTTGATTGCAAAAATTTAAGTAGAATCAGTTGCTGTTAAGACATCCAATGGTTGTTTTCGTGTTTGGTTAAGGGGTATCAGGACTCTTAAAGCTTTAAAAATTTCAAAATTTTAATTTTTTTTACATGTTAAACTTCTACATTTTCTGAACATTTTGATATATTTGTTTCCTCGAAATTCCTATTAGAACTGAAGTTATGGCTTTTACATTTATACATGTTCAATAGCTGAGGCGTCGTTTTGGAAACTTTGAAGCCATTTTTCTCCAAATGACGTTTTTGGGCATAACGCGCACGATATCTCAAAAACTTATGAATATTTTTTCATGAAATTTTCAAAACATATGTTTTATGTTAGTCTGTGTGAACTGAACCTAAAATTTCTTTATTATTGTTCAAAACAATATTTTTAGGTGATTATACTGTTGAAAATTTCTTAATTTTGCATTAGCTAAATACAACTTTGGATTAAAAATATAAAAATGCTTTAAATACTAATTTATTTAGGTTCAGGGTAATTATTATAATCTGAAATATAAGTAGGTACCAAAATTTTCATTCTAGTTGCAACACTTATTTTGTAATCGTGCGCGTAAGCTATTCTGCCGATTTTTTGCTTGAAAAATGTCTAACAGTTTGGAGCCCCCTGTAAATGATAATTCTGCATCTTATAATTTCTTTAATACATGAAATGAAAGAAAATACTTATATATTTTATTCCAATTAAAATCTTATCCCGTCTTAATCCAATCCCGTCTTAAAATCAAATACATTTTAAGACATTAAATGTTTAAAATGGTCTTTTTTTTTCCCAATTTTAAGAGTCCTGATACTCCTTAAAGAAGATCAGTTAAACATTTCAAAAGAAGATAAAATAAAATGAATTTAGTGAACAGAGTCTTTGCCGACCGGTATTTTTTAACAGCGTTATAAAACGATTGACATAATACAATTACTAAAATTAGCTGCTTTATCCCCTTCAAGGGCGATGGTTCATTTTTGGACCACTTAATTTTAATTCTTAAATGCCACATTAGCATCAGAATATTGGGATGGAAATTCCCTTTCATTAAGTAAGTGAACAAACATTTTTTTTTTTTTTTTTTTTTTTTTTTTTCAAAAACAACGGGCTGATTCCTTCGCTTTTCATAAGAAAGGTTTCTATTTTGATTAAAGAATCAAAATTATTTTTTCTAATAAAACTACATAAAAGCTGCCATGATCACAAAGAATTCCTGGTACATTTATGTTAGTTGGGTGAAAATCTTGCCAATACCTTTTTTTTAACTCGCCAGTTAGCATTTTTTTTTTTTTTCGAGTGGTAAATTAAAACGGTGCTACTTGGTTATCCCATCGACCAAAAATCTGTCGCCAAACTATAAGATTAAATGCCAATATTTGTTGATCGTAAATGTCACATTTTCTACGTTTTATTTGTATTTTTATTAATGTTGTACTGATTTATTTGTTCTTTTGTTATTTAAAAAAAAAAAAAAAAATATGTCAATTTGTATAATTTGGCGAAATTGGTCGACGGGAGAAGTAATAACATTAAAACGTTCTTTGAAGTGGAAATTAAATCTCATGATTTGTTGCATTGTCACATACGCACCAGGTTTGGCGTTATTTTTTTTTACGAAAATTTGGCGAAAACCTCGTTTTCAAATACCTGTTACATATGTATTTTTAAATTATTTTCTGTTATTTTTAAAATGAAATAACAATAAATAAAAAAAAAATTAATTAATAACTATAGAACAAAACAATTTATAATATTTTTTGTAAATAAAAAAAAATAAATTCAAATAAGCATTTATTAATAAATAAGCAACAATAGCCGGGTTACCATGTCAGGCAAAATAACGCCATTT
Organism: Maratus speciosus; assembly: GCA_963932465.1. Lineage (NCBI taxonomy): Eukaryota > Metazoa > Arthropoda > Arachnida > Araneae > Salticidae > Maratus > Maratus speciosus. The sequence goes on from OZ010795.1 coordinate 418,158,301, forward strand.
TGGCGCCAATTAGGTACCCCGTTGCGAATATGACATCCGTCTAATATTTTTCTTTTCGTTTCGTTTAAAAAAAAGAATGAAGTAAAAGCAATTTATTTTAAAGGTTTCAATTTTAACCCTTTCAGGGGCAAAGTACTTCTGTTACTAAAATGCTAAAATGATTGATTGACGCCGGGATTTATAAGAAAATTTATATGAAAGTCAGCAAAAGCGTTTCTTCGAGCATATAATATAAAGCAAAATTTAGTTTTGAATTCTTGGTGTCAAAGGGGCGTTTGTGAATTAAAATTAAGTTGTATACATACCGGTGCCCTTCAAGGGGTTAAATGAAAGTTTTGTATTAAATAAAATGATAATGAAATACAAATTGAATTCAGAATAAAAGTAACATGATGCATTTCTTAGCATACATTTAAGGGAGGCCAAACTCGTCGCCAAAATAATTTAAAGTAACCTTTTCTAAAATATGAAAAACAAATATCAGTTATGATTAAAATTTGAGTTGCCATCATTAAAAAAATTATTTAAAATTAGAAAAAAATTAATATTTCGCAAACTAATTCTAATTTTAAAATTCTAATGCCAATTTTGTGATTTGTGGATCAATACGGATTTTTGGTGTTAATTCCATCCCAAAGTATTCCATACTTTAGGAGAAATCGCCGTGAAACGTAATCAGTTGTTTAACCAGTCATTTCATAGAATCGTTACATAAATTCGTTTCAATTCGATTCATTAGGATTTTATATATATAGGATAGAAATGAAAGAAAAACTTTCACTAAAATGTACTTTTTTCGCACCAACAATAAATAGATACTTACTTACTCCTCATAAATATTTCCCATTTTGTAATACAAAATTAGAGAGTATATAAAATTAACTTTCCTAAAAGTCTATTTTTGGACGTTACCAGATTTTTTTTTTATTATTCAAAAAATTTACGAATTATTTTCAGCAGTGCCGAATGAAAATGCTTAAAGGATACAAAATATTCGGCATGAATTCTTTAATCAATTTATATTAACGGATTTGGTGGGAAATAAGAGCAATATAAAAATCGTGTTTTAAAGCTTACTGTGTAAGTAAAATTGCATTTTGTGTATGTTGCAGATATGCAACACAGTGATACAAAGGGTTAATCTCACAATGACTTGCCATAATTTCATCGTGTTTAGGCGACAGCAGGATGGACTAGCTGCGAACGACTTCTTGTATTTTACATTTGAGTCTGTAATTTATTTTTATACACTTGCAAAAGATATTGTCCTAGATACAACAATGGATTTTTTTTTCAAATATAGAAATTTCCCATTGTATATAAGTAAATGTTAATCTACGTTAATGTTTTCACCTCTTAAGCTTACGCCTTAAAGCGAAGCTTTTCTTTTTCAGCAAACTAATAAGTTTGATAGTTGTTATTTGCCAAAAAACTTAAATTTGTGTTATCAATATAGCTTCTTTAAATATTATTATTTTGTTAACTTATTAAAAACAACACTTTTCGTGAAAAGAAAATTCAGTCCGAGTATTACTTATGCATGTTTGGGAGAGTAAGACATAAAATTTGAATGTGAAAAGCACTATGCACATGACTTCGGAAATGTCAATGAGAAACGAACACTTTATTAAATATAAAATAATAAATATTTAGTTTTATTTTAGTATTGAAAATTAGCATTAAATAGAACTCACTTAAAAATCAAGCTGGTCGTACACAATACCCAATTTATGCTTAACAATATAAAAGGAATAAAATACATAAGTCATAAAAGTTCTGGATTTTCTCAAGTTTTCCATGACGAAGGCAAATGTTAGAAATCATAACATATTTTAACGTGAAACTAAACAAATAAAAAATAAATAAATGAAATTACTTATAAGGATTTTCGCAGCATAATATAAAAACATTTATAAATATGAAAAAAATCTATTTTAACTCTATAAAACAAAATTTTATACTTGGTTATTTTCCCGTCGATCACTTTCTGTATGTGGTTTATAAAGAAACACTAATTTTTCGACAAAAAATCCATCACCTTGATATCACATTCGTCACCTGCTTGGAATTTTTGCCAATTAACCAACCATTTTCCAATGTCTTGTCCACGAATTTCATCTACGGAAGATTGTATGGAAAGTACTCTGACTATACGAGGCATGACTTCCTTTCCAAAAAATCTCTTTTCGCATCAAAACTCATTAGCTATGGTATCGTGCTATGATAAGTAATTCTATTAAATATAATTTTTATGAGGGAAGTAATAAATAGAAAGTTCACGAAGATTCGAGAAAAAAGATCGTGACAATTTAACACTCAATATACAGACAAGTGAAATTAAAAATAATATATCTCCCTTGCAGGAAAATATTTCAAAGAAATTTTGCAGTGAAAACGAAATCGGCAATTACAAAACTAGAAACATAGAAAGTATAGAATCAGCACGTAGAAACGAAAAAGAGAAAGAAAGAGAAAGCTGACTTACGAAAATTTGAGAAAGAATTCAATTAATAAAAGAAAATGAAAGTGATGAACAAAGATAAAACTTCAAAGAAAACACGTGAATTAGAGTAAGATCAATTACAAACAGTGAATCAGCCCATCAACGTTAAATGCGAAATAAACAAAAAAAGAATGAATGAACACATCAACAAGTTACAGTACTTCAATTTAACAGAAACTACAACTTAGAACTTGAAGCATTCCATTATGATTCCATTAAAAAGTACAATTAAAATCCAAATGTCGTCATCGGAAAAATGGAAAAGAGATACAAGTACTGCGGTGCAAAAGAAATTAATAGCGAAACTGTAGGTGTGTGATGTATGAGTAGTATATTCAGATTATCAGTATTACAAGTTCCATTACCACTACTATACGCTTATATGATCGAAACGACAATAGAATGAAAACATTTTTTTTTCAAATTATACTTCGATACAATTATACTTCGATGTTCAAATCTTCTCTATAAAAAATGGTTGCGTACATAAGATCATCATTCGGGCTGACAAAACACCAGCCGCTAAGCATGAACGATGTTTTTATGCAATTCAATTCAATAAATTTGCAGTAGTAATGGCACATAACGTATATAGCCATACTGATATCATTATTCAACGCCGAAGCAATGAACTGCAACGAATTGCTTAAACACATTGCATAGCGAGACTGGTCCTCATGCCATTAAGCGTGCGATATATTTTGTCACGGGCAACGCCGGGTATTGCAGCCAGTGTTTACTTAAAAAAAATGTGGAGATTTTAGGGGGACGTTTTTTTATAAATATTTCTGAGTACTCCTTGGAAACTTCTTTCATGTTTAACATTCCTAAGGAGTTTGTATGCAAGCTATAACCAGCAATAATATTGGATGTTTGAAAGGAGGAGATTGGACTTTATCTAGTTCGAAAAAGTAAACAAATATAATTCATATAACAATCAAAAATAACATATATGACATGTACCATGCATTTAATTTTTAGATAAAGTCTCGAACGCATGAACTAAAGAAAGTCGTACCAATTACTTTGACGGAAATTAGCACTTATGTCAGCTAAAGTAAAAATAAAGTTCTCATACGTTTAATGTTATCGGTGCAAATAATCTCACTTAATATAAACTTAAGTGCTGACGTGTTGTCAGGTGGGGCTTTAATTTCGCCGTTTAGTTTAACTACAGTGTATTTCGATGTCTTACGTAGTTGCACCAGTATCCTGTTATGTAATGTTGCAGTAGGGGCTAACTTTTCAATGCTGACATCCACGAAATTATCCTGTTGTATAAGTCTTCCAAGATTTAAAAAAATATATATAAACCGTCTTCAGTGTGTGTTGTTAATATTTTTATATCATCAGAGAAGCCTCACTCCTGTGATGGAATATTACTATTAAGCACTCATCAGCTTCTTAAAGCAATGAACTAAAGAAACGTTCTTAAAGAAACATTCGACCTTAACCTTTATTTTCTATGAAAAAGAACTCTGCACAAAGTGAGATGTACTCCTTTCATGAAGTTTAGTCCCAAATTTCCCGAAATAACTATCCCAATCTATCAAAGTAGTTTTGCTTAAATTCAGCAGATTTTCTTCTCTTTTTAATATAAGGTACTTTTACCCAATATGGACTCTCAATATGGCCACCCCTAATTCTTTAAAAGTAACAATTTTGTTCGAGAGATGGCGCTACATGTCCGTGAAGAAAAGAAGTTGAAAAAATAATTAAGCCTGTAAAGTGCAAAAAAGTGCGCTGTTCGCCATTTGGAAGGCAACTTGTTGTTTCGTGGTGTGTTGATCGTAATTACAGGTAAGCTTAAATTCTTATTAGATATGGTAAAATTACTATAAATATTAAAAAATGGAGAGTTTTAGAATGCTGATAAAAATTATGTTCGATTGATATTGCATATATTGCTTAAAAATGTTTTCTTTGTTTATTTATTACAAGATTTAGTTAAACTATGGCCGATTCCCAATATGGACACCCTATGTCCACATTGGAAATACAGCAAGTGTATCTTCAGGTTCACAAATTTGTAAAATATCTGTTTAATGTCATCTGAACAATCCTCCAAGAAACCTCATCAAAGAAAAAAATCCTCCAAAAAGCCCTTGCAGAAAAATGAAAAGAAGACTCCCCTCAGTAGGATATCTGTTGGCGAAATCGCAGGTACCAGCGGTATGATTTCCTCAGCAAAGGAGAGCTGGTACTGCTTCTTATTATGTATTGATGCAGTTGCAGACATGCGGCTATGCATCACATGCGGCAGATACGTCCATGAGGACTGTGTGGGACTTACCACCCATCATGAACAAGTTTTTATTTGTCCATCCTGTGAGGACTCAGTAATATCAGATGTAAATTCTGTGTACAGATGCAACAAAGCTAAGCAAAGCCAACTATATTATTTCATAATATTTTGTAGTAACTGAGGTGCCTTGCATGGGTATTGAAAGAGACACAACCGAAAATGACCCCCCCCCCTTTCTAAAGTGTAAGTTCTGAAGATATTTACTGTGCCCTCGCCTCCCCTGCAATACTTTAAGATGCATTTCTTTTATCCCCTCTCCTCTAAAATCCCTTGGAAGAGTTGCTTTTCCTTACACCGTGTGTAGTAGGTCAATAAGGAGCCACCTGTCCCTAATACAGGCATGCATATCCATAATAGGGTCAGGTGGTTCCTTATATGGACACTTGCAAATATTTTTTGTTTTTATCATTAAAATGAAACCATAATAATTACAAGGTCGCTAATTTTAATAATAATAGTAAACAATCCAGGGATAGTGGTCATATATTTTTAGAGTCCTGTGACGTGTATGCGGGTGTGAAAAAATCAATTTTCTTTAGGGTGTTTTTTGGTGCAAGTACCTTTTGTTAGGTCATCTGGACCGTTACGAGTAGCGACCACTGTGCAGCCTTATGGTAGTCACAAATTTAATTTTGTATCACACTCATTTTTAATAGATATATGTCTATCACAAATAATTTTTATGATTACCCTGACATTGCTTATACTTTTGCAGATAAAGTCTATTATCATATCGAGTAATGCAGATTACTCTTCATGATTCATGCTAATTATTTTTCGTGAAAAGTGCAAATAAATACATTTTAACCGGAAAAGATGAATAAATTCTTTGTTAAATAAAGCTGTTTATATATATATATTAAACACTGAAGTATTTGAAAGCAGTTTTAGGTTTCAAAAATTTACTTGTTAATATTTAATACATTTTATTACGCTGATAACAAATATATATTTTAATATATACATTTAATTTCAAAATATTTCAGTTCAATGATATTTATTCATGTTGCTTAAATAGACAAAATGCAAACTTTTCATTGAAAGATATAAATTCGAAATTCTTTTCATTATACGGCATGTTTTGTTCAAAATATTCTATTTACTTTTGACGTAAACACCTTTTGAAATATCTTAAATAGTTACTTCAAACAATGACTAAGTGTAAAAGAAAATATACTTTCCAGTTTTGAAAAACGAAAGTAAAAAAGATTCGTATTTTATTTAGATATTTCATAAATCAAAATAAATTTAACATTTTGAAATATATATCATTTTTTTTTTTTTTTTTGTTATCAAACACAGTTGAAATAGGAAAAATTTTGTGAAATAATACAGAGAGGCAATGGATATATTTTAGAGTTGAAAGTCATTGAATGGATATTGATTTCAGTATGTAATAAAATATGTAAATTTACTTTGTAAACAACTTGCAGAAGATAAAATTATCTAATTAAATAAAATAAAAAAATATTTTCTATATGTCGTATATATATATATATATATATAATATTTCTATATAAATTTTGTGAGCATGTGTTTATAAACTATTCCGAGTATATATTTAAATACTCTTTGAATCATTTTCAAAAATATTTTTCACTAGATAAATGTAAAAACTACATATATATTTATAGAGTATTGGAAAAAAATTCTGAGAACAATCGTTTACTTGTTAGTGCATTTAATAGTGTGGATTTTTGGAACATTTGAATTTTTTCTTCAGCATACTTACTGATTATTGTAATCTAACACAATTTTACATTTACCCAATGGCACGTTTTGAAATGTAAATTAATATTTGATATTAATGCATTGTTTCTGAATATGTATTTTTATGAGAAGTGGAATAATACGTGTATTTTTATTTATGAAATGAAACATTTCAATTTTTCATGGAATTTTTCAAAATTATTATTGTATAATCTTTATCTTCAATAAATAATAAACGTTACCACAAAAGGAAAAAAATAAGCTGTTTGCATAATTGACATATATTAAAGTGTCTATCTGTAAATTTTTATTGATTTGAAAAAAAAAAAATAATTGAAACGAATAATTCACTTAAAATGCTTCCGCTTGTAAAAATCCTGAATAATAAGTAAAGAACTTTGTCTGTTGGTGAGCGTGCTGTATTTTGTGGAGAATCGCTGTTACATGTACTACAAGACTAGACAAGAAGGTACCTCTATGTTTGTGTTATACACACAAGCCCTTTTTTGGTATCTTAGTTAGTTTTCTTAAATTAATTAAAAACAAACTGAATATCGTAAAATTATATGAAAAGTCGCAGTGATGCTGCCCACATCCTGTTCAGCAAAAAAAGACAGAGTCAGGAAATGTCTTTTTTTTTTTTTTTTTTTTTGGTCTTCTTTCGCATCGATCATCGGCTTAAGAATTCAAAATAATATAAAACAAAAATTCGCTTAAATGTCATACTTTATTCTTCCAAAATGTTCAATCCGTTTAAAAAATATCTATATTGCCTTTTTCAGAAAACATATTTTCTAAACGTCTTTCTTTCGTGTTTCATATGACCAGTTTTTCGAAACATGCATTGAATTAACTATTCGAAATGCGAGAACACAAAAAAAAGAAAAAAAAGACATATGTACGTATTTTATTCTCTAAATGTTTGGAAGTCGTTTGAGAAATATCAATATTAATTCATTAAGTGTATTTTGTTTTTAGAGAGACCTTACAACGACTTTGTTCGAATATTTTTTTAAAAGTACAAAAAAATACCCACTTACAGACAGTCTTTTTCCTCACTTCTAACGAAGTTTATTTATTTATATATATATATATATATATTTTTTTTTGTATTAGTATTTACTCTTTGAGAAAAAATCACTTATGGATCTCATTTCACGCATTAGTGAGAGTTTTATTTTCTCTGCATCTCTACTATGAATTGTTTGCTGATAGCGTTGCGTCCATTCGCATGCACTAGGAAAACTATATCTGCAAGAAATAGACTCATTATTTGGGATACCATCTGAGTTTAATAGAGGGAAGGCATTACATCGTTTCGATTTTAGTCACTATTGAAAATGCTATATATCTAGATATAAACATTAGGAATTTTGTGGGCAATCACTATACCACCTACGTTTGCTTGGGTGGATTTTCATTAAGAAATAAATTAAAAATTGGAGGGTGCACGCTGCTGAAAACATGTATCACTTAACATTATCTCTGTTTGGAAAGATTTTCTATTAAATGTATAAAATGCATAAATTCTAGATATATTTATTGTTAAAATCAGAGAGCGTTTTACACCGGTCTTTCGTTTATACATATAAAGCTCGCATAGCATTGCAAGTGTATGCTAATGACGGCAATTCCAGCCCCAAAATTAGGTTCATTTGGAAATATTTTCTTTTAAAAATAAAAATTCCTTAAACATTGCTTTCGTGTATATTTACGGTTATTATTATGGACCCAGATAACGGCGAGGGTTATCTAGTGACTTAACTCCCTGACAAGAAGAATAATACCTAATTTACCGCATAATTTTTCTTAATCATGAATCAAGTAAAACTTAATAAATGTAATAAGTTATTTAAAAATTATCAATCGTTTCATTTTAATTTAAGGCTACCTATTCTTTTTGAGATTCTGCGCGTGATCGTAAAGAGGAGCCAATACAATACGCACTACAACAGAAATTGAAAAAATAACAACATTGTTTTTGAAAATAGATTTACGAAAATTTAAAAGAAAATCCTACCATTTATACGTATAACATTTTTCAGGCACTAATTGGTTATTCCATCTGTGTATAATCTGATAACTGCTACCTTAACCTTTTAAAGCTAATTCCTTTAAATAACTATAATTATTTTGTAAAGATCTTTATATTGCATCCCAAATTCCAAATAAAATGCATCCAATGCTAAATAATTTTGTTGAATTTCGAATTTGCCTTGATGTTAAATTGGAACAGAAAAACCTATACCGCAGTTCTTTTACTTTTTTGTACAGACGGTATGCTTTTATTATGAATGATATGACGTATATCATCAATTAATTTCTTTTATACTTTTTTATCATTCATAGTATGATAGATAATATTCTATAAATTCCATCACATAAATACATTTCATAGCAGTAATCCCCTACTAAATGAACAACGCCAAAAATTAACAGCATATTCATCCGTAATAAACAACGTATACACTCTAAAAATAAATGAGTTAATTAGTCACTTTTACATACGTATATGTGCAAAATCGTAAAATTATACTTTTGACATCAAATGTATTCTATTATCGTAAAACTTTACCTGTATATTCAATTTTCTTAGTGGAAGTGTGTAATGTATAAGCCCTTTAAAAACACAAACAATTTGTGAGAACTGTGTAAATGTTAGACAGTTGTATGGATTTACCCGAATTCGTGTGTTAAGGTACATTTACATATTTTGTAGATTACACATTTATCTTTGTGTTTTGCATATTACACCGAAATATGTGTAAGAATATTACACACTTATATGTGTAAGAACTTAAGAATATTACACATAAATATGGGTACGGATTTTACACAACTATAAGTGTAAGGAACATAATGAGGCAAAAAAACGCGCAGGTATGATGAGAAAATGATAAGAAACACCAGTGGCATTTTTAAAGATGTTTAATAAAAATGAAATCTAGCACAAACTAGCCGCAAGAGGGTAACTCCAGCAAACGCCATCAGATTGAAGTAATTACATGTTCGAGTTCGAATCGAAGAGTGAGTCACAACTCTATGATACAAAAGAAAATAAAAATACATTTATTGGCTAGTGGATTATTGCGAAGAATAACAGTTTTTGACATATACCCATGCCAAATCTTTTGTGAGTTGCTATGTATATGCAGATATCCACAGAGATGCGTCGGTGAAAAAAAAAGTAAAAAGAAGATAAATTGATTGGAATTATGGGCCGCGAATTGTTTCAAGATCACATAACAGGATTATATGATAAAAAGAGGTGCAGCAAGGTGTACGGAATTTATCCAGGGGCTGCATGTCAATAGATGCGTAATACAAATGACCACATTATACTTTTATAGCCATTTGTATAAACGGGTTTCTAGGAGCAACCAAATGGAATTGGGTCTGATTAAAAAGAGCAGATGTAAAAATCAAGGCGATTGCTCATGCTCGTATCTACATTTAAATTTATTATATTTATCTACCAAGCGCGACCTCAAGAATGGTGCAACTGAAGAATATACTTTTTCTTTTTAAATTTACTGACGAATATTTGTGCATAGAAATGCAGAGCGAAAGACTGTTTAAGAAACCGAGTTTATCTATAATTAGAAAAAATAAAAACATGAAACAATTTAGCATTGGTGAGCAAATAAAAAAATGATTTTTGAATAACGTTTAGAGTTTCTTAAATAACTGATATTTTAATACAAAATTGGCATAAATAACAGAAAAAATAGAAACTCTATTACACATCTAGAATACAGAAGATACACAAAAATTGTAACAAACTTAAAATGTTATTAATAATACTTAAATCTGACATCAAATTTGGATTACATCTGACAACGTATTTGGATTACATCAGAAAACGTATTTGGATACTTCGATAAATTATTAATTCGGAAGCAAAATGGATTTTGTCACATAAAGTAGTTAATGAAGGTAGTTCATGAATGAAAAATTATAAAAGCTAAAATTTTGCAACTCTTAACGTTGCGTACAGTTTTAAGCATTGAATAGCAGAGTCAACGCAGGTGGTTTTAAAGCATGACACAAATCCTATTTGGCGGAATCAGCTGTAATTTTGATTTCAATTTACTATAAATTTATATATTTAATAAAATTATAGCATAAAATTCACAAATATTAAAAATAAAAAAGTATTTACATTGTACTTTAGAAGCAAATATTAAGTGTAACATACAAAACTTAATCAGAAAACGATTTCTAGAAAATTCAAATATGTGAATGCAAAACTGCAGATCATTTCATCATGCGGATTTTGATTTATATACTGCAAAAAATACGCCCATTTGTTAATCAACGGAAATATATTATAATCAATATTCAAAATATTCAATAACATCTTCCGAATTACCCACGATTCCACAAAGCGTTCGTGTTCTTTAGAAACCATAGAATTTAATATATTTCAGAAATTCTCAGAAGCTTTTATAAAAATATATTTCTTCTGATGTTGCAGAAATATTTTGAAGTATTTTTTATTGTGTATTAATCAGTTTTCTCGAATCTGAACATAGGAGAGTATGAGGCTATTAATCCTCAATGAAACATTTTTATCTGTGTTGTTCAATTTATTCATGTAACAATTACAAAAAAAAAAAAAAAAAAAAAAAAAAATCTTTAAAGTTAACACTTATTATATTTTCAAGTTAGTCTGTAAAAAATGATTTTGGAATATGAAAATGTTTATTTGAAAATTGGTAGCAACCAAAATACTATAATCCAGGTTTAGACAACTACTTAATACACTATAAAAACTACTCGAAAACGTTTCCAAAATAATTGCAGCACATGAAACTTATTCTTTTAAAATGCTATATAATCTGAAAATACATGGGTTTTCGAAGCTCCTAAACACAAAGAGTACTTTCTGTATCATTTATGAATCTAAAGTGATTATTACACCTTTTCATTTTTGGTTATATTACATTTTCATAGATTAAGAAACATCTATTTTTATTTACGGAGTTCTTCTCATAATCGAATTAGCGCCAGATCTAACTAAATGTGAATTTTGATTGAAATACATGAAGCATTGCTTGAGCTATAATTTCCACAGTATACTTGCAACTTACAAATAGGAAAATGTTATAATACCTCTAAAACGACCAAATCCTAATTAGACAATCGTGAAACGTTTAAAACCAAACCGAAAGTTTTACAAATCGAATTATAATTTTTGTCAGAAGATACAAGAAATTAAAAAATGATATCAGTGTCATAATTGACTATAGCATTCAACATGCTACAAAACATCTGAGCCAAAGTACAAAGCATTCAATTTTTTTCTATGGTAATGCTATGATAATGTTAATGTTTCTATGTTCAAACTAATTCAGAAATGTTTTAACTTTTCAACGATACAGCTTCTATACTTAGATCACCTGCATAGCTGCCAAGTTTTACGCTTTTTTCTACCACTAAAATTTAATACAGATTTTCGACTTCTATAATCGTGAGATTTAGCCGATTAAATACAGCAGCAGACGGTGAATAGCTTTCAGAGAGTGAGGACGTGTTTTCTCTCTGGTGACTTTTTCAAATCATAGCGCCTGTTTTAACGGGCAGCGGTGTGTGTTCATCTATTCTATTATGTGTATTTGGTGCCGGCAGTATCGTAAATGGTAGCTCCAGTTCTTATAAGAATAGGACCGTTTTATGGACTGCTGTCTTCTGCATAGTAGTGTGATAGTGCGATTTCTGCGGACGTTTTTAACATGGATGCTAAGGATCCATTTGACTTTAACCAGTATTCCACGCGCATTTTGCAAGGTGTAGAATCACCAGACCTCACTTCAGCATGGAGTGAATTTCCTCAATTGACAGACGATAAACAAAAAGCGATCGTCACGCATTTTTTACCGGACTGTGACAACTTCCTTAGAGAAAAGCTTCAAAACCCAGATTACTCCAGTCGAGAAGATCTTTAGAGAAATGTGAGTAGCATTTTATCTTCAGTGATGTTCTTATTTACTGAGCCATTTGACCCCTTAAGACTATGTAACTTACCACAGTTTAAAGCTTATATTTCTAGAAATAACTTAGATTTAATTGGAACTTTAACTGATCTTAAGGCAATAGCGATGAACCCTAATGAGGGCTTCTTCCCAGCCATAAATGTAACCCGGAAAAGAAATCGTGACGATAATAGTAGCGTACTCCTAAAAAAACAAGTACGCCTTCTTAGGAGATAAAGCTGATATTAATCCTGAAAATACTGATATGGACATCCCTAACTCATCCGAAGGCGACGAAGCCGGTGGCTCTGCTTCAGCCACCACCCACCCCTAAAATTAAAATCCACCCTTTTTTATACAGAGATTAAGGGTAAGTGGAACGAAAGTGCCGCAAAAATAAAAGAGCAAAATGAAACAAACCCGCTAATCAAAATGGACGTTGAAATGCTTAAGGTCCACTGCAAAACCGACTCAGACTTTAGAAAACCACAGTCATATTTAGATACTAATGCTATAGCCAACACAACCCTGAGCCGTGCGGAACAGCGCCCACGGAAAGTAGTAATTCGGGGAATCCCCTGCTACACTGACCCACAAATCATCATAGACGGATTAAAATAACAAAATTTCATAGCAGATAGAGCTTCCATGATGAAGAGCAGAAGAACCGGGCATCCTATGCCTCTGTAGGTAGTCAATGTCTTGCCTAGAGCAAAGTTTGAAGAGATATACCAAATAAGTGAAATTTGTTATATAAACGTTACAATTGAATGATTTAAAGGCACGGGCATTGAAAAACAATGTTCACGTTGCCAAAAATTTGGTCACTCCTCAGAAATCTGTAATCTTTCTCCCAGCTGCTCCAATTGCTCAGGAGGGCATCTTACCGCAGAATGTGATAAGGTTGGTAAAATAACAACAAAATGCAGTAACTGCTCAGGCCCAGACCAGTCTACGTACCGAGGTTGCCCCAAAACCTCCCAATTCCATAAAAATAACCAAACTTCAAAATCTCCCCCAAAAGAAAAACCAGCAAAAGCTTTCAATGATATGCTAGCCCAAACTATGGCTAACTATAACTACGTAAAACCTGCATCAGCCCCTAAAGTTACCATGAAAGCCCCAGATATGGACTCCACTCCAATTCTGAAACAGTTAATTCAAATGAGAATAAGCCAATTGATCCTGAAAATGCAGCACCAGAAAATTCTAACAGTTCTAACTATACTACGGATTTAAAAGATATACTTTTACTTTTACTGTTACTTTTACTGCCCGAGAGAGACTGCCCAGACTAGGAAGTGAGTCTGTAGAGCATAGATTGTCCCTCCCGGTCCCCTTTATTGAGGTCAAAAAAAAAAAAAGGTTACAAATTTCAGCCGAGGCTGAGCCCGCCAATACGCGCGACAGAGGGCGGAGTGGTATATATAAGATTTAAAAAAAAAATAAAAAATGTTACATTAGTAAGCTTTGCGAAACAAACATAAGGACATTAAATAATGCAGTGTTATACAAAGTTAGACAATATTATACAAGTTGCTGCGACCCAACATTGGGTACTGAATAAGGGAGAATCCAAGTCTCTGTCTCAGTGATGGAGTAAAACTGAAAGGTTACATAAGAAGTTGAAGATGTTTTTAAGCTTTGAGAGAAAAATCGGGCGCGATAAAATATTTGCTAACCAACCAACTGGAAGAACAGGAGGACGGCGGATATGCCAGCGAGCTGTTAAAGGACAATTATAGAAATAATGTGAGGCAACAGCATCATCACCGCACTCACATAGAGGAGAAAGGGCTCTTTTGTACTTGAAGAGGTATGCTCCAAAAGGACCATGACCGGTAAGGAAAGCTGTGGTGGATGGAGTGAGCAGCAGAAGATCCAAAGATACCACTGGGACAAGATCATAGGTATATCTACCCTTATCTGAGTAGTCCCAGTAATCCTGCCATTTTTTCATAAAATGAGCGCGTAGATGTCTTTTGATGTGTGAGTGCGGTACTGGAAGTGAAAAATCAACTGATGGTTTAGCAGTTGCCTCCTTTGCCAACTTATCTGCCGTTTCATTTCCCAGGATACCCTTATGGGCTGAAACGTGGCTTAAATAGGTTTTCCAGAGAAGATTTTTGAGAAGTGATTTAATCTCAATAACCTGGGGATTTGTTGAGCCAAACGAACAGATAGCCTGCAGGCTCGAAAGACTATCGCTAAAAACTGGAATTAAAAAATTTTGGTTTTGTTGAGAAATCCACTCTAAAGCTTTAAAGATGGCAAAGAGTTCGGCTTGGAAAATGGAATTATTGTTATCCAGCCTGCAAGACCAACGATGAGTCACTTCACTCCCTTTCGTAGCGCAGAAAGCTGCACCTACTCCGGTAACAGTGTGTGAGCCATCGGTGAAGACCATAACATTTTGAGTGGGAGAGTAAGAATTTATAGTCGGGTTTACTTGTAGGTGGGAAGTCTCATCTGCCGGATGAAACTGCCAGCCAAGAGTCTTACGCTGAATCATCATTTGTGGAAAAAATTGCTGTGAGATAGCTTCATTCTCCAAATGGATGATGTTGCTTTTAGTGAACTCATATTTAATGGTAATGGAAATGGGAGGAATACCTGTCAAGATATTGAGAGCATCACTGGAAATGGTTCTATATCCCCTAGAAATTTGCAAGAGAAACATCCTTTGTATAGAAACTAATTTATTAAGTGCTGCTTTTGTAAGATTTCCCCCCCAAATAGATGCTCCATAGGTGATAATTTTTTCAACAATAGTAGAGTACCAAATTTTTAGCATATGGCTTTTAATACCCCAAGATTTAGTGGTTAATCTTTTTGAGTTATGATAACATTTTACTAGTTTGATTTTAAGGTAATTAATATGAGAGAACCAGTTCAAGTGCTCATCTATTGACAATCCTAACAATTTAAGGTTAGAGACATGATGGATGCTAGTGCCATTTATTCTGATGGTGGGTTTCCTTTTAAGTTTATAAGGTTTTGCAAATGTTAGGGCTTGGGATTTATTAGTGGAATGTTGCAGGTGCAGTGATTCCAGCAGCTGACAGAAAATTGGGAGAGCAAAAGCAGCCTCCAACTCCAAGTCCAGACGCCGAAAACCAGAGAAAATAAAGATGAAGTCATCCGCGAACGCAAAAAAAATCTTCCTCTCTTGGAACTGTAACTCTTTACATCATAAATTAAATGAACTAAAACTTTTCATTTCTAATTGCCCTCAAATTGACGTCATCTCCTTACAGGAAACTTTCCGCCCTACCTTTAACATTAACATTCCTGGGTAAAGGCTCTTTCACACACCCCGCTCAGATGGCACCCAAAGAGGAGGCACTGCTATTTACATAAAACACCATTTATCCCCCACTATCTTTTTCCTAGTACTAATTATAATGACATTGAATACACAAGTATTGCCATTCAGCTTCCCCACATTAACATTAATTTAGCTTCCATTTGTGCACCACCTAATGGTAATTTTCCTGTTAATAGCTTAACTCAACTCTTCTCCCATCACCAACACTGCTTCTTTGTTGGCGATTATAATGACAGGAGCAGGCGTTGCAATTCTCCTCGGGGTACCTCTCTCCGTAACCTTATCCAACACCTTAACTTAATCTTACACGCACCTAGTACTCCTACACACACAAGCACAGCGCGTAATACCCATGATTCTATAATTGATCTTGCTATATCTAAAAACCTTCCCTACCCTATCACCTCAACTGTTATTAATGATCTCTCCTCCGACCATTTTACAGTCTGCTTTAAAATAGATATTATTAACCCTATTTCTAATCCTCCTTCCGTGGCCATTGATTTGAAGAAATTTACTAACCATCTTGCTAATCAGGATATTACCTTTCCTATAATTAACTCTACATCTGATATTGATGATGCTGTGAACTCTCTAAATTATAAAATTATTGATGCTCAAAACCATGCAACATTCAATACTTTAAAAAACAATAACGCTTTCATTCCTCCCCGCTATATATCTATAATCTGATTAAAAAACGTAACCAGCTCCGGCGGCAATATTAAAATTATAGAGATCCCTCCTTAAAACCTTAATTAATAGAGCTAACAATAGAATCAAAAACTGCCTTTATAAAGAAAAGCAAAAAAGTTGGAATAACTTCCTCAAAAATCTTGCTAGCGAGGACAATTCCCTCTGGCTTATTAAACGTAAACTTAATAAAAAATACTCTCCCATTGCCCCCCCCCCTTTCGGAGAATAATGTAAATTATGCTTATACTGACCAGGACAAAGCAAACTTACTTGCCAAATCCTACGTTTTACAATTCTCTCCTAACCCAACCCTCGCTAGCCAGGCCCATCTTGATGAGGTTAGCAAAACTCTCAGCAGTTTCCTAGCCATCACCCCTGATGACCCCCCTCCCCCTACTATTCAGCCCATTGTAATCCATAATATAATTAAAAGATTTAAAAAACGCAAGACAAAATTTCTAATACAGCTCTTAAAAATCTTCCCCTAACTGTATTATCTATATAACCAACCTCACTAATTCAATCCTTAAATTCAATTACTTCCCTAAACCATGGAAACTTTCCATCATATCACCCATACTCAAACCTGGAACTGATCTCTCTAAACCAACTAACTATAGACCCATCTTTCTACTTCCTTCTCTCAGTAAAGTCATTCAACGTGTCATGAGGGAACAGTTGCAGGACTTTATTCAGCAAAACAACATCCTTATGCCTGAAAAGTTTGGCTTTCGCCCAAAACATTCTACCCAACACCAGCTCCTTCGCGTTGTTAAGTTTCTCAGCGAAATGCTCAACGTGAAGATTCCAGCTGCTTCCATATTCCTTGACGTCGCAAAGGCTTTTGACAAAGTCTGTCACGAAGGCCTTATATACAAATTAATTAAGCTAAAATTTCGAGCCAGTCTAATACACTTAATATACTCATACCTTTGCGGCCGCACATTCCGCGTCCGCATCAACAATATCCTGTCCATTATACTTCTTATTCTAGCAGGCATCCTTCAGAGGAGCGTGTTGGGCCCAGTGTTATTTAACATATTTTTCAATGACATCCCACGCTCATTACGTACTTATCTAGCTATGTATGCGGACGATACTTGTATCTACGTCTCTGCACACCACCCATATAGTCTGTACAGGTACCTGCAGACTCATCTTGAAGACTTTCTGGACTGGTGCACCCTATGGCGCGTCCTTATCAATGAAAATAAAACTTCTGTTGCCTACTTCTCCCGTAAATTTATCTATCCTCCTAGACTAACAATTAATAACACAACTATTCCATGATCTGATGAAGCCAAGTACCTGGGTGTCATCCTTGACGTAGGCTCACGTGGAGCAAACATATTCTCTCCATCAGGGGGAAAGTCGCCGGAGCTTCCCTTGCACTTAATCCTCTCATTAATAGTAAAACCCTTTATGTCTATAATAAACTCATTCTTTATAATTCTTGCATTCTTCCAATCATCACTTATGCCAGTTCGGTCTGGGGCTTCACCTGCAAATCCACTATGGACAATCGTAGCAAACTGCATAATAAAAACCTTCGAATCGTCCGTGGCGCCTATAGATACCTGCGCAATATCACCGTCCGTAGGAATCTCAATACGATCACCCTTAGATAAAGAATAAAAGACCTTGCGAAAAAAATTTACTCAGCATTATATGACCTTCCCAATGATATCATAGCAGAGCTACCTGATTACGACGCCTTCGATCCCCAACATCGAAAGCACCCAAAATATTCCACTATAATGGATTCCTCGTGAGCTTTGTGTTCACCGAACCAGATTGCTCTTGTCAATTTTTTATTATTATTCTCATTCTTTTTGCTTTTTCTTTAATATATATATATATATATATATTACCCTGATTAGTGCCTTTTTTTTTGTTAAAGTAAGCAGCCTCGCTGCCTTCCTTTACTGCTTTTCCTGCCCAAGCTGAGTGTTATCCTGAACTACACTGTTAAAAATTTTGCAGCATTCTGGCAGGTCATTCGACCGTTTTTTGAAAAAACGGTTTCATAACCATAATTTAACTATATTCTGACCATAAAAAGGCCAATAATATGGTCAGAATAGTGTTAAAATTACGGTTGTCTAACCGTTTTCGGATTAAACGGTCAAATGACCTGTCAGAATGCTGAAAAGTTTTAACAGTGTAGTGCTAACTTTTAATATTTTTTCTTAACATTTTTTTACTCTTTTATGTAGCAGTTCTTGGAACTTCAGATTTACCTATATTTTAATATAATTATATCTATCTTTCCAAGTTTTTAAACTTAACTAACTTCTATTTTTCTTTTATATTAAAAGCAACTATGCTAGTAAAATCTTTATTTTTTCCTATTTTAGTAGTTGTAAACAACTACATCTTCATTTATTCCCCCAATGGCTCTAAAATTGTAAGACATCACATCTTCAGCCTGGGTGTTGCTTGGCAACTAGGTAACCCCCCAACGCTGCTTCACTGTTCAGCCGATTAAATAAGACAATATTTACTGTAATTTTTTAGTGGTAGTTGGCATCTATGCCTGGCTTTTAAAAATACGAAACATGATACAGAATGTTATTGTTACAGTTTACATTACATTTCACATACGTTACATACATCACATATTCTTACATTTTACACATTGTTACATATTTTTACATAATTGCATTGTAATTTTTATTTTTATTTCTATTCATAAACGCAGTTAGAAACAAATGATCTTGATTCTAGAATTTATTTTTTAATCTATGCGTAAATATTTCCAACGAGTGCAAAATATTAGAATACCAAAAGGAAAAAAACTATTCGATGACAAATGTCCTAAGAAGTTCATTGTGAAAATATATTTTACAGTTGGAATCCGTTTCACAAAAGAAAGAAAGTTAAAACCTAATTTAGCAGACTGATACAATCAGAAATTTTGTTTTATCATTTCCTTTCGTAAAATGTCGTAAAATTCGGTCCTAAAATCCAGAATAGGTTAATATTTCAAGAATGATTTCAAATACGACGCCGTTTATTGAGCATTATCATGGTCACGTGCAGATCAAGATTTCTTTCTGTACGTGACTGGAATGAATTTTATATTTGAAATAATATTGTCTGAGCTTCCATTTTACCTTTTCTACTTAAGAAAATTTAGTTTCATAAATAAAATTGTTATTTTTAATGCATTTTCGAAAAACCTCTAAGGATACAATATATTCAACAGTTTCATGTAAAGTATTCAAATGAAAAATAGTGTGGTGCAATAATATAAGTTTCTGTATTCCGTGTACCCCAAAAATATTGCCCTCGACATTAATTCCTTAACACGTTCACGCCGGCGCGGTGGTTCACACGCGACTGTCTCAGAGATGTCAAGACTGCGACGTTTTGCACACCACTGTTATTTTACAGAAAATGTTGTTCTTTTTAAATCTCCCAATTGTTCAAATTAAGTAACACAATATTTTCTGTATTAAAATACTGGTATCCAAAAAGCCGAAGACTTGGCAGCCTTGAGGCAGTCGAGTGTGACCCATCGCGCCGGCGTGAAAGTGTTAAATATTGAATTGATCATAAATATATAATATGAATTACAAACTTATGTAAAAAGAGACAGAGTTTTATGAAATTGATTAAAAGTTTCAGGGGATTAAGTTGGAGAAAATACAAAATTTAAATTATTATACGTCCTCCGTACAAAAAAATTTCCAAAGAGTAAAATGTGCCACATGCACTAATAAGGAGATGTACAAAATTTTCTGATTTTATCATAAGAAGTCGCAGACAAATAGAAATACATAATTGATGATTTAAAACACTTTTAAGTGCCTGGATAAGAGTTCAGAAGGGTGAAAAATCATATCGTAGGGTCTCTTTCAGGGATCGTACACAAATTACGAAATAATACAATGATTGCCTACACGAAAACAATCGAAATCAACGATTGCCCCTTCACCAACGTTCGTAAAACATATCTTTGCAACGTTTTATGGTAAAATGCTTAAATTTTGTACTGGACCTTATTAGTGTATGGAACACATTTTTCTCATTGAGAAAATTTTTATTGGTGGTCCTATAAAAAAATAAATTTTGTATTTCTTTAAGTTTAATCCCTGTAAAATTAAAAAAAACCCATAAAAACCTGTATTTTTTTCATTAATACGTACTGGACAATTGCGCCATAAAATATAATAAATAAAGACACAACTTTACTTAATGGTACACAAAACACGAACTTTAATTTGCTAAAAGTTTAATTCTACATTTCAAGCTGTTTCTAAAGCAGTCTTCAAGAAAATTATGATGGTTAAATGGCTAAAAGCTCAGATGAAGGCTTTCTGTGCGAGAGATAATTTGTCGAACATTGACTAAAGATATAAAAACAAAACTGTATTGGTGCCATCCAGTTAAAAAATATATATTTATTAATGAAAGGTGTCTAAATAAATCAAAAGTTCGATTGAAGAAACCACGAGTGTCAGCATCTACGCATGAGGGCCATAGCTACGTTCAACAAAGGTTTTACTCAAGTTTTTGGCAACATGAGTCAAGTATAAATTGAAATAATGCAATTAGATTTAAAAAAAAAAATGACTTTATGATACTATACCAGATTTTTGGAATATCATAGGTTAAATTATCGTTACAGGCTTTATTCCCGTGCGCAATGATTTCAACTGATTCTCTAATTTTACTCTCAAAAGGGTTATTGAACGGAACTATATTTTTTTGCTTCATCAAATTTAATATAGGAGACTTCATTAGCTAAGTATAACCTAGAAAAAGCTGTATTCTGTTTGAGTTGCTGAATGTCCCTGCAATGCTATCCTTACTGAAAACTTAAGTTTTGTCATGCAGATGTAGACTTTTTTAACATTATTAGATAAAGTGATAGGGATTTCATATATACCAGATTTTTGTTCCATTGGGTTCCTGTCGATTTTATCACTGATGATATTAATGAGGATTTTATCTTATTAAAGTTCGTGTTTTGTGTACCATTAAGCAAAATTGTCTTTATTTACTGTATTTTTTCTTTTCTTTTTTTTATGAAACTTTGTAATTTATAATGCATGTCTATGATCAGTACTTAAGGAATAAAAGACAATGTCATTGTTTTTGGGACACCCTACATATACAACATCTTAACAGAAAAATATAAATTTCTGCGTAACTTTTTCATCTTTTGCGAAAGATTTCGTAATTTGTGTCTGTTTGCTACAGTTTCGTACACAGCTTGTTATGTTTTCGTATTTTCTTAAACTTTTATAAATTTTATTTTGATTTAAAAAAGGTTAGTTATGTGACTAAAATAAATATAATGCACAACAATTGAAGCTTGTATCTTATGATCTTTACGGTGTCGTATGGCTACTTTTAATAAGAAAATCATACATGAAATTATACATGAAAATCATACATGTTTTATTCAGATCCTATTTTCACATTTTCTTAGACGATTTTGCGTGTCTTTAAATATAAAATCGTCGGATTTTTCTTCACATAAGTTTCTTTTTGATAGTATAAAACTCTATATTGGCGCTTTTAAAAAATCAGTATATAAAAGTTTCTGTCAGGTATTTTTGCATAAAGTGTAATTCGTATTGTGTTATTAAAATAAGAGTATGATAGACTAACGATGGCAATACACATTGGACAATATTGTAAATAAGAATGGAAGCAAAGTTAAACATTTTTAAAGTTTGTAAAAATATTTCAAAAAACCTATTCCATGGAAAAACGAATTTATTCGAATCACAAGCTTAAATCCTTTAGTCTAAAGAAAATCGTCCAGGTCAAATGACTACTACATATTTATTAAAATGCTCAATGTCAACTATAAGAAAATGATTAAGACGAATTTGAATTTTAAAAAGGCAAAAAGAAAAAAATGTTTATTATATTTTTCGAAGACATACCTCTGAACTCAGAACATGTCTAATATATATTTATTATAAGCACTTATCTAGAGAGAAGTCTAAACATATAGTCAGAATAAATGAAGGTTTTGAGTAGTAATTAACATCAATAATAATATATTCATTTATTTTTATCAAAAAGCTGAAAACTCTTAAAACGCTGTACTGACAAAACACCCAGTACTTGGGTTTTTAGAAACCTTATGCAGTTGAACGAATAGTCTGAACTGACCACCGGAAAAGCTCTAGATATCGACTTAAAAAACGGCAAATTAAAAATTTTGTGATCGGAGACAAATATTAAGATCAACACCAAATATTTTTAACAGCGTATTGTTTCCTAAATCTTAAAAATGAAATTCTGTGTATTTACTAATTGCAATAGATCTGCATCAAATTAAAGCAACCAGCAACATATCACAATCCATTTTTTAAGAAACAAGAAAGCAGTACCAAGACCCTTTATTGATATTCATGTTCATTCTTATGATGCATCATTCGTCGGTTTCTTTTATTTTATTCTTTAAAAAAATATATTATTATCTCGACATTGAATTACAGCTCTTCATGGATATTGAAAAACCGATCAGAAGGTATAGGGCAAAATATGTCTAACGATACTACAAAAGGTATAACGGTATTGGATGTATAAAGATGTTAACCATAAAGGTCGTCAAATTGTGCATTTAAATCTCAAGAAAACTGCGTACTTTTTTCTAAACATAATATTAAAAAAAACATTTTAAATTATGTATGAATAATATCTTTACTCTGTATCAGCATGAACACTATCCAATATGATCGTGATTTCCTTGAATGGAAAATTTAAATTTTTTTGTAATTAATTTTGTTATTTTTTATCCCTAAATGCACACTTCGTGCAAATATCGAGTCTTACAATTCGTTCCCTAAAACCTACGTAGATCGTACCAAATTTACATAATGTAGAATGTTTTCAAGTCTTATGATAATAAGATTATTATCATTATTTACAATTTAGTAACTAAAGAATAAACAAAAGGTATGTCCATTAGTAACGTTGACTTTATACTGAAATAGTAAATAACATCAAAATGTAATACAAATAAAACACTCATTTTAACAGAAATATAACTGAACTATACTTTGAAACCGCTGATATTATCTGAATAAAAAAATCGACATTTCTTAACGATTTTAGGGGACTTCTTCTGAATGTGACAATGCAAAATTACCGATTTTAATCAGTCCTTAAACTTTATTTGAATGTATTATTGCTATTGTTATTGTTAAAGTACTTTTTTTTATTTTACTGGGATACGTTAAAAAAAAAAAAATATATTAAATGAAAAAATTCTCCTAGATTTCACAAAAAATGATTTTCAGTTATATTCTGTAATCTGGAAAACCCAGGCTGGCGGAATCTTTAGTTTTATATAAAATATGTCTTTACATTCACGTGGAATCTTCCCTCTTTTAAACATGTAGAATCTTGCAATATAGCGTTGCTAAAAATACAATATCTTGCGGACAGTTTTATTAATCCACTTATTTCAAAATAATTTTCTTAAAGTCCTATTTCCATGTAAAGTTCGTTGTACGCAAATTAAATTATTCATCGCAAAACTTCAATTTTAATATTACACAGAAGATTAAATAACAAATATTTAAATAGTCTTTTTTTATATATAAATACTGCTAACAAAGTAGAATAAATTTTTAGCCCAACCTTAAAATTGCAACTTTAAACATTTTATATTGGATAATCTCAATATTTGTTATTTTAAAAAATTCAGTGCACTCATCTCACATAAATAAAACAAAGCGATCGTCAATAATTTTCAGAACAAAATTTTAAATTTTAAACATTACATAAATATTTAATTTAGTAATGGACATAAATACTTCAAAATGCTAATGTAATGTGCTTCAAAACAAAACCAACGTTAATACCTTTAATCTTTGTTGAACAACATTTGGTTAAGTGCCCATTTTATGTAATGTCACTAGATTGGCCTGATAATTTTTCAGAAGTAGAAAGTTTCATGTTAATAGCACCGATTACTTAAAACGTTTTTGAAGTGCGGTGTTTTTCCAAAGAGAAATGTACATATGTACATCAGAGATAATTGCGTGTGTTTTTTTACACCATTTTCATGAATATGCTTGTTAGATAGATTTCACCATCTGACGTATCTCTAAATAATGCATGAGAAATATGTTTCATAAAACTGGAAGGACACAGCTGAATTTTTTTTTAAAAGTTCTATTAGGAAAGGGAAATAGTTTGAATTGTCCGTCAATTTTATCTGGTTGAGGAAAAATTCATGAGCGTTTTTTGTTAATTAAAAGAAAGCACTCAGAATTATAACTATTCTTAAAATATTATATATAATTATATATAATTATATAAAAATATGTTTAATATATTATTTGATCAACTATTTTTGGTTTTACGGCTGAGAGTACTTTTGTTTTTAATTTAAATTATATTTGTTCTGAATTAGAGCATTAAATAATAATATCAAGGGGACAAAAATTGAGTCTTTTCGGTGTCATTTCCTTTCTGCACTCTCCATACTCTCCATAAATTTCATCGTCCTACTTTCATTTTCTCCGTTCGCATTCAAACGTTTTGCGCTATGTGATGTTCTCTAATGGGGTAGCATTGATGCTTTGGTGGATGAAATCTTTGAGTAAAAACCGCGAGATTTATTTCATAGAGGATTCAGAAAACTTATTTGCCGTTTGGTGGAAATCATAAACAGCTACGAGGATTATATTATTGAAGAATTTCGTGTAATGATTTATTGAAAAAAAAATTTAAATACAAATTTCACGAATTTCTTCACTCCCCCATATAATAGTCTTTGCATGAAGTAAAAGGAAATTTCAGAGTTATAAATATGGGTTTGAAAATAATGAAAAGTGTCATTCAAATTCAGAGCGAAGAAAAAGTAATAGAATAGACGTTATAATTTATAAACCTATAAAATAGATTCAGAATTTAGGAACTACTGTAATATATATATATATATATATATATATATATATATATATATATATATATATATATATTACAGTAGTTCCTAATATATATATATATATTATATATATAGTAGTTCCTAAAAAATATATATATATATATATATATATATATTTTTTTTTTTTTTTTTTTTTTTTTGCTGTTGTATTTTTGTACAGTAAATTATTTAACTTCAATTAATTTATGCATTCTGCTAAATTGTTTGTGTCTTTCTTACAATTTTATTATATATATATATATATATATATATATATATATATAACCATTAATTAAACATTACCGACCATCATCAAAAAACGCATTATTGTGAATGATTGACAATAAAAATGGATGCCACAAACCTATAATATAGAACTGTATGTATAAAATAAAGTACATTATACTTAATTACAAGAATTAATAAGGAAGATTAAAAAAAGAAGAATATGGATTCCGAAAAAAATGAAATACTTATATATTGAATTACGTTTTCAAGAATACAGAATTCAATGATATAAGCAAATTGGTTGTTTTCTCTGAGAAAAGAGCTTAAAGCTGAAAAAAAAATTTTCTCTTGTACTCGAACAACAAATAGATCAAAAAGTCTCAAGATGAAAACAGAACATTATCAAATGGCATGAAATGAAAAAAAAAACACTACAACCCATTAAATATTTAATTTATAGCAATAAAAATCTTACACAACTTACCGAATAAATTCTCAGTAGATTTTCAAAATAGATTCCCGCACATGGAATCCATAAGCATGATAAGACTAAGGTGAATAAAACAGTTAAGTTAACACTAAAATTAAAACCTATGGATTCAGTTAATTCATTTTGAAATACCGTGATAAATACAATTAATATAATATAAATAGAAAATGATTACATTATTTAAAATACCCCAAAACAATTTTAAATTGTTTAATATCAATTCTACATTATTACCAATATACAGCTTTAAATACCACCTGGGGTAAAAAAAATATAATTATAACTTTAATAGAATATTTAAAAAAGACAAAATTTTTGGTGCTGCCATCTATTATTTTATTTTAAAACTATTATCATTATTCAAAGTCACAAATAGAAGAACCTAATAATAGCCAAAGAAATAAAAACATATCAACTGCATTACTACACAAATCCTAATATAAAATTATTCAAAAAAATTATTTAAATTGATTAAATAAATTTTATGAAAATCTATAACAAAAAAAAATATATAATATATATATATATATATATATATATATATATATATATATATATATAACTACTATTAAAATTTATGTGAATACACGTCTGACAATTTTTTACTTGCAGAAAGGTTAATGAAAACTGTATAGCATTAGTAGTTAAGTATTATAATATTTAAATGTAATTTATAAATTTGGTCATACTGAATTATAGTTTTCTTCAAGGATATTTTAATTATATATTATTAAAAATAATTTTATTTAAAAAAACATTTTCTAATATAGATATCTTTATATTATATTTTATTTCGTGACATATTATCAAATTAAATGACAATTTTCTTTTCTAAAATTTATAAAAAAAAAAGAAAAATAAGTTTTTCAATTTACAATAAGTTGCGAGGTACAAAGATAATAATATTCACAAACAATTATAAAAATTGTTACGTCAGGTAATTTAATTCAAGTAGATATTTTTTTTCTTGTAAACAAACCGTTTAATTAGATACTCAAACACAATTCTTAAAGAAATTGCCTTTGTAAGTGTAAAATAATACTCGTATTACTAATTACTACTCTTCTTATTTAGTTATTATACAGGGCAATGGTAGCCATCCGTAACGCTCATGTCTTTACAGCATTTATTATAATTATTATTATTATTATTTTTTTTAATTACACATTTTCAACTTTTACACCGTGGAGTAGCAAAAAATATGCACTTCCGAATGCAATTTGTTTGAAAATTGTTTCACATTTCTTTGAAAATTGTATCACAATTTACTCATCTTTTATAGTGTTTTTAAAATTATGTTCATGATAATTTTTTTTAATTATTTTTATCGCTTGTAGATGATTAAGAAAGACAGATCAGTCTGCGCTTAAATTAATATAAATAGCTCGGCATTTGTTTTTCAGCTTATGTTGCATAACGGAATTAAAATTTCATCAATTTTCACCTTTATTTCATAAACCGGGTGGTTCACGAGTCCTTCAAATTTACATTTAAAAATAATAATATTGTTCTAAAATGTTGAATTTTTATTATTATTATTATTATTATTATTATTATTATTATTATTATTCTCTCGTGATCTTTGTTTTCTTGAAATCATTTATTACACAAGTTTTAATTTCACACTTTATTTTAAAGTAATTTTGGAAAAGGTCTTATATAGGTCAATCAATACTTTTATTTCTTTCGTGTAACAGAACATTAACTATCTTCATCTACAAACATTTGATTAATAGCATATAAAAACAAATTAGAAATTAAGGAAACAAAATAAACTTTATTCGAAAAATTAAGGAAAATGTATAACTGCTGTTT
This sequence comes from Maratus speciosus, assembly GCA_963932465.1. Classification (NCBI taxonomy): domain Eukaryota; kingdom Metazoa; phylum Arthropoda; class Arachnida; order Araneae; family Salticidae; genus Maratus; species Maratus speciosus. The sequence goes on from OZ010795.1 coordinate 418,186,256, forward strand.
CTGTTATTTTTAGGTAGCTTTCATTACAAAAAGCTACCTATTGCAGCCGTTCGGAGGAAAGAGATTTCAAAAAATTTTGGTATATTTTTATCGATCATGGCCCCCAGACCCCGAAACCACCCTCCGTTCAAAAGTTGATATATATATATATATAGAGAGAGAGAGAGAGAGAGAGAGAGATGATCTTTGTCACACTGTAACTCTCGTATTTATGAACCGATTTGGATGTAACCCGGTGTGTACATAGTACATAACAATGTCTCGACCGAGTTCGTTGGCCAACTTCATCCGCCATTTTGAAACAAAATGGCGGCCCTTTAAAATAAAAGAAATTAAAATTTGAAATGTGGTACCAAAACATTAAAAATGGAAAAATATTTTTTCTTATGTGTTTGACCTTTATACAAAGATTCCGGAGCAGTTTTTGTTTCGTCTATATCTTAAAAAATGGCTGAGTTATAGCACTTTGAGTTTCTATCGAGGCTGACATTTTGAAACGTCCTGATTTTTGACACGCAATAACAGGCGTATTTATGAACCGATATGGATGTACCTTGGTGTACGTAGGACATACCAATGTCTCGACCGAGTTCGTTCCCCAGCTTCCTCTGCCATCTTGTTTCAAAATGGCGGCCATTTAATTTTTTTTAATTTAAAATTTGAAATGTGGTACCAAAAAATTGAAAATTGAAAAATATTTTCTCTATATGTGTTTGACCTTGATACACGGATTCCAGAGCAGTTTTTTTTTTTTTTGTTGTCTATATCTTTAAAAATGACTGAGTTATGGCATTTTGAATTTCTAGCATGGCTGACTTTTTGAAACGACCTGATTTTTGTCACGCGATAACAGGCGTATTTATGAACCGATTTGGATGTACCTTGGTGTATACATAGTACATGCCAATGTCTCGACTGAGTTCGTTCGCCAGCTTCCTCCGCCATCTTGTTTCAATATGGCGGCCATTTAAAAAATATTTAAAATTTTAAAATTTAAAATAAGGTACCAAAAAATTGGAAAGTGAAAAAAAAATCGTATGTGTTTGACCTTAATACAAAGATTCCGGAACAGTTTTTGTTTCGTCTATATCTTAAAAAATGGCTGAGTTATAGCATTTTGAATTTCTATTGTGGCTGACATTTTGAAACGACCTGATTTTTGTCACGCGATAACAGGCGTATTTATGAACCGATTAGGATATGACAAGGAATGTGCCTAGTACATAGCAATCTCTAGGCACAGTTCGTTTGTCAACTTCATCTGCCATCTTGTTTCAAAATGACGACCATTTAAAAATTTAAAAAAAATTAAATTTAAAATAAGATAAAAAAAATAGAAATTGAAAAAGATTTTCTTTTATGTGTTCAAGCTTGATATAAAGATTCCGGAACATTTTTTGTTTTGTGTTTATCTTAAAAAAATGGCTTAGATATAGCAGTTTGAATTTTTAACGTGGGTGACATTTTGAAAAGTACAACACTCGTACTGCAACAGCTCTCGTATATATAAACCGATTTAGATGTGAGTGAGCATGTGCACAGGAATTACTAAGGTATCGACCAATTTCATTGGTTATCTTTGTTGCATCCATTATGTTGTTTTAAAATGGCGGGCCCTTTAATATATCGCCAAATTATGCGACCAAATATAAATCACTTCAAATTAAACCGGCTTTGAGAACGCTGACTAATTTCGCGAAATACTCATTCAAATTCAGTATCGACAAAAATTAGTATTTAATCTTCTATAATTGGGTTACACTACTTTCAGCTCCGTGTGTTTGAATAATATAAGCTGGCTTTTAAAAAATAAGAAATATGAAAGCTACCTCTTCCTCCCGGCACTGGCCGGAAGGACGTTTGTTGAATAAAATCAATCATTTGTGTTTGAAAGGAAATTTATTTATTTTTTTTTTTTTTTAGAGTGTAAGAAACCGGAATGAAAAATTGAAGTATGTGTATGTGTAAATGTAAGCAAATCGAATAGGAATTTTATAGCAATTAAAGTAGACTAATTATTTTTTTTATATTTTCTTATGTTGTTTACTTTTTTTTTTAATATAAGATATCTTTCGAAAATCATGCAACATGAAAATTAAGTAAATGTTTTTTCAATAATATCCAAAAATAATTATAATTATTTTACTTTTATTACTACCTTTTTAATTTCATTTAATATAAATATAAATATGATAAATCTATTTATATTGCATAGTGACTGTCCTTATTATAAGTGTAGACATTTAGGAAATGTCATCTAAACATATCTACAATTTTTATTAGTATAAAAAATAATCTAATATGCATTTCGTATAATATCGAAGAACACGCACAAGAAGCCGTTTTCATTAGAAATTATTTGTAAATAACTGTATATGCGTTAACGTTATAATACATAAAGTATTACATTGTCCATTTTTTATCATAAACAAAAATAAGTTATTATTATTATGATGATTATTTTCTTCGGAAGCATAGTTAAAAGTACCTTGTTCCTTCAGGCTAGTCAGTCATCTTCCGAATTCCCTTCGCTAATGCTAAGTGCATGGGCTTTAGATGCATTCGTATATTTAAAATATCTCCTCTGGAAATTATTATTTTTAACTCCCTTTTCCCGCGTACTTTTCTTTAAGGATGTCTCTTTTTTTCGTAGTTCTGAAATATTTTTAAAATCTATACTTAATTTAATATTTTATGTGGTAAAAGTTGACGAACAGCAAGTAAGATTTAAAAACTTCATATCAAATTAAGCACATATTTTAGAAATGTTGTTAGAAATGATGAGATGTTTTAAATATAGGAATGCATCAAAAGAGTAACCTAGAACTGCGCGTTCAGCTAAATTATTTCAATCATTTTTTTCTTTTTTAGAAGAAAATAAATATGGATTTTAAATTTAAAAAATGCATTTACGCGAACTGATTTAGCACATAGTAGACATACATATACATTTATGTATATTATAATTAATTAATGTTAAATATATAAAACTAAAAAATTAAAGGTTAAAGTTATACCAAAATGCAAAACATGATATTGCATGAGCAACTAGAATTGTGTCAATATGTTATTTTCTTTAACAAGTTAATTTATTAATACAATTTTGATGAATAGCATCAATAATATAAAAAAGATAAACGACTTAATGTATATTATTGAATCTTTTGTTTCATATTTTACATTTGTTTTTAGCACAGCAAATTGAAACAATGATTATAATAAAAACAAAAAAAAGTATAATAGAAACTTTTACAAAACTTTCTGAATGCTACAATGTATGCATAACACTATTTTTAAAATTCACTCAACTAGAAAGAGTCAAGAGATTTCGAAGTAAAATGAATGGAAAAAAAAAAAAAAAAAAAAAAAAAAAAGAATCCTCAAGCTCATTTTATTCAATTTATATATCCAACAAAGTCTGTCTCCATAAAAAAAAGAAAGGTTGTACATAAAAACATCTAATAATTCGCAAGACTACAATGAATTTTATAATATTAATTATGTGACACATTCATTGAAATTCGTTACGTTGTTTATGGGAATTAAGTAGATACAAATATTCAATTTTAGGAGCTAGAATTTTGTTTAAACATTTGAGACATAAATTTTGCTTGATTTTCGTTCTTCATTGTAAATATGGTGTTTATTAAGATGATAATAGGCGCAATATAACGGAAATAGAAATAAACCTTAATAGTGCCAGAATATTAAATTTTAGAGCATACTAGTTTTGGTAGCATCAATCGTACCGTCCTCTACTACATAGCTTTAAAATAAGATGTTTAATTTTATAAGGACACAACTTAAAAATATGTTATCTTAACCGGAATTACTTAAACACACGGAACTAAAATCAATAGAACCCGATCATGTAAGATTCGATTCCACTTTATTTCAAAACTGAATTTTAATGATCATTTCACCAATTTTTTCAACTAATGCAAAGTTTGCTTAGTTTATATATATTTATTAAAGATTTCCAACATTAGCAATATTTCCCCAACTATGGCTTCTTTTGGCAAGATGTTAGTGCTGGCGGATGTGATGCAATACTTTTATGAATAATCGTCTAACTTTTTGTGAAATCAAAATTAATTTGCCTTTAAAACCTTGGGGGGAAAGGCATACAAAATTCCTCTAAAATAATTTTCTCTATAGTTAAATTTAGAACTTCTTCTGTAAATTAACCAAATATATCTTTTTGAATAAAACTTATTAAGTGATCTTTTGAGGTGCCAATTCAAAAAATGCTATTTTAATTTATCGCATTTTAAAATTAATCTGTATCGACAATGAATTTTATAAAAAAAAATATGGATATGTAATAAATAACAATTTTTTTATTTATTTATAGCTATTTTACATAGATGCAAATCCATATGTACAACAACGGTAGCAACGGTAATGTTACCGCAGAGCGTAAGACGCAAGGCTTAGGCTATATACAAAATATGTCTAGGGACTGGAAGACATGGGTCGTGCTTCCGTGTAATGGAAGGGGACACAAATCACCAACATTAATTTTTTTAATTATATTTATTTTATGGCTTAAAGTATAAACAAACTATAACTGGTCTCATCTGTTTCACTTATTTGTTGAACACTGCAACAGTGGATTACTAGTTACATTTATAAATTCCATTAGCTGTTTAATAAATAAATATTCAAGTTGTATTTATGACGGCCAATTATCTGCACGAGGGATATAGGCCCAGGGGAGAGTGCCCTTCGTGGGGGTCTTTCTAAGGGAAACTAACCCGTATTAACGCTTGGAAATCCAAGGTTCGAGGAAAACCACGAAAACTCCGGACGATTAGGGCGACTGGCGCGATTGGGGTCGAACCCAGCACCTCCCGTCTACCAGCTTCGAGAGCAAAACCTCTCAGCCCCTGGTTGGGCCATATACACAAAGGAATTTTTCGAATTGAGAGGACTTATTAAAATTAATTTTCATTTTTACCTCAATCTGTAATGGAAATAGCAATTTTATATTTCGACCGAAATATTATCTTCGTTTACTGTAAAGATGGAATAGTATAAAAAATATTTTTCTCTATGGTATTATTTGAACAGCTGTACTTAGTAAAGGGTAAGATTTGTTAAAATATTTTTCTATGTAGCATTTACAATATATATTTTAAATCTTTGTATCATTAAATGAAAACATGCTTTGTTTATACACCAGCAGGAGTTTTAACCATGTCTCGTGGATTTACAATGCTTAATATCTATTAATTTGATATTCTAACCATTTTTTAGTGTAAAAAAGTATCAAATTTAATTCTACGTTTTAACAATATTTAGAATCTTATATTTTATCAGATTCGTTCTTATAAGCAAATGATAATGTTTATAATATGAAAAGACTGAAAATTACGCAAATTAAATTTTGAAAGTTACGTGGATTTGATGAATTTATGTTAGGGTGCATTTCGAAGATAATGGCGTCATATGGACAACTTAATTTGATTGGTTTAGCGGATTTGGATAAAAGTTTGTTGATTTTTTCATTACTGCAGATATATATTTTATTTACTTTTCTAATTCGTCAAAGCGTATTCTTCCACTCGAGTATTTTTGCAAAGTTTTGTAGTGTTGGTTGCTATGCTTTCAATGAAATACATTTAGTCTGAACATATCTGTTGTATCTGTTTTCATACTCCGCGTTCTATCACAGTCCATTCATTTACATTTAAAACTAATTAAGAAAATCCTATTAAAAACGGATCAATATTACCCAAATCTTTCATGTTTTTTATATTATTTTTAGTAAATCTGTAAATAAGTCACATAACTGTTTTTTAGATTACAAGAATATACGCTTCTAAGAAATAATATATATATACAGGGTGCAATATGTTACCTATCGCCAACCTTTAATTTCTCAACCGTTGGTCGTAGACATATAGTTCCAATTACAAAAACGTTTCAAATGAGGTAAATATTCATGTTGTGGCATTATTTAAAGTAAAAAATCAATTTTATAAAAATTACGAAATATAACTTTTTATATGGTACCCAATCCCTATATTTTATAAAAAGTTCACACATTTCATAATAGATATAACACAAAAAGCTTCACATCTGTACTGCAAAAATTGACACAGTTATTGAATTTCAAAGTTTGAGATTTTTGCAAATGATTCTGTCTTTCATTGAGGGATCAGTTAAAAGATGAATTAAAGTAATTTGAGATCAAAATCAGGGTGCAATGTCCTTTTTACGGCGAAATCACCTTTAGCCGGTATAGGCGGTACGTTTGAATGTTGTTCGATCCATAAAAGCTAGCCCAGATTTTTAGATGAAATAACCCTGTTTGTTGATTTTCCGATTTGGCAATACCGGTTAAAGATGGTTTCGCCGTAAAAAGGATATCGTACCCTGATTTTGATCTCAAATTACTTTCATTCATCTTTTAACTGATCCCTCAATGAAAGAAAGAATTATGTGCAAAAATCACAAACTTTGAAATTCCGTAACTGTGTCAGTTTTTGTAAATACAGATATCAAACTTTAGGGTTATATCTGTTATGATTTGTGTAAACTTTTATTAAATATAACCATAGGGACTGGGGGACCGTATAAAAAGTTAGATTTTGCAATTTTTATAAAATTGATTTTTTACTTAAAATAATGTCACAACAGGACTATTTAGCTCATTTGAAACGTTTTTGTAATTGGATTTATATGTCTACGACCAACGGTTGAGAAATTAAATGTCGGCGATAGATAGTATATTGCACCCTGTATATTAAATTGATTAATTCAAACAAATGAAAATAAAGATTTTTATTGATCATTTCGGACAGCAGACGGTATCCCATTATTTTCGTTGTCTTTCTCTCTTTTCACAAAATGGAGTAATAGAGTTGCCATCTTCAGTTAAACTTCGTTAAAAGTTAGAAAAATAAATAAATGTATCAGAAATTTAATAAAAATTTTAAATTCTGAAATCTTAAATAACATTTCTCTCAAATTGGATAACTAGCGTTAATTTCATTGCGAGGATATTCATATTCTTGAGGTTTAGTTGTGGAATGCATGCATACTGTCAGATTTTTGTTTAATAATATATTTGATAATTTTTACTGACGCATTAAATCTGCTAAATACATTATGAACACAACACGCATACAGTTTGAAAAGCTACTGATTTTTTCTGGATGACTGCGATTGAATCAAATTATCGAATATGTGTTTGAATGTTTTTTTTTATTTAGAATCATTCATTTTCAAAACCCGACATAAATATGGAACACTAAACAATATATATTACTATAAATTATCGAAAAGGAATTATGTGTTAATATGCCATAAAAATATTTTAATATGTGTTTTAAAAATTAGATTTAAAAATAATACACCCAAAAACATTTATGCTGGACTGAATTGTTTACTCAATGTAGTATGTACCTTTCTGGAAATATTTTACCTTCCAAGTTCCTTTTAGTCTAGAATTTTTGTGGAAGGAATTGAAAATAAATTCCACTCTCAACGAAATCTGTTAAAGGAATGCACAGATTCTTATTCAAAGAATACGATCCCGTTGTAGATTTAGCGACGCAGAAAATTTTCACCTTAGGAAACTACAAATTTATTTGGAAAATATCTTTCAATTTTTTTAGTATGTTATAATATTTCCTAATTTTAGATACAAAAATAAACTTTTTTCTAATTTTTCTTTTCAAAAAGACTCTTTTGAAGTAAAAGTAAAACACTTACTTATATTGTCAATATTATATAAATCATTACTTAATTTGAATTCATTTAAATATGAAATGCACATAAAGCATATGCATCTACAAAAACATCATATGTCATCGTATTAAAGAAATTAGTGTTTTTTATCATATTTTTGTCAATTTAATTATATGTATTTCGTTCTACTTTATCAAAGCATTTAGGTTTCTTGAGAGAAAAAAATCTGTTATTTAAGCAAGTAAGGTTTAAAAGCTAGAAAACTATAATACGATTATAAGATTAGATTTTGCTAGAGATATATACCTATATCACAATTTTCAATATATTTGATTTTGTTTAAGGTGCCTGCCTACGTACGGAGCAATTTTTTCCAAAAAAGCTATTTAATTATGTTTTAAACTTATTTTTACTAAGATTAGGACTAGAAAATGTGAAAAAACATAAAAAATATTTCATTCATTGATAAAATTTTGGTAAATGGAGGAATTTATAGTAAAATTTAGTGAAATTTGGCCCGAAACGCAAAACGCTCTAAAAGAAATTCTACAGTATGTATCTTAATTTCCTTTTTACACTTCATATTTATGACATTGGTGAAGGCAATGAACTAAAATCTAAGAGATTCTTTAAGTAGTTCAAAACTTATAGCACATCGCACCTGTTTACATGTTAATTTTCATAAAATTCATCGATGTCACATCGATGTCATTCCCCAAAAACATCCATAAAACAAAAAAGAAATATTTATTCTAAATTTAAATCTTTGGTTCATTGCCTTCACAATAGTGTAAATAAGATACATTTTAAATTTCATTGTGATATTCCAATAACTTTTTGAAAAATCATGCTTTGCGTATGGAATTTTCACCGAAAATTAAATTGTCCAAAAAATGCATTTAAAGTTTAGATATATGTTTTACTACAAGAATTTACAGTAATATACATCTAAATTTCCTTTATTTACATTTCTTATTATTAAACAAATGCATCCAAAATCGCGAAATTTCTCCAAACATACGACCCTTTAAAAGCAATTTAAAAATTTAAAAATTTTAAATTTTAAAGCCCTTTAAACAGCACTTCCGGTTTGAGTGACAGCTGTTGAGTAGTTTTAAAACCGCTATAACTCCGGATGTATTTATCGTACAATAAAAACAAATACAGTTTTGGAAAGGTAAAAAATTGGTTTTGAATAAAATAAAATAAAATAAATTTGACAATTTTGGTCGAAAATTGCATTTTCAACGTAGTCAGCCTACGTAGTCAACGTAGTATACCTTAAGCTGTTTTTTTTTTTTTTTTTTTTTTTTTTTTTTAAGTTATATAACATGGTCTAAATTGGCAAGCCTTATCTTTATTTCTCATAATTTTGAATGGCTTTTAATTATTGCTAAAAATGCAGGAGATAGGTAAAATTGTAGCTTTAGAAATACTGCATATTGCAATTAACCAGAAACATTACAAAACATTTGATGTTTAGATTAGCCAAAATTATTGAGTGTTTTATCGACAATAATAGCATAATATTTGATATGAATAACATTTACAAGACCTTTGTGTGACTTTGAGATGAATAGAAAATTTATTATTTAACAAATACTAGTAAATGTAAATAGAAATCGTTTTTTTCAACTTTATAACATTTCGATTTTTTAACTGTTCTATGCGGGTATTTACGTCTTTAGAGTAACACAAGCATGTCAAATTTTAAGTTTCTACCCCTAACATTTCAAAAGAAATCGTAATATAGAACGTTTTAGAACGACTTTCGCTTAATTCACATTTTTAAATTTGGAATTTTTTTAATCACTGTTCTGTATGTGCCTTTCCGTCTTAAAAGTAGCAGCCATGTAAAATTTCAAGTTTCTATCCTTAACAATCACATAAAAATTCTAATCTGGAACTTTTTTAGAACGCTTTTTTTAGGCAATTCACCCATATAAATTTCAAATTCTCGGATACCAGTCTTAGATCTTATTTACGCGGCATAAGTACTATCAATGCTTCATTTAAAATTCCGATATTCTTCTTTCCTCAAAAATCGTAATTTTAAAACTTTTTCGCTCCGGCACCTTTTAAAAATTCGAGTTTTAATTAAAAAATGTTTTGTGTGTATATATGCGTCTAAGACAGCAGATACGTCAAATTTGAAGTTTCTATCCTTAACAATTCCATAGAAATCGAAATTTAAAACGCTTTTCGGGCATTTCCCTTCTTTTGAATTTGAATTTTCTTTAAAACTATTCTGTGCGAGCGTGTACGGAATGCCACACCCATATCAAATTTCGAGTTTCTATTATTAACAATCCCATAGAAATTGTAATTTAGAAAGTTTTTAGAAATATTTCCACTCATTTCGCACTTTTAAATTTCGAATGTTTTTAGAAACTATTGGTAGCGAGTATTTGTATCTTAAAAGTAAACGAAGTGTAGCCGACATTTCTAGCTCTTAGTCCCTTCAATATCACAAAAATCATAAATTTAACTTTTTCATCTCCTTCATCCTTTTAAATTTCGATTTTTTTAAAATCGTCTGTGTGTGCATTTGTATCTCAAAAGTAGCAGCCATGTCAAATTTAAAGATTCTATCATTAAAAATTCCAATGAAATCATTATTCAGAAAGTATTAGGACGCTTTTCTCACATTGCACATTTCTAAATTTAGAATTATTTAGAAACTGACTTATAGGATTTTTACATTTTTATGAGCAACTACTATGCCAAATTTTAAGTTTCTAGTTTTTTCAGTACCACAAAAAATCGCCGTTTTAGATCATTTTTTACTTCAGTACCACTTTCCAGATAGTGAAACCGACATAAAATATAGCAATATTTTAAAAGGGAATTTCACAATCAATATTCAACCATTTAAATCGGTTTGGCCCCTTCAAACAAATAAACGTTATTTCTTTATATTAAATTGAGCTCTTTAAATCTCTCTATGTTTGTATTTTCTTAATTGTTTTAAAAATATATCTAAAACAAAATTTCAAATAGTTTCGACATGTATAATTTTATGAGCTATTTAAAATATCAACGCAATAATGATATGCAATAATGATATAGAAAATTTATAATCATACGAAAAAACAAACAAACATTTTTTATATTAATGGTGTCTAGTAACTTTTCAGAGTTTACAAAGTATAAAATAATAAAAAAGAATAAAGATGTATAGATAAAACTTTAACTTTTTTAAAATATCCCTGTTATTCTAATAAATTTTCATTAAAGAAAAATTCATTTTCCAAAGTTTATGTAAAAACCTTAACTTTTATGATATTTTTGAAATGCATAAAAACAATAATTTATGAGAAAAATAATTATTTCCACTATCCCTAAAACTGGAGAAAATCTAATTTATTTATTAAAAATTAGAAAATACTTCATGAAATATTTTATGATGATATTATATGATGAAATATTTTACACTATCTACCACATTTCTAGTTAATGGATGTCGACTAGACAGCAATACTTTTGCGTTGAAATGTTTTTCGACATTCATAGATTAATAATGCACCCCTGTTCCGTATGATGGTGATGGTGGAACATTTGTAACAACTGGACAGACAACATCAGACTATGAAAGAACAAAAATTAAATCTACTTAATCATGAAACGTGACAAACAATTTTTGAGGAAAATAAATCCCATTGCATAAACAAAATATTTCTATAAGATGAAAATGTAAAAAAGCAACGTCTAACGCAATAGCGAAATAATAAATTAATAATCATAAAACAACAGTTCTTATATCATTGGTGTCCAGTCAACTTGCAATATTTAAAAAGTATAAAATAATAGAAAAAGTTAAAGTATAAATATTTGTGAATAAATATTTTCCTTTATTCAATATCCGTGTTATTCATTAATAAATATACATTAAAGTAATTTCCATTTTTCCAAAATTTTATTTATCAAAATCTTAACATTTTAGATTTTTTAAGCGTATAAAAACAAAAAAAATATTTAAAAATATTATTTCCACTAATCATGAATTTGAAGACAAATAAAATTGTTTTGTTACATTTAAAAATACTTCAACAAATATTATATGAAGCTGACACTATATACCACATTTCTAGTAAATGAATGTCGACTACACAGCAAATCTTTCGCGTTGAAATATTTTTCTTTTTTTTTTTTTTTTTTTACAAATTAATAATGCACCCGTGTTCAATATGAAGTAAGTTGACGTTGGAAAATTTAAAACATATGGACAGGCAACTTCAAATTTTGAAAGAATATAAAAAAAAATCTATACTTATTCATGAAAAGAGACAGACAATTTTTCTGGAAAAAAATATTTCCATTGCAAAAAAAAAAATATTTCTGCAACATGAAAAGGTAAAAATTCAACGTCTAATGTAATACCAACGTAACAAATAAATATCAATCAGAAAAAAAAATCATTATATCGATGATTCATGTTACTTTCAGCGTTTACAAAGTATAAAATAATGTAAAAAATACTTTATACAGGGTGTCCAATCACAACATTGCCCAATAGCCAAGTTAACTTACACCATTGCAAAGCAGCAAATGTAACTCTGAGAGACTTATCAGTGAAAAGATTGATATAGCTCTTCTGCAGGACGCTTACTGCAACACAGAAGGCATACTCACGGATATACCTATATCCTTGGCGGTCTTTCCGTCCACGTCTAAGAGTGCTCATCTCGTCATACATAACACTAATCTTATTTATTCACATCTTTACACAGGCACAGATTTCACCTTTGCTACAATTACTGCTAAGGAAGGTAAACGCATAATTGGCTCGACTTACGCAGCACCTAATTCAGATTGAGGAAACCCTCGAGGAGTGGCAACATCTCATTACACAGAGTCATTTCTTCATTTGTGGTGGTGATTTCAATGCTGCATCCCCACTTTGGGGCTATGATAACGAAAACGCCCGTGGAGAATGCCTCATTAAACATCCACTTGCTCAAAAACTTGTCATTGCCAACATAGACAACACAATTCCTACTTTTCAGAAATTTAACAGCAAAGGAGAGAAACTAGCTGAGGGTTTCCCAGACCATACACTGCTAACACCCCCCTCCCCCCAACATTTCAGAAAATTTGGCAATGGCAGGTTTTAGATGTTCACAATGACTCAGACCATAATTACATAAGGAATTCTTTCGAAATAACACCACTTTACACATCACAAAGAAGGTTCAATACCACTAGAGGTAGCCTTCGTAAATTCACACAAGTTATTAAAACACACAGACCACTCCTAACTCAACACCTAAAAGACATAACAGACACCACACAATTAAACGACTTTATCATTAAATTAATAGAAACAATGAAAACAGCAGCGAAAGCGTCTTTTAGACGAAGAACATTCGGAGGCAGCAAACATTTTCGTTTTGGACATCCGATCTTAAACGTAATCACCTCTCGGCACTGAGGAGAAAACTTAAAAAAATCAGGCAAACAGAAGAAGAAAACAGCGAACACGGATTACTATCGCTACCTCAGTGCCAATTATCGACTTATCTCCGCTAATTATAAGCGCAGTGTTCTGAATGCGAGAAACGCTGCGTGGCATAAGTTCTGCACAAATCAAACAGACCCTTTTGGAACAGATGAAAATGTTTTCACGGGTAATTTTTTCATATCTGATGAAATCAAGCTTGAACTACCACCCAGTCATCCAGAACGATCATCCAGACAGGAAAATATGGAGCACCTCACCAAATGCCTTTTTGGTCCCTCCGCATATCCATCAGGAGATAACACTGATATTACTTTTGATACACCTCCCGACAAACCCTTTTCAAAAGCTGAGGTAGCTATCGCGCTACGAACATTTAATGACAAGAAAGCCCCAGGTCCGAACAGCATAGACTTTAAATTCTGAAATTAACTTTCCATGTAATTCCCAAAATTTTCACGCGTTGGGCTAATCTCTGCCTCACCCACCACTACTCCCCGCTTACTCTGAGACAAAGGGAAGTAGTATACTTCCTTAAGCAAGGGAAAGTCGTCTCTGAATCCCCGTCTTACCGCCCGATCTGCTTACTTCCATCCCTAGATAAATTACTAGAAAAATTACTCGTATTTCGTCTTAACCACTTTCTTGAATCAAATAACTTACTTCATCACAGGCAATACAGCTTCAGAGAGGGCAGATCATGTCAGAAGGCTTTGTTTGCAATCCTCACTTCCTGCACTCTTAGCGTAGATGAAGGAAATTACATAACCCTTGTCTCCTTAGATATTAAAGGTGCTTTCAACAATGTAGAGTGGCGAGACATCTTGTTACAACTACGTGAAATTGGCTGCCCGAGCAACATAGCTGGAACCATTGCAACATACCTAAAATTTCGTACCATCCTTACCAACTGTGAATCAGGCACATCGATGCACTCATTAGAAAAGGGTTGCCCTCAAGGTTCGTGCCTGTGCCCAATCCTCTGTTTACTTATTGCCAATGTCCTATTAAAAGAATTAGAGAAATTAGGTTTCATCCTTTATGCCTTCGCGTATGATTTCAACTTTGTTTTCTCGGGCCGCCGTCGTCTGGATCTCGAGCTGCAGGTGGCGAGAGCTTTCGCTGCATTTTGCCAGCTGTTGACTCATCTTCATCTCCAGCTCTGACCAGGAAAATCCCAAGCATTAACATTCATTAAACCAAGAGAACTCAAACGTAAACCCGTTATGCGAGTCAATGGGGTTAGCGTTCATCATGTGCCAACACTTAAATTATTAGACATAACCACTGGTGAACACCAGAGCTGGATTCCACATATCAAAGCACTTAAAATTAAACTTCTAAATTACTACCATAACTCCTGCAAATTAACATCGAAAACTTGGGGCATCAAGCCCAGCATGTTAGAAACTTGGTACCACACAATCATTGAACGCATCATTTTCTACTGTGTGGGCGTCTGGGGAGGTTCGCTAACCAAATTGGCTAAGCAAAAACGTCCCTCTATCCAGCGGATATTTCTCCTGCAGATGGTTAGAGGTTACAAAACTATCTCCACGGATGCACTCACAGTACTTACTGGTATTCCACCCATACACTTAACACTCACTTACGAATACCAGAAAAACAGAATACTACATCTAGAACACGAACCAACACAGTCAGCACTCTTCCCAAACATACATTTGCAAAGGAAAGTCCATAGCTGGAATATGCATCCGGCAGATTTGACATCCCATCTTCAAGTAAATAATAATAATCATTCTGATACACCCTCGAATAAACCAGCCATTTTCACCGATGGGCCACGCACGGAGACGGGAGTGGCGTCATTCTTCTGCGTCTTCATAGACGGCCTTGTGGCTCATCGGTGGGCATGCAGGATTGCAGATGACAATTCAGTGTTCCATGCGGAACTCTTTTCAATCCTCCGGGCCTTGGAATGGATTGCTCTCCATCCTCAACCTATATACATTCACCTTTATAGTGACAGCCTTTCCAGCCTGCAAGAAATCGTCGCCCATAGGACTAAACACGCCCTAGTACTCAAAATCAAATTAATTTTAAAAACTCTCGTCCATAGGGTCTCTCTCGGCCATGTCACCGCTCATATCGGCATAGCTGGCAATGAGCTGGCTGTCACGCTGGCCAAGTAGGCCACCTCACGTCCAAACATAGATCCTGCCCTTCCTGTTCCCCCATCTTAGGTTCGCTGTTTCCTTAAAAGAAACATACTTTCAGACTGGCAACTCTACTGGGATGCCTCACGTAAAGGCAGGCACACCTATTCCCTAATCCCAAAAGTCTCCTATAATCTCTTAGCCTTTCTCCCCTCCCACATCAGCTTTCCTCTCCGGTCATGGTCCATTTAGAACATACCTCAATTATTTCAAACGCTCTGGCACGGGCCTCTGCGAGTGTGGGGCTTTTGGGCCCCCAGATCATTATTATTTCTTCAGCACACTCACATAGGCCTGGCACCTTAGGTACCCTAACCCCCGCCCAGATACTTGGCTCAAAAACATCTCTTCTCGCCCAAGACTACTCCGCCATTTGGCAGAAATATTTCACTTCCTTATGGACCTGACCAATCTTACTTCCTAGCTGTTCTGCAACTGCATTCCTGAGACTCGCCCTTTGTCACGTTAGAGCCTTTGTCGTGCTCCTGGCAGTCCTAGCGCCCCTTGTCGTGCAGGAGTAGGTCTGCGGCGCACATACCATCTGGACGATGTGGTCCGGAATCATGATACAATCCTCAAATTTTCTTTTTTGATTAATGGAATTTTATCTCCAGGATCAACACACCGCTACCTGTCACGTAGGAGCTTTGTGCTCCAGCGGCTAGTTTTTATGTATATCTATGTGTTAATGTATTTTTTACCCTCGTTGGCATGTGCCTTTTGTCCGAGGATTGGAACTATGTGTAGTGAATCCCCGCATGTCGGGGAACGTACCGGGTGGAGCAAATAAGGTCTACACCAGATCCTAGTGATCAGGTGATCTTGCTCCACTTAGGCATAAAATAAAAAAGTATTACAACTAATGTGAGTTAACTTTTATTAAGTTTCATATCGGCTAAAATAATTATATTTTAACATATGTTTTATCTTGACTCCATTTCTTTTCATGTTTTTTTTAACAAAAAAATGTTATTTTTATAAGTTTTTATTTAATTTCAACGATTGTATGTATGTATTATCAATTCAAAATTTGTACTCGAACTTTAACTCACTTTCAAATATCCAATTGAGATTAAATTTTACGTACTGACGTAAATCCGATGACAATCCAGTATTATGATTTTCGGTGGTTACCATTTATACTTATTTTACAGGATAATACAAAAAAAATTGGACAGATTACCGCCAATAAGTTAAAGAAAAAGTTTTAGTTTAGATAACATAAGAATGCGATGGTTGTGCTTTTCACCCGACAAAAAAGGGGGGTTATGTGTTTCACGCGTATCTGTGTATTCGGATTTATTTATACCCTCGAAACATCCCAACGGCTGGATGGATTTTAATGAATGAGGTCTCTATCAATTCGTCTTAACGATCCGATGGTTATAGGTTAGGTTTTGTTTTTATAAATTCAAAGTGGCGGCCGTAAAATACAAAAGTCCTTCCGGCCAGTGCCGGGAGGAAGAGGTAGCTTTCATAATCCTTATTTAAAAAAAGCCAACTTATATCATGCAAACACACGAAGCTCAATTTAGTGGAAACCGAATATAGGAGATTCAATACTAATTTTTATCAAATAATGAATGAGAATTTCGCGAAATTAGTCAGCTTTATCCAAGCTGCTTTTCTTTAAAGTAACTTACATTTGGCTGCCAAATTCGGCAATTTCTTAAAGTGCCTGTCATTTTAAGACAACATGGTGGATGAGGCTAAGCAGTGAACTTGGTCGAGACCTTAGTAATTGCTGTGCACATGCTCACTCACATCGGAATCGGTTCATATATAGGAGTGCTGTCGCATGCAAAAAATCAGATTTTTCAAAATGTCACCCACAATAGAAATTAAAACTGCTATATCTGAGCCATTTTTTAAGGTAAAGACAAACAAAAAATGCTCCTGAATCCTTATATCAAGATCAAATACTTAAGAAAGAAACCTTTTTCAATTTCTAATTTTTTTGCACCTCACTTTAAATATATATATATATTTTAATTTAATGGCCGCCATTTTGAAACAAGATGGCTGATGAATCTGGCCAGCGAACTTGGTCGAGGTGTTGATGTATACTATCCACATGCCTTCTTACATCGAAATAGGCGAATACGTGTGTTATCGCGTGACAAATACAAGATCGTTTCAAAATGTTAGCCATGCTAGAAATTCAAAGTGCTATAAATCAACCATTTTTTAAGATATCAACAAAAGAACAAATTTTCAGAAACAAAAAATGCTCCGGAAGTTTTGTATCAAGGCCAAACACATAAAAAAATCTTTTTCATTTTCGAATTTTTTAATACCTCATTTTGAATTTTAAATTTAAATTTTTTTACATGGCAACACTTTTGAAACAAGATGGCGAATGAAGCTGGCCAACGAACTCGGTCGAGACATTGGTATGTACTATGTACAGACCAAGTTACATCCAAATAGGTTCATAAATACGTCTGTTATCGCGTGTCAAAAATCAGGTCGTTTTAAAATGTCAGCCACAAGAGAAATTCAAAATGCTATTACTCAGCCATTTTTTTTAGATATAGACGAAAGAAAAACTGTTCCAGGATCTTTGTATTAAGGTCAAACACATACAAAAAAATCTTTTTCATTTTCCAATTTTTTGTTATCTCATTTAAATTTTTTTATTTTTTTATTTTTTTATTTGAAACAAGATGGCGGATGAAGCTGGCCAACGAACTCGGTCGAGATATTTGTATGTACTATGTACACACCAAGGTACATCCAAGTCGGTTCATAAATACGCCTGTTATTACGTGAGAAAAATCAGGACGTTTCAAAATGTCAGCCAAGCTAGAAATTCAAAATGCTATAACTGAGTCATTTCTTAAGATATAGACGAAACAAAAACTGCTCCCGAATCTTTTTATCAAGGTCAAACACATAAGAAGAAAATATTTTTTCAATTTTCAATTTTTGGTACCACATTTCAAATTTAAATTTTTCTTAAAAATGTAAATGGCCGCCATTTTTAAACAAGATGGCGGGTGAAGCTGGCCAACGAACCCGGTCGAGACATTGGTATGTACTATGTATAAACGAAGTTACATCCAAATCGGTTCATAAATACGCCTTTTATCGCGTGGCAAAATTCAGGACGTTTCAAAATGTCAGCCACGCTAGAAATTCAAAATGCTATAACTCTGCCATTTTTTAAGATATAGACGAAGCAAAAACTGCTCCGAAATCTTTGTATAAAGGTCAAATACATCAGAAAAAAATATTTTTCCATTTTCAATTTTTTGGTACCACATTTCAAATTTTAAATTAAAAAAAAATTAAATGGCCGCCATTTTGAAACAAAATGGCGGATGAAGCTGGCCAACGAACTCGGTCGAGAGATTGGTATGTACTATGTACACACCGAATTACACCCAAATCGGTTCATAAATACGCCTTTTATCGCGTGACAAAATTCAGGACGTTTCAAAATGTCAGCCACGCTAGAAATTCAAAATGCTATAATTCAGCCATTTTTTAAGATATAGACGAAACAAAAACTGCTCCGGAATCTTTGTATAAAGGTCAAATACATAAGAAAAAAATATTTTTCCATTTTTAATTTTTTGGTACTACATTTCAAGTTTTAATTTTTTTTAAAAATTTTAAATGGCCGCCATTTTGAAACAAAACGGCGGATGAAGCTGGCCAACGAACTCGGTCGAGACATTGGTATGTACTATGTACACACCGAATTACATCGAAATCGGTTCATAATTACGGGAGTTACAGAGTGACATAGGTCAGATATATATATATATATATATATATATATATATATCAATTTTGAACGGAGGGTGGTTTCGGGGTCTGGGGGTCATGATCGATGAAAATATACCAAAATTTTTTGGAATCGCTTTCCTCCGAACGGCTGCAATAGGTAGCTTTTTTGTAAAGAAAGCTACCTAAAATGACGGTAGAGACGAAAAAAATATGCACCCAATTGAGTGGCATAACATTGGATATGATGTTTGTATAATTGTTTATTATGTTTATTATGTTTATTATGTTCATAATGTTTGTATAATTGTTTATTAACTTTCAAAATGAAGACGATGTTTCTTTGATTATTTTACAGTCAGAAGCTCCGTTAAAATATTATACAACCTGGAAGTTGTGTATTTAGGATCTCTAGCTTTAGTGCAACTCTAACCATCGTAGACATCTATAGACCTCATCAAAACAGTGTTTATAGATAGGAACTAACATTTAACACTTAAAAGTCACCAAAAGTAAATAAAAAAATGGATAAGTAATATAAACAAGTAATATAAAAAAAAGTATTTTAAGTCAATTCCTACTTAGATCAATAAGAGATTTTTTTTTCTCCCATTCTTCTTTCTTCTTGAGCGGCGCTTAAAATGCCTTGATGAAGAAGAGTGCTCTCTCGGTCTTAAAATACCTTGATCAAGAAGAGGGCTGCCTCGATTATTGAAAATTAATTAATTTAATTTAATTAATGAATTAATATTTGAAAAAAAACTGGATTAACATCAAGTGTCATACACTACAAGTTTATAGAAAATTTTTGAACTTGATTGGATGAATAATGAGTATTTTATTAACGATTGAAAATTTGAACACGATATATATACCGAGAATGTGAGCTAATAGTAGGAATTGAAAAAAAAAATAGTTTCACATTGATGAGAAATAATTAATTCGCTTTTTACGCAGTCGGATTTTTTTATTTTTTAAATTTAATTGTTTATTAACTTTTATATATTTTTTAGAACTGGAACCCAAAATAACCTTAATTTTTAACCACATGTCAGGATTTTTGCAAATCATAGTCAAAGTTAAAAAATAACAGAAATATGATACTATAAATAGAGGAGATGACTGTATTTTTTAACTCTTGATAATTGTTTTTATGCACTTTTTAGCACTGAATCTGAAAATGACCTTCATGTTTAACCATTACGTTGGAATTTTTTTGCAATCGTAAATGTCAAAGCTAAAATATAGCGAAAATCGGATACTATTTAACATATGTAAAACTTTTTTGATTTTATTTAATTCAATAATTTATTCAATTTCCTCATATACTGGGATTCTTATAGCTAAACAGCTGAGGGGTCAAATGAGTTGAGGGAGGCGTTTCAATTTTAACTTTGAATTTTTTAAACTTTGAAATTTTCAATTTGCGAAAAATCCTGGCGTAATGGTTAAAAATGAAGGTCATTTTTTTCCGATTCAGTGTTAACGAACACATAAAGATCAATTATCAAAAGTTAAAAACAAAATAATGACATGTATTTTATAGTATCAAATTTTCGCTATTTTTTTTTTCTTTTGGACTTTAAAATTTACAATTTGCAAAAAATCGTTATGTGATGGTAAAAAATAAATGTCGGTTTCGGATTCCGCGTTACAGAATAAACAAGAATCAATTGTCAAAAGCTAAAACTGTTAATTTTCATCATTTTAGTTAACAAAAATTCTGCCTTTTTGCTTCTAATATGTTTATTACAAATTGTATATTTTGCATTAATATGTCAGAAGATTAAATATTTCAAATCTATATTGCAATGTTAATTTTACTCTCAAATTTTTTTTTACTATATCTGACGAAATTATATTTCTACTAAATTTGTGAATGACCCCTGATTTGCAGCAAAAAAATATGCTCCAACTTTAAACAGTTATTACTCGCTCAATTTTAATCGTAGAACAACGGGACTTTTTTTTTGTCTTATTTGTCATTGTAACTGGAAATTTTGACTAAATATAAATTATAGGACCGGGTGACCGTATAAAAATTTAAATTTTGTAATTTTTTAAGAAGTGTTTTTATTGACCCAAATTGCTTTTTAAATATTCTTTACCTCATTTAAAACATTTTTTGTAATTGTAACTGTATGTCTATGAATAACGTTTAGGAATTAGCCATTGGACACCGTTGAGAGTGGATATCCTGTATATAAAAGTGTATGACAGCAAATTTTCTTTATTAAATATCCATATTATTCCTTTAATAAATAATCATTAAAGTAATTTTTTATATTTTGCAAATTTTATTTAAAAGTTCTTAACATTTCAGAAATTTTTGAAGTGTATAAAAACAATAATATATGCGAAAAATTATTATTTACACCCTCAAAAATATTCCTCAAAATTGAGGAAAAACAAATTTATCTGTTACACGTTAGAAAATACTTCAAGAAATATTTTATAATGCTGACACTACCTACCACGATTCTCGTTAATGGATGTCGAATATACACCAAAACTTTGCGTTGAAATAATTTTAGATTTTTTAAAGATTAATAATGCATCAGTGTTCAATATGACGTATGATGACTTTAAAAAAATTATAAAAGGTGGACAGATAACTGTCGTGTTTGAAAGAGAATAAAAAAACAAATCTACTTAATCATGAAAAGTAACAAACGATTTTTAAGGAAAAAAAAAAAAAAAAAAAGAAAAAAAAAAACATAAATAAATAAGGAAATATCTCCATTGAAGAAACAAAATATTTCTTTAGATGAAACGCACAGAGTTTCATTAAATTGAAAAGCTATTATAAAATTCATTTTATGTTAGTAAAGGTCAATTATAGATGGCTTACTCCAGTTAATATTCTCTAAAGAATTAGATATTTTAATAACAAATTAAAATCCTTCTCCTTCTGGTTATATAAATGAAAAGTGTGGAAAGCTGCAAAATTTACCACACTCGCTACATTAAAAAAGCCTGCCGATGACAATGCAAGTTATTAAGCAAAAATAAATAATTAAGAAATTATTCCCATTGCACAAACAAAATATTTCTTTATATGAAACGTAATAATTCAAAATAAAATTGAGTAGAACGAAATGCGTTTCATGTTTCTTTAATTCTTACATGCGTTAGATTTTCATTAAATGGAAAAGTTATTATAAAAATGATTTTATGTTAGTATAGATCAATTATATATGAAGTACTCCGATTAATATTCTCTAAATAATTAGCTATTTTAATAACAAATTAAAATCCTTCTCCTTCTGATTAGATAAATCAAAAATGTGGAAAGCTGCACGAGCTACCACACTCGCTATATTAGTAAAGCCTGCTGATGACAATGTAAGGAATTAAGCAAAAATGAATTAATAAGAAAATATTCCCATTGCACAAACAAAATATTTATTTATATGAAACGTAAGAATTCAAAATAAAATTTCGTAGAAGAAAATATGTTTCATAATCCTTTAATTCTTACATGCGTTAGAGTTTCATTAAATTTAAAAGCTATAAAAATGTTTTTTATGTTAGTATAGATCAATTATAGATGGGGTACTCCGATTAATATTCTCTAAAGAACTAGGTATTAAATAACAAATTAAAATCCTTCTTCTTCTGGTTAGATAAATCAAAAGTATGGAAAGCTGCACGAGCTACCACACGAGCTACATTAGGAAAGCCTGCCGATGACAGTGCAAAGCAGTCAGCACGACTTTTATTTAGCAGATGACAATACATAACACAGGAGAGTAAAATACTTATGGAAACTTGTTTTCTCAAAGTTAAGTTCTTTTGCTTTTAATATAAAGGCGCGCTGAATATAAAACAAAGTTTTCTAGCATATATGACAAAACATTTTTCGCATTTAAACAAAATTAAAGAAAACGTTTGCTACTAAGTATAAATATATCCTATCTATTTCGGATATGGATATTAATTTGGGAATTTTTTTATAAAATTGAAAATTTATTATTTTATTTTTTTTCCTTTGGATTCCGGAGTGAATTGTTTATGTCTGAAATACAATGTATCGTGTTAAATCCATTGAGAGGGTTTTATGTTACCAAAAATCGAGGAATACTAAATTTTTAGACTGATAATTTTTTTAATGAATTTTAGGAATTTAATGGCTATGGCTACCCAAGCAGCAAATAATCCCTGGCCGAGCTTCCGCCAATATGTCCTAATTTGACTATGTTTCGCCCAAACGATGTCATCCCCTGAGGTCGGCGGGAAAAGCTTTTTGTCCGCCCGGCAAAGCAGATAAGGAGCATCCAATCCCGATTATTATTGAATCAATTTTGAAGATTTGTCTATCTGTTTTCGTTCATTTGGTCACCATGTAATCTTTTGCAGACAGCATTCCAGTGTCATATGACATTTTGAAAATTAGTTTGTGATATCGTACAGTAAAATTGTAAGGTGCAAAAATAGTATTTAGTAGTAAGAAAGCTCGTTTAAATTTAAAGGTTAAATATTATTAATCGGCATTGTACCTAATAATAAAATGCAAAAATATGTGCACGTCGATTACATAACCAATTAAAAAGTTTAAATATATCGTTTTTGTTTAAAGCTTAAAAATTGCTGTTAAAGGCATTTGATATAAAAATTATACTTAATTACAATGAAATTTTAAATTCCAATTAATTTTCTTGTGTAAGTAGCAAACAAAATTATTTTTTAAGGTAAAAAATATGTTCTTACATATTATTAATGCTATTGATGTATAAATATTTTTGCATCTTAGAAAGAAAAAATAATTGCACTTTAAATTGTAATTGTAATTATTTGTAATTTTTATTGTAACATCATTCAACACCAATGTTTAGGTTTTAAACAATACAAAATTTCTTGCATTTTAATTCGTTACACCCGCGATAGGTAAATATATTTGCGTTTTTTATTAGAAAATATTATTATTTAGCAAAATATATCATTTAAATAAAACAAACTTTCAAACATTTAAATTATTTATACAATATATGCATCTTACAATGAAAATTATTCCTACATAACATTGTTTAAAAATATAAAAATCACATTCCTTAACACTTGCTCATTTTTTTATGGTTATGTATAAAAAATATTTTTTTTTCAAAATCTAAATAATTATTTTAATGAATACTTTATTCAGTCATTTTTTTTAAATATCATAAAATAATATATTTCATTATATGGAATAAAAAAGATGATTTACTTCTCAGTAAGACAATTTAAATCATAACATTTAGAAATAAATTTCAAAATCTTTCTCAAAATTTTTTATGTATCATTAAAATCAATCATCTTTCATTTTATTACAGTTCTAGAGTTGCATTTTCTTAATTTCAAAAAATTTTATATTATTAACTTCTAAAGAAATTCCTTTAAAATAAATAATTTGAACATTAAAAAGGTCCACAATCTTCTTTAAAAGGCGACTAATGTAATGAAAGAGATGTTACAAGTTTAAAATATACATTTTATTTAAAACTTCTTAGTACTTTCAAGCGTTCTAGGCTTGAATATCTTAATAACTAAATGTTGTTTATTTATACAAATACGTCACTTTGTTTTCAAAATGAGAGAGCCAATAATTACTAGAGTTGAAAATAGAAGTATCAGTAGCAATTTCTTGGATTGAATTTAATTAGAGGAAATATATATTATTATTATTAATTGCAGTTCCATTTATTTTATATCACTTTGTTTCTCATACGTCACTTTCCATGGGTAGAAGAAAATATTTAGCTTCTGTACAATAAATTTTAATACATCACTTTGCTCAAGTTTTCATGATTTATTTTCAGGATATTGAACCAAAACTGGGGATATTGTACTAAAGGGCGTCGTTACATACTTGATTGCTTTTAGACAGGATTTCTATTGATTTCCTTATAGTGGATGCGTTATAACTGGATATTAGGAATATGATGTTTGCCTAATCAAAATCTATTGCGATATTCTGATTGAAACTTAAACGAGAAAGAGCTGTGGAGTGATGACAAAATTTTATGTCTGCCTTATGTTCTTTTATTCTTTCTTTGAGTTCTGTTTTGGCCATTCCAATGCACTCCATTAGTCTATTGCTGTCAGTTCTAAAAGGAATGGTATATACACCAGCTAATTCATCTTTCGGTGTTGAATCTATTTTCCCTAAAATAGATTGGACTCTATTGAAAATTAACTCTTTTAATTTTCTTGGCGGACAGACTATTACATTTATATTGTGTTTCAATAGAGCATATCTTAATTTTTCGTACAGATCAGGGATATACTTAATTTTTTTTGTATATCATTTCTTAATGGTTTTCGTTTCTGATATTGTCAAGAAAACTGAATTCATAGATAAGTTTATTGATGACGATTGCTGAAAATCCGTTTTCCTCAGTGATATCTCTAATCGTATTAAGCTCTTTTTCTAAATATTTTTCTGAATATACTTTAAAAGCTCGTCTAATATTAAAAAAATTAAAAATATTAATAAAAGTATGTTCAGAAAAAAATATTTATAAAAAGAGATTAATACCAATAGAGATATCGCTGAGGAAAACGGCTTTTCAACAATTCTCATCAATAAACGTAGCTATGAATTCAGTTTTCATGACAATATAAAAAAAGAAAACCATAAAGAAATGATATACAAAAAGTTTAACTATTTCCCTTGTCTGTACGAAAAATTAAGATATGCTCTACTGAAACACAATAAAAAGTTAATAGTCTGTCCACCAAGAAAATTAAAAGTGTTAATTTGTACGAAAATAGATCCAACACCGAAAGATCGATTAGCTGGTGAATATACCATTCCTTTTAGAACTGACAGCAATAGACTAATGGAGTGCATCGGAATGACCAAAAGAAAACTCAAAGAAAGAATAAAAGAACATAATGCAGACATAAAATTTTTGACGTCAATCAACTTCTCTCTCTCGTTTAAGTTTCAATCAGAATATCGCAATAGATTTTGATTAGGCAAACATCATATTCCTAATATCCAGTTATAACGCATCCACTATAAGAAAATCAATAGAAATCCTGTCTAAAAGCAATCAAGTATGTAACGACGCCCTATCGTACAATATCCCCAGTTTATGGTTCAATATCCTGAAAATAAATCCTGAAAACCTGAGCAAAGTGACGTATTAAAATTTAAAGTACATAAGTTAAATATTTTCTTCTACCCATGGAAAGTAACGTATAAGAAACAAAGTGATGTCATAAAGTAAGTGGAACGGCAATTAATATTAATAATATATATTTTCTCTAATTAAGTTCGATCCAAGAAATTGCTACTACTACTTCTACTTTCAACTCTAGTAATTATTGGCTCTCTCATTTTCCAAACAAAGGGACGTATTTATATAAATAAACAACATTTAGTTATTAAGATATTCTCTGATGAACCTGGAAGTCTTGAAAGTACTAAGAAATTTTAAATAAAACGTATATTTTAAACTTGTAACACCTTTTTTCATTACATTAGTCGCCTTTTAAGTAAGATTGTGGACCTTTTTAATGTTCACATTATTTATTTGATGATGAATTAAAGGGAAAAATTACGTTTCGCCTTATGATGTAATTTGAATTTCCTTTATTTACGCAGAATTTTTAAATTCATAATTTAAAAAATATATTTAGAGCAAATAGTTCGTAACTTTTAATTTAAGATATTTTCTGGTATTTTTCTAAATAAAAAAAAACGGCAAGTCTTATTGTCAACATTTAGCAAATTCATCAGTTTAATTCATTTAATTTATTAATCAGTTTAAGTTATAATACTTATCAAAGAATATTTTTAAGTATGAATGACTATACGTAACTAATTAAAAAAAAGAAGAGAAAATTAGAATTTTTTAAAAAAGTTATTAGATTTCGATTACAGTCTGTTATCCAATTATCTTGGAGAATTTGCAAATTTTAAACAGATTGAGGTTTATTTATTTGTGCAGAAGGAATTTATTTTCACCAAAAATACAATTCTTCGGAAGTATTTTTGACTTCTATTGCCTTCGTTTGTTCGCTTAAATGTGGGGTCTGGTTTGTCCTTGAAACGTGAATAGAGGATATGGAGGGGGTAGGAGATAAAGATCTCGACATATAATGGTGTGTTTATGTTACATGAATCATTTCACTACGTGGGGTAGAGTTACCGTCGAAGCAAAAAAATACGATCCCAATAAAATGATTCAATTTTGGTTGACTGATAGGATCGACCGATTTTATATTTGCAGTATGTGCCAATCAATCTCTTTCATGCATCAATTCGACATTCTGCGACGTTAGAATTTTACCTATAACTACAGGAATTGTCAGTTATTGTCGAGACAACGTCGCATCAATCTCTCTATTTCACTACCGTTCATTTATCGACAATTCTTATATAAGGCCAAAATTTAGCCCATATTTCTTGCTGTAGGGGTTGCTATTGGAAAATCTGAGCGCCACTCTCAGAATACCGCCAACTAATTTAAAAATAGTACGCTAGTAATAGTACGTATTTAGCATCGCTAAATATGCCTAGTTTAATATCTGTGACCAGATTTTTGTTTTAGGATAAAAATTGCCGATATTTTCAAAATTTGTACAGTGAAGCTGACCGATTATTTTTCTCGCGGTAATTTCCAAACAGTCAATGATAGTTTAAAAAATAATTTTAAAAATGCAATTATCTAAATCTCCTTTTATTTTTATCGACTTCAAAAGATCTGGATAGATAAAATTATTATAACGAACTGTACCGTCCTTTAAATTTGTATACATATATTTTTAAGTACCTTTTTGCAAACTGGTTTTTTTAGCATTAAATAATTTCCATTTTATTATGAGCAGAATTTGAAATTTATCTCTTCGTTTAAACAGAGTATTTTTTTTAAACAAACATAAGAATTGCACTTATATTCTATTCACCATTTTCAAATAATGCATACGAATATGACGAATTTGAATAATACTATTATATTTTTGGATATTTATACTAATAAAAAAAAGTTTCTCCCTGTGTATATGTTTGTATGTGTATCACAATGGCTAGTGAAACCTACGGCTGGTATGAGACTGAATATTTTTGTGAAGATAGTCAAGGCCTTTCATATTGTACCTTAGACTCAGAATTTTACATTTCTAATAAATATTTACGTTATTAATTAAAAATTGAAAATCACTCACAGCAAAAGTACCCAATTTTTTAATCCGAATGCTTTCGGTTGGTTGGTTTATAAAGCTTCGCTCATCAAAAATAAGGTTTTTCGTTTTTCTTTTTCGATTGTTTCTGTTGGTTGGATGTATAAAGCTTTCGCAGAATAATTAAATAAACCAATTTGAGTGTTTGATGTTTTAAGAGTGAATGTTTTTTTCAACTAAATATTAAATTTTAGCGCAAAGGTTAACACATACATCGGAATTATATTTATTACTAATGAAAATTTAAAAGAATAGATCTGTTTCATCTGACGTCACACACTAGCAACCAGCTTGATAACTTATCGGGCATTTTGTTTCTCCATCGCTGTTCTAGATTTTCACAACTTTGATTGATACAGCGATAATATCTGCTCAAAAATCGGCGATTTTGGTTTTTTATGGGAAAAGTTGGGTCTATGGTTGAAACCGATCTAGTTCAAGAACAAAAAACATAGTTTTTAAACGTTAAATGGAAAAATTTAGCACTGCTTACTACCTCTTTTTCAACTAGAAATTATAAATTGGGAACAGTAAGTCTTTGCATTCCATTGTTTTCTGTTACTGTAGCGAGTACCAACATTTTAAGTAGAAATTGAGTTCTCATTTTTGATACTATTAATGATTTTGTTTTTCAGAAGTAATTTGTTTATGTTTAAATATATTTTTTTCATTCCTGTTTTTTTTTTTTGTTTTTTTGTATAGAATAATGTTTCGAATTGTTTTGCACGCCTGCTATAGTATGTCACAGACAGCTTGGACCCGTGTCGGATGTTCGTACAGAACATATTGCGCACGTAATTTAGACCAAAATTGTGGACACTTTTGGAAATCTTTATGTTTTCTAACTTTGTATGGATATAGAAAATGTTACGTTTCACAAAATACAAACTCTTGTATATCATTTTAATGAGAATTTAATACTGATTTTAGTTCAAAACACAAAATTGAAATATTTGCAATTAAAATAATTAAGCGGCAATAACTATTGAGATACATTAGACACTGATGATTGCAGTGAGTTACCAGTACCTAGTAGAATAGTCTTTTCTTACAACTTCACATTGATGCTTCATTGAGTTGACGAGACTTTCAAGCTCTTTCTTCGTTATTACATGATCACAACAAACAATTATGGCCTCAATTAGTTCCCTTTTATTTGATAGGCGCCTCATTCGTACAAGAGTTTTCAAACGGTTCCATAGGTTTGCAATAGGATTGGAGATTAGCACTATTTCCTGACCATGACAACAATTCAAAGCTCTTTGTAATAAACCACTTTTTCAATATTTTTGCTGTGTGTAAAGGAGTAGAATCCTGCTGAAAAATAAATGAAGCATTGTTGGGAAATAGATACCTGATAGAAGGTATAAGTTTGATTTCTATAATAGGTTCAGTATATATTCTTGAATTCATTGTCCCATCGATTTCATCAAGGCAACCAATGCCATTTGCTGATATGAATAACCAAATCATAGCACTAACTGGGTTCACATTCCAATTACCTCAATGCAGTCGAGATGTAACTCATCTCTTATTCTACGCCTTACTTATATATTTTCGCCCATCAGTACCGAATAAAAATATCTTAGTTTCATCACTCCATATAACTTGTGACGACTGATCATCTGTCCAATTAATGTGTTCCTTTGCACAGTGTAGATTATATTTAGGTTTTATTTAGGTTATATTTAGGTTATAATACATTTAGGTTATATTTAGGTTACAGTTAAGTTGAATTTGGATTACGTTTAGGGTTAAATTGGGTTAAGTTTTACAGTTAGGTTATATTTAGTTTATATTTAAGTTACGCTTAGGTTACAGCTACATTGGAGTTGCGTTGCGGTTATGTGACTATTAGGTAACGGTTATGTTACTATTAGGTTTAAATTATGTTACAGTTACGATTTTTGCCACAGGATGAACATTACGCATATTTTCATTAAAAATATACTTAATTTTCTGCAATAGCTCTGAAATTTTATTACTAGATACTAATTTTTTAGCTGATAATCAAGTTTCGATTTAATGCACATGTACCCGGATTTCAGGGAGATATAACTTGTTTGAATAAAATAAATAAATAAATAAATAAATAAATAAAAACAGGATTTTGATGTGAAAGAACAAACAGATAGTTGTGTATAACAGTGATTTTTACTGTTAAATATCGATATTTTAGCACAAAAATTACGCAGTCATGAGGAACATATCCCCCCCCCCCACACACACACACACGTTTCCCCATTGTATTTATTTCGAGCCTTTTTACCGCTAAATATTTTTTTAACCGATTGTTTCACACATGTACGTATTTCAGACAAAATCGAACTAAAGATATAAAATCTTACAAATTTTAGGTTACACTTAGGAATATTTTAAGGGGCCCTGGTAATGACGTGCAGGTCAGCTAGTTTTATATAAAACATACTTCACTCACCGCAGCTTAAATTAACTTTAAATTCTGTATCTATTTGTGTTCCATGTAAAATTTGGATTTTACTCAGATTTTATGGGCTTTATTTTATTTTTAATGTCACAGATTTTTATAGATTACTTATTGATTGTAAATATAATTTTTTAAATATTATTATTATACAATTACATAGTAAAATACTTTACCAAAATATTGATTTGATTATTATGTTTGATTGATCTGCTAGAATATACATTTACATTTAACTATTTTTTGTTATCCCCTTTCATACAGAAACAATATAAACAAATGTTCGAAATTTTTAATAATCAGTTCAACGTTGTGAATTTTACACTAACATATAAGGTCAGAACTGTTTATCGATATTTATAAGTATAATTGCGTCACATTTAAAAACATGATGATTGCTGACATTTTTAAATGTTGTTTTAAACATTTCCATGTGATAAAATATATTATTCGTGTTCTCTTTGTAAATATATTTGAACTTATATTTTTTCTACATAGCATTCCATGTTAATAAGAACGAATGTTTTTAGTGATTATTGCCTATACGACAGCGCCTTTTTTTATAGAATATGTTTACGTATGCACAAAAAAAAATAAATAAATGTGTGTGTTTGAGCACTTTTTTTAGCTAATGGATCTATAAAAAATGCTTCCTTTTTAAGTTAGAGGAGAAACATTATTGATTAACTTTAAAAGCATTTAAATCATAAGTACATTTCTGTAGGGAAAAAAAAATCTACATTAAACCCTTAAATGTTTCTTTTTTTAACACCTAAAAAAAATAATAAATAAATTATAGAGAAGGACCCGGCAGCACTTTTTTTTACTAAAATATTTGGCTTTGTACTAAAAAAAGGGGATGCCATTTAACAAACCAAAGATTACAGTTAAAATTAAGTGGTATCCAAAAGGTTTTAGTGTCGAAAATAACGCATTTCCCGAGCGCCACTCGGGCAAAACATATAAGGGCTTGATACTTGGCCATCATGCTACAGTAGCATTCGGTTAGAAATACCTGCGATGTATTAAATGAATGATGTAGGGTAAATTGGATGAAAATGCAGTAGTTTTTTACTTTATTGTTTTAAAAATCGCCTATATTTTTTATATATTATTCGTTGATTTCTTGTTACATTTTCCTTATGTATCATTTAAAACCTTATTTCACTTTACATATATTATATAAAGCATTTAAAATTTTGTTTTCGTAAACACTTGCATTCCGGCATCTTACCCATGCCTATGAGTAAGATTGCCAACTATCTACGGGTAAGATGCCTTGTGGAGTTTCAGTGTTAGCAATATTTTTATGAATTAGTTTAAAACATAATGAGACGAATAAAAGTAACTTTAATATTTTAAACATAATAAAGTTGTTAACTTACTTAATATTAGGAACTTACACAAATATGCATGTAACAAACGTTGTCGATTTAATAAAGGGACAAACTAATATTTAAAAAAAATGTTATGTTCTACTTAACATTTAAAAGAATTGTAGTTCTTAAGTATGCCTAATTTTAAACATTATAATAAGTTTAAATACGATAAAGTCACTGTGATAAAGTACTTTAGAGTGCAGCTTTTATGCTGGTGTTTTTCATATGCCTTTTTTTTTCTTTTCATCTGTATCTCACATCTACCACAGATTGCACATTTGTATAGAAACTTTGATCAACTTTCATATAACCAACAGTTTCAAATGATGCATTTGTTCCAATCACATTTTTCAGAGGTTTTATTGCACTCTGGTAGACACTCTAAACACTGGTTTTCATCCACTTAAAAGAATCCTCATCTTCTGAATCTTGGTAGGAAATTTAATCCGTTATCTTTTGAAAGCTGATCCAATTAGCGTGTTTTTAGAGTCTGCGGTGTCTTGATGGTAGTCGGGGAGCGTAGCTAGTAGGGTTTAAAAGACCCCAGTTGTCTAAAACGATATTAATACTACCGATATTTACATTTACTATAATTAACTATAACTGCATTTAACATCAAACTTTTAAGAATGATTAAAATTAATATTCATTAACCAATTATTTTTAAGGTCAATAAAGTTAATTTATACGGCAGAAAACATATAGAAACCTTTAAAATTATGTTCATCTTAGATTTTAATATTTCTTTATGCCATTTTAAACATTTAAAAAAAATATGATTTTAATCAATTAATTTTTTTAATAAGTTGATTAAAAGCACGATTTAATCACTCTTTTAAATTATCGAATTAAATTCCCTGACAAGTTAGTTAATAGTCAAGAGTAATTTAAACAATGAAGAAACAACCAGGCATTTGACCTCAACGGAAAATAACCGGCATTTGACCTCAACGGAAAATAACCGGCATCTTACCACAAGGAAAAACAACCGGCATCTTACGTAAAATATTTTTGTCAACTCACCTCAAAATATTGGACAAGACGGCTGTACCCCACTGACCTGAAGAAGCAAGAACCGACTTCCATTTATAATTTGCAGAAAGGTCAAGTACCAGTATTTTCTAAAAAATCAGCTGTATTTCTCTGGTGTTTAAACTAAGACTTATATAGACAAATAAAGAAGTCACGTAAAAGATTTTTGACTCTTACCAGAAGTTTTAAGACAAAATAGCAATAAAAAAAGTACCACTTGAAATTTTTGCAAAAGATCGCAAACGGCAATTAAAGTATCAACAGGGATCCCTCTTTCTTACAACTGTGCAGGGTTTCCGTACAGCGCCTACGGATATGAAAACTACGTGCTTTGGCATCTTGTACAACACGGCATCTCACCTCAAATTACCCTATGTCATAAAATATAAAAATTGGAAAATTTATCAAGTCTTTGTATTTTTTTGTTGATAATTCGTTAGAGTGAACTTACTTTTAAGTTATATAAAAATAATTTTTCTTAATAAACAAATATACTACTTAAAAAAAATTTATTTAAATTCTAAACCGTTGAATGAAAAGTGACATTTTAAAGCAAGTAAACTAATTAGAGATTTTCTTAGACAAATTTAATTTCATATTCCGTGGAATTCCGTAAAGACTTTTCATTAAAATCATTAAAAAAATTCAAATTATTAAGATTTTTTTTTTTTTATTTATATGTGAACCTATTATATTATCTGAATAAAACATAAAATTTAGCGACTATAAATTAATAAAAAATGTTGTTATGACCCTTTAAGAAGATTTTTATTTCCTTCAAGAAACTTTAGTATTCCTTTCATATGATTTATATTGTGTCATTAAAATCATTTCGTATTTTCTTCCAAATATTATATAAACTGGAGTGCCATTGAATTGAGGATATCAAGCTAGGAATCCTATGGCCTTGATAACGACTGCCACAAGACGAGACATAGATTAAACAAGTTTGCGGAAATGTTCAACAGGGATGACTCGGCAAAAATCTGTTAGAACTGCCCGTAATTTAGTAAAGGTCGCTGTTATTGTGTGTCGTGCTTTCAAACAGTCCTCGAAAGTATCAAAAATGGGCTCAATATGATTTACGTCTGTGCTTCTAGGTGAACCGTTCATGACAGAGAAGTCAGAGGAATGCTCGTCCATCCAGGCAGAAGCACACTGGGACGTGTGAGAGGAGCTGTTGTCTTGATGTGATACTCCATTTCAACGAGGATCACATGAAGGTATAAATGTATGGTTGCGATCGGTCAGTAGCTCACCTTAGCGAATTGCATTGAGGATGATGGGAACAAGTACCAAAACACCATGGCAAAGAGACCATGGCTGATACCGAGACCATCATTGATACACCATGACCTTGTACAGTTGCAACATAGCCTGCAGGTTCTATGATTCCTTGTACCTGGGTCCATATTCTCACACTCCCATTTGGGTGAAGTAATCCAAATCGTAACTCATCACTTCATGCTACACAATTCCATTTCTCTAGAGTTAATTCTCTGTGTTCCCTCACCCAGGCAAGACGTGCAGTCCAATATCTTGAGCAATGGTACTGTCGAGTGTCGGAAGATCTCGAACACTATACGGTTAAGCTAGCGTTGCACTGACCATCTACTGACTGTATGACTGTATGATTTGATTCAGCGGAGTAGTAATTTGATCTAATGTTTAGTTTCATTGACTATGTACAATACGGCTGAGCCTATTCCTACAATGCTCGTTCAAGTCTAATTGTCCATTTTCAGTTTGCCCGAATCTTTTTTTTTTTTTTTTTTTTTTTTTTTTTTTTCGCGAACCGTGTGTTCTCGGTATTCTCTTAACACTGTCTATCGCAAAAATCCCAGTTCTCTGACTATGTCGCACATTGAAAAGCCCATGCTTCAAACGCGTATTTCGTCCGCGATCAAAGGCTTCTAAATCACGGGCTTTACACATACTGGCAGTTGAAACGATCCCTCACATGCGCATAAATAAAGGTGCAGCGCTACAAATTTTCTATAGCATTGCCTATCATTAAAGCATTGACACTTCAGCATATATGTGTGTATATATATATATATATATATATATATATATACAGCGAGATAATAAAATGATGGAAAGGTTTGACCTCATAAACTAAAATTATGTAGCTACTAGAAACAATCCTTTGGAAAAGCCCAGTTTCATTTTATTTATTTCATGTCCTAGATTGTTAAATTCCAGAATGCATTTTGTATAGTTAAAATGATCAGGTGAGTGACATTAGCTTAGTATTGTAATTTATATACGTATGTAAGCACACAGGAGTATAATGAAAATATTATTAACTTAATCTGAGGTATTTTTGATTTTATATAAATTACACATTTCAGTTGTTTTTGTGGTGAGATTTGCATAACAGTATAAATATTGTTTACTGTTTAATAATACTTGACATTTTTATAATTATTTTATAACGATTTTCAAATGTGTAAATATATTTTCACTCGTTATATTAAAGTATTTAATGTCTTTATACTTATGCGAACTATAGCGTTAGGAAGATTTACGAATAATATTTATTGTTATGTTACGTAAAATATCTCTGATAATTATTAGTCTTGGAAAAAAAATGCGATCAACCTTTATAATTGAATTTTAATAAAAAATTTCAATTAAAAATATCTTGTCAAAAATATTGTTATCTCGTGATTTAGTTGTGTAGCAATTTTATTCTAGTTACATATAAATCGAAAAACTAATTATCTCGACTAAGTTTTCAAAGAAAATAGAATAAATTCTCATTTAAAACAGCTTCGAATGTAAATAAAGAATAGTAACATGAAATACGGTGCGTGCTGCTGTATTAGTTTTCAATTACTTTCAAAATTCTCTGGAATAAATATTACTTCCGATGTAATATTCTTGAAACTATATCTTCTAAATCGTTGCACATAATGATTTGAATCTTCAAAATATAATTTCAGTTTTCAATTTCTTGCAAATTTATATTTTATGTTGGTCGTCAAATTTTACTATTTTATATATGTTTTATAAAACAAAAGAAAATCATTTTGATGTAGTTATGATATGTATATAGAATATGAATATATATATATATATATATATATATATATATATACATATATGAATTTGATAACTATATATGTAAAAATTTCTTAACAGATAGTTACACATATTTCATATGATGGTATATATTTATATATATATTGGTTAAGATTAATATATTGCACACTGTAAAAAAGGAAATCCTTCATCTAACAAGAAGGTTTACTAAAATATTATGTAACCTCTTCCTTTCTAACCATGATTCCAAAAAGTATGTTTTATATTCAGAAATCCCATAAACCAATAGATTTCAGAGATTTAAACAGGTATATTTTGAACAATAGTTACTTTTTAGGCACGCAATTTAGTGAAATGTTTCGGAGTATTTTTTACAGTGCATTAGTATAAAGCTCAGAAAAATAGAAATATGTGGTTTGAGCATCTTATGGATATTTTTTTATTACAAAAACGATTTTATTATAGTTGCGTAAACTGTGACTATTTGCTTATTAGTATATAGTATTAATAGTATTTTTTAAATGCAAATATCATTCCCTCATTCTTTCATAATTCAAATATGCATTACAGAAAGTGGTTCTACAGCCATTATAGTGGGCATGTATATAACGTTTGTTTTGTTTTATAAAATTCCTTTTACATACTTAAATAAAATGTTAGCCACATTTTTTTATTCAATAAAGGGAGTTAGAGAAATTTATATTGCTGTTCCCAGTACTGATATCATTCCCTTACATTACTATAAAAATGCCGTAAATTATCAAGACAATTAGCACACGTATTATATGGGGGAATGATAGCCCGTAGAGTAGTAAAGTAAAGAAAGCACCTTGATGTTTATTCATAAACATTCCTCATTATCTAGCTCATGTCTTTCAAGTAATAACTAAAAATATGTATTTTTACGTCATTCACTCAGTTAAATTATTTTTGTATAAGAAAATCGAATTTATTTCTCTGTTTTTACAATATTAGGAATATTTTTACAAGATATTTAACAAATAAAATAACTTGAGCCTGGTCGTTTTTATACAAAATTGTTTTCAAAAACATTTATTCTTCCTTCATAGATATTGCTTCATATTTTTAATAAATAAGGAAATTGTCTGAATTCACGTGTTAATTTTTTTTAATACTGCCTTAACATGATTATAATAACAGAAGCTCTTTGAAGAAAGCGGCAGGAAAATTTAAACATTTTTCGTTATAGCAGTTTCCAACAATTAAAAAAAACACAATAAAATTCTTACCACAACAATTAATTTTCTATTGAAAGATTTTCACGTGAAAAATTAAAATGAGATAAATAGTTTGACGGATTAAAAAAAAAACGGAATATTAAGTCATAACATTTCTATAGCAAGATTTACACGTGAAAAATGAAAATGAAATAAATCGTTTGACGAATTAAAGAAAGTGAATATTACGACATATTGGAAATATAATGGATGTCAGCAGGTGAATATGTAACGTCCTGTGATTTTGAAAAAAAAAAAAAAAAAAAAAAAAAAGTATTGAAACATGATAAAAACCCGACTATGGAAATATTTGGAAATATTTTAACACTTTGAGGTTCTAATTTTGAATACCGCCTTAACATTATTCTTATCAAACCAGCTGTTACAGAAAATTGAAATAAAAAACTCGTAAAAAACGGCTAGAAAAATTGTTAAACTGTGTTTACCTCTAATCCTGATTTAAATTTGGTTGGTGAAATTAGTACTTAACTTCAAAATCTACCTCAGCCTGTTGGCTGAGCCGGAAAATTTTTTTAAAAACTAATTT
The DNA here is from genome assembly GCA_963932465.1 of Maratus speciosus. Classification (NCBI taxonomy): domain Eukaryota; kingdom Metazoa; phylum Arthropoda; class Arachnida; order Araneae; family Salticidae; genus Maratus; species Maratus speciosus. The sequence goes on from OZ010795.1 coordinate 418,224,176, forward strand.
ACACGATTTACATAATCATTTAGTAAATTTTAGAATGATTTTAGAAGGATTGAAGGATATAGAAGGATTAATTAAAACCCACTGAAATATTTTATTTTAAATATTTTTGTTAGTATTTTGTAGAATTAGGAAATGTACAAATATAATTTTCTTACAATAAAAATATATAAATATTTCTGAATTGATCCCCCCGCGCCACCACCACCACAACGCGAAGACAGCTGAAAATATGAAAAGGAAAAAGAAATCATCCTTTTAAAAATATATTTTTTTTGTATAATCAATAATGCTTTTGGAACAATGTGAAGTAACCCATCTGCAATTCATTCTAAACTGTATTACTACTATTCGATGTATTAAATGAACATTATAACTAGTTATTTTAATGCTACTTATAAGTATCGTCAGTAGATAAAGGCTTAATAAATTTTCTTAACCTTGTAGCAACACGCAATATCAGCTTATCGGATGTCATCAATTGTGAAGTAATAATTTTCATTTGAACCAACACGCTTAAAAGCCTGATTTATTAACAGCGTAAAACAAACATCATTTTTACACTTATATATATATTTATATATATATATATATATACATTATATTATATTACGAAATTAAAATTGTTTACTTAAAAAACCGATATTTTGTGTGCATACCGTGCTTTTAAAAGAAATTCCAAAAAAAAAAAAAAAAACTACTTGAAAAAGTTTCCGAGAATTATGGGTAGTTTCAGAAATATTTCCACCAATCTAGGTAATACATTATAAGATTTCTGAACAAAAAGGAATGCTTTTCAAAAATACAGATTACACTTAATACACTTAATCCATTCCTAAATGCACTAATTAGATCAATAAGCATTATCTCCAATTTTACAGTGTGCAACAGTGTTTCCCAACTTTATATTGGCCGCGATCCACCAAAGTATATGTAAGAAGGTGATGCCTCCACACCTCCCTCTATGATATTCAATTATTATCAAATTGAAGTCTTATTCAAATATAGAGAGCCTAAGAGGGAATTACCAAATAGAATTTCCCATATTTTTAAGCATATAAAACAGGTAACATTCTTGTCACAAACACGTTTTTATAAATGAAATCAAGTGATTCATCTTCTCATATATATCTATAAGAGTTTTGTTGTTTCCAAGTAGTATTTTATAGACTGTATTTTAATCTTGAGAAAATTTCTCTTCACGAGAGTCTCGCACTTGGCATTAGGAAAGCATTAACATATTTTTTTTATAAATGAAATATTGATTTATGAATGAAAGGAAGTCCTTCATCTTCTCATATATGTCTATAAGAGTTTTGTAGTTTCCTAGTAGTATTTTATAGATTGTATTTTAATCTTGACAAAATTTCTCTTCACGAGAGTCTCGCACTTGGTATTATGAAAGCATTAACATATATTTTTATAAATGAAATATTGATTTATGAATGAAAGGAAGTCTTTCATCTTCTCATATATGTCTATAGAAGTTTTGTGGTTTCCAAGTAGTATTTTATAGACTGTATTTTAATCTTTACAAAATTTCTTTTCACGAGAGTCTCACGCTTGGCATTAGGAAAACATTGGCATATTTTATGGTTGATTTTAGCGCCTCATTTATATCAAATGGAAATTTTTTGGGGTTATTAGATCTTCCTTTGAATAATACAATGATAGCTACTAACTGCTACGATTTGTTGGCATCGTTATTTTCTTCAAAGACATTCTTCGCCTTACTGTATACTAGAATTTTAAAGTTTTTCGAATCTACTATTCTTCTGCGATTTAAAAAGTAGAAGATTTCTGCCCTTAATTAGTACTGCCAAAGGATCTTAGTTGGCAGCTATGAGCACAATACTCAAGAATCATTTCTGGATTATCTCCTTTATGAATTTTAAGAATTTTTTAAAATACTATTACAATGCATTTTTTTTTTCGAAAAAAAAAATCTCTGATTCCGCCTTTTTTGATTCGTGCCCTAATTGCAATTGTTTTCAGTGCAGCAACTTGTAATAACCTGCTATCATGTTTATTAATGTCTACTGCAGTCTAATTTTCTTACTTTGCAATTGGAAATATCGAATTGTTGCTCTAAATTTACCAATCATATAGAAATATTCGACATTTGTCAAAGTTGTTGGTAATAGCTTTTGAGTACCTTTCCCAAATTCAGCTTACAAATTTTACTTTTGAAGCAATAAGATGAAAAACTTTTCATTTGAAAGAGAAAATTCCAGTCAGGCTGTGTTACCACAGCTGCAGTTTTGTATAGTAACAGCTGCTTTATAGATACCACTTTATTAAAAAGTTTAAAGGTAAAGTGAAATGCTTTATATATTTAATTGAAGAAAAAATATTATTTTTAAAGCATCAAAAATTAAGCGAAAAATATGCAATGGTTGTTACCTACAAATGTTGTGAATTTTCCAGCAAAAATCAGATATTGGATGTTATACTAAAAAAGGAAGGTACGCAGTGGTGAAGTTATTGTTCTGAAACATTTTTGATTCACAGAACTACTAACGCCAACTACGGATCATAGAGTAAAGTATTTAACATTGGTCCAAAAACGTACCTAAGGCCGCATCTAGCAGCTATTTTTAATTCTATCTCAAACCACTTTCTTTAAACAAAAGTCTTACAAATGTACTCTACAAAAATTATTTTATTTAAGTCGTACGAATATAATAATACTTGCTATTAGAAGCCCTGTGTGGTTATTGAAAGAATCAACTATTTTTTTTTATAATATTATTATTCAACTGGTACTTTAAAGTACTGTCGGAGCGTAAAGGTTTAAGTTGGTCAAATTCAACCAGTTTGGGACCTTGGGTGCATATATGCACCCTCAAAAAGAGTATACAGACATTGTTTTTCTCAACTGTAAAAAAGAAAATTAAAATTTCCTTTCTCTAATTGGAGCATTTTCGAGATTATATAAGTAAAGGTTATTTTTTTTTAAGTGTGCCAACCGAATAAAATTTGCGTAAAAGACGCTGGTTCCGAAAGGGTTAACCATCCGCGTATACGAGACGTTCAGAACCCTCATAATCTGTGATTATTCCTATAAAAAATTTTGACCTTTTTTTTTTTTTTTTTTTTTTTAATCAAAGAGCAGGGAATATTTAGGCTTTGAGATTACATCTGCGATTATATTAAGTAAAATTTGTAATCGGAATTATTGGTGATAAAATAATGAAAATTGTGTAAAGAAAGCTCGTCACAAAAATATTTAACATCCACTTAATATTTTCAATTATAACAGTTTCTTCATCTGACATATTGTAGAGGGAAAAGAAATAGAAACTCGTTCATTAAATAGCTGAAAACGTTGGCTAAAATTCAACATAGTTGTAAATTATAAATACTATAGAGAAAGTTTAAATTTAAAAGGGTTTAAGTATCCTGAAAGAGTTTTTCGTATAATTATTCTGATAGTAGTTCTCTTTGGTTTTATTTTTGAAATTTTAATGTTTAAATTTAAATTTTAATCTAGAACATTAGTTACACAAAAGAAAAAAAAAATGATAAGGAATTGAATTACAAAAAAGCGGAATTCCTCCACCCCCCTCTAGATATTAAAATTACCTATCTGTGGAGCGTATTGGGAACCACTGGTATAATATTAAAGTAATTTCATTAAAACTCATTTATGCATTAAAAAAAAACTTATAAATTTCATAGTATAAAATAAATATTTAATTTTCGTTGTCCATCTGTATTTGCTTGAAATCATATCCTATGTAAGTTAGTTTTTCACACAGACTTGATTTCCCCCCCCCCCCCCCCCCCCCACTTTACAGAATCTTGTAGAACAGCTTTTCGAACAAAGAGATGTGGGTCAATCAATACTTTTCTTACTTTAATATAAGAGAGCATTAACTTTCTTTATCTTCAAAACTTGATTTATGACATAATAAAAGATATTACCGAGGAGGAAGAAAATCTAAACTTTCTTCGAAAATTTTAGGACAATTTATCACTATTTTGTTCAGTGCTTTTCGTTGATTAAAATCTATCACTTGTGTTTTATATAGAGCTTAATCGATTTTCAGGAGATTAAAAAATATTTTTTAAAGTCCTTTTTCATTTTACTTAGGTTTAAAACTTTATGTAAGTGGAATTTCTTATATTTATTTAAAATAGACGGTTGATAATAAAATATTATTAATTAACTATTCATTATTTATTATTTTTTTCTTAAAAAACATTATTTTACTCAAATTTTATTTTAAATATTTTTTAATACTTAACAGCTTATTAAAATTTTATTAGAAAAATTATCTAAATATACTTCAATTCAAATTAAAACCATAAATATATTTATCTAATATGTAAAAACACATTTGCCAATAAATAAAGGAAAAAAAAGAATAAAAACATGCGACTTACGTTTTTTATTACGAGTTTGCAAAGTGAAAAAAAAATATTTTAAGAAATATCGATAATAGAGATCATTAAAAATTTAATCTAACCACTTCAAACAACAAATCTAAATATGGAGGGGGGTATATTAATTTTAGAAGCAAACTAATTATGCAAAAGAGCCTTTTTTTTTACAGCAAAAGAGTGATGTCACGAAAGGAGAAGATATTGCACTAAAAAATGACAAGCAAGAAAAATCTATATTCAAGTTTAACTTTAACTTTAAATTAAATTAACATTAAATTAAATTAAGTGAATTTAGAATATTTATCACTATCTCAATAGAATAATAATAAAAAAAAATAAACCAGTAAACAATATTTTGTTAGCCATTCGAAATGTATTAAAAGTTAAAAACTTACAAAATTTTACAAGGCGAAATATTATTTGATGATAATAATTACTTCCATCGGCTAATTATTTTTATTTCCTTAAAAATAAATAAATAAATAAATAAAATAAATAAATAAATAAGTATATCATAATAAATATCTAAATAAAGTTTTATTTCAAAATTTAAACACAATTCATACAATAAAAGCAAAACGTGTGGAAAATTAATCGGGGCCAGGAATCGAACCTGACATGACAGCATGCCATGCTGTAGCATTAACCACTAAACTACTCTGCCTGATATCCTAGGCCGGCATTTTTTTTACATTTTAACCATATTGAGGAACGTTAAATACCAGCAACCAGATATCATAGGATGACGGGACAATAATGCATAAATTACTATTCTATGGAGAATATTAAAAAATAATATATAAATAAATATGTGTATCATAATAAATTTCAATAAATAAATATGTATATCATAATAAATTTCAACAAATAAATATGTACATCATAATAAATATATAAAAATAAATATCTACACATCATCGATGTATGTAAAAGAAAATCTGGATTTTGTATTAAACAACGCGCAGCCCAAACTACTGAACCTAAAATCTTGAAAAATGGTTTAAAAATACTTTTTTATGACATAAAGTGCGGCTAGGAAAGGATTTTCTAAAATCCCATCCCTAGGGGTGGTAAAAAGCAGAACGAAGTTTTAAAATATTCCTTAAAAATTTGATTTTATATTTATTTTTCAAGTGATAACATATTTTTGTATATTTTTGTATGCCGAATCGAATGGTACTAACCAAATTCTTTTACGTCCAATAGCTAGCGAGATATTTCATATTATTCCAATTTGGCGATGACTTTGACGCAAAAACCTCAAAATATCTAACATTACAAGTGACAAATCATCCACATTCATTTATATAGCACATCCATTGCTGTAGCAACCGAAGAAATTAAAATTTAATGTTTTTGTTAATTATGTTGGTTAAAAAATTAAAACGGCTATTTGTGTTTGAAAAGAAATATAAATACAAACACCTTTAAAAAAAAAAAAAAAAAAAAAAAAAAATGCTACTGATTTTATTTAAAACGCAAGAAAAGATTCACTAAGGAATTAACATTATAAAACAAAATATTTAAATATGAAAGCAATGTTTGTACGATTTAAACAAATTTTCAAAGGAAGAAATTGAAACTGAAGTAATATTTGGCTTTTTTACCCTGGATAAGTGTTAGTATTTGAATCCCAATGAAAAAGGCGTGAGTAAGTTAGATAAAATTGGGACTTACCCGTTCTTCAGGATACTTATCTATTTCGGTGTAAATCCACACTTTGTGTAATCCAATATGTATTAGTTGTCATATTTTTAATCAACCACTCTTAATAACCTCCTTTGACAAAAGAAATTGTAGGCTATTATATCAAATGAATAAGCAGTGGTAACACTTTAAGCTATTTAATTCACATTGTTTAAATTGTAAAAAAGAGAGAGCATTTTCATGCCTCTTCTCTGGAATGACTACATTTTCAGAATGAAAAAATATTTACATTATAAGATAATAAATCAGTAATAATAATTGTAATAGCAATATCATAATAATAATAATAAATCAGTTTAATGTCTATGAGTAACTCAACAAGTCATTATCTTTATCAAAGTTTTCAAGGTTAATTTCTTTTGAATAGATTTATGGCTGAGTTGAAACGATGCATTATTTATGTAACTGAGGAAATTATCTTTAGCACAGTTAAATACCTTGATTTATGTCCATCAATAAGAATAAACAAGAAAGAAAAATCATGCTTACGGCATAGATTAGTAAACACTTTCCAACACTCCCTGAACACCCCTTCGTTATTCACGGAAATTAGGTAAATAAGATAACTAAGTCAACATTTAAAAAATTGATTTAAGCAGGTACCGTCTATAGCCAAATATCACAATTATTTTTAACAGTCCTGTATTTCATCTGTATGTGATATATTTTTTCACAATTTACAACAAAACTGACGTTTCTTCCGTCCACGATGAATGAAATTATGAATTTTTCCGCCTCTGATCGACAAAACTCGCGATTTTTCCGTGGCCGATCAACGAAATTCGCAATTCTTAACTAACTGACAAAATTTTTAATTTTCATATGGCAAATTGACGAAATTCACGATTTTTTCCTACGACTTATGGACAAAAGTTGCAGTTTTTCCAGTTATAAATTGACGAAATTCGCAGGCTACATGTTAATCCATCGCGGGCCACAGGTTGTGCATCCCTACCCTATAGTATGCATAAATATAGTGAAACATAAAAGCGCATATCATAATTGAAATGCATTTCCAGCAGTCACCGATAATGCTCAGTACTTCTGATACAATACTATCTGAAATCTTTTGTGTGTCCCTGTAAATGCTCTGCACTCCCTATTATACATGAAATGACTTATAGTAAACCTCAGCGACGTATATCAGTTTCATTTTGTATGAAATATTTTAACATAATTAAAATACGTCGCAAACATATCTCCCTATCATTATGTAACGGAATTCTTTTGTGTGGCCCTGTTAATGAATAATAACTATCCATTGCATCGCATTTTCTGCCGAATGCATATATTAGTGAACTTTATAAATGTATACAAATTTTGTTATGTTTGTATGCGTGTAACATCGTTAAAAATCATTTGAAATGATTTTTTCCCATTGGCCGTAATGAAATGGAATACTTTTGACTGTCCCTGTAGGTGAACTAAACATGTTACAAACTTCATTTGAAATAGGGTTCGTACTATGGTAAACGTCAATAACATCCAAAAATTTCAAAGCAATCCGAGTATATTTACGGGAGCTGGAGAGCGTACAGACGGACAGACAAACTGATGTCAAAAACACTTTTCAACTTCGTTGGAAAGTTTTAAAAATGGGTACATTTATGCCAGCCGTGCACAAATCTCGCGAATAGCATTTTAAAAATTGCCAATAGCAGTAGTTACATATCGTGTATGTAAATTAAAACGGTACTACTGGATTAACCCGTCGACCAATTTTGACAAATTATACAAATTTATATAATTTATATTTTAAATAACAGAAGTACAAATAAATTAGTATAACATTAATAAAAACACAAATAAAACGTCGAAATAAAAATCATTTGATGACGTAACAAACACTTGTAACGTTTTGAATGTGAAGTGAATGTGATGTTTCTGATCAGGCATTTATTCTTATAGTTTGGCAATAGTTTTGGCGATAGATGGCATTATTTCCTCTTCTTGTTTATCTTTTTAGGTTTTTTAAATAAAATTTGTGCGAGGCATATATTTTAAATAAGTGGAAGGGTTATAATTTAAATGAAATAATAAAATTAGAATATGGTGTGGGAACAAATCTACCTTTGTTTATTTATTACCTGAAGCGGCTATTTAAAAGTATCACAAAAGCCACATATTCACCTTTCTGAGGTAATTATTCATGGGATTTCGGGTTATTCTTCCGTAATCGGTTATCTTACCCATCGGTGTATTATCTATAAAGTTGAAAGCATAATGTACGTTTGAAGCCGAAACTTCATTATGAATTTTTTTACAGAAAATCGTATCATCATTGTATACATTTTATTTAAAACGGAAATTTACATTTAGTTATGATTGTTTACAATATTTCAATAGGATATAGTACTATATGTCAGATAATATTTTTTAAACGTTTTTAACGTATACGCATTGTTCTATGTTGGTTAGTTATAGAGCGACAGGAAAAAATAAAAATAATAAGCGAACCTGATTATTAAATTTGAGCTTCTTTAAAACATTCTACTGAGCAGATATTGAGGCGTGTTACTATTACATAACGTTTAGGAATGGTTTAAGTACGTAATATTTCTTTATATGTTGCTTAGTTATAGAGCTATTGAAGAGTGATAAAGATAGATAAACGCAATTATGAAAGCTATACATCCACTATAATTATGTAAAATGTACATTTGTATTTACTTACGTCCATTTATAATTTGAGGTCTGATGGATGAATTTTTTGGGATTTACACTCTTATTTAGATATTTTTTTGTGAATGGTTGGTACTTCTTACATATTTAGTACTTCTCTGTAGCAAAGCTTTCTTCTGTGTTCTATTTTCTGAAGCAAAATCTTGACAATAAATCAGTTTGCAGAATATCACATTAACATCTGCTCTAAATACGCTGGTGTCCAAAATTAAGGACTAGTCACAAAATGCTAAATTTTTAAGTAAGCGAATAGTCATAAGGAAATAATATAATTCAAATAATTACTATCCCTACAGCACAGCTAGTTCATATAGCATCTCATTCATGTCACATATGGTCACAAGTATCAAAGTCACTACGGTGAAACAAAAAATAACAAATATCAAACGTCTCATTATGAGTCTCAAATGATCACTATATGTGACTCCACTGAGACGTGAATGTGACTGCTGCTTTGTGATGAGTCACCAGGTGATTTTACAATGTAGTTAGATGATGACTCTCGTGTGACTGTCATTTTTAGGCTCAATTTCAAAGTCATCATGAACGTATCATTATGATAAGTCACCAAATAAGCTCACATTATAGTCACATGGTGACTTTTCACAAAAGAGCACAGTGATGACTTCTCGGTAGTCTCTCTGTCAGCTGAAAGTCATCATGTGACTTTAATGTGAGATTATTTGGTAACTTATCACAATGAAGCGTTCACGATCACTTTGAAATTGTGTCTACAGATGACAGTCACATGAGAGTCACAATGTAACTACATTGTAAAGTCACATGGTGACTCGTCATAAAGCAGCAGTTACAGGGATGCCTCAATGGAGTCACATATTGTGATCATTTGAGACTCATAATGAGATGTATCAAATTTCCTATTTTTTAGCTTCACCGTAGTGACTGTGACACTTGTGACCATGTGTGACATGGATGAGATGTTATATGGACTTGCTGTGCTGTAGAGATTGTAATTATTCGAAGTATATTATTTCCTTTAGAGTATTCGCGTACTTGAGAATTAGCATTTTGTGATTGATCCTTAATTTTGGGCACCAGTATAGAAAAAGCAAATTCGCGTTTCATTCCGTTTGATTATAACTCATATTTTTTTAATATACTTTTGTAGAACTCTCTATGTTGTGTTAGTAATTTGTTTTAGAAATATTTCAATGTAGATAGAACACATTCTTTAACGTTGCGTAGTAATAGATCTACAAGAGAAAGTTTTAAAATAGGTGAACCCGATTATGACAGATTACCTTTCAATTTAAGTTATGCTGAACGTAATTTTATTGGAATTGCACAGTTAGATAAACATGGATTGTTTCAATATTTAACATATCATTCTACATTTTTAGTTATGGAGCTATGGGGAAAGTTCTCAGTGGTGTAATCGTAAAAAATCGGAATGTAAACGCTATAGACAGAGGGTAAATGCTACAGAGTATATGTGCTACAGCTATAGAGGGTGTGCAAAGTTTCTGAAAGAATCCAGAAGTTATACGGCATATAGCCTACACTATCTCCCTGAAAGTCTTATAATCATGTTAACGCGATTATGAAAAATATACTTAATTATCTACTTCATATATAAAATACAGAAAAGTATTTCAGCCAACCACTTATAACTTCAGTTCTTCCGAAGGATTTTGAGACAACGTGGAAAGTTATTTAGATAAATTTTCAAAAAAGGCTTTAGTATGTAACACATATCATTATATGTTGCTTAGTTATAGAATTATGTGCGAAAGTACTTTAATCAGTGAACCCTATTATGAAATATTACCTTTTTTACAGGTTTTAATGGGTTGATTTCGTCTGATGTGATTTGCATTTTTATATTTTCAGATACGATTTTAGTATATTACATATTGTTCTATAGTTCTTTTCCATATTCTACTGTAAAAGATCAACTAAAAGATTTACTCCTTAAAATTCCAAATTTTGTCTGACACATTGGAAGATATTAAATCGTAACGGTGTTTATATTGTCTTCAGCAATGCGGAAGAACATTGGAGGTAAATGTATATATTGCTATAAAACACAAGATGAAATACACGGATATATTTCGTTTAGTTAAAGGTTGGTTTGGAGAAACTGACCAGCGTAGCGGGCGCAGAGGTTGCTAGTAATATATATATGTATATATATATATAAATAAGCATGTATATCACAATAAATACTACCTATAAATAAATATCTGTATTATAATAAAAATAAATATCTATAACTAAATCTATTTATATTTAAGGAATTCTGATTTATAAAAGGTGCCTAACAAAATGCAAGTTTGTCTATATTCACTGGTGAAGCTTTTCACACAAACAACAACCAAAACTTTTGTGTTTTCTTCTGCTAAAACAGGTGCTTTGTTCTACTGGACTTACTGAATCTTAATAAAAAAATTGATTTTTCAATAAAAGTTTCCTTTGAGTTTAATTGCGTATGTTCGGTAATAAATGATTCCAATTTGTGAAAAAATATGTCAGGTTGCAAATAAATAAGAATATGAATGAAAATCCCCAATATTTTTTATACAAGTTTGTTTTATATATATAAATAAAACTGTGCATTGAATTTTATATATTACAGTATAAAGTAAGGAAAAAAATCAGAAAATATTTTTTTCTTACCTTTATATTCAAATATATAAAATCCGATGCACAGTTTTATTTATATATATAAACCAAACTTGTATAAAAATATATTGCGTATTTTCATTGATATTAAGTTCGCATGGGGCATTTTGAAAAGTTCTAAAATATTACGGAAAATTATTTTATTTCACAATATATATATATATATATATATTTATTTATTTATTTTGAATATAATGTCTTTGAATAATATTTAAATGGAAATTTACAAAAAATTAAAATTTGATTTTAAAGGTCCCTCGTCACCTTAATAAAATACTTTATTTCGTATATTATGTCATTGCAAAATTCCATCTAAAAAACACAATTGGAAATTTCTATTTTTGTGTATTTATTTCAACATCTAATCAAATATATTACGGAAATTTCGATATTGGAGCACAATCCCTTATGATTGCAGCATTTCGATTTCGATTAACATTTCATCTTGAAAGGGAATTAAATATTGATTGAAATTTGAGAGGTCGTGCCAGTGGATTAAGACATTTAATCATTTAGTGGACATTTTCAAAAATGCCCTCTTATTTTATGTATTCTCATTTCCTCAGACACATTTTGAATGTTACCCAACTGCTTACTTGGGATTTTGAGATTTACTCAATAAGCCAAATGACTTCAGATATTTAAGTAAATGCATACAGGATCTCATCTCATTTAAATAAAAATATTTCATATATATATATATATATATATATATATATACATATATGTTGCATTCTAGCAACATTGGATTGGCTTTATCGTTGAAAATGCCATACTGGCTGTCACGATAGTAGCTGTGGATCACATGCAGCGATAATCGCGTAAAAGAAGTGGTCGGAACAGATAATTCGAATCTGTTATGTTAGTAGAACCAATTGCTGAAATGCAGTTGTCGAGGGAAAACAATGGAGTGCATCGTTCCGTGAAGTTTCCTCAGAAGAAATTGAAACGACTCATAATCAACTAAGCACTTTATTAGAACATCTTTCAAAAAGTGCAGTTTCCACCAAGATAATTAGCCATCGCTCCGTAGTAGTAATTAGGCTTAAACAAAGTTCCAGATAATCGAATAACAGGGCGGTGACCAGGGGATGGATGAAAACTGGAAATACGACTCAAATCTGCTGAAACACAGCGAGTATCAACTTTTTGTTCCTCACGTGTAAGGATACAAATATGACGTAGATCGCGCTCTCAACCAATGAATAATTAAGAATGTCACGTCATATAAAGAGTGCGAACAGAACTAGCGGATGAATTTGAAGGAAAAAAGGATAACATCAGAAATGCGCGGGAAAGTAAAAATGGAAGCTAACAGAATAATCTCGAAAGAAAAAAGCGCGGGAATGAAATATTTAATTTAAGAATACTAAAAGCATAATATTAAACCGATTAAGACAAGTGAGACATTAAATTAAAGGAAATTTAACAGAGTTAACGATAGAGATTATTTAAGGATAAAGATTTAGTGAATATAAAGTAGTAATTTAGAATAAGATAAGGAAATCGCGGAATCAGATCTAATAATGTAACATATATATATATATATATATATATATATATATATAAGAAATAGAAAACTTTTTTTTTGTCGTACCTGTTTTGTTTTCTTATGGAATGATTTTCAAACTGATTAATATATTTTGCCAAAATAAAATTATATTTTTTTCATAGAAATTTTATACAGAAATCTATGCTATTAGCCAGAGATAATTCATAAAGAATATTTCGAACGAGAATGTCTCGAGTTTAGAATTGAATGTCTTAGTTTATAAAGAAACTAAAACAGAAATTCATACCTTTACACGTGTAAGTTTAAGGTAAATAAAATTTTAATAAAGAAGTTAGGAAATTACCAGTGGATTTTACACCTTGTATAAGGATTTCTTGATTGTATATTTTGTCCTACAAAAAAGTGCAATCAGATATAATGTATAGTCAACTTATGTTTTTTAATGAAAATCGAATTTTCATTAATTTATTTTTTGAATATTATATCATTGCAAATTTCCGTCTAAAGAAATATAATTGGAAATTTCAAATTTTACGTTTTTATTTCAACATCTAATCAAATATATTACGAAACTTTCAATTTTGGAAAACAATCCCTTATGATTGTAGTATTTCGATTTATATTAGCCTTCCATGTTGAAGGGAATTAAATATTGACTGAAATTCGAGATACCACGCCATTGAATTAAGAACTTTAATCAGTTTGCAACATTTTTACATTTGCAACAACACAATAAGTTTGCAACTTTAATCAACTTTTACAAAAATGTACTCATATTTTACGCATTCTCATTTCCTCAGATGTATTCTAAATGTTACTCAATTACATATTTGGGATTTTGACATTTACTCCATATGCCAATTGATTTCAGTTGTTTAAGTAAATGCATGTAGTATCTTCTTTGATTCAAATAAAAATATTTTATCTGATATATATATATAAGAGATGAAAAGCTTTATTTTCGCCGTACCTATTTTGTTGTCATATTGAATGATTTTTAAATTGGTTAATGTATTTTATCTACTGAAATTACTATTTCATTTTCGTAGAATTTTTTATAAAGAAATTTATGCTATTAGCTAGAGATAATTGATAAAGGTTATTTAGAACGAGAATTTTTCCAGTTTAGAATTCAGTGTTTTAGTTTATAAGGGAAATAAAACAGTAATTCCTACTTTACACGTGCAAGTTTACTTAAATTAAATATTTATTAAAGAAGTTATGAAATTACCAGTGTATTTTATGCCTTGTATAAGGATTTGTTGATTTTATTTTTTGTCCTACATAAACGTGCAGGGAGATATAATATACATTTAACTTATATTTTTTAATGACATTTTCTTTTTTTTAAATATTTGATGTGATTGCGAATTTCAGACTAAAAAATGCAAATGTAAATTTCTATTTTTACTTTTTTCTTTCAACACCTAATCAAATATATTACGATCAGTTCGATTTTGAAACTCAATCCCTTATGATTGTAGCACTTCGATTTCTATTAACCTTTCATCTTGGAAGTGAATTAAATATTGATTGAAATTCGAGATACCTTGCCAGTGGATTAAGACCTTTAATCATTTTGTGATCACTTACAAAAATGCCTTTCATATTTTATGCGTTCTGATTTCCTCAGACGCATTCTAAAAGTCACTCAATTGCTTACTTGGGATTTTGACATTTACTCAATATGCCAAATGGCTTCAGATATTTAAGTAAATGCATACAGGAACTCATTTCATTTAAATAAAAATAATTCACATAATGTATATATAAAAAAATGAAAAACTTTATTTTTGTCGTACCTGTTTTGTTGTCGTATTGAACGATTTTCAAATTGAGTAATATATTTTACCTACTAAAATTACTATTTTTTTTCATAGAATTTTTATAAAAAAATGTATGCTATTTGCTAAAGATAATTGATAAAGAATATTTCGAACAAGAATTTTGCGAGTTTCGAATTGAGTGTTTTAGTTTATAAAGAAAATAATGCAGAAATTCATACCATTACACATGTAAATTTATCATATTAAAATTATATTAGGAACATTTCGATTTTGAAACACAATCCCTTATGATTGTAGCATTTCGATCTGTTAACCTTCCATCTTGAAACGGTCATAAACTGATTGAAATTCGGGAAGTCGCGCCATTGGATTAAGATATTTAATCAGTTAGTGAACATTTACAAAAATGTACTCATATTTTATGCATTCTCATTTTCTGAGACCAATTTTAAATATTATTCAACTGCATACTTGGGAATTTGACTTCACGCAATATGCTAAATGACTTAAGATGTTTATGGAAATGCATAAATAATCTCATTACTTAAAAAAAAATCACATAAGCGATATGTAAGAAATTAAATTTTTTTGTTGTTGTACATATATCCAATATTTTTAAAACTGATTAAAATATTTTAAATACTAAAAAGATCAATTTTTAAAAATATTTATAAAGTAATGTAAACGATTATAGATAAAGGATAAAGAACATTTCTTTAGTGAATTTTTCGAATTGAGAATTTATTGCTCATGTTTATAAAGAATATTAAAAAAATGTAGTAGAAAAGTTAAGAGGGACTGGCTATATTTCAATGGTTGGCAATAAATTATCTTCATGTCATGTATGGGATAACGTAATTTTTTAAAGACAGAAATTCTCGTATAATAATTTTTTTCTGACAAGTACTAGAAAAAATTAAATATATATTCTGTAAATCAATTTTAATGTATAAATTCACAGCACTCTGTATTAGAACAGACTGACAAATTTCAGAAAAAAAAATACTTTCACACATTACCAAGAATTTGAATGTATGGTGTAAGGAAACATTTCCCCTGTATTGATTTGTAGATAAAATATTTTCTCGGAATAAAATAAAAAAAAATCGTTTTATGAGTACTTAAATTGTATGCATTTGGATTTTTATCTTAGTAGTATATTGCTCATGAGCAAGAAAATTGTCACAATGCCGAAAAATTCATTTTTTGCATTATTGGACTAAATTGTAGCAGGAAATTTATTGTAATTTTAAATTTTTTATTGTAATTTTAAATTTGCGGTATGGAAAACGTACAGACTTGAAATATGACAATGAGTGCGAATATCCAGTGCAAAGATTTAACTTCAAAAGTGAAATATATATATTTTTTTCATTTACGACACTCTACATTTCATAATAGTGAATTCTATGCGACATTTTGTAAGTTGACCTCACTGGACATAGAGATAATTTTCCTTTTTCATGAAAAAGCATTGCCGTTGATATTCTTGGGTGATAAATGTCTAGATTTTGTAAGAATCGCTATTTTTTGTAGACTTTATTGGAACTTTATTGGTCATAAATTATGCTTTCATAACTGAAAAAAAAAATAATGTTTCAGTAATGAATTTTTTTAATAACATGATAAAAACTATTTCGAAATAATCGAAAATTATCAAATCAGATAAAGTTTTCAATGAAAGTTTAATTGAAGGAACCTTTTCCGTTCATTTCATGAGTAAAGATTGAAACGATGCCTCGGAGTTTAGTTGTACGCAGCTAAATTTTAAGGCTTTGTACATACCGCTTGTGTTACATTAGTACTTGAATTTTCCGAAAGAACCTTTCTTTATTTCATTTATATTAGTACATGTTTTTAAATTATTAATATTGAAATCAAAATATATGTGCGACATTTTGTAAGTTGACCTCCCTGGACATAGAGATATTTTTCCTTTTTGTATTAAAAGGCATTGCCGTTGACATTCCTGGGTGATAAATGTCTAGATATTGTACGAATCGTTATTCTTTATAGACTTTGTTGGAACTCCCAATTATTTATCCTAATTTAGGCTTTCATAGCTAAAAAAATATTTAATGTTATAGTTATGAGTTATTTTAATAACATGATAAGAACTATTTCAAAATTATCGAAAATTATCAAATCCGATACGGTTTTCAAAGAACGTTTAATTAAAGGAACTCTTTCCGTTCATTTCAAGAGTATAGATTGAAACGATGCATCGGATCTTAGTTGTAAGCGACTAAATTATAAGGCTCTGTACATACCTTTTGTGGTACATTAGGACTTGAATTTTCCGACAGAACTCTTGTTTCATTCATTTATATCAGTATATGTTTTAAAATTATTAATATTAAAATCAAAATATTTGTGTAAAAAGACTAAACGAATCATGACCAGTATCAAGACCATCGAAAAAGATGGAAAAATATAAGAAATTGAATCATCTTATATTCTCGAGTTTACTAAATGATTTTGGAATTTAGTCGTTTTATTTATATAAGTACATATATGCTCAGGATATTATCGTATTCTAAGATTAAGAAATACGATGTTTTTAAAATTTAATTTATGTTGATAAAAGTTTTAAATAATTTCTACTAACATTTTTTGATTGTTTAGTATTATTTCACTATTACATTTTTTAAAGGACTTTTTAAAGTTACATAATTTTTTTCCTATAATACAATTATAATAACTAAAACATGTAACAGTAAAGTCTTCGATAGTCGTAGTACAGTTTTGCCTTTTTTAAAAATGTTTTCAGATATTACTTTTTTGTGTTTGAATATTTTCCAAGGTTCGTCAACTGTGTAGGGGAGAGTAGCCATATTTGGAACGCCACTTTAATTGAACCGTTTCCATTCTTCAGTTAATTACTGGAAGAGACGCTATCTACCGCTGCAATCCTACTCGCCAGAATGCGTCATTTATGTTAGAAGAAGCACCCGCCTACCACGTGTTGTTTTCAGGCAATTTTAAAAAAAACTAAAGTTAGCTATTTTGATCTAATTTTTTCCTACTAAACGTAAGTGAATACTTTAAAACTAAGGTAAGTTGTTATGTTTTCATATACATATCTAAATTCATTTGTTTATTGCGCATATTTTTAAGCGGATTTGTTTAATTTCGTTTTTGTTCTTAGTCTTGAGATCATCTGTTTTAAAAAATAGCTCGGTGCCTTAATTGGGAGAATTTAAGTTGCTTAAATTTGACCAAATGTAGGATCATAAATTTAAAAAGTAAAAAATTTCGAGGGCGGTACGATTTATACACTATTTACATATATATATATATATAATGGATTACTATCTCCATGCAAGTTTTTTTTTTCTTTTGTATATCTGGATCAATTTCTTTATACAGTTTAGGCCTATATAAACAAAAATATTTTTACATGTTTATGGAATAAATTTTGTTTGCAATTTCTTTTATCTTGTATATTTATATTTATTTTCTTTGAATTCTTTATTCCTACGGCGTATTTTGTTTACAGAGTTGAATTCAAACATTTTCCTCCAGTTCTGGAGGAGTTTTTTCTTTTCTTTTTTCTTTTTTCTTTTTCTTTTTTTTTTTTTTTTTTTTTTTTTTTTGTATATCTGGATCAGTTTTTCTTATACACTTTAGCCCTATATAAACATAAAAATATTTTTGCATGTTTATTTAATAAATTTTGTTTGCAATTTCTTTTATCATGTATGTATTTATATTTATTTTCTTTGAATTCTTTATTCCTACGGCGTATTTTGTTTACAGAGTTGAATTCAAACATTTTCCTCCTGGAGGATATTTGCGATTCCGTGAGGGGAGAGGGGGGCGGGCATACTTTTTACAGTTCTGGAGGGTGGAATTACTACCTGCATGTAAGGGTTTTTTTTTTTTTTTTTTTTTTTTTTTTTTTTGCATATGTGGATTATTTTTTCTTATACGGTTTAGTCCTAAATAAACATAAAAAATAGTTTTGCATGTTTATTTAATAAATTTTGTTTGCAATTTCTTTTTTCTTGTAATATGTATTTATATTTATTTTCTTTGAATTCTTTATTCCTACACGTATTTGGTTTACAGAGTTGAATTCAAACATTTTCCTCCTGGAGGATATATGCGATTCCGTGAGGGGAGAGAGAGAGGGGGGGGGACTAATTACAGTTCTGGAGGGTGGAAAACACTTTTTTGCCATTAACACGCATAAAATCTCAAACCTTCCGGTGTGAGTGGTGATTTCACGGCTTCGGAGTTGAGGGGAGGGGCACCTGAAGTCAACACTGTTTGAATATATGTTTGCGTTTGATTAATCATAGGGTATTTTTTTTCAATAGAGCATATTTAAATAATAATAATAATCTACCCTATATATATGAAATTCTAATGAAACGAGTTTATGAAACGAATTTATGAAACGGATATATGAATCGACTGATTAAACAACTGATTATGTTTCAAGCGATTTCTCCTAAAATATGGAATATTTGCGATGAAATTAACAACAAAAATCAGCATTGATCCGCAGATCTCAAAAATGGTATTGTAATTTTTAAATTCGAATTAGTTTTCGAAATATTATTTTTTTTCTAATTTTATATACATTTTTCTAATGATGGTAACTCAAATTTTAATCAAACAGATTTTTTTTTTTCATATTTCAGAAAAGGTTGACATGGTAACCCGGCTATTGTTGGTTATTTGATAATAAATGTTTATTTACCTTTATTTCTTTTTATAAATTATATAATTTTTTTGATAATTATTAATTTTTTTTTTTCCTTTAGAAAATAATTGAAAATAATTAAAAAATACGGTACTACTTAGTTATTCCATCGACCAATTTCGCCAAAACACTCGCCAAATTATACAAATTGACATAATTTTTATTTTAAATAACGAAAGAAAAAATAAATTATTATAACATTAATAAATATACAAATAAAATGTCGAAATAAAAATCACTTGATGACGTAAACACGTGTAACTTGCTTAAAGTCAAGTGAATGTGGCATTTACGATCAACCATTATTGGCATTTAATCTTTTAGTTTAGTGATAGATTTTTGGTCGACGGGATAACTAATTAATACCAAAAATGCATATGTAACTGGTATTTGAAAACGATTGTTTTCGCCACATTTTAGTGGGAAAAAAAAATCACGCCAAACCTGCTGTGCGTATATGACATCTGGCCAAATATTACCACACGAAAAAAAAAAAAAATGCTAATTGGCGAATTGAAAAAAAAAGCTATTGGCGAGATTTGCATCCGGCTAGCGAACAGTACCAATAAATTCTTTGCAACCATGGCAAATTGTATGTAGTTTTATTCGAAAAAAAAATTGATTTTTTAATCAAAATGGAAAACTTACGATCCCATATTGGTGCGATTTTTTTCTAACGTCAATGTCATATACGGAACGGGCACTTAACTGGCGCCAAAGTATCGTTATTTTGCTTGATATGATAAGCCGAATGTTGCTGTTTATGCTGCTGATGTGTTCCTCAAATTGGCGTCGTTAAAAAATCGCGCCAATATGGGACGTATATGACACCTGTGCCAAACTTTCATATGAACGATTAAGGGATCAGACCGTATTTGTTTATGGCAGTTGATGACTTGAAATATTATAATATAGTTGAAATGATGGCAATAGAATAGTATTTGGCGACTTATCACCTGTGCCTGGCTAACATTAAAGTACCAAAATGGCACCTAGAGTATAAAAAGCGAAGTGGTCCGCCTGGAACTGTTCATGATAGTCACATAACTTAGGCTATTGTTATAGAGATTGTTTTAAAATACTGGGAGACAAAGTCTCTATATACTTAATTTATTTTATTTAACTTCTTTTCAAATGTTTAACTGATCCTCTTTAATCAAAAACTAAAACAAACATTGGATGTCTTAACAGTAACTGATCCGCCCTTAAATTTGTGCAATCAATGGGAATTGAGAGGAAACCCGTTTACAGGGAGATCTGCACAGCTCTTTTCAGTATAATTCAATCTTCTCTAATATTTTTTAAACCCATCAGATTAGCCTGTTTTTAGATTCTGAGGTGTCTGAAAGGGGGTTGGTGAGCGTATCTTGCAGGGGGCAGACCCCCCTAGTAATAATATAATGTTGAAAACGACACAGAAAACTGTTTGAAAGAAAAACACCCGTGACATCAAAAGCTTTTGAAGGTATATCGATATTGTAGGATTGATACGAGCGATTGATCGAGAACATATATCGATATTGATACATCATTGGATCTATTCATATTTGTAGGATATTTAAATTTCCTGTGTAGTTGCGTGTATTCATTTGAATTGATGTTTCCCATAATTTATAACATTTTATTTTGAAGGTTTCTATGAGATTTATTTAGAGCCTTCTAAATTATTTTACATTTCATCCGAAGGAAAATAAAACTTTCTTTTCAAAATATAGATTTTAAGAGTTGCAAAGGAAATTTCTTAAATAATATTAAAGAATATCAAACATAATATCGAAACTTTATAAAAATCTGAAAAATATTATTAGTACTTTTAAGTTGCTGTTATACAAACATATTTGAACTTTTATAGTGCATAAAATTTTCTTTTAAATTAAATGTATTCATTTTATTAATGAAAATCACACTTAAACTTCTTAAATAAGTTTCTAATATTTATTCGTTTCAAAAAATCTAATTATAAACGCAAATTTAGTAAACAAAAATAACTTAAAGATTACAAAAATCTGACATGAAATTTATTTTGCTTTAAATTAAAATATTATTTATGTAAAGTAAGCTTACTCGTCTAAGTTAAATTCGAAAAAAAATAATTCGAAATTTTATATTGAATTGCTTACTATATCTTCTTTTAAACATGTTATATATCATGCCGAAGGTCGTTAATTGTTTAAAAATCAAAATAAACTAAAAAGAAAGCTAAATTGAAAAACATATTTATAAAAGAAATAATTTTATATTTTCATATATAACAGAATTTTTGTTAGTATATTTAAAATTATATTTAACAGTGCATTAGTGGCAAGACGATTGTTCCTGTGCTATAACTTTCCGAAACTATCAGTAACTCGTACTCTTTGCCTAAAGATGAACTACAGTTTAAATTCGAGGTAAAAAGTCCTTCCGGCAGTGCCGGGAGGAAGAGGTAGCTTTCAAATTCCTTATTTTAAAAAAGCCAACTTATATTATTCAAACACATGAAGCTCAATTTAGTGGAAACCGAATATAGGAGATTCAATACTAATTTTTATCAATACTAAATCATTATGAATGAGATTTTCGCGAAATTAGTCAGCTTTACCCAAGCTGCTTTGATTTAAAGTAACTTATATTTGGCTGAGATGTTGATGTATACTATCCACATGCCTTCTTACATGGAAATAGGCGAATACGTGTGTTATCGCGTGACAAATACCAGATTGTTTCAAAATGTTAGCCATACTAGAAATTCAAAGTGCTATAATTCGACCATTTTTTAAGATATAAAAAAAAGAACAAATTTTCAGAAACAAAATCTGCTCCGGAATCTTTGTATCAAAGACAAACACATAAAAAAATCTTTT
This sequence comes from Maratus speciosus, assembly GCA_963932465.1. Taxonomy (NCBI): domain Eukaryota; kingdom Metazoa; phylum Arthropoda; class Arachnida; order Araneae; family Salticidae; genus Maratus; species Maratus speciosus. The sequence continues at coordinate 418,246,448 of OZ010795.1, forward strand.
TCATTAACCAATTTTTTAATACCTCATTTTAAATACGTGTGTTATCGCGTGACAAAAATCAGGTCGTTTTAAAATGTCAGCCACAATAGAAATTCAAAATGCTATAACTCAGCCATTTTTTTAGATATAGACGAAACAAAAACTGTTCCGGAATCTTTGTATTAAGGTCAAACACATACAAAAAAAAATCTTTTCCATTTTCCAATTTTTTGGTATTTCATTTTAAATTTTAAATTTTTTAATTTTTTTTAAATGGCCGCCATTTTGAAACAAGATGGCGGATGAAGCTGGCCAACGAACTCCGTCGAGATATTTGTACGTACTATGTACACACCAAGGTACATCCAAATCGGTTCATAAATACGCCTGTTATCACGAGACAAATATCAGGACGTTTCAAAATGTCAGCCATGCTAGAAATTCAAAGTGCTATAACTCAGCCATTTTTTAAGATATAGACGAAACAAAACCTGCTCCCGAATCTTTCTATAAAGATCAAATACATAAGAAAAAAATATTTTTTCAATTTTCAATTTTTTGGTACCACATTTCAAATTTAAAATTTTCTTAAAAATTTAAATGGCTGCCATTTTTAAACAAGATGGCGGATGAAGCTGGCCAACGAACTCGGTCGAGACATTGGTATGTACTATGTACAAACGAAGTTACATCCAAACCGGTTCATAAATACGCCTTTTATCGCGTGACAAAATTCAGGACGTTTCAAAATGTCAGCCACGCTAGAAATTCAAAATGCTATAACTCAGCCATTTTTTAAGATATAGACGAAAGAAAAACTGCTCCGGAATCTTTGTATAAAGGTCAAATACATAAGAAAAAAATATTTTTCCATTTTCAATTTTTTGGTACCGCATTTCAAATTTTAAATTTTTTTAAAAATTTTAAATGGCCGCCATTTTGAAACAATATGGCGGATGAAGCTGGCCAACGAACTCGGTCGAGACATTGGTATGTACTATGTACATACCGAATTACATCCAAATCGGTTCATAAATTCGAGAGTTACAGTATGACAAAGGTCAGATATATATATATATATATATATATATGGATATATATATATGTATATATATATATATATATATATATATAGATAGATATATATATATATATAGATATATATCAACTTTTGAACGGAGGGTGGTTTCGGGGTCTGGGGGTCATGATCGATGAAAATATACCAAAATTTTTTGAAATCGCTTTCCTCCGAACGGCTGCAATAGGTAGCTTTTTGTAATGAAAGCTACCTAAAATGCAATCCTATAGGAACATGAAGTTGATGCACTCTGGGGTAGAATGAAAAGCATAGTTTTCCTATCATGCTTTCGTATCAAAATATAATTAAAATTTATATTTTTCCATCTTAAAAAAAAAAAAAAAAAATATGCATGCTTTTAGGTAGATTTCGTACGAAATACCACCTATTAGCGTCGTTCCTATGTTGGAATTTCTGAAAAATTTTGCAGATCTACACCGATCATGACCCCTAGAACCTAAAACCACCATCAGTAAAAAACGTTATCTATGTATCTATCTATGTATCTATCTATATCTATCACTTTCTTCTGGACACGATAACTTCCACAATTCTGCGCAAATCTCTTCCAAACTGATACATAAAATCAAGGGGCATAAAATCTCGGTCAAGTTCGTTAATGGGCAAAATCGGACCAAGGGGATGGAAATAGGGAGGGGTTTTGTGAAAACAGAAAACCCCCCATAACTTCTTAATTTTTGGACATATCAAATTAGTTTAAAGTTTTTATTACTTCTAAAAATAGGGAAAAAATTTTATGTATCACAGATTTTTGATAAAATTAAAAATGGGCTCAAGGGGCGCAAAAATAGGGTTTTTGGGAGAAAAAAAATCGTAACTTCGTCAATTTTCAAGATACCAAATTCAATTAATTTTATCATACATCTCCTTAATATTATCTACAACTTTTATATTCACAAGTTTTTGATAGGACCAATTCGTGCCGCGAAAAAAAAAAAAAAAAAAAAATTAAAAACGAAAACAAACAAGGGGGTGAAGAAGAAAAATTTCCATAACTCCGTCAATTCACAAGATATAAAATCCCCATGAATTTATCATATATCTTCTTAATATTGTCTTCAACATTTATACGGATAAGTTTTTGATAGGACCAATTCTTACATTAAAAACAAATTAAAAATATATAGCGGTTGAAGAAAAAATCATCTTATTAAGGGTATATTCAAATCCAAATTGCTAATTTTCTGACACATTTTTAAATACATTTTTGCTCTCAAATGCATCCAATTGATAGATTCTTGTCTTCAGAAACTATATAATGTACCGTAATGATCGATTTTTTTTTATAGAGGCAGAATATATTTCGAAAAATGATGTCAAAGTAGGCATTTTGAACAGAAATTCCCGAAGCGATTGTGTTAGAAAGGAAAATATTGCCCTACTGAGAAAATAATTGTTTATTAATCAAGTTTCAATTAATTGAAAGAAAAACAAGAACACGTGTCGCTTATAAATCTTTTCAAAAATCACGTCAGCAAGTTTCGTATTAGGTAGATTTCGTATGAAATACTACCTATTGGGATCGTTCCTATGTTGGAATTACTGAAAAACTTTTGCAGATCTACACCGATCTTGACCCCTAGAACCCAAAACAACCCTCAGTAAAAAACTTTATCTATCTATCCATCTCTATCACTTTCTTCTGGACACGATAACTTTCGTAATTCTGCACCAATATCTTCCAAAATGATACATAAAATCAATGGGCATAAAATCTCGGTCAAGTTCGTTAATGGGCAAAATCGGATCAAGGAGATGGAAATAGGAAGGGGTTTTGTGAAAACAGAAAACGCCCCATAACTTCTTAATTTTTGGACATATCAAATTAGTTTAAAGTTTTTATTACTTCTAAAAATAGGGACAAAATTTTATGTATCACAGATTTTTGATAAAATTAAAAATGGGCTCAAGGGGCGCAAAAAATGGGGTTTTTGGGAGAAAAAAAATCGTAACTTCGTCAATTTTCAAGATATCAAATTCAATTAATTTTATTATACATCTCCTTAATATTATCTACAACTTTTATATTCACAAGTTTTTGATAGGACCAATTCGTACCGCAAAAAAAAAAAAAAATTAAAAACGAAAACAAACAAGGGGGTGAAGAAGAAAAATTTCCATAACTCCGTCAATTCACAAGATATAAAATACCCATGAATTTATCATATATCTTCTTAATATTGTCTTCAACATTTATACGGATAAGTTTTTGATAGGACCAATTCTTACATTAAAAACAAATTAAAAATACATAGCGGTTGAAGAAAAAATCATCTTATTAAGGGTATATTCAAATCCAAATTGCTAATTTTCTGACACATTTTTAAATACATTTTTGCTCTCAAATGCATCCAATTGGTAGATTCTTGTCTTCAGAAACTATATAATGTACCGTAATGATCGATTTTTTTTTATAGAGGCAGAATATATTTCGAAAAATGATGTCAAAGTAGGCATTTTGAACAGAAATTCCCGAAGCGATTGTGTTAGAAAGGAAAATATTGCCCTACTGAGAAAATAATTGTTTATTAATCAAGTTTCAATTAATTGAAAGAAAAACAAGAACACATGTCGCTTATAAATCTTTTCAAAAATCACGTCAGCAAGTTTCGTATTAGGTAGATTTCGTATGAAATACTACCTATTGGGATCGTTCCTATGTTGGAATTACTGAAAAACTTTTGCAGATCTACACCGATCTTGACCCCTAGAACCCAAAACAACCCTCAGTAAAAAACTTTATCTATCTATCCATCTCTATCACTTTCTTCTGGACACGATAACTTTCGTAATTCTGCACCAATATCTTCCAAAATGATACATAAAATCAATGGGCATAAAATCTCGGTCAAGTTCGTTAATGGGCAGAATCGGATCAAGGAGATGGAAATAGGAAGGGGTTTTGTGAAAACCGAAAACCCCCATAACTTCTTAATTTTTGTACATATCAAATCAGTTTAAAGTTTTTACTACTTCTAAAAATAGGGCCAAAATTTTATTTATCACAGATTTTTGCATAAGTTATAAATGGGCTCAAGGGGTGCAAAAAATAGGATTTTTGGGAGAAAAAAATCATAACTTCGTCAATTCTCAAGATATCAATTCCAATTAATTTTATTATAAATATCCTTAATATTATCTACAACTTTTATATTCACAAGTTTTTGATAGGATCAATTCGTACCTCAAAAAAAAAATTAAAAAAGAAAACAAAAAGGGGGTTTGAAGAAGTAAAAAATCCATAACTCCATCAATTCAAAAGATATAAAATCGCCATGAATTTATCATATATCTTCTTAATATTGTCTACAACATCTCTATAGACAAGTATTGGATATGACCAATTCTTACAGCAAAAACAAATTAAAAATACATATCGGTTGAAGAAAAAAATCATCTAAGTAAGGGTGTATTCAAATCCAAACTGCTTATTTTCTGACACATTTTACAATTCATTTTTGCTCTCAAAGGCTTCCAATTAGTACGTTTTCTTACTCAGAAACTATATAATGTACCGTAATAGTCGATTTTTGTATAGAGGCAGAATATTTAAAAAAAAAAAAAAATGCTGTTAAAGTGGGCATTTTGAACCGAATTTCCCGAAGCGGATTGTGTTGGAAAAATCATTGCATTAAGGATGCACTCAAATCCAAACTGCTTATTTTCTGACTCATTTTTGCTCTCAAACGCATTTAATTGGTAGATTCGCTTATTCAGAAACTATATAATGTACCGCAATGATCGATTTTTTGATAAAGGCAGAATATATTTGAAAAAATGATGTCAAAGTGAGCATTTTGAACGGAATTTCCCGAAGCATTTGTGTTAGAAACGAATAATATTGTCCTTATGAGAAAATAATTGTTTATATATCAATTTTTAATTAATTGAACGAAAAATAAAAACACAGGTCGCTTATAAATCTCTTCAAAATTCACGTCAGCAAGTTTCATATTTTTTTAGGTAGATTTCGTATGAAATATTGCCTATTGGGATCGTTCCTATGTTGGAATTTCTGAATAATTTTTGCAGATCTACACCGATCATGACCCCTAGAACCCAAAACCACCCTCAGTAAAAAACTTTATATATATATATATATATATATATATATATATATATATATCACTTTCTTCTGGACACGATAACTTCCGAAATTCTGTACAAATCACTTCCAAACTGATACATAAAATCAAAGGACATAAAATCTCGGTCAAGTTCGTCAATGGGCAAAAGCTGATAAAGGGGATGGAAATAGGGAGGGGTTTTGTGAAAACAGAACAATTCCCATAACTTCTTAATTTTTGTACATATCAAATTAGTTTAAAATTTTTATTACTTCTAAAAATAGCGCCAAAAATTCATGCATCACAGATTTTTGAAAAATTAAAAATAGGCTCAAGGGGTGCAAAAATAGGGATTTTGGGAGAAAAAATTCCTTACTTAGTCAATTCTCAAGATACCAAATCCAATTAATTTTATTATAAATCTCCTTAATATTATTTACAACTTTTATACTCACAAGTTTTTGATAGGACCAATTCGTACCGAAAAAAAAAAATTAAAACGAAAACAAAAAAGCGATTTGAAGAAGTAAGAAATCCATAACTCCGTCAATTCAAAAGATATAAAATCCCCATGAATTTATCATATATCTTCTGAATATTGTCTTGAACATTTATATAGACAAGTTTTTGATAGGACCAATTCTTACAGCAAAAACAAATTAAAAATACATAGCGGTTGAAGAAAAAAATCATCTTATTAAGGGTGCATTCAAACCCAAACTGCTTATTTTCTTACTCATTTTTAAATTAATTTTTGCTCTCAAACGCATCCAATTGCTAGATTATCTTATTCAGAAACTATATAATGTACAGTAATGATTGATTTTTTGATAGAGGCAGAATATATTTCAAAAAAGGATGCCAAAGTGGGCATTTCGAACAGAATTTCCCGAAGCGATTGTGTTAGAAACGAAAAATATTGCCCTACTGAGAAAATAATTGTTTATAAATCAAGTTTTAATTAATTGAAAGAAAAATAAAAACACATATCGCTTATAAATCTTTTCAAAAATCACGTCAGCATGTTTAATTTTTTTTTTTAACTTTTTTTTTTTTTTTTTTTTTTTTTTTTTTTTTTTTTATTAAAAATGAATCTGAAAATGTGCCAGAAAATTTCGAGTTGTTGAGCATGGAAAAATATTTTTTTTAACATCGCCTTAACATGATTCTGATAAAACCAGCTATTTTGTAAAAAATGAAATAAAAACTCGTCAAACGCAGACAGATAAAACTGTTAAAGTGGATTTATATCTAATAATGATTTAGTTTTTGTTGGTGAAATTAGCATACTTAACTTCGAAATCTACCTCTGCCTGTAGGTCGGGCCGGCAGGGATTTTTTTTTTTTTTTTAATTCCCTTTATAGGAAATATTTCGAATGGCCCATATTATTTAAAAATTAAAATTCTAAATATGTCGAAATATATAGCGATTTTTTGTTCTACGTTGATATATTTTTATATAGAAAGTTTTATAAATATTTTGAACTCTAAACATATTGAAAAATATCTTTTGAATAAAAAGAAAATATTTTATATGCAATGTAAATTTTTATTTCCTACTTAATAACTGTATGATTTGAATTTAGGCACCACCATTTATTTCTCTTAGAACATGTTTCATCAAATGAATTAACTCTCTAACGCATGAACAAAAATTTACAGACCGCGAGCATGATGTCTTTAAAATTTTAAGATCAGAAAAAAGTCAGTATTTTATTTTTCCATAATACGTAAAATAGTTCCACGGAAGTTGTCAAAAAACATTTGGATCTATTAGCCCTAATTAGAATTTTGTACAGATATTATATAAATTAATGCTATAAGTGGTAACCCTGGTATGTTTGAAAAAGCTATTTATAACGTTTATAAAATTAAATGTCTTCAAGGAATTTGATTAAAGTTCGTATGACGTCAGCATTCTATTATATTTTGAATAGTTAAAAAAATTAACGTTTTGCACGTCATCTTAGTTCATATATGTGTTCACATTAGCAAAATGTTAAATAATTTATACACATATTATGTCGATATAGATTTATGTAAAATTTTAAATCTAAAATTACAAATTCAAACTGGAATAGTATCATTTTATTAGTAATAGATTTACTATCTCAGTTTACCTTAAAACAAATAGACAAATACTTAAATCTTGATTCAAACTTTCTTATCTAAATTATTCTAATGTAATAATTTGTTAGAGTCGAAGCTTTCATTTCTTATTTTCATTATTATTATGAAAGTAATGTAATTATAACTCTGGAAACTTTGTAATTCCTTTGACCACTTTCATGTAGAGAATCTGTTTTAAAATAGAATGATTCTGAAAAGAAAAAAAAAAAATATATGTAAATTCTTCTTACCAAATTCGTTATCAGTCATAATAATTGAAAGAGCTTTTATGCTTCAGAAGATAGTTTATTATTTTCAAATTTAAAGTACTTCTCCTGAAGGATATTTGGAGTTATGGATTTAACGATTTTCAAAAGTTTATAATTTTGCAATTGTTTCTCCTAGGATACATCTTAGACAAAGTTGTAATGAAACTGTAAAATTTATCAATTTATACATATAGCGAAATTTTTCAATTATTGTTCTTAAAAAAAAAAAAAAAAAAAAAAAAAAAAAAAAAAACAGATTATCTTAGGAAATAACTCTCGTAAATGCCAAAAGAATTATTAAAATCATTTAATAAATTTAGAGAAAAAACTTTTTTTTAATGTTCTTTTTTTTATAAAAATAATTATTGTATTTAAAAAAAAATATTATAAAATATTATAAAATATTATAAAATGTATGAAATATTTTATATACAAAATATAATTAAATACGCAGTCTGTAGTTTCCAAAGTCTCATAATCAGAATTAGTTGAACAGTGCGCATGTTATTTTTTCATCTAAAAACTAAATATATTACTATTCCGGAAAAAATAAGTAAATAATCTCCAAAAAAGTCACTCAGATACGCAGTAAAGCTATAACGGCTGCTAAGAACAAGGTGCAAGTTCATATTATTAAAAAGCTGAATGAAGTTGGGTCAGTTAATATTAAAAACATAGAAATATGAATTTTTGCATGCCTGCGATTTTTTTTTTTTTTTTTTTTTTTTTTTTGTAAAAATAATGATATTAGTTGTAAAATCATAAGCGAAAAACACCAGCGTATTCACATCCTGGGCGAAGCTTTTCACCATTCATTTTTAAATAAATCAAATCTGCAGCATATTTCTATATGTTAATACTTGAAGCTAATCTAGTAAGACTTGATGTAAATGACGGGGATGCTCGATGTGACTTTCGGTCAACCTTTTTTTTTTTTTTTTTTTTTTTTTTTTTAACTAACCACAATTACTGTGTCTTCCAGCAAGTGCGCGCGATCGAAAAATAATGATCTTTTGATGAACATTCAAGCCAATTTACAAATAATTAAATATTTTTTACTCATGTGCATTAGAATCTGCCCTGGTATATCTTCTTCCAAATATTAAGGCCTCAACGCACGGAACATTTTCCTTGACATCACACAACAATTACCTTTCTAATATATATGTGTGTGTGTGTGCGCGCGTGCGCGTATATGAGGGTGTATCAATAAATTTTGCCATCAAATAGAAATAATTGAGTGAAATTTATGAAATTGCTACATGGACTTAAACATCTTCTATATAATCAAAATGCAAAGCAACACGATTTTGCAACCGGTATTTCAAAGAGAGAGGAGGTATGTATTCCAGGAGTGGCAAAGGGGCTATTTTTCCAACTGTTACCGACTCCCACAGTGACATATTGTTGGAATGGCCTCTGACCACTTATTCATGCTATGTACTCCCGACTCGTCCCTCCAAATTTGGCCTCCGGGGGGAACATTTCAAAATTTTGCGGACATCATTCATGCTCCTTGTGTAGCAAATTTGGGAGGAGGGGCTCGGGCTTGCATGACATGAATAAGTGGTCACAAGCCTTTCCAAAAATGTCACATATGTACGTCAAAAGTTATAAAAATACCCCCAATTGGGTCTACTGCCGTCCCTCCTGGGAATACATCCTCCCCACTCTCTTTGAAATACCGTTTGCAGAAATGTGTTACTGTGCACGGTGACTATATAGAAAAGGTCTAATACATACCAGCAATTTCATAAATTTCATTCATTAAAATTAAAATTAAAAGAACACGAAATAGAGTTGTTTAGTCATTAAACGAGATACTGCTGAAACTATTTATCTCCCATTCGTTCTTCGTTCTTATTTATCTACCTTTGTATATATATATATATATATATATATGGGGCATTCTCACAAACTTTTGACTTTTGGGGAAAAAATCTGGCGAAATTAAACTTGCTAAAATAACATTTTAATCTGATACACGAATGCCTTAATGATTCAAAATAATTAAAAAATGGTCAGCAGCGAAAATTTTTTATTTAACTGAGGTTTAAGTTAAACTTGCGATTTTAAATTTTCCTTAAAAATTTACCCCTATAACTTTTTATTTTCTTTTAAATTTTTACTTATAATGAATTTGCATAGTACCCAGAAGGCATTCAAGTTGGAAATAATAACAATGTAGTACTTTTAATACAGAATTTTTGTATAACATTGTTTTAAAGGGGTGTTAAAGAAGGGACGGTAAGGTAAAAAAAGAGGATGGTATTGGAAAAAAGGGACGAAATGGTAAAAAAAGTGACGGTAAGGAAAATTACCACATATTTTTAGGAAAATCATGTTAAGACTAAGTGATAGCCATAATGTTCATTGATTTTTAGAAACAGTTGTTAACATTGGATTAAATTATTATTAATACTATTTTTAATTTACCTCGAAAAGTTCAAGAATAAATCTTGGGGACGGTGAGATTACCAATAAAGCCACGATGATTGAGATGGATATTTAAAGGCTGATTTAAATTCTATAGTAAATTTCCTGCCAAAGAATTTTCGACATTATTTCTCTAGCATACTTCTGCATGAGAAAAAACTTGAAAAAAATTCTGTGGCTGCATCTGAAATGATTTTCTGTATAATTTTAGAAGAGGGATGGAAAGGAATCTAAAACCCAGGGACAGAGTATAAAAAATAATAATAACCCTAAAAATGTGTGCAGGTTAATTTTTAGCTACATATTTATGTAAAATAATAGTTCCAGTTTCAGAAAAAAAAATTACATCGAATTATTTTTATTGAATCAATTTTATTCAGAGAGCTCCAAACTTAAAAATCAGCATCAGGGACGCGGGACAGTAGGTGAGTTTTCCTAGTATTTGGACCCCCCAACATCGTCTAAAACTTAGTTATCTCGTTAATATTGTTATGTAATCATGCAATGGGATGTTCCACAGTATATGAAATAAATAAATAAAAACAAACAAACAAAAAAAAAACACAAAAAGCGTATTAAATAAAAAATTATTATTCAGGGACATGAAAGTCAAAAGTTGTGAGAATGTCCCATATATATAATTCAATATAAGTAATTCATTTTTGTAATCATTTAGTATTCAATTATATGTGAACATATTAATTTATTACAAATTTTGAAATTTTTTAATTTGAACGCTCTATACGATACGTAAGTAACTTAAAGGTATATTTTTCATGCATTTTTTTTAAACCTAAGAAACAGCAGAAAATACTAAGATGCATAAAATGATCTTTTAAAATGATGCGCATATTTAAGTATGCAGTAGATTCTTTGAAACAGCTGTCACTACCTGAAGTAGAAGAAGAAAATGCTTTTAAAGTTACTTCTATGAAAACTAATTTTCTGAAAGTTAAGTGTATTTACTTTAAAAATAAAGTCGTATAGAATTTCAAACAGAATGCTCTAGCATGTATGCTAGAACTATTTTTGCGTTAAAACAAAATGTAAGAAAAGTTATTTCTTCTAATTATACATCGTAACTGCGTTTTCAAAATATAGATACACATTTTTGACTTTATTTCATGAAACAGGAAAAGGCATTATTATAGATATTTTTTTATCAAAAATAATTTATTTTTATTCAAATGTATAATGACGAGACAAATTCATTGTTCATAATCTATTATTAATTACCTTTTATTCTGAAGTTCTTTTTTCTTTCTTCTATATTCAATAGAAGTAAGTATTGTAATCGAAATTTTTTTGACTTATCGTTTTCGACGGATTTACACGCTTTTAGGGGTCAGAGATCACAAAAAACATATCTGTAAAAAAAGTCTCTTTGTCTGTCCGTGTGTCCGTATGTCCGTGTGTCGCCATTGTGCCATCAAAAATTGTATGAAGTTATGCATAGAATTAAACCAAACTTTTATTTTAAATTTTTACCTATGGCAAGCAGGTCCTCCATTAATTAAGTAAAATTTTGCCGTTTGGGGGCGCTGTTATAGCGTTTTTTGTGCATTTTGAATATTTTAATATCAAAAAGTGTATGAAGTTATGCATAGAATTGAACCAAGTATTTTTTGTATGTTTGTGGACATGGCAAGAAGGTTCTCCCTGAATTTGGGAAAATTACGCGGGTAGGGGGCGCTGTAATAGCGATTTTTGTGCGTTTTGAATAATGTACCATCGAAAAGTATATGAAGTTATGCATAGAATTGAACCATTTTTTTAGTATGTTTTTGGCCATTGCAAGAAGGTCCTCCCTGAATTTGGAAAAAATCTGCCGTAGAGGGCGTTGTAATAACGATTTTTGTGAGATTTTTGTGCATTTTGAATATTGTACCATCGAAAAGTGTATGAAATTATGTATAGAATTGAACCAAACATTTGTGAGGCCAAGACAAGAGGGTTCTAACTGAATTTGTAAAAATTCCGCCGGAAGGAGGCGCTGTAATAGCAATTTTTTTTTTTTTTTTTTGCAAATTTTTTTTTTGCAATTTTTTTTTTTTTTTTTGCAATTTTCAATATTGTACCATCGAAAAGTGTATGAAGTTATGCTTAATTCTAATAAAAATACTAATAAAACTAATTAAAATGAAATACGGACATGAGATAGAAGAGAATTTTGGGATTGACACATCCAACTAGTTTTCTTTACTTTATTTTGCGATTCATGTAAGAAAATAACATTTCAGCAAGCATATGAATGCAAGTTTTACGACAGACTTCACTTTTGCTAAATTGTTTATTTCAATGAAATTGTGTCATTGTAATGTCTTGGAATGAGTTTCTTTGTCTTTAAAATAATTTGAATCGCACTCCACTCTTTTAACCAAAATTGCGAAAATTAAGTTATACGTTAATACGAACTTTAAATATACGAGAATTCATTCCTATGCATTCGAGATAAATATTTTCTGTTTTCAGTGGAATTACATATACTCCAGAAACTTCATCTTTCAGGATCAGGTCTATTTTTGCATTAACTAGATCTTTTAATTTTATTCGAGGGGTTGCGATTAATTTTATGCCAAACCGAAAAAGTGCATGTCTGAGTTTTTCGAAAAATCCAGGAATGTACTTTATTTTGCAATATCTTCTATTAATCAGGGGAGTCTTTGTATCTCCATGTGGTTTTTCTGTGAGTTGATTAGTTTATATATAATCCGTTTTGGAAAACTTTTCAAAGATGCAATGTTTCTAATGGTATTTAATCCATTTTCAAGATGATTAATAGAGCAAACACTAAATCCTCGTCTTATATAAAAGTTGAATGGAGCAAGTTTGTACTTGAAAGGTGGTGTACTTTCAAAAGGAATGGTGCTGTTAAACTATTTACTTTCCTCTTAAATGCTCAAGTGTTAAGTTCGATAAGTTTTTGATTAGCATTGTGTCAAGAAATGAAAACTTGTTATTCCTTCCTATTTCGATGATAAATTTTATGTTAGGATCCATAAAATTTATTCTGTTAAGAAATGCACATAACTCAGATAAACCATGATTCCATACTATGAAAATATCGTCCTGATAACGGTACAATACTGACGGAGTTAAAACGCTGTCTGTTAAAATTCTTTCTTCAAATAGACGTAATTTGAATTCAGCTAAAATACTTGAGATGGGGGTCCATTGGTGCTCCTTTAGTCTGCTTATAAATTTTCTTATTAAAAATGAAAATATTATTTCCAGTTACCAGGTTAAGCCCAGATTTTACGGTAGACTTCATATCTGAGTTTAACGATGGTTCGCTATCAATAAATTCATTAATGAACATTTTTGATTCGTCAACGTCGATTTATGCGAAAAATGAAATGATGTCAAAACTTGCTAAGAAACTACCTTTATTGTACCTTTATTTTATTCTCTTACGACCCTTGTGTATATAGTTGAAAATACCAAGGATATTAAAATAATGTAACACCTTTTTAAATATTTCACATCTTTTAAGTAATTTGCCCATAGTGTAATTTTAAGCTTAACACCAGTTATATCAGTTAAACTACTTCATAGAGTTGGTTTCAGCGTGGTGCCACCATCTGTATGGAGTAACATTAGACAAATATTTTACAGTTTATTTTCAAAACTTTCAAATAAAAGTGTAGTTTTTAAAGCATTATTCTTTTAAATTGTGTATCATATTTCATATCTGCTGTATGTTGAGTAAAACATGAATCCATTTTTTAATTTGAGAATACAGTTTATTTTTTAAGGACAAGTCAGTGTTTGTATCTTAAAATAAGCGATGGGTCTTCGGTAACGTCTATTTTATTTCAAATAAGTCAATAGAAAAAGATGAAAAATGTCAATATGTCTGACAATAATATGGAATGACTATTTTTGTCAAAAATATCTATAATTTTCAAATTCCTAAAGCTCTATAAAAAAAACAAAATGTTTAATTTGCATTTAAAAATAAATAAAATTCTCTAATGTATCAAAAATACGTTATATCTTACAAAAAATTATAGTATATATCATTTGATGAATTATGATGTGCAATTTCAAATAAAAGTATTTTTTTATGCATATGGAAAACTGAAAATAAAAACTTCAAAAATTAAATATCATTTCCATATCTCGACGTTATCTGCATTTTTTTTACATTTATTACATTGCAATTTCATCCATAATAAATATTTATGATATTACTATCTAATTTTGAAGAATACATTTTTTACAGTATCTATTCGTAATAAACAATTAAACAACAACAACAAAAAAAAAAAAAAAAAAAAAAAAAAAAAAAAAAAAAAAAAAACTTATTCAGATTATAAGTGTCGTAAATTGATAAAAATATCATTTAAAATAAGTGTTAACTGATTTTCATACTAGGATTGAAAATCCGTTCAAGAGTCAACTCTAAGCGCAGATCGAGAGTGGACCATATTTATAAACTTGATTACGAGATCGAGTAATTTACAAAGAACATAGTCGTAAACGTAACATGGAGAGACATAAAGTATTGTACACATGCATCTACTACCCAGTACCAGTAGAATACTGCGATGTTATTTATCATTGTTTGCATAAACTAAGCCGCCCTGTATTAAAGCTCATGAAGAGGTTTTACAGACCAATTACTCCAACTGAATACGTTATTTACAATAAATCCTCAGCCTGTTAAATAAGTGACACTGGTCTTGTTTGTGTATGACATTATTTTGCCACATCGTTTTTTTGACATTATTTTGACGCTTGTTGTATGTATCTACAAACATATCTCTCAGTAGTAAGGTTTTTTTTTTTTTTTTTTTTTTTTTTTTTTGCATTAGGCTTTTTAGACAACTGAAAAGATTTGAAATATGCCAAATGTGTAAAATAAAATTCCAAAACATTTTATAAATATTTTCATTGTTTTAGAGGAATGAGGAATTGCATATAGTTTACATAAATGGTGTAACATAAATAAAACATTAAAAATATATGACAAAACATCATTTTACACATTTCACACACAGGATGTAAATAACACTGTCGAATGCGTCATTTTGAAATTTTAAAACCAAATTGTGTTTTTCATAAGGTCCACCTTTTATCATTTGCCTATTGCTTCTGTTTCAGCTTTGGTGTATTAGATACGAAATTTTTACTTTGCCAATCTGTGCACTTTATATATATATATATATATATATATAAGTAATCAACTACTGTGCATGTCAGTGAATTTATCGGAAACGGGACAAGACTTGCAACTAGTTTTCATCATTTCAAAAGATACAAAACAATGTTCAAAAGAGAAATATATTTTATCGTAAACATAGAGATGTAGTTTAAACGATTTATTCATTTCATCAATATTTTTTAAATGCAAATGTGTACTCTATTTTTTATATATTTTGTTATCCATAAGTATCATGTTTACTCCTGAAAATATCCTAAACAAGGAACGCGTCTGTATTTTTTAATGTTTTTCGTTATTTCACCTATTAAAACAAAATATTAAATTTTCTTTTAAGACAACTTGTATCTCTTCTAAAAACAGTATACAATATTATGACTACTGTAAACATTACATATTCACACAGCATAATGCACGTTAATTAATTAAATTATACAACTTACTTTGCGAAGTTTGTTTTCTCTCATAATTACAAGAGTCCTTTGAAAGTTAATTTGAAAAGTTTGAAAGCTGTTCGAAAATTTTTAAAAGAAAGTATAATTATGCTAACTTGAATTTCTAAAGGGTAACTTAACTTCCATTTTTTTATTAGACAAGGATTTCTTATTATAAACACATATAATTTTACAAGTGTGCTGCGTATGTAACTGCATTTATTGTATGAAAATAGCCTTTAACTATGTTCGGGTAAAAACTGCTAATATTCCCTTATGAAACAAGTGATACAGATTTTGAATAAATATATAAAAAATATTATTCATTGAATACACACAAATGGTGTTATAATAAAAAATACAAAAAATAATAATGCAATTTCAATTTTTTTTTCATAATTTTAAAATAAAAAGTTATTTTTATAATATAGATATATATGGAATTAAAATTTAATAATGTTTTCGAGAAATCATGGTGCACTTTTGTCCGGTCACAGGAAATCAACGAACAAAATGAAAATGTGAAATCTTCACCAAATAAAGGAAAATTCTCCAAGTTTCATACCTGTTTAGTGCAGTTCTATGTGGCCTCCATTTGAAACAGTGAAACGCAGACATTAATCACTCTGTTCCACAAGACGTCCTAGCTATGTGCAGTGATGGAACAGTACCACAGCAGTTCGGATCTTGCACAACTAAATTTTAATTGTATTTTCGCCTTGAAAAGTCTCAGAAATTCTAACCTGAAATAAGGTAAAGAATACTAATAATATGTAGCGGTGTAAATTTATTCTCTGCTGCTACACTGTTCCATCACTGTATGTGTGGGCAGAACTTGAATATCGTTTAGATGTGTGTAGGACAACAAATGAACGCCGTATCGAACTGCAGTGGACAGGTATGAAACTTGGAGAGTTTTTCTCTTATTTGGTGAAAATGATACATTTCCATCTTCTTTAGTTAATTTCCTGTGACTAGTCAAATGTGCACCGTGACTTTACGGGCACACTGTACTTTGGCCAGCAAACCACAGGTAGATAAATAACATTTTAAAGAAACATTTTTTTGTTTCTTTTTTTTTTAACAAACGGGATAATAATTCTGGTAGTGTTCACCGTAAGTTAATGCAGTGTTGCCAGCGGGATACTTTTTTAAAATTCAGATTTCTTGATTGCCACCACTTTTTTGAAACGGTAAAATTACCTTTGTTTTCGCCTTAATTGAGATGCCATCAAATAAGGCGAATTTTACAAATTCAAAAAAAGTGGTGCCAATCAAGAGTCTGAATTTTAAAAAGTAGCCCATCTGGCAACACTGAGGTAATGATAAGCTGAAGATACCGAAAAAAGACTGAAATTACCATTCTGGTATTTTAACGCTGTTTTGTCTTTCAGTATAGGATATATAATTCCAAATTTTAAACCTAGAATATGAATTATGTGTTTGTGATTATGTGAAAGCCTAATTATAATAACTGTACTTAAAAATAACGAAATACATGGCAGCTTTCAATCTGTATGCCAATCGCTCCATTGATGCTGTCATTCATGATAACTATTAAAAAATGTTTGTGTTACTGTTGGTTGACGTAAAGTTCAACACTTATTGTAAACATTGTTCTTGTCAATGCTGCTGTCATAAAATATTTATTTCATGTGTTCATGTGTATTCCATTTTTACAGTGCCTTCTATCAACACTTGTAATTTGGCTCATGTATATTAGAGACATTCTGTATTAGAATTCAATACTTTAAACCTATATATTTTAATACTGATTAATATATTAACATAAACTTTAAAGGTCCGAAGTAGTCATGCAATCACAGCTAACAGCGTAAACGTGTAGAAATTAAATTATCTCTGTAGCCCTGTTAAAAGATTGGTCCAGAACATATATTTAAAAAGGATCAAAAGTGCGCTTTTAAACTAGCATTTACCACACACCTATTCCTCTAATTTTGGTTACTTAATCATTTGGCACATCCCATCCCATAAAACGAAAATTTGGTTTTTATAACAAATATACCGCGACATATAGAGGTATGAAAACCCAATTTTGCTGATATTAAAAATGTATGACTGTCAAAGTGCTTAATTATTATTGTGAAATCGTTTGTCATCCTTTTTTGGATATCCCTTTCGCTTGTTATTCGTTGCATTTTATTATATTTATGGGAAAGAAACTATAAATTTAACAATAAGAATAACAGTATAAAAAATAATTATAGAAATTTCTTTTAGTAAACGTGGGGAATAAATTAATTTGCACAACATTTTTGTCAGAATCTCAAATTAAAAAAAAAATATATATATTAGAAGAATCTTCGGTAGATCATTTCAATCATGAAATATAATTAACTCATCAAAATAATAAAAAGTAGATTCAGGATAAAACATTGATTAAATATCTTCGTGCATTAGCGATTCTATCAAAGAGAGTTGTTAACTGTCTTGGTCTAAACAACTAAGCAACTGTCTTGGCAACATAACAAAAATACACAATATCTACGTTTAAATAGTATGCTTATTTTTCTGCAAGTATGCTTATTTTATGTATTATGCTTATTTTGTGTATAGCATGTTTATTTTATTGCTTATTTCTCTATTCACATTATTATTCGGATAATATAAAACAGCACGATGTGGAAAATTTGAACATTACCCTAATATTACGAAAGTCGCTATAAACACCATAGGCATGATAAGAATTTGGACGCGACGTCTTTACATAGTAACATTACCTCAATCTTACTTATTCCTGATTTTAAAAGCCATGTTTACTATTACAACTGTTTTGCAGGTATTTAGAGAAATGACTGAGATATTTTTTGTATATTTAGTAATGTATATTTTGTATATTTAATAATTAACGCAACTCGTAATTGACCAGGCATATCGTAAACAGATACATATTTAATAATCAATTCACAAAACACATCACAACACTAACAGACGTCGGTCACATGACAACAAATGTAAACAGAACAATTCTCTGAAATTTATTTCTGTTGGAGGAACTTTGGTGCTGCCATCTACATCTTATAAATGGAAATATAAGTACACACATGACAATATTAAAACACATCAGAAACATCCGTAAATTGGAAATGGAATGATGTATTTCTGAAAGCATCTTTCTGCTGTTAAAATAAAAGCCAAAGATTTTAGTTACAGAACAAAAAACAAAAAACAAAAATATTAAATTTTATTTTAATTACTACTAGTAACAATATATATATATATATATTTCTTATTCTGATAAGAAATATATTTTGCATTTGATTTGTAACATTCTTCGTTTTTTTTAGAAATAGTAATGCTTTTTTATTTTGTTCAATGACTTAAAATGTCAAAATATCAGGAAAATTATTATTAATTCAATATCCTTCTCAACTTGAATAACAAGTATAATTTTTTCTAAACTGATACTTACTTATCATGTAAACCTTTTTTCATATACCTATGTATAGCTATTTTTGGCAACCATTCTATAGAATTTCTTTTCCAGTTTTAAAGAATTTCAGTAAAAGAAGAAGCGTTTATATAGTGCGTCTCATAAGTATATGGACAAGCGATTTTTTGAAATAACAGCTCAAAATATGAAGCCATAATCACGAAAAAAATAATAAGCATATAGAATCATAATATATGTTTGTTACAACAACGAAATACAGTATAGGTTTTACAGAATTGTTTTTTTTTTTTAATTTAAATTCAAAATAATCTGTCCCAAAAATATATGGACAATGAAGAGAATTGCTTTTATTTCCACCGTATCAAAAAAAATTGCATTTTCTGCGTTCTGTACATGTGAAGTACTCACTGCAAAATATAAAATCACTGCTCATTCTTCAATTATCGAATAGTGAGAAAATGCCTCGCAACGTTCACTCCTCTGCTGCTTATATAGTTAAAATTTGGCATTTAAAGACTCAAATGTTAAAATTTCTGATATTGCTAAACAAATAAATATTAACAGATCCGGAATTTATGAAATTTTATCAAAAAGTGACAATGCGATTGCAAAACAACGTTCAGATCGACCAAAAAATGCAACTCTATACGACAAGACAGATAGATTTTTCGAGCAGTTTCAACCCAAAAGAAGTTTGTTCGTGAAATTTCGAAGACTTTAGCTTTTCCTATTACGAGATCTACTGTTCACCGTTGCATCGGACGAGCAAAATTCATAAATATCGCAGAATGTGAGCGGAATCTATGGTGAAAGTGCACCATAGAAATGCACGCGTTCTTTGAACTGAAAAACACAAGCCTTGGGAAGATGAATTGTTAAGCGTTTCTTCAGTGACGAAAAAAACAAAAAAAAAACAATTTCGATGGCCCTGATGGCTGGGCATACCATCGGCATGATCTGCGACGAGAATCTCGGGAGTTCATTAGTCGACAACAAGGAGGGGATTCTCTCAGGGTGTGGGGCGCGATTTGTTTCAATGGAACAACGGATATTGCTTCTGTTAATGATCAATAGTTCTCCGAGGATCATTAAAATGTCCTTAAAAGCAATCTACTTCTATTTGGAAACATTTTTGGAAGGGATAACTGAAAATTCTAAGAGGGCAATGCGTCGATTCACATCTGTCATTCAACAACAGCTTCGTTTACGCAGAATCAAGTAACTTTTATAGACTGGCCAGCTATCAGCCCAGACCTAAATCCAATTAAAAACCTTTGGGGAGTACTTGCATGAGATGTATATGCTCATGGTCTTCAGTTTTCTACTATTCAGGAATTAAAGCAAAGCGTAGAGCAGAATTGGTTCTCTTTACAGCCACACATTCTCCAAACACTAGTTTGAAGCTTACTTGATACGGTTTTCAAGATAATTCAAAGGAACGGATCCAAAATTCGAATTTAAACGCAAAAAACTCGAAAAGTCCATATATTTTTGAGACAGCCTATTTTGATTTTGATTTTTTATATTTAAATTCTGTATAACCTATACTGCATTTCTTTGTTGTCATAAACTTGTATTCTAATTCCACATGCTTATTATTTTTTTCGTGATTATGGCTTCATTTTTTGAACTGTTATTTCAAAAAATCGCCTGTCCATATACTTTTGAGACGCACTATATTTGTTTTCTAAGCTTTTCTTAATACTAAAGGGCATCTGATAGCAAGAACATAAGTATTTGTTGTTGTTATTAATTTATGTTTGTAGAATTTGAAAAGCCATAGACAAATAAATAAATATATTGTTAATTTCGAAGTCATCACATATAATCATTTTAAAGAAGTAAAAATAAAATTTAAACTGCTTTGAAAATAAATTACTAGAAAAGAAGTTTAACAGCATATAGAACAATAAAAAAATATTATTTTTCATTTCCTATTTTTTTAAATTATATTGAATGAATTTTTTATGGAAAAAATATCAGATTTAAATGCTTTTAAAAGCCTTCATTTTTACCACGTTCCAACAAAGTTGAAAACTGTTTATGACTTCGGATTGTGTGTCCGTCTGTCTGTCTGACCGCGCTGTAACTCCCGTAAATGTACTCAGATTGCCCAGAAATTTGTGTATGATACTGCGTTTACCATGGAACGATCCTTATTTAAAATGAAGTTTGTAGCATGCATCATTTATTTATAGGGACACTCAAAGGTATTCCGTTACATTACGGCCAATGGGAAAAAATCCTTTCAAATGTTTTTTAGGGCTGTTACATCCTTTCAAACGTAATAAAGTTGATATGATTTGATGCAGTAAACAAAAATATGCGTTCTGTAGAATACATATTATTCATTTGTAAGGTCACACAAAAGTATTCCGTTACATAATTGTATAGGGAGGAAAAATGTTTGCGGCGTATTTTAAATATTTTAAACTGTTTCATGTATAAGGAAATTTTTATATGTCGCTGAGATTTACTACAAGTCATTTCGTGTATAATGTGAAGCCCATACCCTACACAGGGACACACATAGGATTTAAGATGCGATATTGTGTCAGAAGTACTGTAAAATCACGATAATTTTTAGATATGTATTTTTAATTATGATATGCTTTTTGAAGTTTCACAAAATTTATGCATTCTATCTGGTGTGTATAAATGCTATAATTCATATACTTGGCTACACAAATAATTCGTAAGTGTTACTGAGTTTGAGCGTAAATTACGTGAAGATGATTTTTAAATGATTTATGCATTTTTACGTTGAGCTACATTTAGATTACTAAGAGCTGTGTGTATAGTATAGGTAAAATGAATTGAAGGGCACGCAAAGATTTGGATATATGGATTCTATTGAGAATATCTTCTGAAAGAGTGATTACAGTAATTTTTATAACTGTTTTAGTTTGAATTAAAATTTTGCTAAAATGTATGTAAATTACAGAGATGTACAGAAATATTCATGTATGTTTCTGTTTATTAGTTTATAAACTGCTGAATGATAAATTTTAACCTGTTACTCGTTTTCTTGCTGAAATAAATTTTCATATTATATAGTATATGCGTATACAAACATACAGATCAAATGCAGGGATGTATAAAAAAAAAAATTAGAATGCATATTTGATTATGGACGGTAACTGCAGACAACACTTTTTCAAATATTTTTTATGGTCTCTAACATATTTACTTAGATATCTTAATTACCTTATTTCTCTAAATAACGACGTTTTGTTAAAGTATTTTAGAAGCTTTGGAAAGTGTTTTATAATCTTTGTTTAACTCATGACTTTTCTTTCTTGTTCATTTATGAAATTTGTTTCATAATTTTTCCTTCATGATTCTGTTACAAACTCATTTTTTTTTTCTAAATAGATTCAAACGTTTAACTAACAGATATGCAACAACCAGATATGCATCAATTTATTTATAAGAATAAGTATAACAAGTACAATGGTTTGTTTGAAATAATTGTTGTAATATTTAAAAAAAAAAGAACTAGTGTCTGAAATTATAAATGAGAAAATAGAATTCCACATATCGATAAAATGCGCAAAAGTGTTTTACAAGATTATTTCAACTGATTGTTAGGTCAAAATTATTAAATTTTCAAACTGGATTTCTTAAAAATATTAAATAAATTTATCACAATATTCATGATGATTACAAATTTGTATTTACAAATAACAAATTTGAAAATTTGTTAATCCTTAATTATCTGACGTTAGTTTTCCAGTTATCTTTACATCATTTATATTTAAATATTGTAACAGATAACTGGCCAATGGCCCAAACAAAAGCTCATATGAATCGCACTAGCTCAGCTGTCAGTAAATAAATCTGCTTCGCTCGAAACCAAAGGTTATGTCCTCATTTTGGTAAAGTTCATTCAATTTTTTATTCTCTCATCGCGCATAAAATCAATACGAAGATTCTTGGAAATTATACACTGGATGTTACACTTGTATCACCTAACAGGAACATATGCTATACATCACCTCTGCGCACATGCTGAAGTAGGCAGAGATGGCCAATGGCAACCAGATGCCTTAAAATATTATACCGTTGGAATGTTATGTTTCAGTTTTTTTATGTATAATAATAGACACTGTTAAAAATTTGCAGCAAGCTATGCAGTAATTCTTCCAATTTTATTGAAAACGTTTAGATAACAATAAATCAACTTTATTCCAACCATAATATAGGCAGATACAACTTAAAATTATGGTCAAATAAACGTTATGTTTAATAACGGTCGAATGACTTGTCAGTTTACTGCATATTTTTAACTTTGTCGAGAACATTAATCGTTTAGAACATTAATCACTAATTTCAAGATAACACTTTTCATTAAAATCTGTAAAGAACAGTTCATGTCTATTACAGTGAATGCTTTAAAAGGTCTTTGAGAATCATATTACTAAAAAAAAAAAAAAAAAAAAAAAAAAAAAAGTAAAAGCTTTATATACAAAAGAGTGATATTCAGATGATTCGTGTTTCACATATTCATGAGTATTAGTGTTAAATATAATTTACTTTGAATAACACTACAGTAATGTATCAATTACAAGTTTGAATTTAAAATAAACATTGAAATATTTTGTTTGAATGGTATTAAACAGCCCAAGTTATTACATTTAAATGTACAGAATAGTCATATAAACCGATTATTAGATTCCATCGACGTTAGATTTGCATTTTTAATTAATAAAAGATTTATGAAAAAATTATTGTTTAAGAATTATAAAGTACAAAAGGAACATAATTAATAATCATCTTCTTTTTCAGGAACTAGTTTAAAGGAAAATGATTCTAAAATCTGTGAATAATTTTCTTCTTGTATATTCGTTTTGAATAACTAAGTACTTTCAAATTTTATTTTGCATATTCTAATTGAGCTGAAAGAAGAAATGATCTTGCACGTGGCTGAAATCAAATTTTCTATTTACCTGAAATAAATTTTATTTACTAAGCAGTGAAATCTTGAAAAGAATATTTATGAAAAACATTAAAGAACTATTACTTAATTTTGAACTAACAATTCTTTTCCTTTTAACTTATTTATCTTACATACATTAAACAAAATCATACTTGGTATTAAACATTAAATTAATTTTACTTATTTAAATTGATGACGAGTTGGAAAAAAACTACGTTGTTTCTTAATGGGTTTATTAGATATATACATATACAGGATTAGGTTTATGAATATTCTATTTTATAAAAAAATATTTTTATATAGCTTTATATATTGTATACCCGTACTTGTTAACAGTGATAATAAATTATATATATATATATATATATATATATCTTAAGACCCCTTTACCTTAATTCCTCCGTTGTATAATAACTCCTTATTTGTATAAGCGTTTTTAATGTCTTTAAAGCTTGCACTGTTAAACATTTGCAGCATTCTGGCAGGTCATTTGACCGTTTTTTTTCCGAAAACGGTTACACAACCGTAATTTTAACACTACTCTGACCATATTATTGGCCATTTTATAATCAGAATATATTTAAATTATGGTTATGAAACCGTTTTTTCAAGAAACGGTCGAATGACCTGCCAGAATGCTGCAAAATCTTTAACAGTGTGATAAATAATAATACAAAAAAAATATATATACAAAAAAAATTACTTCCATTATTCATGTAATATTATTTACAAACAATATTTACACAGTGTGCATTTACCTGCTTCTGGAAAAGAAAAGCTAAATGTAAAAATACCTCGTTAGGGTTTTTCAATCTCTCTTTGAAGGGCATTCTTTGCTCTTTCCTGTTTGGGTGAAATAATATTGTCGAGTTTTCCCCTGCAGAAATTGCAATTTGTTTTCTTTATTGGTACTTGAATTTATTTTTTAGTCTACTATTTTTGTTAATTTAGGTCAAGTATGTTTATATTTCCTTTTGTAATGAATTGAAAAATGCCCCTTTTGTATCCAATATTTTTTATTAGAAAAACGTTAATCATGCATAAAACAATAAACGCTTTAATTGCACGTAAGTAAATTACATTGTAGAACAATTTATATTTGACTTTCAGTGCCCTAAATTAAAACAAATTATATTTGGTTTCCCGTTGGCATCATAAATGGTGCATTGTTGAAAATAGTCTTTTAATCTTTACCATTCAGCCAACCTGCACTTATCTAGTTGAAAACAAAATCATGACGAAAATCTTTCTGTATCATGTGATGACTGAAATTCATAAATATTAACCCTACAACGCTCCTCGTTCCGTACCTACGAATTAGTCCCTCGGGTCTAAAAAGACCCATCCATGCATGTATCGCGCTTAAATTCGTCAGTCTATAAGTAATACATTTATTATTTTAATAACAGTTGACAAATACTAAAACAAAAAATAAATTATGAGAGTACAAAGATGAAATAAAAGTAAAAAGTACTTACAAAATTTTGGTTACAGGTGCATCCAAAAAACACAAACGAATCTTTCAAATATTTAAATGTAATTATCCGGTATAACAGTTATGGCAAACTGTATTCAAATACTTTTTGCTTGTAAAGCAGTGGTATGTTTCACACTTAAATGTACATTTATTGTCCGTTTTTTCGCATAGGTGACACCTTCCTTGCTTCTTAGCAATTTCCAATTCACATGAAGTACTAGCAATTACTTTGAGGATTCGCTTCGCATTTTGAACCATCTGTTTTGCTCCTTGCCCTCTTGGAAGATTTTCTCTGGTCTCCATATGCTTTTTTACAAGTTTTTCACACAAGTTTTCCAAAAAAATTCTTCGTCTGTATGAACAATCTTTCTTCCATGATTTATTTATTTTTCAATAAAGTTCAAAAGCGTTATATGCAAATATGTCTAATATATTACAAAATACAACAAGTGGCCAACGGTTTGTCTTTCTTTTTGTAGTGTAAGTAGCTACCATTTTGTCTAGCGTATCAACTGCTCCCTTATTTTTTATTATAATCGATGATGATATCTGGTTTTCTTCGAATACTTCGTTCAGTTTTCTTATTCTAATGCAATGTGCTTTGAAGAACAACACTTTTTTTTTTTTGGAATGTAAGAAACAAGCGTTGTATCTTTAGTAAACTCAAATGTTAAACTAAAACATTTTTCCTTTTCTTTCTAAAATATCTACAGGAATAGATGATTTATTTTTTCTTATTGTACCAATCATTGTCATATCTCTTTTTAGCAACATTTGACCTAAATCACAAGATGTAAAAATTTGTCACAAGTTATATTATGTCCTCGTAAACCATATGACAAGTCCAAAACTACTCTCAATCCTTGGTTTCTTTCGGATGCATTTCCTGGTTGTTTTCCTAAATATGGCTGGATATTCCATACATAGCAGGTGTCATTATCGCACAAAATCCAGAATTTTATACCATATTTCGCAGGTTTGCTAGGCATGTACTGCCTAAGAAGACACTTTCCTCTAAAAGCGATAGGTTGTTCGTCCATCGTTACATATACTTCTGGATTGAAAAGATTGGGTAAAATTTCTACCCATTTATCCCATAATTCTCAAATTGCGGCAAATTTGCCATTTGATTCAATTTTCTCTATATACATTTTTTCCCTCTAAATTCGTATAATTTATGATCATGGTTTTCAAATTATAGGGAGAAAAGCAGTTCAAAAGCGCTATATTCGTCTTCTATTCGTGCTGTTGAAAATCGAGTACGGTTAGGGGTTAGTTTCAAAATATTACTGCTTTCTAATCGATCAGCACTTGGATATGGCTTTGCATGCCACATTATTTTTTCATCTCTGGACTTCATTGTCTCAGGTACTTTATGTATAGTATATGTTTCTTCATCTGATGAAGAA
Source organism: Maratus speciosus (assembly GCA_963932465.1). Classification (NCBI taxonomy): domain Eukaryota; kingdom Metazoa; phylum Arthropoda; class Arachnida; order Araneae; family Salticidae; genus Maratus; species Maratus speciosus. Next base: position 418,273,246 of record OZ010795.1, read on the forward strand.
TAATTATCAATAGATATATGATCCTTTTCTTCCGATACTGCTTCCTCCACATCAGACAAATTTTCATCATCTGTATAGCTTTCCATGAAAGCTAAATAAAATTTTCATATAACGAATAAAAAATGCACTAACGTTCTCCTCAAATAAATATTCGAACTGATTCTAAAAAGTCCTTTTATTTCTAGCTGAATGAAAAACAACAAACAAAATGAATTTCCGCTATGACTTGTCCGGTTGCAAATGTCTCATAACTTCATTCCCTCCCCTATAATTCTACCCCTTTTTTCCCCTTACCTTTTTTTGCTGCTGTATAGCAGAAATAAAACAATATTGGCGCTTTCAAAAAAGTATGTGAATGCATTTGTATTCTTATACAAAATAGACCCGAGGGACAGATTAAGGTGTTTTTTTATTGTGTTAAAACTAAAAGTCGCATTAATTTACAATTTTAGTATGTGTTACTTAAAAATAAATTAGGAAAAGTCATTGTATTTCAGTAAATTCTAATGAGTAGTTTTTGAGTAACACAAGCTTAAACAAGTGTATCGATCTAAAAAGACCCGGGGAGCTTTCTAGGGTTAAACCGCGCGTTTTTTCTAAGAGTTACAATAAAATTAATTATCTCTTCATTAATTATAATCTTTAGCAAGAATTATAATTTGTGAAGAAATGACCAATTTTAATTTTTAGACCACTCTTCACTCAATTTATTAGTTGAGTACAACATTTTATCCTTCATATTTCATTTTCACAACATCAGAATACTTTCCAGTATAGATTTCAACAGCGCAAACACAAGCTCCTAAAGCATCGGTCATCAACCACAATTTAATTCCGTATTTCCCTCTTGGCGTTGAGGGTATAGATTTTCGAAATGTGCACTTACAATGGAGTGCACAATATGATCGTAAATTGCACATTTTCGTAAGAAATGAAAATGTTTTGCAGCTACAGTAAAAATGATCGAATATAGCAAAGATAATGCTTGATAAAAGATAAACAATCATATTTTAATTGCATTAAAGGATGGTACAATCTTTTCGTGGGTTGCCACAGCGACAATTTTTTATATAAACCTCACATCACTTTCATAAAATAAAAATTATTGACATATTATTCTATAGCATTTCCAAGAGATACTACATACTATACAATACAAGAGATACAATATACACTGGTGTCCAAAATTATGGACCAGTCACAAAATGCCAATTTTTAAGTAAGCGAAAACTCAAAAGGAAATAACACAATTCAAATAATGACTATCCCTAGAGCACAGCTAGTCCATATAGCATCTCATCCATGTCACACATGGTCACAAGTGTCACAGTCACTACAGTGAAACAAAAAATAGGAAATTCCACACGTCTCATTATGAGTCTCAAATGATCACCCTATGTGACTCCACTGAAACGCCAATGTCACTGCTGCTTTGTGACGAGTCACCAGGTGACTTTACAATGTAGTTACATTTTTACTCTTGTATGATTGTCATTTTTATGTTCAATTTCAAAGTCATCACGAACGTTGCTTTATGTTAAATCACCAAATAATATCACATTATAGTCACATGGTGACATTTCACCAAAGAGCACAATGGTGGCTTCACAGTTGTCTCTCTGTCACCTGAAAGCCATCATGTGACTTTAATGCGACATTATTTATAAACTTATCACAATGCAGTGTTCAAGATGACTTTGAAATTGAGTCTACAGATGGCAGTCGCATGAGAGTCACGATGTAACTACACAGTAAAGTCACATGGTGACTCGTCACAAAACAGCAGTCACAGTGACATCCCAGTGGAGTCATATATAATTATATTTTGAGACTCATAATGAGACGTATGGAATTTCCTTTTGTTGTTTCACTGTAGTGTCCTTATCAACTGTGACCATGTGTAACGTGAATGAGATGTTATATGGAATAACTGTACTGTAGAGATGGTAATTATTCGAATTATATTATTTCCTTTTGAGTATTCAAGTACTTAAAAATTAGCATTTTGTGATTGGTCCTTAATTTTGGACACCAGTTTTACTACAAATTCTGTTTTTTTTTTTTTTTTTTTTTTTAAGCAGTGGGTCGAATAGAATAGGAAAATAGTCGCCGCGCCGGTGGCAGCTCTGAGCTTCATAAAAAACGTTGTACAAAGAAAATTAAACTGAATACATATAAAATGCAGTTTAATCTAATATATCTAATATAATCTATTATAAGCATATGTTTTGAGCTGCACATGAAATACCACTGACTTAGCCCATCGATAAAATCTATTGTTCTAAACTTTTCGATATGATTTTCCTCTTTAATAACAAATATAAAATGAATCCGTACATATACGTCACACTTTACCTTTTTATACTGTTATAACTTCATAAAAAAAGATATATTGACAACTAAAACACAATTTCATCATATTTTTCAGTGAGGATCAGAAATAGGAAAGTCATTAAAATGTATGCGAAGAAAAATTTTTCCTTCGGAATTTAATAGATAAAAATATAAATAAATTCACTGTTTAGTTTTATATAATTAAACTATTGTTATCAACAATTAATAGAATTTTAAGAAAAAGTCTTTTTATTGGCAACTTCATGTTATATGCATTTAAATAGAAACAAAAATATCATCTGTATAATAGAAATTATTATTCATTTAGGACAATATACTGATTTAATAAATGCTAAATAACTTAAACCACAGTTGGGCAAATTACTAATTGCATGTGTCTGCAATGTAATTAAAATATTATTGCATGTAATTTTTTATAGTTAAAATTACATACCTTATTTTTTTGCAGTAATGTAGCCGGAACCGCCCCCATCCCATTATTTGATAAAATGTTCTGTGTTTAAATATGTATAAATATAATCAGTTACATGTAATTTCATTGCGGATAACTGTGATTAAAAATTTCCAAACTCTGACTTAAACAACTGACAAATCTTTGCTAATAGGTGATCTTCAACCTGTGCTATTAATTGTTTACGTAGAAAAAACTTACTTTACATAATAATAGAAACTTTTGATTTTAAAAGGCAAAGGCTAACGTTCGGCAAAGTGCAATCAGCTAAGAAGCTTGAAGACTTCTCTTATTGATAATTAATTTATTCAATGATTTTTTGTAAACAGGTTGATCTTATGACTAGATAAACTACTTTCGTTATAGATTGTCCCCAAAATACAGACAAATGCTCGTGCACAATTTTTGATATAATAATCAAACTATCATATAATTTTCATAACATAAAATCATATTTAATTTCATTCTGAAACTTAAAATACGGTATTTTTAAAGTAGCCTCATTGAATAAATTTTCTTAAATTTATTAACATTACATGAAACGTATATTAATATTATTCGTTTTTACATACTTGTTAAATTGTTGCTGCTGATAACTTTTTGCTAGAAATAATATTCTTCACAAGTTTTACTTTCATATGGAAATGTTCTTTTTCCTTAACATTGCGTAGAGAATTATTTCGAAAAAGTAAATTTAGGTCAATCAATAATGTACTTTCTTAAAAATAAAATAGCTTTATATTTCTTTACCTTCAAAAGTTGATTTATGACATAATAAATGATATTTCTAAGCAAGAAAATAAAACTCAACTTTCTTCAAATTTTTTAGGACGATTTATCATTATTTTGTTCAGTGCTTTTCGTTGATTAAAATCATTCTCTTGTTTTTTAGATGAAAGTTAATGGGTTGATAGGAGATAAAAATTCATTTTTAAAAATTTCAGGATATTTTAATTATATTAAGAACAGAATAAATATGTATATTTATTTAAATTAGACTTTTAAAAAGTACTGTATTATTTTTATCACGAAAACAAAATTAAATTACGATGTTACTAAATATTGTACAAAAATATTGAAAAGTAAAAACTAAACAAATATTAAAATTAAATTAAAATACTTAAAATCTGTGACCATCATGTGGAAAAATATGATACGTTGCTTTAAAATTTAAATAAACAGTGTCTAACGGTCTTGAAATAAAAAATGCCTTTTTAATTAAGTCAAATACTATCGAAAATCATTTATGAATTAAGTTTTCTGCCTGTCTGTTTTTCCGAGCTCCAACTCTCCATATACGTCAATGAAAATCACCATTGCATGTTCGTTATTGAAAATGAAGTGCGTATAATTTGTAGTTCATTTACATGTGATCGTTACATTATGATCTATGAGGAAAGGCAATTGCAGTATTTAATAGTATTACAATATTTAAAAAATAATGAACTTTCACTAAATTTTTTCACGCTGCGTGGACTGCATAAAATCAATATACTCCATACAGTAGGGTGGGCCGAAAAACAATTTTTTTCGATTTTCGATGATGGGTAGTGCTGAAAAGTTGCCACTGGTGGTACTAAGTTCACACAAAATATTTGAGATTTTTCGGACAAATCCTGCATGCCGCAAATGGCTTGAGGTTTTGCTCAAATGCAGATTTTTGAACTTTTTAAAATTTAAAAAATGTTATATTTAAATTATTTTATCTGAATTTGATTGAAATGTCATGTTTAAGGTAGGAAATGTTTAAATAAGCTCTTATTATGTATTATTTAATAGTTATGTGCATTTTGAATTAGGTGACTTTTATAGCTTTTTCGCGTATAAGGGAGCAAAGATTGCAGGAATTGTGGTAACAGAGAATAACGATTTCGTCATCGACAAAGACGTTGTTAGGAGACAGAAAAAAAAAAACTTGGAAAGACGATACAGGATGAGGAAGATCATGGAGGAAGAAAATTTTCAAGCATCTGTTTTTACAGTAGAAAAAATAAAACGATCTTCATACAAAAAAGGGGACTAGCAGCACACCCGACAGAAAGACGAAAGAAATATCACCATGTTTTATGGACGTGGTTAGGAATATTTGGGTCACTTGGTAACTCCTTTTGGTCACTGTGGAGAAATAGCAAAATCATTATATAATTTTCCAACGCAGAATAAAATCTGCTTTGGAAAAAATCAAGAAGAGAGCTGCAAAATTTGATAAGTATTCTTCATACGAACAAGCTTTCACTCTGACAGCGACATCAACTGTCTAAACTAGATGGTAGAACAACTTGACCTAAGACTTTTACCAACTGAAACGGAACTAGAATAATAAAATATTTCTGATGCCCATGGTACTGGAATGGGCTCGCAGAAAGGACACGTACATTTTCGCACGCCATTAGGGATATGTGCTTCGTATTTCTGTTGAAGGTGCCACTTGTTTCCTTTTTTTTTTCTATGAAGATCGCGTTATTATTTTTACAATCAAAAAATATGGTTGTAATTTTTCAACCTCCAAGATATTCCTCCTCCTGTATCTTCTTTTCAAGTTTCTTTTTCTATCTACTGACCAAGTATTTATCGATGACGAGATCCTTGTTCCTGGTAGTCACAATTCCTGTATCCTGAAGCACGGATGAAGCTCTTAACGCAATTTACCTATATGATATACCAGTTCTAAATCCGTTGAACGCTGCGTGAGAAAGGGATATGCGTTTGGGAGTGCCTGCTTTTGAAGACCCTTGTTAAAATTCTGATTCAGACGAACTATCTCCTTCAAAGTTCCCACTTTTTGAATCTTCTGACAATAACTGTATTTTTGAGCAGAAAATAATCAACATCCCATGTTGCAGTTACTCCCATCTCCTATTTTCTGTCTCATCCCATGAGTACTGATTGCGTTTTCATTAGTTTCTACTCCATTAACTCTTAGAGAACTAGTTAGCACTAGTTAGAACTCTTAACTAGATCATTTAAAACTAGTCGTTAGAATTTCCTCCCCTTTTAAAAAGGCCCCATACAAATTGATGAAATCTTCTGCTGTTTTATGCAGGAGGTATATATGGAACATCGCCAATTTTCTCCTCGGAAGAATTACTTGGAATATCCAATCATGATTGAGAAGGCTGCAGATTAAATCATGTTTTGAAAATGTTTTCTCACTTTTAAACTTATCGTCACGTCAACAAAATCTTCAAATGTGAGATTTTCCGGCCAAACAACATGTTTTCGTAATGCTAGATATGTGAAGTTTTAATTGCTGAATTTTTATTAAAAATTACTGAGAGACGCAAGTCGTAGAACTTTGGCGCATAATTTCAATGATACTGGTTGGAATCTAGCCGAGACTTCTTAATTGCGTTGGTTTTACGTCTCTTATACAGATTGAATAAAATGCAGCAATTAAAAGTTCAAATTACTAAAAATATAGAGTGGAGAATTTTCTAGAATTTTCCACAAATTTATGTATGTACTAGCAGAACATCCGGTCACTTTCCACGTTAAATATTAAGTCATTAAAGCTAAAATAAAGAATAGTGCAATAATATGGTGATCATAATACCGGAGCTCTATACATTACCGCATGTAAATCGATAAAAGACAATGAGGAAAGAACGAAGTTACTTTGGCACAATTATAGGGAAAAAAAAACAGCCACTTTCTAATTGATAATGCGCATAACACTGTAAAAAAAATTCCGCAACGTTCCTGGGAAAAAATGGGCAGCTGAGTTGCCCATTATTTCCAAGAAACATTTCTTGAAAATGACTGGTACTTTACTGTATATGTTAAAAGCTTTCTACAGAAATGCCCGTAAGTTTCCTGCGAAGTACCAGGAATATTTCTGTTGACAGCAAAACATTACTGACATATTCAAGGCTGGAGTAGCACAAGAGCGAAAAATGTCCAGACCAGGGATCGAACCTGGATACTTGGCGTGCCGTGCCAATGCCTTACCTGTTAGGCTATCCGGACCGATACCTGGCTGACATAATTCACTCTGGATGTTCGTTCCCTTCATTATGACATTACTGACATTTCACAGCATGCGGGATCCGCAGACGATTTTCACATTTCCAGTTGACAATTTTCGCTTTATTATCATTATTTGTTAGAATGAAAAAATATTTTGAAATTGACATCAAAATTATTATTTATAATTTACACGAAAAAATAAATTTTCAGTTAAAATTCAATAAAGTAAATATATATGTGATATATTGTTTCTGAACTTTGCTTAAAATATAAAAATATATAAATGTAAATAATAATTAGAAAAAAAATCTAGACATAAAATATTTTGGATTTTCGTCAGTGATTATGTTAGTTTACAAGTTAGATAAAATACATATAAATTTTCATGAAAAAAAAAACCTAAACGTAATTGTATATTTTTTCCGAAAAAAAAAATAAATAAATTCAAATTTGCAGCAATTCAAAGTGTCAAATATATGTCAAATTTAAATCAAATTGTAATAAAGTGTTAAAATATAAAATTAATTAAAAAAGAAAAAAAAAGTCAAGAGGTAGCATCGAACCCGGGCCGTACGGGTGGCGTGCGAGCTTTCTGCGTCCACACCACGAAAGACACGTTGAGAACTGCAAACTAATGGGTATTTGAAACGTATGCTAAAACTCGGCATCTAATTTCTGAAAATCTAAGGCCCATTTGAAGAAATCCTTTCACAAGAATAATTAGAGATAAGAACTCTAAAACGTACTTTAAATTAATCAAAATAGGTGAGAATCATATTTGATTGTCCCCTGGTTAATGCAGATCCAAATAATAGGTGTATTTTGTTTTTACACAGTCTGCTCGTTAAAGATTTCACAGACAAGTACGAGAGATAATCTCTTAGTGATGTCACAGAGGTATTGTATTTTCATCTGAATTATCTTGACAATAGAGACGTAAAGGATTATGTCGTCTATTGATTTATTTGCATTCCATATTGATTTTTTTACATTCATTTAAGGAATTCGTTTTCGACACTCGCGCGCGAGTAACGGATTATAGGGAAAAAAATAATAAATGGCGGCCGCAGCGTTTTGCTGTTTCCAACTTTTGTTCAGGAACGTTTCAGATAAGAAAACCAGAATTTCACAGGAAAGAGCTAAATTATTCTGAAAACCTGATAAAAGGCGAAACGTTCCTGGATTTTACATGGAAAGTTACCATTTTTTTTTTACAGTGAATATGCGCTGCATATGATAGGAACATATACGATTTCCATGACAGTATGACAAAAATAATATATATCTAATCTAAAAATCATAAATGTTTATCTTTCATTATCGGGTCATTGCAAATGTTGGCGACAAAAGAGCTAAAATAACTCTAAAATTTCTGAAATACGTGTTTAGCAATTTTTTTGGAGGATTTTTTTATCTGTGTTTTACGCCTCTACTTAAAATTGCAGCTGAGACATGGCAAAATGTCTTAAACCATTCTACCCGCCCCATCACCCCTAAAGGGGTGAATTTCTAAAATTGCTGAAATACTAATTTAAATATTTTTTCATGAGATTTCTTATCTTGAATTTCAAACTCCTACCTAAAAATGCTGCTGAGAAATTACGTACACCTTTCAACCCCGATATAACCACATTACGGGGTGAAATTTCAAAAACCCTTTCTTCAGGCATTCCTAGGCCATAACTCAAATTTACTATCAGAATTTGTAAGCTCTGTGTTGATGATTCAGTCAAGAATTTTTTCTTATTTTATTAGTATATATATTCAATTTACTGAAGGCTGGATTATATGTCGTTTCGTATTTGCTTCAGTATTGATGCCACATGGAAATATTCTATAGTATGGAGCGAGTGCAACCTTTCCAACAGATAACAGCGAGAAATGCTATTATGTATATCGTCCAGGTAGCTCTACTGTAAGACAATGATGCTGTTTCGAACCAGGCTTGTTAATATTTCACTCAGTTGTTTTTACGTCTCTTATCCAAGTTGAATAAAAATTAAGCAATTTAAATTTCAAATTACTGAAAATAGGTTTGCAAAATCTTCTACAGATTTCCTCGAAATTACGTAGTATATTCAAAAGATTTGTTGTTTTTTCTTTTATGCATTTGCAACACTTTCTTATCGACTATATTAGGAGAATTTAAATATTGAAATATATTACCTTCTGTATTTTTTTTTTATTCTAATTACATCTTAAAAACAATTTACAAATTGAATGAAATCCGATATACCGGGATACTGTATTAAAATATTAAATTTGTTACTTAACAGTTACAAAAATACAATTATATTTTATGCGTTCCTATTTACGCATTGTCCTTATTATTTTACTGCAATCTTTTGATTTTGACATTTATTCGATACGTGAAATTACTTAAGTTGTTTGGATAAGTGTATGCAATGTCATATATCATGAAAAGAGGAATATGTCACTTAAAGGATTATGAAGAAGTGGGATAATTTTTTGTTGTGGTACATACATTAAAGTCTTTAGAAACAGATGGAAATGATTTTCATAGTAAATTGATTCTTCCAAAAGAATATTTATAAACGTAATATATCATATCTCTTTTAGATGTAGGTTAAAGAAAATTGCGGAGCAATATTAGAAATGTAGCTATTTAATATATAAGTTTATAAACAAAATAAAAAATATAATCAATCGTAACATGCAATATTTTATTTAAATTTTACAGTATTTAAAAAGTTTAAATGTTAATTATATATTTAATTCATAATGTGAAATAACAAAATTTATAACTTTCTGTAAATTCCTTTATAAAAAGTTTTGCTTGAAAAAAGAAAGCGAAAAAATAAAAACTTAAGTAGTAAACTAACATTAAAAAAAGTCACTGATTTTCAGTACAAATATCACCAATATAAATCTCTAATTACATTTCGTGGAGAAAATATCCACTAATTGTGAACGTTCAATTTTAGTTATCAACGTTTCCAAAATTTTAATAAATGTAGCACTGATGAAAAACAAATATTTTACTGATACTGACTTGGGTATTAAACTGTTTTCTATGAATAAAAGCAAACAACAAGTTATGTTAATTTTTTTTCAAGGAACTTTTTAAAAATGTATGTAGTTTTATTTCCATTGTATGATTACACGATAAAAAAATATAAATAGGGAATACTTGAATAATAATTGAACATTTTCAATTCATTCAAAACAAAACATCCACAAAACATTTTTTTAAACCTATAGATTAGCTTTATATTTCGTAACTCATATCGTCTTTATAAATAGCTTTCGTTTTATTTGCTAACATTCCGATTTAAATGTTTATATTATTTTATGGAAAACATGAGAGGTGAAATATGTTGTAAGTATCATAAACGAGTACAAATAACAAAGCTGACTAATTAAAACTATTAAAAAAAATCTCTTTTTGAAATAAATTGTTAAAAATGCCCCTAATTTCTATTTAGCTTTGTCTATCTAATGTCATATAGCCGTAAAGCAATGTTTAGGAAAATAGAGTTATTTTTACTTTATTTATACTAGTAGAATCTGCCCTGGCTAATAAACGCAGAGATCTGATGACAAAGATGGTATGTGACAAAAAATAATCCACGCCAGCTCGGTCTACAGGCGGAGTTAGATTTTTAAGTTAAGTACTAATTTCACGAACAAAAACTAAATCAAGTTTAGAGAAAAACCCAGTTTAACAATCGTATCTGGCACCTTTTGCCCAGTCTTTAATTTCATTTTTCTGTAAGATCTGGTTTTATCACAATCATGTAAATAGGATTATGTTTTCTTTACTTTTTACTTTTTGCTGACGTCGAAGCAATTGATTTCCTCCCTGCTCCCGATTTCACTTCAAAACATCCCGTCTCTTCGAATTTATGAATCATATTCTTCAGAACCATGACAGGCATCGTATTAAAGACTTTTTCATATCCTTTAATGACCGGGATCTCTTTAAAGCTGCAAGTGCACATTCGCCATTCTTGTAAAAGATCTTCACCAGCGGTGCACGATCCTTCATTGAGAGACTCATGACAAGCTGCTCAGATGCAATATAAGGGAAATGCCACATACCCTGCGTTTTACACAACATTCAGTGTGTCGTGAGCATGAGTGTCTTTAATTTTCATAGTACGCCGCCTAGAACGCCATCTTTTGATACGCTTTGGGACTTTTTTTCTTATGACATACAGTTTTCAACTTCTTGCGGTATATTCAGTTCAAATTTCAAGCCATTCCGACCATTGGTTCTATTTTTACAGCATTTTGTAAGTGGGACTTTAATTATAATCACCCTATATATATATAAATACATTTAATAATAATATAATTGTAATAAATCCGTATAAAGTACAATAAATAAATATAGAGATTAATGAGAATGTTGAAACAATTTAGATCTATTACCTTGTCCAGGGAAGCTTCATTATGCTATATACGGGGTGTGTCATAAGTTCGTGGAAACTTAAAAAATACATGATAAATGAACTAATGCACGGAAAAATTCGGTTTTCGTAGATATGATCAGAGGAGCATTGATTTTTTTTTCAACGTATAAAAAAAATTATAAAAATAACCGAAAGATTGCGCTCACACGTCATACTGAAACCTTTTATGCAAAACACAAGCAAACACAAACAGACAATGAAACAAATCACAAAAACATTACGCTGTGTATTTATTTTAATGTAAAAGATATTCAAGATGAGCTCCACAATCAAGTATTAGGCAAGTGTGTGTGTGGGTGGGTGGGAAGTTGCGCGACCACATTTTGCCTGCATTGCAGGATAGTTATTCAGTTCCTATCATCACCTTCATGACGGATGGTGTTCCACTCATCTTTTTAAGTGAAATCAAGACTTTCCTGTTGGACACTTTCATTAAAGACCTAGGGATAAATCGAGGTTGTAATTTGAGTGGCTCTCAATATCGCCAGACTTCACCTCGGCAGATTTTTGGTTGTTGCGATACTTAAACTATCGTTCGTACCGTGTCTCTCCAGCTGTTTTGGTGTAAATAAAATACGTTATTCGACGGACCGTCGCACAGTGGAGTATTTGACCCAAAATCCTGGCCAAAAATGCAAAAATTAAAATTTCGTCAACAATTGTAAAAATCATATTTTTTAATAGCTAACTAATTGGTGCCTCGATCTATGGCTATTTTAGGAACCTGAGTTATATCCGGTGGCTCCTGGCCTCAGTTGAAAAGGAAATTTCTTTGTGAGAAGACGTGGTTTTTTGTTGATTTTTGGCTTTGTTGTTATGTTTAAATATAATTTTTTTTTTGTGGCTGAATGAATTGTTGAATTGAAACTAAACAAGTCTTGCGTGTTTAACAAAGGTCAGAGCTTAGTGTTAAACTATGTGTTAATTTAAATAGTTTAGTTTTTAATGTAATGAAGAAAAAACATTAAATGTGTAAAAGGGTTGTTTTTGAAGTATTTTTGGCTCAAATTTAAACATATCGAAAGTTTTTTAAATATGTGCCGCGCTTTGCCCGATCATGTTTGAATTATAATCGTATTAGTTATAGTCTTGAGTGCAAATTTCTGCAAAAAAATCTTCCCATATTGTTGCCATTTTTTTATATAATTTTTTTTCAGGGGGACTACTTAAATCCCATTTTTTTTTTTTTTGCGGCAACCAAATTGAAGAGATTAAAACTATATTTTTACTCTCGTATTGCAGGTTTTTAGCTTACAAGATATTGTCTGAGAACTTTTCCTCCTAAAGGTTCTGTATGTATACATGTACGTACGTATGTAAGTACGTACACACGTACGCAACTCGAAACCTCTTGATAAAAATATTAGATCGGATTTAAATTGTAAATTCTTATTTATTGAAAAAAAAATCTCCAATTAGTTTCGGGGGATAATAGGTAGAAACTAAGAAGAGAAAGGAGGGAATTAAAGATGTCTGGAGTAGACGCAGAAATGATTGTAAGTAATATTGGACGTCATATAAGAAGTAGACATCGCATTGGCGAAAAAAAGTCCCGAACATCTGCTGATGAAACAGCAAGATTGTATGTGAACCTTTATAATTGGTACCCCATCCAACAATGCACAATGTTTTGATTCATGGTGACACTGTAATTAGGAAAGCAGTTGTACTCATTGGCCAACGGTTATAAGAAGCTGCCGAGAGCAGAAACAGACACTTTAGATAGTGCCGTACAAAGTACTAAAGAAAGTACAATAGAGAAGCTCGCAATAGAGAAATTTGCAATAGAGATTTCCAAATTGGCTTCTTTTAAGCATTGATCCTTTTATAAAGTGCTCTAGACAAAGACCGAGGGAAAAGAGCAAGCCATACAGTAGCGAGACCCTACAACTTCTTCTTCCAGCTTGGTCTGATGGTAGTCGTGATAAAGGCCAAGAAGAGTGTGAGGAAGAAGTTGAAAAACAGAGTTCGGAAGAATCAGATTGAAACTGGTAATCTATTAAATACACTGAAAATCAGCATCTCTATACTGTAGAGACTCAACTTTATTAAATGTATTATTAAATGTAACTTTATCAAATGTAAATAATCTTTATTAAATGTAAATTAAATGTAATATTTATTATTAAAGTAAATTAAATGTAAACAATAAATTTTATAGATAGTACAATTAAATACCTTTAATTAAACATTACTAGTAAATAAAAAAATTCTATCAACAATTACTTTTCTCTTATAAACAGTAAATATTTAAGTCTGCTAGTCACTCAACTTCCAAATTCCCTTCGGTAATGTTAAGTCTATGGGCATGTGAGGTATTCGTATTTTTAAAATGTCTACTTAGTAAATTAATATTTTAACTTCCTTTTTCTTTGTGCTCTTCTTAAATGATGTCTCTTTTTTTTTCTAAGTTATCAAAATATTTATAAAATATATACTTATTATTATGTGAAGGGTTAAAATATTACACTTCATCAGCTTTTAAGATATAAAATATTAAACTAAGCTATGGGTTTGTATGTACACTACGTAGTATGCTAATAGTTAGTTCACTGAAACGCATAGCACAGTTAAACATTTCCATTCAGCCATTTCAGTGAATAAACGGAAATGTACTTGAGAACTTTTGTGCAGCCCTGTATATTATCTATAGAATGTATCCACACCAAGTAATATTTAAAAAAAATAGTTCAATTTAAAAACGCATATAACAACTACAAACGCACTTCCAGCAATTATTGGTTATAGACTTCAATAGTTAAATTTATTCTTCAGCCAAATTCTTTTGTGTGTCCCTGTAAATTAACGATATATTCTATGCACACCATATTCTACAATAAATGCCTTAGTACACCTCAGTGATGTATATAAATTTCAGTACGTTTAAAATAGTATGATCATTAAAATACAGAGCAAACGATTTTTTCCCATAGACCATAATGTAAGGGAATTCTTTTGGGTGTCTCTGTAAATGAACGGCAATTGCTATAGGCTTAATTTACAATACCAACAATGCCATTGTGATGCCCAATAACATCTAAGAATTTCAAGGCAATCGGACTATATTCACATAGAAAAATATTTTTGGCCAGGATTTCGGGTCAAATACCCCAGTCTGCGTCGGTGGCATCAATGCCGACATGCTACACTCAGCAGTAACAGGCATATCGACGCAACTCACTTTCCTAATACCTGGTGATGGTTGTCACGTTGAACATAATTTACTTTAAAGTAAATCCACAGTGTCATGTTATTGTGATTTGTTTCATTGTCTGTTTGTGTTTGCCTAATTTGCATAAAATGTCTCAGTATGATGTGTGAGCGCACTCTTTATGTTAAATTTAGGATATTTTTTTATGCATGGGGGAAAAATACACTATCCATCTGATCATATTCGCGTAAACTGAGATTTTTTCTGGGCATTACTTATTTTATTATGAAATTCTTAAATTTGTACGATTTTTTGACGCACCCTTCTTTTTACAATTATATATAAATTATAATTGTATATGTAGATTCGCAACTTTATCCGTTAATTAAATCTTTTTTTGCAAGCATATAATTAAATTTTAAACTTAATAAATACTCATATAATGATTAAATTCCTTGATACTAATGAAATTACGGAGAAATAGCTGTAAATAAATTAATTTCTTACTAATATGAAAATGAATCGCTTCTTAATATTTAAATACTGAAGATTTTGAAATGTCGTTTTTCGAACTGTTTGAAGTTTTAAATGTCCGGAAATTCGTTTATTTCTATAAAACCAAAAAAAAAAAAAAAATGGAACATAGAAATTCAAAGATACGTAAATTCAACCTAACCATTATTTTTCCAAGTTGTATAAACATATTTCAATCAGAAATTTTATTTCATGGATAAATGTATAACTGCTATATAGAAATTGTGTAATATTTTTTAAACCCATGGTTTATGGTGGGTTTGTGGTTTTTTTCTTCATGTTACGCTATTTCAAACATATTTAAATTGATATATATCTCCAAAGTGCTCCATAAGATGCTTATTACTGAATGTGATGTGCATAGCATTCATCTTTCATATACAGAGGTACACAAAACCAGTCATTTATATTACTCTCTATGAAAAACAATTGCTGGAAGTGTGTTTTCAGCTGTTGAAGTCTTTTAAAAAAGCGTACTATTTAATGTGTGTAAATCCTATAAATCATACACAGGACTGTATAAAACATAAGTGCATTTCCGTTTATTGACGGAAATTGCTGAAGGGGATTTTCAATTGTGTTATGAGTTTCCTACATATTCTAAATTTTAGCATATTATGCATTAATATAATAAATCTATAGTTCGTATACAGAAATACACACAAATTTCAGAAATTTTTTCAACTTTGGTTGAAATTGTGTTTTAAAACGTGTTATGTGTTTTACAATTTGTTACTTAGACGTCGTTTTTCACGTTATTAAACAATGAGTTTTACTATGGTAGTCTGAATACTTTGAAAAATATTTCATAATGTGCTTGACGCATGATTCTCGTTCTTGTTGATAATTTTAATGATACATTCTTAACTGTATGGAAGCTAAAGGCATAAAACTATTTTTGTATTATTATAATAGCAAATCATTAAAAAATATACTTTTTTCTAATATTCTGTTAAAATTTAAAATACCAGACAAACATTCGACAGATATAATGAAAATTGCTGTGATTTATATTCTATTGTATATTTGTATAGTATATATTTATCCCTGCGCAGCGAAACCTTATTTAAAGAATGGGAATACTAAGACATCATGGAAAAAGGCCTACTTTATGTTTTGCCTTGCACTCAATCTGAAATTGAGGAATT
The DNA here is from genome assembly GCA_963932465.1 of Maratus speciosus. Taxonomy (NCBI): domain Eukaryota; kingdom Metazoa; phylum Arthropoda; class Arachnida; order Araneae; family Salticidae; genus Maratus; species Maratus speciosus. The sequence goes on from OZ010795.1 coordinate 418,289,287, forward strand.
TATCTAGATTAGTTTTGTAGGCACTCGAAGTTTGCAGCCAAGTAATATATTTTATTTGAATTTTTCTGAAATATCTATATACAACTGCAAATTTTTGTCGAAATTTGGTCATAAATTGAAACATTTCCCGAATGAAAAACTACATGTGATTTTCATGGTAATTTCGCTCGATAAACAAAATATTTTCAACAAAATTCACATTTTTGTTAAATTTTAAATCCTGTTGACGTTACATAATGGTGCAAAAGTTTATTATATGATTAACTTAGATTATGTTGACTTTGATAAAAGAAAAATGGTATTTTAACTAAAATTTAAAAAAAAAAAGTCTTAATAAGAAAAAAACAATTCTAAAAACTGTGCAGGCAGATAAAGGCAGACAAATTAAATCGGAAAGGAAAAGTAATAATTTAAACTATTTAATATCACAAATTTAGCTTAGTCTTGCTTTATCATAATAACTTTTTTTACATTAAAAATGGAAAATTGAATGTGTTTTTGCGAAATTAAATATAAAATAACAACTGATATGTGCAAAATTTATGCACATAAATCCGATAAAATAAAGCCCATATTTTGTTCGGAATCTTTCATCACCGAGCAGTATATTTTTATTCCGCTTCAAGTAACAGATTAATCAACTATACTCAAATTGATTGAGTGAATTTCAACTAAGAAGCACTAACTTTGTACTAGTCTATGAACCATACTACTATATTTATATCAAAATCAATAGCAGGTACAATGCCCTAACTATTCAGCTATAACAGGCAGAAAATAAATTATGCTAGGATACAATTTAAAAATCGATTTTTGGCCAGCTTACTTTGCGTCATTTCTGTCATGAGCTCTACTCCAAAGAAAAGTTTCTGTTTCATACGCACTTTCATTAACTACTTAACTGGTTTGCCCAATTTGAGTTCGGGCAAAAAGACTTCACTTGCTTCGTTACTATAATCTTTTGGATACAACTAATTTGTCTCTTTAATATTATCTTTATTAAATGTCAGACATATTTCGATTATATAAGAAATATGTTTTAGAACGGAAAAGTTAAGTTTTTCCACTATTTTTAGTTTATGGTATCAAAAAAGGTTAATGCGTTATGATCAACCACAGACAAAAACGAGGTCTATAATATTAATTGAAAATAAGAGATACAATCAGTCATTTTCGCTCATACCCATATGTAAGAATATAACTTATATGTGGAGCAAACATTCAAACCGTGTTTTCTCACAAAAAAATAAAAAATGAGTTATTGTTATTTTAATGAACTCTGTGTTAAATTGCACAGAAATAAATGGTATTTTTTACTAAAAAAATTTTTTCTCCGATTATAAATAAATTTTAAAACTTGACGTTTCAATCAAAGAGTGTTTCCTCCAAAGCCTGCATTCAATCAAGCAGTGATTTCTCCAGTCTGCCAATCACAGTTGTCACTTAATGTGTACTTTCGAAACCTACCATACATATCACAATTGAAACGGATTGTTTTAGAAAAAAAATAAGAGAACTGTTAAAGTTAAAGTCTTCCAGAATTATAGATTTCTAGATCTAAATGAAGAATATGATGTAAATCTTCTTAAAAAGGGAATTACTGTTGCCTTGTTCAAAGGGTTGTTTTAGAATATCTTCCTCTTAGCCACGCCATACCAGTTGAAAAGAACAAAGATGTTAAAAAACTTTTGAAGATAATATATAGTGAACAGTGGCAAAATCAACCTGATGATATATTCAAATGATACAACCACATTATCCATGATTGATAAGCCTGCAATAAAGAAGAGGGGGATGTGTATAACTGTCTAGATGAAGATATTGGTTTTAAAATTTGAAGAGGATTTCTGGCAAACGAGTATTTATTTAGTAAATATTTAATGAATACTACTAGGTACCATAATCTGCCATTTTATTTTAACAATAATCAACTGAAATTCGGTATTTATTCAAATAAAATAATGCTATTGTATTATTTATGAGTTAGAACTTATTTCATTCAAAAAGCGTTTTATCCACTTGTCAAACAATCAAAACATGTTTCCTCCTCTGAATTCGGTCAAAACGTGATTTCTCCAAATATTAAATGCATTTTATTAATTTGTTTTATGTTTAATATCTTAGGTATGCTTGCAATTCTTTCTAATAAACAGTAATAAAAATACACAATAAAAATGAGAATTAAATACAAGTTATTTTCTTATTTATCAGTTTTTTGTGTTTTTTGAAAATTTGTATCTAAAGGAGAAAGCATGGTTTGCATGTTTGCTCCACATATGTATATCACCAGTATAACTTCGGAAAATATCTGCTCAGTGTCTTTTATTTTGATTATAGAAGAAAAGTAAAATTGAAAGTAAAACTTTGTGTTTTGCTCCGATTTTTAGTTTATGATGTCAAAAAAGTGAAACAACTAATGATTTATGATCAATAAAAGACGAAACTCAGGTCTGTAATATTAGTGGAAAAAGGAGTAGCAATCAACCATTTCTGGTCATAGCCATATGTAAGAATATAGCCTATATGTATATTTCATATATCTTCGGAAAATATCTCCTTGGTGTCTTTTAATTACTTTAATAAAATAAATTGTCATAAAGGATATACGATACTGCTAAAAAAGTGAAATGTCCATCGACGTCTTTAAAGAAACAAAAAAAAAAAAAATATGCAACATATATTCTATAATTCATAATTCATCCATTTTAACACATATGCGAACACACGTACGTTGTGCCTATATGCATGGGACCGTTTTTATATTATTCAGAAATAATATAAACTGTAGAAGAATGGATTTATTTAAAGTAGAAATTGACTAACAAACCAATATAGTTTTTTGCCATTATCGGTCGTTAGTTAGATGCCACTTTTACTTCTTTTAATTCAGATAAATGTTATATCAGTTTAAGATAAGTAACATTTTTGAGTTTTTTTAGAACTAAACATACATTTAAGAAAAGTAAATTAATTAAAGATTCACGAACTTAATTTAAACTTTCTGAAATGCAATATGTTATTTTGGTGAGTTGTTTAATTTCAAGACTCCTTTTGTTATTCTCATTATTATTGTGAAAGGAAGATAATTATAACTGAGAAAATTTCCCTTCCGATATAATTTCATTGAACACTTACAGAACGCGCATCACTTTTGGAATAGAAGGAAACTGAAAAGGGAAATCTTGTTGTAAATTATTCTTATAAAATTGGTCTTATGACATAATGATTGAAAGAACTTTTATACTTCAGAAGAAAGTTCATTACTTTCAAATTTAAACAAAAGTGCATTGTCTAGCGCTTCTAAAAGAGTCCACATTTAGAGTTATTCAAATTAGTATTTTCGAAAGTTTTTCATTTAACAATTGTTTGCATTATAATTCATTACAGCTCAGCAAACTATAAACAGTACAGCATTTATAACTTTATGCTTAAATTATTTTTATTATTATCTTCAAATGTAAACTATTAAATGAAATAGTTTAATAGAAATTTTACAAACAACTTACTAACGATTAAATATCTAATTTGATAAAAATTCAAATTCCTACAATTTTTTTTTATTAAATGTACTATGCATTTACAAAGGAATTAGTTCAAAATCTTTTAACTTTTCAATAGAAGTGGTACAGTTTTTATCATAGTAGAGCACACATTTTACATTTCGTTCACACATTTTTTTTTTTTCTTACGCCACTACAAATTCTTGATATTTCATTATACAGGGTGTATCTGAAAAAGTGGGCAAAACTTTATGGGGCAATTGAACGCAGCAATAAGAACAAATTTCATCATAGAATGTATGGTCGGAACGCAAGTAGTGAGAAGTTCAAAGGTAGTTTTCCACTGCCCGGGGGCGATGGATTGGTCTAAGTGGCCCCATAGCCTGGCCACTAAGATTGCCGGATCTCTTGTGTTTGGATAATTTCCTATTGGGCCATATGAAATGTCTAATCTACGTGTGCCCCAATGAAACCAATATGGACCTAGTCACCAGAATTGCCATTGTTGCAATTTTTATATTTACATGTCGAAAAATTATCCAGAAATTTACGTTTAAAAAAGCAAATACCAGTTATTATATATGAAATAACAAGATAGATATTTATAAAAAAAATAAGCAGATTGATTTATTGATTAACGACAAAGATTAGAAAATGCATTATATTGGGAGAAAAGAAAAACAGATTTATTTTATAAAAAATATACATATCCAGTTTTATTCTCCAGAATTTTTTATTACTATTATTTGCTTGAAAATGTTTTAAATTTTTGACATTTGGCATATTCTGGATTACATCATATTGTAATTTTATGATTACCAATATGAACATTGTTATCTTCAACTGATTCATTTGTATTGTCCTCAGATTAATTTCGTAAGTGGGGCAAGTTTATTTTGTGAAAAGAAAAATGTATTTTTTTTTTTTTTTTTTTTTAATGTAAAGGTATTTAGTTCAAGTTTTATGATATTATTCTCAATATAACAACTTTATTTTACAGTAGTCTTTGGCAATTATTCGCTTTAAATGAGCAATTTCGAAATACAAATAAGATGAATGAAATGAAATAAAATAATAATTCAAAACGTCAGTAGCATAATCAAAATTTATTTATCATTTAAAGTTTTTTTTTTTTTTTTTTTTTTTTTTTGTAATACAAAAACACCATATATTTCCATTAGATTACTAAATATTATTTATTATTTTAAAAATTCTTAACTTTACCTTGCTTAAAATGAATTTTTTTATACGTACATAATGATTTATAACAAATAATATTATGCCTCTATCTAGAAAATGTTGCTTCATTAAAAATATCTAGCAGGATATTGAAATTATTTCTTTTAGTCCCTGTTACATTGGTTTTATTACAATATTTTGAAATACATTAATTGTGAAAAATTTTCCACATCATTGAAAAACCACGCAATAAAACTTTTCTTTAATGATTTTTAAACAGTAATAAGAAACTGTACTAAATAATTCCTGAAATTACCATGCAAACAATGAAAACGCAAAATAATCATTAAGTACATTGCTATTTAGCATGCTTTAATGCAAATATATTCAGTTATTTCAGGTTTGCGTGATACATTTCAGAAACGCACTAAACAATGGATTTGTTTGAAAAGTACGTGAAAATAAAGATAATTCATGGGATCTTAAGTAATTCTTTGAATAATTTAACAATATTAAATACAATTAAAATCAAAATATTTATTTTTTTCATAGACATGCATTTCATTCCAAATAAAATGTAGAAAATTCAATCTCTTGAAAACATTATTATATCTACATCTTTTTATTTTATTAATATTCAGTTAAAATATAAAAATTTCATACCTATATGTTTTTTTATGGATTTATTTATAATTTAGAAGAAGAAAATTAAACAGAATTTAAGCATGCAACAAATTACCAAATTTAAATACGAAATTGTAAGTTTATCCTAATATGCTGAGAATGCGTTTATTGTATAAAAATATATTCACTTACAGCTTGTTGTTCCTAAATGGTTCAAAAATTATTATTATTTCTTTTTGACAGGCATAAATTGAGTTTGGACACTGGTTGCTGTGTCTGTCTATCTTCTGTAAAATGATTTAAAATGTCGTACAATTTATGAATGTTACTAAATTGTTTTTGGTGTCGTTTACGCACACACACAGACACACAAAAAGATTTAAATTAAAATTAAAAAAGATGTATTAAAAACAGAAAGAAAACAACGTTTAAAAATGCACAAATAATACAAGAAAAACAGCAAACAGCTGTTTCGAATCTACTAGCGAGATTTTTCTTCAGTGCAAGATAATGAAAAGGGAACAGCGTGCTGGAAAAAGCAAGGCTGAGCAAAATGATAGACAGAGCTTATATACCCTAGCGGGTAGAGGAGGCGCCAAAAGCAACCAATGAGAGAGGACCAGTGGAAATGAATGGATGGACAAGTAGCGACATCTACCAGAGAAGGAGGTAAAAACCAAAAGCGGGAAAAATTAAATAAATGCTTTCCAAATACTCAATCAATAAAAATCAGGAGTACTAGATAAGTCATTGAATAAAGAGTGGGGATTTTTAATGATGTGGTAAGCTTCCCAAAAATCAAGATCAAGGTTAGAAGAACATTTTTGGATAGGAGCTCAAACGTTCTTCCATTGCTCAACATTCTTGGTCTTCTCAACATAGGTTCGATTTTTCCTCAGCCATCATTATCCAAAAGTGTTCTTCTAACCTTGATCTTGATTTTTGTGAAGCTTAACAGCATTAAAAATTAGCACTCTTTAGTCAATGACTTATCTATTACTCCTGATTTTCATGTATTTGGAAAGCATTAATTTAATCCTCCCCCCCCCCCTTTTTTTTTTTTTTTTTTTTTTTTTTTTTTTCTTTTGTTCCTTCTCCGGTAGATGTTTCTACTTGTCCACCCAGTCTTTTCCACTTTTTCTCTCTCATTGGTTGTTTTTGGCGCCTCCGCTACCCGCATAGGGTATATAACCCAGCGCGTCTCTGTCTATCATTTTGCTCAGCCTTGCATTTTTAATACGCTGTTCCTTTTTCCTTAACTTGCACTAAAGAAGAATCTCGCTAGTTGATTCGAAAAAGCTGTTTGCTGCTTTTCTTGTATTATTTGTGCATTTTTAAAAGTTGTTTTTTTCTGCTTTTTAATATTGTTGCACAAAGGATTTATTTGCTATTTTTATAAAAAGATGTAGTTTCATTTACTTGGAACTGAATTTTAATATTGCTGCTCCATTTCAAAAAAGACAATCTCAATAAAAGTTATTACGATACGTTAGGTGTTTCAGATAGAAAAGGACATAATGTATATAATGTATTATATATTTTCCTTACTAAAAAATAATGGGTACTTGCGTATTACCCTGGGCAAATCAAATACAACTGCGCCAAGCTTAGCGCCAATTATACTAATTAAAGTAACACACACATTTTGAAAAATTTATAGCGTATCATACATAGTAATAGATATAATACAATAATAATAATGGGTATTATCGTTTATTTACTTCTCATACATTATTTGTTTATTTTTTATTGTTTATTTATTTATTGATCATAGTTCATTTATTATATTTTATTTATAATTTATTAAATATTATTTACTACTTTTAACAATATTATGTATTAAATAAGGTTAAATTACTGTTTTAAACATGATTGGATACGCTAAACAAGACGACAATTGATAACTATTTTTGGCGATCTATCTCCTAGCCCAGTTGACACGTAAGTATTATAAAATGTATCCCTATATATTGCCATCTTTGAACGATAATTTTTGGCGATGCCTTTTTAGTTTTGCTATGCGATGCATTTTTAGTTGTGTGGGTATTTACCCAAATAACGTTTCAGAGTATCATAAGACATATCATAAATTTAAAATTCTTATTATGTGTCTCCGAGTAAATTCGAACATTAATCCACTGGTGCACTATTAAAAATTTGCAGCATTCTGGCAGGTCATTTGATCGTTTTTTTTCGAAAACGGTTACATAACCGTGAATTTAAGACTATTCTAACCATATTATTGGCCTTTTTATGGTCAGAATATAGTTAAATTATGGTTATGAAACCGTCTTAAAAAAAAAAAAAAAAACGGTCGAATGACCTGCAAGAATGCTGCAAAATTTTTAACAGTGTGTTTTTAATTTATTGAACAGTAATTTAAATCATATTATATATTTTAATTGAATAATACTGTATTATTTTCTACTTATATCATCTAATAGTCACAGCACATAATTTCACATAATAATCAAATACATTTCCATATGAAGGCAGTAATTGTATATAGTCATTTCTAGTAATATTGTAAAGTTACACACTTCTAAACCAAATACAATTGCGCTATCTTGAAAAAATCCATAAAATGAATCTATTCCTGTTATTGAGGCAAATGTTATTTATAAACATTTCTGAATAATGAGAATTTTAGACCATCTAATGTGTTAGATGTAAATTTCCAACTGGGGGAAAAATGTCCCGATCAGGATTCGAACCCGGGACCTCCCTGGCTGAAGCCGCCAGTGCTCTGCCATCTGAGCTATCCCGGACGATTCTGGTCGAACTTTTTCACCCAGCTAACCTTGATGATTACAGCATCTGGTCTGAAAACTGGTTCAGCTCAACAGAATAAATCTCAGGTAATGGAACTCCAGAAATCGCTGGATACGAAATTACACTAGATTAATTTTAACACGATTATTCTAATTGGTAAACAAACCATATTAGATGTAAATTTCCAACTGGGCGAAAAATGTCCGGACCAGGATTTGAACCCGGGACATCCTGGCTGAAGCCGCCAGTGCTCTGCCATCTTCGCTATCCCGGACGATTCTGGTCGAACTGTTTCACCCAGCTTACCTTGATGATTACAGCATCTGGTCTGAAACCTGGTTCAGCTCAACAGAATAAATCTCAGTTAATGGAACTCCAGAAATTTGTGGATTAAATAAAAATAATTTAAATTGTGTTAAAATTAATCTAGCATCTAATGTGTGTTATTGAAACCAACAAGATATGTGACATATTGAAAGGCTTTATGACTTTGGTGGCATAAAAATGTATTGAAAAAAAAAGACGTAGTAAGATATAAAGTAAGATAGTAAGATATAAATATTTGATTAGTTTTCAGATTGTTTGACAAAATTTTATGAACATTTCTCGTTAAAGCTTAATGGGATACTATATTTTTAAGTACTCATTTCTTTTCACTGTTCACAATGGTTAAATAATATATGCGTATAAATACACTGTAAAAAAAAAAAAAAAAAAAAAAAAAAAAAAAAACGTGTCATGCAAAGTTTCAGAAACTTAAATGTTTCCCTCCGCATCTCGAAATGTTTTCAAAATTTATAAAAATAAGTAATACATGTACTATCAATAAAAGAGTGACTCAACTAAGTTGACACATTGTAGCTAGAGAAAATAAATGAAATGGATATGCATTCTCTAGGAAGGTTACATTTTAGCGATACAATTCTTAAAATGAAATAAATAAAATATAATAATTTTCAAAAATAGTATGAATAAATAACCATAATTTTCTTCAAAAATATGAAAAAAAATAAGCATTTTTTTCTATGAAATAAATTGTTTATTTCATTAAAACAATATTTTTAAAACTAAATCAATAATATATATATATATATCTGAACGTTATTAATTCTTCTTATGGACAATAAAAAAATCGCTGCAAATATTATTTTTTAACAATTTTAAAAGTAGTTGGAGAGATGCCAATACAGCCTATTTTTAATTCACTGCATAAACTCATTGATGAAACTGGGAAGAGTCTCAGTAACTATCGTATTCATGAGTCCCCACAAGAAAAAAAAAATATTATGCGTCGTCAATTTTGGAGAACAAGTAAGACACAATACGTTCAACTACCTACAAAATTTAAACTAAAAATATTTAGGAAATCAAGACCTAATATACCCAATTAATTAAGGTTTTTAGGATATCTGGGTGTCAATACCATCGATTATGGTGTTTTTTTTTTTTCTTCAAAATAGCAATATTTACCCTTACAAAAATTTCTTATAAAATTCTACTAAAAAAACTTATAGAAAGAAGAATTATATAATCCTATAGATTTATGGCCTGTTTATCTATAAGCTAGTTTCACCAAAAGCTATAGAAATATCTGTAGAAGTTCAATAAAAATGCCTATAGAATTTCTATAGAATATTCGAATATATTGTATAAAATATTCGAATATATTTGAGCAGTGCCAACACGCAGGTCTGGTCACCCTTCGAAGATCTGGTCGACCTTCCCCGCGGTCGACGCTGTTTGGCATTCGTGATCGGACATAAACAAGTACATTCAGCTTATTCTACGGAAGCTCGTAATTTTCAAGCTCTCATTACACTATTTCATTTTTTTTTTTGTTGTTGTTGTTATTTGAATTACCAATCATTAAACTTTTATAAAAATATATTGCATTATATAGAAATCATATATATATATACACTCTTTCATTCTTATCTGTGTAAAATTCATAATAAGAAAAAAATGCCTTTAAAATATTTAAGAAATCAAGACCTAATATACTAATTAATTAAGGTTTTTTCAGGATTTCTGGTGGTCAATACCATCCTTTATGGGGTTTTTTTCTAGTAAATAGCAATTTTACAAAATTTTCTTATAAAATTCTACAAAAAATGTTTACAGAAAAAGTATTATATCATCATATAGAATTATGGCTTTTTTTCTATAAACTAGTTTCACCAAAAGCAATAAAAATATCTGTAGAAGTTCAATAGTAATGTCTATAGAATTTCTATAAAATATTCTAAAAAAGAATATTCGAATATTTTCTATAAAATTATTCGATCAGCGCCAACACGCAGGTGTTTCCATGTGGTCACCAATCCAAGTACTAACCGTGGTCGATGCTGTTTGGTTTCCGTGATCGGACGTGAACCAGTACATTCAGCGTATTCCGCGGACGCTCGTAATTTTCAAGCTTTCATTACACTATTTCAAGTTTTTTGTTGTTGTTGTTGTTATTTGTGTTCCAAATCATTAAACTTTTATAAAAATTATTCTATTGTATAGAAATCATGTATAATTTATTCACTGATTCATTTTCAGCTGTGTAAAAATCATAAAAATCGTAACTTAGAAAGCCACGTTTAAGGAAAAAGAAAGTCCTTTAAAAAAAGTATTAATTTATTTGCTTAAATACTTATTTATTTCATTGGTAGTAGTGGTACCATATTATTTACAATTTCATTTGTATCAATTACATTATTATCATTATGCACAGAGAAACTTAAAAAAAAATGCCTGGATATATGGAAATCAAATGAGATTGTTAGTTAAAAAGAAAAACACATATATATTTATATGTTATAAAATTGATAAGGTATTTTATAATCTTCTGTAATTAGTATATTTTACCCATAGTTGCTAAATGAAATTCTATATCTAACCAATTAGCACTTCTTAATCACTGTTGCATAAATGTTGCACGAAAACCATATTTACTGGCGTTGGTGTGTACTTCGAGGTCCGAACCGGTACAAAAATATTTAGCACTGGCCTGCTTGTTAGAACGTTGCGTAGTGTGTCTAACGCTTGCCGCTGATCTGGGCCAAATTCGAAAGTCGCTGATTGTCATAAGATATCACACAGGCATGTGCGATCGAGGCGTACCCTGGTATGAATTTCCTGAAATACCTCGTCAGCCCAAGTAGAGAATGCAGTTGCTTAGCATTTTTTGACTCTGGGAAATGTTGAACCGCCTAAAATTTCACCGGGAAGGAGCTATGGTGTTGTGTTAGACGATATGTCCCAAAAATTCAATTTTTGACTGTAAGAACTGGCATTTCCTAACGTTTATCTCTAATCCGTTGTCGGAGGCAGTTTCTAAGATTCGTTTCATGTTGCGGAGGCCTTCCGCTTCCTTCTTCGCGGAGTCCTTCGAGAGGTTCGTCCATGTATAAAAGTAATACGCCATACATAAGACATTCGTGGAACACACAAGCGAGATATCTCGTGAAAACTGCGGGCCTGGAGCAAAGTCCGAAAAGAACCTTTAGAAACTCATGGGTGCCATTGTGTGTGATAAAAGCGTCATATTTAGTAATTGGCGGATCCATGTGAACAAGGAAGAATCCATTTTTAAGCTCGAGGGTCGTGGAAACCTGAGCTTGTTTTAGCTGATCCAATATGCCATCAATGAGAGGCAGCGGAAAACGATCTTTCACTATTTTTTATTTCTTTTTCGAAAACCAATGCATGCATGTATAGTATTGTCTTGTTTCGTTACGAAGACAACTGGGCTTGCGCAATTATTACAGAATGGTTTTATAATGCCGTGCCGTAACCACTGGTCAATTTGAGTGCGTATTGTTTCTTTTTCATTAAGGGATATTCGACGCGGGCGTGGATCCACGTGACCATGGAAAAATCCATTTTTAAGATCAGGAGTCGTGACGACCTGGGCTTGTTTTAGCTGATCCAATATGTCATCAATGAGAGGCAGTGGAAAACCATCTTTCAATATTTTTTTCATTTCATTTCCGAAAGTCAATACATAAACGCATAGTATTGTCTTTTTTCTTTACTAAGACAACTAGGCTTGCGTAATCATTACAGGATGGTTTTATAATGCCGCCCCGCAACCATTGGTCAATCTGAATGCTATTTCTTTTTCATTCGGTGCAGGCGTTGATATACGGGTATATCGTCTGTTAGGATTATCGGCATTTTCTAACTCCGCGGACTTCACCTTTGTTGGTTGGTATGTTCTAACTAGCGTGGCGACGTTTGTGCGTATATTTCTATCAACGATGTTGTTTAAGTCAATTTCGTCTTGTATTTCGCAAACGTTGAAACAATTAATAAATACATCTGCTCGTGGCGTTTTACGGGGTGATATCCCGTCATGATTGCACGTTGTACACCCTGTGTAATGATGACTGTCCCTATAATGAGGTGAGTGAACATCTGTGACGAATCCACAACATAAAGTGTAGTCGTAAACGTGGTTTCATCTATTCAAATATCCGTTTTATAAGATCCCAATGGTGTTAGGCTATTCCCACTGAATCCTCCTAATTGTAGAGTTTCCGCTTTAAGGTGGACGGGGGGTGGTCAATTGATAAAGGTCAGTTCTTAGTGCTGTGATTTGACAGTCAGTGACCACCAAAGCCTCTTGCTACAATCGCTATTTTTACCAATTTTGTCATGTCTGTATGAGATTTATGTAGGTCTAATACGTGAATTTTTTTCTCTCGTTTCGGCGCGGAGCTTTGAGGATGGGGGCACTTGGTATGGTAATTTACGTTCTGCGGTTCGTTCACTGCAGTTCAAACTTTTATGGCCAGATGATTGACATTTAAAATATTTAGTGGCCTCTATTTTTATTGCTGCAATTAACCGCTAAATGATCTAAAGAGCTACAATTATAGCAATTAATTTTTTGTCTGATTTCGGGGCGGTGTCTCCCGTGCAGTGTTCGGCGTAGAATTCAGTATTCGGGGTTTGAGACCGCGGCTAGATTGGCAAATTTCGTCGTATATTATCAATTTTAGTTTGAATTGGTCTAAATCAATGCATCTGATCAGGACAGCTGTATTTCGGGGGGAGTCGTCAATACCAATCAATATGTATTATATAATGGACTAGCAGAAGTTACGAATATGATTTAGAATCCACAATCCTAAGATGTGAGTTTCATTTTTTTTTATTTTCTTTTCTTTTAAGATCAGAGGCATTTTAATTTACGTCACAGAAGATGAGAGTCGTTTTTAATTTTTGACACACGCATGAAACACAATGTTGATAAGTATCCATTGGATTTTAGTACTATCTTTTTATTACGTATAAAAACAAGAGTGTTTGCTTTGTTTTTATTGTTATAAACACATAATTTTCTTCAATCACGTAAGTCATGAATTAATTTTTCTTTGATTCAGTAGGATGGCATATTTTTTTTTTTTTTAATTATTATTATTTCCGAATTCAGCCAGGTTCGAAGATATCAGCACCCTTTCTGTGATGTGTAGTGCTGTAAAAGTAACGACTAAATGAATACCCGTATGATGTCGTTACTTTCAAACTCGCTACCCGTTAGAAAGTATTCGTTACTCGTTACTTTCGTTACTGTTCAAAAACCGGGTATGTACTACAAACCTGCAGCAAATCTAATTATATACTGCACATGAGTCTTTTGAAGAATTCGTTAGTCGTTACTGTTTTAACGTAAAATATGTGCTGCCATCTGTACGTAAAATTTAAATTTAATTTTCTACGTTTTAATGAAAAAAGGCAAACAAAATTAAAATACGATGCATATTGAATATAACATGTCTGAATTGTAGAATTTCTTACTTATGAAATCTATTTATATAAAATCCAAGTCTCTGTGTGTCCCTCACTATTCCGGTAGGACCACCTCATTGAAATGAGTAATTGTTGAAAAATATTAATGCAGGGTTACCACAGTAGCGCCAAATGTTAGCCAACTTGGCGATAGCTGGCTAATTTGGCGAAATTCCCATTTAAAACCATTAATCTTTCATAATGGAGATCAACGAAATTTAATTTAAGCTCCACTCTTTTATGATATTTTTCCGAAATCTATGGGTGAGAATTTAAAGTACATCTTTACATCTTCCTCCCTATGCTACTAATAAAATAACCGCCAATAAACAACGGTGTACTGTGTGAGCTCCTAACTGCGCGATTTTAATGTGCTTTAGGTACTTTTCCAGTATAGGTGCCTTGGCGAAAAAGGAAATTTGGTAACATATTTTCCGGGAACCTATTCACTGTTTCATTTTATATACACACGCATTTTTTTCGATATTTATACGATTTATTTAACATAAAAAAGCCGTTTCTCTAATTTTATACAGAAACAGATATAATTTGTACAAAAAAACATCAATAATATACATATAAAACAAACAAAAACGCTCATCGAATTTGTTTTCATAGCTGTTTATATGATTTGACAACAAATCTAGATATTTTTCCGTTATACGGACACCATGCCAAAATGTATGCTAATGCGCCACTTATTTCAAATTGCTAAAAGATATTTGTAATTTTATGCCAGCAGTTTTATATGAGTTTTATTTTATAGCAGTTATTTGTTCACTTATTTTAAGTATATATTTGTGATTTGATGAAATAGTTCGTAAAAGTCTGGAATTTTCAAATGTTATATTTTTTTAAATGCTCACTTAAGTACCAACAATGATTTTTCTTTTATTTTTCAAATGCTTCAATTCACGATTTTGCGCCAACTATTACGCTTGGCGACAATGGTGTCCGCATAACGGAAAAGTACCCAAATCTCACTTTCTGATGCCCAAATTACACCAAGCTTTTTTAAAAAAATGCCAAAGCCTCTACAGTGGAAAAGTACCAAACTGTCTATTATTTCGCGCTATCCGTGTTATAGTTTGTACTATATGCAAGGGGAGTGGAGCGAAGAGTTTAAACATTAAATATTAAAGTTTCGGCACAGATGTCATATACGCCACATATTGGCGCGATTTTTTTCTGACGCCAATGTCATATACACAACGGGTACTTAACTGGCGCCAAAGTGTCGTAATTTTGCTTGATATGGTAATCTGAATGTTGTTGTTTATGCTGTTGATGTTTTCGCCAAATTGGCGTCGGAAAAAATTGCGCTAATATATATTAACGTATATGACAACTGTTCCAAAGTTTCTATAAAGCAGTATAAGACTAAAAAATTAAGAATAAAATAAATGCAAAATAAGACTAAAGAAGAAAGAAAAATCATGCGTTAAGCATAGAATCTGAAACACTTTCCAACACATCCTGAATGCTTTAAAAAAATTTCGTTATTTAGGGAAATAAGGTAAATAAGATAACGTTACTTCTTAGATATCCCGTCGACCAATTTCGCCAAATTATATAAATCGCCAAATCAATAGTAAAACATTAATAAAAATACAAATAAGGAACAGATGTCATATTCGCCCCATATTGGCGCGATATTTTTCGGTTGCCAATTTGGCGAAAACATCAACAGCATAAACAACATAATCCGGGTTACCACATCAAGCCCTTTGGCGCAAGTTAAGTACCCGTTGCCTATATGATATTGGCGACAGACAAAAATCGCGCCAATATGAGGCGAATATGACATCTGTACCAAAAATAAAACGCCGAATTAATGGTTTTATTGGCCATTATTGGCATTTAATCTTACAGTTAATTAATTAATGGCAACCATTATTGGCAATTAAACTCACAATTTGGCGACAGTAATTTGGTCTACGGGATAACTAAGAAGTACCAAGATAACTAAGTAAACATTTTAGAAAACACATAAAAAAATTAAAAAATTGATTTCAGCAGTTACCGTCCATAGCCAATAGTACCGTTATTACATGCCACTATTTAGCTAAAATTTAATGTAAACTACTCTTAAAACTACTGAAATCACATTTCCAGATATTATCATCCATAGACGGTTATGTATCCAATTTTTTGCGTGACCATGTATATACTTTTATCTATATTCTACAAACATTTCTTAGGAAACTAAATGCAGTTCAGCGTAAAAATGCATAACTCCTTTAAAAACCACCTTTAAGCAATTTACTCTCATACTCAGTAACCCTTACGAATTCTTTTGTGCAGCCCTGCATATGAACTGTAGCATTTATACACACAGTATACTATGCATAAATGTAGTTAAACATAAAAGCGCATATCATAATTAAAAATGCATTTCTAGCAATTATTGCTTATGTACAATACTTCGGAGAAAAGTTTTAGGGCGAGAAATAAGTTTGTCAACGTATTTTCTGGCAACCTATTTACTGCTTCATACTCACAAGCAATTTTTTCCATATGTCTACAATTTGGCACAGATGCCATATGCCATATTGACGCGATTTTTTTTCGACTCCAATTTGGCGAAAACATCAGCAACACAAACAACATTCGGGTTACCATTACAAGCAAAATAACGACACTTTGGAGACAGTTAAGTACCTGGTGCGTATATGAAATCGGGGTTAAAAAAAAAAAATAAAAAAAATTAAAAAAAAAAAATAAATAAAAAAAATCGCGCCAATATGGGCGTATATGACATCTGAGCCGACAATTTAATATAAAAAAAGCTATTCACCCATTTTTATAAAGAAACAGAAGTAATTTTTGCACAGATGTCATATACGCATGGGGGTTGGCGTGATTTTTATATGGCGCCAATTTGGCAGAAATCTCGCTTTCAAATACCAGTTACTTATATATTTTTCAGTTATTTGCTATCATTTTGAAAAGGAAATAACTATAAATAAATAAAAGTTTGAATAATAACTATAGAACAAAACAGTTTATATAATTAAAAAACAGAAAATAAAAGTAAATAAACAATTTATTAATAAATAAAAAACAATAGCCGGGTTACCATAGCAGGCAAAATAACACCATTTTGGCGCCAGCCAGGTATCCCGGTTCATATCTGAAATCTGTGCCGTAATTTGTATATAAAAAAAATTATATATATTTTGAAACGATTTTTTTATGCATATAAGTGCATATATAAACAAAGATAAAAGTTCATTAGATTTGTTTTCATAGCTGTTTATATATTTTCGCAACATATCTCACTTTCTGATGCCCGAATCGCGCCAAGCTTTTTTTAAAAATGCGCTATAATGGAAAAGTACTTAAATAAATAATTAACAGAATTATAATAATATATAATAAATTATACAAATTAAAACTTTTTATTTCGAGATCAAAGCATTGTTTTTAATTTCGATTAAAAATACACATATCCTTGGATAACTTCAATTGAAATTAGTTTCACAGCTTAATATCTCATTCCATAAACCTAAACAAACACAAGTGATTCATTCATCGTGAAACGTCAAAAATATTAATCATTGAGGTAATCATTCACAAAGTAAGTTCTCCAACAATCAATGGGCAATATTCTAATGACGTCATAGTAGGTAAAATGGTGGCGGTATCGTTTGTTTATGGTTTGTAATCACAAAGATTTAATTTTGTAATGTCTCTTAGTTACATTATTTTATTGTCATATTTATGAGCTCAGAACAAAAGCCTATTTTTTCATTATTTAGTTATTAAAGACGGAAAAAAAATCATAAATGCATGATTTGAAAATTTTAAATAATTTTCTTTCTTAATACTAAAAAATAACATCGGGAAGTAACAGCGGGTTTAAGTTAAATAAGTTTAACTGTTTAATTCTGTTGTAATATTCAAAATAACTGTATTTATTAGACTTCAGTACTCAACATCAGGGCACGATTAAACTTTGAAGTTGGAGGAATTACAATGTCATTTCAGGACCTTTCTTTTAGAGAAGCTTTTCTAAATTCCATATATACACTATGACGCAAAAGTTTAGACAATGACGTCATTCAGCTTTAAAATGTAGAATTATGACGTCAGAATTACAAAAACCTGTAAATATATTCAAAAACTGATTTAAAATGCTATGTACAAAAGACAGTCGTTTTATTTGCTATAATACTAATTTTTTTCATAAAAATTCAAATGTGCTTGTCGCAAAAGTTTAGACACTATTCTAAATTTCTTTGAATATTCGCTGGCATATGCAAATTTAGAATCGATGATGTCACAAATTTGGAGTACTTAAGTTCTGCAAACGATTGCGCTTCATAGTCGACATGCCGAGAGCTAAAGAAATTCAAGTGAATGAGGTTTCAAGGATTTGGCAGTTGAAAGGTGAAGGGAAGAGCGTTTCTGAAATTTCTGCTATTATTAATAGGTCAAAAAAATCTATTTATCGAGTTTTATCGAGTGGTTCCGAATATAAAGCAAAATGTCGGTCTGGGAGGCCACGTGTGACAAATGTACGAGAGGATCGCCTGATACAAAGACTAGCGAGTACTCAACAAATGAGCGTACGTGGAGTTCAAAGCTCATCGGGACTCTCTGTATCAAAGGATACGATTCGTAGACGAATTTTGGAAAAAGGAACAATCGTTTATAGCAAAATGCAGAAGAAACCAGCTCTGAAACCACATCATAAGTTACAAAGACTTATGTGGGCTCGAAAGCATATGTCATATGGAGAGAAATGGCAGTCAGTCATATTTAGCGATGAAAAAAAGTGGAATCTGGATGGTCCAGATGGTTGTTTATCGTATTGGCATGACTTGCGGAAGGAACCTCGACGTTTTTTTAGTCGCAGACAAGGAGGGGGCTCGGTGATGGTTGGGGCAGCCTTTTGCTATAATGGACAAGTATCTCTGACCTTCACCAGTGGCCGTCAAACTTCACAGCATTATACACAGACATTAGAAGAAAACCTACTGCCATTTGCTGAGCTTCTAGGGGGTCCTCAGTGGGAATTTCAGCAAGACAATGCTTCAATTCACACTGCAAAACATTCAAAATCTTGGTTTAATTCCCATAATATAAGAGTTCTTGACTGGCCAGCATGTAGCCCAGATCTTAACCCTATAGAAAACCTTTGGAGCATCATGTGTCGCAAAGTTTATAGCAACGCTAGACAATACTCTTCTGAAAAGGAACTTAAGACATCTATTGAGAATGCATGGTACGATATCGATCCACAAACTATGCAAGATTTAGTTTCTTCCATGCAATCTCGTGTATATGACGTAATACATAAGCATGGATGCGCAACCAGTTTTTAAAAATTGTTTATTTCGATTTTATTTAATTTGTGTCTAAACTTTTGAGACAGCAGTTTATTTTTGTTACCATTTAATTTATTGCAATATGCACAATTCCACTTTTCTTTGTTATAAATATTGTTTATATGTACAGCACATTAATTTCAAGCAGTGATTTGAAAATTGAATAAATATTTTTCAAAGTATGTAAGAATTTCTTCATTGTCTAAACTTTTGCGTCATAGTGTACATGGAAAATCTTCAATGTTAGAAATATTATTCCTAGGACTGACATAACACGAGAACGGCCTGCAATGTTACACAAGTTTTTGAAAGCTACTTTATATCAGAAATTTTACTAAAAACTGGTTACTTTTTTGTTATAGCGGCCCACACTATTAGGATTATGACAAGTTGCAGCCAATTTCGCCAACGTAGTAACCAAGATCGTGAAGCACACACATATAATACCATATAATACCATTTCATGAAATCGTATACGATAATTTAATAGTTTTTAACCTTACTTCAAGTGTGCTATTTATTTATTTTTAAGGCTTAACAATCTAAATTGTCCAATATATGAATTTAAAAAAATGTAAACAAAGATTGAATAGACAGGACCGCAAAAAGCCTCAAATCTGCATAACACTTGGAACCAAACTGTGCAGATTAGTGGTCTTCTACTGTACACAGTTTTTCATAAATGTGTTTCGTTCTTAAAATGTGTTATTTTCATCTATCACTGCGGAACAAGCGAGAAAACTCATATTCTTGCACATGAGTTGTATATATCTTTATATCTAAATTTCCGTCATTTTTGACGGGCTTCCTTTCTAGTAATGAATAATTGGAGAAAGCAATTAGGAAGAGTAAAGTTTACCAAATTTATACTAAAACTATGAAATATAATTACACAAAGAAAATATTTTTACAAACAAATTTACTTACTAATTTTACACTAAAAGTAATTATGTATTATGAAAATTTAACTTCTGGAATAATTTGAAAATATTTAAATATATGTATATTTAATTTCTTACGTGGCCATCCTATCAAATGACATTGTACTTCAGTCGCATAATTATTTCTGAAATTATTGATTTATATTTAAAAAAATCTTTTTTTTCAAATATGAAATTTGAAAACATACCAACAAAAATGTTTGGCACAGATGTCATATACGCACCACATTGGCGTGATTTTTTTCTGACGCCAATTTGGCGAAAACCTCGTTTTCGAATACCAGTTACATATATATATTTAAAAAAGGGAATAACAATAAATAAAAAAAGTTTAATTAATAACTATAGAACTAAACTATATATTAACAAATAAACAACATCCGGGTTACCTACCGTATTAAGCAAAATAACGGCACTTTGGCGCCAGTTAAGTATTCCGGTACTTATATGACATTGACGTCAGAAAAAAAATAGCGCCAATGTGGTGCGTATATGATATCTGTGACAAATATTTTTACATCCCCCCCCCCCCAAAAAAAAAAAAAAAAAAATAAGAAGAAAAGAAAAAAGAAATTAGAAAACAGGAATTCTGCTTTTTCAGAATTTAGTGTCACGCCCGATGAAAAAAAATATATATGTTGTATATAAATGTAGATAGTTCAGTTATAAGACTTAAAACACACGCTTTTATTTTATATAAAATGACGTTATCCGCATCCGCTGAAGAATCCCTTTCGTTATTTAAGAACCTCCACATAAAAAAAAATGGCTATTTCATGATTCATATGCTTTCATTTCTTTGTAATATTAATGTCGATACTTAAAATTGCTCGGTTTATAAAGGTTCCATGTTTTATTAGAAGTCATTCGCTTATATTTTTTCGAAACAGCACGTGTTTTAATTACATTTTTTTTTTCAGTTTTTATGAGAAAATGGCTACAAAAAGTTATAATTGGTACTTTCCAACTATTTTTCCCTTACTTTTACTTTCTACAGAAATGGAGTACTTGAGTTACAAAAATTAAACAAATAGCATTAAAAACTACAAAAAAATTAATATCTCAAAAATAAATCGAGATGCAGTTTTCAAACAAATTGCATTTAAAAGTACTTTTTTTTTTTTTTTTTTTTTTTTTTTTTTTTTTTTTTTGCCAATACAACGGTATAAAAATTGAAAATGTGCGATGCTTAGAAGTAAAAAAAAAATTGCGGCAGAGATTATTCCGTACAATGATACCTCTGCTTTGTTTTATACACTGGCTGATACAATGGAGCGTGTTTTTGTTGTTTTTTTTTAGACGTCACTTTATTATCTTAGCTGGGAGAAAGAAATAGCATATCGGGGGCTAAAAAAATTAAACGTTATCATAAAAACATTTTTACAAACAATCTAAAAACTCGTCTTTATCATAAAAAAATTTTTTTTTTCAAATTTAAAACATAAATACACGTACAAAGATATTTTTATAAAATAAAGAATGCACTGAAAGCAAACCTGTAAATTTTAGAACAGAATTTCTTGAAATTTTTCAGAACATTTAAAAGAAATGTGTTTCATTTTAGTCTTTATCATCTTATCAACCAACAGTTTACGCCACTCGCATTACTATTTTAGAAATCTTTGATTTATGTTTAAAAATAATATTTTTTTTCCATTCGTTTTTATTTTAATGAAGCACGCCTTTCAGATAATATGCAATCTGATTTTTAAAAAATTCTTTCAGATGGTACTAATGTAGACATCGCTGATAAATACTTTTTTGCTAAATCCGCAAGCTCGGAGTATAAAACAGCTATACTTCTTTTTCTTTCCATAATAAAGGAATCAACAAGCCTCTACGAAATCAAAATCATTTGAAATTTGAGAATAAACAGATACTAACAGAATGATACGCATACACAGATACGGAAACAACTGACGCCGAAATATCCGAGTCCGAATACAAATTCGCATCTTTTACCGCATCTGGCTATCTGCTCCATTCATGAATTACACAAACGTAAGCAGTGTTTGAAGTTAGTTTCATTTTGTTCGGCTGCGTATTGACATAGTAACGACTAACGAGTCGTATTTCGAAGTACCGATTCGGTATTTCGTATCTTAGAGAATACCCGTTACTTAGTAACGAATATGTGCGGTTTGCTACAGCTCTGGTGATGTGGGAACTAAATAAACCAGTCTTTTTTAGTTTATTCCTCTTTCAGAATAACTTCTGGCATGCACGTTAGTTCTCAAACGTGGAAAATTTTCAAAAATCTTTAAGATGTTGCGCGAACTGATTTTCATGAGAACTCTTGCACCGATTCTAAGAGAGAAGCATTATTGGACAACGCTTTGAAAATCATCGTTTCGATGGCATGCTGTAGCGGATAAAAAAAAAAAAAAAAAAATACTAAACTACGTCTTCCTTTTCTCTTTAGTTTCTAAAATGTGTTTGAAATGCATAAAACGTGGCGCTAATGGGCTGTAGGGCGCATCGAGAGCAGAAACCTAGTTTGAGGAGCGTACTTATTTTTGCCTCAAATCGTTTCTCCTTGAGTGTACCTTTGGCCTGAGTACGGAAATTTTAGTCTGCTATCCTCTAGTTGGACTCCTTTGACATATGTCCGTATATTAATATTACAGAATACTTATCATTGCCGAGAGCGCTTGCCAGTGAATTGCGTTGTATAGCATAGGGTGTCTGTTTCATTCCTTTTTTCCCAATTTTTATATAATTTTTTATTTGTGTGGTCACATCCACTTACTGATAAGTGCTTCACATTTTTTTGTGAGTGTCATAAAATGTATTATATCTCAATGTATGACACTAGCCGCTTATATGTATGACGATTTAAAGATATCTGAGTGAGATCTGAAGGATTTCCATGGCTAATGATTTAGTTACGTACAATATAATGATTTACACAAATGTATTATTCTTTTCTATTTTTTTCTTATTGTTATTTCGGATAATCTTCTTCAATCGCGCGTAATGAATTTTACTTTGATAAAGTATAATGGCAAATTGTAGCATAATTTTAACTGAGCAGCATCGTCTGTGTGAGGAGGCAGGTAAATACAAGAGTCTTCAAATTAATTCCTCATTCATCATAATTTCTGGCGTGCACACAGAACTGTTTCTATGTCATAAATTTTTGAAAAATCTTTAAGATTTCGAGAGACTGCTCGATAGCGACTTGTGTAGTGTGAACCTTGGTGGTCTGGTTTAGGTCCCTGACCCAATTTTATTTTTTATTTTGGCGGTGTTGTTAACTGACTGAGAAGTGTCTCGACATTTATTTTGGTAGTGCCATAAAATGTATTGCGCTACATATCAATGTATGACACTTTGCCCTTTTACATAATAAAGCCTAAGTCAGAACTATGCGATTTCAATGGGAAATGCTTTTTAAGTTTAGTTAAATACAACACATATATTTAAAATCTTTTATAAATAAAAAATAAATATCGAAAATTAAAAATATTATATAATGACATTTTTGAAATCTCACGAAAGACGACAATTATATATACACTAGAAAGGTAGCCCGTCAAAAATGACGGAAATTTAGATATAAAGATATATACAACTCATGTGCAAGAATATGAGTTTTCTCGCTTGTTCCGCAGTGATAGATGAAAAGAACACATTTTAAGAACGAAATACATTTATGAAAACCTGTGTACAGTAGAAGACCACTAATCTGCACAGTTTGGTTCCAAGTGTTATGCAGATTTGAGGCTTTTTGCGCTCATGTCTATTCAATCTTTGTTTACATTTTTTTAAATTCATATGTTGGACAATTTAGATTGTTGAGCCTTAAAAATAAATAAATAACACACTTGAAGTAAGGTTAAAAGCTATTAAATTATCGTATACGATTTCATGAAATGGTATTATATGGTATTATATGCGTGTGCTTCACGATCTTCGTTACAAACGTTGGCGAAATTGGCTGCAACTTGTCATAATCCTAATAGTGTGGGCCGCTATAACAAAAAAGTAACTAGTTTTTAGTAAAATTTCTGATATAAAGTAGCTTTCAAAAACTTGTGTAAAATTGCAGGCCGTTCTCGTATTATGTCAGTCCTAGGAATAATATTTCTAACATTGAAGATTTTCCATGTATATATGGAAATTAGAAAAGCTTCTCCAAAAGAAAGGTCCTGAAATGACATTGTAATTCCTCTAACTTCAAAGTTTAATCGGGCTCTGATGTTGAATACTGAAATCTAATAAATACAGTTATTTTGAATATTACAACAGAATTAAACAGTTAAACTTATTTAACTTAAACCCGCTGTTACTTCCCGATGTTATTTTTTAGTATTAAGAAAGAAAATTATTTAAAATTTTCAAATCATGCATTTATGATTTTTTCCGTCTTTAATAACTAAATAATGAAAAAATAGGCTTTTGTTCTGAGCTCATAAATATGACAACAAAATAATGTAACTAAGAGACATTGCAAAATTAAATCTTTGTGATTACAAACCATAAACAAACGATACCGCCACCATTTTACCTACTATGACGTCATTAGAATATTGCCCATTGATTGTTGGAGAACTTACTTTGTGAATGATTACCTCAATGATTTAATATTTTTGACGTTTCACGATGAATGAATCACTTGTGTTTGTTTAGGTTTATGGAATGAGATATTAAGCTGTGAACCTAATTTCAAATGAAGTTATCCAAGGATATATGTATTTTTAATCGAAATTAAAAACAATGCTTTGATCTTGAAATAAAAAGGTTTAGTTTGTATAATTTGTTATTTCTGTTAGTTATTTATTTAAATACTTTTCCATTATAGCGCATTTGTAAAAAAAGCTTGGCGCGATTCGGGCATCAGAAAGGGAGATATGTTGCGAAAATATACAAACAGCTATGAAAACAAATCTAATGAACTTTTATCTTTGTTTATATATGCACTTATATACATAAAATATCGTTTCTAAATATATATAATTTTTTTTTATATACAAATTACGGCACAGAATTCAGATATGAACCGGTATACCCAACTGGCGCCAAAATGGTGTTATTTTTCCTGCTATGGTAACCCGGCTATTGTTTTTTATTTATTAATAAATTGCTTATTTACTTTTATTTTCTGTTTTTTAATTATATAAACTGCTTTGTTCTATAGTTATTATTCAAACTTTTATTTATTTATAGTTATTTCCTTTTCAAAATGATAGCAAATAATTGAAAAATATGTAAGTAACTGGTATTCGAAAGCAAGATTTCTGCCAAATTGGCGTCATAGAAAAATCACGCCAAACCCCCATGCGTATATGACATCTGTTCAAAAATTACTTCTGTTACTTTATAAAAATGGGTAAATAGCTTTTTTTATATTAAATTGTCGGCACAGATGTCATATATGCCCATATTGGCGCGATTTTTTGGGGGGGCGCCAAAGTGTCGTTATTTTGCTTGTAATGGTAACCCGAATGTTGTTTATGCTGTTGATGTTTTCGCCAAATTGGCGTCGGGCGAAAATCGCGCCAATATATGACATTAGGGTGGTCACAAGCAACATGGGGAAATTTTTTTTTAACGTTTTCTTCGGGGGGACCCTCCTAAAAGTTACCAATTAGTTAGAAAATGAGATTGGCAAAGTTTCAGCTCAAATAAATAATATTAACCCGTGCCTAATCGAGGTTGAATTCTTGAAATTTTGCAATTTTTGGCAAAAAATTGTCGTTTTTCTTTCCTTACGTGAAAAATATTTGTCTTAGAAACCTGATTCTTGTTTTATTTCATAGAAACTGTTGTTGCCTTGAACTTTTACTCTCATGAAAACTTATATTTAATGAACAATTAGTATTTTTCAGGACATCTAGCGAACCATACCCTCAAACTCTGCATTTTTTAAACATAGGTAAAAAATGACAAATTAAAAATTTTATTACTTTTGATAATTTTTTTGTATCATTTTTATTAATAGGCAAAAATAAGTGAACAATTTTTGTAACTTTAAAAATATTTCACGAATTATAATTGATTATTAGTTATCTAGTTCTGTGTCTAGTAAGAAAGAGCTTCTCGATTTGTGTTGCAGTTGAACCTCTGAATTTCTCTTTTTATTACAAGGCTGTTTTTCTTATCTGTTATGGTTATCTATTTTTAGAATTAACGAAACATTCCGTAAAACCCCTTCCCCTCTTAATATGATGGCAGAAATGTAAGATTTTTTAAATTGTTCATATGTCTCATCAAATCATCGACAGTAAGCAGCTAAGTAATTGTCAAGTTTTATGTATTTTATTTTTTAATATTCTCAAAATGAACTGAACGCCAGAGAAGCTGCTAAACTTAGAATACATCCACTAGCTAACCACAGACATAGACTCTGCAAATAACTGTTTGGTAAACAAAAAACTGAGCTTATCAAAAACAGATTTTAAAATTCCCATTTAGAGAGAACTGTTGTTCACTGGGGTTGAAAACTGCTTCACCAATTTTTGAATAAAGAAAATGTAGAGTGGATAAAAGTTTTAATTAGTTGTGGGGATGAAGAACAGTTACTACGAGTTCCTCAACTTGAAAATAGTATCGGAACAATTCAGGCGAAAGCTGTATTTTCAGCAGTTGAAGAGTGGGAGGAAGTTGGTAAAATCCAGGCAATATTTTTTGATAAAACTGCAGTAAACACAGGTCGCCTCAGAGTTAACCTGCATTTTTCTATAGCAATTGTTAAAGGAAAAGTTTTCTGTATTTACCCTGCCGCCAGCATAATTTAGAAAGCTGTTCTTGATTGTAAAATGGGTATAATCACTTCCCCTCAGCCAGATATTTAAAAATATATATATATGATTGGGTGGTCTAAATTAAACCAGAGTAAGTATACAAATGTTACTGAAGATGAAATACTAGGTATAAATAGTTGCCGAAACGTCAGTGAAGGCTTACTGTGGAGACACGAAATGTTTTGGTTTCCGTTTGTCTGTCTGTCTGTTCCGCGATAACTGCTGTAAAAAGCATCCGATTATCTTAAAATTAAGGATGCATGTTGGTGAAATCCCCGGATTTAGCTGTATAGTTTTTGGTTAAATTTGGTTCATTCGTTCGGAATATATAGAACATTTTATTTTGCGACTTAATGCTTTCCTATAGCAATTCAGACGATTTTTCCATTTTTATTTGTTGAAAAGAAATGGCTCATATGATTAAAGGATTTAAATGCTAAATTAAGATGATGAAATTTCCTAATTAGAACCATACATTATTCATAGTAGTTTGAAATTGTGTGTATACATTTGTCAGAGTTTTTAAATTCGGTGTATAACTTTTATGGAGGGATTTTATATATGTGTTTCAATAATATAAAATATTTTTTTTTAATATAAATTTTCTTTTTAAGCACATATTTAATTGTTTTTATTATGTTTTAACTGTTACCTAGCAGCGAACTACACCTAAAAATATCGTAAATGTGAAAGTGTGTAATTGTTTGAAGTTAAATCAAAGTCAAAAGGGACGAATTAATGCCTTTGTGTCTTTACATATAGATGGAATTTACCACAGAAATAAAGAAAGACTATGTTCTATTTATTTTGTTCAAATATTTTTCTTTTAAATTAAAAAGTTCATTATTTTCATAAGGAATAAATCGACATTTTGCTATGAAATTTAACAATTATTTTTCTTTTTTTTTGCCGTTGCCACGAAAATTCAATCCCGGAATAAAAATTTATCCTAAACAGTTAATTTTGATTTGAAAGATTTTTATGTGCGAGAGGAAAATGAAATAAAAAATAGACATGAATACGCCTTCATATTAGAAATAAAGTGAAAATACGAAAATAAGTTGAATTTGATCTCATATATCAAAAATAAAACAAATACGCTTTGAGGTTGAAATAAAAGGGGCTTGTGTTATGATATTAATTCTTATTATTAAAAAAAAATGTTACTAATATCTCATGGTTTATCGTCTGCACACAGCTAACAGAAATGTTAATTCTTAATCGAAAATTCCAATGAGGAAAAAAAAAACTTTTGAAGAGCAAATATATAGTAAATATCAAAATTATGCACCGCAAAATTATCGCTGTCGAAAATGACGTCATTGTATCGGGAAATAAATATTTTCATCCTTAAAATCCAAGCATTAACTAGATTGCCTGAAAAAATGTTTTTTTGACGGGTGTTACTTCTTATTGCCGCCTCATTTCAGAAAATATGAATGAAAATTATTTTATTTTTAAAGGAAATTACATTTTCATTCATAAAACCTAAACGTTTAATATAATTGCGTCAATGTAAATCATTTTCTGTGTTACCAGTATTGAAAAATAAGGCTCAGAAGTGTAAAAAGAAATCTAAGATTTGCGCTAACCATTAGCGCAATCAATAAAAAGTTACGTATGTAAATTAATAAGACCAGGGGGGTTCAGGGGGGCGGAGCCCCCCTGAAGAAATCTACTTTATTATTTAAAAAATATACCAGAATTAACAGCTCATGAAAATTTCGAAATATCCTTCCATAACGTTTCTAATTTAATGCTTCTAATGTCTGAAAACTTCGTATTTTTTATTCTTATAAATAATTACATAATTTCAAAACTTTAAATTGCGGTTTGCAGGAAACTGAATATTATTAAAGTGAGTCTAAAAACAATGACTTGCAGAGCTGACGTTGAGGCTCCTGATCTGCAGATTTACTAGTTAATTCAGAAGAAATTTCAAATTTTCTTACAGGAACTCTTAAAAATTAACAGCTCAGGGATAATTGCCGAAACGTCAGTGAAGGCTTACTGTGGAGACACGAAAAGTTTTGGTTTCCGTTAGTCTGTCTGTCTGTTAGTCTGTCTGTCTGTTCCGCGATAACTGCCGCAAAAAGCATTCGATCGGCTTGAAATTCACTGGGCATGTTGATGAGGTACCCGGACTTAGCTGTATAGTTTTTGGTTAAATTTGGTTCATTCGTTCGGGAAATATGGAACATTTTATTTTGCTCTATAATGCTTTTCAATGGCAAGTCAGACGATTTTCAGATTTTCATTTGTTGAAAGAAATGGCTCATATGAAAAATGGATTTAAATGGTAAATTTTTGAAGCTGAAATTTTTAAATAACATTATTAAATTATTCCAATAAATTATGTCAATATATTTCCAAGATTTTTTAAATTAGGTTTATAATATTGGGGGAATTTTATGCATGTTTTCTAATAATATAAAGGATTTTGTTTTATCAAATTGACATAATGCATATTTCATTTTTTTTTCTTTTCATTCTCTGTTGCCTAGCAACGTATTAAGTCCTAATAATATTAGTATAATTGCGTGTATAATGCTTGAGTAAAGCCAACGTCAAAACAGATGAATTAATGCATTTGTATCTTTGCGTATAGAAGGATTTTAGCCCAGAAATAAAAATAGGCAATATT
The DNA here is from genome assembly GCA_963932465.1 of Maratus speciosus. NCBI lineage: Eukaryota > Metazoa > Arthropoda > Arachnida > Araneae > Salticidae > Maratus > Maratus speciosus. The sequence continues at coordinate 418,318,807 of OZ010795.1, forward strand.
TCATTTATTTTATTTATTTTATTGAAATATTTTGCTTAAAAATACAAAAGTTCATTATTTTCATAGAGAATAACGTAACATTTTCCCATAACATTTACCAACATTTCTTTAATTGTTGCCACGAAAATCAAAACCCGGAATAATATTTTCTTTTAAACAATTTTCAATTGAAATGATTTGTCGTGAAACAGGAAAATGAAAAATAAAATTAAGAATAGAAAAATTAATATGGCGGCATATTAAAAATAAAAAGGAAACTCTCGAGTATTTCTTAATATAACAAGATGAAAAGTTTTGAGTAAGTACGCTTAGCAGGTGAATTAGACGTCATTTATCGAAAACAAAGATGCTGGAATAAAAAGATCTTGGGTAAAATAAAATTAACTATTATTCACGGAGGAAAGAGATAGATGGAGATGCAGTAAGCCGTAAAAACAGTTTGCAATACCATGTGCGTTATCGCTCAGATTTAAATGCCCTCATTCGGCCCAAACAAAACAAGCACGTGGAACAGGGACCAAATTATTTGACTTCATCCGTTTTTTTTTTTTTTTTGTGTGTGTTTTTTTTTGTGTTTTTTTTTTTTTTTTTTTTTTTTTTTTTTTTTTTTTTTTAAGCACGTCTTTGTGTTGTGCCGAATGTAGCGGATTTTAAGGTTACATTTTTGGCGTTACTTCAAGATTTATTGTCTGTGTACGGTTAACATGAATATTTTATTTTAAATTTAAATTTTATTAATTTATAAAATTTAATTGTTGCCAAGAAAATCAAAACCCGGAATAATATTTTCTTTTAAACAATTTTCAATTGAAATGATTTGTCGTGAAACAGGAAAATGAAAAATAAAATTAAGAATAGAAAAATTAATATGGCTGCATATTAAAAATAAAAAGGAAACTCTCGAGTATTTCTTAATATAACAAGATGAAAAGTTTTGAGTAAGTACGCATAGCAGGTGAATTAGACGTCATTTATCGAAAACAAAGATGCTGGAATAAAAAGATCTTGGGTAAAATAAAATTAACTATTATTCACGGAGGAAAGAGATAGATGGAGATGCAGTAAGCCGTAAAAACAGTTTGCAATACCATGTGCGTTATCGCTCAGATTTAAATGCCCTCATTCGGCCCAAACAAAACAAGCACGTGGAACAGGGACCAAATTCTTTGACTTCATCCGTTTTTTTTTTTTTTTTTTTGTGTTTTTTTGTGCTTTTTTGTGTTTTTTTGTGGGTTTTTTTTTTGTTTTTTTTGTTTTTTTTTAAGCACGTCTTTGTGTTGTGCCGAATGTAGCGGATTTTAAGGTTACATTTTTGGCGTTACTTCAAGATTTATTGTCTGTGTACGGTTAACATGAATATTTTATTTTAAATTTAAATTTTATTAATTTATAAAATTTAATTGTTGCCAAGAAAATCAAAACCCGGAATAATATTTTCTTTTAAACAATTTTCAATTGAAATGATTTGTCGTGAAACAGGAAAATGAAAAATAAAATTAAGAATAGAAAAATTAATATGGCTGCATATTAAAAATAAAAAGGAAACTCTCGAGTATTTCTTAATATAACAAGATGAAAAGTTTTGAGTAAGTACGCATAGCAGGTGAATTAGACGTCATTTATCGAAAACAAAGATGCTGGAATAAAAAGATCTTGGGTAAAATAAAATTAACTATTATTCACGGAGGAAAGAGATAGATGGAGATGCAGTAAGCCGTAAAAACAGTTTGCAATACCATGTGCGTTATCGCTCAGATTTAAATGCCCTCATTCGGCCCAAACAAAACAAGCACGTGGAACAGGGACCAAATTCTTTGACTTCATCCGTTTTTTTTTTTTTTTTTTTTTTTTTTTTTTTTTAAGCACGTCTTTGTGTTGTGCCGAATGTAGCGGATTTTAAGGTTACATTTTTGGCGTTACTTCAAGATTTATTGTCTGTGTACGGTTAACATGAATATTTTATTTTAAATTTAAATTTTATTAATTTATAAAAAAACTTATGCTTATCCTTATAAATCACAGCGTAAAAAAAATAAATCTAAGATATACTATAACCATCCGCACAATCAATAAAAAATTACGAATGTAAATTTAAATAGACTACGGAGGGTTCAGGGGGGCTCTGCCCCCCTGAAGAAATGCAGTTTTTGATTTAAAAAGTTACCAGAATAAGTAGCTCATCAGAATTTCAGAACATCAATGTACAACCACTTGTTTAACACTTTTAATTTCTGAAACTTTACGAAGTATCTTGTATGCTCATAAATATTTATGTAATTTGAAAACTTTAAAAAGCGATTTGTAGGAAGTTGAATATTATGCAATGAGCGTTAAAAAACAATGACTTGCAAAGATGACGTTGAGGCTCCTGATCTGCAGATTTACTAGTTATAAAGAGTTCCAACTTTGTTTAATTTTTATAGAACTCCTTCCTGCTAAAGACTTTTTTTCAAAGCACCTGGTACTTTTAATCATGTCAGATGGATGGAGGCACAGGCCATTCATTCTCTTAAAATATATTGTTTCAAGGATCATCTTACAATAACAAATTTAGAAAGAGAAGGTATCAGAGGTCTTTTCTTATTTTTAATCATTATTTATGCAAAAGCCTGCTTCAATACTTCCACTGCCACTTTAGCCCCCAATTCAAGACCTGCAAATAATAAAGTCACTTGTTCACTACAGAAAATTTGATAAATAGGTTACAGACAAAGCACTTGCTAAAATGACAAACCGCCTTTGGTATCTTAACTCGGATCAAGTTGCATTTTCATTTTTAGATAATACTTTGGTAAAAAAAGTCAACATAAGCCACCTTATCTAAACCATTACCACTTCAATCCTTTTCCGGCGCAGTGTCCCACACCGGGACCACCTAATATTAATTCCAAACTTACAAACGGCACGAAGAATAATTTAATAAAATTTTGCTTCTACAATGAAAGGTTAAAAAAATGTCATTTTAATTTCTAAAAATGTCGTTTGTGAATTCCGGTGTAGACCATCATTTCATCCTTTTATGAACAGAATTTTTCTGTGCCGGAAAGGGTTAACGTGACAGTTGTAAGGGAAAATAATGTATTTTCTTTATTATGCCTCCTTTCTTGTAACACAACTTTAATAATAAAATGCAATTGAGCATTATTTGCTCTCATTTCTATACTTCCTTTGCCGTCCCTTTTTTTAAAAAAATCTTTCAGTTTAAAATTCAATTTTTTTTCCTTTTCTTTGGAATTTTCTTTTAATCAAACACTTTATTGGACTTCACAAAACGAAAAAAAGAAAAACAAAAGGTTGAAAGCATTTGAAATGCAATGTTACAAAATTTTTTTTTCGCGTTTTCATAAAAATTGAATTTTTAGGATTCAGGTGAAGTCTGGTCCTGAAAAATGCGCATATTTTTAAATCTATACATTTAAAAAAAAAATGGTATGTGGTTCTTCAAAGCAAAACATTTTTATAAAATGAGACCTGCATTATGTTCCTAGGTTTAATTGTATTCATTTCATGAAGGAAAAACAGTATTTTTTGCAAAAAATCACGTTTTTTTCAAACTTAAACCTCAATGAGGCACGGGTTAATATTATCCAAATGAGCTGAAACTTAGCCAATCTCATTTTCTAGTCAATTGGCAACTTTTTGGGGGGTCCCCCCGAAAAAAATCGAAAATTGATTTCTTGTGACCACCCTAATATGACATCTGTGCCAAATTGTATACATATGGGAAAAATTGCTTGTGAGTATGAAGCAGTAACTAGTTTGCCAGAAAATACGTTGACAAACTTCTTTCTCGCCAAGAAACTTTTCTCCGAAGTATTGTACATAAGCAATGATTGCTAGAAATGCATTTTTAATTATGATATGCGCTTTTATATTTAACTACATTTATGTATAGTATACTGTGTGTATAAATGCTACAGTTCATATGCAGGGCTACACAAAAAAATTCGTAAGGGTTACTGAGCATGAGAGTAAATTGCTTAAAGGTAGTTTTTAAAGGAGTTATGCATTTTTACGCTGAACTGCATTTAGTTTCCTAAGAAATGTTTGTGGAATATAGATAAAATGATATACATGGTCACGCAAAGAATTGGATACATAACCGTCTATGGATGATAATATCTGGAAATGTGATTTCAGTAGTTTTAAGAGCAGTTTAAATTACATTTTAGCTAAATAGTGGCATGTAATAACGGTACTATTGGCTATGGACGGTAACTGCTGAAATCAATTTTTAAAATTTTTTATGCGTTTTCTAAAATGTTTACTTAGTTATCTTGGTACTTCTTAGTTATCCCGTCGACCAAATTACTGTCGCCAAATTGTAAGATTAATTGCCAATAATGGTTGCCATTAATTAATTAATATTAAGATTAAATGCCAATAATGGCCAATAAAACCATTAATTCGACGTTTTATTTGTATTTTTATTAATGTTTTAGTATTGATTTGGCGATTTATACAATTTGGCGAAATTGGTCGACGGGATATCTAAGAAGTAATGTTATCTTATTTACCTTATTTCCCTAAATAACGAAGTTTTGTTAAAGCATTCAGGATGTGTTGGAAAGTGTTTCATATTCTATGCTTAACGAATGATTTTTCTTTCTTCTTTAGTCTTATTTTGCATTTATTTTATTCTTATTTTTTTAGTCTTATACTGCTTTATAGAAACTTTGGCACAGTTGTCATATACGTTATCATATATTGGCGCGATTTTTTCCCGACGCCAATTTGACGAAAACATCAACAGCATAAGCAACAACATCCAGATTATCATATCAAGCAAAATTACGACACTTTGGCGCCAATTAAGTACCGTTGTGTATATGACATTGGCGTTAGAAAAAAATCGCGCCAATATGGGGCGTATATGTCATCTGTGCGAAAACTTTAATATTTAATGTTTAAACTATTCGCTCCACTCCCCTTGCATATAGTACAAACTATAACACAGATAGCGCAAAATAATAGACAATTTGATACTTTTCCACTGTAGGGGCTTTGGCATTTTTTTAAAAAAGCTTGGTGTAATTTGGGCATCAGAAAGTGAGATTTGGGTACTTTTCCGTTATGCGGAGACCATTGTCGCCAAGCGTAATAGTTGGCGCAAAATCGTGAATTGAAGCATTTGAAAAATAAAAGAAAAACCATTGTCGATACTAAAGTGAGCATTTAAAAAATATAACATTTGAAAATTCCAGACTTTTACGAACTATTTCATCAAATCACAAATATATACTTAAAATAAGTGAACAAATAACTGCTATAAAATAAAGCAATAAAATAAAACTCATATTAAACTGCTAGCATAAAATTACAAATATCTTTTAGCATTTTGAAATAATTGGCGCATTAGCATACATTTTGGCATGTTGTCCGTATAACGGAAAAATATCAAGATTTGTTGTCAAATCATATAAACAGCTATGAAAACAAATTTGATGAGCGTTTTTGTTTGTTTTATATGTATATTATTGATGTTTTTATGTACAAATTACATCTGTTTCTGTATAAAATTAGAGAAACGGCTTTTTTATGTTAAATAAATCGTATAAATATCGAAAAAAATGCGTTTGTATATAAAATGAAACAGTGAATAGGTTCCCGGAAAATATGTTACCAAATTTCCTTTTTCGCCAAGGCACCTATACTGGAAAACGTACCTAAAGTACATTAAAATCGCGCAGTTAGGAGCTCACACAGTACACCGTTGTCTATTGGCGGTTATTTTATTAGTAGCATCGGAGGAAGATGTAAAGTTGTACTTTAAATTCTCATCCACAGATTTCGAAAAAATATCTTAAAAGAGTGGAGTTTAAATTAAATTTCGATGACCTCCCTTATGAAAGATTAATGGTTTTAAATGGGAATTTCGCCAAATTAGCCAGCTATCGCCAAGTTGGCTAACATTTAGCGCTACTGTGGTAACCCTGCATTAATATTTTTCAACAATTACTCATTTCAATGAGGCGGTCCTAGCGGAATAGTGAGGGACACACAGAGACTTGGATTTTATATAAATAGATATATATATTATTTACAAATAATCTTATTAAATTATCTGTAATTTCACTTATTAATTAAAACTGAAGTTCATAAGTTAGTTGACGCTTTTCGTCGCATTAATTAGTTTCAGAATAAATTTCACTATCAATTATATAATATTCTGTGTGTCTTAAATCTTCAACATTAATGAGTTTCTACCAAAAGATGCGGGAAAGGTAACCGTCACAATTTTTATACAATTAATATCATATTTTTTTGCACAACAATAGCGAATTCTTAAAATACATTTCATTAAACACAGCCGTTATAATAGCTGTAATATCTACTGTTTAATTTGCCTTTTTACTGCTACACTAAAGCTCTGTTTATTCAAACTTTTGAATAATCATTTTGCATAAACAAAGAAATGGCATTGCTTTGAATAAACAATGATATGGACGTGTAATCTCAAAATGAGTTTTTTCTGCATGTACTCAACTTAAAAAAATTATTTGTGAACGAACATTTACTTACTGAAATATCTCAATATGTGGTCGAGATATGGTAATTTTAATGATTTATTTTTTATTCCAATTTCTCCTAATCCGCCTTATTCGAAATATTATACTTTTCTACGTAGCGAATTTATAATGTGAACAATTATCCGGATTTTATGTTTATTTTTGATTAATAAAAATCACTACTTGCTCTATTACCAGTAACTGAAGTATGCATTTTTACAGATGTTTTATCTTTATAATTTGTTATTGTTCATTCTAACAGTCGTTAGCATATCATTTTTTTATGATAAGCTGATCTAAATATCACCTGAGTATCTTTCTTGCTTAATACCCTAAAATATAATATGCGATTAATTGTCACTCACTAATATAAATAATATTAAAAAGTATAAAATATTTATATACTGAGTGTCCAGAGTGTCCATAAACATATGTCCCAGTTTCAACGGTATAATACGAGAGATTAATTTAGATTATTTATAAAAATTCATACACAAAATTTAAGACAAACTAACCTAGTTTTTATCACAAATGTTCAATATACGCACCTATAGTTTACCGGCACACATCCAACCTAAAGTTCAATTCATCCCATACTTATGTTAACAAATCTGCAGTAATGGAAGTAATAGCCCCTTCAATTCTGTGCTGAACTCTGGAAAAGAATTGGGTAGCGGCGGAAAGTAGACAAGATCGTTTATAAAACCTCAAAAGAAAAAAATCGCATGGTTCTAACGGCTTTTAAATCTTCATTGCAGCAATAATGTTTTTACGCCGAGGAGTCGCCATTTTGCGTATGTGGCACTGCAGGCGACTAAATAACAAAGCTGTACTCGCTCATGCGCTTATCTAAATCTGTTTCAGATACTCTTTATTTTTGACCTTGAACCAACACTTGAACCAACACATGTGAAAAGCGCTATAGCGCTTTTCACATGATACTATTACAATATATATATGGTGCATTCTCACAATCTTTTGACTTTCGGGAATAAAAATCTGGTGAAATTAAACTTGCTAAAATAACATTTTAATCCGATAGACGAATGCCTTAATGATTCAAAATAAAGAAAAAAAATGGTCAGCAGCGATTTTTTTTTTCTTTAACTGAGGTTTAAGTTAAACTTGAAAGTTTAATTTTCCTTACCATTTCACTACTATACTTTCTATATTCTTCTAAATTTTTACTTATAATGAATGTGCGCAGTACCCACAGGACATTCAAATACGAAATAATAACAATGTAGTATTTTTAGTACAAAATTTTGGTATAACACTGTCTTAAAGGGGTGTTAATGAAGTGACGGTAAGGGAAAAAAAGGGGGACGGTATAGGAAAAAAGGGACGAAATGGGAATAAAAGGTATGGTAAGTATGGAATGGTAAGGAAAATTGACACATATTTTTAGGAAAATCATATTAAGACTAAGTGATAGCCACAATGTTCATTGATTTTCAGAAACAGTTGTCAACATTGGATTAAACTATTATTATTTTTTTTTAATTTACCTCGAAAAGTGAAGGATTAAACCTTGGGGACGGTAAGAGTACCAATAAAGCCACGATCTTGAAATTGATATTTAAATGCTGATTTAAATTCTGCAGTAAATTTCATGTCAAAGAATTTCAGGCATTCTTTCTCTAGCCTACTTCTGCATGAGAAAAAAAAAAAAACTTGCAAATAATTCTGTGACTGCATCTGAAGTTATTTTCTGTATAAGCTTAGCAAGAGGGATAGTAAGGAGGAGAAACCCAGCGACAGAGTTAAAAAAATAATATCAACCGTAAAAATGTGTGCAGGTTAATTTTTTGCTACATATTTATATAAAACAATTGTCCCAGTTTCGGAAATGTGTCCAGTATATGAAATAAAGTATATGATGTATATGAAATAAAAAAAAAAAAACACAAAAAAATGTATTAAAATGATAATTATTATTCAGGGACATAAAAGTCAAAAGATTCTGAGAATGCCTCATATCAATGGCATCCGTTTATTTTACATATGCATTATATTTGTTATATCATCCTGCATATACATACATAGAGTGAGAAAAATGTTATTATAACATAGTGTAAATTTTCAAAAGTATTGTTATTTTAATATTAATCGACTGAATTCCATTCACAACATATAAGTAAATTGTTTATTTATTTTTAACCGATATTTACTTCAAAAGTTAATAATATATATTTATTTCATTTTCAAATTCCAATCTCTAGTAGTTCATTTCCTTTTGAATAACCGATGAGGTTGCATCCGATGATAGAATTTAATATCAAATGGATTATTAGACATCAGAATTCAGGATTAAGATACTGAATTAGAATCGGATCTCATTTAGACGAACTTTCATAATTTATGTTTTCCAATTTCATTCAAATTATTAAATCGACTGATCTAGCGCAATTTTTTGTTTTTTTGGAATATTTGCGACGTTACAAAATATTTACATTGCTTCTAAGAATAAATGTAATCTAACATTTCTCGTAAATATAAATATTTTATTGTAGGCATATGTAAATATTAAACGCTTGTTTTCTAAACCATGTATATACATATATATATTAAAAATAAATCAAAATACTATAATTTAAAGTTAATAAAACTTTTGAAAGACTAATTTCTTAATATATTATTTGAACGGTATTAGAGAAATGGTGTAACAAAGTTTTAAATTATCTAGGAAATGAAACAAAGAAAAAAAATAATAAATGGTTTCTTTGAATGCGAATTTTTCTCAAAGATTTTCTTTGATATAAAATATTTATTGTATGTATTTATAGAGACAACAAAACAGAGAACTAATTGATTATTTTTATTATATAATCAAATTGATATCAACACAAATGCCCTGATGAATAGCGCATTACATAAAGAAGTATATGCGTTTATAATATTAATCTCGATTTAAATATTAAACATTAATAAATATTAATATTCATAAAAATAAAAATGTATACTTTAATTTTTTTACAAAATAATATATTAATGTTTGTTAAAATATAATTTTAATTTGTTTTAAAAAGTAACCAGTTTTCAGCTATATTTATATAAATATGTTAACAACAATAATCATCTAAAAGGATTTTTTTTCTCTCTGGGCGATTTAAAAGTCACAATACATATTTAAAGTTATTTACAGAGATTTTCAGCATTTTATATAAAATATATTTTTTAATTCCAAAATGATAATCAGGTGAAGCATTATCTACAGTGAGAAAGACAAAATAGTTTATAAAAGTTGACTATATTGATTAATGGCACTTCATGATGAATAGGTAGATATTGTATTTACCGATACAAAATAAGAATACACTTGATTTTTGTTGATTTCTAGCTATACAAAGAATTATGATTTTAACAGCACTCTAAAAGTAATCTTAGCTTATCTTGCTCTATGAAAGGCAAAGATCTTACGTGAAAATAACTGTATGTTGACTTTTTTGCCTTGCATTAAATAAATAACATTTACAATTTATTATGACAACAATCTTTCGATTTATATATTTTTTTTATTTACGTTTGGTAATCAATTTCTTTTCTACTTAATCTAAACATTCATTTCAAAACAAATCTAGCGTCAACGGAGGTTTAGTGTATCTTATTTTACGAATAATCAAAATCCTTTAAGGCACAAAACAAACATTTAATTACAAAACGGAACATAAAAATATATGAGTTACATTCGTCACATCACATCTAAAGAACTCTAACATCAGCAAAAAAATGAATTCGTTTCAGTTCAAAAGTAGACTGTTCAAAGAGAGCATGCGCTGGCTAATTAGCTGTTTTGAGAATTAGCCGGAAGATACCGCCCGGCGTTGGACGGTTGTCCAACATCATCATAAAATGGCAAAGAAACTATTTTGGTGATATTTCGACGTAACATACCTGTAGAGGTCTTGAGATCAATTACACGGACATGTCCATCATCACCTTTATAACTTTTCACAATCCTAGCTAGTTTTTAGTCGATATATTTATCATTTCCTTCCTTCAATAACACAAGCTGTCTAACTTTAAGATTTGGTGAAGACTTTTTCAATTTACTGCGGACTTGCAGCTCAATTAAGTATTCTCGGCTCCAGCGGCTCCAGAATTGCATTTTTAATCTTTGAACTAGTGTCCACCTAGAAGAAAAAGGTCTAAAATGGCATTATTTTCAGGAACATTCAAAAGAGGACCTCCAATGAGGAAATGAACAGGTTTTAGTGGTTGTAGATCATTAACATCTGCAGACAAGGGGGTCAACGGACGTGAATTCATAACTGCTTCAATTTGCGTCACAAGTGTTGACAGCTCTTCAAAATTTAAGATAGAGGATTTAGTTTTCTTCAAGAGGATTCGCTTCATGGTTTTTATGTTTGAATCCCATAATCCGCCGAAATGTGGGGATGCAGGGGGTATGAAATTCCATTAAATTCGGTCTTCAGCACTAAATAGCTGAATTTCTTCCGAAGAACAGATTTGATAGAACGATTTCAAAAGATCACAAGTACCCATAAAATTTGTGGCATTATCACTTCATTTGACACAGGGTTTAGATCTTCGAGCAATGAATCTTCTCAAACAGGCTAAAAATACTTCTGTGGTGAAGTCCGAAACAACTTCTAGATGAACGGCTTTGGCAGAAAAACAAATGAATATAGCAATATATGATTTTAGGATTATCTTTGAACGTTTTAAATAAGGTTTTGTTATAATAGGACCAGCTAGATCAACGCCTGTTTTCTCAAACGGTCTAGATGGTACAATTCTATCACGGGGCAAGTCACCCATCGATTGTTGAAGAGTTTGGTGTTTTGTTCGAAGACAAGTCACACACCTATTTATAATTTTCTTTACTTGACTTTGACCAGATGGTATCCAATAAAAATGTCTTAATAAAGATAGAGTTGTCTGAGTACCTGAATGCAGGAATTTTTTATGGTAATAATCACTTAAATGTTCAGTAAAATAGTGAGACTTTGGTAAAAGTATTTGATGTTTCTGCGATTCTGATAAATTAGAAAATTTCAGTATTCCCCCGACTCTTAACAGTCCATCTGCATCTAGAAATACATTTAAGTTAAAAATCTTACTGTTATTTGGGAGTGGACGTTTTACCTTTAAACATTGAATTTCAGTTAGGAATGCGGAAATTTGAACTATCTTTATCAGCTTCTTGGTCGCTTTCTGTAACTCAGAAGTATCTAAATAATCATATTTTCTAATTCCTGATTTCAGTTTACAGTTTGTCAGAAATCTTAAACACCATACAGCAATTCTTATTAACTTCATAAAAGAAGAATATAGATTAATCAAATCAATGTTTAACTGATTTTCATTTACAATAGTTGATTTTAAAACAGTGTTTTTCTTTAGTTCTAACTGATCTTTAACTTCAGAAATATCTAATTTATCTAATGTATTATCCAATTTTGGTCAAAGAGATCTGTCTTGCCTTAACCACTGGGCGCCTTCCCATCAAAGATGGTTATTTTTCAACTCTGAAACTTTCAAACCCCTAGTAACTAGATCGTCAGGATTATCTTTTCCAGGACAGTGGAACCAATTTAATGGATCACTAAGATTTCTGATTTCCTTTATCCGGTTTCTCACAAACATTTTAAATCTTTCTAGCTCCCCTCTAATCCAAAAGAAAGCAATGGTAGAGTCGGTCAAAAAGTAGCAGGTTGCAGGAAAAGCTAATTCTTTAGCAATTTTATTACAAGGTCTAGCAGACAAAAGGGCTCCGAAAAGTTCCAGACGAGGTATAGAGACAGTTTTTAAAGGGGCGACTCGACTTTTTGCTGCCACAAAACTAGTAACAATGTTCTTATTCTTTAACACTGCTCTAAGGTACACTACCGTACCATATGCCTTCTTTGAAGCATCTGAAAAACTATGTAATTCAAAATAATCAACTTCATCAAGGGCATTATGAGCCAAATAATATCTGGGAATGCTAATACAATTTAGTTCTTTTATTTCTTCCAACCATTCATTCCATAAATTGTCGAAATGTTTGAGTAGGTTTTCATCCCAATCAAGTCCTAAACACTAAATTTCTTGAATTAAACATTTAATTCTAATAGTATAAGGACTTATATCGAATTGGGTCAAAAATTCGGCCAAAAGTTTGCAATAAACCACGTTTAGTACTAAGTTTATTCGAAAGGAAATTTTCTAGATTTTTAGTCGTAAATGAAATCTTGTCACTATTTGGGTCCCAAGCAACTCCTAAAACCTTGGAAGGTATCAAATTCTGATTAGTAAGATTAGTTATCAGAAATTTCATCAACATGTAAACCATATTCTTTCCATTTCTCACGCAGTTCATGTGAGTTAGTTTTCCATTCTCTAAAAGTCATACTAGCTTCTTGAAATATTTCATAGGCTTCCTTACTAATTTTAAATACGTAATCTAGATTCGGTTGACTTGTAATGAAATCGTCTGCTAGGTGGGTTAAGTAAAATGTGTTTACATCAGATGTGTTGTCAACAGGCTCGATAATATTCTCTGCTAAATAACTATCTAAAACAGCTTTATATTCTGAGAATAACAAAGGGTCATTTCTAAAGCTCGTTCTCAATTTCAAAAATCTTGTTATTAAGAGACATTTTCAAATTTGCCTTCCATGGAAATTTTACTTTACCCTGGTTATCCTTAAAAACAATATTAGACTGAAAATCAACCATAATATCACCGTCCACATTACTAACATTTTGAGTTTCGGATTCAATTCCTAGACTTTCCAATTGCCAAAAATTTCTGATTTGATCGGATATATCCTTTTCTTCAACGATAATTTTTATACTGAACAATTCATTGGCTGACCCCATATAACCCTGTAAGCACCAGCAAAAAAGGTTTTCAGTAGCTACGAGATTATTCTTTAGTCTTTTTATTCTGGGAGTTACAATATTATAATAATTATCAGTGCCGATTAAAACTGCAATTTGTTTACTAGTACATTCATAACTATCAGCAAGTTGTAAACCTTTTAATTTATTATAAGTTTTCCTAATGTATTTATCAGGAGTGTGTAAGCAAGCAGCGGAAATTTGATCTGTTTCCAGCGCTTCAACTTCAATGTGTAAAGAGGGATGTTCTCTATTTACAAGTTTTACCATTACTACATTATAAGTTTTCTCAGTTGCCCTTTCGGCTCCAAAAGCATAAACAGATAAGGTTTCTTTTCTAATAACCGGCAATTGTAATTTCTGTGAAATGTCGCGAATTGTAAATTTTCTCATGCTACCATTATCTAATAAGACAGGAACTGGTTCATTATTATCATTTTTTAGGATCTTTTATTATAACAGAACAAGTCTGCAAAAATATGTTGCAATGCGTGTTTTCATTCAGTACATTACTAGTGGAATTGTTACCACAATGGAAAATAGGTACGGCACTTTTATCAACATTTATTTTGGAATCATTTCCAAATTGAAAACAAATACCCCTATTATGTTTCTTACCGCAAATATCGCACATTTTGGTATTCTCATGTCTTTAATTCTGTGCTTACACTGTAAACATAAAAAGCATCTTCCCTGCTTTTTTAGTACTTCTTTCTTCTGATCTATGGTTAAATAATTACACACTTCACTATTATGATCAACACTATTAAAAAATGAACACGAATTCTTATTTACTGAAGTCATTAATTCAGTAGCTGGAACACTATTTTGTTTATATCCTTTCGTATTATATTGATATCGCGGCTTACATTTCAATTGTTTATCTGTAAATTTTGGTCTATATTTAAATTTATTATCATTGGAAAATGATTTCTTACCGTCTAAGTCACGGATAGTTGATACCCGTTCTCTACTTTCAACTTCATTTTTAAGAAAACTCATAAGTCTATCTATATCCCACATTTCTCCGTCTTTTAGATTTCTATTAAATTCCAAGGTCAAATCTGGGGGTATTAACTTCAGTAAAATTGGGCAAAGTAACCCACTGTATGTATCAGGTTTTACACCTAACGACTCTAAGGTTCGAATTTGCACTAGACATTTATCGAATAAATTTCTTAATCCACTAGTGTCAGAAGAACTTTTCAAACCTTTCATATTTAATAAATTGTTTAAGTGAGCATGTGCGGGCATGTCATGTCTATTATACCTTTACTTCAAAAGCGATACGGCCGCTGCATAATTATTTTCAGTTAATCCAAAACCATTAATCGTGTTTGCAGCCGCTCCTGCCGCATGCGCGCTTTTTTACTTACGTATTATCCCTACACAATGCCGCTAGCATTGTGTAGGGATAATACGTAAGTAAAAAAGCGTGCAAAAAGACGTCCGTCTGACATTAGCCTGACGTATAACTGAGGATTCGCACATTTTAAGCTTTTACAAATTTATTTGTGTTTTAAAAAATATAAATATATAAATTACAATTCATGCATTTAACCCGTCAACAACCGCATTGGGATAAAATGTACCCCAATCATATATTTTCCTTTTTAGGGTTTCGTTCATCTGACGAAACATTATTCGTCTCTCTTCCCTGTTTGTCTGTCTGTCACAGAGCTCGTTCTTAGAAACTATGTATATTGGAGACTTGAAATTTTGCATATTTATAGCTGAACACCTCACATCAAACGACAAATCATAATTTTTTTAAAAAAGTCTTATATTTGACATTCTGTGCTGTAACTTGTGTATTTTAAGCTTTTTTTTTTCGTTCTAACTGAGTCCCTAATTAAGTTGAAGACTTGAAATTCTGCATACTTATAGTGGCACTTCACATCAAACAACAAATCATAAAATTTTGAAAAAGTCTTTTATTTACCCTTCTGGGTTCTAACTTTTGTATTTTAAGCTTTTTTTTTTTCTAACCGAGTACCTAATTAAGTTGAAGACTTGAAATTTTGCATACTTCTAACAGAAGACTTGTGATCACATGAAAAATCTTAAAATTTTCGAAAAGTCTTATATTTTTTACCCCCCCCCCCCCCCGACTCTAACTGGTGTATTTTAAGCATTTTTTCTAACCTCCCCCATTGTACCCGGTGGGTAGATTTCTAACTTTTGCCGACACCCCTTTGACCACCCCTTCATATTATGCACACAGCCTTACATATTTCATTTCCACTTTTTATCGCCATGGGGAGCCTATCTATCGCGTGTGCTTAGGACCCGATCCCCTCGATTAATATATCTACGGATAGGTTGTAAAACGGCGTTCCGTTTGGCTAGAGTTTTGTGTAGAATAGAGTGCGCCCCCTGGTTTCGAAATATGGAACTAAAAGATTTTGCAAATGTATAAAGTTTTTTGAAAGAATATTATACAAAACCCTTTGTGCGATCTGTGATCACAATTTCACAATTAGCCACTTGTTTAAAAAAAAAAAAAAAAAAAAAAGGTATAAATATTTTGAAGACGCTTCTAACGTGCCTTACCTTCATCCTCCTTGTACCCAAGGCCGAGATGTGGTGCATGAAACAATGTGTTTTTTTTTTTGTTTTTTTTTTTTTGTTGTTCGCTAGGAGGGGAGAAATATATCTCATGTGACTACAAAATCCCGATCGTGTAGAAACGTTTTACTTCGGTACCTTCACTTCTTGCGGGATAACACACGCTAAAATAATTTTAAATAAATACTAACATAAAAGCTACTTCTAAATATTGATGAATGGGTATAAAAGACAATTAATATACATTTTGTGAAATAATTCATCTTTTAAGTGTAAAACAAATTGTTTGCATATGTAAAAAAAAAAAAAAAAAAAAAAAAAAAAAAAAAAAAAAAAGGATTTTTACAGAAACTGCTGCAAAATCTGAAAACAAGTGTGAAAAGAAAGATTTTTTTTCCCTAAAAGAAGTAGTACTGATTCATTTTACAATATAGTGCAGTAGATTTGTTTTTAAAATGCACTTAGCCACAAATATAATGGAGGACAAAAGGAGGTGAGATTTAGCCCTCCCTTTTAGCAGCATAATAAAAACGGGTTAAAAAAAATGAGTTTCACGAAATGTATATTTTCAAAACCAGATCAAAATATTTCAGATTTGGTATCGTATAGTAAATTCTACCGATTAACACTTTAGCTACTGATGGTACTTATAATTATCATTAAAATAACTTGTTAAAAAATTCATTTAATACATCGGTTAGTAGTAATACAGTTTAGAATGAGTAATAGCAGCATTTCTTTATCTTGTTATAAAAGCATTATTGGTTACATAAAACAAAAATGATTTTAAAAGGATGATTTAATTTGCCTTTGCATCTTATTAGATTTCTTGTCATTGATGGAGGGGGGGGGGGGGGGGGTTCAAGTCGGAAATATTTTTTTTTCAATCTATATTATAAAGGACAAACATATCTGTGCGTAACGCATACGTCATTTTGCGAATGGCAACACTTTGAAATTTGAAATGAAATTTTGGTTTTGCAATTTTCTCTACTGCAAATTTTTAAACTTCTAAACATCGCACATTTTAAATTTTTATACCGTCGTATAAGGAACAAAATGCTCTTTTAAATGCAATTTGTTTGAAAGCTGTATCTCAATTAATTTTTGAGATATTAATTTTTTTGCAGTTTTTAATACCATTTTTCTTATCGTGGCAACAAAAGTAGCTCATTTCTATTGAAAGTCATTGAAAGTAAACGGAAAATAGTTGAAAAAAGGAGATAGTGTATCATTTTGTTGCCATTCCTCATAAAACCTGAAAAAATAGTAAAAATATAAAATATGGGCTATGTCAAGAATATTGTCAGTTATTCCGTGATAATGACGTCATATGCACACTATCCTATAGACGAAGTTTAAGACTGGGTTGTAAAAGTAGACTGCTTTAGCGGATGCAAATGACGTCATTTTATAAAAAAGCATTTATTTTAATTCTTAAACCTGAATTATGTTTTGTAGAAGTGCGTCATTTTCACAGTCCAGCTGCTTTAAATCTCTTCACAGGTAAAAATGCTTCACTTTTGAAAATAATGTAATCGAAAGCACACACTGATAAACGCAATGTTTTAGAAAAATGTAGAAAGTCTTTATAAAACAGAGGTGACATGCAAATAATAGCGATTTATAATACAGAAATTGATGATTCTCGCCTGGATGGATTTGCTTCGCCGAGTTAGACAAGCAAGTAAATAATTCGTGGTTTAAAATAATATCGTGTTTCTGAAGTTTTTGTCAAAAATTCTCTCGAATAATAAAATTTTAATGCTATTCTTTAGGACATTCTACTATAATTTTATCAAAATAACATAATTTGCTTAATTTAATTTTCCCTAATTTTATATAATCTATATATTTAAAACACAAGTGTGTTTTTTAGTCGTCTGCCCTGATATTTCTGCTGAACCAGTTTTACTAATATATATTTTTTTAAACTGAAAGCTCTTCCTTTGTAGATGAGGTCGCACTATCTGTTTTTTTTTTAAATATCCCCACTTTTATATTTTAATTTTAAAAGCATTTTATAAAATTTCTTCAAAATGATGAAAATTAGATAGCTTTCATTGCTGCAGACAAGAGAGAAATAATGAGGTATTTTAAACTTTATTCATGCTATTTTCTGATAAAAAATTCAAAATTGTTGATAAAAATTGTTGTATAGGGTTTAGTGACGCAAAATCACATTAGGAGCAGAATATTATATTAGGGGCATAATAACGGAAAATGACATACTGTTTTTGAAAACGCATTTTTCCTCATAATTTTTTTTTTCCTTCTGCATGTGTACTAATACTAAGTATCAGACACTAGGCAAAATGCTTATTTAAGTGAAAATGAAGTCATATTTAAATTAAAACGATCATTTTCTTAGATAAAACTAAGCCTTTTAACACAAATGCGTCTAAAAACCATAAATTACGGAAATTTTTACTCTCTAAAATTGAGATTAGAATCTCAAATAAAGAGTGCGTCTGTTCACATAAAAGATGTTGCTGGCAATCTTGACTTCAAGTGTTGAGTTAAAAGGATTTTTAAATGATCAAACAAAATACAATTTTTTTTAAATGATGAATACGGATATGAGAAATGCGTATACAAATTTTGAGAAGATGAATATTGCTGTTTTCATTCCGGAAATCCAAGCATACGAGCCTCAATTGCTAACCACATCCTAATAACTGATCTTTATTATATTTTATTGATTATGTCTCTATATTATAAAGAACAAACGTATCTGTGCGTAACGCTGACCTCATTTTGCGAATGGCAATACTTCACGGTCAAATTTTGGTCTTGAAATTTTCGCTACTGCATTTTTTCAATCTTCTGACCATCATACATTTTCAATTTTTGTCGCATAGGGAAATAAATGTACTTTCAAATGCAATTTGTTTAAAAACTGTTTTCATTGTCTGATGTATTATATTTTCTAAAATAATTTTTAAGTTTATCTATCACGTGCCGGTTTCAATACATAAAATAATAAACATTTTGCACATAAAGCAAAAAAAAAAAATTTTCAGCATTTGTTTCTGACTATGTTTGAATAATGAAATTAATATTTCCTTTATAAGCAAATAAAAGAATAATATTAAAAAACCCACCAAACTAACATATTTGTGAAAGACAAATTAACGAAATTAATACTTCTTTTACAAACAAATAAAAGAATAATATTGAGAAAACACAAATCTAACATATTTGTAATCGTACAATTTAAATTTTTAGATCACAAAATAGGATTTTTTTTTTTTTTATGGAATTTGTTTGCAAAGTTCATCTCAGTTTACTGATTGTCTATGGTTTTAAAAACAATTTTAAAGCATGGAATATTTTTTAATTTATCTATATCGCGCGGAGCTCGATTACGAAAGATTAATCCGTTTGCCCTTAAAACAAGATATAGATTTTATCATTTTCTTACGGCTAATTACCATTTAAAAAAACTTCCCTATGAATAAATAAATAAAATACCATAAATAAAACACAAATTTACCAGACATGTATAAGCTCTGAAATTATCAGAATATAAAAGGATGCCATAAGTAGTAAAATATTGGCAAATAACTCTTAGCATGCGGCTAATAAGAAAATATCGCTTTTGATAAATTTCAAAAATGTATTCGATTGTGTAATTCGTATTTTTCATATGAAAAATGCTTTTTTAATGTATGTGGTCAATCTAAAAAAATTATTGCATATAAAAAATTGTTAGTTTTCAATTTAAAAAAAATGTTTTCACCTATATTCTTTAACCCGGGAAGCCCGGGTACGATCCCCTAGTTATCTTAAAAACCGCTGAAAAAGCAGTTCTGCCCCGATTATTCAAATGTTTTCCACGGATTTAATTGTGTATGTCAACTTCTATAAATTAGTAGCAGTAAATTATGTGTTTCAGGGCTAAAACTTGCCTTTTTTGAACCCGTGGCAAACATGGATTTTGGCGCCCCCTCACCCCCTCTTTTAAAAAGAAAATTTACCATGGTAATTTTAATAAATCGCTAATAGCCGGACTTTGAAAATTTTAAGTGTGTAAGCATTAAATACGTAATGCTGAACTACGTTATTAGCTTTCCAAAATATATACCGCTTTAAACAGGTTTCCATCTTAGCAGGTATAATTGTTCATATTCTTTCTCTTGAAAGAATATATACTTTTCCTTAAAGATCGAATTCCGTATATGCAGATTTCATTTCAAAGATTTTACAGTAGTTGTCATATTGAGAAGTTGAAAGCCACAGTTATATGAATTATGGGACTAAATTAGTCATACGAAGACATTTGCAAGGTAATATTAAACCTATGGGAAAATTCTTGACAAATATCTCGCTCGCATTTATTACTTTTAAATATATATATATATTTTTTTTTTCATGGGATACCTGAGATCAATGTCTAATGTTGTGCTTTTGTACTTTTTGGGTTTGGTTGTTTAGGGTGTCTCAAAAGGTCGTTTACAAACTTAGCATGCTGGTCTTTCGTATCACGAGGAACAATATTTACATAGTAGTCCAAGAGCTGTTAAACATTTTAGGGAAGGTATTTGAAGCACCCTGAAAATTTGTGCAAGACTTCTTTTGTAATGGCTGAATACAAAATCGAATGTCTGGCTGAATGATCGTGGCCCAAAAACTGTGCCAGACACGTGTTAAGTGCCATTTTTTTTTACTACCCCTAAAAAAGGTATTTGTGGCACGCTGAGATTGAGACAGAATAATATTTATACTTAGAAAAAAATATTTTGAAAACGACAGACACTTTAGTCGGCCCAAAAATTGTGCCAGACACGTGTCAAGTGCCATTTTTTGACTACCCAAAAAATGTATTTGAGGCACGCTGAGATTGAGGCAGAATAATATTTATGCTTAGAAAAAAATATTTTGAAAATGACAGACACTTTAGTCGGCACAAAAACTGTGCCAGACACGTGTCATGTGCCAAATGGCACTTGACACGTATCTGGCACAGTTTTTGGGCCACGATCCTTCAGCCAGACATTCGATTTTGTATTCAGGCATTACAAAAGAAGTGTTGCACAAATTTTCAGGATGCCTCAAATACCTACTCAAAAATATTCAACAGCTCTCCTACTATAGGAACTTGTGTTCGAAAATGCAAACTGCGACCGATAGAGGACGATGAGCGCAAGTGTAGAGGGGAAGAAAGAAAGGATATCGAAAGAGGTATTAATATGACTTTTATTAAAGAACATGGTTTAATTTACAGAAGGTGTTCAAAATTCCTTCCATACGCCGCAATGCATGCTTCACAACGTTGACGCATGGATTCACGGATCCGTTCAAAATGGGCAGGTGCGTCACAGACACGTTCCGCCGCTTCCACTATCCTGGTGACGAGATCCATGTCCGATGTTACGGCCGTCTCGTCCACCATGGACTTCACAGATAGAAATCCAGGGGAGTCAGGTCAGGGATCTCAGTGGCCATGTGACTAGTCCGCCTCTGCATATCCAGCGATTAGAATATGTCCTACCGAGGTATTCATGCACAGTGTAGCTAAAATGAGCAGGTGCTCCATCAAGCTGAAATCAGATGTTCCAGCGTGTAGCTGTTGGAACGTTACCCATCAAATCCGGCAAGACTATTTCAAAGAAAATGTGATAGGTATTCCCGTCGAGGCGCTGAGGTAGTAGGTAAGGGCCAATAACCATGTCACCGATAGTACCAGCCCAAACGTTTACCGCGAAACGTTGTTGACATGCATGGGGGCGTGTAGACCTTGGGTTTCCATGCACCCATATGTGCATGGTGTGCAGGTTCAGGACACCGCCTTGTATAAAACAGGATTCATCCGAAAACAAAATCCACGATGGAAAATCCGGCTGTGCGACCCGTTGTTGCAAATACCAGCGTGCGAA
This sequence comes from Maratus speciosus, assembly GCA_963932465.1. Lineage (NCBI taxonomy): Eukaryota > Metazoa > Arthropoda > Arachnida > Araneae > Salticidae > Maratus > Maratus speciosus. The sequence goes on from OZ010795.1 coordinate 418,340,612, forward strand.
TGCAACGCGTTGGAGATAATCACCAACGCACAATGCCTGTATTCTTTGTACGTGGTAGGGGTGTTACGTGTCCTCATGCTATATGCGCATAATGCTGGAACGATGTACACCCAAGACGCGTTCGCTTGCTCGGAGACTTGTTTGCGGTTCCTGTCAGATTCCCTTAGCACGGTTTCCTGTGCAACAGGCTTTCTTGTAGTGCGTTCTCGACCGATGTGGCTACGTACTTGGAAAGCTCTTGCTTCACGCAATCTGCGGTGAAATTGTCCAAACAAAACATGACTTGGCTGACGTCTGTTTGGGAAGCGTTTAAAGTACATCCGTACCCCGATTTGTGCATTTCCGTCGCGGCGCCATATACGTAATGCATATAGGACAATTCTGCGTTACTCAACCGAATCATCCTTCCCCTGCAACGTCCTCGCCTGAAATGATTACACTTCCCACTCCCGTAAGCCTACGCTCATAGTCCTCTAGCTGTCGCATTTTCGAACACAAGTTCCAAGTAAATCTTGTTTATCATGACACGACAGACCAGCATGTTAAGTTTGTAAACGACCTTTTGAGACACCCTGTATATTCGGCCATTTTCATTTTTGGAAAACTGTTTGGAACCCGTTCTGAAATTTAAAGTATTCGGTTTGAGCTTTAAAGCAATTTTATAGATAATATTAAAGCTTTATATATTTTTCCTGCTAAATAATCTCTTGTTATATTTATTGATATAAGTGGAAAAAGTTGACATGTTTTAAAACTAATCTTTTAAATATTTTTTTTATAAAACTAGTGATTTCAAATATTTTATTAACAGAATTTATAGTTTTATAAGATATAAATGCATAACATTAGTTAGTGAAATAATCTGGTGTCGTTTTTATTTAAGCTATTTTATAAGGTAAAAGTATCTCTTGCATAAAATGTTTTTATCTTTTGGGTCCCCACTTTTATATGGAACTACAATTCAATGTTTTCTATCTTTAAAACTGTAAAATATTAAAACATATGTTATCAATAATTGGTAAATAAAATATACCATTGTAATGGGGAATAAAATATGTTTTTCGCAAATTTTCATACCTGGGTGGTTTTCAAAAAAAGTGTCATGTTTTATTGTCCTTTCACATTTGCACAGAAAAATACTTAAATATCGTAATTTTAACTATTGCATTTTAAGTATCATATGTTTTAATGATAATTTACAGATATATTATTATTGATATAAAATTTAAAAATAAGAAATATATCCTTTTGTAGTCAAAATGTCATTAACGTAGGTTGTCCCAACAAGCAATTTAATAGGTAAAGATTTGAGAAATATTTGTTCTATTTAAAACAGATGGTTATAATTTTTTTATACATTTTTATTTATTAAGATGCTACTAATAAAAAAAAAATAATTTCATTAATTAAACTTACGTTTAATTCTTAATAATTTTTTTAAACCGTGTCCTAAGAAAGAGTGTCATTGCCATGCTTCTGACAAAAAGTTCCTCTCTATTTTTAAGATGACAGCACATGTCTTTTTATCAAGACAAAAGTACACCTTAAAAGTCAACTTGTTATCAGGTTTAGGTGAATAGAGTAAATACTTTTATAGTTTAAATAAAACAAGCAAAGACTTATGTTTTGGTGAGTATTCTTTTGTAAGTCATTACCGTACTCAATTCTAATTGATAATTAAATAAACTTTTATTTCTTAATCTGTTTTTATTATATGAGAAATAGAAAATCATTGTATGGGCTAGAAGATATAATGGTTGCCATTTATGCCTGATGAAAAATAAAAATATTTTGCTTAATTTGTTATTACCGTGCTGACTTATGTAATTATACCAAGTGCATTAAAATTTAAAAATTAGTTTTAAAATGTTAAATTAGTAATTTGGTCTCTACTGATGTTTATATATTAATGTTTATGAAGTATGGTAATTATTTAGAAACAATTAAAACTTTCTGATTATTTCTAAAAATTTGATTTTTTTATTCCAAAACATGGACAGATTTTGAAAATGAGCCACCTATTCCATTGATTCCTGATAAAATATGTATGGATTATAAAAATTATAAAAATTATAAAATTTATTAAAATTAAGCACGAAGTCTTTTTTAATTGAAACTATAGTGCCAATAAGTTACAATATATTGAAAAATTCTTTTAAACAATGCTTTGTAGTTAACATTGAATACACTTAAAGTTACTGTCTGTATATGAAAATTGTCTCATTCATCTACACTCTGCTCTACTTTTAAAATTACATAAATTTATTGAACATAAAATGTCTGTTGAGCTGAAAATAAAGACGTGGATGTACAAATAATAGATAATTTATTGCTATCAATTTTTAGAAGTCGACATACACAATTAAATCCGTGTTGAACATTTGAATAATTGCGGCAAAACTACGTTTTAAGAAAATTGAAAAAAATTGTCCCATTTTTGAAATAGCGTACTGCGCTTGCTATTGAATATATAAAAAAGTTGTAAATATGAAGGTTGTAGACACTTTTATCCTCTTTAATACTGCAGCTAATAAATAATATGCTACGGCAGCAATTCTCGAGATATTTCCAAAAAAATCAAAAAATGTCCCAAAATTTTGTTGTTTTTTGGCCACAGAAAATTTAGCCTTAAGAAATTTTGTTAGTTGTTTTTTCATGTTGGCATCATTCTAAACAATTTAGAAAAATAAATCTTCTACCCAACCTTTTATCAAGGTAAAATGTACATTTCCCCTGGACTATCTGTGTTAGTAAAGAAAATAGATATCTACTTTAATATTGGTCTCTAAGAAAGAAAAAACAAAGCATTTAAAAAACCCCATGAAGTGGAATAAGGCATCAGTCGAATGGCTATTTCGATTTTTGATTAAAAATTATAGGATGATTGTTAGCCGAATGTACAGAACACAAAATAAGATAAAGATGTCTTTAAATACATTTTGTATTAATGTAAAAAAATAGTTTCTATTAGTTTAAAATTATTTCTAATTGTTTGTTGTTAAATTGTTATAGGTGATTATCTACATACTAAATTGCCTACAATTTTTCAAAATTCAATAACAAAATCACAATATTATTAAAAAATCACGTGTCGCAAATGTGAAAATTAAAACTGTGATAAACTTTAAATGGTAAGTTAGTGCAATATAAGATGTTGGAAAATAATCCAATAAATACAAAGGATAAAAATCACTTATTTTGTCAAATTTTTAATATTAACTTTATATTGCATTGCATTCTGTTTAATATGATGCACTGTAATATATATATATACATACATATATACACACATATATATATATATATATATATATATATATATATATATATATATATATATATATATATATATATATATATATATATAATATTATAATATTAAAATATAATTTCTTAATAAATTTTAAAATATAATATAATATTTATTAATAATAAACCCGGTTACGGTCTGGCGTACTATTAATAGTACATATCGTTTTAATTATTTTTTTATAAGAACAATTGCTTTGTTTTTATCTACATGTAGTAATGGCTGTATATGTCTATGAATTTCTTATTATGCCAGACTTTATATTTGGCATTTACTAATAATAATAACTAGAAAAGAAGAATTCTGCTTTTTCAGAGTTTAGTGTCACCCCCGATGAAAAAAATATCTATATATATATAAATAAATATTGCAAAACATATTTTAGTTTTAATACCTAAAATGATGCCATTCGCATCCGCTGAAGAATTCCACATTACGAATATTAAACAACATCTACGGTAAAGTATACATAAGACGTCATTATCGCTGAATAATACACAAATCCATCAAAAAGCGATATCGTTATTCAAGAAACGCGACAAAAAAGTATGCTATCTATTAATTCATGTGCCTTCATTTGTTTGTAACTTTAATATATATATTGAAAGTTTAATATATTTTATAATAGCTCCATGTTTTAACAGAAAACATTCATTTATATTAAAAAAAAACATATGTTTATATCTGCATTTAAATTTAAAGAAGATAAAGATGTAGTTTGTTTCATGTCTACAATATCTACACTATCTACAATTAGCTATCTACCTATAAAAAATCTTCAGCTTTATAACATTAATTTTTAAAAGCCGATATTGACATATTCTTTATCTATGTAAAGGTCATCGCACAAAAAATCATTTATAGCACATGCATTTTGCGGTAGTCTATAGCGATTTTAGCTAGAGGAAGTAGTTCATGTAATTATACATTCTCATGCCATATTGCGCACATTTGGTTTGGTGTTCTTGATGTTAATAGCATATTTGGTTGAGAATGACCTACTTCGCTCCATGCACTCAAGCACTCCTTCCCTCCTACGCCGTTCTTTTGCAATTTTATATTTCGCCCTGCAATATTTAAACCAGTGTGCATTCTGGAGGTTTCCTGATTTCTTCTCACTTGGCCCCCTGAGGATGACCGAAGATTGGTCGAAAGCGCTCGGCACTCCTGCAAATTACTTTATATGTGATGTCTGTAAATTGATTTTAATGCAGTGATGCAGCAGTGCAGCAGTGGAGAATCAGTTGGAACCGCAATATTTTATTATAATTTTTCCACTAATTTCAGCACAGGTTTTCTAATATTTTTCAAGGGGAAGCATACTATTAAAATTTAGTGGTGACAATTGCCCAATAACTGCGCCACTGTTCCATTACCGTTTTAATATCTTAGAGCCATTTTACACCTATTTTAGTAATAAAACTATGAATAATTTGAATGAATTCATTTTTTTAATATCCACTATACTTTAAAATTTACATTTTTTTTTCTAAAGATTAAACTTTTGCATGCAATCTTTTAAATATCTCGTAATTTATAAAATAGCTGTGCACAGAATCTTCCAAATTCCATTACATATAAACAATTAGCTTTATATTTCCTGTCTGGATTGGCAAGAGCTTCAAATTGACATATTGCATATATTTGATATATCAATTCTTCTTTTCTGATGTATGTGATTGTGGGAATAAGCTAGGTTTGCAATTTTGTATGTTTTCTTCGTAAGTTGAACGCCTTTCGAGATTTGTATGTTGTACTTTTAAACATTTACTATATAAAAAAATGTATAAATTGATATAGAGTTTTTAAACTGATATGGTTAATAATAATAAAATGCAGAAAAACCAACGTTTAAAAATGCACAAATAATACATGAAACGCAGCAAACAGCTGTTTCGAATCTACTAGCGAGGCTGAGCAAGGATTGGCCTTTTTCTTGAACGCTTTTCCTTTTTCCCTATCTTGCACTGAAGAAGAATCTCGGTAGTAGATTCGAAACGGCTGTTTCCTGCTTTTCATGTATTATTTGTGCATTTCTAAACGTTGTTTTTTCTGCTTTTTAATATTGTTACACAAAGGCTTTATTTTCTATTTTTATAGTTAATAATGTCGAGAATATTTCTAAGCTTACATTTCTAGTTCGCCTCAGTGTTTAGCATTTTTAATACACTTTTATTTACCTTACGTTTTGTATTTAGTTTGCTTTCTGTTTGTGTCATTTACAAATAAAATTTTCATGTTTGTCTGTGTCAGTTAATGTGTTATAATTACCTGTAAGCTCCAGAAAAAAAAAAAAAATACGTGCGTCTCTTGAAATTCATTTCAGGAAAATAAAGAAAAAAAAGATATTTAAAAACTCAACTTTATTTTGTTTGGTAGCCTCTAAAAAAGAAATTGATTTCTTTTAATGACAAAATAAAGTTGCGGGCCCCAGAGAGATTGACTCTCTGCTCTCTGACTCTGAATTGATTGACTCTGAATATTATATGAAATTATAAACAGCATAAAGTGTTTAATCCGAACACTCGATTTTTAATAAAATGGCCATAACTCAGAAATTATGTACCAATTTTCACAAAAATAACTTTATATTAAGCCCGTGATAATATTCTTCATTGAACATAATATATGTATGATTTTATATCTTTAACTCTATTTTGTCTGAAATAAGTACTGACGGGCCGTGTGACAAATCGGTTTAAAAACAGCAACAACAAAAACAACAAAAACCCAGATATTTAGTTGCAAAAATGCTCAAAATATCTGGAACATTAAACGTGGGGAGGGGGACGATATGTTTTGGATGACCGCGTTATTTTCGTGCTAAAGTATTGGTATTTAATTGCAAAAATCATTGTTGTGCTAATAAATAATTTTTTATTTCTCATCGAAACTCTGACTGAATTTTTTGGATTTTCTTACTAATTATATCACACGTAAATCCGAATATACGGGAATCAAATCGATACACGATAATTAGATTAGTATGTAGCATTAAAATTTCAGAGATATTTTATAAAATAAAGTATATATTTTTTTAATAAAAACTTTCGTAATTTTCATCTTAATTAAATGTAACCTAACTGTAATGTAACCCTAACCGTCACGTAACTAAACCTAAACCTAAACATAAATTAAATGAAACCTTACATCAACCTCTAGTGATAAAAGAGCCAATTTTTCACTAACCAATCGAAATTGCCGATTTTTTAGAAAATATTATCGCTGCATCACTAAATGTAGAGAAAAACCATAAAACCAATAGCAAACAATATGCCAGCCAGGTTATCAAGTTGATTGGTAGGTCGTGACGCCAGTTCAAACTAATCTATTATTTTGAATTTTCGTGAATAATAAATATTATTCCAAAGCATTTATTTAACCTTCAGGCTAAATTTAAATATTTAGTTGGGAAAACAGTCACACTTGAAACATCAAACACTTAAATTCGATTACTTAATTCTAACCCCGATTATTTAAATATTTATGCGAAAACTTTATACTACCAACCAACTAAAAGCAATCGGAATGAAAGGGCGTATTTTTGACGAGCGAAGCTTTATAAACCAACCAACTGAAAGCAAGCGGAGTAAAAGTACTTCTAATGAGAGTAAGTTGCAATTTCAATTAATAAATATAATAATTATTCGAATTTTAAAATTTTGAGTCTCGGGAGCATCAGAAGAGACTTTGGGTTATCCTCACAAAATTTTTCAGATTTATATTGGAGGTAGATTTCGCCATACATCGCAGACAGACAAGTCACCAGACATACACACAGACAGAGCTAAACTTTCAATTATTAGTATAGTTAAAAAATAGAAAATAAATCATTAGATCACTAAAATTAACTATTATTATCTAGATAACATAATTATTAAAATTTAGTCAGAAATTGAAGAAAATTGGTTGAGATTTGGTCAAACTATCTTGATCATCGACTTTAAACACATAAGTTTTAAATAACCACGTTTAAACATCCAAGTTAGAATTTATGATTTATGTATGGCAGAAGAAAATTATTTTCTGAGAAGTAATTTTCTCACTTTTGATCACACCAACTAGCGAATGTAACTGAGTAATCTCTACTAATTATATTTTCAAAAAAAATGTAATAAAAATGGATAATTTGAAAGTTTGCAAGTAAGTATAATCCCTTAATAAAATTTTCATAAACAATTATTAATTTTAAGATGTTTGATTTATTTCAATTATTACAAATCATTTTTTTATTCAGAAAGAGAAGCAAATTACAAGATGAAATAAAAAGAATTGATAGGATAATGTGATACATGACAAGTGTAAGTTAATATTTTTTACGGATTTAAATAACAAAATAAAAATAAAAAATTCCATTTTATTTGTTTGATAAAGCTGTTAAACCTACACTGAAAAAAAAAATAAATAAAATGTTGTATTATTATTATTACTGTAAAATTAACAGTAGTAAAGAGTAAACTTTGCAATTACTATGTCTTTAAACAGTAAAATACGGTTTAATGCATTTATACGATGATATATTACTGCTTATTTTACGGTTATAAACCTGAGGCCAATCAGACAGTATTATACTGTAAAATCGTCAGTTTTTTACAGTGTATAATTAACGACACTTCCGAAGTTTAGAATAAAATATAGGCCTTTAAAGATATGCATTTTGTTTCATTATTTTTATGTTGCATGCGTAAAAAGATTATGAGAAATGAAAAGATATTAAACAATTTACTTTGTGATAAGTTGTCGTTGAAAAGAAAATACATTTCTTTTTTTCGATTTTAAGAGTTACTAATAGAATACAAGACAGTAAAACTTTTAGGATTAAAATTATTTTTTTTTTAAGAAAGCAGCAAGAAATTATATATTAATATACCGTCAACGATGTTATAATACTTACGATAACTATTAAAATTCCGCGGCAAAATTTCATGTTTCTTTAAGGAATTTTAACGTATATTACATTGTATCTATGACTTGGCTTTATTATTTGTATTATGAAACTTTATTGCTTATTATTTTTCGTATCAGTTTTTTTAACGATTTATTTATTGTAGACTTAAGATAATTGAAAGCTATTTTATTATGTAATGTTTGTTCATAAAATGCAATTATTTTTTTTTATATATAAAATTTATTTGCAGTACAGGGGTGAAACTTAATTTTCGATATAACATATTATTTTTTTTTTATAATAAACTACTTCTTTTTAAGAAGCAATGACTGCAAGAAAATCGTTTCTTCTTGGTCATAATTTAAAAGTATATGAAGACAATTTTCTCAAAATTCTCAAATTGCTTATGTAGTGATAAATAGATTTGTGGTGAAATGGAAAATCTGAAAATGTTTAAAAATGAATATATTTTTTTCAGATATGCATACAATTTCAAGAGCAAATCTTATTGTTAAATGTCATCTGAAACAATGAATAAAAATTGGATTCTTCTGTTTTCAGAGATATTTTTAAAATTCATAAAAAAAAAAAAAAAAACATTTTATTCAGTGAATTTCTTGTGAAAACTTCATTGTGGTATATTGTAGTTTGCTGTTATTTAAAGCACAATATTTTATACAACTTCATAACGTATATTTTGATATTTAATTTTTAGACAAAATAAGAACATTTTAATGCAATATTTTATTTATTTTAATTTCGATATATTTTACATTATAACATATTATTTTTGGCATTCATGTATCTTCCTCGACGTTTTTCCTGTTGTTTAAGTGTATGTATCTCAAATAGTTTATGATAAATTTATTATCCGGAATATTTTAATGTTTACAGTTTTATTTATTGAGTAAACATAATGTAAGTAATAAATATTATGTACTTAATATTCCGTTCAATCAGGAGAAAAGAATAAGGATTTTTGGTTGTTACTTACTTCAGCATTACAGTATATAACTTAATTTATTAATTCACGTATTATTACATTTAGAAAGGACAAATATACAATTTCACTAAAATCCAGTTACGAATAATGTAGAGAATTTTAAAGCTATTACGTACTCAACCACAGCTGGATCCATTCTTAATTAACATAATTTAGCAAGGGTATTATGGGCACAATAAATTCATTTTTTGACAGTCTTATAGTTGACAGCATTATTTTCTGATGGTATCCTTGGGTGCGGATTCAAAGATTGACTAATATGCTTATTTACTTATCTAATATTTCCGTTTAATCATTAATCGAGATTCTTTTTATTGTTTTTATACACTATGGAATATATTTGCTATGCAAATAATTAAATGAAATGGAAAGTGAAATACACATGGTGGCATATATTTAAATTGACAAAGTAATATATTTTATTTTTTACTTGATGCATAAAATTTGTCGAATTAATATTACAGCTAATTTCATAAGTCTGACATAACATAAAACAAATCAGAATTATTTAAATACTTCATAGCGGAAATTTCGCAAGCATTAATTAATCATATAAATTATACAAATTCTTCATTTTCTTTTCATTGAATGATGAAAATTGAAAATAAGTAGAGCTCATGACTATGTTGATATAGAACAATATATTTGTTCAATAGTTTAGGTATAACGCGTATATGCGTGAAAATATAATAAAGAAATACGTTAAATAGTTGATAACAATTGAGCATGAGTATTAAACAAATTAACTGCGCGTGGGCGAAAGATATTTTTTTTTCCCTTTTTTGCATAATTTTGCAGTTACCTATATAGGACATTACACAAAAAAATGCCAGGCAAATATCATTAATATTCAGAAACATATCAGCAGCATAGTGAATTGAAGTACGTTTACTTTTCTAAAAGTATCGTAATGGAAAATAAGTGATTATCCACAAAATATTTTTTTTTATTAACTACCAATACAGGAGTTCGAATTTAACAAATGCTCATTCATTATTCCTTGGAAACCGTGCAGCGTTTTTGATAATTCTTTTTCCGTTGGAATCTCATTGTTCTTGTCATTCTTCGAAGGAAAATTAAAGCATTAAGAAAAAATCAAAATTAAAGTGAAAAATCGCAATTTGTGTAAAATACTTTATCATTCAGGCAATGTTAGAAAGCAACTGTAATGCAGCTCAGTATATTGCCGATATGTTTTTGACTTTTTCGCGAATTCGATTGGTAGTTTTATATTAGTTGCTCTGTATAGTTAATTACTGAATTATGTACAAACGTCATAAAAATGCTCACAGTTTATTAATTTTTAATAAATTATAATCAAATTATATTATATTATTTTTAATCTATTTCATCAAGTTATCAGAATATGACGTTAGATTTTGTTTTAAACATGACATTCTACAAACAAATAAAATTTCGAAAATTTCACTTTCGTAGTCTGATGAATATGCGTGCTGTTTCTGCACAAATGAACAGAAATGTTGCAAAATTCCCTGGCAGCGATGAACCATAGTAACAACGTATTATTTTAAACATTTTATTTTATATATTGATCGCAGATATTATTTTTTATTCATTTTTCGTTAGTCAGGTAACTAATCTCGCGATCACGCAGTCACCGCACAATATCACTTGAAAGATGCACATAATATATCTGTTGTTCCTGGCACGTTTGTCAAGTGTTTTTCTAGACATTTGACAAAATTTCTAGAATCGAATGTTTCCGGCAGTTTTTGCATATATAATGTATATCGACGTATTGCTTCTAAACGGATTATTTGATAATGATAAGGCAATTTGATAATGTTTACATTTTTAATGTATATATTTATACTGATATGTTTATTGTTTCCACGCTTTTTTATGGTCAGTTCCAATGAAATCCTGCTTTCTATTCTTAAAAAAAAACTACATTAATTTCGCTCCTTGCTACAAAAATTAACATATGGCATACAACAAAGGTATAACAAATTGCCTTGCTGTAGACAATATTATATAAAATTGTAATTTACAATTGTATTATCCATATTATCTTTTTCTGTATTATCACTCTTGCTGTACTATCTCAAGTAAAACAAACATAACGCAAAATTTTCTTTCCCTACAATTCTTTGAAATTATATCAAAATGCAAGTGAATTTACTACAAGTCAATTTAAGAAAGCGAAATATCTCAATAAACATTAAAGTTGTCTTCATATATAAAGATTGAAGGAAACTTTTAAGTTTAAAAGGACTTTCCTTAACATTCAATGTAAAATTAAGTACTTTTCTCTGTATTTCTGTGAGAATGAAGAATGAAATTATAAAGTTAGAGCTTTTCAAGAATGTTGTAGTTTCCCAATCGTATATCAGAAAACTGTAAGGACGAAATAATGTCTAAGAGAAAGAGAAAATTACACTCGATATCAGAATTCTTAAAGAACAATCTTAAATAATAAGAAAATTTTAAAGAATTATATTAAATGATATCATTAATTTATTTCGCAAAAAAATTACTTTTAAATAATAAGTAATATTTACACAAGACTGTTTTGAAATATACGTTTTTTTTCGCACTTTAAAATACATCACTTTTTTTTTCTTTTTTTATTTACAACTCAAAGGACTTTTGTTGATAATACGCAATTCAATTTACAATTTCTAAATAATAAGACGTAACAACACTTTCATGATAATATACAATTTATATTATCTAAATATTAATACGTAAGAACCCATATCGGTTTTAATAGTTAATATCTGTTAAGACTTTTGATAATTTATTGTATTTTACATGTGTATTGCACCTATATGTGTATGTTTTTACCTGTGTAATTACCTGTGTAATTACCGGAGTCTTTATCATGCATAAAATATTTTTCAGCTTATGGCTGACGTACTTTGAAAATTAGAGGACGTAATCTTGACTGCTTCATTTATCAAGAAGTTATTTCTAGCTATTTTTGAATGAAATGACTACAAAAAAAAAAAATAATAATAATAAATAAAACAAGATATTTACAAGTTTCGCAAAATCAGGGACCTCGGCTTTTATTCTTTAAATATTCATCATAAGCATATTTTAGAAATTACACACTTACTTAAAATAAGGTTAAGAAATTTATGGAATCGATTAAAATTTTCGTCGGATTAAATTTGGAGAGATACAAAATTCAAATTTTTCAACAGTCTCCCACAAAAAATGTCCTAATGAATAAAATATGCAACATAATCTAATAACTCCAAGTAAAAAGTCACACATATATGGAAATTCATAAACACTGACTTCTCTTAGATGCCAGAATATGTTTCCGCGATAAGGAAAAATTATGTTGTATTTATAGGTCAGTGTACACCCTGTATGCACAGGTATATAATACATGTTTGCCACTAGAAACATTACTAAACTGCACATGTTTGACTATCATTGTAATTTGAATTGTTCTTGTTTTTGAGAAACTACTTGTTTTGCATTTTCTCGAAATCTGAAAACCATGTTGAATGTGCTTTTCAGGGATCGTAGGCAAATTACGAAAGAAAATAATGATTGCTACTCTGTCTGTAAATATTTACACATTAATTTATGATCAACTCCTTACCAACTATATTTAAACATATCTCTGCTTCTTTTTATGATAAACGTTCGAAACTTTGTACATGAATTTATTGGTGTATAGTACATATTTTACTCATTAGGAAATCCCGAAGCCTTCGACAGCATTTAATGCATTGCAGCAAACTTCTTTCCGAATGAACCTGTGACCTGGATCACCGATACCTAAGACAGTGTATACCCGGAGTATTCCGAGAATAGTGTCATACATGTTTGTTCTGATTCTGACATAGTGAAATTCACTATTGAAATTCACTATTGAAATTCAATATCTTAAAGACAGAGATTGACAGAGGTTACAACCCTTCTATTATTGATACTAATTTACTTAAACTACAGCACCCTCGTTCCTCTAACTTAAATCAGTTCGTCTTCTCTTTCCAGTAGCAGCATTGTGTTACCTGTCTTTCCTAAATCAAAATATCCTATTGCCAAAATTCTTAGACAGCATGGCTTCAGAATAATTTTTGGCCCTACGAATAAAGTTAACCTCTCCAAACTCAAAGATCCTACTGCGTTATACAACTCATGGGGTATCTATAATATTAATTTCTAGTGCTGTCTTTCCTATATTGGACAGCCCAAACGGGGCTTAAAATTCGGTATTAAAAAACACCAACAATATATTAATATAGGAACATATAATTTTTGATGCCGTGAATTTGGAAAATATGCGTTTTATTTATTTTTTACAATATTCTGAATTTTGCGTATTATTATTATTATTATTCATAGACAGATCTTCACATAAAAAACTGAATGTAGTGCCATCAACTTATGTTTTTTACCAAAAGAGAGTTTGCAGTTGCACCTGACTGCTGTAGCCGAATTAAAATAAAAGGCATAACACACTGTGCGGCATAACACATAACGGTAGATCATATACCGAAATTTTTCAAAAAGTTTAAATACATTACCATTTATGGGAGGTAATTTCTAAAAAGTATGGTTTTGTTATTTATTTATCAGCAATTCTTAATAATAATCTGGCAATTTTACCTCTACACGCTGCGCATAAATTTTCTTTCTTTATATTATTGAACTACCATATTGAGTGTCAATTTTACATTAACACACTTCTTTGAAATAAAAATACTTCTTAAGAGTATATTATATTATTGTGCAACTTTGCATTAAGCACATCTTTAGAATTAAAAAAAGCGCAAAGCTTTAATTTTCTATTATTTTCATTTAGATTTTACAGGCTCAGACTGTTGAAATATTTTCAACAATCTCAATGAGCAAAAAATGTAAGATAAAATAGCAGGAAGTCTCATACGATGGTCATTTTTTTCTAATAACAATTTTAAGATTTCAGTGAAATGTTTATTATTACACAAATGCATTTTAAATTACCTATTCTAATACAAATAAAAAATTATGTACATTTTACGATAAAGTATTACTTAAGTGATTTCTAAATATATATATACCGGGTGTCCCAAAAAGGACTGACTGATTTTAAAATTCAATAACTTGCAAACGGTGACAGATATTAAAAAAATTCTTGCAGGAGGGTTATGCTCAAACGTTTATGGTCAAACGTTTTATTACAGTGATTTTCGATTTTAGTTCGATTTACAAACAATAGATGGCGCTGTAAGCAATAGTCGCTAAATACAGGCTCGATTTTTGGTCCTTTATCTTGTTCCATGCAGAAAAAGGAGATGGAAATGTATTATCCGAGCCACGAAGTACCAAAAATCGAGCCTGTATTTAGCGATTATTGCTTACAGCGCCATCTATTGTTTGTAAATCGAACTAAAATCGAAAATCACTGTAATAAAACTTTTGACCTTATGCATAACCCTCCTGCAAGAATTTTTTTAATATCTGTCACCGTTTGCAAGTTATTGAATTTTAAAATCAGTCAGTCCTTTTTGGGACACCCGGTATATATAATTACAAAGCTATACACGTTTAATACTATTTATGCAATGCAGTATTTAGATTACGTTAAATTATAAGGATGTTAGAGAGTTTTCGATTGAGCAAAGTATGGTTTTACTTCATTATTTTATATACACCAATTTTCCTTTTAAGTCAAAAATTTCGGTATATTTATTAACATAATGAATATATAAAATTTCAAAAATACATAATCTCATTAAAAATAGGTAACTTTGGGATACATACTTTCAGGGTTACAAAAATTTAATTTTTATGTATGCATTAACATAGGGGAGACCGGGCTATGTTAAAACTTTTTGTTGTTTATTAATTTATTTTTAAGTATAATGACATTAATTTTACATAAACTGTTAGAGTATTCCTTTGTAGTATTAAATATATTACCATTTAATTAAAAGAAATAAAGGATAATTTTATTTTTTCATAACATTAACAAATCTCCATCTTGCCCCAATACTGGGGCAAGAAGGCTTTGGCCTTCGGGCAAGATGACAACACTGAAAAAGGTAGAACATATTTTATTTTTTTAATATGTTACATGATTTAAGAAATGATAACTGTGCTTTTACATCTTACAAAGTATAAAACTAAGCATAATACATTGTAACGTAATGTTGAAGTGTTTAGTTGTGCAGCTAACAATAGTAAAAAAAAAATACCATTTTCATAATTGGAACATTCCTCATTCCACCACTTTTGGCATTTACAGCACCGGATCCATTCTTCTGTTGGTAGGTCACAATATTCCACGTCACAAGCAGAACATCTGAAAACACCATCCATTGGAGTTGATGCAACTGGATTGTTTGACCTGGATTTAATAGTATTAGGTCTACAGGAACTTAGTTTGAGTCTTTTTACTCCTTTTTAGCTTCACAAGTTTTTTTTTCTCTGTTTTTTTAAACGTCCTGTTCTTACTTCTTTTCCCTTTGTTCTAACATTTGTTTAATGGGTGTACTTGAGCTCAGTGTTTTGTTTTTTCTTTTTTTCTCACATTGTGTTGCTTTAGGCAGTGGTTTGAAATGAAAAACACTAACAGACTTATTTGGTGCATCAGAATCAACATTTACCGTAAGGTCTGGTTCTTCTGGAGGTTTTATACGATGGTTTACTACTACCACGATCTGAGGATAACGAGCTCATCACACTGTAAAAAAAATGGTAACGTTCTATGTAAAATCCAGGAACGTTTCGCCTTTTCTCAGGTTTTCAGAATAATTTAGCTCTTTCCTGTGAAATTCTGGTTTTCTTATCTGAAACGTTCCTGAACAAAAGTTGGAAACAGCAAAACAATGCGGCCGCCATTTATTATTTTTTTGCTATAATCCGTTGCTCGCGCTCGAGTGTCGAAAAAGAATTCCTTAAATGAATGTAAAAAAATCAATATGGAATGCAAATAAATCAATAGACGACATAATCCTTTACGTCTCTATTGTCAAGACAATTCAGATGAAAATACAATCCGTGACATCGCTAAGAGATTATCTCCCGTACTTGTCTGTAGAATGTTTAAAGAGCAGACCGTGTAAAAAAAATACACCTATTATTTGGATCTCCATTAACCAGGGGACCATCAAACATGATTCTCCCCGATTTAGATTAATTTAAAGTATCTTTTAGAGTTCTTATCTCTAATTATTCCTGTGAAAGGATTTCTTCAAATGGGACTTAGATTTTCAGAAATTAGATGCCGAGGTTTAGCATACGTTTCAAATACCCATTAGTTTGCAGCTCTCAACGTGTCTTTCGTGGTGTGGACGCAGAAAGCTCGCACGCCACCCGTACGGCCCGAGCTCGATGCTACCTCTGGACTTTTTTTTTTTAATTAATTTTATATTTTAACACTTTATTACAATTTGATTTACATTTGATATATATTTGACACTTTGAATTTCTGCAAATTTGAATTTTTTTTTTATTTTCGGAAAAAATATACAATTACGTTTAGGTTTTTTTTTTTTTTCATGAAAATTTATATGTATTTTATCTAACTTGTAAACTAACATAATTACTAACGAAAATCCAAAGTATTTTATGTCTAGATTTTTTTTCTAATTATTATTTACATTTATATATTTTTATATTTTAAGCAAAGTTCAGAAACAATATATCATATATATATTTACTTTATTGAATTTTAACTGAAAATTTATTTTTTCGTGTAAATTACAAATAATAATTTTGATTTCAATTTCAAAATATTTTTTCATTCTAACAAATAATGATAATAAAGCGAAAATTGTCAACTGGAAATGTAAAAATCGTCTGCGGATCCCGCATGCTGTGAAATGTCAGTAATGTTTTGCTGTCAACAGAAATATTCCTGGTATTTCGCAGGAAACTTACTGGCATTTCTGTAGAAAGTTTTTAACATATACAGTAAAGTTCCAGTCATTTTCAAGAAATGTTTCTTGGAAATAATGGGCAACTCAGCTGCCCATTTTTTTCCCAGGAACGTTGCGGAATTTTTTTTACAGTGCAACTTGCCCCGGAATACCTGTTTAAAAGTATTCGTTTTCATTGCCATGAAGGAAGGCGATTAATTGACATTTATTCATGGTAATATGTAGTATTTAAACTAGGTTACTCATAAATATGAAAGAGAAATTATGTATTTTAACTGAATCTGTACAAGAGCTTATTTACACATCCATAAAAGTTATAACGCGGCAGTATTAAACAATCAAAGCTTCACAACTAACACAAAAATGGCGATTTCAGCGCCTCTATACTATTGTTTAACGAACGGCCGATAGGAGAGCCAGTTGTGTCAGGTTGATGCTGCCACCTAGTGAAAATCGGAACAATTAAGACATTCGTCATCTTACCCAGACCTCTTCTACATTAATAAAATCAAAGAAAATTGCGAACGAAAAGTTCCAAACAATTTTATTTCTTTCATGTATATATTTTCAAATCGATATATTTCTAGATATATAATATTTTTGTGACTCTAATTGTACACGCATTTTTTTATATGTGCTGCTAAGAAGATATTTAGGAATACAAGTTTCAATATTTTGCACTTAAAAATTGAACGTTGATATATTTTTTATTTTGTAGATTCTAGTTAAAATATATTTCCGATTCATCAGAATATATAAATGCTTCATTATTCACATTTTTTTTTTTTTTTTTAACCATTTATATTTTCTTTCGTTTATCAATTTACCATGTATTTACATCTATGAAATGTTTCTGTCAGTCTGAGTTACAATAATCTTTTATATCTGCCTTTTTTTTTCGATGACTACGTGTTGAATGTGTTTCTTTGACCTTTTTTTATTTATCATTTTTAGTGCTGTTGAAAAATTTTTTCGAAAACAAGTTCATCGAATTCCTGAAATTTTCTTTGCAGATTTTTTAAAGAATTTTTATTCCTGCTTTAAATTTTGAACAACAACAAAAAAAAATTACTACACTTATAATACTAAGAATGTTTTTTTAACATTATTTTATAAGCGATTAATGTTCATCTTGAAAATCAACCAGAATGTTTTAACTGTAGTTCATATTTTTCCGGAAAATTTCTTCGCAAAATCTTAATTCTGCGTAAGAAGCGAACTCGATTATAAAAAAAGGTGGGATTTTTATCTTTTCTTTTTTTCTAATATTTAGTAGAAGCCGCAAAAAAGGGAATTTATTAAAAAGATGTACATTTCATGCTCGGACTCATCTTCAAGATAGGGCAGCATTAAAAAGTTAAACAAACATTATTTAACTATATGTTTTATATTTTTTAAATGATTTCTCACATGTAATAGTAAATTAATATTAAAGTATTAATAGTTAAAAGCGCAGTTAAAAATAAATATATATAATTTTACGCATATAACTTTTTTTATTTCTAATATATTTTTTAGCCTTTTCAACTTATGGGGCAGGCTAGAGGAATAATCTTAAAAATTAATGTATTAAATTATAAATACGGTATAAAAATATTTGAATGTTTTATTGTGATCGGACACAAACCAACGAATGTATGTTTTTGTAATTTTAGTATATGAGGATGTGTGGTAAAAATCTATTATAAAATCTCGTCTTTCCATACAAAGGCCGAGCTGTGTTAATTAAAATTTAATAAATAAAATTTTAATGTAAATCGTTTTTAACTCAATAATATTTATTACTAAAAATTATAAATTAAATATAAAATAAAAACAGAATAAATTATTTTAATGCCTCCTTATATACATCAATACAACAAAAATTGTAAAACTCGTTACATTAAGAGACAACGTGAATTATAACACATTTACTTTCATGTGTAAGTGAACGAGATTTGTTTTATTCATATGTAAACTAATTTCTAAGTTGTATTATTTATTCAATACATCATAATTTAAGACAGAATGTCATGATAATTAAAAAACATAAAAGAAATTTATAAATCCTTTTAATTGGTCATTTTTTCCAAAATCAGACAGACAAAATGTTCCGAAAACTCCTTTTAAATTTCAGTAATTGTGAATTTATAAAGAATTATTGATCATCCGTTATGATACAGGGAGGGATTCAAAAGTAACGAGCCCCAGTTCAAAAGAGCAAAATATTGAGCAAATCGTTAAAACTGACTAATAGACTTCAAAATAGGCATCTCCTGCATCAATACACTTTTGTATGCGGCATTTCCATGACTCGAAGGCGTCCACGTAGGCCAGTTCCATGATAGCTGGAAGGGCTGCCTTGACATTTGCTTGGATGTCCTCGATCGAGAGGAAGTGTTTTCCTTTCAGCACTGATTTTAAGCACGGAAACAAGAAGTCAGGAGGCGAATATTCCGGACTATAGGGAGGATGGTGGACCAACCGGAACGTTCACCTGGGCCCGGTGTGCGCGACGCTTCTTTTCAGCCTTTTCAAGACTTTAGAGTAGTAAGCAGCATTCACGGTCACTCCGAGCACGAAAACTCGTAGGTGACGATCCCGTTCACACACCTATGCAGTAAATTACGCATAGGGCATCATTATCGCTGAATAATACACAAATAATAAAAAAAAAGATATCGTCATTCAAAAAATTCGACACAAAAAAATCGGCAATTTCATGAATCATAGGCCTTCATTTGTTTGTAATATTAATATAGATACTTAAACATAAATTTAGTTTATAACAGCTCCCTGTCTTTTCAGAAATCATTCATTATTATTTTTTCAAAATAACGCGTATTTTTAGTTTTTTTTTTTTTTTTTTTTTTTTTTTTTTAATGGGAGAATGGCAACAAAAAGATATCGTCGCTATTTTTTCTTTGCTTTCTACCGATATGGAGTAATTGAGTTGCTTAAAAATTAAACAAATATCGTTAAAAACTATAAAAATAAATAAATAAATAAATAAGATGCTGTTTTCAAACAAATTGCAATATTTTTTTTTCCAATACGACGGTACAAAAAACGAAAATGTGCTTTGCTTAGAAGTTTAAAGAATGGCAGTAGATTATTAAATAGTGCAATGAAACATTTGCTTTATTTTACTGCTGGCTTATACAACGTAACTTTATTTTTTGGAGACGACACAAAATAAGCTGGGAGAAGGAAATAACATATCGGGGGCTAAAAAACAGCATTTCTCGATCTTCTTCGTGTTTCAGCTTGTTAAAGAGGCGTTTAGCTTTGGTCAGAGGGTCATCCATAGACAAGAACTGTCCTCTCCTGCATCTTGATGATATCATACTACCAACATTGTCATTGCCTGTGTAAAATGGTGATTACATCAAACCATGTAGCCTTCAAACCACAACTTACATGAAATATGAATTTTCGAGTGAGTTTCAAGAATGCAGCAGCCTTTAAATCAAAGAATTCTTCAACCAATGTAACAATTACAGAATGCCTCTTCATATCCTCAGTTAGTCCAGTTTTTCACATGTTTAAATGCAATAGGTAACGATTTGTAAATATGATGTGCAGAGTGGTATTTCATTTATAATTTGTGTTCTCAAATACCTACCACACCCTGTATATAATTCACAGAAAATATTAATGTTTAGTACAAAAATATACGAACATATTGCTCACCCGCAAGAAAAGTGACACATCCCGACAAAAGTAAATTTCACAGGAGAGGCAAAACAAAACTACATGATTTTTCTGTGACATGAAATTACAGCACTTAGCTCAGCATTCAGGAGTAAAAACGCGCATAAAATTATAAAACCCCTAAGAATGGAGGCATGGGATGAGGTTTAGATAAACTTACCTCCCCGCACAATCGACCCTTCTACTGTGGTCTCGAATGGACAAATAGCGTAATAAAGTGATTTTTCATATAACTACACATATGGAACTTTTTGTGTAGCAAGACACAAATATAATAGAGATATTTATGGAATAAAACGCAAAATGAATTTTTGCGAGATGTGTCACTGCGAGATGTGTGAGCGATATTTCCTTAACCTTCACACCGCCGCCAACTGATATATCCATCCACTAAGTTACAGATTTAATTGCAATGGAAGAATTATTTAAATTAATGTAATTCTACAAATATAATTCTTTTTTAAAACATTTTGTTACGATTAATACTCCCAAGGCATGCCTAGTCTTAATTCAATTTTTATATCATATTGGAAAAATCGTATTTTTTTTATGCTTAAAAAAAATATATATATATAGAGAAAACAACATTACAATTTTTCCCTTTTGCTCGGCGATCAGGGGTTAAATATTTTGAAGAAAAATAAAATGTACGTATTAAAATTCATTGCATTAGCAGAAAAACTATTACTCTTTTATAACTTAATGCAACATTTCCATAACGGGGTTTAATAAGAATAAATTTTTTTTATGATCTTTCTTGAAATAAACAAAATTTCGTGAGCAATGAACGCCTATTTTATTCTGGAATGTTTAATTTTAATACAATATAAGGGAGATGAAAAACATATATTTTTCTGTCTATTTGCAAAGTTGCTAAATTATTTTACTATTTTATGTTTTTTTTTTTTTTTTTTTTTTTTTTTTTTTTTTTTTTTTTTTTCTGCGTGAAATAAAAATGCGATGACCGCCAAGTGTAAAATATTTTATTTTAAATTTATTTTATACCTCTGGCTTTGTCGACGTAATTTTATTAGTAAATAATGAAGAAAATAAATTTTTCTTTCCATTTAAAACGAAGATATTATTTTGTTCCTATATTTTTATGCTTCCTGTTGGAGTAATAAAAAAGTAGATCATTTCACACTTGTAAGATATTTTATTTTAAATTTCATATACACAAGAATTACATGCGACTTAATGGGTGTAAGTTTTAAAGATAATACAAAAATATTGATTAGAAATAAAAGTTCACATAAGAAATTACAAATAAAAATTGAAAATTCTATGTAACGTACTCCAGATATTATTAGATTAAGATTAATCAGTTCCAGTTCATTGAATTTGACTCTTTGTCAATAACTTTGAGCAAACGGAAGAAATTTATTTTCTTGTTCCAATTTATAATTTGTCTTATTTTGTGTATAAAAGCAGTTTTATATTAAATTATTTGCAAAATGTACTATGCGAAACAGTGAATTTATTAATAGATTGTTAAGATAAATTTCGTAAGTGGATGTCCCATTTACAGAAGCTTAAAATTCAAGTGTCCCATTATAATTCTATTCGTTAATATCTAATATTAAAGAAAATAAATAAGAGATTATGTCTAATGTAAAAGACATTAAAACTTGCAAACTGAGTGATAAAAAAAAAAAAAAAAAAAAAAAAAAAAACGCTTGCCAATTACAACTTAAATACAACTTTTATGTTTTATCTCAAATTTCTGTATATTTTACACAGTAATATCAAACACTATAGGTTGCACAAAATACTACGAAAGCATACAATGCTTATTCATTTTAGGTAGATTTCGTATGAATTACTACCTATTACATTCTCCCATATGTTGGAATTTCTGAAATATTTTTGCAGATCTACACAGATCATGAATCGTAGAACCCAAAACCACCCTCAGTAATATATATATATATATATATAACTTTCTTCTGGACACGATAACTTCCACAATTCTGCACAAATCTCTTCCAAACTGATACATAAAATCAAGGGGCTTAAAACCTCGGTAAGTTCGTTAATGGACTAAATCGGACCAAGGGGATGGAAATAGGGAGGGGCTTTGTGAAAACCGAAAATAAACCCATAACTTCTTAATTTGTGTACATATTAAATCAGTTTACATTTTTTATTACTTCTAAAAGTAGGGCCAAAAATTTACGTATCACAGATTTTCCATAAAATCAAAAATGGGCTCAAGGGGAGCAAAAAATAAGGTTTTTAGGAGAAAAAATTCATAAGTTCGTCAGTTCTCAAGATATCGAATCCAATTAATTTTATTTTGATTTAATATTATCTACAACTTTTATTATCACAAGTTTTTGAAAGGTACGTATTCGTACAAAAAAAGGGGGGGGGTGAAGAAAAAAAAATCCATAACTCCGTCAATTCACAAGATATAAAATCCCCATGAGTTTATCATATATCTTCTTAATATTATCTACAACATTTATATAGAAAAGTTTTTGATAGAACCAATTCTTACAGCAAAAACAAATTAAAAATTCATAGCGGTTGAAGAAAAAAAATCTTCTTATTAATGGCGTATTCAAATCGAAACTGCTTTTTTTCTTACTCATTTTTAAATTAATTTTTGCTCTCAAACGCATGCAGTTGGCAGATTCTCTTATTCAGAAACTATATAATTTACCGTAATGATCGATTTTTTGATAGAACCAGAATATATTTCAAAAAATAATGTCAAAGTGGGCATTTTGAACAGATTTTCCCGAAGTGAATGTGTTAGAAACGAAAAATATTATCCTACTGAGAAAATAATTGTTTATAAATCAAGTTTTAATTAATTGAACGAAAAATAAAATCACAGGTTGCTTATAAATCCCTTCAAAAATTACGTCAGGAAGTTTAATATTTTTTTTCTTTTAAAGATGAATCTGAAAATGTGCCATAAAATTTCGAATTGTTCAGCATGGAAAATATTTTTTTTTAATACCGTCTTAACATGATTCTGATAAAACCAGCTTTTATATAAAAATGAAATAAAAACTCGTCAAACGCGGTCAGATAAATTTTTAATGTGGATAAATCGCTAATTATGATTCAGTTTTTGTTGGTGAAATTAGTATACTTAACTTCGAAATCTACCTTCGCCTGTAGGCCGGGCTGGCGGGGATTTTTCCTTTTAAGGCATAAACTTCCACTAGTCGTTTCCATAATTTTGATTATAAAAATATATAAAAACATTAACAAATTTTAAAACGTGACAAAGCCGAAATTAGTATTAAGAAAAACTTTAATAACAATAATAATGATAATAGTAAATATTTGACATGACTTAAAAAACGTATATTAATTAAACGTATATGATTTATTTTCAGAAATACTTTTTATAACGTCTTCAAAAATGTTAAATAATTTGAAACATATTCAAGGGAAAAAAAGGCTAAGGAAATTTCTTTTATCGCGACAGTGGATCAAGTATAAACAATATAGAGAATATTAATATAAAATTTTGACAACTAGAAATGCCAATTTAATCATATAATATAAATGCAATAGATAATTAGCATTTTTTTTAAATTCTTTTTTAAGCTTTATGGAACTTTATATTTTCATTTAATTTTAAATCAATTAATATTTTCAACACATTTATTTCCATTTCATTAGAATAATTTACATAAAAATAGTTTTTTCAAATATTTTCCTTTAATGTACTAGCCTTTTTTCTAAAATAATAATATTTTTTTTTTTATAATCCTATATTGCCAGTTCACGACAGAGCACTGTCGTTCGAAAGTCAACAGTTGTGAAATTATTATAAATATATATGAAACCATTATTCAAGATCAACGTATACTGCAAATTTAGATTCAATGTGCTTACATCAAACAGTTACAGCTTTGAAGTGCCACTGTATAATCATAGATTAACATCTAGTCAGATTAACATCCAGTTAAGCATGAATTTGAAACTATATGATGATTAGTATATTACAGGATTATATACTTAGAATATTATACTTAATAATTTACAAAATGTATAAAAAGCACTTGTTTCTATAGGTTCATGTACACTCATACACTCACGCATGCAGGCGCACATCTATATATTATAAGTGATATTTATTTAAAAAATAAAAATTAGCTTACATACTTTAAATATTTACATTCGCATATCACTTCCATATATTCTCCTAAATATACCCAAGAGATAAAGCAAATATTCTCTATCAAATTTGGATATAGTGCAACATTTTAAACTAAATTATTTTTTTATGTATTTTTTAAAGTCTAAAATGTTTTATAATATATGTAATTATTCTGTTAGAATATATTTACGAAAATAAGGAAATTACTTACATCAGAGTAAATCTATATATTATTAACACTAAGTTTTTGTATGTTTTTCTGCCTACATGCGTATACACTCACACTGTTATGGAGGCAGCACCACGATACCCTCGCAAGGTCACCTTGTGTCTTCCAGAAGGGAATTTTTTAAAGTTACATTGTGATTTTTTTTAAACATACATATTATTGGATGTTTTACTGTATTTTTACCCTAGATATATTCATTCTATATGCACGCCTTCGTTTATAAATGTTGCTTAATTTCACTCATTATTTTACATACTATTTACAAAATACCCTTTCAGGTGTATTATGTACTAAAAATGTAACGTATGCACTCACACTGTTATGGAGCCACCACGATACACTCGCAAGGTCACCTTGTGTCTTCCAGAAGGGAATTTTCTAAAGTTACATTGTGATTTTTTTTAAACATACATATTATTGGATGTTTTACTGTATTTTTACCCTAGATATATTCATTCTATATGCACGCCTTCGTTTATAAATGTTGCTTAATTTCACTCATTATTTTACATACTATTTACAAAATACCCTTTCAGGTGTATTATGTACTAAAAATGTAACGTATGCACTCACACTGTTATGGAGCCACCACGATACACTCGCAAGGTCACCTTGTGTCTTCCAGAAGGGAATTTTTTAAAGTTACATTGTGATTTTTTTTAAACATACATATTATTGGATGTTTTACTGTATTTTTACCCTAGATATATTCATTCTATATGCACGCCTTCGTTTATAAATGTTGCTTAATTTCACTCATTATTTTACATACTATTTACAAAATACCCTTTCAGGTGTATTATGTACTAAAAATGTAACGTATGCACTCACACTGTTATGGAGCCACCACGATACACTCGCAAGGTCACCTTGTGTCTTCCAGAAGGGAATTTTTTAAAGTTACATTGTGATTTTTTTTAAACATACATATTATTGGATGTTTTACTGTATTTTTACCCTAGATATATTCATTCTATATGCACGCCTTCGTTTATAAATGTTGCTTAATTTCACTCTTTATTTTACATACTATTTACAAAATACTCTTTCAGGTGTATTATGTACTAAAAATGTAACGTATGCACTCACACTGTTATGGAGCCACCACGATACACTCGCAGGGTCACCTTGTGTCTTCCAGAAGGGAATTTTTTAAAGTTACATTGTGATTTTTTTTAAACATACATATTATTGGATGTTTTACTGAATTTTTCCCTAGATATATTCATTCTATATGCACGCCTTCGTTTATAAATGTTGCTTAATTTCACTCTTTATTTTACATACTATTTACAAAATACTCTTTCAGGTGTATTATGTACTAAAAATGTAACGTATGCACTCACACTGTTATGGAGCCACCACGATACACTCGCAGGGTCACCTTGTGTCTTCCAGAAGGGAATTTTTTAAAGTTACATTGTGATTTTTTTTAAACATACATATTATTGGATGTTTTACTGAATTTTTCCCTAGATATATTCATTCTATATGCACGCCTTCGTTTATAAATGTTGCTTAATTTCACTCTTTATTTTACATACTATTTACAAAATACTCTTTCAGGTGTATTATGTACTAAAAATGTAACGTATGCACTCACACTGTTATGGAGCCACCACGATACACTGGAAGGTCACCTTGTGTCTTCCAGAAGGGAATTTTTTAAATTTACATTGTGATTTTTTTTTAAACATACATATTATTGGATGTTTTACTGTATTTTTACCCTAGATATATTCGTAAATAAGGAAATAATTTTTACCCTAGATATATTCGTACTAAGGAAATTACTTACATCAGAGTAAATCTATATATTATTAACACTAAGTTTTTGTATGTTTTTCTGCCTACCTGCGTATACACTCACACTGTTATGGAGCCACCACGATACCCTCGCAAGGTCACCTTGTGTCTTCCAGAAGGGAATTTTTTTAAGTTACATTGTGATTTTTTTTAAACATACATATTATTGGATGTTTTACTGAATTTTTCCCTAGATATATTCATTCTATATGCACGCCTTCGTTTATAAATGTTGCTTAATTTCACTCTTTATTTTACATACTATTTACAAAATACTCTTTCAGGTGTATTATGTACTAAAAATGTAACGTATGCACTCACACTGTTATGGAGCCACCACGATACACTCGCAGGGGCACCTTGTGTCTTCCAGAAGGGAATTTTTTAAAGTTACATTGTGATTTTTTTTTAAACATACATATTATTGGATGTTTTACTGTATTTTTACCCTAGATATATTCGTAAATAAGGAAATAATTTTTACCCTAGATATATTCGTACTAAGGAAATTACTTACATCAGAGTAAATCTATATATTATTAACACTAAGTTTTTGTATGTTTTTCTGCCTACCTGCGTATACACTCACACTGTTATGGAGCCACCACGATACCCTCGCAAGGTCACCTTGTGTCTTCCAGAAGGGAATTTTTTTAAGTTACATTGTGATTTTTTTTAAACATACATATTATTGGATGTTTTACTGAATTTTTCCCTAGATATATTCATTCTATATGCACGCCTTCGTTTATAAATGTTGCTTAATTTCACTCTTTATTTTACATACTATTTACAAAATACTCTTTCAGGTGTATTATGTACTAAAAATGTAACGTATGCACTCACACTGTTATGGAGCCACCACGATACACTCGCAGGGGCACCTTGTGTCTTCCAGAAGGGAATTTTTTAAAGTTACATTGTGATTTTTTTTAAACATACATACTATTGGATGTTTTACTGAATTTTTCCCTAGATATATTCATTCTATATGCACGCCTTCGTTTATAAATGTTGCTTAATTTCACTCTTTATTTTACATACTATTTACAAAATACTCTTTCAGGTGTATTATGTACTAAAATGTAACGTATGCACTCACACTGTTATGGAGCCACCGCGATACACTGGAAGGTCACCTTGTGTCTTCCAGAAGGGAATTTTTTAAATTTACATTGTGATTTTTTTTTAAACATACATATTATTGGATGTTTTACTGTATTTTTACCCTAGATATATTCGTAAATAAGGAAATAATTTTTACCCTAGATATATTCGTACTAAGGAAATTACTTACATCAGAGTAAATCTATATATTATTAACACTAAGTTTTTGTATGTTTTTCTGCCTACCTGCGTATACACTCACACTGTTATGGAGCCACCACGATACCCTCGCAAGGTCACCTTGTGTCTTCTAGAAGGGAATTTTTTAAAGTTACATTGTGATTTTTTTAAACTTACATATTATTGGATGTTTTACTGTATTTTTACCCTACATATATTCTTTCTATATGCACGCATTCGTTTATAAATGTTGCTTAATTTTACTCTTTATTTTACATACTATTTACAAAATACTTTTTCAGGTGTATTATGTACTAAAAATGTAACGTAATTTACCGATTTTTAAAGATTTATTCAAGGAAATCTAAAATGCATTTTTTTTTCTTTAAACTAGGGAAACGGCGGTGCGCTTTTTTACCATTGAAAACACAAAATCTTAAATCTTCCAGAGGGGTCATCTTATTGCTCCGGGGGGGGGGAGGATTTGTCCCCCCCCCGGGCCACCCCCTGAAATCAACACTGGTGGTTTGCTTCATAGCTTTTAATTTATGCTCTGCCATTTAATCTTGAAACCTTTTAAGAGTCATGATATTTTGATAAGATAAGTAACAAAAGTTTGTTTTTCTAAAAAACTAGGATATTTATCCTCAAGTGCTAACCCCTCTTTGAAAGCAATTTTATCTTTTATATAGCCAGCAAATGTGTTCAGTCTGATCATTATTTACAAGATACCCAGAACATTTCCTTCTAATAAATGCAGAAATGCATTAAAAATTTAATAAATTCATCAGATCAGTCAATTTTTATTATTATAGTCAAAATGTACTACATTATCTTGCTTAAATTTTTTGTTAACTATTTGTGTTTGTTCATATGTGCAACATAGTGTGGATTATAGAGTCGCAGATTAGAGGGAGTGGACAGTATTATACTATTAAATGTCTTCTTTGATTTTTATGCACTAAGATGTAAAATGTATTTATATTTTTTGGCTCATATTTCTTTCACATTTAAATTATTTTATGTAAACTTGTTTTATTAATTTATTACAGTAGACTCCCTCAAATCTGCACAGTTTGGGACCAGAGGTTGTGAGGATTTTAGAATTTTGCGGATTTCTGGTCATTGCTTTGTTTACATTTTTTAAACAGTACTTTGTATGTAATAATGCAATCAATATGCATGTACACTGTAAACTTAAATGTCTGAAATTCAGACATTTAAGTGTCTGAAACGCAGTGTTCAATTTTCAGACGTTTTAAAATGTCTTAAAATTTTCAGACACTTCTTGCGTCTGAATTTCAGACACTTAAGTGTCTGAAACACGAGTGTTCAATTTTAAGACGTTTTAAAGTGTCTTAAATTTTTCAGACACTTCTTACGTCTGAATTTCAGACATTTCAAATGTCTTAATTGCGGCCATCTTTGAGCCTTTTTTTTTAGCCAATATGAAGCCATCTTTGACCATTTTCTTTCTAAACCATATACGCAGCCATGTTTGACCACATTGAATATTTTTTTTATAAATGGGAATAATTTGTTGCCATACAGCAGAGCTGATTGCAGCGTGGAAAAACTGGGATGCTTCTCTGCCCCCTGATTTTAGGGTACCCCAAATTGGGTATGAAATTTTCATAAAGCTGATTTTAAATCAGTTTTGACCTTATGAGGATTGTAATCAGTATTTTGTAGTTTTAGAATAGGATAATATATATATATTTTTTTTCACCTAAATATGTATTTATGTGTTATCATATATGCCCTACGGCATCAAAAATGTTTATTACATTTAGTGAGAACTTCAAATTGCTTCTAGTCCAAAGACCTAGTATTCATTCACCCCCTCCCCCCATTGCCTTCATATACTGTTACAAAAAAAAAAAAAAAAAAAAAAAAAAAGAAGCCTATTCGATGCCGTCAAATACATATTTGGATAAATATATCATTTTCTTTAGCCTAATCATGTTCTAAAAGTGCAAAATATTTATTAAAATAAGTGTAAGATCAAAACGAATTTAAAATATCAGCTTTATGGAAATTTCGTACCAAATTTAGGTGCCCGTAAAACTAAAGGCCCATAGAAACAGCCCAGTTTGCCCATGCTGCAATCAGCTCTGTTTTATGGTAACAAATTACTCCCAAATATAAAAAATGATTCACTCCTTCAGAAAGAATCCCATCCCTGCTATGTTGTGCAATTTTTTCCCATTTAAATAAGATATTCCCGGTAAATTAGTTTAAGGATTTTTATTTCTGTGTTAAATAAAATCTAACACTGGATTCCCCCAAATTTACAGTATAAGAGTATTATATTGTAATATTTATTAATCAATATTTATTATTAACCAATATTATGAATTTCTAGAGTAGAATAAGGTTAAAAACAAAATATATTTTTCTTCATACAGTAAAACCTCTCAAAGCGGGCACCTCGGAACCGTGGAATTTGTCCGACGTTCGGAGGTGTATGCTTTTCTTAGGTATAAGTGTATAAAAATTTTGCATATTTTCAATAAAAAAATGTGTTTCCTACATAGTGGTGTCCTTTATTTAGTCCGTTTTGTCCGTTATGGAGATTTTACTGCAAAACCTTCATACGAACAGTTATCTTTAGCGAGCACTCACCTTTATCAATATACAGTAAAACCTCCCTAAAGCGACCACTTCCGTTCCAATAAAAATTGGTCGCTCCGAAAGGTGGTCTCTTAATGGAGGTCATGTTAAAATCTAGAATTTAATTGTTGAAAAAATGTAACAATTAATTTTACTGAAATTATATTTTTCAAATTAAGAAAACATATGAAAATTTAAGTATCAAAACAAAAGTTAATTACATAAGTTGATTACTGCAGAGTTTAAAAAATGAATACATTGATGTTTGCTTTGCTTTTATGGTTTATCTACTATAAATTTTATTCCCAAGTCCTTTCAAAATTCAATAAATAAATGCATTTTTTTTTTTTTTTTTTTTTTTTTTTGTCTGGAACGAATTTTGACGATTTCATTACTTTATCTATTCCTTTGAGAGTTTCCTGACAGAATAGGGCAGGGGAGTTTATGGACCGTCATCCTTAATGTGTCATCAGAGTTAAATTCATTGCCTAAAAAGGAACAAAGGGGTTTAAACACTTAAAATTACCGGAATAAATAAAAATTCTAAACTTAGTTTAGAAGTTTGATAAATAATGCGCTCTCCGGAATTATTATTCTAATTAAACCTTTTTCAAGCGACCCGGAAAAAACGGAATTTGTTTCATTTTCTTCAAAGAAATGGGTCCCTTATGGAGGGAGTTCAACTGGGGTGGTCTCTGAATAGAGGTAAAATTAGTATTGAGCCTATGGGAATAAATTTCGTACCATGAAAAAATGGTCGTTCAGGGGGTGGTCGCTTAATGGAGGTGGTCGCACAGGGAGGTTTCACTGTATGTATATTTACCTCATAAAAGCTAACACAATCGAATAGCAGACAGATTCAGCGTTCTGAAGGTGCCCGCGATTAAGAGTTTTTACTGTATTTAAAATTTTTTGTACTTAACTTTTAATCTTATTCTACTTTTTAGTTCAAAATACTGATTATAACCAATATACAATGTCGAAACACATTTAACGTATAAGCTTTAAAAAAATTGCATATCGAATTTGGGGCAACAAAAATCGTAGGTGGTGGGGGGCGGGGGGGGACATGTCAAAGTTTACCCTTGCTTTAATCAAATCCTTCTAGAAAAATTCCAACTCTGCATTGTGATTCAGTAAATATAGAATAATTCAGCTTTAAGTACAAAATCCAGTTATGCTTAAGTACATATAGTATAAAATTCTATCTTTTTACTGATATTCATTTTAAATTTCAATTTCTTTTTTACTAAAAATAATCAAAAAATCAATATTATAATTGATTTCAAATGAAATATAGCTGTATATATTTACCGTATTTTTACAATTATGTTAACAGCACATAATTACACGAATTTAGGAATTTACAAATAATCATTATGACTAATACAGAGATAAGGCGAGAGCATTTTCTAAACCGTTAAATAAGAATATTTATTGAAGACGCCAACAAAATTTTCTCCGCTTTACGTCTACAGATTTCAGACGATTTCTGATGAGTCTTCAAATTGTGGTGTGAATCACCGGGCTTGAAAATGAAAACATCTGAAGTTGACTACTTTCAGTATAGGAAATAGAATATTTCTAAAATGCTCAGAAACAACAAAAGTATATAGCAGAAAGGAAAACAGATTTCATGACCGGATTTGAGTTTTATCAGTCAAAACAGTTTGATCTAATAAATGAAGACAAGTAATTCGCTGTATGTATGGGGGAATTAATGATATGGGTAAATGGAAGGATTTTCGAACTATATTCTTTTAAATAACTTAAAATTTATCACGGTGTATAAAATCTGAGACGCAAGAAAACGTCATCAGACATGAAAAGCATACATAATAAATAAAAATTAAATAAGGATGTTTACTATAAAGAGTTGGGAATTTCAGTACATATCACATATTAAACATATGGGAAATGTAAAACCGATGTGAACGTTACAAATGCTGTCGCATTAAATGCTTATAAAAATATTGTATACATAAATAAAACACATATAAAAGGTACTCTTGTGTAATAATTACTCTAAGAAAACGCTGTTAAGATAGCCTTGATGGTAATTAAGAAATTATGAGCCGATCAACAGGTGCTGTCACTGCTATTTTTAAAGTAATGGCGTGCGAGTAGAAGAGAAAGAAGGCTTAGGATGGTGTATCTCAATAGATTCAGTAACAACTAATACACCATGCAGACTTGACAAAACTTATTTTAAGGATAACATCGGATGTAAAATAATACAGAAACATGATTGCAGATGATTTGAATAGTAGAAATTTAAATATTAGCAAGATAAAATTTTAACATGGAAATCCCATAGGCAAAATGCTTTAAACAAATTTTGGCATAACTCAGGAACTAATAAAGCTATAGACTCGTGTGAGGTCTCTATTTAAAGAGAAAACATTCGCAAAGAGTTTTCAATACATAGTGAAGGGTCCACTTACCTGGAAAAAGGTGTGATTATTCCAAAATCACATCCACCCAGGCGACGTCCGGATTGGAGGCTACGTTAGTATCCGTGAGTTAAGCACACTTTCATATTAAAAAAAAATCCCTTTGCACATCCGGCTAGCTCTGTTAAAAGAATGGAATATTTCCATCCTAAAAACATAGCCCGCCAGACAACAGTTCTCTTTACCTGCTTTGACGAGACGAAGAACACTATATTATTGTTATTGCTTGACACCTTTCATTAATATGGAATATCACTATGTCGATACGGATTAAATCCTGGAACTTCACATTCCGAAAAAACCGAATCAAGTCAAAATAAATTATTAGTTAAAATGTACGCGTACATAAAACAAACGCTCAGTTTGAATTACAAACGAACATCCAATTCGAACGAAAGGCATCTAAAACGCATGCGCAACTAGAGTGCCGCCTGGTGGTTAATGCGGAACGGAGTTACAAAGTGTCTTAAAAGTAGACACTTGCAGATTTTTAAGACACCTTTCTCAGTTCGTTTACACCATGATCATAGTAAGACACTTATATGTTTTAAATTAAGACATCTATCATGACTGAATTTTCAGATTCAGATACTTAAGTGTCTGAAATACCTTTTCAGTCACATATGTGTCTTAATTTAAGACGCCTCTATTTGCAGTGTAAGCAGCATGTAATAATGAATGCTTGCAATATTGTAAAATAGTAAAATAATTAAGTAAAGTGATAAACTAAAAGGATTAAATGTAACATAATTTTTAAAATAATTAAATTATTATAAGTAAAGTTCAAATAAATAATTATTAATGTATCATTAAATATGCATAAATAAAGATGAGATTCATTTTCCGTGAATTATTCAATGAAACTTTCCCCATAAAAATACCCTATTAATTCACATCAAAATCATAAAATAAGGATGTTTTATTTTAGGTTTAGCCAGTCTTAATCACTGAAAAAGCTAGATTAATACGAATCGGCGGTGACAGCGGTAGTTACTATTTTTTAGAATAGAGAGATTTCTGTAAGTGTCAATCTGCAAAGAGGTTTCTTAGAATATATTTATTTTTAAAAATCTGTTTGTTCCAAGAGTTTAACTGCATATACAGTTTCGGATATTTACAAAACGATAGGTAAAGATTCAGGTTACGAAAAAGTAAGATTGCAAATTCACTGACATATATAACGGACAAACTAAGGCAAAAATATAGAGTGGCGTGTAACTGTTTGCATTTAATTTCGATAATGTCAAACTGTAACCATTGTTTTATTTTCTTTCCACAACGGTAACATACTAAATATAATGTGCATTTAAGAAATAAATTCCTGCATTTCAAAAAACTGTCAGCTTATATCTTGTAAAGAACGGTTTCGGCACAAAATCTGGCAGAATATACCTTACAGTTTATTTGTCCTTGGTATGTACGAATAGGTTCAGCCATAACCGATACCTTAATTTATCGTCTATTTTGGAACACTTAACCTTTCGTATGTATTTGTTAAGCACATTACTTAACCTTTTTTATTAAACAAACATAAATTATTTATTGAACTTTACAATATCTTCATGAAGTGTAACATAGTTTAGTGATTTTATGGTATGCATATTAAAATAATCTTTAACTTAAACAATTTTATTAAAGGGAAAATAATGAAATGAGGGCATTATTTAATTTTTTTATCTGTAAATACGTCATTTGCAACAGATTAAATGTGAGTTTAAAGGTAGTATATTCAGCTTGTCCTATTCTACTTAAATACATTCAAAATATGTGTTAATTCTAAATACACTATGGCGTTAGCAAATTATGACTTTATTTAGAACTTATTTCTAATAAATATTCTTTAAAGTGTCTGTTGCTTAGAAAAATTTTGGGCAATATTCAATACCCACAAGAGTATGCATAATTCAATATTGAAAATATATGCATAAATATTACATCCAACAACATTTAAAAAGTTAATGTTAAAATAAAAACATTTTCATATGATCTGAATCCTTTACATGGACATATTTTACACTGGTACTATTTTTTGTATTTTAAATTAAACGAAATAAATGGCAAACTATTTATTTGCTGTTTTGATTCGCTTTATTATTATTATAGGAACCTAACTATATATAGAAAACGAAAAATACAAATTATTTGATTTTTAAAACATCCAATATATATATATATATATATATATATATATATATATATACGAAGGCAGTTTGATAGGTCCGTGACTTTCAAATGAAAAAATCAATATAAATATCAAAATGTACTTTATTTTTAGGCATAATCTTCTTTCATAATGATACACTTTTTCCAACGATTTTCTAACTTTTTTTTTATCCTTCTAAAAAATATGATTTCTCAAGCTTCTCAAAATAGGCATTTGTAGCATTAAAGATCTCGGAATTTGAAGAAAATCTCTTTCCACAAAGCAATTTTTTTTTTTTTTTTTTTGGAAAATGGAAAAAGTCACTGGGGGCCACGTCAGGAGAGGAGGGTGGATAAATGAGCAATTCATATCGTATTTCAACCGTCTTAGCGGCTACGATTGCAGACGTGTGGGCTGGCGAATTGTTGTGAAGAAAAAACACTTTTTCTTTGACATTTGGGCCGCTTACCTTTCAATTTTTCATTAAAACGGTCTAATAAACCAGCATAATACTGTCCGGTGATCGTTTTCATTTCTTCCAGATAGTGATTGAGGATTATATCCTTTGAGTCCCAGAAAACTGTTGTCATAATCTTTCTGGATGATGGAACAGTTTTTGCTTTCTTTGGAGCACGTTCATTAGAAGAAGTCCCCTGTTTAGACTGTTCTTTCGTTTCTGGTGTGTAGTAATGTATCCATGCATCATCATCTGCAACCTAACGCCGTAAAAATTCGCTTTACTTGCGCTCGAACTTGTCCAAAAATTGTTTTGAAATGGTTAAACGAGACCGCTTTTGATCCACTGTCAGCAATCACGGCACCCACCTTGCTAATAACTTGTTCATGCCCAAATGTTCGTGCCAGATATTGAATACACATTAATTTGAAATGTTTATCTTCTTAACTATCACATGCAATTTCATACGACGGTCTTTTAACATGATATCATGGATTTTGTTGACCATTTCTTCAGTCGTGATCTCAATTGGACGTCCAGAATGTTCTGCATCTGTTGTACCCGTACGGCCTCAACGAAATTCCATAGACCACTTCTGAACCATAGCATGTGATGGAGCAGGGTCCCCATAATATTTTTTCAACTTTTTTCAGTTTCGGTAATTGTTTTTCCGCGCAAAAAAATAGTGTTTTATCAAAACATGAAATTCTGTTTTCTCCATAATCAACAGAAACACGCCAATCATTGCTTTTGAGTCCAATAAAACACAATGTATTTAAAATATCATCTGCAAATTGCACGAATGTTGCCGCAGATAAAGCCCCTTTTTAAAAGTCACGGATATACCAAACTGACCTCATATATATATATATATATATATATATATATATATATATATTTATTTATTTATATATATATATATATATATATATATATATATGTAATATATAAAAATATATAAAAATAATTATATATATATACGGGAGACCGGGGTACAGTGGTCCTCTTTTGCAATTAACATTTTTTTCTCCTTAACGGAGAGACCAACCTACCTGAAAATACTTTTGAATATTCTTTAAACCTTTCTACATGCCTCATAATTTTCATAGAACATAGTTACCAATATATGTTAAAAAAAAATTATATACACACGTAAAGTGGACTAGTGTGCACCGGAAGCGGGGTACACTGGTCCACCCACTGGGTCGTAGTGGTCCACTATTAGTTATTGTCTAAAATACAATATAAATCTATTTATAATTAATCTAATTCTTTTTTATTTGCCCTTTACTTCCAAAATAACATAATAATACAAAATTTCAAGTAGCATTTTGAAACAAAAAGCATAAAGCTAAAGAATTATCAAAAAATTTATTATATTTTGAAAATAAGAATATAATATAAAAGAGTGATTGCAAATAAGTTATTAATTAAGTACAAAAAAATCAGCAAACATTAAGACAAATGTGATGATGAAAAACTTATTAGAAGTTCAAAATAGTCAGGATAAAATAGTTTATCATGAGCTAACCATGTGCTCTGAAGATATAAATAACCAATCCATCGCGATAATCTATTACTTATTAGGCTACAGTTATGTTTTTCAAAGGCAGTAAATACAAAACAAAATATTTCTTAATATGTTATCTCTACAATGCATGATTTTCATTTTTCTCCTCCCCCCCCCCCAAAAAAAAAAAGAGGACTAAAGTGTCAGATGACTACATTATAATCTGAACAACATATAACACGAAATTTTAATGCGTGCAAAATGACTACTCTATGTATTGTAGGGTTAAATAAATTGTCATTTTTTTGTTTACTGTATTTTATAGTTATATAACTATTTTAAAACTATACTTCTTTATAGAGAATAAGCAATTACTAAATATTTTGAAAATTCTTCATTACAGGAGCAGTATTCATTGCGGACCACTGTACCCCAACAGTGGGCGGTCCACTGTGCCCCATGTTGAAGTTCAATACATCCTCATAAAAATATTATTTAAAATTTCTTTTAAGCATATAAACTTTTAAATTAAATAAAGACCAGTGTTTTACCTTTTCATAAAAGTTGTTTTAATCTTATTTATCCATAACATTTAATTATTCAACAAAGAAAATTATAATGATGAAAATTTTTACTTTTAGGAGGTCAAAACAACCAGCCAGGATAAAAGGGTTCATTCTGAGCTAACGATATGTTCTGAAGGCTATAAGTAATAAATCTAGTGCTGTTATCAATTAGTCTTAAAGAAAGGCTTCAAAAATATGTAAAATATAAGGTATGGTCCACTGTGTACTTAAATCAACTGTACGCCGCTCTCCCCTATATATATATATATATATATTCAATTTTTGTCGGTGTCCACTTTTTTCTTTTTTCTTCCATAATAATTCTTATAATATTTTTTAATACTTACAGCTTTAATTCATAATAATTGACGGTGGCAGGTTATGTTTAATTAATGGTAATATATATATATATATATATATATATAATATAAAATTTCATTTCAACATGATCATATCACTGTTGTTAATTAGTAATCAATTAATTTGTATTAAAAATATTTTGTATAATGTTACAGTTATAATTTGATGCTAAATTTATCAATTTATTGAATTAATTATTGTAATTGGAAATAGATGATGATTTGTAATTATATTATGGTTATATTTTATCATTCAAATTTCTATGCTGCTTATGTGCAATTCATTATGAATGATCAGTATTTGTTATTTTATTTTCATTTAGAATCGCAAGAATTCTTTCTGAAACGTAATTTCTTTTAAATGGCATATTTTATATATTTTATAAATATATAATTTATGTTAGCTAAATGTTTTGCAACGTTAGCAAACTATTTTTTAAATAATTTTTTATGCGCTGGGTTTATTGATGCAATTGTGCAAAAACTTAGTGTGTTATCATATGATTTCTAATATTGTAGTTACTTGATACCTATATCTAAGAAATTCCATTTTATGCTACATGTTTGTCACCTTTCTTAGTGTATATTTAATTTCATTTCAACATGATCATATCACTGTTGTTAATTAGTTTTCAATTATTATTTTTTTTATAATGCTACAGTTATAATTTGCTGCTAAATTTATTAATTTATTCAATTAATTATTGTAACAGGAAATAGATGATAATTTGTAATTATATTATGGCTATATGTATATATATATATATATATATATATATATATATATATATATATATTGTTGGAGTCGCAAGAAGTGTCCATGAAAGGCTGTGGAATCGACTCCGAGACACATGGAATGGTACTCATTGACAAGTGCAATGTCGAAAATGTGCTAACACAGAAACTGATGACCGATATATCCTGTTCACAGCTCGTCGAGATGGAACGGACAATGCTACTCAGCTGCAAATACAGTTGTTAGAATTGGAGTAATGTTCATCACACAAATTCAGGCTGCATTATCTTCTTCATCTTCTGGGGGTGTTTCATCAACATTTTTTGATTTCTTCTCCTGTTGATTCTTAATTTATTTTTACTTTTTAAGAATCTTTCTTTTCGTTTTGCAGGCTGTTTGGCTTTTTTCTCCCTAATATATGTTTCCAGCTGTAATTTATAGGGCGAAGTAGTTAAAATAACAATACCGCCTTCTTTTATCAGCTCTTTTCTCGATCCTAAAGCTTTCCTGAGGAGGAGTTAATAACATTTTAGACGAAATTGGATGTGCAGATTGCTGGCTACACAAGTTCTGAGATCTCAATGTCAACTCTTTTAGGTGTAGACGGATGAGCTTCATTATCCTGTGATGGTTCAGAAATATTTATTGCTGCATCTATGCTAATCTACTGCTGCATAAATCTAGGTGTGTTGTTCCTGGATTTCATGGGTTTCTCTGTCATTTACGAAGGAGCAAACAGATGGTTACGAAAAACATCTTTGTTGTAAGGAAAAATCCCTGTTTTATGTATTAATTGGAGTATTTGCGACCACAGCTCTAAAAAATCAACCTTGAATATTTTCCCAATTTATTAAATTGTTATAGATCGCACAGGATTGGAAAGTAACCACTTTCTCACCTCTTGTTTCTAGTGGGAGTTTAAAGGTGCCATAAATGACACTTTAAGAGGTTAACAATACTTAACAGTATTAAATCGCAGCTTAAAACTCCATGCTAAATTATTAAATATCCTTAAAAAATCATTTCATAATTGTAGGACAAAACCAGGTATACCCGGTATAGCCGGTTTTGACACACTCTTAAGTACCCGGTTCTACCACAACACGCCACATATTTAAAAACATGGCGTCACAACGGTCAGTCCTATAGTAAATAAAAAGTAAAGCTCTTAAAATAGTATCAGGAAAGCAAAGAATTGGATATAGTACAAACCAGTATTTAATATACCGACAACTAGTTAACATATGCGTAAAACCTAGAATCAAGCAAAACAATTTTTAAGAGAAATTCAAACACAATCCTACACAATAAATAACCTCACACAGTAGCGTTTCGTTCAGCTACAAATACCGTAATTACTTTTGACAAGGAATTCGTCGAGCTGGCCAGTAGATAAAAGTTAAAATCAAGGATTAATTTGCGCTACCCGGTTTTAACGCCTACACCGTTTTGTACAACTCTCCCCTATATATACACACACACACATATAGTGCGTCTCACAAATATAAAGACACAGATGTTTTTGAAATTACATTTTATTAATTCAGTTAAATGAAATTAAATTTTATACCTCATATTAAGAACACTGAAATGAATCTCTTATAGGGGTTTTAATTTAAATAAAATAATTTTGTCTCGAATAATAAAAAAAATAAAAAAAATACGCTGTATAATAAATATAAAGACAAACTTGAAACTGTTTCATATGCAATTTTTTTTCGAATGCGCGCGTACAGAATTAATGCGCACGCGCAGAAATACACTTTAACTTACCCAAACGAGCAAAGTTATTTGACTTGATTCAATTGCAACGATGCCGTGGAACATTGAAATTTATAAAGATGAAATTTGTAAAATATGTGAATTTAAAGCTAATGGCTTAACATTTTGGCAAATATGTACAAAAACTGAGAAAATCAGAGCAGCACTTTATAAAATTTTATCAAAAAAATACAATTTATATTCGAGAAAACGATCTAGCAGACCGAGAAAAACTAGTGAAAGACTCGCTCACAAGATCATGCGACTTGTTTCGTCGCAAAAAATGTCACTCCGGTAAGTTTCTCAACGAGTTTATGGTATGGTCCCAAAGGATACAGTACATCGTCGTATAGAAGAAAGAAAAAACACAGTATGCCGACATACGTTCAGGGTTTCTTTACTGAAAAAAGAACACAAAGAACGGAGGTTAATCTGGGCTAAAGATCATATGCACTGGAAGAACAATGGATGCAAGACATTTTCCCAGATGAAAAGGGATTTAACTTGGATGGCCCAGATGGTTGGAATTCCTACTCGCACGATTTAAGACGTTAATATCGAACCGTCTTCAGTAGGCAGAAAGGGGCAGGTTCTGTTATATTGTGGGATGCCTTCTCTTTTAATGAAACTACTGATATTGCTTTTCTGGAATGTAAACAGACATCTAAAGAGTATATCGAGCTGCTTGATAGTCAGCTGTTGCCAATTCCTGAAACTCTTTGTGGTCGGAATTATTTGTACAATCAGGATAATGCATCGATTCACACATCAAGACTGACAAAAAAATAGTTTGCCGATAGCAATGCTCATGTCACGGTGTGGCCCGCACGTAACCCTGATTTAAATCCAGTTAAGAATCTTTGTGGCACTCTCGTTCGCAGTGCATATGCATCTGGAAGACAATTTTCAAACGTCTTTGAGTTGAAAAAAGAAATCGAACGAAGTTGGTTTGATATAAAACCAAAATAGTTGTACATGCTAATAAAAAGCATGCCAGCTAGAATATTTTCTGTAACTAATAGGAATGGATTATTTATTGGACTGTAATTCAAAAGTATGTAAAATGTCTTTATATTTATGAGACAGTAAATTTATTTACATATATCATTTACTTAATTCTAATTCAATTTACTGTAAAATGTTTTCTTGGCGCATACTTTTCGTTATATGTATAAATATAATTTTGATTACTAAATTATTAAAATATTATTTCAAAAATATCAGTGTCTTTATATTTATGAGACGCACTGTATATATATATATATATATATATATATATATAGTGTCACTCAAAATAATATAATAATTCAAAAATCTGCAGAAACATATCCTTTATGAGATGTTTACCCGAATATGAGTAACGTAACTAACGTATGCAATTTATGAACAATCCACTTTACAGTTGTAGTGAAAGAGACAGTGTTTGGAATTTTTTAATTCATTATGTTTCGTACAAAATTATCGATGTATCTTGAAGTACAAATAAAAAGGTTTTACTTACGCCACAGGGTTTTTTTTTTTTTTTATTATTATTATTTAAAGAAGTATACGGGTACTTCTTCATCACTATGGAATTCAATATTCGGCTTGGATATTACTTCTGTATGCCAGATTCAATGAAACACAGTTTTTCCATAGGGCAATCTTTTAATGATTAAAAGATATGAGAAATCATGTCAATCATATAAAAAATCATATAAAAAACTAAAAGCTAAAATTTCGAATTATATAATACACTATTATTAAAATAAATAAATAAAAAAAATACCATTATGTAGGGTTGTAGTCGGGAATGCTAAAAAAAAAGTTTTAAAACCTTATATGTTTAAATGTGTGTGAGCATGTATATGTATATGTATGTGTGCTTATACATTTTATAGATATATTTAAAAAAAATCATAGGGGTATCGTGTATTTAACATCATATATTTCATTAATTTTCACATATTGGTACAGAATACAAGGCCATATTTTACTATCTCAAAATAATACTCATTGTTTTTTAAATGTTTTTTATACACTCATTCTTTTATTTTATAATATTCGTTTTTAAACTGGTTGATTTAGTCAATTCCCTTCTATTTACTTATTTCAATATACTTACTTATTTTATTTTATATTTACTCAGTACTTATGAAGTTTATTCATATTTTTTCATTCTACTTTAAATAAATGTTAATCGTAATCATTTCTTAATTTCTTCATTTAATTTCATTTGTGTTTTATGGGTATAGATGGCAGCACTTAACATTATTAAAAAAAACTGATTGCAATATAGTTTTCCTTTTACAGTAATGTACATAAATGTAATACAGTAATGTTCTCATTCTCAGCAGCTTCTGATCACATGTTCTAATAGTCCTACCATAATCTGTTTGCATCCTCACATGCTTTAACATTGTGAGTCAACTTTATAATGTTTTGGATCGTTTTATACAATTGATGAATTATATTCTTATATTTTTTAATATTCTTTGTGTGGCGTATCTTACTTTAGATCTCTTGGTATTTTATTTTATTTTATTTTTTTTTTTAATGATGTGCTATTAGGCGCTACATTTTTTTCATTTTAGGCTTAATGCCGACAAAATTGGAAGAAAGAACGCATCTTCTTTATTAATTAACCAAAAAGCGCTTATGGTGATTCTGTCGATTATTCATAGTTTCTTATTTTGCATACTGTTTTTCTATGTTTATATCTTGTTCATCTTTGAATTTTACCATTTGTTCATATATTTGTGATTTCATCTTTATTATATATATATATATATATATGTGTGTGTGTGTGTGTGTGTTAGTTACATTATTAGATCTAATTCCGCAATTTCCTTATCTTATTCTAAATTACTACTTTATATTCACGAAATCTGTATTATTAAATAATCTCTATCTTTAACTCTGATAAATTCCCTTTAATTTTATGTCTCACTTGTCTTAATCGCTTAAATATTACGGTTTTAGTATTCTTAAATTAAATGTTCCATTCCCACGCTTTTTTCTTTCGAGAATATTCTTTTAGCTTCCATTTTTACTTTCCCGCGCATTTCTGAGGTTATCATGTTTCCCTTCAAATTCATCCGCGTGCTCTGTCCGCACTCTTTATATGACGTGACATTCTTAATTATTCATTTGTTGAGAGCGCGACCTACGTCATATTTGTATTCTTACACGTGAGGAACAAAAAGTTGATACTCGCATTGTTTCAGCAGATTTTGAAAGATTTGAGTCAATTTTCCAGTTTACACCCATCCCCTGATCACCGTCCTTTTATTCGATTATCTGAAACTTTGTTTAAACCTAATTACTACTACGGAAAGATGGCTAATTCTCTTGGAGGAAACTGCACCTTTTGCAAGATGTTCTAATAAAGTGCTTCGCTGATATTATGAGTTGTTTCAATTTCTTC
This sequence comes from Maratus speciosus, assembly GCA_963932465.1. Classification (NCBI taxonomy): domain Eukaryota; kingdom Metazoa; phylum Arthropoda; class Arachnida; order Araneae; family Salticidae; genus Maratus; species Maratus speciosus. Next base: position 418,384,805 of record OZ010795.1, read on the forward strand.
TGGGGAAACTTCACGGAACGATGTATTCCATTGTTTACACTCGACAACTGCACTTCAACAATTTGTTCTGCTAATATAACAGATTCGAATTATCTGTTCTGACCACTTCTTTTACGACATTATTGCTGGATGTGATCCAGAACTACTATCGTGACAGCCAGTACTGCATTTTCAACGATAAAGCTAATCCAATGTTGCTAGAATGCAACATATATAAGACACTTTTTATGGACTCGATAACTTCCATAATTCTGCATAAATCACTTCGAAACTGACACATAAAATAATAGGGCAGAAAATCTCGGTCAAGCTCGTTAATGGGCAAAATCGGGCAAAGGGGTTGGAAATAGGTAGGGGTTTCAAACGCGAAAAAAAAACCCCATGACGTATTAATTATATTACATATCAAATCATTTTAAATTTATTTTTACTTCTAGGAAATGGGCGAAAAATGTATGTATCACACATTTTTGATAAAATAAAAAAATGGGCCCAAGGTGCGAAAAAAAAGGACATTAGGATGAACAAAAATTAATTACTTCGTCAGTTCCTATGATTTCAAATTCACTTAAATTTATTAAAAATATTTTTAATAATATCTACAACTTCCATATTGACAAGTTTATGATAGGATCAACTCTTACAGCAAAAACAAATTAAACAAAAATAAGGGTTGATGAAAACATTATCGTTTTAACGCCTTCGGGACGAGCGACTTTTCAAAACAGATCCGGTTTTTCAAAACAGAAATTTTTGCCTAATTGAATCGGGGAAATACTCGGATTAAATAAGGCAAAACTTACAATAAAAATTTACTGGTGAGAATAATCCCTGATTCTGAGCAACTTACACGGCATGTATACGAGTCGCTCGTCCCCGAGGGTTTAAGGGTGTACAGATATCCAAACGGCTTATTTTCTGACACATTCTTAAATTCATTTTTGCTCGCAAACGTATCCAATTGGCACGTTCCCTTATTCAGAAACTATTCAATAACTGTATTGGTCGATTGTTTGATAAACACAGAATATATTTCAAAAGAATACTGTCAAATTGGTCATTTTTAACCGAATTTTCCGATGCTATAGTACTAGAAACGAAAAAAAAAATGTACTGAGAAAATAATTGTTTGTAAATCAAGGCCTAATTAATTCAACGAAAAATAAAAAACACAGGTCCCTAACAGACCTCTTCAAAAAATCACGTCTACAAGTTTACTTTTGAAAATGACCCCAAAGATGTGTTAGAAATTTTCGAGTTTTTGAGCCTGGAAAAATATTTTTTTGAATAATGACCACTTATGCACCTCCCGAGACCCTCCCTCCAAAATTGCCCTCCTGTGGGCACTTTTCTAAATTTTGCGGACACCATTCAAAATGGGGGCAAATTTTGGGGGGGGGGATTGGCCCGGTAGGTGCATAGCATGAATACGTGGTCACAGGATTATCCAAAAATATGTCACATGTGGGGGTCGGTAAAAGTTAGAAAAATGCTCCCCTTTGGGTCTATTATCGCGCCTGCTGGAATACAACCTCCTCCCTCTCTTTGAAATACAATTCGCATAAATTCATTAATATGCACGGTAACTATATAGATAAGGACTAATATAATGTAGCAATTTCATAAATTTCGCTCAGTTATTTCTATGTGATGGCAAAAACTTATTGATTTACCCTCATATATATTGGTCTTAAAATTTTTGTATACTAATTTATTTGTACTTATATATTAAATATCTCTATATAATAAAAGGCAGTGTAACGCACCCGTGGCGAATCCATCAATCTTACCAGTCTCCGAGGAAGAGGCTCAAGGTGAAAGGTTCCATTGTCCCATTGGTTGACACGGAACAAGAAACCCGCGATTACTTCTCAAGGTTACAAATCCTGATAATTGTGCAGTGTTAGACACTTCTTCCTGACAAATCCGAAGGCACGTCGCATTTCACCACCAAAATAAATCGCCAAGTGTCACTTGAGATTATTTCAAATATTAAGTTGCAATCATATTAAATTTTCTTTGTGACATGTAAGGAATTTTAATTTATTTCTCATATAAAGTGATTCACGGTTAAAAATGATATGGTATTTTAAAAAATATCCTTTTTCTTCCCTGCAAAAAAAAAAAAAAAAAAAAAAAATATAAAACTGACTTTCTTTTAAAAAAGTAATCAATTTAAATATTTTAGACTTATTATTCTGTAACTTATTTTTAAATTACACATTTTCCTTTTCTATATACATGTATATGTAAATTTAAACTTAAAAAAAACATATTCCATATTTTAAAAGAAAAAAAATTAATATTTATACGAAAAGTAAAATTAGTAATTTTTGATTTAGAGCTTTGCATCCGGAGGACAGAAGCTTAGGGGATTAGATGCCCCCCCACACCGAAATAATATCCTGGTATTTTGTAACTTATTTTTAAATTGCACATTACTTATATTTTCCTTTTCTATATACAGATGTATGTAAATTTAAACTTTAAAAAATCCACATTTTAAAAAACAAAATTAATATTTATACGAAAACTAAAATTTATAATTTTTGATTTATAGCTTTGCATCAGGAGGAAAGAAGCTTAGGGGATTAGACGTCCCCCCCCCCTCCCCGAAATAATATCCTGGCATTTTGTAACTTATTTTTTAATTACACATTAATTATATTTTCCTTTTCCATATACAGATGTATGTAAATTTAAACTTTAAAAAAAATTAATAAAAAACCTATCCCATATTTTAAAAGTAAAAACTTAATATTTATACGAAAAGTAAAATGAATAATTTTTGATTTATAGCTTTGTATCAGGAGGACAGAAGCTTAGGGGATTAGAATGTTGGGATTCAACCCGAGATACTTATTTATTAATCATTATACATATAAAAAAATTTTGGAGGGGGGTGGGGGTAAACGATAAAATACAATTTTAAAGTGTTATTTAAAAAAAAAAAAAAAAAAAAAAAAAAAAAAAAAAAAAAAAACAGTATTATTTCAGTAGTTGCAGCAGACTGTTTTAATTACACACTTTTATTGCATATTTATTAAATTTTTGTTTTATTAAGAAATCTTAATTTTGTTATAGTATATTAGCCGGAAAACGTGGTTTACACAGAAATATTGTAAATGCTAATTGTGTGTTTATTAGGACATAAACTAGCCGAACTTTGCTCATCTAAACGCTTCCATATTGTCAATTATTTTTTTTACCAGTATTTCAAATTTTAAGTGAAAAACACAATTTTTACCCACCGTTCTAGGACGGGCATTTACACTAGTTAAAAAAAAATAATTAATTTTGTATCACATCAGTTTAATATAATTGTACACTGTAAATGAGATATGATTGCAATTTGATACAATCCTAAAAGATTGTGATTCAATTGTTAATGTAATAATATATCAGTCGAACTACTGATTTAAATGATGGTTAGTTAGTGTGCTTATAACACTGTAATTTTTTTTTTAACACCAACAACTAAATAAATAAGTAAATCAGTCTTTTTTTTTTTTCTCTTCTTTTTTTACGGATTTTTTTTCAATCATTAAATCTGGTTTTCTAAATTGCAAATGTTTTCGGATTTCTACTTCACATAGTTGGAGACTTTACGTATAGTCTATATGGGTTTAATGATTGGGAACGCAAATCACAGGAGAAACAAAGTTGAAATAGTATAATAAGAAGTTAGGAAACACCAAACTAAAAGTACCCTTTCAAAGTCGATCAACGAAGTAGAAGCAGCATCGAACGTGGTTAGTGCTTGAGGGGACGATCACAAGACAGCTGTCGTTGCTACCGAAACACTCAAGGCCTGAGGACACGAGTTGTGACGTCATCACTAATCGACCGACTTCTCACTAGTGTTGGGATTCACACCGGAAAATTTTGAATAGCAATTTTATTTTATTTTATTTGTGGAATATCTATCATCTGATAAAACAATAATAACTATTTAAACTTACTGGTGAGAATTCGGAATCCCTAAATAAAAATTCGGCCAGATACGGAATGCCTCAGTATTGCCTCATCTGGTGGATTTTTTATTGGGGGATTCCAAATTCTCAACAGTAAGTTTAAATAGTTATTATTGTTTTATCAGATGATAGCTCTTCCACAAATAAAATAAAATAAAATTGCTATTCAAAATTTTTCGGTGTGAATTCCAGCACTAGTGAGATATCGGTCGATTAGTGATGACGTCACAACTCCTGTACTCAGGCCTTGAGTGTTTCGGTGGCAACGCAGCTGCTTGTTATTGGCGAAATTTGAGTATTTTTAAAAATATATTCGAATATTTTATGCCATGTATTCGAATGATTTTAAAGAATATATTATAGAATATATTCGAATATTTTTATAGACACTCTAAATTATGTCTATAGAAATTTTTTATAGAAGCTTTACAGACATTTTTATTGAACTTCTACACATTTTTCTACAACTTTTAGTTTAACTAGCTTTTAGAAAAACCGGCCATAATTCTATAAGTTAATATATAACCTTTTCGATAGTTTTTTATGGAATTCTATAGGAAATTTTTGTGAAGCATCCAATTCGCTGTACTTTAGAAATTTCAAGGGAAAATACTGAGCAATTATTTCAAGTTTAATTGACATAAAACAAATTTAAACTCAGAAAATAATAGATACAAGATCATCTTCAAGAAACCTTCATTTTTTAAATGCAAAACTTATCCTACATTGTAACATTCATTAATTGATGTATGAAAAAGCTAAATAAGCAGTAAAAAATTGAATAAATATTATGTTTCATTTAACTAATAAAATATTTAAATTATATCAAACGCTACAAAGTTTTTCAAAATTATGAAAGTTATGGAAAAAAATACTTGTTTTTTAGTGTGTACATGTTTTGCATAATTTAATTTTTAAGCAACATGATGAAGAAAGAAACTGACAAAAATATGATTATGTATAAAATCTGTGATTATCCATTTATTAAATGTAAAAATGTTATATAATTAGGATTTTTTTCATTAGTAGGCATTCCAGATTCTAGAAATAGAAATCTCAGGTTTTCAGAGTACAGGAACTTATCTAGTTTTATTAACTTGGAAATTCTAAATAAATACTTTTAACATCTTTAGCAACTGAAATCTTTCTAAATATATTTTAAAATTTGCATATTTGTATATTCACAATTGAACTTCTTTCTAAAGAGAATATTTGCGAACGCTGAAAGGAAAATTATATTATTTTAAAAAGTTAGAAATTGCGTTTAGGTTGCAGTAAGTCACTTCGACACATTCCAAGATGGCTTTTTTATGAAAACAGATTTGAAATTTTCAATTTAAGAACGCTAGTAAGATAGTATGTGAAACTAAAGTAATGTTTATAAATGTTTGATTGAAGTTCTTCAGAGCTTTTTACTGTAAAAGGAATTTTTTTATAAACAAAATGATCCTCTTAAGTTAAAAGCTTTTTACTTAAATGTGATTTTTATTTCAAATAATATTGTAGAATTGTGGAATATTTTATACATTATTTTATCAACATTTATTATAAAAAGTGCTGGCATAAGACACACTCAGAAATTCTTTGAAGATGTAAAATTTTCTTTTCTTTCTAACAAATAACGATTTTTTTTCCATTCAGAGAACCTAAACTCATATTTATGTTTGTGTCAGCATAAAATGTTAAACTATTTTTATCTCTAAAAGTAAGTTAAAAATTTCGTAATAATGTATTTTAAATTTGATTTAAAATTTTCGCAGTTGTTAATGATATTTAAAATTTATCATGGAATTTAATATCCTTGATGCAGATATTTCGGTGTTGGAAAAAAGAAAAAAAAACCGCTTGTTTGATAAATTACCCATCATTTCGGATCGGAATAAAATCCGTAAAATATTATTTTACTGACTAGTTCCGTATTTTTACGGAATTTATTCCGAGCTGGGTCGGAAATTATTCCGGTACGACAGGGGCAACTATTTTTCCGATTCCTACCGGAAAACTGGCAGCATTTTTTTACAGTGTACAAAGGATAAATTTGTCTATTAATTTACGAATATATAACATGAAAACGAATGAAAATATATAATAACTTCATGTTAGTCACCACCATTTTGAAAGTAGTTCTTTGTATTTAAAAATCTCAGAAACCAACATTTTTTTAATATTTAAACAATTTATAAAAACAAAGTTTTTGGAACCAGTGACTATCGGAAACATTTCCGTGTACGTTTTTAAGGTATATTTTTCAATTTTCTGAAACCATAAGATCGGTTTTTCGTTTTCATTAATTTCTCAAATAAACAATTTCAACTGCGTAATTGAATTTATATATGCAGCAGAAGGAGAATAATACTAATATTATTTTTTTTTATTTGACGTACTTGTCTTAAAAAAAATCGGTTGAACATACAAATGTTTTCTCGAGAATTAATAGCGTCCGAAAGATATATTTCCAGAATAATCCCTGATTAGCACACAGTAAACTCTGTTTCAAAAGGTTTCGAAAAATCAGTCACTGAGTAAAACGATTTTTTTTAAGATTCTTTATGTGTCGAAATTATATTGTTTTCTGGCTTTTCTAACGGTAAATAAGATATTCCTTATTTTTATGTCCTAATTATATTATATTTTCCTAGATGAAGAAATATATGTCTCTTTTTTTACATTGCTGATGCGTCAGTTCCTATACAAAATATGCATTGCAGTACCTTTAGATTTTATATGTGGCATGTAGTAAGCAGTAAACAAATTCACACAGAGTGGTATGAATTTTTTTAACTATGTCGGAAAAATAAAAGATAAATGTTGGAAGCCATTACCAATGAATTTGAGCAAATAATTTTCTGTGTTTAATGAGAATGAAATATTTTATATGCCCATTCCTAACAGCGTACTACCAGACTTTTTCCTAGCACAGTCAGTCTGCGAGAGAACAGAAATGAAAACAGATGTGTGTAGCTCTAAAAGAAGAAAAACTATCTATGTGATTAATTATTATATTTATCTTAATTGTTTTTGTACCCGTCAGTAAAGTATTTTGTCTTAAGATCTTTGATTCTGAATGAATGGAATTAGATTTATTGGCAGTAGAAGAACAAATGTTAGAAGAATGTCGTTGTTTTATTTTAAACGTTTCTGCTTGATATTGAAACGAACATTAATAAACGAAACAATAGAAAATAGAGTGGAGCGAAAAAAGTTTTCTCGAAATTTACATTGCCTGAGTCATTATATGGTGTTAAACTGACTGAAACAATTTGTGTCTAATCTCAGCTCAAAATGATACGAGCTTCAGGTTTCACACCTCAAGGGAATATTTCTATTGCCCTTTGTTAAAGATTTAATCCCCTTCTATTAAACAAATAATAATTAATTAATTATATAATTAATTAATTAATTGCATATATAAATAATATGTAAAACAATATTAATTAATTAGGTTTTATTTAATAAATTATTTTATTAAAACGTTATCGTCAGTATTAGAGAGCGCATTTCGTAGATAAATAGCAAATTTATACTCCAAAATCCAATAGGTGGTTGCACGCATTTTAATCAGTTAACTATTTTATAATTACCTAAGCAGACATGTGACTTTTATTGTGTGGACTGATTCGTTTTAATGAATATTGTCTTAGTTTGATGCTTGTGATTTTTTCAACTAATAATTTATAGACACTATTTTTTTTTTTTTTTTTTTTTTTTTTTTTTTTGACAGAAGAATACGAACTTTTAATTTAAGCATGACATGAACTAGGAGTGAAAATTTTGTTGTAATTTTGGAATTCCGGTACAACTAAAACAAACAGTGTTATCCGCGTCTCCTGATTTAATGAATCATTTCCCATAGATAAACTAGTATGTTGTGGCCATCACAAAATTTTCTTCTATATAAATCACGTCAATTAAACATTTAAATAGTACAAGACATTACATCAATTTAGCATCTATTCATATCAAAGTATATCTGAATTTGAATTTTGATAAAAATTCGTGCCTTAGTTTTGGAGATAGAGCTATAGCGGAAATTCTGAAAACTGTAGCATATAAGCGCCACCTGTTGAGTGATTTACACCAATACATAAACAGCAATAATTGATATCCAGGTACACCTGGATCTGAAGTTCTTTGAAAATACAAGCATTAGTTCTTGAGATAGAGCTATTGCGGAAATCAGCATAGCAGCGCCACCTACTGAGCGATTTACACCAATCTGTATAAAATGACAATTCTTGTCAAGGACTAACTGATTCTAAAGTTTGATAAAAATTTGTGCATTAGTTCTTGAGATACACCTATAGTGAAATTCTGAAAAATACGGCATAGCAGCGCACCCGTTAAGCGATTTACACAAAAATGTAGAAAATGTCAATTTATGTAGAGGATTAACTGATTCTGAAGTTTGGTGAAAATTATTGCATTAGTTCTTGTGATACAGCTATAATGGAAATTCTGAAAAGTGCTGCATAGCGGCGCCACCTGTTGAACGATTTGCAACAAAACACAAAGAGCACTAATTCATATCAAAGCATACTTGAATCTGAAGTTTGATGAAATGAAAAATTCTTCATTTATTATTCATCCAGTATTAAACAACACCTATGCAGTAAATTACGCATAGGACATCATTATCGCTGAATAATACACAAAACCTAAAAAAACAAAAAAAGAAAACAACAAAAAAAACAGATATCGTCATTCAAAAAATTCGACACAAAAAAATCGGCAATTCCATGATTCATAGGCCTTCATTTGTTTGTAATATTAATATAGATACTTAAACATAAATTTAGTTTATAACAGCTCCCTGTCTTTTCAGAAATCATTCATTATTATTTTTTCGATATAACGCGTATTTTCAGTTTTTTTTTTTTTTTTTTTTTTTTTTTTTTTTTTTTTTTTTTTTATGGGAGAATGGCAACAAAAAGATATCATTGCTATTTTTTCTTTGCTTTCTACCGATATGGAGTAATTGAGTTGCTTAAAAATTAAACAAATATCGTTAAAAACTAAAAAAAAAAAAAAAAAAAACTAAAAAAATAAGATGCTGTTTTCAAACAAATTGCAATATATATTTTTTTTCCAATACGACGGTATAAAAAACGAAAATGTGCTTTGCTTAGAAGTTTAAAGAATGACAGTAGATTATTAAATAGTGCAATGAAACATCTGCTTTATTTTACTGCTGGCTTATACAACGTAACTTTATTTTTTGGAGACGACACAAAATAAGCTGGGAGAAGGAAATAACATATCGGGGGCTAAAAAACAGCATTACTCGATCTTTTTCATGTTTCAGCTTGTTAAAGAGGCGTTTGACTTTGGTCAGATTATCCATAGACAAGAACTGTCCTCTTCTGCATCTTGATGATATTATACTACCAACATTGTCATTGCCTGTGTAAGAAGGTGATTACATCAAACTTTGTAGCCTTCAAACCACAACTTACTTGAAAGATGAATTACCGGGTGAGTTTCAAGAATGCAGCAGTCTTTAAATCAAAGAATTCTTCAACCAATGAGACAATTACATCATGCCTCTTCATATCCTGATTTAGTTCAGGTTTTCACATGTTTAAATGCAATAGGTAAGGATTTGCAACTATGATGTGCAGAGTGGTATTTCATTTATAATTTGTGTTCTCAAATACCTGCCACACCCTATATGTAATTCACAGAAAATATTAATGTTTAGTATACAAAAAATATACGAACATATCGCTCACCCGCAAGAAAAGTGACACATCCAGACAAAAGTAAATTTCAGAAGAGAAAAAAAAAAAAAAAAAAAAATACATGATTTTTCTGTGACTTGAAATTACAGCACTTAGCTCAGCATCCAGGTGTAAAAACGCGCATAAAAGTATGAAACCCCTAAGAATGGAGGCATGGGATGAGGTTTAGATAAACTTACCTCCCCGCACAATCCACCTTTCTACTGTGGTCTCGAATGGACAAATAGCGTAATAAAGTGATTTTTCGTATAACTACACTTATGGAACTTTTCGTGTAGCAAGACACAAATATAATAGAGATATTTATGGAATAAAACGCAAAATGAATTTTTGCGAGATGTGTTACTTTTCTTGCGGGTGAGCGATATTTTCTTAACCTTCTCAACACCGCCAACTGATATATCCATCCACTAAGTTACAGATTTCATTGAAATGGAAGAATTATTTAAATTAATGCAATTCTACAAATCTAATTCTTAAGAGTATTGTAGGTCGACATTCTCCTATGCCGGCTTCTTATTACGAAACAATTTAATGTGTTAAGTCGAACAATCACGTCTTGTTTTTATTTCATATTACTGGATTAGTACTGCAAATTAATCAGCCGCTGGTGATGTTGTATAGCAATCATACCACTTAGCACAAGCATCGCTATTGGGGGTATCAACTCTGTGTAAATTTAGCAGCTGTAGAGCAATAGGTATAGTACAATCAAACTCTTATTTATTCATGATGAAGACAATGCAGCGTGAGTGGTGAAAAAAGGCGTATGGAGAAATATGGGGTTTTCCCAAATAAAAGCATGGAAACGTAGTCATAGGAAACTGTTTATTCCATCAGAACATAACAACATTAAACAATTCCCACAGGATGAGAAATCAGAGCATTCCATTCGAGCATGAACTAGTTACTCATGCGGAATAGATGTTTGCATTTAGATGATGCATTTTTTTTTTTTTGGGGGGGGGGGTGTTGCCGGGTGAAATTTTGGTGGGAAGTTACAAATTCGGATTCAGCGACCCAAAAACATAACGTGAGTCGAAATCCAGAACTAGCATCAATTTTCCTAGGTAAAATCCCCTATTGCCTGGACTTGCATAACTTAGTGCGCGTAGCGCCGCAGTGCATGTTCAAACGCAGCCCTCCTCCTCCCCGTCATCCTACGTCATAATATCATGTATCCTATTTGTTGCAAATTTTTTCTACTTTTTTAATTTCTACATAATTTCCCCCTAAAACAACAAAAAATTTAATTTACAAACAACTATTTTTGGGGAGGGGTGGGGGGCGGGGGGATTTTGGGGGGAAGTTAAAAATTCGGATTCAGCGACCAAAAAAACTTAAAGTAAATCTTATAAGGAAAGTTCGGAGTTGAAACGGGGGGGGGGGGGCGAATGTAAACAATGTGAGTGGTTAAGTGAAATTGCGCAACTTAGTCTACGCAGTACCGCGGCGCATGTTCCTAAGCAGACCCCCCCCCCCCCCCAATTCATCCTACGTCATAATGTCATATATCTTACTTGTTCCAAATTTTGTCTACTTTCTAATTTTCTAGATACCTTTTCCCTAAAAGAATTTAAAAAAAAATTGAGTTCTTTATTAAAAACCTTTTTTTTTTTTTTGGGGGGGGGGGGGTTACCAAAATTTGAGAGATTGCCGGGGGAAATTTTGGTGGAAAGTTACAAATTCGGATTGAATGAATTTGAAAGAAAGCTTCCTTGTCTATGGGCAGTCATCAAGAAGTTATTCATCTTAGTATAAATTACAATGAAAAGTACAAAAATATAAAAAGAATGCCCAAATCTCGAAAAGGGGCTGAAAAAATTACGAACGATTTCATTGACCCCGCAAACAGTATTCTGTTTGATATTTATGTACGCAAATGTTAAAATTAGTAACAATGCAAGTGTTCGACGAAAGTTCCATGTATGGAACGAATTTTTTAGAATACCAACGACATTGGAGAAATATGGAAATAGGATGAATTGACATTTCTGCAACAGAAAAATTGAAGCGTGTTAGATAAAGCCAATGCAAAAGTAAAAATGTGAAATCTAAGTCAAAGGAACTGAAAGATGAAACTTCTAAAAATGTTACAGATTTAGAGCAAACACCGTCTTAGGATCTGATTTAGAATTGAAAGATATCTGTGAAGATGATAACGATAAGTTACAGGGAAACCAAATGTCGAAAAACAATTGATAATAAAACTCTCATAACCTCCAAGACAGGCAAAATGAGAATATCACTGCTAAATGTAACAATTCCTTGGTATAGACCTGGAGTATCGGATAGGTCATATCCTATCATTCCATCTGCTGTGCTTCGTGATACAGAGATTGTATCCAAAGATACCCCTTCTAAAGTTATTAGCAGGAATAAGCTGAGTAGAGAAAATCGAAAATTACGAACACAGCTTAATTCTACACAAGTAACAGTAGTGTACGCCAGCTACATCGATGGAAGAAAGGGCAAAACTATAATGCAAGAAAAGAAGGGAAGATATATATATACGACTACAGTTTCTGAACAGAGCATTGTTTTGTTGTCATACCTGGCCTCTATCTCTTTAACACCCTGGCCCCACCAGTGGCTGAGAGGTTCTGCTCTCGAAGCTGGTAGACGGGAGGTGCTGGGTTCGAACCCAATCGCGCCCGTCGGCCTAATCGTTCGGAGTTTTCGTGGTTTTCTTCGAACCGTGGATTTCCATGCGTTAATACGGATTAGGTTCCCTTAGAAAGACCTCCACGGAAGGCACTCTCCCTAGGGCCTATATCCCTCGTGTAGATAATTGGCCGTCAACAATCAACCCAACCCAACACTTTAACACCGAGAAAGCTGAAAATTCTATTACTCTTAAAGCCTAATACATGAACGGGGATTTGAAAAATCGACTCGTCCATTCCCCGCTTTTGAGTTTTCTTACACTCATAAATGAAGAGGCGTCATAGAAATGTCATTTTGATGTATATGTTTATTCCCCACCACATAGAAAGCACATTACCACGTTCTTTGTTTTCAGAAACTCCTGAAGTTACAACTCTTTGAAAAAGTAATCGCTTTAACTTTTTTCAGTTGTTAATTCCATTTTTTTTTCTTTTATTCTCTTTTCACCTCTAGGAAACATTATTTATAGACCATCCGCACTCTATATGTTTTATCGGAAAGGTCCCTTTACAAATTATAAGAATTATTAAAAATACTATTCAAAGCTGGAGTAGCACAGTTGAAACTTTGTTCCAGCTTTGAATATGATTTAATCCAGTTGGAAAAAATATTCGTTCCCTTCATTATTAAAAATACTTTTTACAAAGGGAAAGTATAAAAGCATCTTACAAAAATTTGAAAATTCCATCCAGGTGTGAACTGTAGATTCTTAATTTAACCCCTTCGGGACGAGCGTCTTTTACAGAATGTTTAATCTCTCATCACCGGTTTTTCAAAACAGAAAATTTTGCATGATTGAATCGGGAAAATGTTCGGATTAAATAAGGCAAAATTTACAATAAATATTTACTGCTGAGAATAATCACGGATACTGAGCACCTTACGTGGCACGTATACCGGTCGCTCGTTTACAAGGGGTTAAGAGTAGAGATATTGAAGTTTTTTTTTCTCCAAAAAAATAAAATATTTATCATAAATACCAAATTGATTATAATATGTCAAGATTTTTTAAATGTGTTTTAGCAGCAGAATAAATTCAGGACACAATGTTGTTTTAAAAATTACGTAAAATGATTTTATTAATCAATAATGCACGAAAACTTGTTAAAATGAAACATGTCTTTAGCGGAATTATGTCTTAAACGGAAAAAAATATTCTAGGTTCAAGGGGTTGGGGTTGATTTATGACGGCCGATTATCTGCTCGAGGGATATAGACCCGGGGGGGAGAGTGCCCTCCTTGGGGTCTTTCTAAGAGAACCTAACCCGTATTTACGCTTCGAAATCCAAGGTTCGAAGAAAACCACGAAAACACCGAACGATTAGGCCGACGGGCGCGATTGGGTTCGAATCCTGCATCTAATGTCTACCAGTCTAGATCCAAAGGAAGGTACTCACTAAATTTGAACTTCGTTTAAACTAAAACTATTCGCCGTCTCTAAACGGTTGCGTTTTTAGAGGGTTTTTTATATTGGGTAATCGAAAGAATATAATAATAAATTGGAACATTTATAACTATATATTATAAATATTTTTAATATAAAAATAAATGATAACAATAAATTGCAAAATTTTTAGTTATTAAGACTTAGTATCTGATAAATGAAGAGTTAACTCGAAGAACTCAGATTTTATGTGAAATATTTGTGATTTTCTCTCATTTGACATGCATTACCAAAATTAAACTGAAATTTATAATCCAGATCCATTATGAATTTCAATAATATCCATTCTGTAATCAATTTGTTAGTGGTGAACGATTGCTATCTACTCCAGTAAGTGTCAGTTCGGATCACGCTAAAGAATTGGTTGGTCATCTCATCGCCATGCTACAGTAAAGCTTCGTTAAACGGAATTTGTATATAACGGAATCATGTTGTAAATGAAAAAGAATTGAAGGATAGCCTGAAGGTATATCTTAAAGTTATAACTTCCTAGAAATAAACTTCTTTAAAACGAAAAATATTGTTTCTGTTTTCATATGCTTTTACTATATTTCCAATTTATCTTAAATCTGCTGTGTTGCCGTTTAGAAGCGCCATCTATGTGGTTTGTTTTGAAACTTGTGTGTTGGGTTCGAGACGCCGATCAGAGGAGTAGTGTAAATATCGGCTCTCGATCAATTTATTGTTTTGTGAATTAAAATTTAATTAGTAATACAGTCCGCTAGTTTTATTTTATTGTGAGTTGTGTGCAGTGATTATTTGAGAAAGAGCTGTTGGCGGGAACACCTATTTTTTGGTCCCTCTACCCGGAGTAAAAAACAAGCATTTATTTAATCGAGTATAAAGTGGTTTCGATTCAACGAGTATATGTGTACCGAAACGAATTAAGTATTTTCTTTTTTATGAGACTTTGTGCATTTCCTTTTAATCTTATAAGTTATAATATTGCTTTAATAGTGTGGTGTTAAAAAGTATATACTTTATTACGAAGAGTTTAAGTCAAGCAGTTGTTTTGATTCAAGAACAAAAATAATAATGTTCTTTCAGTGCAGAGTTGCGCAATCATAAGTGATCATTTAATGCAGAGAATAAACGGAGTTATTTCGAAATGCTGATTTTGAGAAAACAAAAAATAAATAAAGTTGAAAACGACGAGGTAATTTCACAGGAAATGAGTCATATAAACAAAGGAGGTAATAAATCTAATTTGGATGTTTCGGCTCCAGTATTTCAGCCTTTCCCAGCTAATAATCAAAACAGTTTATTTTCAACGACATGTAATTTGGCTAATGAGTTCAAAGCTGTGTTACTTACAACATTTGTTTGTTTAATAAGAGATAAATTAGGTAATTTTCATGAAGTACGAGGTTTATTAGACGTTGGAGCAAACTCTAACTTTATGAGTAAAAGGTTAGTAGATAAACTTAATTTGAAAAGGGAAAAGACTAACATTTCTATTTCAGGCATAAATAATTTATCGTTGAATGGTAGATCTAGGGTTAACACAACTGCTTCAAATAGAGATAAGGATTTTCATTTTAATTTAGATTTTTTAGTCGTTCCAAAAATTACAGAATTTACGCCGTCTACGCCGCTTGAGACTTCTATCCCATTACTAATTAACATCAAATTAGCCGATGAAAAATTTAATGTCCCAGGCCCGATTGATTTGCTTTTAGGTGCAGAGAATTTCTATGAATTTTTAAGACCAGGTGAAATTTATCCACAATCATTAAATACTAAAATTGTGTTACAAAACAGTGTATTCGGGTATATTGTCAGTGGAAGCCTTCCGGCTAGGGGTGAAAGTAATATACATTGTGGGTTAATTACAGATAATTTGGAACTAGAAAACGTAGAGAGAGAGTCTGAGATTTCTAAAACTGAGGAAGCAGAAATTTGTGAAGAACATTTTCTGAAAAATTATTCTAGAACTGAAAATGGACAATATATGGTGAAAATGCCGCTAAATGAAGATCCATCTTGTCTTGGCGAATCAAAACAAAAGGCAATGAATATTTTAAATTAATTATGGAAGCGCTTAGTTAGAGAACCTAAAGTTAATGATCTTTATAAAGCATTTATGGAAGAATATCTAAGTATGGGTCACATGGAAGAAGTGATAGAATCTGAAGAGCCAGAAGTCACTTATTATATTCCACATCATTGCGTATTCCGTACAGAATCAAGTAGTACACCATTACGAGTCGTGTATAATGCCAGTTCCTTAACTTCTACAGGGAAATCATTAAACAGTTTGCAGTTTAACGGAGGAACAATCCAAGATGAGTTATTTTCTATAATGTTGCGATTTCGAAAGCATTAGTTTGTTTTTGTCGCTAATATTTAAAAAAATGTATCGTATGATATTAATACATCCGAGTCAACGTGATTTATTACGAATAGTATTTAAACCTGAGGTGAATGAGCCAGTAAAAGTGTACAGGTTATGTACCGTGATTTATGGCACAACTAGTGCTCCTTTTTTAGCTACAAGAACCTTAATGCAATTATCCAGAGACGAAGGAAATGAATTTCCTTTAGCTGCGAATGTGTTGTTGCAGGATGTGTACATGGATGACATCCTAGCAGGATCAGATGATTTAGACACAGCTAAGGAGATTCAGCAACAACTGATATCTTTGTTAAGTAGAGAAGGCATGGATTTCCATAAATGGGCAGTAAATAATTTTGCTCTTTTGTGTAATAATTAAGAATCTGAATATTCTTTTTCTAATGAGACAAAAACTTTGGGAATATTGTGGAAGCCTCAACCAGATTGTTTTGGGTTTAACTTAATTATAGAGGAAAGCGAATTATACACTAAACGATCAGTCTTGTCACAAATTGCTCGAATATTTGACCCTTTGGGTTTGATAAGTCCAATAATTACAAGGGCCAAGGTGTTTCTGCAAAAATTATGGTTGCTGAAAGTAGATTGGTGTGATTATCAACCAATGAAAGAAAATAAAGAGTGGAATGACTTTCTTACTTCCTTAAAGAGCGTAAATCTGATCAGTATCCCTAGATGCATTCTTATTGATCAGTCTATTTGTGTAGAACTACATGGATTTCCCGATGCATCTGAAATTGCTTATGGAGCGGTCATTTACGTGATATCTACTAATTCTTGTGGTGATTCTGCTGTTAAGCTACTCACTAGTAAATCCAGAGTAGCTCCTCTAAAGCATAAGCATGTCACTATCCCGCGTTTTGAACTTTCTGCTGCAGTTCTGCTATCTAAGTTAATGAAGAAGGTGTTAAGTGCCTTAAAACTAGAAATTTCTAAAACTTATTTTTGGACAGATAGCACCATTGTACTTGCATGGTTAAAAAAAGAGTCAAACGATCTTAAGACGTTTGTAGTGAACAGGATATCGATTATACAAGGTTTAACGTCGGTTGAACAGTGGCATTGCGTACCTTTCAAGCAAAATCCTGCAGACCTTATTTCTAGAGGTATAGATCCCATCAAGATTCAACAGTGTGATCTGTGGTGGTTCGGTCCAGCATTCCTACAACAGCCTGAGGTGGTCGAGTGTCCTAATAGCAATCCTGCTGAAACCAATGAGCTGTTTTTGCGTGAATTGAAATCACCATCAGTGACTCAAGTATGTGCCTTAGTTAACACTCTTGAACCTTTAGACATCATTAATAACTGTTCTTCGTTCATCAAACTACAAAGAGTAGTAGCATGGTGTAAAAGATTCATATATAACTCTAGAAACCCTTTATATCCTACAGCTGGAACTTTATCTAGCAGTGAACTCTCTCAGTCTTTATTGTGCATTGTAAAGAACATTCAAAGGACTTCATTCGTGAAAGAAATCCAGTGTTTATAAAGAGGTACTGCTATCCCTAACAATAGCAAACTGATAAACTTGTGTCCATTTTTAGACAGTGATGGCCGCATTCGTGTTGGTGGCAGACTGAAAAACAGTAACTTATCCGATCACCAAAAATGTCCTATGATTATCCCTGCAAAACATAATTTTACATTTTGTGTTATTAATTATTTTCATGTTTTATATTTTCATGCAGGTTCAGAAACCACAATGTGTCTCATCCAAACTAAATTTTGGATTTTAGCTGGCAGAAATGTAGTTAGAAAAATCATTTTTAATTGTATTATTTGTAAGAAAATTAATTCTAAAATTACGCAGCAACAGATGGCTGATTTGCTAGCAGCAAGAGTAACGGTATCCAGAGTATTTACGCTCACTGGATTAGACTACTTCGGTCCTTTTGAGATAAAAATTCAACAGGAAGGAGTAAACAGGTAAAGAAGGTTTTTATTTGTATTTTTGTGGGTTTTACTACAAAGGACTTGCATTTTGAAATTGTCAATGATTTAACAAGTGCAGCGTTTTTAGCAGCACTTAAACGCTTTATTGCGAGACGAGGCAAACCTTCTGATATCTTTAGTGATAATGGCGGAAATTTTGTTGGTGCCAATAAAGAATTAAGAGCAATTCTCAGATCTTTATTTAAGGATAAAAGGGAGGAGGAAATTCAAAATTATTTAGCTAATGAAGGAATTAAGTGGCTTTTTAATCCCCCTTCAACCCCTCACTTTGGAGGTTTATGGGAGGCAAGTGTTAAATCACATAAATATCATTTAAAGCGTGTTGTTGGTACAATTATTTTAAGTTATGAGGAACTCTTCACTCTTATTATTCAAATCGAAGCTGTTCTTAATTCTCGTCCACTCTGCCCTCTTTCAAATGATCCAAAAGATGTTGAAGCTTTGACAGCTGCTCATTTTCTTATTGGCTCATCTTTAATGGCCTTACGTGAACCGAATTATACTGAAATCCCTATGAATAGGTTAAGCAGATGGCGATTAGTTCAGAAATTGACACAACATCTTTGGAAAAAATGGTCATCAGAATATTTAAATAAGCTCTTAAATAGACCAAAATGGTATAAAGGAAGGGTAGAGATAAAAGAGGGAGATTTAGTTTTAGTAAAAAATCCTGATAATTATAGCCCTTTAAAATGGCATTTGGCAAGAATTGTTAAAATCCATCCAGGCCAAGATGGTATAGTTATAACTTTAAGGGATAAAAATGGCACATATAAAAGGCCAGTGGCCAAAATTGTTGTTTTGCCTCATGTGAATTAAACCACATTAACTGCTTGAATTCATACATTTTATTTTAATTAAGCAAAACTTTTGTAGTGTAGTGTATTATTATATTTTTGTGTTTATATTTGTAAATTTAACCTTTTACCCGCCAACGTTCCACAAGTGGAACATAAACTATGTGGTGCTGTATATTTTTAAGTATTTGTTTAATCTGTTTGAAATTTTTAATATATCTTTTTAAAAGATATGTTTTAATGGATTAAAAAATATTTTTTTATAATTTTTTGTGGTTTCTGTTTTGGAGCTTGTTGAAATGTAACAAAAAACGTAAATGTCGTAGACTGTGCTTTTTACTCTATCTATAACTTTAAAATTCAAATGTGAGTGCTGTGATGATTATTATTGTATTGCTTAGTATTGTTTATTACGTTTTATGCATAAATGAATGTTTTATCTTATTCCGTTTTTGTTTTATGATCATTTGAATGGCAATGTTCCGCATGTGGAACGTTGGCGGTTCAGAGTACAAAATTATCTTATAGTTACTTTTTTTAGGATCTTGATCATTTTTACTGGGCTCCTTCGGGCGATTATTTTTTTTTATTATTTTCGTACCAGTATTATTAAAGAATAAATTTTATGATATATATCTCTTGAACCTGTTGCCAAAATGTCTGTGGAATATTTTTGAACCAATAAATGCCAATAAAATTTACAAAAGAATTGAAAAAACAAGAAAGAGGAAATTTTGATTATTATAGTGACGAGAAAGTTGTTTGCGTACGATGGAGTGACAACAGTATCGTTACTGTTATATCAAATTGGGAAGCTAACACATCGCTAACTCAAAGTGGAACATGATATTCTCGAAAATTGAAGCGAGAAGTTTCAATCAAATAATCTCGATTGATTACGATTGTATAATTAGAAAATGGGTAGTGTAGAATTTTTGGAATATCTGCTTTAAACATATCGTTCAGTACTTCGATGATAAAATGGTGATGAAATCTGTTTGCAAATGAACTAAATATGGCTTTTGTTACTTGTCAAGCAGTAGGTTCAAAAGAAACCCTGAGCCATTTGGAGTTTCGTTGTGAAATTGCGACTGTTGCCATAAAAATTGGATTTGATGTTTGAGAAAGGGAATAGAAAGTACTACTGCTCCAGTTAGTATGGGCATTATCACATCATTCAGTAGCTATTGTTTTTAATCTACTACTCAAGAAGATTCTCAAATCGATAGAAAAACATGAATAAATGGTGTGAATATTATGGAAAGCGTATGCATGAAAAATGTTTTCAGGCCTTTCATAAACTTTTTGCTGTTAGTGACTAGTTAACATGTTCCTAAAATAGAAACATTTTTTTTTACTTTACCTTGTTTCCTTTGTATTGTTATGTGTGCAGTGCTGGTATGATTTCGAAAGAAAAGTTCGCCAAAATGTACAGATGTTATTCGTACAGCCAACGTTCCACAAGTGGAACATACCTGTAACTCCACTTCTATTTTACATAACATCCCAAAATTCGGCACGCAACCTTAGAATTAATCGAAATCGTCTCAAAAAATTTTTCAAATTAATTTGACAAGCAGTTCATGGTGCGGCTGGTAAAAGGTTAACATTTCATTTAGTGTATATGCTGAGAAAAAATTTGTATTATTGAGATTGTATTCTAAATTGATATCGTATTTATAGTATTGAATGTTTGAAACATTCAAGGCCCGGCGGTATGTTGCCGTTTAGAAGCGCCATCTATGTGGTTTGTTTTGAAACTTGTGAGTTGGGTTCGAGACGCCGATCAGAGGAGTAGTGTAAATATCGGCTCTCGATCAATTTATTGTTTTGTGAATTAAAATTTAATTAGTAATACAGTCCGCTAGTTTTATTTTATTGTGAGTTGTGTGCAGTGATTATTTGAGAAAGAGCTGTTGGCGGGAACATGCTCTAAAAATATATTCATGCGTGTGTGTTTCCCCACTGACACAGTAAAAAAAAAAAAAAATCCGTAAAAATACTAATTTTTTTCTAGGAAACTTGGATTCCTAGAACTTTTTATGCAGCGGCAGCAACAAAAATTCCTGTAACAGACGCTGTTACAGGAATTTTTTTTGTTGCCGTTACATAAAAGTTCTAGGAATCCCAATTTCCTAGAAAAACTTTAGTAACTTTACAGATTTTTTTTTTTTTTTTACAGTGTATGCGAAAACATTTTTATACATAAAAGCATGAAAACTGCAAGTATAACTATTGGAGTGAATTGGAATCGAAAAGTGTTTTTCACATTTTAATAAAGGTTCTTGATAAAAATATATATAATGGGTCAAATTACCGTATTTTATGGAAGAAACGACGCGGCGTTTACAAGTTTCAAAGTTAATTTTTTTGTCAAGTGCGGCGTTTACACCATATGCGGCATTTACAATTTTTTTTTTCCGTGCGCGTAAAATTGGGATAAGTCCCTTGCTCAACAACGCGAAACTTTTTGACGTTGCCGATAATGAAAACTGTGACATTTCCGATGATGATACCAAATCATACAGGTGGACAAAGAAAATGTACAACTCTCCCACTCAGAATTTGACGGCTGCGAATAGAAACTAAAAAAGAATTAAAGTGAATGCCACGTAAAAAGCGTCCTAAAAAGAGTGCTAGATTGCGCCGGCGAATTATAAAAATGCGGAGCGCCTAAAGGACTGAGGTCCGCGTCTCGCGCTCATGATGAATTTAATTCCAATGGACGTCACCTTAATTTAAAAAAATAGATAAAAATATTTAAAACCTGATTTACCGTATTTTATGAAAGAAACGCCGCACCCGTCGTAAACTCCGCACTCCTTAAATTGGCCTGAATAAGCTAAAAAATATTGTAATCGCCGCACCCGCTGTAAACGCCGCATCCATTGGAACGCTACTTTTGCCGACAGCGTCATATTGACTTAACTTTAATTAAAGTTTTCTGGGCAATATAGGATGCCTCGTTTTTAATATCTTAAGATGTCTGAAGTTTTATTTAAAATATTTAAATCCGATTTTAAATATTTTTATGAATTTTTAAATTAAGAAAACTCAGTTGGTATTTAAAAAAAATCGTAAACGCCGCACATGGCGTAATCGCCGCACTTGGAAAAAAAATTAACTTTTAAACTCGTAAACGCCGCGGCGTTTCTTCCATAAAATACGGTAAATAAAATTTTAGAATCTTAAGTTATTAAAAATGAGGCACCTTACACTGTTTAGAGCAGTTTGATTAAAGTTACGCCAATGAGACACTGTCGACAAAAGTAGCGTTGTCCCAGGTGCCACGATTACGATATTTTAAAGCTTTCTGAGACCAATTTTGAGGAGTGCGGCGTTTCTTCCATAAAATACGGTAGAATGCTCTTCAGCGTAGACCTTTCGCAGATTTTGATATCTTAGAAAGCAGCTTAAAACGCCAAATTTGACACCATTTTATAGAAGACGCTTGCTGTTATAGAAAAAAAGGACACAATATTTGTTTTGCTAGCATCAGAACTAGCATACTCTGAATAAACGAATTCCCCATATTCAGAAATACAAACATGTTTCAAAAAGTAGCCAGGTACAATTTTAGAAAAAAAAATCTGCAAATTAAACATTAATTTGATGAGAAATATAATACATAAATGCAGCATCAGCTTCTATATTGTATAATTGATTTACATAAAAACTAATCGCTAAATCATTTGTCAAAAAAAAAAAAAAAATCTTATCATTTTTAAAGATTAGAAGTATTATCTAATTTGAGACACAAACATCTAACATAATAAAATAATAATAATAATAATAATAATAATAATAATAATAATTTTATTTATGAGTATTTTAAGCAAAAAAATAATCAAAATTTATGCTTTTGAAATTGTCATTTTAAACGAATTTTTCAGTGCGACAGAACTGAGAATAATCGTCCTGAGATAGTAATTGCTCAGAAATAAAGATACAATTAGTTCATTGATAAATGAAAAAATCTTTTCCACTGAAAATCAGTTCAGTTGTAATTAATCGCTTGCAAGTGTGATGCCTTAAGGTTCTTAACTGCTCTGCTCAACAAGCACAAAACGTTCTGACACATTTACAAATTCATTTTTTAACGGAGAGATGTAAAATTGAAAAGCCTGGCCATGGAAGCGATTTAGAATTGAACTGTTTTTTTTCCATTTTTTGATCAATCAATTATCCATTGAGTTATAAGCCATTTCGATCATGTGACAAACCTGTTTTTCGCCCGCTCTCGAGTGATTTTTCTACTTTCGCGCGGAAATTCAGTTCAAAATGTCCAATTAGACAGTATTTTCTGAAAGATCTATTGCGTTTGAAAAAAAAAAAAAAGGAAAAACCAGCTCGATGACAAAGTTTCTGAACAACAACACCGGCTAGTTTAATGCATTTTCGAACAAAAATAAATTAACACTTATGTCAGGAAGTTGCCCTTTTGGATTTGAAAACAGCTTTAACTTTTTTTTTTTTTTTGAGGGCCGTCTTTAATTTAACGGCGTACTTGATAGTAAAAGATTGGTCACCAGTTTTGAATTTAGACATTTTTCTCTTGGCGGGAATTTGCATATCGTGGGGGGGGGGGGGGAGACTTTTACTGTAAATAAAGTACAATTTCCATTTTGCTTCTTTAACCTCCATTATCTCCATTTTCTAAATCAACATGATCCAAATAATATTGCAACTATTTCTTATTGTATCTCCCCTTTTCCTTACTTTTATTCATTTTTAATTAAATGTAATTAAATAATTAAACGCTGAAAAATAATAATTTTCAGAAGTAACAACATCATGCTCTTGAAGTAAAAATGTTTCGAAAAAGAAAATTGCCCCTCAGTGGAATCCTTTTAACTGCCAAAATAGGTAAATATAAACCACATGTGAATATTCAATCACTGTCATCCGAACAAAGCAGACGGCGGCAATAGAGACACATCCCTACGTACGGTGTGAAACTCGTCTTTTTCTATTCCTTCCACCCCTAAATTCTCCGTATACGGCCCAGAACGGCCGAGCTAGGCGTTAAGTGGCAGGGCCGTTATGGACCGGCTACAGCTTCTGAACAGAGCATTGTTTTGTTCTCATACATGGCTCTATATATTAAGGACATGTGACTCCGGATTCCGTCTCTAGTGCGGATATTATACGAAACATCAACAAAGTAGTTACAAAGAAAGGGATTATACTTTCATAACTAGTTGCCGTTGGCTGTGATCAAACGAACGTCAACGTTGGGAAGTTAGGCTTCTGAAAATCTTTGTTGCCCATAAAGTGCACTGGTTTATATGCTTATTACATACTAAACAACTGCCTCTTGTCCGCCTTTTCCAGAAGATTAACTGGAAGACATCTGGACCACACCAGTTTTTTGGAACAAAAGGAAAATACCTTTAAGCGTGAAAACCCTTGCTGTGACAAGTTTTGTATCTACTCCAGTTGTTGTGCCTGAAATTGATATAAACGACCTTAGTGCAGAATAAAAATATGACTTTTCTACAATATTTCTTGGGCAGTATCCTCGGGGGAAAATTAAAGAAAAATGCCTTTTTCTCTCTACCCTAATGGACATTTGGAAGGTTCGAAAAACGGAATGTGACTAATTATAATATATTGAGCATGAGATTAAATGTAGCTAAAAAGTTTAAAAAGACTATACTTTGTCGGAGTCGGTGTAGAAGCGGAGAGACTAAATGAAAAGGATTCTAAAGACTGGGATCAAAGATATTGCGGCGTTTTAGCACACATTAAAATTTTGCATGCCAGGCGAACAGACTCTAAAATTCTCCGCTGAAGAAAATGCGAAAATGTTATGGAAGAAAATAAAATTGAATTTTACTGTTCAAGCAGCGGATAGAAGGATTAAAGCCTGTAATGAATTGAAAGATTTAGAGATAACACTGAATTCCATGCTTAGATTATTACCTGATAAATCTGAAATGTGTGATAATATATGTTTGTTTGACAGCGGAGCAATTTGTAAAGACGCAGCGTGGTTTAAAATATCCCGAAGAAAAGGATATTTATCAAGCAGGTAAAGATTCTAAAATAGATTATAAAGGTTATAGAGGATAATAGATATATAGTATAGATTATAGAATAGATTATAGAGCTTAATAGATTATAGAGGTAATTTTATGTCTGTTACTGCTTTAATGGAGCAGTATTGTACATGTGTTGAAGAAAATAAGTGGCTGCTATTTTTTTTTTTTTTTTTATAAATATTATAAATGTCAATTAAGCAGTTAAAAGTGACAATACCTTGGATACGTGCCTGTGAGTGTAATTTTACTGATAAGTGTACTAGTTATTATTAAATGTACCATAACAGATTATGAATTTAAAGTACTTTGTTTAAAAGGAAGGAAAATATTGATCTTAAATGCATGTGATTTTATGTGTGATACATTTGACTTCAGTAAAATAACCAGGAATAATCATCCGAATATTGATATTGACAAAAGTTTTGATAATACGGAGTAGATTCATTTAAATTTATGCGGCCCTACACTAACTGGATTTGTTGACGGGGCAAAACTTCTTATGTTACTGGTGGGTAATTTTTTAGGCATTTACTTTATTTATTTTCTCAAAGCAAACATCGAAATATGTTAGATGTTTTGGGAATTTAATAGCAAGTATGAAATCCTCGTGTGTAAAAGGATTAAAAAATGGAGAAGTGAGAAAGGACTCGAATTTGTAAATACAAAATTCGATAATTATCTTCCTATTTCAGGTATGTTTCATGAAAGCATTATTGCCGAAACGTCAGTGAAGGCTTACTGTGGAGACACGAAAAGTTTTGATTTCCGTTTGTCTGTTCCGCGATAACTGCCGCAAAAAGCATCTGATGGGGATGTTGATGAGGTACTCGGACTTAGCTGTATAGTTTTTGGTTAAACTTGGTTCATTCGTTCGGGAAATATAGAACATTTTATTTTGCTCTGTAATGCTTTTCTATGGCAAGTCAGACGATTTTCAAATTTTCATTTGTTGAAAGAAATGGCGCATATAAAAAATGGATTTAAATGGCAAATTTTGCATGCTGAAATTTTTAAATAAGATTATTAAATTATTCCATTTAGTTTGAAATTATGTCAATATATTTGCGAGATTTTTTAAATTAGGTTTATAATTTTTGGGGGAACTTTATGCATGTTTTCCAATAATATAAAGCATTTTGTTTTATCAATTTGGCATAGTACATATTTCATTTTTTACCTTTTCTTTCATCAGTTGCCTAGTAACGTATTTGATCTTAATAATATTAGTATAAATGCGGCTATAATGTTTCAGTAAAGCCAACGTCAAAACGGATGAATTAATTCATTTGTATTTTTGCATATGGAGGGATTTTAGCACCAGAAATAAAAATAGGCAATATTTTATTTATTTTATTCAAATATTTTGCTTAAAAATACAAAAGTTCATTATTTTCATAGAGAATAATGTGACATTTTTTCATAAAATTTATCAATGTTTCTTTAATCGTTGCCAAGAAAATCAAAACCCTGAATAATGTTTTCTCTTAAACAATTTTCAATTGAAAGATTTTGACGTGAAACAGGAAAATGAAAAAAAAAAAATTAAGAATAAAAAAAATTAATATTTCGACATATTGGGAATAAAAAGAAAACTCTCAAGTATTTTTTAATATAACAAGATGAAAGGTTTTGAGTAAGTACGAATAGCAGGTGAATTAGACGTCATTTATTAAAAAAAAAAAAAAAAAAAAAAAAAAAAAAAAAAAAAAAAATGTTGGAATAAAAAGATCTTGGCTAAAATAAAATTAACTATTATTCACGGAGGAAAGAGATAGATGGAGATGCAGTATGCCGTAAAAACAGTTTGCAATATGATGTGCGTTATCTCTCAGATTTAAATGCTCTCATTCGGACCAAACAAAACACGCACGTGGAACAGGGACCGAATTCTTTGACTTCATCCGTGCATTTTTTCTGTAAAATGAAAATGATCTGCTTATATTTAAGTATTCTAAAGTAGCATTTCATCGTATTATGAATGAAAAACTGTATTACTAAAAATATTTTTCTCTTCTTTCTTTCTTTTTTTTTAAGCACGCCTTTGTGTTTGGGTCGAATGTAGCGGATTTTAAGGTTACATTTTTGGCGTCACTTCAAGATTTATTGTTTGCGTACGGTTAACATGAGGATTTTATTTTAAATTGAAATTGATTTAAAAAGTTACCAGAAAAAGCAGCTCATCAGAATTTCAGAACATCAGTATATAACCACTTGTTTTAACACATTTAATTTCTGAAAATTTACGAAGTATTTTGTATTCTTATAAATATTTATGTAATTTGAAAACTTTAAAAAGCGATTTGTAGGAAGTTGAATATTACGCAATCCGTGTTAAAAAACAATGACTTGCAAAGTTGACGTTGAGGCTCCTGATCTGCAGATTTACTAGTTATATATATATATTACCGCTAAGTGTATAACACTTCCGGAGTGAAGTCATCTGGATCCCTATAATCTCTAGCTAAAATCAGACATTTTATTTTAATTTTCAGAGATTTAATTTTTTTAATAAAACTGCGTAATATTAAACTGTTTAGAACGATAGCGAAAAACGGAAACAACTTGGGTGATGAGCTTCATCGAAATATGCATGTTTTTCAACATAGCTTGCGTTGAAAATAGTAGCACCAAACAATCAGGGGCGGTAAACAATATGCTATTCATTCCTTTGAGATCATTTAAAATATAGACCATGGAGGAAATAATTTTGCTCAATGGCAATATGAAACATACAAATCTAATAATATGTTACTGATTTTTGCAATCGTTTCACGATTTCAAAAACAATCTCTCTATTCTAAAAAAAGTAACTTACGCTGTCACCGCCGCCGACGGTGTTGAATTTTTTGTGACCGGAGGTCTTTCTCCGTTAATATTATGCAAAATATTACACACAAAAAAGTGAAAATTAGAGGTGTTATAGAAAAATGTTTGATAAACACGCTGATGCAGACAGTTTTTAAATCGAAGAATTATTTTAAGAGATATTTAATGCTAAATTTGGACAACATCGTTTCATTAAAAAAGTTTTATAGTAGAAAAAACTATCCATGGGAATTAATTCATTTTTAGACCATTTTATACATTAGAATTTCCCGGTGTGCAGACTGCTTTTATTTTTTTAATTTGATTCATTTTTTGAGGTTTTATTTCTATTTTAAATTCAAATTTTCAGCATTTCGAGATATTTTTTACTTACTAGAAGGGGGGGGTCTCCCCCCTACGAGCTACGCTCGCCAACCCCCCCCCCCCCCCCCCCTACCCCGTCAGACACCGCATACTCTAAAAGTACGGTAATTTGATTGGCTTTAAAAAAGATTTCGGAAGATTGAATTATAATTTAAAAAACAGTGGCGATCTCCCTATAAACGGATTTCTATTCATTTATCTTTGATTGGGGAATTTCAAAGCCAAATCCGGTGCGGTACTACTTGATTATCCCGTCGAACAATTTCGAGAAATTATATAAATCGCCAAACCACGCGTCAAATTATACAATTTGACATAATTTTTATTTTAAATATCGAAAGAACAAATAAATTAGTGCAACATTAATAAAAATACAATAAAGCGTCGAAATAAAAATAACTTGATGACGTAGAGACGTATATCTTGCTTAAAGTCAAGTTAATATGACATTTACGATCAACCGTTATTGGCATTTAATCTTATAGTTTGGCGAATGATAGATTTTTGGTCGACGGGATAACTAAGTAGTACCAAAGATACAATCGCTGTTTTCGTCTTTGATTAAGTAAAATAAGTTAAACATTTCAAAATAAGCTAATATAAAAGGAATTAATTAAACAGAGTCTTTGTATCCCGGTATGTTTTTAACAAAGCGAAAAGAAAGTTATTTTAAATAAGACATTTTAAATTAATCGTTTTTAATCTGACGTAATTTTGACCAAACTATTCTTTCTCTTTTTAATATTCACGTGAAAATACTTTTGTTAGAAATGAAATATTATTTTTGCTTTCCTAACAAATATAGTTGAAAAGTATCCTCTCAAAATATCAAATAAATGTCTAACGCAATTTCTAAATTTAAACTGTTTTGCAATATTATTTTGTGTTCGTTTTATGTAATAACTGTAATTGGACGTAAATATGACGTAATTTCTCCTGTTTAAGACTTCTAACGCATGTTAATGAATTTATTATTTTACAATTTCCTTTCTCTCTTAAAATTCACGTGTAAATATAGTTTTTATGACGTAATTTGTAATAAGTTCCTTCTCTTCGTACATAATTATTTAATTCTAATTCCAAATGTTCTTTCTGTTTATAATAGTCACGTGTAATAAAATTTTTAATTTATTTACACGTATAAATATTTTTTTGAAGCAAATATTATTGTTTGCGCTGCTTATACAGTTGGCAACAGTTTAAATTAATATCACTTTCTAAAATAGGTAAAAATATCTCTAAAAATGCTGAAAATTTGAATTTAAAATAGAAATAAAACCTCAAAAAAATGAGTCAAATTAAAAAAAAAAAAATACAGTCTGCACACTGGGAACTTCAAATGTATAAAATGATCTAAAAATGATTAAATTCCCATGAATAGTTTTTGCTCCTATAAAACTTCTTTAGTGGAACGATTTTGTCAAACTTTAGCATTAAATATCTCTTAAAATAATTCTTCGCTTTGAAAACTGTCTGCATCAGCGTGTTTATCAAACATTTCTGTACAACACTACAGATTTTCATATTTTTGTATGCATTATTTTTCTTAATATTAACGAAGAAATCTTCCGGTTACAAAAAATTTAAAACCGGCGGCGGCGGTGACAGCGGTAGTTACTTTTTTTTTAGAATAGGGAAATTTTAGAAAATTTTATCAATTTAAACTGTTGCCAACTGCATAAATAGCGCAAACAACAATGTTTGCTTCAAATTAAAAATTTATTTACACGTGACAATTATAAACAGAAAACAAAAACTTCAAACTAGAATTAAATAATTACGCATAAAAAGCGGGAACTTATTGAAAATTATTTCATAAAAACTATATTTACTCGTGATTTTTAAAAAGAAAGGATAATGTAAAATAATAAATTCATTAACATGCGTTAGAAGTCTTAAATAAGAGAATTACGTCATATTTACGTCACATTACACTTATTACGTAAAATGATCAAAAAATAATATTGCAAAACAGTTTAAATTTAAAAATTGCGCGAGGCATTTATTTGATATTTTGAAATTATATTTTCAACTTTTTTGTTAGGACAGCGCAAATAATATTTCATTTCTAACAAAAGTATTTTCACGTGAATATTAAAAAGAGAAAGAAAATTTTGTTGAAAATTAAGTCAGATTAAAAACGATACATTTAATATAACTTTCTTTTCGCTTTGTTAAAAAATACCGGGAGACAAACACTCTGTTTACTTAATTCATTTTATATTAGTTTATTTTGAAATGTTTAATTGATTATATTTAATCAAAGACGAAAACAGCCATTGTATCTTTTAACAGCAGCTTATTTTTCCTTAAAATTCCCCTGTCAAAGGGGAATGAATGGAAACCCGTTTATAGATAGATCGCCAATTTTTTTAAATTAAAATTCAATTTTCCAAAATCTTTTAAAGCCGATCAAATTAGCGTGCTTTTAGAGACTGCGGTGTGTGAACGGGTTTGACCAGCGTAGCTCGTAGGGGGCCGAGCCCCCTAGTGTTTGATTATGAAAGTTTCAGGTTAAATTATAGACCATGGAGCTCATTGGCAATATAACAATCTGAACAAATTCCATGCATTAAAATTTAATTTTAAAATGTTCATTTAAGGAGAGCGAAGCTGTGTATTAAATGCAATATTTTTATATTAGGACAATTTTAATTTTTTGCTCGAAGCCGTAAATGATTCTTGAGAATGACACAATTGTTATTTCTAGAAAATATATTCTTTCAAGTTGCATCAAGTGTGAATGCTTACCGTTTAGATTTGATTTTTCTATCTTATAACGTGTGTTGTTTTTTTAGAATTAGATAACAAATGTATTAGGAATTGAAGTGTTAGATTTTATTTTTTATTTATAAGCAAACACGCCCTTCTGGGTGGCTATCTTCTAGTTACATATAATTCTGAAAGTATTATTAATGCAGAACGCAGTAATTATGTACTACTAGAAACAGTTACATATTTAATATATGAGAGTGGGCTTCCTTTAAAATTCTTGTAAGAGGCTGTTAATTGTGGTGAACATGTGTCTAAAATTTTTAGTGTATTTTAATGATGCTACACTTTTTAAAGATACATATCTTATATGGGACATTCTCACAATCGTTTGACTTTTGGGGAAAAAAAATCTGGCGAAATTAAACTTGCTAAAATAACATTTTAATCTGATAGACGAATGCCATAATCATTCAAAATAAAGAAAAAATGGTCAGCAGCGAACATTTTTTTTTTATTTATTTAACTGAGGTTTAAGTTAAACTTGCGAGTTTAATTTTCCTTAACATTTTACCCTTATAACTTTTTATTTTCTTCCAAATTTTTACTTATGAGGAATTTGCATAGTACCCACAGGACATTCAAATAAGAAATAATAACAATGTAATACTTTTAATACAGAATTTTTGTATAACAGTGCCTTAAAGGGGTGTTAAAGAAGGGACGGTAAGGTAAAAAAAAGGGGTGGTATTGGAAAAAAGGGATGATAAAGATGGAACGGTAAGGAAAATTACCACCATTTTTAGGAAAATCATGTTAAGACTAAGTAATAGCCACAATGTTCATTGATTTTTAGAAACAGTTGTTAACACTGGATTAAATTAACTTTTTTTTTTTATTTATTTACCTCGAAAAGTGCAGGAATAAACCTGGGGTACGGTGAGTTTACCAATAAATCCACGATGCTTGAAATTGATATGTAAATGTCAATTTAAATTCTACAGTAAATTTCCTGCCAAAGAATTTTAGACATTATTTCTCTAGCATACTTCTGCATGAGAATAAACTTAAAAAAATTATGTGGCTGCATCTGAAATGATTTTCTGTATAATTTTAGAAGAGGGATGTTAAGGAATCTAAAACCCAGGGACAGAGTTTAAAAAATAATAACAACCCTAAAAATGTGTGCAGGTTAATTTTTAGCTACATATTTATATAAAACAATAGTTCCAGTTTCAGAAAAAAAAATCATCGAATTATTTTTATTGAAACAATTTTATCCAGACAGCTCCAAACTTAAAAATAAGCATCAGGGACACGGGACGGTAGATGAGTTTTCCTGGTATTTGGACCCCAAACATCGTCCAAAAGTTATTTATCTCGTTAATAGTGTTATGAAATGATGCAATGGTATATTTCTCAGTATATGAAGAAAAAACCCAAGAAAAAGTGTATTAAATAAAAAAATATTATTAAGGGACATGAAAGTTAAAAGATTGTGTGAATGCCCCATATACGTTACTAAGGTGTATTACAACATAATATGCATAGCCTATGGAGTACATAGCATTTATCGTACATTTACAGAAATGCACATGCTATTTCACGGTACAACATATAAGCGATAACTGCTAGAAAGAAATTTTCAGTTGTAATATGAATTTTTAGGCAAAGAAAATTGTAGTACATTACGTTATGTTTAAAAGTTATATGGGTCATATGGGGAGCTGCAAAAAAAATATGCTTGTTAAATGCTGTAAATAAAGTTAGATATTCGCGTAATGGGTATATGATATACAGGGTGTCCGGTCTCAACGGTGTCCAATGGCTAATTCGTAAACCGCTAGTCATAGACATATAATTCCAATTACAAAAATGTTTTAAATGAGGTAAAGAAGTATTTTTAAAGAGATTTGGGTCAAGAAAAACATTTATTTAAAAATTACGAAATTTAAATTTTTATACGGTTCCCGGTCCTATAAGTGATATTTAGTAAACTTTTCCCATTCCTCTAACAAGTACGGCAAAAAAAAGTCCCATTCATCTAACCCTAAAATTGATCGAGTTATGACATTTTCAATTTTATGACTTAAACCACTTTTCTGTAACTGAAAACAGATGAGTTGGACCAAGCTTTCAGGGGTCGTACGCGAAGTGCTTAAAGTATTATAAAGGGCGTCCACTTCAAACGATGTTCAATGGCTAATTCCTAAACCGTTAGTCAAAGACATATAGTTCCAATTACAAAAAGGTTTTAAATAATATAAAGAAGCATTTTTAAAGCGATTCAACAGAAGGTGCTTACCCCGTATAAATATTAGGGTAGTGTTAATTTTTAGTAATTAACTTTCAGATTGGTTAAAATAATTGAAGAAGTGAGTTTCAAAACTCGCCTTATTGAGAAAATCAAATTTGGGGAATTCGCGTAAAACCTTTAAATGCGCCCATTGGTATTCATTGAAAATTGGGAGATTGTAGTGTTTGGTAGAGTTATACCAATAGAATAGATTGATAGAGAAACACGATTTTTTAAATTTCGGATAAGGTCAGTTTCGAAACTGACGCCCTCAATAATTTAATATATGTTTTGATTTAACAATATTTTCCCCCTAATTTTTAATTAAAAAATAATTTAAAAAATAACTTATCTAATGAATAATTGCTGATGGGAGAGACAGTGGAATTTTCAGAAGGGTTAATGTAAAAATAATAATAATAATTATTATTATTATCGTTACAATAAAATGACAAATGGAACAAAATCTTAAAAAAAGAAAAGTTAATTAAAAAGAGAGAATGTGGGCGGTTATATGATGTCCGACCTTTAATGGATAAATGTGTGCTCTATTAGAACAAAATATTAAAATTTTGTAACAATTTTGTTATGTTTATTTAAATCATTGAAGTAATCGCACAGGTTAAATCATATAATTCAAATAATTGATGTTTATTGTAAAAGAAAATAAAAGTGATACGAGGATCATTTTCAAAAATGGACATATTAATTTCCTTAACATATTCAGAGCAGACATTCAAAAGTTATGTATAAAAAAAAAAAAAAAAAAAAAAATTAAGATGGTACAAACAAATTACTTACAAATTGAGCTTTCTTGTGTCTGTGCTTGGGGGAGAGGGGGGGAGATGTAACAAAATTTGGAGCGGAGATTTCAGGGGGAATTGATACGGCTGTTTAGTGTTCATTACTACAACAGATATTGCCGCATAAAAAAAAAAAAAAAAAAAAAAAAAAAAAAAAAAAAAAAAAAAAAATGTAGTTTTCAGGATTATAAAATATGTGTGTATGAGAGCCAGTGAGGGAAAAGTTTAAATTGCAATTTCAGGTGAAATTGAGATTATGGATTACTTATTAATTATTGCAGCAATAAAGAAGACGGACCTTTTTTCGCTAAGATTTACAGCGTGTTAATTCTTTGCACATCAGTAGATTTTCGCTTTTTTTTGAAGAATTCATCTAAATTAATCGGCCCCTTAAATTTCTACTTCCCAACTTTTTGCTTCACCTGCACTCACAGTTAAAAATCTATAGAGGTTTATATATATATATTTACTATTCTACTCTATTTGTCTAATTAAATAATGCATCTTCTAAAACTCCACGCCCGTTAAAAATTTTATTTCCTATTGTCTTAATCATAACACTTAATTATTAGAGCATAAAGATGTAATAATTTTAAAAATTATTAAATTTAAAATCATTAAAAAAAGATTCAAATTTATAATTTATATAAGCAATTATAGATTTCAATTATAATTTCATTTAAGTATAAATTACTGATTAAATTAAAAATATATAGACATACTCTTAAATTAAAAAATATTAAAAGCATATTAAATTTAAAATTATTAAAATTAATAACTTTATTAAAATGTTTGGAAAATTTTCTACTTTGTCTTTGCAGTTAGTCGCTACTTTATAGTTATAGTAAGTTCATCTCAATCCTCCCTAAAATTTATACTCCCCCCCCCCCCCCCTCCACTTTTGCTCGGCCAATACATAATGTCAAAAATTATGTATGTATTTTTCCCTATATTTTATTTTATTATGCAAGAAATAACTAACCAATCTACCACATCAACCCCCCGTAAAATTCTACTCTCTCTTCCCCCAACTCACGCGAAAACACCCGTTCGCTATTGTTAATCCCATGGAAGTATTTTTTTAAGATAGCTCGTCGCAGAATATCCCTCCCCCCTTCCCCTTCTGTTGTACAGGGGGTGATATTTACACAGTAAAATTTCAAATAACGCAAGTTAATATTTAGAATTGGTTGATTGGATAAAAAAAATAGAAAAAAATCCAAATAGAAAACTAATTTAATATAATTCTATTAATTCTAAGACAGTTTAGTTTTTCTAATTCTCCTGGTCCTCATACGAATCACTTTTTTTATCGAAACTCTATCCTCTGATGGCTTTCGTCAAGCACGATTCCCGCCAAGAATTGTCACTTTGATGCTGAAACTCTGACCAATCAAATTACGAGATACAGCATAAATGGCAAAATGTGGTTGGGGAAAAAAAAAAAAAAAAAAAAAAATATATTTTGTTTTAATATGTGAGAATGAACAAAAATCTCAAAATATATTTGTAATGTTAATTTACTATCAATGTTTAATGTTAAATTTTACATCTGACGATTATTTTTATTTCTAGTAAATTTGTGACTGACCCCTATTTTGCAGAAAAAAAGATACCCCAACTTTAAACATCTATTACTCGGTCAGTTTTAATCGCAGAGGAATGGGACTTTTTTTGTCTTACTTGTCAGTGAAACAGGATATTTTTACTAAATATCAGTTATAGGACCTGGGGACCGTATAAAAATTTAAATTTCGTAATTTTTTAAAAAATGCTTTTCTTGACCCAAATCGCATTAAAAATACTTCTTTACCTCATTTGAAACATTTTTGCAATTGGAACTATATGTCTATGACTAACGGTTTAGGAATTAGCCATTGGACACCGTTGAGACCGGACACCCTGTATAAGTTTTAAACAAGATTTTCCTCTTTTAAACATAGTTTGTATAGCGTACAAAAGTAATTAACAGGGATACATAAATAATTTTTTGCATTATGATATATGTGGATATTTTTTTTCTGATTATTTTAAAGATTTTAATATCTTTTTTAACGCTATGCAACTGCTATGCATTACTGAAATGCATTGTAACATGACATGAATTGTTTAGAGTATGGAGAGCGTGAATTCATCTTTTGTTTGCAGAAACACACTTAGTTTTTCAACTGAATTACGAGCCATAATTGAGCTGAAAAAAGCAGGCTGAATTAAGTTATAAAGATGAAAATTACGTTTTAAGTTTAAATGTGCATTTTTTAGCTTAACAAAATTTTTGAATATTATGATCTGTTCAAACATTCTGTAGGTTATACACAGGATTATTGAAAAAAAGTGTTGGCACTGATGTATGTGTGAACGTATTATTTAGAAAGTATTTATTTATGTGTGTTATCCTATTTCTTGCTGAGCTACCATTTAGTATTCTAAGAAATTTGAGTAGAAATAAATTACTCCATATACAGGATTTTAAAAATTGGCTATATAAAATAGGGCGGTGCGAAAAATGTAAAGTTGATATTTCCGAGTCGCTACAGTAGGAATTTGCGATTGGTTAATACTTGAAACACTAAAACAAAAAAATCTTCAAATCGACTTTATCTTCAGATCGCCAAAAAATTAAATAAATAAAATAAAATTCCAAATTTTTCAAAAAAAAAAAAAAAAAAATACTTACATATATATATATATATATTTTCACTTTATAGAAAAATATTTGCACATTGTACTGCTTAATAATAATTTAAAAAAAAATCGTTTACAGAATATCTTCCGATCGCGCAAGCTCACTAAAGAACCGGAAAATTTCAATTCTGAGCGATTTTGATGTAAATAGAAAATAATCAGTTGAGTAGATTTTTCAACCTCAGGATGAAGATTTAAATGTAAATTGATATGTTTGAACGCATTAGCACATTTTTAAACACTACAACTTGCCACAAGGAGTTCCCTGCGGGACGGATCACTCAACTGCCGCTAGCCACGTTGAAAAACAGCGCTGAAATCGCGGAAAGGGCTCCCACCTACGTGTCCACTCCCACGGCGCGCCATTTCGTATCACATGTCAGGCTGTTACACATGAGTGAGCATGTGAGTGAATTCTGTTTGTTAACTTCACGTATTGTTTTATTTTATTTACCTTCACTAGCAAAATGGATACTTATACGTGAGTAAATGGATACGTAATATACATCGTTGACAAAGAAAATTCCTAGATAATATTTTCAGTGTTCTATATTCAGTACTCCACGATACTTTCTGCCAAACATTCTTTCAACACACGAGGATATGCTTCGCTTCTGCTTCGAGGAGAAGTTTGTATTAGCAAGTAAGCATTATTATCAAAATTAAATTGAGTTTCTCATGTGTCAGCAATTCAGTGGTACAATTAGTAAAATATATTTATAAGGAGTCGTCAATCCATATAGTTTCTTATTAGAGTATCATTCAGCTAACTAATGCCTACTATGATAAATATTGTAAAATATTGAAATCAGATACTCTAGGCAAGGAAAAGCCAAACTTTATAAAAAAGGTTGATGAATTAAAGTAACAAGGAACTCAAATGAATGATATCTCAGCCTGCAAATGTATAATAAATTTGTGTTGTTCCTGTAAAAAGACTCCAGATCTGTGCGAATGTCCGATTCAGATTAACTGCACGTGAGAAAAACCCAACAAAATTCCAGTCATTAAACATAGATTATTTATCTACCTCCAGAGAAAGTACGGAATGTGAAGAATCGGTATTATAGATCAAAAGGAGACAAAAAACCTGCGCACTCGACTTAGAAGACGAATTTATACATTGAAATGGAAGTCTTCCAAACATGTTGAAGCTCAAATGCAAGAGCCTGAGCATTTAGCTGAAACACAGCATAGTTTAAATGCCAATGTAGCTGTAGATGTAGAATTTGATGACCGTGACCGATTGCAGCATCGCATCTTTAAGGAGAAGAAATTCCGATGGCATATGAGGGTAAAGTTACAATCTACATCTTTACATTGCAATCGCTACGGAGTATGTGAAATTGCAGCAGCTGTTACAACATCGATTGTGCTTGAAGCAAGTGGTGTAATAACTAAAAGAGACGCTTTCCAAGCTATACGAATCAAAATTAGAAGGGAAATGAGCCGTACTAGAAAAAATTTACAGCAAAGCCATTTGGATTCAGATGAACTACATGGAATATATTTTGACGGAAGAAAGGACGATATACTAGTTATAGAAATATTAGGTCTAAGCAGTTTAGTCGAACTAATTAAGTGGAACAGTATTATATCATAAAATAACCTGACACAGTTCATTTAGGCCATGTGTCTCCAAACTCTGGATCTGCTAAGCACATTGTAGCTTCTACAGTATCATGTCTTACTGAACAAGGGGTTTCACTAGAATACTTAGACTTGGTAGACTGTGATGATCAAAATACCAAATCTGGATGGAAAGGTGGTGCTATCAGACAGCTTGAAGAGCAACTCAGACGATCACTGCGGTGGGTTTTATCTAAATTCCATTTTGAGGAATTACCTTTCCGCCATCTTTCTCAACATATGGATGGTAGAAAAACTGGCCCAAGGTAATTTAGTGAACCTATCAGGTAGAATCTCATTCGTTGCGAAAAGATCACAGTAATAAATTTTATATTTATTCATCGTGAAATCCTAGAAGTGGACAGACAAATGATGAGCAAGGACCAAATATATATTTTTGATGTAAGTCAAAAAATTAAAAGTGGCAGCTTTCCAAATTATTTAATTTGGTAAGCCTGACCTTGACCCAATTTCCGATTGGGTCACTTGTGCAAATAGAATCCATTCACTTTACGTGCGCGTAGAAAACCCTTCAAATGCATTAAAAGCCACACTGTAAAAAAAAAAAAAAAAAAAAAAAAAAAAAAAAAAAAAAAAATCTGTAAAGTTACTCAAGTTTTTCTAGGAAACTGGGATTCTAAGAACTTTTTATGTAACAGCAATAACAAAAATTCCTGTAACAGCGTCTATTATAGGAATTTTTGTTGTTGCCGTTACATAAAAAGTTCTAGGAATCCCAGTTTCCTAGAAAAACTTTAGTAACTTTACAGATTTTTTTTTAGAGTGCATAGTGGCGTTTATTTTAAAATCTTACATGCCAGTTTAAGGGGAAATAAAATGCAGTAGGTACATTACAAACGAGCCTATTCATCTTTACAGAGCAATACAAACATCTCGATACTTGCCTGACGACCTGAAGAAAGTGGTATTCCCTGTAACTGAACGAAACTCATTTTTTGATCACACGAAAAAGCTACTGATAGGAACGGTCTTTGCAAGGGATAAGAAGAGTGTTAAAAGCAAGGCAGAATGTTTCAAACGGTAAAGGCATCAGACATTGTATTACTCCTACGTTAAACTTCGATGCGGCAGACTATACAGAATTAATTGATTGGAATGTAACAAATTCCTCATCTGGGATCGTTTTCAAACTGTAGCCAACGAACAATTACATTCCTGCTCTAAATCTGGTGATGTTCCAGGCTGCGATGATAACACATTTACCTGTCACATGCAACCTGTGAACGAGCGGTGCGTCAATTTGGTAACGGAAGCATTGTTTAAGGTATGTGGGCCCCAATCAAGAGATGGATTCATCAGGACCATACGAAAATCAAGGTTCATGATACTAGCCTTTACAACTAAATCGTACGACAAATTTGAGTCTAAAAGTGAGACTTAAACTGATGAAATAACAAATTATGTATTTAAGTAATGTAATTGTAAATAGCAAATGCACTCTTTGGTTTGATGGAAGAAAGGGTGTGGGTAAAACTCTATAAGCAGCCACTTCTCCATGGTGAGTTCTGGGTCGTTTTAATATTATCAACTATCTAAACAAGCAAAGAGATGCTCAATTTATATGAAAATGTTAACATTGGAACGCAAACTGAATTAAGGTGATTATTTTTTTAATTCATCAAAATAAATCAAATTAAAATTTTTATTAAGTTTTCGCGATCAAGAGGTATTCTCTAAACGCAATTTATTATTATTATTATTATTAAACAGCACTATCTGCAAATATTTTTCACTATAGCGATACAAAATATACATACTTAAAATATTTTTTAAATTCTGAATAAATCGGAAATTTTATTTATTTTTTTTTATTATTTATTTATTTATTTATTTATTTTATTTATTTATTTTAGGCGTTTTTCGCAATAGGCCGGTAAAACCAGATTTGCAGTTTTTTTTTTTTTTTTTTTTTTTTTTTTTTCACGAATTGCAACTTTTCCGCACTATAGCGACTGGGAAATATCAACTTGACTTTTTTCGGACCATCCTTTAAAATCATATAAGTGAAAAGATTGTAGGAAGTGCACTTTAAGTATGATATGAGTTTTCATATCAATTAATCTTTAGAACTGTGAGTAGTGTGTGTAAAAAATTACAGATCACTTTTAAGGACAGCATAAATTATTTTAATCATTTTAAAGTCTACTGATTGAAATTTCTGTTTCAACTATATTATGTGCTTCTTATTTCATTAGCGTGTAGTGTATACACATTATGTAACAATTTTTGGGAAGAAAAAAGTATTCGAAAGGGTTTGTATGCGTATAGTATGATTTTTCTTTTTTCTTTTTCAATTGTTTTCTCCTTTATAATCTTAAAGTAAAGAACACCAATTATATACACACTAGATGTAATACCTGGCGTTGCCCGGGTATTTAAGCATGTTTGATTAGAAAAATCAATTTTAAAATTAAACACCGTACGGATTATGAATCTGGCGAAAATATGCTCTCTTTTTTAAATATATTGAAAGCCTTAAGAATTTTT
The DNA here is from genome assembly GCA_963932465.1 of Maratus speciosus. Classification (NCBI taxonomy): domain Eukaryota; kingdom Metazoa; phylum Arthropoda; class Arachnida; order Araneae; family Salticidae; genus Maratus; species Maratus speciosus. The sequence continues at coordinate 418,425,597 of OZ010795.1, forward strand.
CTTTTATAGTAGTATTAAAAAAAAAAAAAAAAACAAGTTTGAAATTGCTCGTTCAACGTGTCATATGATGGAGGTGCTTTCGTACTATAACTAGTTTTATAATTAATTTCTGCACCCCATATTGTACTGATTGTATAGTTTTTTGTACTTCATAAGTGCATAGTCTGTCACATCATTAAAATGCACTTGCAATCATTTTTTTCCCATTCCCCGTAATGTAACGGAACACTTTTGACTGTCCCTGTAATTAAACTATACATCCGAATTTCATAAAATTTGAAATGGCTAGACAAAATTTTGCAACAATTATATATTTAAAATTTTAGTTCATTCGGAAGGCTGTAACATCATTAAAATGCACTTGCAATATTTTTTTCCCATTGACCGTAATGTAAAGAAAAACTTTTGACTGTCCCTGTAATTAAACTATACATCCGATTTTCAAAAACTTTTAAATGGCTCGACAAAATTTTGCAACAATCATATATTTAAAATTTCATATCATTCGGTTGGGCAGTTTTTGCTCTGTTATATGCGGACAGACAGACGGACAGACGGACTGAACGACGACTATAGATGCTACGTATTTATATAATTACGAACGCACCTAAAAAGGTTTCCTAAGCCTAACTAAATATATGCTTGATTCTTGAAAAAAAAACTAAAAAGAAATGGCGCATTTAGTGTTTGTCAAGAATTAAATAAAAATCATACACTGGTGACATCACAATTCACTTTTATATTTTAACAGAATAATAAGGCTGCTATATTTTGTGACTCGTGCTATAGCAATGGCCCCAAGACATTTGAGAAAGCCTTGTATCATTCATTGGTCTCTTCCCGAGCTTTTTTTTCTTTGATTTGCCTTCTTTAAAAGACGTTTTCGTGGCGCGTGTCAAGGCTTTCTCAAATGTCTTGGGGCCATTGCTATAGCACGAGTCACAAATTATAGCAGCATTATTATTCTGTTAAAATATAAAAGTGAATTATGATGTCACCAGTGTATGATTTTTATTTAATTCTTGACAAACACTTGACAAAAAATGGCGCATTTAGTGTTTGTCAAGAATTAAATAAAAATCATACACTGGTGACATCATAATTCACTTTTATATTTTAACAGAATAATAAGGCTGCTATAATTTGTGACTCGTGCTATAGCAATGGCCCCAAGACATTTGAGAAAGCCTTGACACGCGCCACGAAAACGTCGTACAAAGAAGGCAAATCAAAGAAAAAAAAGCTTCGGAAGAGATCAATGAATGATACAAGCCAATGAATGATATTTTTTCTTTTTTCCCTGCTTTGTGTGGCGTTTTTGTGACGCGTGTCAAGGATTCTTAAATATCTAGGGGGCGTTCGCTATAACCAGTATACATGTCAGGACAAATTACGGTTATCATTATCTTTTTACGCGTGAAGATTTTGCTGTGGTACTCCACTGTGAAATTTGGTAATTTTTAAAATTCAATCTTTAAAAAACGTCATAATCATTCGATTTGAACTTTATATCAAGGGAAATACAATTTTTACCTTTCTAACGCAGTTTGGGTAACGATTTTCTGACAAATACTTTTCGAGCTATTATTTTTTTTACAAACTCCAAATGTTTCATTTTCCGAGATTAATCTGTGACAAAAGTTGGCAAAAAGTCAGTCGTCAGCAACGCGTGGCTTTTTATTAAAGATAATTAGATTTTGACTTAATACGCAACTAGTAAAAGGTGCCGTTGTTGGTGTTGTCGTGACTGGCAATTTTTTGCTTGAGAGATATAGGCCGAAATGATGAATGGGGCATTTATAAACTATTCTAATCCGTATTAACTAGAAAATCATATTGAATCCTCGGAATGGAACCAACGATCAAAGCCTGCTGATATAACTAGTCATCTAGACTATCTTTAAAGTCGTTAACTTTTTAATAATAGTTTAAAATACTTTTTCAATAAGTAAATTACATTGAGAATCTTAAAAACTCAATACAAGTTAAAAGAGGTGTGACACATTCACCTTCCGTTAAAATAACCAAAAGAAATATATATTTAATTACTAATAAGGTGCTTAAAAATCTATTAAATATCCCGTTACAAATGAACTTGTCTTAAAAACTTAAAACCATTCATATTAAAAATCATATGTAAAGAACAGCAAATTTTTACCTGAATTCCGAGATGTTTCCATCGCAAACGCGATCATTGTCAAGTGATAGTTTTACTAGAATATCGCTTTCACTGTGCTATTTAATATTTATATACCAGTTTGGGAAAAAAAAAAAAAAAAAAAAAAAAAAAAAAAAAAAAAAAAAAGGTTCAGTCTATTATTATTTTGGGATTTTTATGAAATTGGCAGATTCCGATGCTGAAGTGTTTGATATTTTCAAAGTATTGAACCATATCTGGGGTATGTCATAGGATAAATAGCGTATGTAATGATTCGTTTATCCTATGTCATACCTCAGATTCGGTTCAATATTTTTAGAATATGAAACACTTCAACATCGAAAAGTACCCTTTTTTATATACACCCCAAAAGAATAATAGACTGACCATTTTTTCACAAACTGGTATATAAATAGAAAGTGAAAGCGACATCGACATTCTAGTGATGTTATCATTTGACAATGATCGCGCTTGCGATCGAAAAATCTCGACATTTATGTAACATATTTTTGTTCTTTTCATATGACGTTTATTATCAATGGTTTCATGCTTTTAAGAGATCAGTTCATTTGTAACGGAATATTTAATAAATTTTTAGGAACATTTTTAAGTAAATTGTTTTTTTTTTTTTGTTTTGTTTTTTTTTTGGTTAAACATGCTACAATTTGAAAATTTGTTTCTTTGAAATTATTATCCTTAAATACATTTTCAGAGATATAATATTTATTTCAAATAATTACTGAAATGAACATTATACGAAATATATAATTGAGGAAAAATTTCAATTTTACGGAATTATTATGAAATTTTAAATTATAATAATTAGCTAAAAATAAGATATATTTTAAAATAAAACGTTTTTTTTTTTTTTTTAAATAGATCTAAAGTTATAAGTTTAGATAAAGAATGTTTAGAATTTATTTCAATTCACATTTTTTTTTTCTAGAATTATATCTTTGTGAAAATGTTTATATACCATTTTTATATATACTACATTTTCTAATAGAACAAAATAACTAATTTATTTTCAACAAAATTAGCATATGATTTTTCGTCCTCTTTTAAACTAGATTTTGAATGTAAGAAATGTTTAACGATAAATTCATCTCTAGATTAAACTTCCATAAGGAATCTAAAAAACGAAAAATAAATGAGACTGTGATTCTACTTGTAAGTTTATATTTATTTCATAATTATAAATATATATATATATATATATATATATATATATATATAGTTTATATCAGTAAATATGGTCTGCATGTTTTCAAGTTATTTACAGATAAAAGAGTTATAAAGAAATAAAATGCAAGCTAATGAAAAAATTGTGAAATATATCATATTATAAACTTGAAAAAAAATATTAATGTTATTGAACAGAAAATTAAATCATAAGAAATCTGAACGGAAGAATTCATGTGAAGTGATAAGTATTATGCACATCCATTTTCAGACAGCATCAGATGGCGCCGTCTCACTGTCTATGATTAACTGTACAACTATAGTTTTGTCCAAGAACTGAGATTACGTGATTTTAGTTCAGTGTTTTGAGCTGATTCCGAATATGCTTTCCGTTTTCATCTAGGTGAAATTTTAGATACGATATATGTAACATTGAATTACCTATGAAATTGACTTCTAAATTACACATTTTTCAATAGTGTAATGTTTACATTACACTTTAAAGTAGTTGCAAAGAATTGACGTAATGTTCTTCTAGACTAGAATTTTATGCTTATTTCCAATCTGCAATTTTAGTTTTTATATCACGTCTATATTTTGAGTGAAATGAATTTCTACTTTTATACTGCATTAACACAAGATTGATATAAGTTTCTTTTTAGGGGTGTGTACTTCATTGTCAAGAGGGTAAACAATATCGGATCCCTAACAGGGACACAAACAACAATTTATATAATCGAAAAACTAATTGAAAAAATGGAGTATTCTTCTATGTGTTACTGTAGGTGTAGAATGTCTCGAACTGTAAATATAAATTTCGCTACTACAAATTATTAAGAAACCATAGAGCGAAATTAACCTGAGTAGAGAATAACTTTTAAAAAATAGATATAAATAAATAAATAAATATATAAATAATATATATAATATTATATATATATATATATATATATATATATATATATATATATATATATATATATTTATAGATATATATATTAGTAACTTAAAATAATCATGGAAGACGGTAGTATTCCGAGTGACGCAGCCTTAAGCCTAAAATCGTATCGTATCGTATCGTTAAAATCGTATCGTATCGTATCATAGAATTCGTAGATGGCGGAACTCATATATACAGCTAACTCGACATCAAAGAAAACGCGAAAAGCCGCCTTTTAATAACTCAGCAGATATATGTCTTATTGTTCTGAATTTTCTAGAACAGTCTTATATCTGCAGTCTAATCGTATACTGAAATTTTTACATTTCTACGTGCAGTATATTTTGAGATCTAAATAGCCATTTTTAAAGTGAAAACGTTGGTATCATATCGAGGAAGTTCCTAATTTGAAAATCTCGAAAACGGTTCTAACGATTATTTTTAAATTGATACATAATATAAATGTGATTAAGGCGAGGTGAATAACACTTTTCTTTTTTCTGGGAAAACTCTCGTTCGTTAAATAATTAGATTTTTTTTTTCTCGAAAATGACACGGGCGATTTTTTAAAAATCAAATAAATATGTTTCAGATGAACCAAATAACAATTTACTTGTTTCCAGCAAGACTCTTGTTCGTTTTATAATGCGCATGAAAAAGCGGACTATATTTCTTCGCCATTCTATGGAAATTTCACCGAAAATGGATGACACTGTATTCATACACATGCTTTCTTTTTAACCACTTTTGGGGAGAAAAATTTTGTCTTCCCACTGGCTGAGTGGCTAAGGGCCATCGTTTACTGATCATAAGATAGGCAGTTCGATACTCTATGGTACGTGTTTTCACATGTGAATGTTTTTTTTTTTTTAAGTCTGCTAGTTGACCATTATTCTCAGTTCCTTTGTAATTTTTTAATTGCTATTAAGTTAAATAAGATTACAATTATAATGACGCCAATTTGATGATGATTATTTCTTGGCAATTTTTCAACAATAAAAATATTACCATAAATTTTATAAATATATTTAATTTCAATCACTTTACAAAAAATATACATTAATAATTATTATTTCAATATAAATCACACGATCAGAAACGTAAAAAAACAATTCATTTCAGCTCTTCTTTTTATAATATCATTTTTTATTATTATGACGGTCAATCAATATATAATCACTGACATCCATAGTATTATTATTATTATAATTAATATTTTCCTTGCATAAAAGCTATTGTGATGTAATAATTCTTTTATAATAAATAATTTAGTTGAAATGTTTTATTTATAAATATCAATGAAGTTTGATTACAGTTTACATAATAAGCATATCAGACTTCTGGTGTCGCCATCTTTTGACGCAATTGCGTAGTATTATAGAGAAATGTTTGATAAAAACGTCTATCCATCTATGTAACTATCCATCTATGAAACACCATCTATGTAAGGATTTAATAATTATAAATTAACATTTTGGATTTATTAATTTAAGGATAAAGTGTTTTTAAAGGAATATCAAATGAAACCCTCTGTGCGATCTGAGATTATACTTACCCAGTTGTTTTTATATACAAACTGCTATAAGGAAATTTGTAATAAAATAGTAAAAATTAAATCTGCATTAAATTCCATAAGTATCTTTTTTTTTAATCATTTTATCACTAACCTAAAAAAAGTAATGATATCAATGCAAAAACCCTTGACGGGTTAAAAGTTTCTGACGCAGCACTTTATCTTATGCTCTAAGAATTTTAAATATGGAACTTAAAAATACTGATATTAAATTTTGAGTGACGTTATGCTATTTCTTAAAAAATATATTTGTATTTATTTCATCATTTTATTTCTGTTTTATTTATAATCGCATGTGCAAAAGTTATGTTCAACATGAAAAGCTGCATAAAATTTTATTCGCTGTTGCTTTATCATTTACATCTCTCATAAATTCAAAATATGAGTTTTAAAAGATATGATATAAAATTTAAGTGACGCCTTGATGTGACTTTAAAAGGTTTGTTTTAAAATTCAATTTAAATTATTTTTGACTTGGTTAAAATAATTTTTTACATCTACACAATACTTTTAATTTTCCAATTCACTGTTAAATATATCACTTTCATTGAATCTATACTATGCATTGAAATGTATTTATTTCAATAAATTGATTTATCTTTTGTGTCACGCTATTCAAAATTGTGAGTAAGATTTATGTAAATGGTTTAATTGCGTCAAACTATCCTTTTTCATACATTTCATGTAGTTTGGACACAATGACGCAAATAAACCATTTACATAAATCTTACTCACAATTTTGAATAGCGTGACACAAAAGATAAATCAATTTATTGAAATAAATACATTTCAATGCATAGTATAGATTCAATGAAAGTGATATATTTAACAGTGAATTGGAAAATTAAAAGTATTGTGTAGATGTAAAAAAATATTTTAACCAAGTCAAAAATAATTTAAATTGAATTTTAAAACAAACCTTTTAAAGTCACATCAAGGCGTCACTTAAATTTTATATCATATCTTTTAAAACTCATATTTTGAATTTATGAGAGATGTAAATGATAAAGCAACAGCGAATAAAATTTTATGCAGCTTTTCATGTTGAACATAACTTTTGCACATGCGATTATAAATAAAACAGAAATAAAATGATGAAATAAATACAAATATATTTTTTAAGAAATAGCATAACGTCACTCAAAATTTGATATCAGTATTTTTAAGTTCCATATTTAAAATTCTTAGAGCATAAGATAAAGTGCTGCGTCAGAAACTTTTAACCCGTCAAGGGTTTTTGCATTGATATGTATATACATATATGTTTTACCTACGACATGCTTTTTATTCAGCGTGTGGAAAAAATATAAAATATAAATTGAATGTATAAAAACTGTATAATACCGTAAATTTATAAATAATAATGTAATATACTATTATCTAACTTAAGAAAATATTCAATTTGCTAATATGTAGGATTCATAAGAAAGTTTTTTTGTTATGCTAAAGTAACTCTTAAACGGATAAAACATAACTAATAAATAAGTCTCAATCGCTTAATTACACCAAAACGATTATTCTCTATCAGATGAATGTGGTTAAAATGTCCCTAGTTGCTGTATTATGCAGTTATATAGGGATCATATATCAAAACTATCAGAGACATAGCGAAAAATAGTGAATTACAAACGTGCAGAGCTTCCTGGATTTATTATGAAATAACGTCTTGCGTTAAAAGATAACTTTATTAAAACGACTAATACGTATATTTTTTGTTAACCAACCACTATTTTTAAAATTTCAGTAATCGTATGTAGAAATGCGGCGTTACAAGTTCAATGCATATCTATAGTAATATTATAAACAATTAAATTTTGTTTGTCTGAAGAGATAGCTGTGGAGCTACAGAACCGATTTCAAATGTAATGGTGGCAAATTGATTGAGAGATTCCCTCTTCCAACACCTGCTATATTTTACGTCGGTGCCACTCTTGGTTTGATGTAGATTTTATACTTCTTTTCAATTTTATCCGTCATGTAAATTTTACAATCTTTATTATGTCCCTAATTTTGTACGTTTTCATTCGAACTAACTGGAATAAATTCATATGACTGTATATTTAATTATGAAATGCAGTGACTGTGTGCAAAAGTGTTTCTTTGAGTGATACATATCGGATATTCTTTACTAATGCAGTGGAATGCTCCACTGGCTTCGATTATATATGATATTTTTTTTATAATTTCAGTTATATTTAAGATTATTATACCTACGTTTCTGTATTATATTTAAAACAATTTTAAGTATATTAAATGTTATTATCTCGGCGGGTATTTTCTATAAAAATAAAAGTCAGCTATGAAAGTAGATTATTTTTTATGATTTATCCTTTCATTATTTGATTTGTACAGTGACATAAACATCTTCAAATTTCAGTACCTAAAACAACTATTTATATATATATTTTTAATATAATATAAATATAAATATAAAATACATTTTTAAGCAGATTTTTCGCATCAGAAAAAGAAATTCAAGCAGTTTCTTATCGAATTAATTAAAAATTAAGGAAAATTGAATAAAAAACAGTAATATAATTATAAAAAAGTTTCATTACATCACCAAAATTTTCAACCAAATTGAAATGGATACTAAATAAATTTGTTTAAGAAATTAATCTATGAATTAATTCATTATTAAACCCGTAATGCAGTTTTTAAATATTGAAGGAGGAGCAAAATTAATTTCAGATTTTACCTTACTTTTTGGGTCCTGAACTCATTTTCCCATAATAGCATTTTAATAATTTACCGAGTAAAAAATGTAAGTAATGAGAGATAGTAGGCATAAAAAAAAAGATAAAAAATTACTTTGAGAATACAAAGAAAAATATATTCCTTTGGAAATGAAAAGAAAATAATTTAATTAATTTTATCAAAAGGGAATCAATAAATTTATATAGGGTAATTCCGGGATTTATGCCTCACATTTTTTTTTTATATATATAATTTGCGTATAATGTCCCATGGTGGACACAAAATTTAAAAAAATCATGCTGCGCTATTTAATGTTAAATATACAATGCGTGTACTGCGACGAAAAAATTCAAAACAAATTATTAATATTTTTTAACAATTTTTTTCTAAAACATTATACTGCGGCGCGTCACCCGTACATTCCGGCTGAGACGCCGCACTTGTGCGGTAGTTATGCTGCGCTTGTAACAAGAACAGAATGAAATTATAAATAAAAATATTCAAAAAAATATTCATAACTGGACTATAATTAACGATGTAATAACAAAATGAAACTAAATGGGTACAATGAAACGTATTAGTAGATTCAAATTAATAATTGTTGCTTACTTACACTATTAAAATAATCGACTTATTTTTTTTTTTTTTACATTAAATTTTAATTGTTATTTCAGCAACAACGTAACATCAATCTATTAGAAAGGGAAAAGAAAGAAAGTAAAATTACTTTTAAATAATTTATTTGTTAACCCTTTCGGGATCGGTGGCTTTCATACAAATTTTATTCGGTTGGTACCACTTTTTAAAAAGAAGTTATCTTTACTTAAATAATCATGAAAATGCTCTAATTAAACCAAAAACAACAACTCATTCATTCCTCCCCGTTATATTTACAACCTGATTAAACACCGTAACCAACTCCGGCGTCAATTTCAAAATTCCAGAGACCCCTCCCTTAAACCCCTTATCAATAGAGCTTACAATAGAATCAAAAATTGCCTTTTTAAAGAAAAGCAAAAAAGTTGGAATAATTTCCTCAAAAATCTTGCTAGCGAGGATAATTCTCTTTGGCTTATCAAACGTAAACTCAACAAAAAATATTCCCCCATTCCACCTCTTTCGGATAATAATATTAACTATGCATATACTGACCAGGAAAAAGCAGACCTACTTGCCAATTCCTACGCTTTACAATTTTCTCCGAACCCAAACCTCGCTAGCCAGGAGCATCTCGACGAAGTTAGTGAAACTGTTCGCAATTTCCTAGCCGTCCCCCCTGATGACCCCCCCCTACTATTCAGCCTATTGTAATACAAAATATTATTAAAAAACTGAAACGCAAGACCCCAGGTTACGACAAAATTTCTAACACTGCTCTTAAAAACCTCCCACCCAACTGTATTATATATATTACCCACCTTACTAATGCTATCTTTAAATTTAACTACTTCCCGAAACCTTGGAAACTCTCTATCATATCACCCATACCCAAACCTGGAACTGATCTCTCTAATCCTACTAACTACAGACCTATTTCTCTGCTTCCTTCTTTAAGCAAAGTCATCGAACGTGTCATTAGGACCCAGTTGCAGGACTTTATTCAGCAAAACAACATCCTTATGCCTGAACAGTTTGGCTTTCGCCCAAAACATTCAACCCAATACCAGCTCCTTCGCGTTGTTGAGTTTCTCAGCGAAAAGCTCAACGCGAAGATCCCAGCTGCTGCCCTTTTCCTTGATATCGCAAAGGCTTTTGACAAAGTCTGGCACGAAGGCCTTATATACAAATTAATTAAGCTAAAATTCCGTGCTAGACTCATACATTTAATATACTCTTACCTTTGCGGTCGAACTTTCAGAGTCCGCATCAATAACATTTTATCCATAATTCTCTCTATCCTAGCGGGCATCCTTCAAGGGAGCGTGTTGGGCCCAATGTTATTTAACATATTTTTCAATGACATCCCACGCTCATTACTCACTTATTTAGCCCTGTATGCGGACGATACATGTATCTACGCCTCTGCACACCACCAAGATAGTCTATACAGGTACCTGCAGACTCATCTTGATGACTTCCTTGACTGGTGCGACCTATGGCGCGTTCTAATCAACGAAAATAAAACTAAAGCTGTCTATTTCTCCCGTAAATTTATCTTTCCTTCTACACTAACAATCAATAACACTACAATTCCATGGTCCGATGAGGCCAAATACCTGGGTGTCATCCTTGATCGCAGGCTCACTTGGAGCAAACATATTCTCTCCGTCAGGGGGAAAGTCGTCGGAGCTTCTCTTGCCCTTAAACCACTTCTCAATAGTAAAACCCTTTCCGTCCACAACAAGCTCATCCTATACAATTCCTGTATCCTCCCCATCATTACTTATGCAAGCCCTATTTGGGGCTTTACCTGCAAATCCTCTATGGACAACCTTAGCAGACTCCATAATAAAAACCTTCGCATCGTCCGTGGCGCCTCCAGATATTTACGTAATACCACTGTCCGTAGGGACCTGAACACCATCACCCTTAGGAAAAAAATTAAAGACCTTGCAAATACCTTCTATTCTACCCTATATGACCTTCCAAATGATATTGTAGCAGGGCTCCCTGACTATGACGCCTTCGAGCCCCATCATCGCAAACGCCCGAAATATTCCACAATAATGTAATCCCCGTGAGCTTTGTGTTCACCGCATAAGATTGCTAAGTAAAATCTTTTCTTTTTCATTTTCATTTTTTATTAAAAAAAAAAATAAATAAATAAATAAAATAAAAAATAAAAAAATATATATACCTCTATATAAACTTTATTATATAGAAAAAAAAAATATTGCCCTGATTAGTGCCTTTTTGTTTTTGTAAGCAGCCTTGCTGCCTTCCTTAACCGCCGACCCTGCCCTTGCATGGTGTGAGTAATTCTCTGAACTAGTGCTAACTTCTATTCTAACTTATTTTTCTCCTCATTACAGCAGTTTGTACTGCAGCTAAACCTATATCTTAATATAACTTCATTATGTAAATCCAAGTTCTTAATCTTTTATCTCTTAACTTTTAAAGCATCTATGCTAGTTATATCTTTAGTTCTTTCATTTTTTAAGTAGTTGCAATCAACTACACATTTCTTACTTTCCCAATGGCTCTTTATTACGTAAGACATCACATTTATTCAGACTGGGTGTAAAGTTGACATCAACTAGGCAACCCCTTAACCGCTGCTTCACTGTTCAGCACTGTTCTAATTAAACAAAGCAAATATTACTTTTCTTTTTTACTGATGCCAAAAACAAATTTTGTAAGCTCTTTATGAAGGTGCGTATATGCACCTAGGGACAATAATGGGTTAAGAGATCTGTTTTTTCGACTACAATCTACAGAAAAAGTGTCGAAAAAGTACAGTCTTTAAGTAACTACATTTAAACGCATGATGCAACGAAGCCAATTACACTTCCTCTTTTTTGGAGGAGTTTGCAAAGAACGTCTGCGTTACGCGTAATCCAATTTTTCATTATTATCATCTTGACTTGCATCTTTCTTGCAATTCTTAATTTTTTATTTCCCCCTTTTCTCCTTTGGTTATAGTAAACTTGATAACATGCATAACATGGTTAGTCTGTGCAAAAAGACAAGGAAAAGTTAATAACATTTAATCATCCCCTACAAAAGAAACTGCAGCATGTATACCGGCATAGCAGTACAGCATGTATCTCATTTTGCATGATGCAGACGTCGGCCATCACAGTTACCTGCCATCGCTAAGGGGAATGGTGTAACCATACTCACAGTACTCTATAAAAACGCTACACTTAGTTTTGACTTCGAAAATATGCATGCATTTAGTAATCAGTGTATGAAAAGCATTTAAACATAACGTTTTTAAATGATTGGACAGTGAAATCATGCACTTGCGTAAAATTAAGGATTGTACTTCTACAAGTAAACATCGAAATGGGATTCACGCTATACACTGGTTAAAACAGTCTCATTTCGCACCTATACAGTGCGTTTGACGACCATCTATCGATAATTACAAGAAATACAAGGGGTGCGGCATCTATCCCTTATGCGGCGACCGTCCCGGAGTTAACCTATATATATTTTTTTTTTATGCAATATTATATTAATAAAATTGTACATATAACACATTTGAACTTTTTAAAGTTAGATACATGAAAAATTGTTTAGTTTTATAACTAAATAAATGTAATTTATAATTAAATATTTTTACTTTATAACGTAACCAGTCTTTTACTTAAATCTTGTTTTTTGGCAGTATTTTACTTAAACTTAACTTTTATATGATCAGAATTGTAAAGGAGCATATTTAGAAATGCTACAGTCTTAGTGATACACTTCTTTAAATTCTTAGAATAAATACTTTTAGATATTTTACCGTAAAAAATATTATTTTCTAGTCTTTAACCCTAGAACGCTCCTCGTTCCGTACCTACGAATTTGTCCCTCGGGTCTAAAAAGACCCATGCATGTTTTGCGCTTAAATTCGGCAGTCTACAATTAATAAATTTATTATTTTAATAACAGATGATGAATACTAAAACAAAAAAATACACACACACGCAGATATATATATATATATATACAGTGCGATTCTTAAATATCGAAATAATACTCTATCTCGATTGCCAAGTTTCATAAAAAATGGTGCAAAATTTGATGAGATAAGTTGCAACTCCATGGGGGGTCTATTTGAGAAAATACAAAATTAAAATTTTTATACGGCTCCCACACAGTAAATTTTCTAATTAGAAATTTTTTCTTTATACATTCCTTAGTTTAAAAAAAAATCATCTCGATATCTCCAAAATTCACAGAGATATTGAAAAACAAAATTCGTAACTTACACCATTTACACATGCCTCCGAGTGACGAGTTATTGACTTATTTTGAATGCAAGATAGGGATCATCCACAAATTTTACGTTATTAAACTCACATTTAAGACATCGCCACTCCTTTGGCCATAAAATAGCAGCGTACAGATTTTACTTTAAACTTGCTTTCAAAATATGCTGTAGGTCTGCATTAGAGTTCTGCGCGAGTCAAAATATCCAGACCTGTGGCCGGCCAACCCATAGAAAAATGTTCTGCCTGGCCTGAAAAAAAGTTAAAATCAAAGCCCGAGCTTGGACCAAGCCGACTGTATTTTTTGCAAAACATAGTTTTTTTATGTCGATATGTTTAAAAATTAAATGTTACGTATGAGGAGTTCTGACCCAAAATACTATAGCTTTTATTTTTCATGTTTATAATGTTCATTTGTAAAAAAGCGCCGCAGGCTGTGATATATATATATATATTTAATGAATCGATTCATTAAGAGTAATACAATGCATGAAATTACGTAGAGGTAAGCGTGTATAAAACTGTTAAACGCAAAACCGTTTTCGATTAATGACAGGAAATATTTCCCTCACCGAAACATCGATGTATCTTGCAAGCCAGCTACAAAATAAACAAGGGCGTTTCATAACGTACTCGAAGTATCAACTAAGTGTTTTTAATATCGTATACCCTGAGCCGAATTAATTCTGCTGCGATAAAGATTTAAAACAAGTTGGAAATTGCTCGTCAAACGTGGCAAATGAGGTGCGTTCGTACTATAACTAGTTTTATAATTATTTTTTGCACCCCATATTGTACTGAATGTATAATTTTTTGCACTTCATAAAGCGCATAGTCTGATACATCATTAAAATGCACTTCCAATATTTTTTTCCCATTCCCCGTAATGTAACGGAACACTTTTGACTGTCCCTGTAATTAAACTATACATCCGATTTTCCTAAAATTGGAAATAGCTCAACAAAATTTTGCAACAATTATATCTTTAAAATTTCAGACCATTCGGAAGGCTGTAATATCATTAAAATGCACTTGCAATAATTTTTCCCATTGGCCGTAATGTAAAGAAAAACTTTTGACTGTCCCTGTAATTAAACTATGCATCCGATTTTCCTAAAGTTAGAAAGGGCTCGACAAAATTTTGCAACAGTTATATCTTTAAAATTTCAGATCATTCGGAAGGCTCTAATATCATTAAAATCCACTTGCAATAATTTTTCCCATTGGCCGTAATGTAAAGAAAAACTTTTGACTGTCCCTGTAATTAAACAATACATCCGATTTTTCTAAAATTTGAAAGGGCTCGACAAAATTTTGCAACAGTTATATCTTTAAAATTTCAGATCATTCGGAAGGCTCTGATATCATTAAAATGCACTTGCAATAATTTTTCCCATTGGCCGTAATGTAAGGAAAAACTTTTGACTGTCCCTGTAATTAAACTATACATCCGATTTTCATAAAATTTGAAATGGTTCGACAAAATTTTGCAACAATCATATATTTGAAATTTCAGACCATTCGGTTGGGTAGTTTTTGCTCTGTTACATGCGGACAGACGGACGGACGGACGGACAGACGGACAGACGGACAGACGGACGGACAGACGGACGGACTGAACGACGACTATAGGTGCTACGTATTTATATAATTACGAACGCACCTAAAAATGAATGTAATATTATAACAATACAGTAAAATTCAAATATAGACAATTGATAATAAATTAATTGAAACTATAGATTAATAGCATTTATGAGGATCTCAGTTTGTGATTGTACCCCTCATAGCATGCATGGTCACAGTGACGTCATTGTGACGTCACTGTAAGTCACTGTGGTCACGTCACATCTGTGACCAAAATGCCACCACTCAGTGATGTCACATTGTGACTGAGATGTGAACTTCTTAGAAAACTTTAAACAATTATAAAAATTCTTCAAAACATGTTACTTATTGTAAAATTTTATTTTTCCGGCAATTAAAAAAATATTGTAACGTCACTGTTATGTCACTGCATGTAACGTACGTCACGTCATATATGTGACAAAAAAAAACCCACCATATTGTAAATCACAGTGTGACAAAAATATTAACTTCAAAAATTTTTGAAAATGAAGAGAAATATTTAAAACATGCCCTAGTTACAGCGGCATAAGGAATGAATATTAGTGGACAGCAAATAGTAAATTCGGACACGAAAAGAAGGGGGAGGGAAGAAAAAGAAAAATGCACGGTACAAGTATCAACAAACTAGATTTCCATGCTATATTTTATCAATTTGATATCTAAGAAGTGAAAGTATACTTTTTTCATGATTTCAATTTTATCTAGTATTGCAATTTAATATAATAATACATCACGGATTGTTATTATTATAAAAGTATTTCTCAGAAAAATGCTATGTGCTGGAGCAATTTGAAACATATTTAGAATTAGAAATATAAAATCTATACTTTTTACATATTTAGTTTGCAGGGAGGAAATTTTTTAACTTTTTTGGCGACCACTGGTCGAAACACTTCTGTGGTTTCAAACTAAACATTTTCTATTACAGTTAAGTCTGCAGATTTTAATGAGCACGCACAAAGAATCTTCAGAGTTTAGTCATATATGCATTTATTGCTTTATAATTTGCATTCAAGTCTTATTTTTTTCCTGTTAATCTATTTTTAGTAACTGCTTTTTAAAAAAAAATTTACTTTTTTCAGCCTTTTTAAATAAAATTAGCCTTTTCCGAAAAAAAAATATATATATACAAAATTTATGCAAAACACATGATATAATTAATTTTTCGCATTTCCAATTTGTGTTTTAGAGGTATGACTTTTAAAAAAGTTATTTTACAAATTGTTTTCTTCTGCAGAAAATTAACATGAAAATATTGACAGATTGACAAAGAAAAATTTTTTATCCTCGAAAACATTTTTTTTATTTATTAAGAAGATATTTTTTATTTATTACGCATGAAACAAACTTTACTTAAAAAAGGGGGGTGGTATTATTACCATTAAATTTATTTTTACACATTTTAAAAATTTAAGCAGTGTTTTATCTAATAAACTTCCTTTTTCAAATGAATTTTTTTGAAACTGATAAAAAAGAAATGGTAAAATGCATTGGAAAATTCTTCAAATAGAAAATTTTAATTACAGACTAACTCATAAAACTATTCCACCTGAAAGTTAGGACTGCAAATAAACAGTAAAATCAGCTGCTGAAGATCGTCTGCGTCGGATTATATGACCGCAACCGCAGGGTAAACAGAGAACTTTTTGTCATACACGCGGGAAAAGAACATGACCAAGCCTACAATGTCAGCTTTTGTTTTTGCTTTTTTAAATGTAAGAGAAAGACGTCTGCCATTTTCGGGCAAAAATAATCGGATATTATTAATTTACAGCAAAAAAAGGTAAGTCTTATTTAATTTAATTTTTTTATTTCTGTTTGTATATTACGATTATGAATTAAATAGATTTATGTTATACATATAGAAAGTGACTGATCTGGAATTGTCTTGAAGCGAAATTTTCCTAATCGACACTGTTTTGTAAAATGTGTTAATCGGCCATCGCTCAAAAAAAAAAAAAAAAAAAATTCATGTCTACATTTATAGTGGGGTGAATATAAACATTAATTTGCAGTTACTTGAGATTGAGACAGTGATGTGGAATTTTTTTCGGCTTCTTATTTTTTTTTCTGATTACTAACACTCATATAACAGTATTTATCGTCATTATTGTTTTGAAGTTAAATATTATATTCGAATAGTATGATATTACGAAATTGTTTCAGTTTAGAAATTAACATTATAGTGGGAAAATGTCTTTTTACTTATTATAATAGCGTAACTTTTGAAAGATTTTTTTTTTTTTTTTTTTTTTTTTTTTTTGCTAATAATATTTTAAATTATTATTTAAAATCCTGAATCTTCATACCAATGTTTTCAGATTTAACATTTGCCAAAATTATAAAATAATAGGAATTCCTTACAACATATGAAAAGATTTTTGAGAAATTGCTAAATCTAATAATGCATTTAATTCATCTATTGCAGTTAGTTGTTGTTTAATAGTACAATTAAAAA
Source organism: Maratus speciosus (assembly GCA_963932465.1). Taxonomy (NCBI): domain Eukaryota; kingdom Metazoa; phylum Arthropoda; class Arachnida; order Araneae; family Salticidae; genus Maratus; species Maratus speciosus. Next base: position 418,443,096 of record OZ010795.1, read on the forward strand.
TACTAATTATTATTATTAGTGTTTTTCAAATTGGTATATTTATTTATTTATTTTTAATTGTATGTAAGCATTTTTTTTCTATTTGCGATTTTAATCAAATATTTAATTATAGACATTCAGAATCAGTTATTAAATTTTCTTCGATTGTAAACTCATTTTCTACGTTTTCGATACACATAAATATTGGCATTAAAGGTGTATTCTAAAAAATATTTTTCCACCTTCAACAGCTCGATATTTTCTAAGACATTTTCAGACTCATTTTTAAAAGTAAAAACATGAAACTTGCTGAGGTGATTTTCGAAGAGATGTTTGAGAGGCCGTGTGATTTCATTTCCCCCTCAATTCATTAGAATTTAAGTTTTAAATAATTATTTTCTCAGTAAGACCCTTTTTTTTTTCATTCGCAGATCTTCCGCTGTGAAAAATTCGGTTCAAAACGCCTACTTTGACAGCATTTTTTTGTAATATTTTCTGCATTTATCAAAAAATCGAGAAGCACGGCACATTAGGTAGTTTCTAAATAAGAGAATTTTTCAGTTTGATGCGTTTGAGAACAAAAAGGAATTAAAAAATGAATCAGAAAATAAGCAGTTTGGATTGAAATACACCCTTAAAAAATAAAATATTATATTTAAGCATTGAAATAAAGTGTTTTTCATGCCTGATAGGAAGCTTATAGATTAAACTGCTTTAGTATATATTTTTTAAAATTCATTATTTTACTTTTATATTTCCTTTCAATCATTTATTTTACTTTTATATTTCCTTTTTAACACCTTTCAACAAAGTTGAAAAGTGTTTATGACTTTGGTTTGTCTAGCCGTCTGTCCGCTCTCTAACTCTCGTAAATATACTCGGATTGGTATGAAATTTTTAGATGTTATTGACCTTTACCATAGCACGGTCCCTATGTGTAACGACGTTTGTAGCATGTTTAGTTCATTTACAGGTACAGTCAAAAGTATTCCGTTACATTACGTCCTCTGGGAAAAAATCGTTTCAAAGGTTTTTTCATGATTTTACGTTTTCATACAGAAAAAAATTGATATGCATTTATGAAACGTACTAAAATATGCATTCTGAAGAATACGAGATGCAAAGAATAGTTATTGTTCATTTACAGGGCTAAAAAGAAATTCCAATACATAATGATATAGCGGTGGAGGGAATAGTTTGCGGCGTACTTTAATTATGTTAAATCTATTTCATATATAATGAAAATGATATACGTCGCTGAGGTTTACATACTATAAATTTTTCATGTAGAATATGAAGTGTATATAGCATTTACAGGCACACACAATATAGTTCAGATACTATATTGTATCCGAAGTACTGTTCATTTGTGATGATTGCTGGAAATGCATTTTTAATTATGATATGCGCTTTTATGATTCACTATATTTATGCATAGTATATGGTGTATATAAATGCTATAATTCATATACAGGGCTACACAAAAGTATTCGCAAGGATTACTGGGTATGAGCGCAAGTTACTTAAAGGTGGTTTTTAAATGAGTTGTGCTTTTTTACGCTGAACTGAATTTAATTTACTGTTGTATAATATAGATAAAATGGTATACAGGGTCATGCAAAGAATTGGATACATGGCCGTCTATAAATTATAATTTCTGGAAATATGATTTCAGCTGTTTTAAGTGTGTTTTAGTTTGAATTAAATTTTAACTAAACGGTAGCGTGTAATGAAGGTTCTAGGTCAACTACAGGGTTGTACAAAAGTATTAAAGTATGTTTCCATATATTAGTATAAATTGCTGAAAGAGAGTTTCAACCTGTTATGCGTTTTCTTGCTAAACTAAATTATCCCATTATATAATATATATATGAACCTACAGATCAAATACAGGGCTGTTCAAAAGAATTGGAAAACCTATTTAGCTATGGCCAGTAACTGCGGAAATGAGTTTTTCAAATGTTTTATGCGTTTTCTAAAATGTTTACTTAGTTCTCTTATTTACCTTATTTCCCTAAATAACGAAGTTTTTTAAAGCATTCGGGAAATGTTGGGAAGTATTTTATAATCTATGCTTAACGCATGATTTTTCTTATTTGTTTTTTCTATTTTCCAGATCAGTCTTTTCCTATAGAACATACCAAATCTATTTAAGCTCATATTCACAAAATACAATTTACACGGAAATAAAAAATTTAAATAAATATGGCTTACGTCGTATTTAATAACGCAAAGATTAATCACAACCACAACACCTTAAAATCTTATACATTCTTAATATCAAGCTTGAACTCGAGATCAAGCTTAGAACTTAATGAAAAAAGATGTCAGTTGACAAACATTGTTTTTTAAGTGGAAAAATTAAAACTATTTTAGAAGAATAGGTCTCCAAAATAGCTATATTTTGCTAAAAAGTACGGTAAAAAGATACGAATTTATATCTCAAACAAAACTTTATTTTAAAATTGTCCATTTTAAAATTCATCACAATATTAATACTTGGAAATTTTTCCACAAAGAAATATTCGGTTTGCATACAATATTTCAAATGAAATTCAAATTTCAAATAAATTGCTTAAAAGGCGCAAAGGCCAACATAGTGAAAAATATCCACGCCGGGACTCGATCCCGGGTCATCAGTATAGCGCACTCACATTCTACCGACTAAACCACATGGAACGATACCCAGCCTGGAAATTTTCTCCCTATTACATGTTGGCAAGTCTACAAACGTAGCACAAGATGGAATATTTATCGTGAGCCACCGTCATGGGGCAAACACGAAACTTAATTAAATCCAGCATCGATTGAAACTATATTAATACTTGGAAAATTTTCCAGAGAGAAACATTTGCCTTGCATACAGTATTTCAAATGAAAATCAAATTTCAAATTAAAATTGCCTTTTACACTATTAATTTGAAATTTGATTTTCATTTGAAATATTGTATGCAAGGCGAATGGTTCTCTCAGAAAAAATTTCCAAGTATTAATATAGTTTCAATCGATGCTGGATTTAATTAAGTTTCGTGTTTGCGCCATGTCGGTAGCTGACGATAAATATTGCATCTTGTGCTGCGTTTGTAGCCTTGCCAACATGTAATAGTGAGAAATTTTGCAGGCTGGGTATCGTTCCGTGTGGTTTAGTCGGTAGAATGTAAGTGCGCTATACTGATGGCCCGGGTTCGAGTTCCAGCATGGAATCTTTTTCACTAGTTCGCCTTTGCGCCTTTTAAGCAATTAATTTGAAATTTGATTTTCATTTGAAATCATCACAGAGTTTATGACAAGTTCGTCACAAATGACACATATTTCACAAATTGGTCACAGTGTGACTTCAAAACATTGTCACTTTCGTCACAGGTTCGTCACAAAGTTAATGCCAAAATAGTCACAAATGACACACTTTTCACAAATTAGTCACACCGTGACTTCACAGAGTGGTCACAATGTGACGTCACAAACGACCTCTAAAACGGCCATAACGACCTCGCATTCTAGTCACTGTGACGTCACATCCACGTCACGTGACGTCACATCGACGGTCACAAAGTCACAGTGTGACTTCACAACGACGTCGCCGTGACGTCACCATGCCTTACGGGACGTTACCTGAAACTTAATCTGCCTTTATTAAATAAAGTATTGTTCGAAATAGATCATATTTTTTTTTAATAAAAAATACAGGATTTTTGCCGCCCATTCCTGAATTGCTTGGAGAGATTCGATCGACATATCCCATATAAGAAAATACCACTTTTTTTTTACAGTGCTATAGTTGCATCTTTAAAATCTTAAATAATAGTATTCACACAATAATATATTTTTAAATTAAACATTGAGAATTCAGAATTAAGAATTGAGAAATCCCAATTAGTAAAATTATAAAAGTGTGAATTTATTAACGAAAAGCACCTAAAAAAGCTATTGCAAAATACGTTAATTATCATTTTACTGCCTGTGAGATATGGGGTAATATATAATTTCTTTAAGTTTTAAAGTACCTAATCCATTTTTTAAAATATGCAAACAACATAGTCTCTCACCACCACAAAATTATATTTCTATTGAATGTTTTTTTTTTTTTTTTTTTTTTTTTTTTTTTAAGTAGGTATGAATGTATTTTTTTTTTTTAGGAAAGTGTGTTCAGTGAATATAGTAAAATTTTTGTTTATCAAATATCATCATTTTAACAAATAACGATTTAGACTTTCAAATTTCATCGTGTTTGACAAAAATCATAGCTTTCATTATAAGACTATCCGCTATAAAACATAACACTCCGATATAAAGTACATTAATCATGGAATAATTTAAAAAATCCTTTTTTATAATTATTACATTTGAATTTTTTAGATTCACCAAGTTTTATTTCACTTTTTTACTCAATATATTTAAATAAAACAAGAATTAATTTAAAAAAATATTTTTATAGGTTTCGATTTCTCTAATCAATCCAAATGATACCTTAATTAAGTTGATAATTTATTAGATTTCCTGGAAATCATTTACTGTCATAATATATTTACCTTTTAGACGGGGATACAGAAACTAAATCCATATATATGAACATGTGGAAAATTAAATATTTTAAGAAGTATAAATGTTAAAAAAGAATACGAAGAAAATATTTTATCCAAATAATTCAAGTTTAAAGGAAGATTTTAAAATTTCAATACAAGAAATAATTAGAAATGATCGTATATATAAAATACATATGCCAAATGAAAAATCAGAAGCATGTCTACTATACAGCGTTATAAGAAGTTGGTTGATCTTATATATATACTTTATTCTAGCGAAATTTTTGTTTAAGTACTGCATCAATTATTCTTCATATCTTACCACAATGCAGCCACAGGTAATATATAGTCAAGCTCAAAATGATAGAATTATGTAGATCAAACATTTTTGAAGAAATATTTGGTACTTAGATAAGAAAACAAAAGGTTTTACTATTCAGTGTAGTCACCTATATATATTTTTAGATCGCACACGTAGCATGGCATTTATATTCCAAGCTTATGTATCTTTTTTTAATTCCGAAATAAACCAAGATTCTTTTATTGCATCTTTAGTTTAGAAACGGAAAAGGAACTGATACACATCATTTTTTAGGAAAGCCCATATATTTATTGCATAGCAGTCATTAAAAGAACGTCAAATACAAAATGTAAAATTTAAAAATCTTACAGTCTTTTGTTTGTCTTAGTTGAATAAGTAAATGCATTATTTTTTTGTCATATCAAATTCTAAAAAAGAAAAAAAAAGAAAAAGGAAAAAAAAATTAAACATGTGGCGATATGATCTTTGAATGATCAGTGATTATAGTACTCAACGCCTCTTTATTTTAACCTGGAGCACGACGTGCTGTTGTACATCGTACGCTTCAGCGACGCGGTAGACACCTAAAGCTCCCTCCTCGGTGTTTAGGTTCCAATCTAACAAGGTACTCAATTTATCGACCTCGAAGGGAGGAAAGTAGTTTAAGGGAACATTGCATAGCAGTGATTCGAACTTGCGACTCGTAGTGTAGCAAACAGGCGTGGTGACCGCTACGCTATTGGAATATGGAGCCCCAATTCTCACCCTTTAAATTGTTTTAGATCTTCCAATTGTTTCTTGATACGCCACAAAATATTATTTTCTATTCAAGAACATGAGCGAACTCTTTCCCCTCTATCCAAATTTCCCCTAATTCGTGGCCGATCCTCCATATTAACTTAATTTTAAATAACTTACGGAGCGTTTACAAACATCATGCTATTAATTAGAAAAAAAACATAAACACTAATTTCCATTTTATTCTTTACTTTGTTTAAATAAATACTAAGAGTGCTAATTACATGAATTTTGCATATAATTAATTCATATTTAGTTACACGTTATATCTTTGCGCAAGTTAAATGATAAAAAAAAAAAAAAAAAAAAAACACAAGATGGGTTTATATATCATAATATTTTAAATAACTAATATTTTAAATTTTCAAATATTATACTTTTTTTGTATTTTTTAGACATATTCAGATATTTAACGTCAAATATGTAAGGCTTTCTGTGAATATACATTCATTGAGGAATAGTAATCAATAAATTCGTTCCTCTGTTTGAAATGCCTAAACTTTTGTAGAATGTATATATTTAAATTTATGAATAGTAGGAAGTAGAAACTTTTTCCACAGTAATGCATCATAGACGAAATGCTTTAGAAACGCTTTCAAATTTGATTGATGAAACTCTGCAACGAGAAGTTAAAATGTGCATTTTAAAACTAAAAAGTAAATAACATTCATAAAAGACATATATATTAGTTTCGAAATTTTAATGCTTACATTTTTCGATTGCATGAAATTTATGAATCCTAACAACTGTGCTTAAGGCGTCTCAGGACTCTTAAAATTGGAAAAGAAGAAAAAAAAGAAGGAGACCATTTTTAACGCTTAATATCTTAAAATGTCTTTGATTTTAAGACACAATTTTAATTGGAATGAAGCGTATAGGTATGGTCTTTCATTTTATGAATTTAAATAATTGCAAGATAAAAATTTACAGGGGGCTCCAAATTGTCAGACATTTGATGAACAGAAAATCGGCATAACAGATTACGCGCAGGATTATAAAATAATTTTTGCAACAAGAAGTGCCTACGTGTACTTCAGATTGCAATAATTATCCCGAACCTACATAAATGTTCAGTTTTTAAACACTAAAATGAAACATATGTTTTGAAAATTTCATGAAAAAATATTCAGAAGATTTTGGGATATCGTGGGAGTTATGCCCTAAAAGGTTATTTGGAGAAAGATGACTCCATAATTTCGGAAACGCCTCATTAGCTACTGAGTGGGTATAATTCTAAAGTCAAAACATCTGTTCAAATGGGAATTTCAAGAAAACAATTATATGAAGTTGTTCATAAAGGAGTTTAACATCTAAAAAATTAAAATTTTGAAAATTTTAAAGTTTCATGAGTCTTGAGACCCTTAAAACAATTAACTACTGAATGATATATTTCTGAAGCTAAATTGATTATTGATTTCTAAATTGATTATTGTATTACAGAATTTTGAAATAAATATTGCACGTAATTTAAAAATAACGAAATTTTCACAAAAAGATAAGAATTTTGTGTTCGAAAAACGACATTTTCGTCTTTATAATATACTTATAACTACTTAAAAGTGACAAAAACTTATAAAAATATTATTTAAAGCAACCCGAGATCTTTGGAACACACATGCGTTCATTTTCAAAGGGAAAAAAGGATGATTGACTGAAAGAAGTACATTTAAAAAACAAAAACAAAAATAGTACGCATGTGCAAGCGGGGAAAAAAATGGCCATAATTTATTTTTAATCAGTCCATGAGAAGAAAAGAGTCCATTCCAAAGGTATAAGTTCGAGTAACTTGGATAACCGGGACTCTCTCTCTCTCTGTATATATATATATTTTTTTTTTTTTTCATCGGGGGCGACACTAAATTCTGGAAAAGCAGAATTCCTGTTCCCTAGATTCGTCTTTTTTGACGAATAACTCTTAATTTCCGTAGCTGTAAAAATGAGTGAAATTTCAAGTGTTTGAATTGAGATTTGTTCATAAATTATCTAAATTAAACTTATTTTACTTAAACATGCCGTTACTTCAATGTCATTGTTTAGTATTAATAAATTTATTTAAATTTTGAAAATCATGCATTTATAAATTTTTTTATTACTACTTAATAACTAAATAAGGAGTATATATACTTTTGTTTTTATAGATTTGATTTCTGAGTTCATAAATATGACATTAAAATAACGTAACTAAGAGAAATGGCAAAATAAAACCCTCGTGAATGCAAGCCGTTAACAAACATTAGCGCCGCCAATTTACATACTATGACGTCATAAGAATATTCTCCATTCATTGTTGGAGAACCTGCTTTGCGAATGATTACCTCCATGGCTTAATATTTTCTACCGTTTATAATGAATGAATCTCTTGTGTTTGTTTACTTTATGAAGTGAAATAGAAATCTGTCAACTTAATTTCAGTCGAAATTATCTTGGAATATATATTTATTTGAATGTAAATTAGAAACTATACTTTGATGTTGAAATGAAATATTTTAGTTTATTTTATTATTATTACGATTAATTGCTTATTTTTGTACTTTCTATTACAGGGGCCTTGGCTTCGTTTTTTTTTAAAGCTTGGTGCAATTCAGGCTTCAGAAAGTGAAATACGTTGATAAAATATAAAAATAGCTATGAAAATAAAACTGGTAAACATTTATTTTTATTTATTTGCATATAAACATTTCATTTACTCATAGATATGCAATATTTGTTTAGATACAAATTACTTCTATTTTTATATAAAAATAGATTATTGACTTCTTTAGATTAAATAAATTTTATACATATGGAAAAAATTGCTTATGTATATGAAATAGGATTTAGATCGCCGGAAAATACGATGCCATTTTTTTTTCTCGCCAAGAACCTATGCTGGAAAAATATATATTTATTTATTTATATATTGTATTTTAATTGTGGTAAATGAAAGATGTGTATTTTAAATGAAAGTTATGTGTTTTAAATGAAATGACTGATAGATTTATATTTTAATGAAATGATGGCGATGGTAGAATATTTGGCGATTTATCACCTGCGCCAGACTAATGGCCGTTTGGCATATAAAAAGTGAAGCGGTCTGCCCGGACTATTGATGACAGTCACATGACTTCGGCTTTTATTATATAGATAACATTATGAAAAATGGTAAATAATGTCAAATAAATAAATAAAATGTTATAACTAAATAAAAAAAACAACTATAAACCATAATAAATAAATAAACTATATTACCTATTATTATATTATAGCTTTTATTACGTGTGGTATGCTAAAGCTGTTAAAAAAATAAGGGTTACTGTAGTTAGTATAATTGGCGCCATGCTTGGCACAGTTGTATCTGACATGGCCCGGAAATACGTTACTACCAAATATTCGTTAGGATTAACTTTGGAATATTTTTTTTATCAATTTAACCGATTTTCAACAGATTTTATGCAAAATCTGGTTTTGCAATAGTATAGTACGATTTCCAATAAACATATATTAAATTAGGCTATACTTCCTCAATCGAGTTTGCAGTCAACGTTGGCGTGAAACATAAACATGTTACCCCCAATTATTATTATTATTTTTTTTTTTTTTTTTTTTTTTGTGTGTGTGTGTGTGTGTGTATCTAACTTTATATTAATAGTTAGGCAAAATTTTAGGAAAGAGTATCCCATTCCGTTTTTGGCACAGAAGTAAGTCATATATGCAACATAGTGGCGCGATTTTTTTCTGGCGCCAATTTGGCGAAAACATCAACAGCATAAACAACAATATCCAGGTTACCATATCAATAAAGATATCGACATTTTGGTGCCTGTTAAGATCCCGTTGCGTACAAGACATTGGTGTCAGAAAAAAATCGCAGTATATGACATCTGTGCCATTGTATAAATGTTTTGTTCTACATTTATTAATCAAACCTTTTTTTTATTTATTGTTATTCCCCATTTAAATATATATATATATATATATACATATATGCAACTGGTGTTCAAAACGAGGTTTTCGCCAAACTGGCTTCGGGAAAAAATCGTGTAAATATATGTATATGACATCTGTGCGATATGTATCCACATGACATCTGTGATATTACTACATAAAAATAAGTTAGTTATTATTTTTTTTTTGGTACATTTCGGTTAGCCGGGCGCCAGTGTTTTATATACATATTTATACACATACATATATGTGAATATATATGTATATTTACACATATGTATGTATATAAATATGTATATAAAACACTGGCGCCCGGCTAAACGAAAAGTACCCCCCTCCCCCCCCTTTTTTTTCAAATAAAAAAGAAATACTTTTCATTGGAATAAAGTTCATGTGCACAATATTTTTGCTGCATGCGCTCTAAATTTGGATGTCAATGAATAATTTTTTCCGTTGAGGAAAATGGCGTACAGTCGTGGAAAAAAAAAAGTAAACACCCCTACTAACTCCTCAACAAATTATCGTAGAAGAAATTTACTGGGACCGAACGATTGGAAATAAAGTCTACTTTTAAATTACGTATATAAAATTTGCTTAGTGGGCTATCTACATATTAAAACGAATCCAAACTTCATTTTTTTCAATGACAATAACCAATTTTAACGAGATATTACAAATCTTCGGTTCAAATTATGCATAGCGACCGAATTTCAAGTCATTTGAATGCTAAGTTTTTGAATTATAAACATTCAAAATTTGGTGCTTCTAATGTTAAATTACATTTTCATATTTTTATTTATATCTCTTGAAACTATGCTCCTAATGCGCTAATTTTTTGTGTAGCAATAATACTAAGATACCCAAACATAAATACGCTGAATTTGCAATTTTTATAATCTTATGATATGAATTAAGAATTATGAAATTAATATTCGAAAAAATTATGAATTGCAACCTACAATTTTTTTGATGGATTTAGAGTTATTAAGTCCTGCTTTATGGAATTCCAAAAATTCACATTTTTCTTCCAAGTAGTTTTCAAATTATGCTTAAAAAACGGCAAAATAATGACTTAAGGGGCCGTCTATAATAGAAATGACTAAATATTTTGAAATTTCTTCAGCTGTCCTGTAATCTAGCAGGCTTCATTGATTTCTTAAGGTACCTTGATCAAGATGGGGGCTCTTTCGGTTAATAATCGAGTTCCGAACTTCAATTTGGATACAGTCCTTAAAATACACACGTTTTAAAATAATTGATTTCTCGGAAACTTATGGTACGAATTGCATACAAACTTGTTTCTAGGCTAATTGAAAGGTGTAGAGTTCATTTATGCTGTCAGAATTGTGTACTGCTATTGAAAAAAACAAAGTTATGGTTCGTTTTAATATGTAGATTGCCCCCTAAGCAAATTTTATCTATATCATTTAAAAGTCGACTTTATTTGCTATCGTTCGGTACCAGTAACTTTCTTCTACCATAATTTGTTGAGGAGTTAGTAGGGGGTGTTTACTTTTTTTTTTTTTTTTCCACGACTGTACCTTAAATTTCAGTGACGTATGTAGATAAATTGTGCTTTTTTATCAGTTTTCTTTATATAATTTTTAAACAGTTCGGAACTTATTTTTCATAGTATGTGCATTCAGTAGGCTACCCTCATAGGTACCCTCTGGTGCAATCAGAAACGAAATACGACAAATATATTTTGAGTTATGCTTGACGAAAGGTTCTTATTAGGCTTTTATTTAGGCACTTTAGTAGTCCATCGCGTTAATATCCATCGTAACTGTATGCGGGCGGAAAGTAACATTGCGCTGTGTATTAGCATTCGCTTCGTTCAGACAATTAAAAATATTATATACTTTCTAGTTTTATAAGGCAAAATATATAATTTATGTTACGGAAAAATATGATTTCCAAAAAGTATCTGTCTTTTGAAATACATTGTCATAATGTAACTTAGTAATAATTTATCAGGCAAATAATTTTCAACTAAATAATCACTGATTTGTAAAGTAATATGTTGAAATCTTTTTATAAATGTTTTATTTTTAACTAAACGTTTAATGAATTGACCTGTAATCGCTGATATGAAAATCTAACAAAAACATAGCTGTGAAAAAAGGAAGCCAAGTTCTGTAAAGAATGGCAAGAAAAGAAGTGATATCTAAGTGGGTGCCAAGTTCAAATAAAATTCACTCAAACTTACCTACTGAAGTATCATAGCATTTTTAAAATTGTTTAGAAATAAAAATTATTGATAGCATATTAATAATAAATCTAGAACTTGGAAAGTTTTTACATACGAGTCATTTATTTTTAATAATGACATTATTATATCAAATCTTGTTATTTCATGATTGGAAGCATTAATTTAAGTGAGCTCCTTTCCCTTGAAGGGCGGTGGGATAAAATATATCCCACCTAATTTAACTGCAAAATGCCACATTGACAAAAGAATTCAGGACTAAAAAGTTTAATTATATTAAATACATGAAAAGAAGCGTTTACCAATTTTGAAATAAATTTGTTTTTAAATTCTGGTGTGATTCAATCATTTCAGCATTCCACGAATAAAATTTATTTGCCCCTGAAAGGGTTAAAGGGGTGCAGTATCTAGAGTGATGACCAAGAAAAAGCGTAAGTATATCTATCTCTTTGTCAGGCATCTTAGTCTGTTTGCATTGCGGTTTCTGGAGGGTGGGTGCTAGAGTGATAACCAAAGACGAGCGGGAGTGTATCTGTGTATTTATTGGTTTATCAAATCTTTTACGTGAGTCATTTGTTTATAATGATAACTATATTAATTTTTTTATGTCATTGAAATTAATATTAACATCACCATTATTTAAGACATGAAATTGATAGGCATAAATTTATCAAAAACTTGCCAAGTTCTAGATTTATTATTAATATGCTATCAATAATTTTTATTTCTAAACAATTTTAAAAATGCTATAATACTTCAGTAGGTAAGTTTGCGTGAATTTTATTTGAACTTGGTACCCACTTAGATATCACTTCTTTTCTTGCCATTCTTTACAGAACTTGGCTCTCTTTTTTCACAGCTATGTTTTTGTTAGATATCATTACTTTTTGTAAAATTACAATATATTTAGACACTTTACTTGATGCTTTTTAATGTGTTTACATGTGACTATTTTATTCACCAAGCAACATTCAATTTTAATTTAAATTTCCTACAACAAACTATTTGGCTGTCAATTTGCGGCAGAAAACTATATTTTAATGCTGATACATTGAATGTATGTTTTGAAACGAAATGTATTGATTCGAAATTTTTATTGTTTCTGAAACAACAGTTAAAAACAACAATTAAACCTATTAAATTTCTATATTAAATTTTCCTATTAAATTTTCCAATTAAATATTCTATAGCTGTGCCTGCTTTTTTGTACTGAAAGTGAAAAACAAAGTTATGTGCTTATGCCACACTATGTATCATTTATCCATGGGTGCCGGCAAAGAGGCAGTGCAGAGGAAGGACATTGCCCCTCCCTGGATTTTCAAATTTAATTAACTAAATATCCTTTTCTCTGATGATTTTGAAAATAACAGGTGGGTAGGTGTGATCACAGATCGCACAGAGGGTTCGTTTAATATTCCTTTCAAAACACTTTATACTTTTGAAAAATCTGTTAGTTCCGCATTTCGCAACCAGGGGCGGACTCTTCTAAACAAACCTCTATCCGAACGAAATTCCGTTTTACATACAATCCATAGATATATTAGTCAAGGGGATTGAGCCCATAGCACCCGAGATAAGTAGGCACACCTGGCGGTAAAACGTGGAACTAAAATATGTAAGGCTATGGTGCATAATATGAAAGATTGGTCAAAGGGGTATCGGCAAAAGTTGGAAAAGTGCTCCCCGGGTGAAAAGGGCGGAGGTTAGAAAAATTGCTTAAAATACACAAGTTAGAGCCCGGAGGAGTAAATAATATAAGACTTCTTGAAAATTTTATGATTTGTCGTGTGGTCTGAGGTATTCAGCTATACGTATGCAAAAAGTCATATCTCCAACTTAATTAGGGGCTCCCTTAGAAAGAATTGCTTAAAATACATATGTGGTACCTCAAAGGGTTAAACGTAAGACTTTTTCAAGATTTTATGATTTGTCGCCTGGCCTCAGGTGTTCTGCTATAAGTATGCAAACTTTCAAATCTGCATTTTAATAAGGGGCTCAATTAGAAAGAATTGCTTAAAATACGCATGGGGAAGCTCAGGGGGTTAAATGTACGACTTTTTCAAAATTATATGATTTGTCGCATGATGGTGTTCAGCTATAAGTATGCAAAATTTCACGCCTCCAACCTAAATAGGGTCTCACTTAGAAAGAATTGTTTATAATACACATGTGGGAGCCCAAAAGGTTAAATGTAAGACTTTTTCAAAATTTCATGATTTGTCGTTTGATGTGAGGTGCTCAGCTATAAGTATGCAAAATTTCACGCCTCCAACCTAATTAGGGGCTCATTTAGAAAGAATTGTTTAAAATACACATGTGGGAGCCCAAAGGGTTAAATGTACGACTTTTTCAAAATTTTGTGGTTTTTCATTTGATGTGTGTTCAGCTATAAGTATGCAAATTTTCACGCCTCCAACCTAATTAGGGGCTCACTTAGAAAATATTTTTTAAGATACACATGTGACAGCTCAAAGGTTTAAATGTACGACTTTTTCAAAATTTTATGGTTTGTCATTTGATGTAAGGTGTTCAGCTATAAGTATGCCATATTTCATACCTCCAACCTAAATAGGGGCTCACTTAGAAAGAATTTTTTTTAAATACACATGTGGGAGCCCAAAGGGTTAAATGTACGACTCTTTGAAAATTTTATGAATTGTCGTTTGGTGTGAGGTGTTCGGCTATAAGTATGCAAAATTTCACGCCTCCAACCTAATTAGAGGCTCACTTTGAAAGAATTGTTTAAAATACACATGGGGAGCGATAAGGGTTAAATGTACGACTTTTTCAAATTTTTATGATTTCTCGTTTTATGTGAGGTGTTCAGCTATAAATATGCAAAATTTCACGCCTCCGACATAATTAGGTCTCACTTAGAAAGAATTGTTTAAAATACACATGTGGGAGGGAAAAGGGTTAAATGTACGACTTTTTCAAAATTTTATGACTTGTCGTTTGATGTGAGGTGTTCGGCTATAAGTATGCAAAATTTCACGCCTCCAACCTAATTAGAGGCTCACTTTGAAAGAATTGTTTAAAATACACATGGGGAGCGCAAAGGGTTAAATATACGACTTTTTCAAATTTTTATGATTTCTCGTTTCATATGAGGTGTTCAGCTATAAGTATGCAAAATTTCATGCCTTCAACATAATTAGGCCTCACTTAGAAAGAATTGTTTAAAATACACATGTGGGAGGGAAATGGGTTAAATGTACGACTTTTTCAAAATTTTATGATTTGTCGTTTGATGTGAGGTGTTCAGCTATAAGTATGCAAAATTTCACTCCTCCAACCTAATTAGGGGCTCACTTAGAAAGAATTGTTAAAAATATCTCAATTATTAAAATATATCAATTTGTTGATTTTCTGTAAGCAAGTAAACCCAGATAAACCCCATTAAGTAGATAGGTTTACATCGGAAGTCTATGGGAATTTGTCGAAATATTAGTTATATCGCCAAGGTGGCGTCACTTTTGGCGACTAATTTTGGTCGCCAAATTTGGCGATATATCGCCATGTTGGCGAGAAACTTGGCGGTATTTGGCGACAGAACAGCGTCCCCTCCTAAGGCAAATTAAAATTTCGCCTAATAGACGTAATGTTAAAGTAAAAATGGGCACCCCCATGTGGGTAATTCATCGATTTTCTCATTTTTTTTTCCTTAGTTTTATAGTGTAAATGAACTTCGCACCAAATTTTAAGTCTGTAGCTGCAGTAGATATAAGAGATCTTTTTTATGAGTGAGTTAGTCAGTCAGTCAGTCAGTGGTAAAATTATCGATTATCAGACATTTTTAAATGTCATTATCTCGGAAACTAATTATGCGTTATTTATAAAATTTTGGATTTTAGTTAATTAGGGTGGCCTTACTACACATTTCGTAAAACAAGTACGTAGGTCTCATAGATTTTCATTAGTAGAGCATCGAAATTTGACGAAAACAGCTCGAAATGGTTCGTGTAAATAACACACCGCTATGTCATGCGAACTTGGCTGACACACTGCCGTGTGTCTAGATATTTTTGAAGCACCGCAGAGCTAATGTCAAATAAATATTTTGAGCAAAAGAGCATTTTTTTCAATAAAGCTTGCAATAAAGCTTTAACGAAATATGACTTGTGAAATAATTTACTACATTTGATACGATGCAACAAAACAAATCATTATTACCAAATTAAAAAAAAAAAATGGGTAAACATATCAAAATCTCAGTTGAAGGTAAAATTTTATGTTATAATAAATGCCTATATATGGGATATTTTCTTTGAAAATAACAAGTGGGTAGGTGTGATCACAGATCGCACAGAGGGTTTCGTTTGATATTCCTTTCAAAACACTTTATACTTTTGAAAAATCTGTTAGCCGCATTTCGCAACCAGGGGCGCACTCTTCTAAACAAACCTCTATCCGAACGAAACTCCGTTTTACATACTATCCGTAGATATATTAGTCAAGGGGATTGAGCCCATAGCACCCGATATAAGTAGGCACCCCTGGCGGTAAAACGTGGAACTAAAATATGTAAGGCTATGGTGCATAATATGAAAGAATGGTCAAAGGGGTATCGGCAAATGTTGGAAAAGTGCTCCCCGGGTGAAAAGGGCGGAGGTTAGAAAAATTGCTTAAATTACAGAAGTTAGAGACCGGAGGAGTAAATAATATAAGACTTCTTGAAAATTTTATGATTTGTCGTGTGGTCTGAGGTATTCAGCTATACGTATGCAAAAAGTCATATCTCCAACTTAATTAGGGGCTCCCTTAGAAAGAATTGCTTAAAATACATATGTGGTAGCTCAAAGGGCTAAGCGTAAGACTTTTTTAAGATTTTATGATTTGTCGTCTGGCCTCAGGTGTTCTGCTATAAGTATGCAAACTTTCAAATCTGCATTTTAATAAGGGGCTCAATTAGAAAGAATTGCTTAAAATACGCATGTGGAAGCCCAAAGGGTTAAATGTACGACTTTTTCAAAATTTTATAATTTGTCGCATGATGGTGTTCAGCTATAAGTATGCAAAATTTCACGCCTCCAACCTAAATAGGGTCTCACTTAGAAAGAATTGTTTTAAATACACATGTGGGATCCCAAAAGGTTAAATGTTAGACTTTTTCAAGATTTTTTGATTTGTCGTTTGATGTGAGGTGCTCAGCTATAAGTATGCAAAATTTCACGCCTCCAACCTAATTAGGGGCTCATTTAGAAAGAATTGTTTAAAATACACATGTGGGAGCCCAAAAGGTTAAATGTACGACTTTTTCAAAATTTTATGGTTTTTCATTTGATGTGTGTTCAGCTATAAGTATGCAAATTTTCACGCCTCCAACCTAATTAGGGGCTCACTTAGAAAATATTGTTTAAGATACACATGTGAGAGCTCAAAGGGTTAAATGTACGACTTTTTCAAAATTTTATGGTTTGTCATTTGATGTAAGGTGTTGAACTATAAGTATGCCATATTTCATACCTCCAACCTAAATAGGGGCTCACATAGAAAGAATTTTTTTAAATACAATGTGGGAGCCCAAAGGGTTAAATGTACGACTCTTTGAAAATTTTATGAATTGTCGTTTGGTGTGAGGTGTTCGGCTATAAGTATGCAAAATTTCACGCCTCCAACCTAATTAGAGGCTCACTTTGAAAGAATTTTTTTAAATACACATGGGGAGCGCAAAGGGTTAAATGTACGACTTTTTCAGATTTTTATGATTTCTCGTTTCATGTGAGGTGTTCAGCTATAAGTATGCAAAATTTCACGCCTCCAACATAACTAGGGCTCACTTAGAAAGAATTGTTTAAAATACACATGTGGGAGGGAAAAGGGTTAAATGTACGACTTTTTCAAAATTTTATGACTTGTCGTTTGATGTGAGGTGTTCGGCTATAAGTATGCAAAATTTCACGCCTCCAACCTAATTAGAGGCTCACATTGAAAGAATTGTTTAAAATACACATGGGGAGCGCAAAGGGTTAAATGTACGACTTTTTCAAATTTTTATGATTTCTCGTTTTTTGTGAGGTGTTCAGCTATAAATATGCAAAATTTCACGCCTCCGACATAATTAGGTCTCACTTAGAAAGAATTGTTTAAAACACACATGTGGGAGGGAAAAGGGTTAAATGTACGACTTTTTCAAAATTTTATGACTTGTCGTTTGATGTGAGGTGTTCGGCTATAAGTATGCAAAATTTCACGCCTCCAACCTAATTAGAGGCTCACTTTGAAAAAATTGTTTAAAATACACATGGGGAGCGCAAAGGGTTAAATATACGACTTTTTCAAATTTTTATGATTTGTCGTTTCATATGAGGTGTTCAGCTATAAGTATGCAAAATTTCATGCCTCCAACATAATTAGGCCTCACTTAGAAAGAATTATTTAAAATACACATGTGGGAGGGAAATGGGTTAAATGTACGACTTTTTCAAAATTTTATGATTTGTTGTTTGATGTGAGGTGTTCAGCTATAAGTATGCAAAATTTCACTCCTCCAACCTAATTAGGAGCTCACTTAGAAAGAATTGTTAAAAATATCTCAATTATTAAAATATATCAATTTGTTGATTTTCTGTAAGCAAGTAAACCCAGATAAACCCCATTAAGTAGATACGTTTACATTGGAAGTCTATGGGAATTTGTCGAAATATTAGTTATATCGCCAAGGTGGCGTCACTTTTGGCGACTAATTTTGGTCGCCAAATTTGGCGATATATCGCCATGTTGGCGAGAAACTTGGCGGTATTTGGCGACAGAACAGCGTCCCCTCCTAAGGCAATTTAAATTTCGCCTAATAGACGTAATGTTAAAGTAAAAATGGGCACCCCCATGTGGGTAATTCATCGATTTTCTCATTTTTTTTTTCCTTAGTTTTATAGTGTAAATGAACTTCGCACCAAATTTTAAGTCTGTAGCTGCAGTAGATATAAGAGATCTTTTTGATGAGTGAGTGAGTCAGTCAGTCAGTCAGTGGTAAAATTATCGATTATCAGACATTTTTAAATGTCATTATCTCGGAAACTAATTATGCGTTATTTATAAAATTTTGGATTTTAGTTAATTAGGGTGGCCTTACTACACATTTCGTAAAACAAGTACGTAGGTCTCATAGATTTTCATTAGTAGAGCATCGAAATTTGACGAAAACAGCTCGAAATGGTTCGTGTAAATAACACACGGCTATGTCATGCGAACTTGGCTGACACACTGCCGTGTGTCTAGATATTTTTGAAGCACCGCAGAGCTAATGTCAAATAAATATTTTGAGCAAAAGAGCATTTTTTTCAATAAAGCTTGCAATAAAGCTTTAACAAAATATGACTTGTGAAATAATTTACTACATTTGATACGATGCAACAAAACAAATCATTATTACCAAATAAAAAAAAAAAAATGGGTAAACAAATCAAAATCTCAGTTGAAGGTAAAATTTTATGTTATAATAAATGCCTATATATGGGATATTTTCTTTGAAAATAACAAGTGGGTAGGTATAATCACAGATCGCACAGAGGGTTTCGTTTGATATTCCTTTCAAAACACTTTATACTTTTGAAAAATCTATTAGCCGCATTTCGCAACCAGGGGCGCACTCTTCTAAACAAACCTCTATCCGAACGAAACTCCGTTTTACATACTATCCGTAGATATATTAGTCAAGGGGATTGAGCCCATAGCACCAGATATAAGTAGGCGCCCCTGGCGGTAAAACGTGGAACTAAAATATGTAAGGCTATGGTGCATAATATGAAAGAATGGTCAAAGGGGTATCGGCAAAAGTTGGAAAAGTGCTCCCCGGGTGAAAAGGGCGGAGGTTAGAAAAATTGCTTAAATTACAGAAGTTAGAGCCCGGAGAAGTAAATAATATAAGACTTCTTGAAAATTTTATGATCTGTCGTGTGGTCTGAGGTATTCAGCTATACGTATGCAAAAAGTCATATCTCCAACGTAATTAGGGGCTCCCTTAGAAAGAATTGCTTAAAATACATATGTGGTAGCTCAAAGGGTTAAGCGTAAGACTTTTTCAAGATTTTATGATTTGTCGTCTGGCCTCAGGTGTTCTGCTATAAGTATGCAAACTTTCAAATCTGCATTTTAATAAGGGGCTCAATTAGAAAGAATTGCTTAAAATACGCATGTGGAAGCCCAAAGGGTTAAATGTACGACTTTTTCAAAATTTTATGATTTGTCGCATGATGGTGTTCAGCTATAAGTATGCAAAATTTCACGCCTCCAACCTAAATAGGGTCTCACTTAGAAAGAATTGTTTAAAATACACATGTGGGAGCCCAAAAGGTTAAATGTTAGACTTTTTCAAAATTTTATGATTTGTCGTTTGATGTGAGGTGCTCAGCTATAAGTATGCAAAATTTCACGCCTCCAACCTAATTAGGGGCTCATTTAGAAAGAATTGTTTAAAATACACATGTGGGAGCCCAAAAGGTTAAATGTACGACTTTTTCAAAATTTTATGGTTTTTCATTTGATGTGTGTTCAGCTATAAGTATGCAAATTTTCACGCCTCCAACCTAATTAGGGGCTCACTTAGAAAATATTGTTTAAGATACACATGTGAGAGCTCAAAGGGTTAAATGTACGACTTTTTCAAAATTTTATGGTTTGTCATTTGATGTAAGGTGTTCAGCTATAAGTATGCCATATTTCATACCTCCAACCTAAATAGGGGCTCACATAGAAAGAATTTTTTAAAATACAATGTGGGAGCCCAAAGGGTTAAATATACGACTCTTTGAAAATTTTATGATTTGTCGTTTGGTGTGAGGTGTTCGGCTATAAGTATGCAAAATTTCACGCCTCCAACCTAATTAGAGGCTCACTTTGAAAGAATTTTTTAAAATACACATGGGGAGCGCAAAGGGTTAAATGTACGACTTTTTCAGATTTTTATGATTTCTCGTTTCATGTGAAGTGTTCAGCTATAAGTATGCAAAATTTCACGCCTCCAACATAACTAGGGCTCACTTAGAAAGAATTGTTTAAAATACACATGTGGGAGGGAAAAGGGTTAAATGTACGACTTTTTCAAAATTTTATGATTTGTCGTTTGATGTGAGGTGTTCAGCTATAAGTATGCAAAATTTCACGCTTTCAACCTAATTAGGGATCACTTTGAAAGAATTGTTTAAAATACACATGTGGGAGCGCAAAGTGTTAAATGTACGACTTTTTCAAAATTTTATGGTTTGTCATTTGATGTGAGGTGTTCAGCTATCATTATGCAAAATTTCACTCCTCCAACCTAATTAGGGGCTCACTTAGAAAGAATTGTTAAAAATATCTCAATTATTAAAATATATCAATTTGTTGATTTTCTGTGAGCAAGTAAACCCAGATAAACCCCATTAAGTAGATAGGTTTACATTGGAAGTCTATGGGAATTTGTCGAAATATTAGATATATCGCCAAGGTGGCGTCACTTTGGCGACTAATTTTGGTCGCCAGATTTGGCGACATATCGCCATGTTGGCGAGAAACTTGGCGGTATTTGGCGCCAGAACAGCGTCCCCTCCTAAGGCAAATTAAAATTTCGCCTAATAGACGTAATGTTAAAGTAAAAATGGGCACCCCCAGGTGGGTAATTCATCGATTTTCTGATTTTTTTTTTATTTTTTTCCTTAGTTTTATAGTGTAAACGAATTTCGCACCAAATTTGAAGTCTGTAGCTGCAGTAGATAAAAGAAATCTTTTTGATGAGTGAGTGAGTGAGTGAGTCAGTCAGTCAGTGGTAAACTTATCGATTATCAGACATTTTCAAATGTCATTATCTCGGAAACTAATTATGCGTTATTTATAAAATTTTTGATTTTAGTTAATTGGGGTGGCCTTACTACACATTTCGTAAAACAAGTACGTAGGTCTCATTGATTTTCATTAGTAGAGCATCGAAATTTGACGAAAACAGCTCGAAATGGTTCGTGTAAATAACACACGGCTATGTCAGGCGAACATGGCTGACACACTGCCGTGTGTCTAGATATTTTTGAAGCACCGCAGAGCTAATGTCAAATCAATATTTTGAGCAAAAGAGCATTTTTTTTAAAATAAAGATTGCAATAAAGCTTGCAAATTGCAATAAAGCTTTAACAAAATATGACTTGTGAAATAATTTACTAAATTTGATACGATGCAACAAAACAAAACATTATTACCAAATTAAAAAAAAAAAAAAAAAAAAAAAAAAAAATGGGTAAACATATCAAAATCTCAGTTGAAGGTAAAATTTTATGTTATAATAAATTCCTACATATGGGATATTTTCTTTTACCGGATATAACAATATTGTTTACCAAAGCATTCTAATTTTCCAGTTTCTGAATTTTCATTTAATATCCCTTGACACAAAATTACCGTCTTTCTTTTGATGCAATGAAGTATATTCAGAATTAACTCTCAGAATGAACTCCTTATTCTTTCCATTTTCCATTTCTATTTAATACAGTTACTTTAATACAGTAATAGATATCCGTCGCCTAAGAGCAACAGTAGGATATCTAGTAAATAGCCGCCCTTGGCGACCAGTTTGGTTTCCGTTAGATGTGTGCTAAGCATTTTGTACCATGTTACTTTTATCCAAAATTTAATTTACTTTCTCAATACTTCGCCAAATCAGAAGTTTCTAGTAGAGAAATCAAGAACTCCGTATTTTTGTGGGTACTACTTGGTTATCCCGTCGACCAAAAATCTATCGCCAAACTATAAGATTAAATGCCAATAATGGTTGATCGTAAATGTCACATTCGCTTGACTTTAAGCAAGTTACACGAGTTTACGTCATCAAGTTATTTTTATTTCGACGTTTTATTTGTATTTGTATTAATGTTATACTAATTTATTTGTTCTTTCGCTATTTAAAATAAAAATTATGTCAATTTGTATAATTTGGCGAAATGGGTCGACGGTATAACTAAGTAGTACCTTTTTATGCTAGCCAGACGCAAGTGATAAATCATCAAACATTGTCTTTCCAATCGCATTTTTTCATATTTCATTAAATTTATCTAAAATATAATAATTTCATTCATTTTATTTAAAATACATAATTTTAATTTGAAATTCATGACTTTCACTTTTTTCCCCCTTTTTTAAGAAAAAGAAAAGAAAAATAATAAATAATACCAAAAACTATGAATTTTAATTTAAATATCAAAGCATTGTTTTAATTTACCACGCGAAATATAAAAAATGTAAACAATGGTCACCTGGAATATAAAAAGCGAAGCGGTCAGTTCGGAACTATTGATGGCAGTCACATGACTTAGGCTATTATTATAGAGATAACAAAAAATGAGATTTCTGAATTACGGCTATGAGAAACTGTGTTTGCATCTAGTGGAACAACTTCTGAAACGCAAATTTATGTTTGAAACTATATCTCATATGTTTTTTATTAAAATTCCAATTGTGTTCCACTTGATGCAGACACAGTTTTTCGTAGTAGTAAGTCAAACATCTCATTTTCGATTATTACTAAATGTCCCACTGTTGCTCTGTGGTGACGATATATCCTTCTATGTATAAAAAAAAAAAAAAAAAAAAAAAAAAAAAAAAAAAAAAAATGTTTTGATTTGGAAATGGACCAATGAAAATCTGCGTAGATATTCCCGGCAGATTGGCATCCAATTTGAATGCTTAAGCATGGCATTTCTTCGTTAATATTAAAAAAAACTGTTGCATACAAAAATATGAAAATCGATAGTATTATAGAGGAATGTTTGATAAAAACGCTGATGCACACAGTTTTCATATCGAAGAATTATTCGAAGAGATATTTAATGCCAAATTTTGACAGAATCGTTCCATTAAAAAAGTTTTATAGGAGCAAAAACTGTACACAGGATTTTAATCATTTTTAGATCATTTTATACATCAGAATTTCCCGGTGTGCATATTGCATTTAGTTTTTTAATTTGACTCATTTTTTGAGGTTTTATTTCTATTTTAAATTCAAATTTTCAGCATTTCGAGAGATAGTTTTTACATATTTTAGAAAATTGTATTAATTTAAACTGTTGCCAACTGTATAAACAGCGCAAACAATAATGTTTGCTTGAAATTAAAAATTTATTTTACACGTGACTATTATAAACAGAAAATATAAAAAGCAGGAACTCGTTGAAAATTACGTCATAAAAACTATATTTACACGTGAATTTTAAAAGAGAAAGAATATTGTATAATAATAAAATCATTAACATGCGTTAGAAGTCTTAAATAGGAGAATTTACGTCACATTTACGTCACGTTACACTTATTGCGTAAAATGAACAAAAAATAATATTCCAAAACTGTTTAAATTTAAAAATTGCGCGAGACATTTATTTGATATTTTAAGATGATCATAATATTTCATTTCTAACAAAAGTATTTTTTTGTGAATATTAAAAGAGAAAGAAAAGTTTGGTGAAAATTACGTCAGATTATAAATGTCAGATTCAAATTATAATTCAATTTTCCGAAATATTTTTAAAACCGATCAAATTAGCTTTCTGTTAGAGAGTGCGGTGTATGAACGTGGGTTGACGAGCGTAGCTCGTAGGGGGCAGAGCCCACTAGTTACTTTTATAAAAGTTGAATTTTTAAAGTTCATTAATTTCATCCTTGTTAATTTTATGTATTGTGATATTATAATCTTGTATATAGGTATGCACTCATCAATTTAGATGTTTATAAAAATCATACATATTTTTAATGTAATTTAATGTTTAATACCGCAATGATTTGTTCAAATATCATCTCTATTACTAATATTTTAGGGTCTCTGTAAAGTTTAACAACAAGATAATTATTGAAAGCAACAAATTTCACTCATTCTATAAATTGTTTAAATTTAAATTAAGAAATTGATCTGAATGCGATAAAAGAAACGAAATTAAAGGATAAACGAAAAGTAGTTATTTCTTATATCCAATTAAAAGTAGAATTATAAAATAAGTAAAAACAAATGAATATAATAAATATGAATACATAATATCATGAAATTCATTAAATTAGAAAAAAATACAAAAAAAATAAATAAATAAACATATATTCATGATAAGCAAATACAATAATTAGAGAAAACATTATTTCGCATAATAAAGAAACAGAAAAAAGTTTGATTTATTTATATCAAGCGAAATCATATTTTTCTGCAAATTTAGATACAATTAACAAACTTAATTAAGCAGATTTGAATAATTAGTATAAGAAATACATCAATTATAAATAAAGATATCTACCTATAATATTCATAGAACTAGTAAATTATATCAATAATTAGCAATATTTGTTTTTTTACCTTTTAAATGGGCAAAGATCTTTTAGGAATTCTTTAGTAAATAAAGCAAATAAAGTACATAAAACGCTAAAGGGTATAGCCGGATAAGCATAGCGAAATGGCCCCCACGGCCGATGTTTGAAATAACATGTGTGGTAATAAGGCCCACCATAAGAATACAATATAGAGTGTTTTTAGCACCTGACCTTGAACTGCCCTTGAGATAATCGGGGAAATTTGTGCCGGCGCTAAATTTTTTCAAATACGTTTTTCTCAAAAAGTACAAAAGTTTAAAAAATGAAACTAAAGCCGATTTTTGAAGAATATATTAGTTCACATTATGTATTTTTTAAACATTTTAACACAAATTTTAACCTAGAAAAATAAACAAAAATATTTTTAAAGAAAATTATTAATGTAGTAATTTTATACTTACACTTACCAAAAAATTACAGAATAATGCTCAAAGTATCTACTTTTATGAAAAACAAAATCGTTAAAATCGAAGATGCGCTTTTTGAGTTATAAAAAAATAATGTTAATAACTTGCTAAAATATTCGTAACGTTCTTGTTTGCTTATGCAGAAATACGCTACTATCAGTGCATTGGTCGATTCGTGACATTTCCACTCGGGCAGAATGCGCAGTGCGCCAAAATAAGATAATGTTTCCATATATACCACTTCCCTATAGGTTTGTTTCGTGTTTGTAAATATTCTGTTATTTTGGCGTACTGCGCATCCTTCTCGCGTAACAATATCAAGAAATGACAAACAAATTGGTAACATTTGGCTACCATGATTTTCAGATAGAAGAAGGCTATGGAGCTGTACAGTGTAGATACATAACGTATAACTTTAGGGGGAGTCTATGTGTGTGTGGAGGAGAGTCTGGCACGTGACGTCGGATGATACCTGTAGGGAGAAGGGGTGTTGTGATTTCATATCATTATCATTTTTGATCAAACCAAAATTTACTTTTTTGGTATCTTTTTCTTTACATCTGTAATCTTATTTTTTTTTTAATTATGTTTTCTTCTTTTAAGGGAAATACAAAGTTTTTATTAAAACCCGTGAATGATTATAAAACAATTCATTCCAAAATATGGAATAACCCAACGTTCGCCATTGATATGCCCCTGCCATATGATATATAATTCATTGTTAGAGAAACTAGATTCGAAAAGATACTTGTTATTTTTGCTACTAAAAAATGGGGAAGAATGTTGTTCACCTGTTTTGTTTTGAAGAAGTCCTGTTTAGCCCAGTACAAGGGCGAAGTGCAAGAAGACAATACTACTGTTCAATGCATTATGTAACAAAGGCCTATTATTAAAAATTTTTAAATAATAAGTATTTCTTTAAAATGATATTTGATATAAAGTTATTTCTTATATAACAGTGATATTTTATGAATTTCTTCTCTTTATTTAAATGAGTAAAGTATGCGAATAAAAAATGTACAACCTCACCTGTATATCATTGAAACGTATAAAAAGAAAAAAAAAGAAAAGAAAATGTCAAAATAAAAAGAATTTTTAGACACTGATAACAATATTATTAGGGAGAGCGGGTTTGAGGAACCATAACTTCTGATATCAGAAGGTTTGTAGGGGGTCTGAAAGTGCCAAAAAGTTGATAACCTTATATATTTACAGCACCTATTCAGCTTCACCTGCACAATCGACTAGACCCTTGAATTGATATTATTACGCGAGAAGGATGCACTGTATGCCAAAATAACAGAATATTTGCAAACACGAAACAAACCTATAGGAAAGTGGTATGTAGGGAAACATACTCTTATTTTGGCGCACTGCGGATCCTGCCCGAGTGGAAATGTCACGAATCGACAATTGCTTTGATAGTAGCATATTTCTGCAAATACAAACATTGAAAGTTACGAATATTTTAGCAAGTTGCTAGCATTATTTTTTTATAACTTATAAAGCGCATCTTCGATTTTAACGATTTTTTTTTAAGTGCATACTTTGAGCATTATTTTGTAATTTTTTAGTTGGTGTATGTATAAAATTACTACATAAATATTTTTTTCAAAAAATAATTTTGTTTATTTTTCTATTTTCAAATTCGTGTAAAAATATGAAAAAAAATATATGATGTGAACTAATATACTCTTCAATAATTGGCATTTGTTTCATTTTTTTATCTTTAGTACTTTTTGAGAAAAACGTATTTGAAAAATAGCAGCGCCGGTGCATATTTACCCGATTATCTCAAGCACAATTCAAGGTCAGGGCTGAAAATACTCTATATTGTATTCTCAAGGTGAACCTTATTACCACACCTGCTATTTAAAAAATCGGCCGTGGAGGCCATTTCCCTATGCTTATCCGGCTGGACCCTTTAATATCACTAGGGGATCGAACCCGAGCTCCTCGGTTTACAGAATATAAGTGAAAACCAATTTTTTTTTATCTAATTATTTTTTTACATGTAATATATATTTTAGATTGCCCACTAACATAAAAAAGAATTTTTATATGAAAAATATCAATTATGCAATCAAATAAAGTTTTGAAATTTATTAAAAGCGATACTTTCACATGGCACCGCATGCCAGGAGTTATTAACCCAAGATTTTGCGACTTACGTCAGTCTTTCCGATTATTTCGGTGCATAAGCGCGTGGTTCAATCACATGTCTGTTAAAATTGTTTCTTATTTACATTAAATTATTTATTTTTCTATAGAGGAAGTTTTAACTTTGTTATGGAACATTGTGATAGAGATAAATTAAAAAATAATTTATGCTTGAAAATCTATATATATATTACGCTACCGTACGTGGCACAGAAATAGCGATTAATTGTTGGTTAATTGTTCAATTGGTTAATGTAAACAATTGGCGGTTAATTGTTTAATGGCAACGCCCGAATTAAACGCATCTCATTGGTTGTTGTATAATATTTTAAAAAAGTGAAAAACAATAAATTAATAAAAAGTTTAATTAATAACAATAGAACAAAAC
The DNA here is from genome assembly GCA_963932465.1 of Maratus speciosus. Lineage (NCBI taxonomy): Eukaryota > Metazoa > Arthropoda > Arachnida > Araneae > Salticidae > Maratus > Maratus speciosus. The sequence goes on from OZ010795.1 coordinate 418,471,093, forward strand.
AATTTATATAATTTAAAAAAATAAAATAAAAGTAAATAAAAAATTTGTTAATAAATAAACAACTACATCCGGGTTACCATATCAAGCAAAATAACGACACTTTGGCGCCAGTTACGTACCTCGGTGCGTATATGACATTGGCGTCAGAAAAAAGTCGTGCCAACGTAGTGCGTATATGACACATGTGCCGTCTTTTATTCATATAATTTAAACTACAATAAATAAAAAAAATAAATGAAGGTGCTTTTCCAGTATAGGTACTTGGCGAAATAGAGAAAAGGTCCATAGCGAGAAAAGAAATTTTTTTCTGGCAACCGATTTAATCCAAATATTTTTTTCAAATAAAACTACAGAAAAGTGTCTATGACCGCAAAGAGTTCGTACTTTTATGTTAGCTGGGTGCAATTCTCGCCAATAGCTTTTTTTAAATCGCCATCAGCATTTTTTATTTCTCGAGGGGTAAATTAAAACAATCTTTGATGTTGAAATTAAATGGTTTATGGTATTATTTATTCTTTTTCTTTTCGTTTTCATTTTGTAAAGATTTTTTTTTTTTTAAGTTAAAGTTGTGAATTTTAAAAGTTCTATTTTTAAATTAAAGTCACCCATTCAAAATAAAATGAGTGAAAGGATTATATTTTAATCAGAATTAATGAAATATGAAAAAAAAAATGCGACGGGTACAATGTTTGGCGATTTATCACCTGTGCCCGACTAACATAACTGTAGCGAGTTCTCGATTTCTCTATCAGAATCTTCAAATTTGGCGAAGGATTGAACAAGTAAATTAAATTATGAATAAAAGTAACATGATACAACGCCTAGCATACATTTAAGGGAGACCAAATTGGTCGCCACGGGCGGCTAGTTATTTAAAAAATATAATAACTCAGTCAATTAAGATAAATTTTCAAACAAATTGCATTTGAAAGTAGATTTTTTTCTTTATTTGACGGTTTAAAAATTGAAAATGTGCGATATTTAGAAATTTTAAAAATCGCTGACATAGCACGTATTTTAATTTCAATTTATTTTTTCAGTTTTTATGAGGAAATGGCCACAAAAAGGTACAGGAATATATTATTTTATTTCTTCCGTGATTAGTTTCCCTTTACTTTCAACCCTCCACGACTTTCAACAGAAATGGAGTTTTTCAGTTGCCACAATTACAAAAAATGTATTAAAAATTACAAAAAAATTAATATCTCAAAATTAAATTGAGACACAGCTTTCAAACAAATTGCATTTAAAAGAGCATTTTTTTCCTCATACGACGGTGTAAAAATTTAAAATGTGCGATGTTTAGAAGTTTAAAAATTTGCAGTAGAGAAAATTGCAAAACCAAAAATTCATTTCAAATTTCAAAGTGTTGCCATTCGCAGAATGACGTATACGTTACGCACAGATATGTTTGTCCTTTATAATATAGATAGTTAAAGACTGAAATTATTTTAGCCATAGTCTTTTGCTTTCTTTCATAACGTATATTTTAAAAAATTCTTTGAAAATATAGATACGAATGTGCACATATCTATACATTGATAAGTAATAATAATGATAATAGGGATAATAATAATTATTATTAATGTAGCATAATGATGAATAAAATGTCTACATTTTTTAACACATGACTGTTTACATAAAATTCACGGCTGAACAAGACAGAAAAATATTTAAAATTTTGTAATTATATAATTTATATAGAAGGCAAACGTAGTAACAATGTTAAGGTGTTGGTGGGCTTGAAAATGTAAACAAAAATCGATTGCATACAAATCATACAAAACTAACCATTTAAATTTAATTCTTTCTGCATAAATTATCTACATTCACCTTCGATTATATAGAGTATGATTTCAATCAAATCAAGAGCTCAACTAATTTTAAGTAAGTTTTAAAATCTCACGTGAAAGCAATTCGTAAAATATGCCATGGTAAGAAATTTTACATCAATATCTCTCAAATTACTCAAGAGCACTGTATTTTTCAAAAGAAATGTTCATTCGTTTTGCATGAGAAAGTTTATTGCTGATCTTATAGTCATCAAATTAAATACGGAAGGCAAAAAAGAGAAAAAAAGAATAGTAAACACATGTAAAAGTAATTTCTTTTATTCAAGTAATAATTGATTTTAGAGCAAAATGAATGCACATATCTGTATATTATTAAATATTAACTCTATATTAAAGTAAAATATTGTTACAAATCATGTAGTAGACACGCAGATAATTTAAAAGTGCGAATTATTTATGTATTATTTTTTATGAAAACTTTTTTTCGTGGATAAATGCTATAAATTTCATTTTAAAATATCCCATATAAAGGTAAAAAAAAGCCAGTTACATGTCAGTCATATAGTTAGTTTACAGAGCGTTTAAATAAATGGAGAGTTTTTTTTCCTTCTTTCAACCATCCCCTTAAATGTGCTGTATAAAAGTAAACGTTAGTAAAAACATTGTTTGTCTCTAAAGCTACATTTGCCTCAACATATGGAAATCTGCCAGAAAACCAATCAGGTGATTTATCAAAAGTGCAAATGGAGTAAATTTTTCTCCTTTTATACTGCTCAAAAATGATTTATCTGTATTCTTTCGAGCACAAACAGAAATCATATATATATATGATTAATATGTTTTTTTTTTAAATAGCTTGTAAATATGTATATATATATGTATATTTTACTTTTGTATTAATTTGATTTATATTCGAATTAAAGTATTCTGTTACATAAAACGGAACATATATAAATGCATATTTTAAATAATATTTATCTGCGAAAGCAAGTAAGCAATCATAAAGAAATAAAAATATATACGAATGTCAATCCAGAAATAAGATTCCCAAAGAGCTCCAGGCGCACGGGAATGTGCGAGGCGAAATATGATAACAATACTGTGCGTGGCTGTTCCCGCACTCGCGATTCACTCAGCAGCGCTTCTCTACGCCGCTCATTCTTGGCTCAGCAGCCGTCCGAGATAGAGGTTCCCTTTGTTGATGCCGCCAAGAGGTAGATTCGTTCCGTAATTCGCTTTTTGCACGCCAAAGGGACTGCATCCGTAGATGTTCGTCATCAGTTGTCACAGGTGTATGGCGAGAAGTGTATATCCATTCAACATGTCCGAAAGGGGTGCAGGGAGTTTAGTGCCGGTCGGAAGGAAGTCCACAATGAAGAGTTGAGTAGAAGACCGTCAGTTTCGTAGACAGTTATCGAGATGGCGGTTATCAGACTTCGTACCTAGTGATTATCACTTGTTCCCAAAGTTAAAGGAACACTTGGGTGGGCCAGCGCTTCCGGAGCGACGATGACGTCAAAGAAGAGGTGAAACGCTTCCTCAACGTGTTGGCGCCTGATTTTTACGACATTGGGATACAGAAATTGGAGCACCGTCTACAAAAATGCTTAGAAAAAGACAGCGATTATCTAGAGATATAGAGCAAACTTTCTTCTTTTCTACGATGTAAATTTCTATGAGAATAAACAAGGTTGTCTATTTGTAAATTTGATGGGAACCTTATTTCTGGATCGACTCTCGTATACATAAATAGTCGGAAATTATCTGAGCAAATGAAGTGCATTCGTACTATGGAAGTTGTATAAATACTAGGGGGCTCGGCCCCCTACGAGCTACGCTCGCCAACCCCCGCCCAGACACCGCAGACTCTAAATGCACGCTAATTTGATCGACTTTAAAAAGATTTCGAAAGATTGGATTATAATTTAAAAAACAGTGGCGATCTCCCTATAAACGAATTTCTATTCATTTCTCTTTGATTGGGGAATTTTAACGCCAAATCCGCTGCGGTACTACTTGATTATCCTGTCGACCAATTTCGCCAAATTATATAAATCGCCAAACCACTCGCCAAATTATACAAATTGATATAATTTTTATTTTAAATAACGAAAGAACAAATAAATTTGTACAATATTAATAAAAATACAAATAAAACGTCGAAATAAAAATAACTTGATGACGTATACACGTGTAACAACATTTCAAAATAAGCTAATATAAAAGGAATTAAGTAAAGAGAGTCTTTGCCTCCTGGTATTTTTTAACAAAGCGAAAAGAAAGTTCTTTTAAATGAGACATTTTAAATTAATTCTCAAAATATCAAATAAATGTCTAGCGCAATTTCTAAATTAAAACTTTTTTGCAATATTATTTTGTGTTCATTTTATGTAATAACTATAATGTGACGTAAATATGACGTAATTTATCCTAAGACTTCTAACGCATGTTAATGAATTTATTATTTTACAATATCCTTTCTCTTTTAAAATTCACGTGTATACATTTTATGACGTAATTTTTAATAAGTTCCTGCTTTTTATACGTAATTATTTAATTCTAATTTGAAAGTTTTTTTCCTGTTTATAATAGTTACGTGCAAATAAATTTTTAATTTGAAGCAAACATTATTGCTTGCGCTTTTTATACAGTTGGCAACAGTTTAAATTAGTACAATTTACGTAATTATTTAATTCTCATTTGAAAGTTTTTTTCCTGTTTATAATAGTCACGTGTAAATAAATTTTTAATTTGAAGCAAACATTATTGCTTGCGCTTTTTATACAGTTGGCAACAGTTTAAATTAGTACAATTTACGTAATTATTTAATTCTAATTTGAAAGTTTTTTTTCTGTTTATAATAGTCACGTGTAAATAAATTTTTAATTTGAAGCAAACATTATTGCTTGCGCTTTTTATACAGTTGGCAACAGATTAAATTAGTACAAATTACGTAATTATTTAATTCTAATTTGAAAGTTTTTTTCTTGTTTATAATAGTCACGTGTAAATAAATTTTTAATTTGAAGCAAACATTATTGCTTGCGCTTTTTATACAGTTGGCAACAGTTTAAATTAGTACAATTTTCTGAAATCTGTAAAAAATATCTCTAGAAATGCTGAAAATTTGAATTTAAAATAGAAATAAAACCTGAAAAAATGAGTCAAAATAAAAAAAATTAATGCAATCTGCACTCCGGAAAATTCTAACGCATAAAATGATCTAAAAATGATTACACTGCCATGTATAGCTTTTGCTGCTATAAAACTTTTTTTGTGGAACGATTTTGTCCAACTTTAGCATTAAATAACTGTTAAAATAATTCTTCGATTTGAAAACTGTCTGCATCAGCGTGTTTATCAAACATTTCTGTATCATACAACCGATTTTCATATTTTTGTATGCATTATTTTTGTTAATATTAACGAAGAAAGGCCTCCGGTCACAAAAAAATCAAAACCGGCGGCGGCGGCGGCGGCGGCGGCGGCGGCGGCGGCGGTGACAGCGGTAGTTACTTTTTTTTAGAATAGAGAGATTCAGATCTTGGTGCAATAGCTGTTGCACTGTTATGCAAAAATGCATGAATACTACATTCAATGATTCAAAACTTTCAAAAATGCATGAATACTACATAAATTCTACATTCAATACTAATTAAAATCGCAAAGGAAGATGAGAAAATTCACTGAAGAATATTTCAATTTCTATGGAATTATACGTCAAGCAGAAACTTGGAAGTACATTTTTTTTTTTTCAACAGTTAGTGCGTCATCGTCAAACAAGCAGAATGAAGAAATGTGACAAATGTGATCAAACTTATCGAACGTTTCATCAATAAAGCTATAAGCAAGGATTTTATTGAAATCTTATCTTTATAAAGTAGCCGTTGTCGATTTAATGTGAATGCGTTCATATATTTTACAGTATAACATATTTTAAAGTAGCTAAATACAGGAAGTAAGTTTTAAGGGTCGAACAATCTTATCTATTATCAAGTTTTAATGTAAAATATAATTATGTCTTTGAACAATTCTTTGACATGAATTGGGTTCGAGACCCGATGTCAGTAAAGATCTTTTTTTAAAAAGAAAAATTGGTAGATATGCAGAACGATACAGCAACGTTTTAAGCACGAGAAATATTCAACTAAATGTAGTCGAGTTTCGGTAGTATTGAGCTTAAAGTGATCATCCGAAAGAATTACAGAATTTTTCTCGCATACATAACGGGAGAAAAGGATTCAAAGAACAAGTTTATGTCCCAATAAAATTAGTAGTAAGTTTCAGGAAGCAGCCATTAGGGATATATATAGAGAAATATTCCAGTTCAGAGCCTCATATAACTTCATAAGTGTTTTACGTTTAATTTCCTGAGCGATTTTACCTTCTTTATTATTATTTTTTTAAATATGTAACATACTTGTTTTGCTTTTTTAGCTTACTCAACCTTCATATGACCAAATATCTGGAATGTAATGGCGCCATGTGCCATTTTTCTTAAATAGTTAATCGGAAAAATGTTTAGCAGTACCGTTATTTTTTGGAGAAGTTTTACGCAACATTGAGGTTTTGAGGTTATTTTAAAAAATCGTAAGTAAATAAATAATTCCGTTTTGATTTGATCATTGATGAGATAAAACTGCTTTGTAGGCATTCCTTAGTAAATATACTTCAATGGAGCACTTAGAGTTTATCCTATTTATATTGGTGTAAATGAAAAAAAATCTGACATTCTTTTTTTTTTTTTTTTTAGCGTCAAGCGTAAAAAAAAAACAAATTGTTGAAGGTCATTGAATCAAATGGTGTCCTTTAATTATCCCACATGGTCGTGCCTGCTATAAATTTTCAAATAGTCCAGTAAAGAAAGAAGAGTGGGCCATCAGCTGGAAAAAAGATGGCAGCCAGCAGTGCCATCAGCGGTAAAGTGCAAGGGTGCCATTACTTAAACCTGTCGAAAAGTGTCCAAGCCGAATGCAGCTGACCCATCAGTGATAGCCAACAGCAGGCCAGCATTAGTATGCCATCACATTACTTCAATCCGGCACTTTCCCTGCAGTGCTAGCACCTATCCCACTGCTATTCCTTTGCTGGCACAGCACTTTCCCTTACAAAAATTTCTTATAGAATTCTATAAAAAAGATTATTATATAATTATGGTTCATTTTTCTATAAGCTAGTTTCACCAAGATCTACAGAAATATATGTAGAAGTGTCTATAAGAGGAATGTCTCTAGAAATATTTGAACTGCATGTGGTCACCCTCCCAAGTACTGACCGCGCTCGATGTTGCTTAGTTTTCGTGATCGGACATGAACAAGTGCTTTCAGCGTACGCTACGACTGCTCATAGTTTTCAAGGTCTCATTGCACTATTTCAAGTTTGTTTCTTTTGTGATTTACATTCCCAATCATTAAACTGGTATGGAAATTATTCTATTGTATAGAAATCCTACGTATTATATACGCTTTTTTTTATTATTATTGATTCTGAACTGCGTAAATTATGAAAACCGAAATCCTTTGTAACCTAGCAAAACCAGATTTAAGGAGAAAAAAACTGCGTTGAAATAAAGAATTTATTTATTTACTCATTTACTTATTTATTTTGTTGTTGGCAGTGGTGCTAATTTTTTTTTACAGTTTAAAAAATAATTAGCTTCACAGCTTAAATTGTGTTAAGATATTCATTTCAGATTTGTTTCCAAATACTCAATGTATTCGATATTCGCAATGCCTCCTAGCGTAAAGGTTTCCAGCAATAATACGGCAAACGTTCGTGCACTTCCATGTAGTGGTGGGCCAGCGCATGAGATAAAATGGATGCACACAAGAATTTTATCTGATGATTTCCAACAGCAAAGTTTACTGAAGCTGTCCAGCAGTGGTCATGCAGTGGTAGACCATCAGCCAACACTTCTCCATCATTGCCAGCACCTATCTTGCTGCTGGCCAGCAATTTCCTCTGTGCTGGGAGTTATCCGAAAGTAGCATAAGTAGGACTACTTTTAAAATCGGGATGACTTTCGATGCAGACTTCTATGCATGACTATAAATTCTATACTGACTCTCTTTTAAATTCATTATATATAAAATATATTTGTAAATTTTTTCGTCACTTGTACGCTGTGGGATTATAATTAACTAGGGAATTTTAATTCTTTGGTTCCCATAAATAGTGTTGAGCCATTCCTAATAAGTGAATTTTCAGCAGTTCTGATCAAACTGTTATTTTGCAAGTTAGCTAGACGCTGTGCGCTTCTTTGACACCTTTTAATGGAGTGAATTCTACCTCGAAATTTTGAAATGTAATTATTGCTGTGGGTTGCGGTCTTTGTGTAAAATGTTTATTGTTTGTGCTTCATTACAAAAATTATTTTTGATTCACGAAATCTTTTGATCACGAAATGTTTGAATCAGTACACTCTGAATTTGTTTTTGTTTTTTGTTAAAAGAATATTTCATATAATGCCAGTATGTAGCCTTCACGTTAGTACACTTCTTAAATAGGTTTATAATTTTAGAATAAATCTGAAAGAATCTCAATCATTTAGTTTTATTTGTAATTTTGTTAAGTTACAGCCATCTGCAGAAGTTATCTTGTTACTTCATATAAATTCCATTTATTTTGATGAATAATCTTTGATTCTGATTAACTTGTTATTTAGATTCTGTTACATACAGATTTCGTGCCCGAAGATTGCACTTCTATGTTTAAGAATAAAAGCGGTATTCTCATTTAAAATTTATCAATTTTTCATAAAATAAATTTTGAAGAATTACTTTGATCACGAATTTCTTACTTACATGTGTGTGCATTTGATTAGATTTTATTAAAAGAATAATTTTCGTTAAAAGGTTATAATATTCACATATTAGTGTAAAAAAAGACTTTGTAGGGGCAACAAAAATATTGATATTTTAAGCATTCGCTTGCGTTGACGTTATGCCATTGTTCACAATCAAATAAGTTATTAAAATATTGAGTGTCAATTTAACATTCATATTAAATATATTAAACCTCACTAAGATAACATGATAATTTTATATAGGTTGAATCATTTAGAGCGGCTAGGAAATATTAATAAATGGCCTTTAACACGTAAAGTTAAAGGGTAGAAGAACTTTGGGTTTATGAAAAAAATGAAAATCATCGCCTTCATGAAAGTACCAAAACACAATCAATATTCAATTAAGATATTGCTCTCTTCCTGCCTAAAATAGATATCCTTAATTAATGTATCCAGAAAAATAAATGTTGTATGCACAAAAATAATATTTAAATGTTAAATTAAAAAAATCATCTCAGTAATGCGTGATTAAGTGCTGCGCGCATGATAAAACTCTAAATTACGCATACAGAAACGAGTTTTGAACAAAATTGAATCATAATACACCTACTTCTACCTTAAAACTAAAATATACCCAAATGTTTTGTTTAAAATTTACTTTTAGCAGGAAAAATAATCAAAAATCACATTTTTTTTCAAGTTTTTTAAATGCAAAAAAAAAAATAAATAAATAAATAAATAAATAAATAAATAACCAAAATATGTGAATTTTTATTTCCTTTTAGCCTGTAGACTATAAAGAAATGCATATATAATTATTTTTCTAAAGCTGTAGCTTACATAGTTTAAAAGTAACAGTGAACGCAAACTCCAAATTTTCCAATCTGAGAAAAAGCTTTTTGAAGTTTCAATATCTACGAACCTTCCATTATACTCACCATCTATAAATGATTATAACTCAAGAAATAAAGCAGATTTTTAATGTGGCATTTTGCATATTGTTCAGAAAATTTAAAACATTCAAAATAAAGCAAAACCGAAAACTGATTTTTTGAAAGATCAAAGGTCCTGTGCCCCTTAAAGCAGAGGTATGACTGCCTACAAAATAATGTTAAGAGAACGGAAGAGACTCTAGTTTACCAATTCGTACATACAGTCGCGGGAAAAAAAAAGTAAACACCCCCCACTAACTCCTCAACAAATTATTGTAGACGAAAGTTACAGGTACCGGGCGAATGGAAATAAAGTACACTTTTAAATGATGTATATAAATTATGCTTAGGGGCCATCTACATATTAAAACTTATCCAAACTTCATTTTTTTTCAATAACAATACCTAATTTTAACGAGATATATCAAATCTTCGGTTCAAACTATGCCTAGACCCCGAATTCCAAGTCATTCGAATGATAAGTGTTTGAATTATAAACATTCAAAATTGAGTGCTTCTAATGTTAAATTATATTTTCATATTTTTATTTATATCTCTAGAAATTATGCTCCTAATGTGCTAATTTTTTTGTGTAGCAATAATACTAATATACCCAAACATAAATACGCTGAATTTGCAATTTTTATAATTTTATGATATGAATTATGAATTATGAAATTAATATTCGGAAAAGTTATGAATTGCAACCTACAATTTTTTGGTGGATTTAGATTTATTAAGTCATGCTTTATGTAAATCCAAAATTTCACATTTTTCTTCCAAGTAGTTTTCAAATTATGCTTAAAAAACGGAAAAATGATGGTTTAAGGGGCCGTCTATAATAGATGTGACTAGATATTTTGAAATTTCTTCTGCTGTCCTGTAATCTAGCAGGCTTCATTGACTTCAGTTCCCTTGAACAAGATGGGGGCTCTCTGGGTTAACAATCAAGTTCCGAACTTCAATTTGGATACAACCCTTAAAATACGCTCGTTTTAAAATGATTAATTTCTCAGTAATTTATGGTACGAATTGCATTAAAAAAAAAAAAAAAAAAAAAAAAAAAAAAAAAAAAAGCAGGCTAATTGAAGGGTGTAGAGTTCATTTATGCTGTCAGAATTGTGTACTGCTATTGAAAAAGACAAAGTTATCGTTCGTTTTAATATGTAGATGCCTCCCTAAGCAAATTTTAGCTATATCATTTAAAAGTAGACTTTATTTTCAATAGTTTGGTATCAGTTACTTTATTCTACGATAATTTGTTGAGGAGTTAGTAGGGGGTGTTTACTTTTTTTTCCACGACTGTACATGCCTAAAAAGTAATGAACATGAAAATATTCAATTTTTTGAAATCTCAGCTTAAAAAAATTGTCGTTTTAAAAAGTTGCTTTCTTTTAATCCTTCGATGGTATATGTACTTAAATAAAAAGTGTTTTTGTTTTGAACAAAGTGCCACTATTTCATAAGTAAACTAAAAGAAACATTGTTTTATTTCAAATTTGAAAAACTGAAATAAAATCAAGCTTTTTATTAACAAACTACGAAAATGCGAAAAAAACGGTGTGATCGTAAGACTATTATTTTTTAAGTATGACTTCTAATCTTTTTTAACCAAAATCAATTTAAAAGTACAATATTTATAAAAATAAAATAAAACTATCTTAAGTATCACTGAAAATTTACTTGGAATTCCTTATGATTTCAGCTTGGATGCACAACCTACCTTTATTTTTTTTTATTCCGTGAAACAAAGAAAGTGGTGCTAATTATTTACGGCAAATAAAAGCAGAAAATTATATTCAAATCGCAAATGAAAATACAAAATAATAGACGCCATGATTTTTTTCCATCGTTGCAAGATGACACAATCTCAACCTCGAATTCATATTTTTTATTTACATCTCATTTATCATACCCATACCAGAAAGCCTAACAAGCGCCCTGGTTTGTATTTACATCTCTCAGAATTTATGAGTAAAAAGGTAAACATTTTGTTTTCAGTGTTTGTGAAAAGTACGCTTCACAAATCGGACTCTGTTTCGGACTCTGTTGTTAAACAGACTTTTAAGATACATAAACCGGCAAACAGTTAGTTTAACTGAGGATTTTTGATCACAGCTGTTGTACGGCAGTTTATATGTTTTATATTTTAATTTACCTAAGAAAATGCTTTTATTAGCGCATTTTTTCATTGTGGTTCATTAAGTATTAGTCTACCCTATTTCATTAGGCCTTAAAAAAAAAAAAAAAAAAAAAAAAAACTTTATTATTCATCATTTTTTTTTCGTATAACAAGTAAGTATTTCAAAAAAACATACTCTAAGGACAAAAATATAGTGTTACATTCGTTAATATGCATTTTTGTAATTACCTTTTTTGCATAAAAATTAGTTTAAAAACGTAAATTTCTTTACAAGTAATTTAAAATTTTGTAAATTACTATATTATGTTACAGTTGCTACCTTTAATCTAAACTTCTTTTCCAGTTTCTTTTGTAAGTCAAACTTATATGATATTTAACAATCTGGTTCCATATAAATTTCGCCTTTATTTAGGTTTATAAGGCATGTTAAAACTAGATATTCTTTTGTAAACATAAAATCCATAAAAGTATTAATAAATCGCCTTTTTAAACTTTATTTCTGAAAATTCAAAATTTATAACGCATATTTAGATACAAAAAATAGCTTCATGTAAAAAAATATGCCATAAACTTCATATATATTGATAAAAATTATTTTTTATGCTCATTCTAGCCATAGCACTTAATGGAAAATAACCACAGATGACGTACAAACCTCGCGGTTCAGGTGTTTCAATTTACTTCAGATGGCTGCCATGATTTCGCATGCTTTTGAATGGGAATTGCCGGTCTATGTATCTTAAAAGTCTTTGCTCTGTCGTACTTTTGCAGACACTGAAAATATTCAATTTCACAGGAAGTGTGATACTGATTCCGGTAATACTGTATAACTTAATGGAAGCAGTTAATAGTTTTAGCAATGCAATTATTGGCTGCGTTTCTTAGATGATTTTTTTTTTCGAAGATAAAGTTAGGTTGAATCCTGCAGAAATCCGTTTTATTTAGTACATCACGCAATGGCAACACTATTGTCATTTTGTCAATACGGTTTTTGGATTTTTTTTTTTTTTTAAATAAATGTTTTGACGATTAGAAAACGAAAAAATCATGATATATATAAAACAAATATATTGCTTTAATAGAAATTTTGTAAAAATTAAATAAACAAATAAGTAAATAAATTTACTGATTTCCTTCCTAAGTTAAAATTTTATGTAAGTGTATAATTTTCAAATTTTACAAATGTCAAAAGGAAAATACTACATTTCTTTTTTGCGATTTATGTAAGTTGGGAAAATTTTAACCATTTTACATATTTGTAAATGCACATTTGTTATTCTGTTGTAAAGAGAGTTTTCACTACATTAGAATTGGAAATTCTATTCTTCCAGAAAGAAACAGATTGTATTTAGGATGAAGTAAGTTACTTTAAATATACTTTCTTCGCTTTTACATTTGTTGTTCTTCTGGAATTTCCTTGATCTACCTACATAGCTTAAATGTATATAAACTTCAAGTTTATAAGAACTGTTATCGATTTTGAAATTTTTATTTCTTCTATATAAGGAAAATTTTGTAAAATAAAAGTAATTCATTTATGCTAAAATATTTTTTACACACAATTTGATAATATGAACAAATTCGAATTTGATTATAATAATTGATGTTACATTTTCAATTCTTCCGTCGAATTTTTTTTTTTCATTTTTAGTACAGCTTTCGTAAAGTAATAAATCTTCTAAAAACTCTGACAGTCAACAATAGAAAAAAAAGCATAAAAACGTACTGAAAAATAACTATTTTCCAAATACAAATTGTTAAAACCAAATTTCTACAAATTTTAAATTATTCTATATGCTAACATTTGCACAATCACGAAGCTCAATGTTATTGCACTCGCATTAAAAAATGAATTGCATACTCAATTAAATAATGTTTAAGAGCAATAAATAAAAAAGAGTCTTTCATGAAAGAAGGCAGATTTGTTAAAAATATCATAGTAGGGTTGGGTTGATTTTTGACGGTCAATTATCAACACGAGGGATATAGGCCTTAAGGGGAAAGAGTGCCCTTCGTAAGGGTTTTTCTCGGGGAACCTAACCCCTATTTACGCTTGGAAATCCAAACCTCGAAAAAAACCACGAAAACTCCGAACGATTAGGCCGACGGGCGCGATTCAGATTGAACCCAGCATCTCCCGTCTGCCAGCTTTAAGAGCAGAACTTCTCGGCCACTGGTGGGGCATATCATAGTAGTAAAAACTACTTTATTGCATAAAATAACTATGAAAAAACATGTTTCGTTCAACGAATAGTTTTAAGATAGAAAAATTTGACCATAAATTTAGCTAGCCTTTTTCTCATCGATCATGTCTCAATCTAGGTCTCGAAACCATCTACATAAGATTCATCAAAATGTACATGATTTCCTTACCTTAACAGGAGTTTCTATGGAAAAAATATTCCCCCAAAACATCTATTTAATGTGTCCCTATCTATGAAATTTTATCTTAAATATTATTATATCGATATTTAATTATAAATAATCATTTCGGAGTTAAAATATCATATAATTATTCATGCGAATTTATTAGGCTTACATGAGGCCATTTTATCGGGAGATAAAAGGCTAACTTAAATATCCTTGGGATAAATGTACATACTGCGTAAGATGTAATTGCAAGAACTAAATAATGAGTCATAATAACATATATTTAAACTATCACAAAACAATTATATAACGTTTCGCGCAATATAATTTCTTTTTCATATATATTACTTCAAAATATATTTCATATGAATTCAGAAAAGATCAAACAAATTCATTCGTCAACGAAAAGTATCGTGTACACAAGGCGAAAAGAAAAAGAAAATTATAATTAAGACCAGCGATAAACGCAAAACACTCCCACCTTTGAGTTTCGAATACAATGAAATCGAAACTTTACTTTGGGTTTATATAAACGAACATATCTGGATCGCTTTTCAAGTACAGTCACCGCAAAAGATTCACATTTTTTTTTTCCATAGGCACAATAGATTCAGTATCGAAAAAGCAGTCTCTAACAGAATATTGAATAATCTGCTTACTCGTCGCAGTGTATAACAAGTAGGAAATTGCTCGTCAAACTTGGCAAATGAGGTGCGTTCGTACTATAACTAGTTTTATAACTATTTTTTGCACCCCATATTGTACTGAATGTATATTTTTTTGCACTTCATAAGTGCACAGTCTGTAACATCATTAAAATGCACTTGCAATAATTTTTTCCCATTGCCCGTAATGTAATGGAAAACTTTTGACTGTCCCTGTAATTAAACTATACACCCAATTTTAATAAAATCTGAAATGGCTCTACAAAATTTTGCAACAATTATATATTTAAAATTTCAGACCATTCGGAAGACTGTAACATCATTAAAATGCACTTGCAATAATTTTTTCCCATTGGCCGTAATGTAAAGAAAAACTTTTGAATGTCCCTGTAACTAAACTATACATCCGATTTTCATAAAATTTGAAATGGCTCGACAAATTTTTGCAACAATCATATAGTTAAAATTTCAGACCATTCGGTTGGATAGTTTTTGCTCTGTTATATGCGGACGGACGGACAGACGGACAGACGGACTGAACGACGACTATAGGTGCTACGTATTTATATAATTACGAACGCACCTAAAAAACAGTTATTACCTGTCAGCCTTATTATCGGTTTAGTAGGAGCAGGATCTAAAGGACATTCTTTATCATTCGGTTGAACAGTCTATGCGGAAGATATTGAGTTTTGAGATGTAGAATTTGTTCAGTTTCTCTCTCTTGAGTTACTTCTAGTGGAATCAATCAACGAACATCTGCAAATCTTGTTTTACTCGCTGTCTATAGGCATGTCTCTTATTAATAGACAATGAATCCAAAGTGCCAAGTTCAGGAATCCCTGATTCTCTAATGTATTGTAAAAACTAAGGAGCAAGTGATATTAAATCATCTATTTCATCTGAATCATTGGTCGCTGATTAGCAATACTTTTAGTATCGCAAATAACAGTTTGCGTTTCTTCTAAGTTCAAAGAGCTTCATCCTGAGACTTTTCGAAGGATCCCTTTTATATGGCTTTCAAACGTTCCCACCATCCACCATATGACGGTGAATATGGAGATTACATTTTCAAGAGATCTTTTGAATTCCACTATACTGAGAAATAACATCCCAATTAATTCTTAAGCAAGATTTTAGCACTCGTAATTTTTTTACAAATGTCACATACTTTTGTATAATTTCGCATGTCTACCTATTCGTGCAATAAATCTTCTAAAAGCTTACAAAATGTTTGCAGTCGATAAAGATGTGCCTATATGGCACTCTAGGCAGCTCATTTGAAAATAACTATCCAAGCATGCTGACCTCTTCAAAGAAGTAAAACATCGGCGTTGTCAGTTCCTACTACTTCAAAGTCTGGAGTTCATTTTATATGATCTTCCGGAAAAGGTGCTTCTACAATCTCTTTATGTCTTGAATTAAATCTTTTAAAACATACATAGTTTTTAATTACCTTTCTAACAGTCTTCTTGCATTTCGTATTCCAAAAGTTTTCTCTTAAGTTACTCATCG
Source organism: Maratus speciosus (assembly GCA_963932465.1). Taxonomy (NCBI): domain Eukaryota; kingdom Metazoa; phylum Arthropoda; class Arachnida; order Araneae; family Salticidae; genus Maratus; species Maratus speciosus. Next base: position 418,487,298 of record OZ010795.1, read on the forward strand.
ATATCCGGGTACCAGCATTAATCAAAATCAGATGTCTTGTCTAAATAAGTATTCCACAACTGGATGGCTACGTTATGGTATCGGGAATCGGAAATTTATTTTATCTTCTCTCATCAGAATACGAGACTTTACTTTAAGTAGTTCATTCGATTCAACATAACATTGAAGTATTTTAAGCGTTTATCTTTAGTTCCTAAAAATAATTCATTTTGTTCTATTATTAAAAAAGATATTTCAGCTCTATTTATTTCATCTAGAGTTAAGATAAAAATCCGGTTGGAAAGTCCACTTTACAGTTAGTAAAAAATCTAATAAATGCAATAGTTCTCACCAATTTGCCGTACGGGAAAAATCTATTTTTTTTTCAGTTGATTCTCTATGATTTGTAGTGCTAATAACAGTTTTTCTCTTTTCGGAATGTACTATGTTAAAATGAGGAACGGAGTTGGATTTCCGCCATACATTTTCCGGTCTTCGCAACTATTACGGAATCCATCCACATCAACACAATTTATATTTTCACAATTTTCTGCATTACAAATAAGAGAAGGGAGGTCATCTGCATTTAATGATACATGGATGTGATACAAATTTTCAGGTTCTGTAAAAGATCGGATTTCTTTAACTCTATTGAAAACAAAAGGAGCCGAATTTTCTGATCCCTTGATCCAATACAGAACATTTGATCTGTGCTACTCTACCTCCTACATTACAGGAAATTAGTTCCAATCGAGGAATTGAAATGGTTATCATTAGAGCAACTCTGCACCTAACCTGTAAAAGCTGACAAGATATTTTATTTTCAGTCGCACATCTTGAAAATATGCATGGAACATATGAATTCATGCTTGCATCGCAGAATATGTGCAAATACAGATTTTATGACACTTAATAAATTGAAGTAATGCATCGAAGGATTTCTATTTGTTTAATTTAGAGACATTCTTTCGCAATGCTTCAAATATTATGGCAACATATTCAGGCAATTCAGCATCCCGCGAAATATTCAATTTCCAACATTCTTGAAGGAGAACCTTTGCCCCAAGGTGACATGATACGTGGAGCCAATGGGATCGAAAATTCTATGAACAGCATTCAGAATTGTTCTTTTCTTTTCAATAGTATAGTCTTCAAAAATTTTCGTGGATCTATTTTCAAGGTATCAAATTTTAAAATCCATATCAGTTACAAAACTGGAAAATTATTTTCCTCTAATAACGAATAGTTTACTGCTTCTGTTTTATGAAGATTATACTACCACAGTCTAAGGTTAAATTTAGCATTTTGGCGACTATAATAACTTTGTATTCTTCAATAAATGTTTCAAGCTCTTAATTGGTTTTCAACACTAGTGAAGCAGCTATCCACGTAAAAAGACTTTAACAACATATCTGCAGTCTCTTTAAAATTAGAAGGTACAATCTTCAGGTGATATAGGATAGTTGCATCAAAAAAATAAGGTGAACATGTCTGGCCGAAAACAACCCTTTTATGTTGGAAAAGTTTTAACTTTCTGTGGTAAACCTTTCTCCCACCATAAAAATTTCAGAAATGGTCTATCTAACTCATTCAAACCCACTTGTAGAAAGGCTCTTTGAATATACGCAATGACGCGCATTTCCTTCAATCGTAATTTCTCTAAAATAGTCGGAATGAGTTCTACTATGTTATGACCTTTCTCTAAACAAAGATTGATTGAAGGTGAATATTATTGTCTTGCTGAACCATCAAAGACCGGTCTAACACTTGTAGTAGAATTTTCTTTAATCACGGGTCTGTGCGGCAAGTAGTGATCCCTTTCATCATTGCAGGCGTCCTTAACCTCTTCAATAATACCTTCTTGTACAGATATTTTTAATACAACTTCATTCTCTTATAACGTTCCCGTTTTCTTTAGTTGTTCAACACAACTTCTTAATCATCGTTCAGCAATTTTCGATAAGTTGATAAAGGAAGATGGTTTTCCATCCATGGGAGGCGCACTCCGTACCTTCTATCTTGCATATATTTCTGTATATCTATTAAAATGTTCTTCAGTTGCTTTTTCTATCTCTTGTTTGTTTCCGCTTTCACCAGGATCGAGAATTTATAGTGCGTCTAGTCGCCATAAACCTGAAACATTAGCATCATTTACATGTAGTGAATTGACGCTGTTCGTGCTATCGTATATGTTAAACATATATTTTTTTTTTCCCATCAAAGTCCAACCAAGACGGGTTTCCATTAATACTAGGCCAGATATCAATTGTTTTATTTTCGCCGGTGTACAACTTACCTGCTACATCAGCCTATGAATTTCGTTAGGTAAGAGATGCTATAGCAAGTGACACTGGTTATTCAAATCAGAGAGAAATATTTTTTGTTTGATAATTTCGTTCATAAATCATTCACAAGGAATTTTAGGGAAGTCCGATCAATTTTTTTCGTGATCTAACACTTCGACACAATTGTGATAATTATCAAAGACGTCGTTCAGATTGATCAAATACATCTTATACGATAATACAGTCTCTGTGCCACCGAATAAAATATGTATCAAATTATCTTCCCCTATGCATTCATATCCTATCTCGGACAATGTAAAAGTTAACGAAAAATATTTACTGCTGCCTGAATAAATTAAGGGGACAGTACACCTTTAATAATGTACTTGTACACAATATGGACAGTGCTCTCAATATGGACACCCCTAATATCTTTTAAAGTAACAATTTTGATAGAGAGATGGCGCTACATGTCCGTGAAGAAATGCAGTTAAAAAAGATAATTAAACCTGGAAAGTGCAAAAAAGCGCGCTGTTCGTCATTTGGAAGGAAACTTGCTGTTTCGTGGTGTGCTGATCGTAATTACAGGTAAGTTTAAATTCTTATTAGATATAGTAAAATTACTTTAAATATTGAAAAGTGGTCTGTTTTAGAAAGCTGATAAAACATATTTTCGATTGCTATTGCAAATATTACTTTAAAATGTTTTCTTTGTTTATTTTTTACAGGATTTAGTAAAACTATGCCCGATTCCCAATATGGACACATTATGTCCATATTAAAAATACAGCAAGTGAATTTTCAGATTCACAAATTTGTAAAATATCTGTTTAATGTCATCTGAACAAACCTTTCTAAAAACCTCCTCCAACGAAAAAAAGAAAAAATCCTCCAAAAAGCCCTTGCAGAAAAATTAAAAGAAACCTCCCCTCAGTATGGTATCTGTTGGTGAAATTGCAGGGACCAGTTGTATGACTTCCTCAACAAAAGTGATCTGGTACTGCTTCTTATGCAGTATTGATGCTGTTGCAGACATGCGGCTATGCATGACTGTGTGGAGGGCTGTGTGGGACTTACCGCCCATGATGAAGACGTTTTTATTTATCCATCATTTGAGGACTGAGTAATATCTGATGTAAATTCTGCTGACAGATGCAACAAAGCTAAGCAAAACCATCTATATTATTTCATAATATTTTTTAGTAACTGAAGGGCTTTGCATGGGTCTTCGAAGAGCTACAACCGAAAAAACTACCCCCTTCTAAAATTCATGTTCTGAAGATATTTACTATGCCCCCTCCCCCGCAATACTTTAAGCTATATATTTCTTTTATCCTTTCTCTTCTAAAATCCCTTGGAAGAGTTACTCATCCATACACCCTGTGTAGTAGGTCAATAAGAAGCGACCTGTCCCTAATATAAACATACATGCCCATAATAGGGACAGGTGGTTCCTTATATGGACACTTGTAAACATTTTTCGTTTTTATTATTAAAATTAAACCAGAATAATTACAAGGTCGCTAATTTTAACAATGATAGTCATCAGTCCAGTGATTGTAGTCATATATTTTTGGAGTCCTATGACGTGAACACGGGGTGAAAAAAATCAATTTTCCTGAGGGTGTCCATAATGGGTACAGGTACCTTAGTCATAAAACATGCTAAATTTGTCACGAGTTTAGCGATTTTTATAAAAAAAAAATATAACCATTCTGCTGACCTCAATATACTCTATATTGAGGTGTTATTGAACTATGTTTAAATTTTTTTTATTTGGATGTATTATAAATAAAAAAAAATTCAAGGGATCAATTTCAAAGTGCTATTTAAAATTTTTACTTTGGATAAAATTTCACTGCGCGCACGATACCTCATGCTAATATCATGATATTTGCATAAATTTTATCTTAAATGAAAAGTAACATTATGGTCTATAATTTGAACTAGAATATTCGTAGTCGGTAAATTAGATAAGTATTAAATAACTTTTAATTAGAAAAAATAAAAAAACTGCTAATTTTTACATGCATTCAATTGTAAAAATTTTCTCATACGGAACACAGCTTTATAATTCTAATTCATTTTCATGATAATATAAATATTTATGTAGGGTAAAAATTTTAAAGCAATGGTTCAAATAGTTTTGGAGATATCATGCACGCAAGAGTAAAAAAATGCTATTTTGGAAAAAAGCCGTGTAAAGATTAAATTGTACTTTTTAAATATAAAATGTATAATAAAATATACAAAACTGCTAATTATATGACGTATCCTGTATAAAAAATAAAATTAGATGCTAGTTTAAAATGATAAATATAAAATTGTTTGCAAAATGCTGCAGAATATAGGAACATGCATAAACAATAAATAGATGTATTTCGCAAAAATGCAGCATTTACTACTAAAAAAATTAATTTTAGACATATAATTTAAAATATTGCAAAGTGTATTAAATACGTGCTTTTTTATAAAACTAAATTATTTAATGCAAAATATAGGCCATTTTTTAGGGATTCTCGTATTCAGATTTTTAATTCACATACTTTGTGGCATAAAAATCCTGATAGTTTACTAAACAATTATATTAATATACATAAATATGTATCTTAAACTGTCATTTAAAAATAAACCACTATCAAATTCACTAATTTTAGTTTTCTATAAGATCTACATACCTTAGGATCTACTTATATCGTCGCATTTTGTATAGAAATTGCCATAAAACTGGCTTATTCTTTGATGCTCTTCTGAAGCACATTTCTCATTATCATTCATATTAAATGCTTATAATTGCTAAGAAATGCTAAGAAGTATAATACTATTATAAAATCAGGAAACTACTGTCTAGGGAAAAAAAAACAGTTTTGTTTCAAATTAAGCACTTAATAGCTAAACAGCTAAGCAAGTTTGCGATCACGTTTTTTTGAAAAACCAAGAAAGTAAACAAATTTCGTGAAAGTAGAAGTTGAAGTTAATATTTTAAAGGTTTTTTATTATTATTTAAGGTATTTAGCTAAAAACAATTGACCCATTTTAGCATATATACAATGTTGCATTAATGAGAAAGCACGAAAACAAAATGTAAACAAGCTGCCATGACAGTTGTCGCAGGGCATTTAAATGGTAAATGAAGGAGTAATATCTACATTTCCCCTTATATCTTAGCAAATAATTATCACACAGTTAAGGGATTGGTATCAATTTATTCAAAATACAACAACCTTTCTAAAGATGTCAAAATAAAAAAATCGATTTTTGAAAATTTTATAGCTGTAGTGTCCCCTTAATATTCTTATACATTTCATCTTATTATTACATCTAAGATGGCCAATAAGTATTCATAAAAGTACATGCATGAGTACGTGTTTTATTGGATAAAACAGTGTCTTTTTTTATTTCGGTATCTGAGTTTCCATATCCTAGGAGGGAGCCTAAGGTAAGAGAACGGGCTTTGAAGAGGAAAGGTCTCGGTGACTTGCTAGTGACGACGGTGCTCGCGGGATCGCCGTGCAGGATCTCTCGAAGCAACCGAAGGGTGAGGGGCTCGGCCAGCGCCAGACGTACTTTTTGCGTCAGGTGGCTCAACCCGCCGAGATACACAGCTGAAGCAGTTGTGAGCCGACCCTAAGGTGGGTAGCGTTTGGTGGTGACCTCGTCGACCAGAGAGGGGTCGTAGAGAGAGGCCACTATTAGGGTGGAGCGAAATTTTTTTTTCTTCAAATCAAAATTGGCCGGGGTGGGAAAGGTGCTCTATCAGATCCTCATTCTGAATATAAAATATTTTTGAAAAATATTAATATTAAATACTGCCCCAAGGTCATTGAATATTGAGAAAAAACGTAAAAGTGCTCGCCTGTGGAAAAAAAAAAAATTCTTTTCCTAATCAAAATGGGGCGGTGTGGGAAAGTTGCTCTATCATATCCTCATTCTGAATAAAAAATATCTTTTAAAAATATTAATGTTAAATACTGCCCCAAGGTCATTGAATATTGAGAAAAAACGTAAAAATTGTGCATTTTCCCATTTTTTCCCCTCAAATATTCAAATTATTTTATAAACTTAATTTAAAAGGATGATCATCGAATTATTATTATAATTATTATATATTTATAGTAAAATTATGTAATATTTATATAAAATTCGCTATTATTATACTAATTCAACGACTATACTTTTTTTAAATATATGAAATTTGGGTAATTGTAATTGTTTTACATATTTTACTTAACCTGTGTAAGAAAATATAATTTGAAATTATTCTTAAAGAACTATAGTAATAAGGTAAAAATAATTTACTGTTTAATTTATAAGCAGTGAAGTTACCATTTTATAGTAGTCCATACTGTTTTTTGGTTTCAAAAACTGGCATTTTTTTTTCCGAGACTCCAGACGTTTCAATGAATCCATGGTGTCTCAAAGGAACACAAACAGCAGAAGAAGCCTCCATAACAAGTCTCACACATCTTTCAGTGTCTTGATTGCGTCAAGGGAATAGTTTAATCTTAGGTAAGCTATCTTCATCTATTGCCTTTGGATTTAGGATACACTTTGTAAGAATGTTATGATCTAAGAACTTAGTTAATGGTGGTTATGTCACTGTCACTTCAGCCTAATTTATGAAATCGATATAGTATTTGGTCTCTCAGGTAACTTGATCGTTTGTTTTCGTGAAACTTTTATTATTCTGCATAGCATTATTATTCTCATTCATACTATATAAGTGTGGCACTGCGCAGAATAATAAAATCTCGAAAGTCAAAAAATTCTTTACATACGTGATCTCAGGTAACTTGAACGTACCTAAAGAATGTCTTCACTTTCAAGATTTTATTATTATGCGTAGTGCTAACACATTTACATACTATGTAAGAGCTTTGGCACTACGCAGAACAATAAAATCTCGAAAGTCAAGAAATTCTTTACATACGGATAAATTTGGAAGCCAAAGTCTATATAGATTCTATAAATTGGGCTGAAGTGACCGTGATACAACCACCCACTCACAAGTTTACATTCGACCACACATCTCCCCTCCGAACTTTCTCTATAAGGTTTACTTTAAGTTTTTTGGGTCGCTGAATCCGAATTTTTAACTTCCCCCCAAAATCCCCCCCCCCCTAAATAGTTGTTTTTAACTTAAATTCTTACAAATTGTATCCTAAATCCAAAGGCAATAGATGAAGACATCTTACCTAAGATTAAACTATTCCCTTGTCACAATCAAGCCACTGAAAGATGTGTGAAACTTGTTACGGAGGCTTCTTCTGCTGTTTGTGGTCCTTTGAGACGCGTTGAGTTCATTAAAACTTGTCTGGAGTCTCGGAAAAAAAGGCAGTTTTTAAAACCAAAAAACAGTATGGACTACTATAAAATGGTAACTCCGTTGCTTCTAAATTGCAATAGTAAATTATTTTTATCTTATTACTATAGTTCATTAAGAATAATTTAAAATTATTTTTTTTTACACAGGTTAAGTAAAAAATATAAAACAATTACAATTACCCAAATTTGATATATTAAAAAAAGTATAGTCGTTCAGTAAGCATAATAAAAGCGAATTTGATATAAATAATGCATAATTTTACTATAAATTTATAATAACAATAATGATAATTCGATGATCATCCTTTTAAATTAAATTAATAAAATACTTCGTATATTTGAGGAAAAAATTGGGAAAATGCACAACTTTTATGTTTTTTCTCAATATTCAATGACCTTGGGGCAGTATTTAATATTAATATTTTTCAAAGTTATTTTTTATTCAGAATTAGGATATGATAGAGCAACTTTATCACACCGCCTCATTTTGATTTGAAAAAAAAATATTTTCCATAGCCGAGCGCTTTTACGTTTTTTCTCAATATTCAATGACCTTGGGGCAGTATTTAATATTAATATTTTTCAAAGATATTTTATATTCAGAATGAGGATCTGATAGAGCAACTTTCCCACACCGGCCAATTTTGATTTGAAGAAATTTTTTTTCCCCATAGGGAGCGCTCCACCCTAGCCAGTATGGCTCTGGTTGCCCGATGCCGTGCCATGAGCCCTGGGAGGAGGTCGGCCGGCAGGTACACCATCGAACAATATAGTGGGGAAACTCTTGGTCCGACCCAGATCCTGCGTGTCTGTGTGCTACTGGATGTTACCGCTCCAAGTGGTGAGGATCTAGCGGTGCATCAAACTAATTTTCGAACGCACTAACAGGTGGCGGTCGGTCATTGCATGGGGTTAGGTGCATTCATGCCTGGGTGCCCTCGAGGCTGTGAGGTAAGGTAGAGGGAGCCGGGCTTTTGCCGGCCTTCCGAGGCTTCGACATCCTCGGTTGGAGTCGAGTTGTAGGGGGCCGGCGGGACTCCGGACTCTCCAACCCCTTAGCGAAGCGGGGTCTATCCCGTCTAGGTGGAGCTTTCCGTGTCCACCTGGGATCGCTAACGGCACCTAGTCTCGTCTTCTTTGACTCCCAGCGTCGAACCACGAGGGGTTCTACAGGTGAGTGGGGAGATCGGGCGAAAACCCGGAGCATGGACGCTTTACATCCGGATGGGGGTTTCCCAGCCCCTGCAGTGTCTTCCGCTAGGGGCAGCTCCACTTTCCATTGGTTGGCTCGTATAAATGTCATTGTCGGAAAATGTTAGTTGATCTTATGAGCCCTCCGTAATGCAACTCCGGTTCGGGAAGCCTCGTGTAGGTTCATGGGCCCGGCTCCTTCATGGGTGATCTGTTCCTGTGGGCTGTCTGGGCGTACCGGGTTGGGTAATCAAGAGAAGGGACCATTTGGCTCTTCTAGCTGGGTGGTGAGGATTGTCGTATGCGGCCAATTCATCTCTCTTGTGGGAATAACCGGCGTGGCGTGCGCTGGGCTGTGCGCCGATCTGACCGGTGCTTTCGTGAGGTCTGTCTTGGTGGGACACTGATGGCGGCGACCTTCGGGACGCGTCGCGTAGATTGTCTCCCGGGTAGTTCCGAGCGAGGGCAAATGGGCCCGTGAGGCCCTAGGTCCGGGGCGTGGGACCCCCATGTTTACTGAGAATCTTTCCATAATCGAGGTCTACTGACACGTTTATAATCTAGTTTCTCCTAGAATATCAGCAGGACATTACGCGATGATTATTGAGCGCAATACCTCCGTCTGTATTACAATTTCTTGCAAAATAATATTTCACTTAAATGTTATCCAAATTTTGGTCCAAAAATACCCATTGTATTGCAATTTTAAAAGGGTGAATTCTGAAAGTTAGAAGCATTTTTAATATAGTGCATAATAGAAACATCTTTCATAAAGCGGAATCCTGGATCGTTCAGCTTTCAGATGAACAAACTGAATTCATATTCATTTTTCAAGTAACAAAAAAAAAAAAAAAAAAAAAAACTTTATAGAGATTTGAATAGTAGAAACTCTTTAAAATACACATATATCACTCTGTAAATATCCAACGGTTGTAATGTAATCAAGATCTTTTAAGTGACCCTCTAAACGAATCTTAAATCCTTCAATGCCGCCTTAAAATAGAGCGCTTAACTGGGTCGAATGCAGTACCATACATAATATCGTGTGTATATAACCACTTTGACAAAATATATGCTCTTTAGTATTGTTTTTTTTTCCTATTTTAAGCACAGGAATCGAGTACTTTAAACTGATGTAAATCAAAACTGATTGACATTTTCATATGAAGTTTTAAAGATTTGAACTGCTTATAAAACTAAGTAATATATAGCGAACCGCATAAAAATCTGATAATTATACATCTCTATGTCATATATATAATCTTTTGAGTGACACTGTAAGCAAAACGTAAATACTGCAATGCTGTTTCCCAATGTGAAGCTTAATTGGGTCGAATGTAGTAAAATATGTCAATATCATTTTTAAATGACTATTTTAACAAGAATTAAGCTGTTTAATATATTGTTGCTCTATACTAAAAATAGGAATCAATTACTTCAAAATCATATAAACAAAAAACTAATTAATATTTTTACCCGAAACTTTAGAGATCTGAACTACTAATAAAAATAAATTCAAATGCAGAAAATTGATTAAAAAACGGACAATTACTCAACTCTTTAGCCCCATGTAAAGATCTTTTGAATGACTCTGAAAACGAATCGCAAATGCTACAATTCTGTTTCACAATGGGAAGCTTACTTGGGTCAATTGTAGTAACATATTTCAATATCATGCTTATACGACCATTTTGACAAGAGTTGTGGCATTTAATAATTTTTTGTTCTATGCTACAGGAATAAATTACTTCAAAGTCAGATAAATTAAAAAGTAATTAATATTTTTATATAAAACTTTAAACATTTGAACTACTGATAAAAACAATTCAAATGCAGCAAAGCTATATATATATATATATGTATATTACGCTATGGTACGTGGTACGCAGCTGTTGGGCCACCAGTTCCGTCTTGAACCGTCTGACTATCACCTTTTAAGAAATCTGAAGAAATGTCTAGGAGGCAAGCGCTTACACCCCAATGAAAACCTCCAAGATATCGTTTATATCTAGACTCAAGTAGCTAGCAAAAACATTCTATGAAGAGGGTATTGGAAAGCTCGCCCTCCCGTATGAGAAACGTCTCAATTTTCACGGAAACTATGACAAAATGCAACTTTGATTGTACTTGATTACAGATTGTAAAACCATTTTGTTATTTCACAATTATCTTAATTTACGACCTATCTGAGTTTGAAAATACCCCTTGTATGTAATTAGCACTTAATTTATTCATTTTTTGTAAAAAATATTTATATTGATAAATAGTTTTAATTATTTAAGAATTGTTTTAAGGATTCAAAAAAGTCACCATTTGTTTTAAAGTTTAATTTCCTAATTACATTTTTTAACTTTATGTACATTGTATATATCAGACTTTTTCTATTCATGTGATTTACTTATTTTTTCTTTTCCTAAACATGTTGTTTAAATCGTTTTTAATATATTTTCCCTTAAAAAGAAAAAAAAAAAGAGAATAGTATTAGCGAACATTTGTCAAACTGAATGTTGAATGATAAGGATTATTATTTAAAATGATTTTTTTCTCTGGAATAGCTTATGCAAATTTCAAAGAAATTGTGTTGTTTGAAAACTTTTATAAACATTAACATTTACAGTGTAGAACAACTAAATCAGGAAATGCAAAGCAAAATACATTAAAATTTATTTCTTACATCAAAAAATACTTTTTCCTTTGAAACTCACAATGAAAATCTATTTGGATTTTTGCCAATTACTTAGAATGATGTGAGGCTTTAAGCATTATTTTTGTAAATTATATTTTCCATTTTCAATTAATTCCCCCCCCCCCCCCCGAAAAACAAATAAATAAAATGACAAAATATTTGCGATATTTTTTATATAATAGTGAGTTGGTAAATAAATCAGCGCAATCGTATTTATGTGAACAATTTTACTTTAAAACAAATGTATTTTACTGTGGTAAAAGCTGTAAAGAATGAGAAATATTTAAACACGGCGAATAAGTTTTGTAACTTAAAAATACCTACGAGTTTCATTACAGAAATAAAAATACCCCTTTTCGAGCGTGCTATTTAATATGATATAACATTCAAGGTATTATTTAAATTAGAAAAAATAATATTTAATTGTTCTTCCGAATAATGAATCATATCCTTAATATATTTGCAATTATCTTTTTTAATCGTTAATTAAATAGATCTATTATTGTTCCGAGAATCAAAAGAAACAAAAGTTAATTATTTAAATGGGGATACCTTTTATTAATTTCTGAAAATTCTTTTAATTTTCATGACAAATGTTTTATAGCAGTAGTCAGCGACTATGCCACCTTGGAATCCTTTGGCACTTAAGAGTCCGCATTAGTCATACGCAAAAACTCAAACGTTGGTGTAAAGTTTATGAGGGCGTTATTTTAAAATTTCTCGCTTTGATTTTAATATTTTTGATTTTTTTTTTTTTTTTTTTTTTTTTTTTTTTTTTTTTTTTTATCCTGGATAGCTGAGGACTATATACGGCCGGACTAATTTTTATTTTTGCAATTTTAGTTTCAGATTAATGAAGAAAAAAACTGAAAGTGAAACAATTCTGATGTAAGAAAAAAAACTATAATCAAAATCGAAAGAGTAAAAACTTGATCGGCTGTAGATAGTCCTCAGCTATCCTATTCAAGAAAAATCATCCAAAAATATTGTAATCAAAGCGAGAAATTTGAAAATAACACCCCCATATACTTTAAATTAGTGCGTTTTACTTTTCTGAAGTGGGCGCTTAGCACCACTTTTGCGATATCAAAGCATATACAAATTTATAATTTACATGCATAAATGCATATTTTGTACTGATGTAATCTTCAGTTTATTAGAAAAAAAATGTCCCATGTGTTTTATATCTGATAGTAATGAAAAAAGTTCGGTAACATCTGAAAAATATATATATTTTTTAAATTTACATCTATATCATCTACCATGTTATATATATGAGGTTGTGTATGGTTATTCAGTGAAACCTCCCATATACATGCACACCTGAAATTAATAATGTGTGGACTGTGAGTAGTTGGAGATATTTATAAATTGCAAATACACCAGCGACAGTATAAATTTACTAGATGTTCGTTGTAAAAAACACTGAAATTGAAATGAGCAAACTACCAAGCGATAAAGTTACAACAATTAAAATGATACATAAAATAGAAGAATGTGTTACGTGTATACGGATATACGTACTAAAATGCAGTCACAGAAGCACAGAAAAAATATGTAGTTGTAGTCAAATGTAGTTGTAGTCAAAAGGTTCAATTTTATGTAACCTATTAATATTATAGTGCACATGTGTTTCACATTACTTTGCAGGAATATCAAGGTAATAGTATAAAAATCATGTATGAAAATATGAAGAAAAGCATTTTTAAATATAATAATTTCTCAAGAAAAATTAAAATTATAGAATAATATTTAATATATTCTGTATTATACACGTTCCAATAGAAGTAACCGAAATATTTTGCATGCGTAAGGTCTTGCAAAATATGTTATTATAAATATCATTAGTTCCGAAAATATTTGAAAATTACTTTTTAAAGATGCAATAAATCTATACGTCATTATTTCTCTTTACATACATTACTATCTTCAGACTAGCCAGAAAACAATTATATCAAGCAAATAAGTATTAAATGTACGACTACTTTAACTCTCATTAAAATATTTACTGCAATTAATTCTTTCAATTTTTCAGAAAAAATAAACAAGACCTTCAAGTTTTCCAAGATGTTTGCGTACGAATTTTTAGAAATAAATTTCTTCTGAGGACTAATAAATGGCACCATCGTCCAAGAAAAACTCAAAATATATTCCTGCAGCGATAATGTTCTTAAAACAGAAAGTAGTATCGACTATACTTGCTTAAAACATATAATTTGAAACTACAGCAACAATTTAAGATTGTTAGAGATAAAAAATTGCAATCCTTACTTCTCCGAAGGAGTAAGTTCTTAAAATGTCAAATTATCCCTAAAATACTTCTTAAAATTCAAAATACCACATGGCACTTAAATGTAATTAATATATATTTCGTAATCATATAAATGTATTACAAGTTTATCCAATTTTATTAGTTCTAGCAAGAGTTTATTCTGATGTTATTGATAATTAAACTTCTATTATGAAATGTGAGGTTTGTAAAGCCAAAATTTTACATTAACCATTGAAGAAAAAATACGTGCTATTATTAGTAATACGTAATCTTAATGCTCACTTATAAACCTCCTTTGGTGAAATATATGAAACCAATTTTTATTTTTGTTTTAACAGAAAAAAAAATCGACCAAAAACTGAGATTTCATTTTGACAATAATATATATATATATATATATATATATATATATATATATGCATGGTTTTAAATATAAATTATTATATTTATTAAACAAATAGGAAATTATGTAGCGTGTTTAATACTGCCCTTTTTAGATTTTAGCGCAAAAATGGGGACTGGACATGAATTGGTTGTGAGAAAGCTCATTTCTTGCCTCGTTGTAATGGTGCCTTCTCATAAACTTACCAGTATATGTGCTTTATAATGCGCTTAATTTAATGTCATTTATTGTATTTTCTTGGTTAGTTTTGCTTCTGACTTAAAAAAAATATATATACAACATTTTTATATGTAATTGTTTTTAACTAGTAGTTGCTTTTATACTGAGTGAGTAATTTTTAAATATATTTTGAAATTTTGTTTCCATGTTATTAATGGAGCAGTATTGCCGTAAATTTGCATGTCTCATCACAATGAAAAACGATAAATAATGCTCTAAATAAAAGAAAAATGGGATTATTTAAAAAATGTCTAGGTTAAGACAACATGAGTAGGTTAGGTTCTCTAGTGAAATTAAATAACAGTCGTGGCGCAGTTAAATTTTGTTATAGTTCAGGAAGCAACTTCCGACCTCCATTAACTTAACCAACTTTCATTCAATCCATATTCATTTTGTAATAGATAGATATATAGAAGTTATTCTTTACCTTCGTCAAGCAAAATTTAAATGTTTAAATTACTCCGTTTTGAAAGCATAACTTCAATAATAAAACTAAGTGTTTTATTAACGAATAAAAAAAGAAGAATTTTGAAAATAGCATTTCTAAGCATATTTCCAAGCATTCAGAACATTAAAAAAAATTCAATTCTGTTAATATATTTAAAAGGATATGAAATGTATCTCTAAATATAAAAGAAAAGTTTCTAAATTCATTAATACAAAATCAATATAACAAAATATATTTTAATTATGTACAATACATATAATTCTACAATTGAACGGGTAAGGGGAAAAAATGATAATACCCCATCTAGTGTAAAAATTCATAAAACGCACAAAATATTTATGTATAGATTGATTATATAGATCTATCTATTTTAGAGTAATGTTCACGCTTATTAGATTGTAGGTCTATTTGTTGAGAATACATCGTGTAAATTTAAAAATATATTTTCTTGTATTTATATGTTTCTTATAATTAAAAATTAAAGAAATTTATAATTTTCCATTTAAGTTCCTTATCACAATTAAATAGCAAATAAAACATTTTTATGAAAATACATCTTTATCAAACAATTAAAAATAAAATTACCGATTAATTTAGAAATATAAATTGTAGGTAATAATAATTATTATTATCACTAGTTTTAAAAATTAAAATGTGGACACTAACAATCATCTACTCAGCAATATCACTAACTTTAGTCCTATTCGCGCGATATATTGGAGTATTCAGTCAGAAAATGATATGCTACCTTTAGGTAAACAGTGCAAAATTTCGATAACATCCCGGATTTTTTTGTTCATTTGAAATTCTCCACTATACGCTGAAGCTGTGGAAAGCTGCATCAAGATCCTGTTTCTTCAATAATTCGAATGCTCCGCTGGTCACACCATCACTAATTTCCATCTCCTTTGTGAAACCCTTCATCTCGTCAGTGTAGACAATATATCTATACTTTCTGATGCGGGATGTCATGTTTTTCGTCGATATGTCATTACAACTATTCTTTAACAATCGTGGAAACTATTTCTTAAAGTTGAGTTTCTCGTTGTTTTCAAATATTACGTTTTGTAGTAGTTTGACGGATGTTGTCATCTTGAGTAGAAGGTAGCTTAATTTTCGGGATTCTTATCCTTCTTCCGCTGACAGAAAGCTTTAAAGTTTAATAACCTAATGGTTAGAGGGTGGAATGTTGCCGGTTTGATTCATTAGATAGCTAACACTAAAATCTTCAAAATGGCTATATCATATAATTCTCATATTTTTGGAATGTTATATTTTTACCATTCACCCGCTCAACTATTCTCGTAGGTTTAATATTTATAACATAAACAGTTAATAATGATAAATTTATTTTTCATATAGCTGGTAACACCAAAAATATCATTATATTTTTCAAAGTTTGGTTTAATTTATTAAGCATATATTTCAAACATTTACTTCTTTAATAAAAGACATTAGTTAAATTAGAACATACAATCAACACCATATCTCGACTAAAATTCTAAAACTACATAAATAATAATTAATGAGGATAATTCAAATTTGCACTACTGAATCATTCTTTTCTGAAACATGTTTTACATAATAAGAATTAAAATATCATTTCGGTTTTAAAGTACAATTGAATAAAATAATAAAAAATGAACTTCTTTTTTAATTTCGTGATATGTTTTTCATTATATAAAAGAAACATGTTGAATTTTGTAGATTGAAATTTGTATTAAATATAACAGTAATTTATATTAAAAAAGTTCACTGATAAATTACATGTAGAAATCTAATTTACGCAAGTAATTACAAAAACATCTGGCGTTAATTTAAAAATAGTAGAACTAAACTTGATGATGTAATTAAATTCTGAGAGATGAAATTGATGCTTCAATGATAATGTTAATTTGTTTTTATGTTATATTGCTACTGCAAGCATAATAAAAAAAATATTTTAATGTAATTTGAAAAAGAATAACAACATTTTTCTGGAATATAATTTAATCCAAAATTATAGACTGGAGTACAATTTGCAAAATTTAATTCATTGTAGTCTTACAAATAATATTTTTATATTTGTAGGTTGATAAAAGTTTCGTAATTAAGAATGCCAATTTTCTAACAAAATGTAAGGGAATTACGGAACGAAAATATTTAAACTATTTTTATAAATTTATAATTTTAAAGGGCTTTATTTTAAATATTTTTTTATGAAATTAACTGACTATAATAAAAGAAAAAACAGTTTTCATACTAATTTAACAGACTATTTATCCATACTCCGAGTTTCTAATTTTTTCATTCTTAACAAATTTTGATAAACAACAATATCGTTTTAAAAAGTTATTATTCAACATCTAAGATGATGTTCTCAAGAAAATCTCTTTATTGCTTCCTAAAAGTAATAGTTCATTTTTATGTTTAATATATAAACTATTCAAGATATTTTACTTTTAATAACAGTCTAATGTTCAGTAGAGAATTATTTAAAATCGAACTAAGTATGCATTTTCCTATAGAAAGTTAAAAAATATTGTTATTTGAATAAGGAAAAAACGTATCGAGGTACCGTCGATTTTACTGTATTTAAATTTTCTTTGTCGGGAAACAATATTCGTATTCCTTTACAATAATTTTGATAATGGTAAATAGTCCGCAATCGTTGTGTTTTTCTTATACTGCACTGTAAAAAAAATCTGTAGTTTTACAGATGTAAAGTTACATACTTACTAAACTTTCATCTGCAACTGTACAAAAAAATCTTCAAATCTACAAGGCTACACTGTAAAAAAAAATAATGCCCGTTTTCCGGTAGGAATCGGAAAAATAGTTGCCCTTATTGTACCGGAATAATATCCAACCCAGCTCGGAATAAAATCCGTAAAATGGGAATAAAGTCCGTAAAATACCGTTTTACTGACTATTTCCTTATTTTTACGGATTTTATTCCGAGCTACGTCGGAAATTATTCCGGTACGATAAGGGCAACTATTTTTTTCCGATTCCTACAGGAAAACTGGCAGTATTTTGTTTACAGTGTAGTTTTTGTAAAGATACAGAAATCTGTAACTTTGCAAATGAATCTGCTAAAATTACAGTAATCTTACTAAAATTTTATCTGTAACCCTGGTTGCAGTTAGATGAAAAGTTCTAGGTATCCCAGTTTCCTAAAAAAAACATAGTAATCTTACAGATTTTTTTGATTTTCGGCGCAAAAAATGCGTATGTTATTTATTTTACTTTATTTATTTATTTATTTATTTTTACAGTGCATTATCCACCACCAAAGCCATCGCCAACAGCTCGCGTAATATAGAACACAATAGAAACACATTTCGATTCATCTTCGAAAATATAACTGCATATAATCATATATGCAATAAAATCTTTCGAACAACTCACGATTCTAAACAGTGTTCTATAATCCATTTGTGCCGGATTTTTTGTTTTCTCAAATTTGTTGGTAAAATCGCTTTAATATGTTGCGAAATGGAACGAAAAAAAAATACACTAAACTTTATTTTTTATTTGATAAAATGTAAGCATACTAAATATGGAAATATGCATAATATTTGTAGTAATATAATATGCATAAATATATGTTTTGTTTAAATTTATATAAAATAAACTTTTAAATTATATATTATGTACTATAATTAGTATTTTTATGATTTACTAAATATATATATATACAGGGTGTCCCAAAAAGGACCACCTATTTTTAAAAATGAATAATTAACAAACGAATAGAGTTATTAAAAATTTTTTTTCTGGAAACGGATGTGTGAAGTCTGGAATTTTGTTTAGAACTTTTTATTATAATAGTTCAAAATATGACCGACAGATGGCGTTATAGCACATTTTGGTGGCTATATCGCCAACAAAAACACCATTTTGAAGAATTTACGCAACGACAACTACTGTTTCCCTTGAAATGGTTACTACTGAACTTTCATTGACCAAGTTTACTTCTGTCTTGCACGCATGCTCCTTTTGTTCATATAGCAATCAAAATGTGCTGTAGCGCCATCTATCGGTCAGATTTTGAACTATTATAATAAAGAGTTCTAAACAAAATTCCAGACATCACATATTCGTTTCCTGCAAGATTTTTTTTTTTTTTTTTTTTTTTTTTTTTTATAACTCTATTCATTTGTTAATTATTCATTTTTTTAAAAAAATAGATGGTCCTTTTTGGGACACCCTGTATATTTCTTTACACAGACTAATAACATTGTAAGTATCAGTAAAAATATATTAAGAATAATTGTATTTCAGGCTTAAAAACAAGTTGTTTCCTAATCATATTTAAATGTACTTTACATAAATAACTGTGCCCTGAATGGCTAATGAAATTATGTATCCATTCGTGCCTATTGCCCTCTATATTATAAGTTACAAAGATGCATACAAAATAGGCTTCAACATATAATTTCACGATTTCAAAAAATACATAATTTAACGAAGTCTACAAGGTAAGATTATGACTTATTTAATTGGATCCTTGGTAGAGCAAGTAAAAGTTAAATTTGAAAAATCAAAAAACCCGACTATGTAAAAAGCGAACTAATTAATTATTTCTCTTCAATGTGAAACTATTATTCATATTACTTACCTATTTCATTTATTTACTTGCATTTATGACTTTTAAGTTGTGATTAATTGTTAGTTCCTATCTATAAACACTGTTTTGATAAAGCCTATAGATGTCTATGAAGGTTAGAGTTGCAGTAAAGCTAGAGATACCTACACAACTTCCAGGTTGTATAATATTTAAATGGAGCTTCTGATTGTAAATTAGTCAATGAAACATCGTCTTCATTTTGAATGATCTATCCATGATATGTCACTCAATATGGTGCTTAATTTTTTTTTTCGTCTCTACAGCCGTTTTTTATTTTACGGCACATTTTGAATTTATAAAAACAAAACCTAGCCTATAACCATCGGGCGGGTAAGATGAAGCAATAGAGACGTCATTCATTAAAATCCATCCAAACGTTGGGATTTTTCGAGGGTATAAATAAATCCACATACCAGATATGCGTTAAACACGTAACCCTTCTTGGCAGTCGGGTAAAAAACACAAATAAACTTACGTTTTACATTTAGGTATCCTGAAAGATAAATATATATATATAAAGTCCTTTTTTTAGTAAATAAATATTCTCTTTTGTTGTTACCTTTCGGCAACAGATAAAGACACGCATATAGGGGAGAGTAGCCATATTTGGACCGCCGCTTTAATTGGACCGTTGCCATTCTGTCATTAATTACAGGAAGAGACTCCATCTAACGCTGAAATCCTAATCATCAGAATGACGTTACTCATGATTAGAAGAAGCAGCCGCCTACCACGTGATGTTTTCCGACAATATAAAAAAACCTAAAGTTAGCTGTTTTGATCTAATTTTTTCCTACTAAACAAAAGTGAATATTTTAAAACTAAGGTAAGTTGTTATGTTTTCATATACATATATGAATTCATCTGTTTATTGCGCATATTTTTCACGCGGATTTGTTTGATTTCGTTTTTGTTCTTAGTCTTGAAATTAACTGTTTTAAAAAATGGCGCAGCTGCCGTAATTGGGCCAATTTAATTTGCTTAAATTGGACCAGATATGCGATCATAAATTCGAAAAGTAAGTAATGAATTTCAAGGACGGCTTTGTGCACTATTTTTTTTTTAATAATGGATTACTATCCCTATTCAAGCATTTTTTGTACATCTGGACTAATTTTTTATACAGTTTCGTGCTATATAAACATAAAAATATTTCTACATGTCTATGCAATAAATTTTGTTTGCAATGTATTTTATCTTGTATGCAATTGTATTTATTTTCTTTGAATTCTTTATTCCTACGGCATATTTGATTTACAGAGTGGAATTTAAACATTTTCCTCCTGCAGGATATTTGTGATGGAAGACTTTTTACAGTTCTGGAGGGTGGAATTATACTTTTTTGCCATTAACACACACAAAATCTCAAACCTTGATGAAAATTTTGAAAAAAGACATAGACAAACTGTCTGGAAGAAAAACAGCCGTGACAACAAAAGCTTTTAAAGATACAGGAAACAAAAAGCAAACAGTAAGCTGTGAAGAAATCGACTTGCAACAAGGCTTGAGCTACAAATCCTCCCCAAAAGCAAAAAACATTACAAATGTTATTTCCTTTTCTAAATTCAGTTAAATCAAAGTACAGAGAGAGCTAAAAACAGTTGTGTTAATATCATCGCCATATAAACTAAACCTTGAAATAATGAAAAAAAAAAAAAAAAAGAAGCTTTCACAGCACAAAAGCAATTAGAATTTCGAGTTTTAAAATAGAGGCGTAATGCAATTAGCAAGAAAATGATGGAAGAGAAGAACTAAAAACGTAATGTAAAGAAAACTTCTGTTGAAAAAAATCTGATAATTTAGAATCTAAAAAGAAAAATCTAGAGAGTGATGATTGGTTTTGCCTAGTTTGTAAGAAAAATAAAATTGCAGAAATGATTCAGTGTTCAGATTGCCATATACTGTTCCATGTTGTGTGCGATGGAAAACAAAAACAATAAACAAAATTCATGTATAAGCTTTGCATCACTTCTTATTAGTTCCGTGATTGCTATTCTTAATTACTGATAACTTTGATTTAAATTCTGAATGCATTTTGATTTAAAACAATTGATCTTATTTTCTGATATTTGATTTCATTATATTTCATTGCTGTTATTTTGTTTGATTGTTTCATGAATCGCAAACTTTGCTTTTAAAAAATTAGTTATATTACCTAGTCTTTAAAACAACCTGATATTATTTGGTCCAATTTAGGACACTGGGGGTCCAACTTAGGCAACCAATTGCTGAATTTGGACCACTTTCGACAAATTTTTCAAATTAAAATTAAATTTAAGATTTTCAAAAAGAAATTGATCTAAATATTTATTTAGTTAATAGATGAATATGTTGATCCTGTGTAATGATCTTTTGCAGATATTCCAAAAATTAAGTGAGTTACAGTTGAAAATAAGTGACGTGTTCCAAATTCGGCTACTACTTCGGCCAAATTCGGCCCTATAATTATTTCATAGCATTTTCATGTAATAAAAGAGAAGAAATTTATACATATTTATTAAAATTCCACGCGTCCAAAACATGGGACTTTTTCTTTTCTTTTTTTTTTTTTTTTTTTTTTTTTTTTTTTCATTTATTAATGTAATTCAATTTAAACTGCATCATTTCAAAAAAAATAAATAAAATAAATAAATAAATAAATAAATAAATAAATAAATAAATAAAAGCAGGTAATTGCAAAGATTCCTATCGAAGCTACAAGCATTTCAAATATGGACACCGTAATTGAGTTACACCAAAAATGAAATTTTAAATAATGCTTTTTCAAAATGATAATTTTCGTCGAGTTAATATATTCAAAATGCTCCATGCACTTTATTTTTTGTTATAGTTCTATACTATTAAATATTATTATTTGCAATACGCTATGTTTCAAAACTTAGTATTAATATAAGTGCATTAGTTCACATAAAATGAAAATTTGGTAGTTATATAAAATTTTTTCGTGAAATTTCAAGAAAAAAGCTTAAGTATTTTTTTTTTTTTAATTAATTGTTTCTCGACAAATTAGTATATTTTAAAACTCAGGCCAAATTTTGTTTCAATGTTATAAATTTATCATTCAGCAAAACACCAGTAACCTAAAATCAAATTTAATGTGCATGGAATATTTTTAATTATAGAGATTAATTAATATACTTCAATTGACAACTTAATTAATTACACATATATTTTTTTAATAAAATTGATAAATTTATTTAGAAAATGTATGACTTATTATGTATGCAAAATATTCGTACACTTGAGTGAAAAATGAAAAAAAAAAAGGTTTTGAGCGTCCACTGTGCCCTTAACTTTATAACCCCTGAGATCAATATATTTGCGAAATTTAAAGAAGCATTTACTGAAAAAAAAAAAAAAAAATCGCTGCCACTGATTTTGGGCAAAAGTTTCCTTGTATTTCTTGTAGTGTATTAATCAATTTTCTCATACAGTATATCACGTTTTAGGAACCAATCATTCTCACTTAAATATTTTCATCTGCTTAACTACATATATACACGAAAAAGTTACAATGATACTAGTTTTAATGTTAATGTTAATGCTGTTTATACATCATGTTTGTCTGTAAAACATGTTTATTGAAAGTATGCAAATTTTGGAAAGGTATTAGTTTTCAAAGTTACTAAAGATGAAAGATATATTTTGGACTCAAGTTGGAAGAGTTTATTGTATATTTTAATTTCCGGTTACTTAACTTTTTTTCTAGAAACATTTAACTTTTTGTACAGTGTATAATGTGAAAATAATTTCTATCAAGACTTATTGTGAAGTTTCATGGGAAGGCTGTTAAGAATAGCCTTATGCAGATAAAATTGAGAACAAACTGACGTATAAAATTTAATTGAATTGAAAATTTCAGATGTAATCATAAGCCAAACATAAGCGATTCTTAATAACTTCTTTCGTACCCCTAAGTTTCTTGAAGCTAAATCTAAAACTATGCTTTATTTTTTCTAAATATTTAAACTAGTTCATTTTATTTAAATTCTATACATTAGTCTATGACCTAATCTTACGGGAATTTGTAGTTTCACGGAAGGTATTTTTTTTGTCTTTTAAATGGATAAAATGCAGTGCACATGAATACAGAGCATTTATATAAAAATTCTATTTATGTCATAAGTATATATAAGCAGCGTCTATATATAAGTAAGTACAGTCTTATTCAAGTAGATACATGTTTCAGTAGAAAAACTTATGATGCACTCAAATCAGAACTTACAGAAACAAGATCAACCAAACGTGTTATCATTAAACAAATAAATTACCATATTCTGTTTGAAATATTAATAAATGCATTTATAAAAGTTCTTTAATTTTGTTTTGTAAACACATTTCCCTTTTAAGAGATATATTTTAAAATAGTGGTATGTTTATGAGTATGTTTATTAAGTTATGGGATATTTGAATATAATTAAAATATTTATAGAGCAATTAAACATCATTACAGTCATAGACCAAGATTAAAAATATAGTGCATAACGAATATATGAAATTGAAATGTGCTTACAAAAATGAAAGTTTTTAGACAATTTTACTGCACGCTGTAATTTCCAATAAAAATTATTTATTTCTATATTTATTTTGATCATCATTAATGTCTGTTTTGGAATTCGGTTTTCTTTAATAAAAGAGCAGGTATTTTCTGCATACATATTTATTGATAAGGAATGTACTTTTTATTTTTGTGAAAATAATTTATCCTTATTTCACAGTGTTAAAAATCTACTGAGAAATGTCAAGTCATTTGACATGTTTAAAGGTAATGTTTATGCGACCATATTATAAAGCGTATCGGACCTTATTATTGTCAAAATAGAGATAAATTGAGGTTATGTAAACTTTGTTACAAAAACGTTTGAATGACCAGACATTTTTCTGCAAATTTTACAGTGTAAGTAATCCTTTAAGACAAACGTCTTTTTTCACGCTATTTTCGCACTTACACAATACCTATACCTTCGCTAGTATATGTAGGGATGGTGTAAGAGCAAAAAAGCGTGCAAAAAGACGTTCGTCTGACATTAGCCTAAATGTGTCTTTTCAATAAATATTTAAAATAAAAGAGTTGGGTATTGATGAGCATAAGGCGAATACTCTATGTTTTAGTAGTTTCCAGCAATAAAAATTTAAAAACTGTATGCCATATTAAAGGGGGCATTTGCATTTTGTCGGTTGACAAAAGTATATATTTTTTATCCCATAATAGTATGAAGATGTTTGTCCCTGTGTAACGATTTTTCCCAATTCGAATCGTTTCGTACTTATTTAGAGCTTTAGCGCAACGCGACACAAAGCTTAAACCATTTTGGAGCACTAAGAATGCATTTAAATGCAAAATGAATTTTTCTAGACTTGGCGGAATCAGAAGCCAAAAACTAACAGAACTTGTACTTAAAAAAAAAAAAAAAAAAAAAAAAAAAAAAAAAAAAAAAAAAAAAAAAAAAAAACAGGTAATATAATTTATTCGAGCTTGGCACATTTCAGCCATTGTTACAAAATCTTTTTAGAAATACGCCAAATAGCGAAAAAACGGATCAGTAATACAAACTTTTTTTCTCTTTTTTTTCAAATGGCTGTCATTTTCTCGATTTGAACATTTTGATCTGAAAGAGCTTGAAGCTTCTGTCAATATTATTAACTTTCTTAATCCTTAGACCAATATCAGACGGGCGTCTTCTTTGCTGCTTTTTTGCTTAAGTATTATCCATTCAAAATGCTATAGCATTGTGAATGGATAATACTTAAGTAACATTGGTCTAAATAAAAATTGGTTGCAGACGATTCTGGCAATCGATTGGATCCCACTCGATTCAATGTTTACGGTGCGCACGCTAACACATCTGTTCCCGCCAATAACTCAATCACAAATAATCACTGCACACAACTCTCAATAAAATAAAACTAGCGGACTGTATTACTAATTAAATTTTTAATTCACAAACAATAAATTGATCGAGAGCCGATATTTACACTACTCCTCTGATCGGCGTCTCGAACCCAACTCACAAGTTTCAAAACAAACCACATAGATGGCGCTTCTAGCGGCAACATACCGCCAGGCCTTGAATGTTTCAAACATTCAATACTATAAATACAACATCAATTTAAATTACAATCTCAATAATACAATTTTTTTTCAGCATATACACTAAATGAAATGTTAAATTTACAAATATAAACAAAAAAATATAATAATACACTACACTACAAAATTTTTGTTTAATTAAAATAAAATGTATGAATTCAAGTAGTTAATGTGGTTTCATTCACATGAGGCAAAACAACAATTTTTGTTAGTGGCCTTTTATATGTGCCACTCTTATCCCTTAATGTTACAACTCTAATTATACCATCTTGGCCTGGATGGATTTTAACAATTCTTGCCAAATGCCATTTTAAAGGGCTATAATTATCAGGCTTTTTTACCAAAACTAAATCTCCCTCTTTTATCTCTACTCTTCCTTTATGCCATTTGGGCCTATTTAAGAGCTTATTTAGATAGTCTGATGACCATTTTTTCCAAAGATGTTGTGTCAATTTTTGAACTAATTGCCACCTGCTCAACCTATTCATAGGGATTTCAGTATAATTCGGTTCAGGTAAGGCCATTAAAGATGAGCCAATAAGAAAATGAGCAGGTGTCAAAGCTTCAACATCATTTGGATCATTTGAAAGAGGGCAGAGGGGACGAGAATTAAGAACAGCTTCGATTTGAATAATGAGAGTCAAGAGTTCCTCATAACTTAAAATAGTTTTACCTACAACACGCTTTAAATGATATTTAAGTGATTTAACACTTGCCTCCCATAAACCTCCAAAGTGAGGGGTTGAAGGGGGATTAAAATGCCACTTGATTCCTTCATTAGCTAAATAATTTTGAATTTCCTCCTCATTTTTATCCTTAAATAAAGATCTGAGAATTGCTCTTAATTCTTTATTGGCACCAACAAAATTTCGACCATTATCACTAAAGATATCAGAAGGTTTGCCTCGCCTCGCAATAAAGCGTTTAAGTGCTGCTAAAAACGCTGCACTTGTTAAATCACTGACAATTTCAAATTGCAAGGCCTTTGTAGTAAAACATACAAAAATACAAATAAAAACCTTTTTTACCTGTTTACTCCTACCTGTGGAATTTTTTACCTGAAAAGGACCGCAGTAGTCTAATCCAGTGCGCGTAAATATTCTGGATACCGTTACTCTTGCTGCTGGCAAATCAGCCATCTGTTGCTGTGAAATTTTAGAATTAATTTTCTTACAAATAATACAATTAAAAATAATTTTTCTAACTACATTTCTGCCAGCTAAAATCCAAAATTTAGTTCTTATAAGAGACATTGTGGTTTCTGAACCTGCATGGAAATATAAAACATGAAAATAATTAATAACACAAAATGTAAAATTATGTTTTGCAGGAATAATCATAGGAAATTTTTGGTGATCGGATAAGTTACTGTTTTTCAGTCTGCCACCAACACGAATGCAGCCATCACTGTCTAAAAATGGACACAAGTTTATCAGTTTGCTATTGTTAGGGATAGCAGTACCCCTTTCTAAACACTGGATTTCTTTCACGAATGAAGTCCTTTGAATGTTCTTTACAATGCACAATAAGGACTGAGAGAGTTCACTGCTAGATAAAGTTCCAGCTGTAGGATATAAAGGGTTTCTACAGTTATATATGAATCGTTTACACCATGCTACTACTCTTTGTAGTTTGATGAACGAAGAACAGTTATTAATTATGTCTAAAGGTTCAAGAGTGTTAACTAAGGCACATACTTGAGTCACTGATGGTGATTTCAATTCACACAAAAACAGCTCATTGGTTTCAGCAGGATTGCTATCGGGACACTCGACCACCTCAGGCTGTCGTAGGAATGCTGGACCGAACCACCACAATTCACACTGTTGAATCTTGATGGGATCTATACCTCTAGAAATAAGGTCAGCAGGATTTTGCTTAGAAGGTACGTAATGCCACTGTTCAACCGAAGTTAAACTTTGTATAATTGATATCCTGTTTGCTACGAATGTCTTAAGATCATTGGATTCTTTTTTTAACCATGCAAGTACAATGGTGCTGTCTGTCCAAAAATAAGTTTTAGAAACTTCTAGTTTTAAGGCACTTAACACCTTCTTCATTAACTTACATAGCAGGACTGCAGCAGAAAGTTCAAGACGCGGAATAGTGACATGCTTTAGAGGAGCTACTCTGGACTTACTAGTGAGTAGCTTAACAGCAGAATCACCACAAAAATTAGTAGATTTCACATAAATGAACGCTCCATAAGCAATTTCAGATGCATCAGAAAATCCATGTAGTTCTACACAAATAGACTGATCAATAAGAATACATCTAGGGATACTGATCAGATTTACACATTTTAAGGACGTAAGAAATTCATTCCACTTCTTATTTTCTTTCACTGGGAGATAATCACACCAATCTATTTTCAGCAACTATAATTTTTGCAGAAACACCTTGGCCCTTGTAATTATTGGACCTATCAAACCCAAAGGGTCAAATATTCTAGCAATTTGTGATAAGACTGATCGTTTAGTATATAATTCACTTTGCTCGATAATTAAGTTAAACCCAAAACAATCTGGTTGAGGCTTCCACAATATTCCCAAAGTTTTTGTCTCGTTAGAAAAAGAATATTCAGATTCTGAAGTGTTACATAAAAGAGCAAAATTATTTACTGCCCATTTATGGAGATCCATGCCTCCTCTATTTAACAAAGATATCAGTTGTTGCTGAATCTCCTTCGCTGTGCCTAAATCATCTGCTCCTGTTAGGATGTCATCCATGTACACATCCTGCAACAACACATTCGCAGCTAAAGGAAATTCATTTCCTTCGTCTCTGGATAATTGCATTAAGGTTCTTGTAGCTAAAAAAGGGGCACTAGTTGTGCCATAAGAAACAGTACATAACCTGTACACTTTTACTGGCTCATTCACCTCAGGTTTAAATACTATTCGTAATAAATCACGTTGACTCGGATGCATTAATATCATACGATACATTTTTTTTATATCAGCTACAAAAACAAACTGATGCTTTCGAAATCGCAACATTATAGAAAATAACTCATCCTGGATTGTTCCTCCGTTAAACTGCAAACTGTTTAATGATTTCCCTGTAGAAGTTAAGGAACTGGCATTATACACGACTCGTAATGGTGTACTACTTGATTCTGTACGGAATACGCAATGATGTGGAATATAATAAGTGACTTCTGGCTCTTCAGATTCTATCACTTCTTCCATGTGACCCATACTTAGATATTCTTCCATAAATGCTTTATAAAGATCATTAACTTTAGGTTCTCTAACTAAGCGCTTCCATAATGAATTTAAAATATTCATTGCCTTTTGTTTTGATTCGCCAAGACCTGATGGATCTTCATTTAGCGGCATTTTCACCATATATTGTCCATTTTCAGTTCTAGAATAATTTTTCCGAAAATGTTCTTCACAAATTTCTGCTTCCTTAGTTTTAGAAATCTCAGACTCTCTCTCTATGTTTTCTATTTCCCAAAACTCTTTAATTATTTTTTCTAATTCCAAATTATCTGTAATTAATCCACAATGTATACTACTTTCACCCTTAGCCGGAAGGCTTCCACTGACAATATACCCGAATACACTGTTTTGTAACACAATTTTAGTATTTAATGTTTGCGGATAAATTTGACCTGGTCTTAAAAATTCATAGAAATTTTCTGCACCTAAAAGCAAATCAATCGGGCCTGGGACATTAAATTTTTCATCGGCTAATTTGATGTTATTTAACACTGGGATAGAAGTCTCAAGCGGCCTAGACGGCGTAAATTCTGTAATTTTCGGAACGACTAAAAAGTCTAATTTTAAATGAAAATCCTTATCTCTATTTGAAACAGTTGTGTTAACCCTAGATCTAACATTCAACGATAAATTATTTATGCCTGAAATAGAAATGTTAGTCTTTTCTCTTTTCAAATTAAGTTTATCTACTAACCTTTTACTCATAAAGTTAGAGTTTGCTCCAACGTCTAATAGACCTCGTACCTCATGAAAATTACCTAATTCATCTTTTATTAAACAAACAAATGTGCTAAGTAACACAGCTTTTAAATCATTAGCCAAATTACATGTCGTTGAAAATAAATTGTTTTGAGTATTAGCTGGGAAAGGCTGAAATACTGGAGCCGAAACATCCAAATTAGATTTATTATCTCCTTTATTTATATGACTCATTTCCTGTGAAATTACCTCTTGGTTTTCAACTTTATTTACTTTTTGTTCGCGAGGAAAATGCAAAGTTACATTGTGCCTTTTCCTACAAATAATACACGAGAATTTAGATTTACAATCGACTACTTTATGATTCATAAGACAGTTAAAACAAAGATTTTTTGCCTTTACCAGCTCAACTCTATCACTCACTGACATATTTTTATAAACAGGACATTTATGCAAAGGATGATTTTCATTACATAACAATATACATTTAGAATTTTTTACATCAGTTAGAAAAACTTTAGAAACTGGCCTGGAATAATTATTTTTATTATTCGACCTAGAATTATCAACCACAGGTTTTCCCTTTGATGTGTAATATAAATCTATCTCCCGAGATAACTGAATTGGGTGAAACCAAGAATCTCCTTGTCTAACATTTATAAAACACGTAACATCCTTATCAAGCGTCTGACAAATTTTATCAGAAACCACTAACTTTTTTAAAGTTTCAAAATCGGTCACATTTCTCAATTTTAAATAATAATCCCAACTCGTTGTTAATCGGGATGCAAATTGTACATATGTTTCATTGGGTTGACGTTGTGCTTTTCTAAAATGTTCTAAACAAGTTTGGGGAGTTGGCTCAAATTCTCTAAGTACTATAGCTTTCACCTTTGAATAATCTTCTAATTCCCCATCCTTAATGTATGTAATAACATTTGTTGCCCTTTCCCCTAACAGATTTAGAAGAATTTCCGATTTATACTTTTCTGGGACATTTTTTGAAATGAAGGCCCTTTCTAAAGACGAGAAAAAATACCCCCAACCTTCCGGTCTAGACGGTATTTTGATTGTAAGCGTTTTTATGCTTTTAATGAGAGAGTCTAAAGATTCTATGCTTTCTACCTTCTCGAAATCATTTAATTTTTCACTTTTGGTTTCTGCACGGGCCTTCGCCAACTCAAGCTCTAATTTTGTACGTTCAATTTTTAAATTTTCAAGTTCTAATACCTTCGCTTCCTCATTTTTTTCTCTCCTCTATAATATTATTGGCCATTTCTTCGACCAATTTAGAATCTGCTTTATATTTATCACTTTCCTTTATTAAATTCATTAAATCATAATTAGTTAATTTTGTGTCAGAAATATCAATCCCTAATTCAAAAGCTACCCTTTGGTAATCTTCTTTTTTCGCGCTTTTGAACATTTTAATAAATATAGTTCACAATAAATAAATAAATAAATCTCACATACCTCCAAAAATAAAGATGAATCACTTTTACCAAACTGTTGAGTTACGGCAGAAAAAATATTTCATTTCTTTCATTTATTTCATTTGTCTTCTCATAATCAGCATTTCAAAATAACTCCGTTTATACTCAGAGTTAAATCATTACCTATGATTGCGCAACAGTGCACTGAAAGAACATAATTCTTTTTGTTCTTGAATCAAAACAACTGCTTGATATAAACTCCTCGTAATAAAGTATATTTTTTTAACGCCACACTATTAAACAATATTATAATAACGTATTAAAATGCACAAATTCTCATAAAAGGAAAACACTTAATTCGTTACGGTACACTTATCTCGTTGACTCTAAAATCGAAACACTTTAAATACGTAATTAAATGCTTGTTCTTTATTCCGGTGAGGGGGACCAAAAAAAGGTGTTCCCGCCAATAACTCAATCACAAATAATCACTGCACACAACTCTCAATAAAATAAAACTAGCGGACTGTATTACTAATTAAATTTTTAATTCACAAACAATAAATTGATCGAGAGCCGATATTTACACTACTCCTCTGATCGGCGTCTCGAACCCAACTCACAAGTTTCAAAACAAACCACATAGATGGCGCTTCTAGCGGCAACAACATCCTTCCACGGAACTCGAATCACATTAAGAAATTTTCATAAAAAAAAAAAAAAAAAAAAAAAAAAAAATGTTCTTCAAATGCTAATAAATAACATGTAAAAAACCTTGAGCCAAAATCTTCCTTCCTATTCCGGAAATCAAAAAGGCTCAGAAACACCATTTTATGGAATTTTTTGAAAAATCTCTCTTTAATAATATCTAATTCTAATAAGAGCACTGGAGCGAAATTCCGAATTACTTTTACAGTTTTTCCTGCTTTTATATATTTAACATTTTTATCGGTGGCAAATGACATCCTTTAATTGATTTATGCTTATTTACAATTTTGAATGATAATAAATATAGAAATGTTGTTTTCATTGAATAAAATGGATTATGATTATTTTTTTCTGAAAATTACTTATCAATTAACACACATTTTAGAATTTTCATACATTTTAGAACGTTTCACATTTTAGAATAAACATTAAAATATATCCACAGGTTAAACAATAACATTAAGCACCCAATACAGTAATTACATAGAATAATACGGCATTGCATTCCACGTGATTATCCTGTCATATTATTTATAATGTAATTAGTAGCTACAGGCAGCCTATTTTTACTTTCTTCTGTCTTTACAAGAAGAAAGCATTAGATTCATGAAAATTTTCGACTGACGGTTTTTGACGGGTTTACACCTTTTTGGGGGTCAGTGATTCCAAAAAACATGTTTTTACAAAATATATGTCTGTGAGTATGTCTGTCTGTCTGTCTGTCTGTCCGTCTGTCTGCATGTGAGACAAATTTTGTGGGCGCTCTATCTCAAGAACTAATGCACGGAATTTAATAAAAAATATATTCAAGTAGTCCCTCATATAGATTGGTGCTGATTAGTTTTTGGTGTAAATCGCCCAGTAGGTAGCGCTGCTATGCTGTATTTTGCAGGATTTCCACAATAGCTCTATCTCAAGAACTATTGCACGGTTTCTATAAAACTTCAGATTCTGTTACTCCTTTATATGAGTTGATGCTGTTTATGTTTTGGTGTAAATCGCCCAACAGGTGGTGCTGCTATGCTGCATTTTCAGGATTTATACTATTTTCGCAGTAGCCCTATCTCAAGAACTAACACATTTTCATTAAACTTCGGATTTAGTTAGTCCTTGATATGAAATTATGCTGACTACGTTTTGGTGTAAATCGCCCAATAGGTGGCGTTGCTGTGCTGCATTTAGTACGATTTCCTCAGTAGATCTATCTCAAGAATTAATGCACAAATGTTCATCAAACTTCAGATTCAAGTATACCTTGATTAATATTGCTGCTGATTATGTGTTGGTGCATATCGCTCAACAGGTGGCGCTGCTATGCTGCATTTGTCATGATTTGCGCAGTAGCTCTATCTCAAAAACTAATTCACGAATTTTCCCTAAATTTCATATTCAGTTAGACATTGACATAAGTTGATGGTGATTAGGTTCTGGTGTAAATCACCCTATAAGTGGCGTTGCTCTGCTGCATTTTGCTGGATTTACACGATTTCAGCGATAGTCATATCTCAAGAACTAATGCACGGAATTTCATCTTTTGAGAATCCTTATGAGGATAATAGGTAGCCATTTATTTTGGTGATAACGAATTTTGAAGTAATGTCATGTATAAGATAGAAGAAAGTTTTGGGTTTGGTACATCCGACTAGTTTACAATTAACTTACATCAAGATCTTTTTAAAGATGTAATTTCAAAACTGTAGAAATAGTGACTAGTTCAATCGATCACATCGCTATCTTTTTTCCCCGTAAAGTTTTCAAATATATTTTTCATACTTCTTAAGAAAAATTTCAGTGATTCGAAAATTCACTAAAGAAAATGGTTTACATAGTAGATACACTTGAATGCAACGTACGTACATTTTATGCATAAAACATGATTTTATCTCTTGTTATTTCTCTCTTTTTTTTAATTATATAAATAATAACACTGTTGTTTGTTTATTGTCTCATATATTTCATGGTTATGTTAAATATTTCCTTTAATTATAAGCTTCACGTTATATCGTCTCGCATTTTTCAATAAACATCACAATATAGCCACAGGTTAAACAATAACATTAAACACCCAATACAGTAATTATATTGAATAATACGGCATTGCATTCCACGTGATTATCCTGTCATATTATATATAACGTAATTAGTAGCTACAGACAGCCTATTTTTTAACTACTCCTAAACAGTAAATTTTATATAAATTTAAATAAAATTATTTCCTGCGAAAAATATGTAAAATATATTACGATAGAACATTTATTACCATAATGTAACATATGTTCATATTTTTTGTAAAATTAATTTTTAAAACAATTCAATAACTTAAAATTGGAGAAAATATTTCTCTGTTATTTCTACATAAACTTTCTAGGAAATGTTCGAATATGCAAATCTCCCAATAATTGATTCGTAATTTATTCCATCTCAAGAAAATTTTGACACTTTACGAAACACAAATGATAGGATTTGTTACGCAAAGAAACGAGAAACTGTCGTATAATAAAGATGTCCCAGTTTTAATTCAATTATTCATATTTCCCCTAAGGAATTCTTGAAACTTCTCATGCATTATATGTTTAGCTAATACTGTCGTGGGATTTCATTCGAATGTTGGATTTATCAAAAAGATTCATAAGACACGAAACGGCACGTGACGTTAGAATCATATTTAACATTTTTGAGAGATGAGTCAAGTTTATATTATTATTTAGAATAACCAATTAAATATCAAAGATTAAATTACATATAAAATTAAGATAAAACTGCTAAAAATGTAAAGAAAACATTATAAGCATTTCCTGAAAGCTGTAATCCTGTAACAGTAAATGATGGTTACTTCCTGAAAAATGTTGTTAAATCATAATTATAAATAAACTAATCTCCTTCGCTGGGAAAATTTTCCGCTAACTTCGTATAAGTAGCTTTATATATGCATTTTTATATGTTATAAATAACTAAGGGGCTCAGTCCCCTGCGTGTTATGCTCATCAATCCCCGTTCAGACTTCGCAGGCTATAAAAACATGTTAATTCACCCTGTTTTAAATGCATTACGCAGTTACGGAAGATTCAATGATGTTGTCAGGAAAGACGACGATTTTCTGTACTCGGATTGCCATATTTTTCTATTGGACAAGGTCATTTTTCTCTTCCCATGTATCTGTCGCGAGAGCTGATGGCTGTTTTGGGGGAAAATATAAGTAATATGAATTATACATTTGAAAATAATATTGCATAAAATAGTTACGTAAAAAATATCTCTGCCTGACTTTTATAACGACATTAAGGACAATATTCTCTCTTAGGGTTGGAGGTTACAAAAATTCTTCTGCTCGGGAATAACATTCAGAATCGCTGCATTGAAAGTTACAACTTTTTTTAGAAATTTTATGCTTATATTTTATGCTCATATTGAGTTACAGACACAGCTTATAGTTTTTACAGGCATAGCTCATGCATGCATTCTTATCTCTACTATAATGCACCTTCATGCATATTTTAATGCTATTTTTAAAATCAAAATCATTTATTTTAATTAATGAATATATACGAATTTCCTAATATGTATTTATTGAATACCGATCCGTAGAAAATAAATCTAAAGAATATTATGCATACATTTACATTTATCTGTATTTGAGCTGCATGAAATGATGAAATTTATAAACAAAGTTGTTATCCACGCAACATTTACGCCACGTGTTTTTTACTGCGAAGTCATGAACCATGGAAATCATTTTAATGTATTGATAACGCAATTTTCACCATTAACTGCCTTTCGCGTAAAATAATTTCATTATTTTAGGGATTTCTTTCTTTTCTAATATCCACGCGTAAGTAAATTTTTTATATCGTAATTTACCCATTTAATGATTTTAACAAGTGGTGGTCATTTAATTTTCATTTTAAAGTTTTCTTCCTCTTTTGAATAGTCATGTGTAAGTACAATTTTAAACGTCTACGTCTACTGTGACGTCATGGATCCAAAAGGTCTCATCATAAATATTAAAATTTCTAAATTTAAAATATTAAAAAATTAATTTTATTGAAACATTAATTTATTTTAAATTTTAATAACAATTCTATAATAAACGTAACAATTTTTGTCATTACTGTGGATAAGAGAGATAAATAGGTAAATGATGTCACTTTCTCATTATAAGTAAAAAGAAACCAATGAGGAAATTTTAACCTCTTCGCATTCAGTTGATCGATTTTTATTTCGTATATTCGTTTCATATATCCGAATAAGTCGTTTCATAAATTTGTTTCAATACGATTATATGTATATAGGGTAAGTCGTTTCATAAATTAGTTTCTTTAGGATTTTATATAGGATACATAAGATGTTTCATAAATTCGTTTCATTAGTATTTTATATACACTCATTGCCATAAAAATTTGCGCACCAAGAAAAAGACGTCCAAATGAAACGAAACTTTACACGCGTAAGTACTACTGTGATATAAGTAAGTGAGTAGAAAACCAAAGAAAATGGATCATTTATTGCAGGAAAAAGTACAAATGAACGGAAATTTTAGTACTCTGTTGGACCCCGTCCAGCGCGAATGCACGATGCGATACGAGCGGGAATTGAGGCATACAAGTTCCGTATGATATCCTGAGACATCTCGTTCCACAATTGCTGTAAACGCGCCTCAAAATCAATCAAACTCGTAGGGTGTCCACCTTGCCCTCCCAAATGAAATCAGATATGCTCAATTGGTGACAAATCTGGGGATCGAGCAGGCCAGGAAGGGTGGTAATGTGGTGGAGGCAGGCTTGTGACAGCCTTGCTGTGTGTGGCCGAGCATTGTCTTGCTGAAAAATGGCTCCTGGGAGCTCTGCAACGAGTGGCAACACATGTGGCTAAAGGATGTCCTGGACATAACTCTGGGCTGTCATTCTGCCACGGATCAATATTAGGGGTGACCGTGCATCGTAAGCAATGCACCCCATACCATCGCACCAGCTGTGGGAGCGGTGTGTCGCGGTAAAGCGAAGGCAGGATTGAGACGTTCACCACGGGGCCTCCACACACGATTACGATTGTCATCGCTGCTCAAATTGAATCTAGACTCGTCGCTGAAGACGACCTGGTTCCATTCCGTTGCAGTTCAATCCAGTCGTGCGCGACACCCTCCAAACGGAGGCGTCGGTGGGTGGGTGCCATTGGCAGCACACGTAATGGGCGCCGCGATACCAGATGTCCTTCAGCCAGGCGCCTTGCGATGGTTCGGGAAGACACAAGGGTCCGTAGTGAAGGTGCGGCATGTGTCTGGATAGCGGCCAATGAGGCAGGTGGCTCTACTCGTACGTTTTGTATGACGTGACGGTCTTATCGACGACTGGTGTGTCGAGGGCGTCCCGAGCCTTGTCGCAGTGTAAATGATGTCTCTTCAGTCCACTGGTCCTCACACCTCCTCACAGTAAAATCAGAACGGCTTACTTGACGAGATACTCGCCGAGCTGACCACCCAGCTTCCCTCATCCCGATGATTTTTCCCCTCTCGAACTCTGACAGCTGCTCATATTGTCTTCGGTGGCTGCATAATGGCATGTCTACCTCAGCGTTTCCTTTGAAAAAGAAAAGGTACACTCAGACAAGTTCTGCTTATCAGTTTTATACTCCAAGGAGGATGAAGTTCATCGCCCTCTAGTGGCATTACGCAATGCGCAATCACGCTGCATTTCTAATCATTTGCATATCTGCCTGATATGTCCCATCATGAAAAGTTTTGTTACGATCCCACAATTATTTCTTGGCGCACAAATGTTTATGGCAATGAGTGTACATAGAGTAGGTAACGAAATTTTAATAATATGATTTTAGTCAAATTAATCTTAAAAAATTATCCGGAAAGTCGTTTTCTTATATGACTGAAAAGATTTTAGCGATCCTCACGACATCAACATTTACAAAAATAGATCAATATTATTTATAAATGTAGAATTTCTAACACTATATGTTACAAAAAATGGATACGAAAATTATTATACCAATGATTGAAACACTGATTACATCAAAAACACAACTCGATGAATCTTACAGAAATCGTTCATTAATGGATAGTTACACTGTAAGATTTGAAAATTGTTTTTTAATATAGCCAGTATGTTTACAAAAATACAATATAACTCATCCGGTATTAACCCATTAAGCGCCGCTATATATATTAACCGATTTTTTATGGAATCATTGTTTTTTCTTAATGAACAGGATGTCATTAAAGTACTTCTGAAAAAAAAAATCACAATAATTTCATTCGTGTAGTTATAACAGTTTTTTTTTTTTTCAATTCTTTAGAAATTAAAAGGACTACATCATTCTGAAACAGACATTTCATAAAAAATTCAGTTACATTATATCTACAATTATAATAAACATCTACATTTATAATAAAAATAAAAGAGTCAATTTACCTGTTTGTAAGCATTTTCATTATACCGGTTGAGCCAAAAGCTCGTTACAACTTTAGAAACTCATAAAAAGGACGAAATTATGATAAAGGAGTGCGGTGTGCAAGAAAGGACTCACAAGGTAGTCGGATTTCTTTTAGCAGCAAAAAATAAATTATTCAAAAAATCACAAGTAGAGGGCGCTGACGACCCAAAACACCGTGAACAGGACAAGAATACACTCCATTCATTTGTTCTTCCAATAACAAATAAATGAACATGACCTCCAGAACATTCTGCGACACAACTGTTTTCCTGTTCATTGTGTTTCATGTCGTCAGCGCCCTCTACATGTAATTATTTAACTCATTTTTTCTTCCTGCTAAAAAAATCGTGCTGTTTTGTGAGCCCTTTCTCAGATTTCCTTTATCATAATTTCTTCCCTTTTTTGAATTTTTAAAGTAGTAACGCGCTTTTAGCTGGTATATCTCTTTATTGTCCATCGTTACATTATCTTTCCTGTCTATTTTACATGAAAGACAACTGAACAATTTTTATGCAGCATTACATTGCACTTTTTCCAGGAAACTTGAGTATTTTTGATTTACTTTATGCCTAGATTGTTTCCCAGCATTTTCTAGAAAATCGTTCACGCCATATATGATAGGAAAAAATAGAAAAGCCTCCTAAAAATGTATCTTTTAGCAAAAAGAAGATATCTAATAAAGTAAGAAACAGATTCTATGAGTAACACTTCCACGAAAACTTTGATAGGAATGAAAAATAAGCATTTCTAAAGCTTCTATACAGACTGTTTTCGCATGCATAATAAAAACACCGTATTGGGTCGCCTAATTTGGGGCTTTCCGTCTGCCATTAAAATAACGAAAGCGCCTTTGCTCCCATTAAGGGAGCAACTCCTTCTTTCATGAATTCTGATCAATCTATTACACTTATTAACTAAGGATTTATGAAGTATTAGACAATAGACAGTTATAAACATATTTTAAATGAAAAATAACATTTTTTGGTAAGTTATTTATTTTAACAACTTTCTTGCAAAAGTGGTCAAAAAGCTAAATTTCGTCTTTTAAAACACGTTTTTATAAAAGGAAAATACAAATGAAACTTTTTGAAAAAATTGCAGAAGTCATATATTCAAAATACAAATAACATAAATGTTTTATAATATATAAAATACTCATTTTATAAAAAATCCTAAAGTAATGTTCCCAAAATGGGGGCAATGACGCTTAATGGGTTAACTACGAATCCAAAAAAGGAGTATGTTATGGTTATAAGCACTTGACATCAACAAATTTCAGATATATATATATATAAGGATGTTTGAAAAAAAAAAATGTTTCGCTTGCTGGGATTTTCGAAAACATTTTCCAGCAGATTTTTATGAGATATAATCAGTTTTATCAACGCTTTATAAATAAGAAGCATTATTTTTTCGAATTCAATTAATATTCACTCAAGCATTTTCAGCAGCTTAATAGAATCTCTCTATTCTAAAAAAAGGTAACTTACGCCGCCGATTTTGAATTTTTTAAATTTCTCCGTTAATATTAAGGAAAATATTGCATACAAAAATATGAAAATCGGCAGTATTATAGAGAAATGTTTCATGAACACACTGATGCAGACCGTTTTCAAATTGAAGAATTATTTTAAGAGAAATTTAATGCTAAAGTTGGACAAAGTCGTTCCATTAAAAAAGTTTTATAGGAGCAAAAACTATACATCGGAATTTAAACATTTTTAGATCATTTTATACGTTATACTTTCCCGGTGTGCAGAATACATTTATTTAATTTTTTTATTTGACTCATTTTTTGAGCTTTTATTTCTTTTTTACATTCAAATTTTCAGCATTTCGAGAGATATTTTTTACTTATTTTAGAAAATCGTGCTAATTTAACATGTTGCCAACTGTATAAACAGCGCTAACAATAATGTTTGCTTCAAATTAAAAAATTATTTACACGTGACTATTATAAACAGAAAAAATAACTTTCAAATTAGAATTAAATTATTACGTATAAAAAGCAGGAACTTATTGAAAATTACTTCATAAAAACTATATTTGCACGTGAATTTTAACAGAGAAAGGATATTGTAAAATAATAAATTCATTAACATGCGTTAGCAGTCTTAAATAGGAGAAATTACGTCACATTTACGTCACATTACACTTATTACTCAAAATGAATAAAAAATAATATTGCAAAGCAGTTTAAATTTAAAAATTGCGCGAGACATTTATTTGATATTTCGAGATGAACTTTTCAACTATTTTTGTTGTGACAGCGCAAATAATATTTCATATATCAAAAGTATGTTCACGTAAATATTAAAAAGAGAAATAAAAGTTTGGTGAAAATTGCGTGAGATTAAAACGATACATTCAAAATGACTTTCATTTATTTATTTATTTATTGAACAACAAACATACGACTTGTGTGCTTGACATGAGAGCCGGCTTAAAATGTCTTA
The DNA here is from genome assembly GCA_963932465.1 of Maratus speciosus. Taxonomy (NCBI): domain Eukaryota; kingdom Metazoa; phylum Arthropoda; class Arachnida; order Araneae; family Salticidae; genus Maratus; species Maratus speciosus. The sequence goes on from OZ010795.1 coordinate 418,527,773, forward strand.
TTTAAAGGAACTTTCTTTTCGCTTTGTTAAAAACATACCGGGAGATAAAGACTCCGTTTACTTAATTCATTTTATATTAGCTTATTTTGAAATGTTTGACTGGTTTTATTTAATCAAAGAGGAAATCAGCCATCGTATCTTTTAACAGCAGCTGATTTTTCCTTAAAATTCCCCAATCAAAGAGAAATGAATAGAAACACATTTTATAGTGAGATCGCCACTGTTTTTTAAATTATAATTCAATCTTTCAAAATCTTTTTAAAGCCTATCAAATTAGCCTGCTTTTAGAAACTGGGGTGTCTGAACGGGGGTTGGCGAGCGTAGCTCGTAGGGGGCCGAGCTGCCTAATTTATGCATAAATTAATTGATAACAATAATGTTCCTTTTACGCTGTTAAAATAGAATTTTTGTTTGCAGAACACGTTGTTTGAACATGTAAAATTTCACATGAAAATGTTAATCATCCGAAATCCCATATATACTGCTTAATCGAGCTTAAACCAAACGTACACTGTAAAATTATTCTGAAAGGTTTCTAAGAAATACGTGCATTAAAAGAAACGTTTTTGAAATAAATGTTTCTTTAATTTTCTGAAATTTTTGTTTCGTGGGGTTTACGAAGAAAAGCTTCTAAAAATCTAGGATTATTCAGAAGAGTTCACATTATAATTTAGTAACATTCTTGCTATGTAATAAACAAGAGCCCAAAATCATGCGTACAGAAATTTCGTTCCAACACATTCACAATACTATAATAATGCTCCACAGTATACATTTGTGGAATATGCCGTCTAAATGAACAATTTATAAAACGCATAACGCATTTGAAATCCCGAATTCTGCTATTACGATGAATAGTCGTTAAAAAATATTAATTTTTTTGGAGCTTTGTATATGATCTGAAGATATGTACGCATGCTCCATAGTATGCAAAAATTTAGTTGAGTAAAACGCGTAACACAGTTTGAACTTTTTACTCAGCAACGGGTTTTATTGACAACTTTTTCGATCCTGTATATGACCTATATAATTTATACACGCCAAGTAATATATAAAAAAAAAAATAGATTAAGTTAAAAACGCATACCACAACTGAAAACGCTTGTCTAGCAATTATTGGCCGTAATTGCTGAATTATTGCTCATTTTCTTCTGTAGCTGTATTCTTTGGTGTGTTCAGCAAATAAACGAAAAGTTCTACCATATTTTATAATAAGAATCTTGTAGTACACTTCATTTATGTATATCCATTTCAACATACTGAAAATATTTTAACATCATTAAAATAAACGGCAAATGATTTTTATACATAAAAACTGTAATGTAACGGAATTCTTTTGAGAGGCCTTGTAAATGAACCAAAAATGCTACACACTTCATATTCCGAATATCAATATAAGGAATACCGAACATTCCTTAGTAAAACCTAATAACATATATACATTTCATGTCAATTGGACAATATTTACGCGAGTTAAAGCACGGACAGAACAGACAAACCGAATTCATAAACACTTTTCAACTATCTTGAAAACGTTTTTCTCAACTTTACTCAGTTGATCATGGTGCATGAAATACGCTATAAACTTTGCAAATATAGCCTCTTTTATGTACATTAATGAAATGTCTTCATGCTTTCACAATTTCCATATCGCGCATCTTCGAGTTCAGATTTTATTTTTCTATTTTCATGTATATTCATTCTATTACGCGCATCTGCTTCTTTCCAAATTAAACTTCTTAAGATATGTATTGTAGTATGTAAATACGTGCATATATTATAGTATAGAAATATATACATCTAGTAGAGAAATATAATTAGTGTTAAAACTTCTAGATTGTGGATTTAAATCAAGGTAATCAAAAGTTTTTATCGTTAAATAGAGAAATCGTCATGCCTTTAAAATGAGGTATTTTTAATAGTGTCATATTTTAACGCTTTTTAGAATCCATTAAAAAATAAAAATATATTTTTGATAATTCTGTAAAGATATTTCTTTATATGAGGTCGTGATTTTCAAAAATCGCCTTATCCAGAAAATCAAGTTTGGGGATATCGTGAAAAACCATTGACTTCGTCCATTGGCAATGTGGATAAATGTATAGGCGGTGTCGAACATACGATTATCACAATAGTATAAGCCTATATATATGATGTTGTTTGTTACATTTAAATTCAAATGACTATAATAAAAGATTATGCATGTATATCCATGGTTTTTACAAATAATTTCATAATTTATATTTCAAAGAAAAAATTACAGATATGCTGAACAACAACTTTCAAACTAAACTTTCAAAGTAAACGTGAGATTTGGGAATCGGTGATCGGAAGAAGGTGAATATTAAATGATCTGAAGTACTTTTTCAATCTTTCGAAAATACCAGTTGCATAACCAAATTTTCTGTAGATAACTATGGATGATTGAAAAAGTACTTCAGACCATTTAATATTCCCATTGTAGCGATTTCTAAACCTAACGTAATTAATTTACTTTCAAGAAAAATAGACCCTACCCACCTTTGAGTTTATCCGGCGTGTATGACATCCCAATTATTTTAGATAGCGGGGAGAAAGTTTATTACATAAGTATGACAAAAAGGAAAATTGATACAAGATTGAAGGAACATAAAGCTGACATAAAATATAATAGACAATCCACAGCCCTTGCAAAATTCTGCTCTAGAAGTCAGATTAAAGCTATAGATTATGACAACGCAAAGCTCATTTGGGAGTGCACCAATCCGTATTAAAATTTAATTACGATATCCATAGAAATTGAATTAAGGAATGATGAGGTATGTAACGAATCTGTTTCTTACGGCATTCATAAGTTGTGGTTGGACTATCTGAGACGGAATTTAACTCGAAGTTGAAGAAGTTTGACATCATTAACGACATATATAATCTAGTTTTTCAAGATTTCTTTCACTTCTGTGGTTGAATGGTTGGGATGAAGTTATAAAGATGTTTTGGAACAATTCTGTTTTGAGACGTGCTCAACAAAATATGTTTTTACTTTTACGGACTTATAAGTTTCTTTTTCTCCTACACTGAAATATGACTCTGATGAAGGCCACAGGGTGGCCGAAACTTGTTGGTTTTTAAACTTTTAAACTTTTATTTAATGTTTTAAAAATGTTTATATGTAGTATACGTATTTTAGTAAAAAAAAAAAAAAGAAAAAAATAATTAATTTTAAATTATTTTTGTGATTCTATGCTAAATTTGCCAATGCAGATATTTAACGCAAAATGCATCTTTTCACAGAATTTTTTAACTTTTGAAACAAATAATGGGCATTTAGATTTCTAATATTAACAGAACATTTACTTGATGGATCGAACAAATGACTTTAATGCATTAACATATTTAGGATATCTGCGCCGTGAAATATAATAAATAAGATGCATTCCTTAAGACAGATAAACTTTGTCAATGGTGCACATAAAGAAGAACATTTATGAGTACTTGCAAAAAAGAATAACGATAAAGCATAATATCGACGTTTCGAGCTGTTTCAGCAGTCGTCTTCAGGATAAATATGATGTTGAAATTCATAAAAGTCAACAGACGAAAGCTTCCTGTCGAGTCTTGATCAATTGTATGAATAGAAAACAGCAGTCAGTACGCCGGAAAAATTTAAAATGAATTAATTTGAGATGAATCGAACGTTCTCTATAATAAAAGCATTTATGCTAGTAACTATTGCTAAAATTTTTTTCATTTATAATGTATTTTTAAACAACTACACCTTCTCTTTTTCCCAATGGCTCATTAATTTGTAAGACATCAGATCTACAGCCTGGGTGTAAAGTTGCCTGGCAACTAGGAAACCCCTCAACGCTGCCCGCTGTTCAGAACTGAAGACCATGGAGTGTCACCAGCTATAAAGGGGAACGGATTATACATTCAAACAAGGTTATGCTAAAAGAGATAAAATCGAAATAATGCGAATAGGTAAATAATTAAGACTTTTTTATGATATTAAGCGATATTTTTGATATATTTTTTGTTAGACTGTCGTTGTCAGTATTATGCTCACGTGCAATGATTTGGACTGATTTTGTGATCATGTTTTTAAGTGGGTTACTACCTGGAAGTATGATATTTGCTTCCCTAAAATTAATATCGCACCCTTCGTTATTCAAGTAGAAACGAGAAAGAGCTGCATTCTGTTTAAATTCTTTCATGTCCCTGCGAAGCTCCAAAATTTTTTCAGATAACTTGCGTTTTTTCATGCCAATATCGCCTCTTTTATCATTCTTTAACAAAGTAATACGGATTTCAAATATTCCAGAAGTATTACATTTTTTCTGCTCATATTATGCAGGCTTTTCAACCAAATTACGCGCCAGTTTCAGGAAATTTGGCAAAATGTAGCAGAAATAATATGGAGCAATTCGAATTGAAATGTATTAAACAGTTGATGAAATATGAGCAGTTATATGAAATATTTTTTTTCTGGGCATTCTCGAAAGATAATAAAGATTTTTTTTTTTTTTTTTTTTTTTTTTTTTTTTTTTTTTTTTCATGATTTAATGGTAAACTCTGTGAAACAACACATATAAAAAAGCTCACCAAATATCGTGAAAATTCAGAAAGATACATGCGATAGAGTAGGCTAATTTTTAGTTGCGCTTTATAAGCAGCTGAATGATATAGGTTTTCCACAAATTGTCATTGTTTATTAACTGACTTTCAGCAAATGAGTTAGTATTTAATGAATGAAAATGAGATGAATTGGAATAAGTACTTTGAGTTTGATACATCTTTTTTTTTTCATGGAATAGCCTCATTCTTTGGTATTGCAAGAAATAAAACAGGAATAAGGAATGAAAAAAAAAAATATATATATAACTTATATAAATGAAATATATATAAAAAATCCTTTATCATTCAGCTGTTTTTAGAGAGCAATTAAATTAAGCCCACTCTATAACAGATATTTTTCTGAAATTTCAGAGAATTTGACTGAATTCTTTGCATAAGTTGTTCTACTGAGTTGACCATTAAATCATGAAAACATTCGTTGTTATCGTACGCGCAAGCGTAGATAAAAAAATATTTTATAAAACTGCTCATATTTCATCAAATGTTTAATACATCTATATCCAAATTGCACCATATTATTTCTACTACATTTTGCCAAATTTTGTGAAAATGGCACTTGATTTAGTTGAAAACCCTGCATGATATAAGCAGTAAAACATGTATGATTTTTTTTTTTTTTTACTAAAAACAAAATCGCTGTATCTCTTTGAATATAAGTGCTATTCTTTAACAATTGAATACACATATTGTACTATATCCACATATCTGTATACTGTCGTGTTAAACCATTTCGTGTATCTTATTTTACAGCATGATTACAAGTATTATTATTATTATTAGATTTTTTTGCTCCCCCCTCCCCCCTAATTGTTCTCCTTATGAAATCGAAGTGAGTAAGTATGAGATAAAACATAATCTGAAGTTTTAGAAAAATCCGACAAGTATATTTTAAATATTCGACAAAATATCTAAAATTGAAAGTGTCCGGTTAGTAATGGCCATATAGTGCATGGTATTATTTCACGAAGAAATATTCTTTAGTTGATGTCTTTCAAATTACTAAAGTGAAATAATCACATGAAAACAAAATCTGGAAATTTTGAATCCTATCACAATTTCATAAAGTGAAAGGTGTGCAATTATGAATAATAAATTTAATAGGAAAGAAAAATCCTACGTGAATCATACATACTAAATATCTTTCCAGCACATTCATCATAGTTTAACAATACTACAACATTTAAAAAGGTGTGAGAATTTGTCTAAGTAAAACATTTAAAAAACGCTAACACACTTGAAAACCAAATTTCCGTAAATGCTATTCATAGTCGAAAAAATATCTAATTTTTGTGAATCCATATATATGATTTGCAGATTTGAATATATACCAATTTCTATGGAAAATTTTAATTCAGATAATGGTTTGCATAACAGAGTTGAAAAGACTACTTCAGAAATTTTCTGCCATAAGTGGAATTTTACTTGAAATCCGCTACACTGTCCTATATATCATCTATTAATTTTTTACACGCTAATTCATGTGTAAACTATTAGTTATTATTAAACCCAGTCCACAATCGACCAATTACACTAATCGACCAAGCTTCAAGCCATCAGTGCTCACCGGCAATACAATATCATTTTTTTTTTTTTGCGTTTTCCTTAAACAAACGATAAATATTATGTACATTGTAGTCTATAGTTATCATTTTAGGGACATATCATTTTAAATATGTTTCAACTAGTGTAGCACCATTAAATTTCACTGAAAATAATGTTATGTAATAGACCATTATATAATGGTATTATCTGAGTGCCATGTAAACGAAATATAAATAATACACATTTAATCTTAAATATCGGACATATCATGAAAAATATCAATAATTTATATTAAATACATGGGAATCCAATTATACTTAGATCAGATAGAAAACGGACGACAGTCATACGGCCAGAAAAACCGAATTCATTTATACTTTCAACTACGATGAATAGTATTAAAAGCCATTTTGGTTTGTATAAAATAAATCAATTCAATTCATATTTAAAAATAGCATAGAAATATTCCTAATATCAAAGCAAATGTAGTTAATATGTTCGAAAAACAAACATCATCATTTAAAGAATTTAAATATATATATTTTTTTTATAATTAGCACAATGATGGAAATTAAAACATTTAACAGACACTTCTATTAAATATATATATATATATATATATATATATATATATATATATCCAGTTCAAGATATGCAAGATTTTCATGAATCATATACAGGGTGATTCATAAAAGATAGGCAGAACTTTAAGGGGTTATAGTACACTTAAAGACAAATAATATTAAATAGGAGACTAAGGGTCCCAGACGTATTCCCAAGGAGATAGGGGGCATTAAAGTTTAGGGTCCGAAATTTCAAATGATTATAAAACATGGAAAAATTGGTCGATTCGTTTGCGGTTTTTGCAAAAAATTTTCTTTATGCCAGTATTTTCTTGAAATAAAATTTTAAAGTTCAATTTCAAAAAATGCCGATAGGGGGCGCTTTAGACTTTGGAGTAACAAACAACTATTTTTTAACGTTATTTTTTGTATTTCTTTAAATGATTTCGAAAGCTTAGACTTAAACTTAAATTTTGATCTAAAAATCTGAGTCCTAACGAGTAGTTAAGTAGCGTAAACTGAAATTTGAAATTTGAAACCCTTCTCCCCCCAGAACAAAAATCAGTTATTCCCGATCTTTGTGTCGTAGATTAGGCTCTAACTACTGCCGAGTTTCTGGGGAGAGGGGTTTGAAATTTCTACTCCTGAGCACAGTTCAGTTTACCATGTCCACACATTGTGTGCTGTGATACGAGGTAAAAAGACACAAATTAGGATTATGTTACCAAAGCATATTTATTAACATGTAATTACAATAAATGTTCAAAATTGTGACCACCAGAGGTTATGCACGCAGAACAACGGTGAAGAATGGAACGGCGAACATTCGCGAAAACATCAGGCTTTTCGAGCACTTCCCCTAAAGCGGCGGAAAGTCTGGCGACCAGTTCCTCGAGGGATTCAATGGGTGTCTCATACATAAGCGCCTTCAATCGTCCCCAAAAAAAGAAATCGAGGTGTGAAAGATCTGGCGAGCGAGCAGGCCAACAACAGGACCACCTCGACCAATCCATCTGTTCGGAAATGTGATGTCCAGATAGTTGCGGACGTATCGTACGTAATGGGCTGGCGCTCCATCGTGCTGGAACCACATGACCCACCGGATGTGTGGAGGAACAACGTTTAACAGGTCTGGCAGCACATGTTGCAGAAATGTGAGGTATGTTTTACCGCTGAGGCGTTCAGGAAGAAGGTACGGTCCGATTAGGTGGTCTCCGAGGATTCCTGCCCAAACATTGATGGAAAAGCGTCTCTGATGAGCATGTGGATACGTAGCATGTGGATTGACACCCGCCCATACATGTGCATTGTGTGTGTTAAATGTACCTTCACGTGTGAAGGTACATTCATCGGTGAAAAGCACAGTTCGTCCAAAATGTGGATTTAGCGCGTTGTGCTGCAGAAACCAGCGGGCGAATTCAATACGATTTGGATAATCCCCTGGAGACAGTTTCTGGACTCGTTGCACATGAAACGGGAGCAACTGTTCATCCTTCAGTACCCTCCAAGTCATGGACTGTGAGGTATCCACCTGCCTAGCCACTGTTCGTGTACTTGTACTTGGCTGCGCCGCTACTACATCCAGAATGGCTTCTGCAACAACTACTGATTCGTCCTTTTTTGCACGACCTGCATTCGACCGGGAAGCGAGAAATGATCCCGTCTCACACAACTGTCTGTGCAAGCGCTCGAAAGTTTTGCGGTTAGGCAACCGCCTGTTGGGAAATCGCTCTCCGTACATTCGTTGTGCCTCTGCACCATTTCCATCTGCCGCTCCGTAAATTAAATGCATCTCAGCCTTTTCCTTATTCGTGAAGGGCACCATCTTCCGATTCATTACTACAGCGACTTACACTTGACTCACCGTTCAGTGGTTTTTATGCCTGAATCGTGTCGAAATTTTGCATGCGTGTTCTTCTTCTTCCCCATTTGACATGTGCATACTTTCTGTTTCCTTCTTCACCCGGTGACTAGCGTCAGGAATGGAGCTTTAACGTTTGCATGAGCGACGTTTCCAACTGTGCCAGTGCCTTTATGAGTGAATTCCGACTATGCAGTCCTTGACGAAAGTTGTATTTTTGCCTCGTATCACAGCACAGAATCGTTGGGCATGGTTAAGTAGTGCAAACTGAACTATGTTCAGAAGTTGAAATTTGAACCCCCTCCCCTCGCTACTGAACCACGCTCAGCGATTCAGATTTTGAGCTGAAAATTTAAGTTTAAGTCTAAGCTTTAGAAAGCATTTAATGAGACACAAAAAATAACGGTATAAAATAGTTGTTCGTTACTCCAAAGTCTAAAGCGCCCTCTATCGGAATTTTTTGAAAATTTTCTTTAAAATTTATTTTCAAGAAAATACTGACATAAAGAATAATTTTAGCAAAACGCGGCAGTAGTTAGAGCCTAATCTACGACACAAAGATCGGGAATAACTGATTTTTGTTCTGGGGGGAGAAGGGTTTCAAATTTCAAATTTCAGTTTACGCTACTTAACTACTCGTTAGGACTCAGATTTTTAGATCAAAATTTAAGTTTAAGTCTAAGCTTTCGAAATCATTTAAAGAAATACAAAAAATAACGTTAAAAAATAGTTGTTTGTTACTCCAAAGTCTAAAGCGCCCCCTATCGGCATTTTTTGAAATTGAACTTTAATATTTTATTTCAAGAAAATACTGGCATAAAGAAAATTTTTTGCAAAAACCGCAAACGAATCGACCAATTTTTCCATGTTTTATAATCATTTGAAATTTCGGACCCTAAACTTTAATGCCCCCTATCTCCTTGGGAATACGTCTGGGACCCTTAGTCTTCTATTTAATATTATTTGTCTTTAAGTGTACTATAACCCCTTAAAGTTCTGCCCATCTTTTATGAATCACCCTGTATATTCAATTTATTACAGACTTTCTTGAATTTATTCTTATATAGGTAAAAAAATGGTACATTAATGAATAAAAGTTTTAGAAATTAAATTTCGCACTCGTCGGATACTTTCTTGTCTTGTATAAAACCGTGAAATGCAACAAAGAATTCAAAATTTTGTTTAAAGGCAATTTATCCATATTTGAGCAGCATTCAGAATTTTCTCTACAGTTATCCAATTTTAAAGTCTGAAGACGTATTTCCGAAATGCTTTATTTTATTTTAAGTTGTGCATGGCCTTTCTCGAATAAAAAGGAACAATAAAGAATATTTTATCTTTCAAACGAGGAAAAAAACGCTTTAGATTATGTCCTATTCGTTAGAGAGTTTAGAAAAGATTTTTGGGTTTATGCTCTGCGCTTGTGATGAAAATAGTTATTTCTATATAAGTGTACATATATTCAGTTAAAGCAAGATATCTTTATAGCGTTATCCATAGAACAAATTTTAAATAAGTAGAATTTCAAAAGCGTATATGCTACTAAATTAGCATTGTTATTATTTTGAAAATATCAATTTTTCTTCCTTATGTGATATTTATTCATAATATCGTCTAACAGTGCGTTTATAAAATGGATTGAACGCAGAATGAGTAAAATAAAAATACTTCTTAATTAATTTTTAACCTGTAGAGTTATAATGAGATACTTAAATTTTTAAATAATATTCAATTTAAAACTGAAATACGAATTTAAATTCAATAACCAATTCATTGAGAAAAATGATTTTTCAATTGCTTCCATTAAATTATATGTTAAATATAGAGTTTGTGGATGAACATAGTTTTAATTTATGTCTTGAAAAAAATTTTGTTTGAAGATTTTGTTTGCGTAATAATAATAATAATAATAATAATATATATATATATATATATATATACATTTCACAGAACTCTTTTCATTTTTTTCAGCTACTTAATCATTTAAAAAAATATGTTTATATATATATATATGATAAAAACCATGTGCTTGTATCAAAAAACACAAATTTATGACCTTGACTTAGATTAATTTCTATGAATAATCGAACTAAGCAGCATTGCTTCAAATTTACATACCATTCTACACAGGTAAACACTTTGCTCTGGGCTGAATAAACGTTTGTTATTGTAGCCACAGCATCCAAAAAATTTTACAATATTGTACGAATATTTGGACCTCCGTCTGACTCCAAACTCCCAATAATAGAACTAGATTGGATCATCTTATAGTTGCAGATGCTTCAGCACCAAAATTTCGTTCAATCGAAGTCAAAATTGTTAAGACTGTTGAATAGAAAAGAAACGAGTCATCCTAAAAATAGTTCAGTCGTTATTTTATTTATTCTGAATTTATTAAATATCAACTGCAATTGATAGAATTTAATGTTAAACATGTTAATCATAAACAACACATTTCTTTAGTAAATAAATAGATAGAAATGCTTAATTCATCTTTAAAAAGTTAAACCTAAATTTACACTATGTGCAAAACTACTTAAAAGATGAGACAATATTAAAAAGATGTTAAATTATTGTAATACCTTAGTACTTTCAACTATAAAAAAACATAGTCTTCGTCAGAGAAGTATAAGAAGTATAATTGTTATTGACGTCTAATTTTCAAAATTCACTTAGATGGTGATCCGGATCTAAAAATTAACTTCCACTTTCATTCCTTTCGTGACCATCTACGTGAATTTTGAAAATTAGACGTCAATAACAATTGTATTTCTTATATTTCTCTGACGGAGACTATGTTTTTTATAGTTGAAAGTACTAAGGTATTAAAATAATTTAACATCTTTTTAATATTGCCTCATCTTTTAAGTAGTTTTACACATAGTGTAAGTTTAAGTTTATCACATTTCTTCAATCAGAAAACATTGCAAAATAATGCAGATGGTTTCAGTCAAGAAATTTAAGTAGTTCATTTAATGTTGCCATTTCATCTCTTAAGAAAAGGTTTAATTAAATGCCTTCTTAAATGGTGTGTTGGTATATTTTTAAACTTACCTAAATGTATATTTTATAATTATATTATATGTATAAAAATACAAAATACTTAATGGAATCATTTATAAAAAAAAAATGTAATTTAATTATGGGATAACAAAATATTTATGCTAAACCATCTAATATTCATTATTATATAATCGTCAAGCAACTGAAAGATATTCATCAATGTATAATCTACATGAATCGATATTTTTTCATACTGGTACAAACGTTGGTGATTCCGATAACACTGAGGGTTGGATTGGGTTGATTTTTGACGGCCAAATATCTTCTCGAGTGATATACACCCAGGGAGAGGAATGCACTTCATGGGAGTCTTTCTAAGGGAACCTAACTCGTATTTACGCATGGAAATCCATGGTACGAAGAAAACCATGAAAACTGAGAACGAATAGGTCGACGGGCACGATTGGGTTCGAACCCAACATCTCCCGTCTAGCAGCTTCGAGAGCAGAACATCTCAGACACTGGTGGGGCCAAATAACACTTACAAGGAAGGTCTCCTTACAGGGCATACTCAGAATATGTTGAAAAAAATATTAGTGAAACTACTCATGTATGTAATGAGGGATCTGTTAAATTTAACGGCGGAATTTCAGTAGAAAGTCTGTAAAAAAATAAAATACTTTCGAATATTTGGCGCGAAAATACGAAAATTACACGCGATTTGGCGAGCAGGAATTTTCCTCGCCAAAAGCAAACGATTTTAATGCATCTGAAAATTGTTTATTAATTGTTTTTAAGAATGCACGGTTTTTAATGAATTTAAACTTAATCAATGAAAGAGGTTATTATATATTTCTTACATTACATATATATGTTGTTTGTTGCTGTAGTTATTTAATTTATCACTGTAAAAATATTTTCTATGCTTTGCAAATTGCAAATATCTATTTTAAGTTAGAGCCAGCTGACATTTTATTGCCATAATACATTTCCATTTCCATATCGAAGACGAAGTCGTTTCCATAGCAACAAAATCAAATCGACAGTGTTCTATCTGCCTTATTTTTGAGCTTGAAACAATTTAAATCAATTTAAATTTTGTTTTAAATCGTAAAATATGATATTTAAATTTTATTATAAATACATATAAATATATATGACAAACTATAGTTAAAATAAACTAAAAATGACAAAACTATAGTTAAAACAAATTAAACATGGCAAAACTAAAGGTTTTTAATTAAACTTATATCAATAAATTTTACATAAAAAGTTTTTTCCTATATAAAAGTGCATTTTTTTTTCATCGCGACCGGTGATAAATCGCCAAATAAACGAAAATTTCGTTATTTTTTTACGGACGCTGTATCGGGGTTCCGCCAAAAAAAGTTTTATAAACATATATATCCATACGAGAAGAACAATCTGATTTTTTTTCAGATTTTCCTGAGTATGCCCGTATGGAAACCTTCCTCGTTAGATTTGCTCTCCAAGATATACTTTAAATGCCTATTTCAATAAATTAATGGGTCTTTAATAATACTACATTTTTTTGAAAATTATATATGATAATACATTTATTGTAAAATTGTAAAACCATGAATGACCTATCCAATATTTTTTCTGTTTATATTTTTATCGCTCCACAAGTATTATAAATCTCCGACTGGTACTTCATATTTTTATAAGTACATACATTCATTTCATTAAACGTTGTCAAAACAGATTTCTTTCGGAAATTTTTAACTTCTGCAATGTCAAAATGTCACGAACATTTATTCAAATGGCAAATATATATAAAAATATAGTAGTACATCCAATAGTGTAAATGCCTGATTACTTTTCCAATTTTATGAGTGAATGAGATTTCTTGTAAAAAAATCCAATATCGATTCATGAATTATTCAAAAATCGTTGATTCGAAATATTTTAACATACATATTTTTATATCATAAATAATTTGTAGGACGTTTAGTATATACGAAATTTCAGTATTCTGAATCGACGGAATTTTACGAAAAGACAATCTCAGAGGAATAATTTTATGTAAAAAAAACTGGCATATAATTTGATATACGAAAGATAATTTAGTTTCAGAAAATACCTCAATTTAATTTCTTTTTAATGTTAATTTTATTTTTCTGAAATAAATCTGACTTAAATAAAAATATTATATATGCTTGCAATAACCAACTGGTAACTGAAATATCTACAAATAGGTTTAATGATCTTATGTAAATATTTTTTATTTAATAATCGTTCGATATTTTTATTTGAAAAAAAAAAAATATCATTCAGTAAGCGTTTTCTTTCGCCCTAGTGATGTAATAATAATCAAATCGTTAAAATATTCGAAATGATAGTTCGTAAACATCGTAAACGTAAAATAAACGTTAAATATACTGCTGTTTAACGAACATTATGGTAAACATATTTAGTGATTCCACTTTAGCGTGACAAAGTAGTTTTGAATAATACGAAACAAAAAAATATTCAGAAAGAAGGGAAAATATGTACATACTATTCCATCATTCTATGCAATCGATAACTATTTTAAATGGAGTTATCATGATAATTCAAGTACTTAAGCTTATTTTTATAGCTGAATATTATATTTTATTAAAATCGACAAAATTATTGTTTTAAAAAATAAAATATTTATATGGGTTTCTTTTGCTGAAATATATTCATACTTTTCTAGAGTCCCATTTGTATGTTTACAATTAATAAGAATAAAATGATAAGAAGTTTAAAATGAGAAATGTGTTGAAATATTAGGTTTATAAGAAAGTCTTGCAATACACAGAAAATGTAAAAAGAAAAATATTTCATCTTAAAAACAAAAGGTTATACAGTAATGTATGCTCCATATGCATCTATAACTATGCAGGGTGATTCACAAAAGATGGGAAATTTTTTAAGAGGTGATAGTACACACCCAAACAAACATTTTGTATCAAAGAATGCATGGTCGAAAACTAAACGTAAAAAAGTTAGAGGGCGCCAAAAGTTATGTTCTTATACGAGGCAAAAATACACAATGAACGATTAAGTTATGTTACGAAAACAAATTTAATGGCATTTGATTACAATAAGTGCTCAAAACATTGACCGGCAGCTGTTATGCACGCAGTACAACGGCAAAGAACAGATTGGTGAATTTTCTGAGACACACCAGGCACCACTGCGCTCGCCAGAACTTTCATGTCTCGATTTTTTTTTTTTTTTTTTTTTTTTTTTTTTTTTTTTTTTTTGTGGGGACTACTAAAGGCTCTTGTGTATGAGACTCCCATTGAATCCTCAGAAGAACTTGGCGCCAAGCTTTCGGCTGCTGTAGGGGAAGTTCGCGATATGCCTGGTGTGTTTCAGAAAATTCGCCAATCTGTTCTTCGTCGTTGTACTGCGTGCATAACAGCTGCCGGTCAGTGTTTTGAGCACTTATTGTGTTTTCGACCATGCATTCTTTGATACAAAATGTTTGTTTGGGTGTGTACTATCACCTCTTAAAATTTTTCCCATCTTTTTTGAATCACCCTGTATAACATCTATATCTCAGTTCTTCATCGTCTACACTTGATTTACTGCCAGAGCTAGGTTTGACTACAAAAGATCAATCACCAGAGCAAAAACGCAACGGAATACGGTTGAATAATGAACTACGTTACCCTTGAAAGCTTTGGAGATGTTAACTGATGTGGCTTTGAAGAATGCTCTTACAAAAACTCGTAAGAAGCAAATGCTCGAAGCGTCCTTTTGATCCATCATTGCTCATATTGCCTGCAAGGAACAACTGAATCGCTTTTTTACCCTGCTGCATGAAAAGTTCTAGACTAATCTTGCATTTACTACTCTCGAAAGTTCTTGAATTTCGTCATCAGAAAAAAAAAAATCATAAAAAAGGGTATTGAAAACTCTCTTACCAATCTAATATAACAGAAAAAAAATCATTCTTATTATTGGATAATCTATTCGAAAATTACTTGCAAATAACTTACAAAAAGTTCCTTTTATGAATTTTAAAATGTAACCTTTGTCTTATATTAGTTTATATTTTATATTAATTGAATATCTTAAAATGTGTAATTTTTTCTACGTGAAAAGCACGCAATATGAAAAGAGGAATTGTCACTTAGATTAATACAATGAAACAAATTAAAAATGAAAATTTTAATTTTCAATAGTAACTTCAACATGAACTTCAATAATAATAAAGTACTTCAATAATAATAATTGTCGCTTACATTAATACAATGAAACAAATTAAAAATAAAAATTTTAATTTTCAATAGTAGCTTCATTATAAACTTCAATAATAATAAAGTATTAGTTAACGCTTAAATTAGTAATTTCCACACTTATTATTATTTCTTAACAAAAATTACACAGTTGTTGGAAACATATTAACCCCTCCTCCCTCACAAACACACCGCCTCCCTCCAGTTACTGTTATTTAGAAAATTTTTATCGCTAAATATCAGATATTTTATTTAACAGATTTTTCAAATAATCAGAGTGCATATGTTTCAGAAGAAATTGAGATAGAGATATGAAATCATACATATTTAAAGCTAATTTTTCCAATATTACCAGGGACCCATGCAACGCCACCGGGTGGGGGATATAGTTTTAAATATTTATCTTTGCATGAAAACTAGTTTTAACCATGCTGTGCATGTCGTAAAAAATTCCGCATGTCTCTTTTTATTTATTTATTTTCTGGTTTTGTACTTCCGTTTGGTTAAAATTTAGTGTTACTGTTTAAGTAAGTGAGATTATTTTAAAGTTCAATTGAATTATTGTTATTTGATTTAAGGTTATGGTGTGTGTTTGGTGTTATTTTTTTATAACTGGAGTTTTAATTTTTTATTAATCTATCTATCTATCTCTATATATAGTATGGGTGTGTGTCTCTGTGTGTGCGTGTGTGTGTGTGTATTATTTTTCAGATGACCTCGAAACAGATCTTTCAATTTTCAGAAATACGTTGTAATGAATTTTTACTGTACAGAAATATTTTTAACTACATGTCATATGTAAGCACTTTACATATATACTATAACTCAGTTAATAGAATTTTTTTTAATAAGTACAAGAATATAGGCTTGTAAGTTTCCTACCATACATTTTTAGGCATAACATTCAGACAGTTTATAATAATAATTATTAATATTTATTTATTTTTTAAGATATGTC
This sequence comes from Maratus speciosus, assembly GCA_963932465.1. Lineage (NCBI taxonomy): Eukaryota > Metazoa > Arthropoda > Arachnida > Araneae > Salticidae > Maratus > Maratus speciosus. Next base: position 418,544,549 of record OZ010795.1, read on the forward strand.
TATTTTTTACATCTCATTTAATTTAAACAATCTACTCCCTGAAATTTACATGAGCTGTCTTTGGACATTTATGAGTAATAGACGTTTCGTTTATACAGTATAACCTCTAAAATCCGGAATCGTCGGGGCTGACACTAAGACGATTTATTTTTTAATTTCGGATATCTGAAAGAATATAAAAAACACTTCGTATATTTTTAATGGCATCTTTATTCGTAATTTAATTCATAGTCAAGTGATATTTATGTGAAAAAAAAAATAAATATAACAAAATCTTAGTTTAATTGATATTTTCTGCCTGAAAAAAAGGAAAAAAAGAATCAATGAAGAGTGAAGTCATTTCTTTTAATTAAATTTCAGAAACATCAGTGTCAATTTTATTTACATCAATTTTTTCGGCCTTTCTTTAACAAGTTTTTGTTGAATTTTATACAAGTGAAGGCTATCGATTTCGCAAATACAGCCTAAATATTTAACGCTGATATAAATTATCCAGTCAAATTTATGCATTTGACTAGTGACATCTTTTCTTATGCCGGTTCCTTGTCCTCGTTCTTCTGAGCTTCTGACTAAATTATCGGCAATTCTATTTAGCACAGCGTCGGCAATCTCTCTGTCCGCTAATTCGTCGCTTTCCATATCAAAGTTTTTAATCCGTAAACAATTGCTGTTTTTCTTTAATGCCGAATTTTTGAAGGCACATTGTATATAAATAATTTTTTGAGTAATTAATCATTTAAAAGCAGATAAAATAAAATTATTGTCTCAAAATGTTCTTTCTCAATTTATATAATATATCAATAAATATTTTTGATTTTAAAGCTTATGTAATGAAAGCATATGAATAAATTTGACAGTCATTGTGAAATTCTTGAAAAAAAAATTACTATTGCATGCATTCAAACATTAGGACCTTAAAAAGTTCTATCGCTGATTAAAAGTTTTCTACAGCTGAAACGTTAGAAAGTGCAAGGCAAAAAAAAAAAACAATTCCTGGTTGTAAAAAAAAAAAAAAGACTAAAAATATATTTCCTTTTTTATATAAATTATTTGAATACGACATGAACTCTATAAAAAAATATAATAAAATAAAATAAAATAAAATGAATTTGTTCGAAAAATTAAAAGCAATTTTTTTTCTTAATAATATATTTGTGCATGTAAAAATTTTCAAAAATACCCCAAAATTTTATTTAAAGTAGTTGTTAAATTTAAATTATTCTGAAATGTATAATGAATTTATATATAAAATTGCAAAACACGTAATAAAGAATCTTGTATAAACAAAACTCTTATAGACCTCTATAAAGTCGTTATATCCAAGAAATATTTTTGCTCTTATATATTCTTATGAAAGGATACCAATAACAATACCCGTCGTTCTGAAATTCCTCCAAAGATTACTAGTATTTGCAGTTAAACAATAGGATCTTGAAAAGTGCTAACGACGAATAAAAGTTTTCTTCTGTTATAAATTTAGAAAGCGTTGGGTTAAAGTGCTATTTCTAGTCGTAAAAATTCATATGAAAGCAAAAGCTAAAAATATACTTCCTTATATATATACGTTATTCCAGCTCGCTTTTCTTCAAATAAATAATATTAAATATGTTAAAGAATACGTAATTTAATCTTTAAATATAGAAACAAATACAAAATAAGATAAAGTAACAAAATCCGTATAAATTAGTTTAAAGTAGGTATTAAAAAGTATTCAGAAAAAAAAAAAAAAAAAAAAACGAATTTATACATAAAACTAGTTGCCGTTGCCGAGACCCGTGATAATTACCTGAAATGAAACTCAAATTTAAAAATTTTATATCTTTTTCGATTTTTTTTAGTGAAAACGTTACGAAAAAATGCTGAATTAAACGTGTATAATATTATCGCCAAAACTATTTTGAAATTTTTAGGATTACAAAGCATGTTTTCATAGATTAGGCGAAAAAAGCATGATAAAATATTTATATTTTGTGGTAAAAGGTCTGGTAAGAATACATTTTTTTTTTCGTCTATTTCAGTAGTTAAAAAATACGTTCTTGTTAATATTCTTTGATATTTTCAGCGTCGCAGTAAATTCTCAAAAACATATTGATATCTACTAGAACAAGTAAAAATTAAATATAAAAAAATTGAAAAACCCGACTGTGTTAAAAGTGTTCTAATTAATTATTTATTATCAATGTGAAACTATGTTTTATATTACTTACCTATTTTTTTTATTTCCTTGTATTAGTGACTTTTAAGTTCTGTTTAATTGTTAGTTTCTATCTATAACCACTGTTTTGATGAGACCTAAAGATGTCTATGAAGGTTAGAGTTGCAGTAAAGCTAGAGATCCTTCCAACGCAACTTCCAGGTTGCGCAATAGTTAATCGGAGCTTCTGACTGTAAAATAGTCAGTGGATCATGGTCTCCATTTTGAAAGACTTATCCAATGATATGCCACTCAATATGGTGCGTAAAAAGTTTTTTCGTCTTTACCGTCATTTTCCATTTAACGTTCACCATTTTGAATTTATAAAAACGAAACCTAGCCTATACGGTATGTCTATCGGACGTTTAAGACGAATCGATAGAGACATCATTCATTAAAATCCACCCAGCCGATAGGATGTTTCGAAGGTATAAAGAAATCCACTTACCCAGATACTCGTCAAACACAATTCTTGGCAGACGGATAAAAATAAATGTGTTTTCATCTGTTTTTATTTCTTGTTTTCGCATTGGTTCCACTCGCATAACAGAATAAATAGTTCCTACAATCCGAATTCTCTTAAGGTGTATTAGGTAATAAATATAACTGTATTCGATATTAAATTGTACCTTCTTAGTGTTATTAGCTTATACATCTGCCTAATAATGCCACGGTGTTTTATGCGAATAATGGCGTATATAATCTCTCGATTAATAGGAAAGAACTACAGTGTACCATTACCACGTCTAGTAATATTTTGCATATGTAAGACCTACTAAACAGAGGAAGCTCCAGAACACTGTAATTGATTTTGCTCCCGTATCTTGGACCGTTTGGAATTTCGCAGTTTCTCGCATGGAACAAAAAAAAAAAAAAAATCCATTATATTCTGTCATATGCTCTGCCATTTATACATTTATGCAACAATTAGCCGGTATTAATTTAGAAAAATCACAAATATACTGCATATTATATACATTCTTTGGTCCCCAACCTAATGCACAGATAATGCTTTTTAGTATTACAGTTTTTATTTTTATTTTTTTTTTATTTTTTTTATTTATTTATTTATTTTTTTACTTTAAAAACAGTTATTGTAATACATATATTCCGAAAATATAACAAAACAGACTTTAAAATTACAAAAATATAATGTTTATAATTTGAACACTTAAAATAATTTTAAAACAAAGAAAAGATTTTGGTACATTTCCTTTTATATAATTCTAAAGTGTTAAGTTTTTTTCATATTTTTTCATGCACATTTGTAATTCTCCTGAAAAGAAAAATTTTATTACATTAAAAATGGAAATTATATTCTGTTAGAAAGGAACAGATTGTATTTACGATGAAGTAAGTTGCTTCCAAGATACTTTGGTCGTTTTTCCAGCTATTGTGTTTCTTCAAATCGGATTTAAAATTCCTTAATCTCCCTGCATTTCTGAAACAGTACATTAACTTTAAGTAAAGTTTATAAGAAGAGCTTTGTCATTCTTCCAAGTTTTGTTTTCTTTATAAAATGTTGATTTGATAAGAAAAGTATTGTATTATTTAAATTATTTATTTATTAGTTAATTATTTATTAGTTAAATTATTTTGCATATTTTTTTTTTATTTGAATTGTATAATTGCGGTAACATTTTGCATCACATTGAATATTTTTCTGTTTTTTTTAAAAATTATATTAATATATAAAACATCTTTTATGAAACCTAAAAATAAAAATAAAAATAAACATAAGAAAACCCATGTAATTAGAAATATAAATTACAACGTAGTTTCCAAATTCATACATCTGTAGAAATTTCTGACAAATGTATTCTAAGCAGATTTCATGTCGGACAATAAGTAAAATGTTATTATGGTCTTATAAAAAATTAAATATACCCAAACTGAAATAATCAATATTTTATTGAACAATAATAGCAAGGATAAAAATACTTTGATAAATCGAAAAATTACTCTTACGAAGTGTGACTGTCAAGCAACAATATCAACTCCTAAATAGTTTTAAAAATTGAAATTTAGATAAAATTTAAATGTAAATAATATAATGTGTAAATTAAAGTTTCTGTTCAATGAATATTTTTTAATTAAAAAATTCATAAAAATATGATATCATTTTTTTCTCGTACCATGGGCAAAAAATATATATTTACGCAATTTAAATAATATATACTAAAATTAAAACCATATTCTATGGTTTATGCAGAGGTACATATATATATAACCATTGTATAATTACAATTCATCATCTATTTCCAATTACTAAAATTAAATTAATTATTTTATCTTCAATACATAAAACTGACATTATACAAAATAAAGTTGGAACATTTAACTTGTAATACAAAATTAAGCACAATACCACAAATTCACTAGCACATTGCGGACGATTAATCCACATAAAACATATCAAAAACCACCTAACTTTGATATTAAAGTTTATTAATATTAATCTATTAATAACTAATGAACAAAAGTGTTATAATCATGTTGAAATGGAGTTTAATATAGACCATGAAAGATGACAAAACTGCAGCATGAAATGGAATTTCTTATATCAAGGTATCAAATAACTACAAAAGTCATATGATAGCACACTAAGATTTTGCGCAGTTGCAGGAATAAAACCAGCGCATATATATATATATATATTAATACTTTGCTAACGTTGCAAAACATTTAGCTTACAGAAATTGTATGTTTATAAAATATATAAAAGATACCTTGTAAAAGAATATGCGTTTCAAAAAGAATTCTTGCAATTTTAAATGAAAATAAAATAACAAAAAGTGATCATTCATAATGACTTGCGCAATAGCAGCATAGAAATTTTAATGATAATATATAATCATTATATAATTACAATTCATCATCTATTTCCAATTGCTAAAATTAAATTAATAAATTTAGCTTCAATACACAACACTGGCATTATAAAAAATAAAGTTGGAACCTTTAATTTGTAATACAAAATCAAGCACAATACCACTAATTCACTAGCACATTACGGACGATTAATCCATATAAAACTTATGAAAAACCACCTAATTTTGATATTAAAGTTTATTAATATAAATCTATATATCTATATAAAAAAAAATGTAAATGTTCGATTGTTCATAATCACTAATCTCCGAAAGTTCTTCACCGATTGCTTTGAAACTCACTGGTTGAGTTGCATCCGAATACGGAAGTGTTGTTATATACTTATTATGAACCTCGCTCCACCACCCCCACCCCCATTTGCTACCACCCCACCAGGGGACGCTAAATATATATATTTTTTTCCAAAACCCATCATGTGATATATCATTAGAAAGAACTTGGACTACTGTTTTATATTATGCACCTCGCATCTCGCTCACATCACTTTCCCCACGTGGGGACGTATTTCGATATAAATAAAAATATAAATGTTAGTTTGTACAAATTCTTAAGCCTCCGAAATTTCTTCACCAATTGTTTTGAAATTCGCGGATTGCGTTGCATTAAAATACGCGCATGTTTTTATATACTTATCACGAACCTTGCTCCTCCTGTCTCCAATTTCCTCGCCACCACCAGGGGGCGCTTTTTAATTTTTTTCAGACACACGTCATGTGACATATTATTAGAAAGCTCTTTGGCTACTGTTTCATATTATGCACCTACCATCCCACTCATCCCACTTTCCCCCCGTGGTGGCACATTTCTACATAAAAAAATATACAAATGTTCGTTTGTATGAAATCTTTAACATCCAACAGTTTTCGCCGATTTCTTTGAAATTCACCTATTGCGTTGCATTTGAATGCGTGCGTGTTTCATATTACTATTATCAGCCTCGCATCTCCCTCTCTCAATTTCATCACCCAGGGTACTTGTTTTAAATATTTCAGATACCCATTATGTGGTATATCATTAGAAAGTCTTTTGACCAGTCTTTCATATTATGCATTTTCCCTCACTATGCCCTGCGGAGGGACACATTACTGAAATATTTCGCCAGTATTTTTTATATTTGCTTTTTCTTTGTTTTTTTTTAGTTCGTGTATTTTTCTTTTTAGCTCACAGGCTATTAAAGCCTGAGAGCTAATGTGCCCGCGTGATCTGTATGTACGTATGTATGTAACGCGATAACTCGTGATAAAAACATCCGATTTGTTCAAATTTTGTATATAATTTCGTTCTGAAAAGGCGCTTCCATGATTAGTTTTGGGAAATCATTGGTTAAGTATAAAAGAGCAACGGGGGAGGGGGGTTCTAATTTCCCTTTAATTTAGATAAATGGGTTTTTCATGCAGAATTATCTGATTTGCTTCAAATTTTTGTAAATATGCTCATTGTGATAAAGTGCTTCCCTGATTAGTTTTGGTGTTTTATTGGCTGTTCATAGGAGAACAGGGAGCTAAATCCCCCCCCCCCTTTAATTTAGATAACTTGGTTTTTCATGTAGAATTATTCGATTTGCTTCAAATTTTGTGAATATGTTCTATCTGATAAGGCGCTTCCCTGATTTGTTTTGAGGGTTCTTTGATTAAGTATAAAGGGGCGAACGGGGTTTAACCTTCCCCCTCAATTTAGATTAATGGGTTTTTCATGCAGAATTATCCAATTTGCTTCAAATTTGGTATACCAATTTAGTCTGATAAAGCGTTTCTCTGATTAGATTTGGGTGTTCATTGGTTAAGTATAAAGGGGGGAAACGGGTGTAATCCCTCTTAAGTTATTTTTCAATGGGCATTATTCTTTGAAATAAGAGTACATATTAGTACTATAATATACAATTAGTGTGAATAGACTGTGAGCTCAATGCCATAAGTTTAACTCGGCACATTTCTTCTTAATTCACTCTCTGTGCAAGGGATGCCACCGCACGTGCTGTAATTGAAAATCGGCCTGCCAATTATGATGTTGTAAAATATTCACAAGGTAAATCTTTGCAACGGCACGTGGCTTGCAGTAGAAAAATAATGAGCGACTTCGTAGAAGCAACAATATTTTTAGGAAATTTAAAAGGTGAATATATCCTCATTCCTTGCATTCCTTTGATTCCAATGGATGCGCAATTTTAGTTTAAGAGATTGCAATTAATTATTTGATTGGCGTTTGTAATCTCCATCAGCAAAGCTTAGCTTTAAAATTCAACGGTTTAGATCTAGACATGAATTGCTTTTCACACGGCAATTATATGTTTCGTGTTCTAGAATCGGCAAATCAGACAATCTCTATATCTGCAGGAAAAATGTAACAACAAAAAATATTGTATACCCACAAGTATTGTGAAATTAAACGTATTAGAATCTTGCACTTTCTCTTTTCTTTCTTTTCCATCAAGCCAGACTGAGTCACAGCAACGCGTGGCCGGGTACAGCTAGTACTATATATATATATATATATATATATATATATATATATATATATATATATATATATATATATATATATATATATATATATATATGTGTGTGTGTGTGTGTGTGTGTGTTGGTGTGTGTGTGTGTGTTTGTGGATATCTATATCCATATATCTATCTATTTATCTATCTATCTATGTATCTATCTATCCACCTATCTATCTATCTATATATATATATATATAATACATAATGAAAATTAAAATTGACTTTTTAATGTTTTGAAATGTTCATATTAAGGAAAGTTCATGAAAACAATCCAGAATTTCCAATAATATGTATGCACATTCTAAAAATAACTCATCAAAAAATATCTAAAGTATTCTACATTTTCTTTTTATGTGTATTTATGTGTGATTATGTATATTTTGAGAAAACTATCTGTGGGCCTATTGCATGTTTTTTCATTCAATATATGTTTTGAGTAGTCGGTTAATATCGTTCGATTATCCAAGTGAACTAATGGAGGAAAACAGGTTCTTTTATTTAGTTATTATGCATTCATTTTCTTAATTTTCTTCTCTTAAAAATATTGTTTTAATCTGTGTTATATTGTATACTTTACTTACATACAAATCGAAGAAAGTTTTTAACTGACCTTTAGAAACATTTTTTTTTTTTTTTTTTTTCAAACTGAAAATGGTATTTTGTAGAAAATTGGTTTAAAATAATAATTGAATGGATACAATGTAATTATATGAAACACATAAAACTCTTTAAAAAATTATACTTAAAAACTAACCACAGGTTATATTATGTTATCAATGCTCCAACAAACTTATAACCCAAAAACGTACAAGGACTGTAATAGAAAATTTAGTATATGTCGCACTTAAACAAATAAATAACATCTAAAATTTGAATTCCATTATATTCGATTTAGTAAAAAATAATTAAAAAGCACTGCATATATAGTTCCTATTGTAATGGAAATGGGTGCCCTTATACACGAAATCATCCAATATACTTGGTAGATAAATACACTCCAAAAAGATCGATGTACAATACTTGTTGGCGATTGACGTTTACTTCACGCTTTGTCCAAAGCACATGACAGAGTCCGGCTGTAACGGCTGTGACGGATCCGTCAAAAAAACTGATACGATGGCCGCATTGAGGCGGCATAACAATTGGCCATAAATACATGAAGATGGCCAGAATCATGCCACTAAATTTTTTATCAAAAATGCTAAATAGCCTAAAACTGACAAAATTTATAATTTTATTGCCATCACGAATGAAAGCTAGCCAGAAGCTTGCCGTAGTCACGCATTTGTACTTGTCCAGAATTAAGTCTTTCCCAAAGCTACCGACAAAAATGCCTTTTATATTAATTATATATGTAAACTAGCTCAAAGCCGGTTATTGTTATACCATACATAATATTTTGTTATCATTTCAGAGTGCTTTCTATAAACAATTGTTGTTGGAAGATTATATGATTGAAAAAGTAGTTTTGCATGAAAAATAATTAGTAATGTACACTTCGGTACAATTTTCATGATAACTATAAGTTTCCAAATGATTTTTGTTTTCAAAAAATTCAAAAATTTGTGACTTAATGTTATAAATAATGTTAAAATTTTATTTTTTTCAATTGCATACTTTAAAAACTTATATGCAATTCCATTTTTAAATAATTACATTGAAGCTAACAATTGTGCATCTGATTTAATTATTTGTTAATCAGTCATCATTTTTTGTTTCCAATTGTTGTATTGTGCAGTTGTATAAATGCAGAATTGTAAACATGCTTAGGACCACAGTTATTCGCAACAGCTTCATATTCTTCCGACGGTTGTTTATTTTTGCTTTCTTTTAGAAAAAATTAAAATAGTTCGTATACTTCTTTTAGTAGGCACAATTTCATTTATATCTCATAAAACATCAAGCGTTATTGCGAGAAATGTTTATACATGTATACTTTTGTAAAATAATATGTCTGGAATGATTTGTACGTAGGTTACTTGTTTGATAATTTACGCGTATATTTATCTTATGCAATGATAAAAATCGTCTCTAAATTAAAAGAAAATTTAGTACACAAGCCTTTTAATTCATAAACTACCAAACGGGAAATGATGGGTAAACACTGACAGGATTAAAAATTTATTAAAAAGTTGTCTGTTCAATATAACGTTAACGCTTAAAACATGTCAAAATTTTTATTTAGCACAAAAATTAAATTTAAAATCCTTTAATTGAAAAACTATTTTACGAGCCACTATGTCGTAAAAAAGTTTTGAAATAATAATTATTATTAAATACAAAAAACTCTAGTTTGATATGTATATGCATATGTATATAAGTATTTCTTTATAAGCATCAAATTATGTCGCATTTTTTTCAACACAACATTTTTTATTAATACGTTTTACTTGCGTCATCACAACAACAGCAACAACAAAAATAATAATATTACTTAAAAAGTTAGTTTTCTCAAATATTAGAGATGATTTAATGCTTAACCGATAAAATCTTCACATGATAAAATACTATATGCTAATTATAATAAGATTTAACAAACATATTTATATAACTCTACTTTTATTTTTTTAAAATACCAAATATATTTCTGTATTTATAAATTGCTTTTTTTTAATATTTAGAAAACGAAAAAATGAGAATATCAGATTACTAGATCAATAAGGTACCTATGAAAAACTGCGAGTGGTTTCTGCATTAAGTAAAAATTAAATAAGTTATCAAACACTCAAAATAAAGAATCATTACGGCGCTCTTGACACAATCCGTCGGGACTTGCTTCCGTCTTAAACTGAGATTGGATGAAATATAGAATTATTTCAACATTATTCCCAAATAATAATTTATAACACAATATTTTGCATATTTTTTTTATAAACAAATTATTTATTTAATTTGTAATTTTCAGTTTTTGACTTTCATGAGATGAAATTTTGAAAATAACTCAAAATAGCTGATAAAGCATATATGTATTGATATAATTTAAATTATTTTAAATGTCTAGTTAAAATTAGTAGAAATAAGTAGAACCATTAACTAAGACGAACAATACATTTCTAATTTTTTTTTATACTTTTGCGATAATTACAAATCTATCGGAACTACAAATCTCTCAATATTTTCCCCCTGAATACAATGTAATTTAGAAATCTTTGGTATTTTTAGTTATTCAATACACATTCCCTATATAATTATTCGTCTATTTATGAAATTAAATGAAGTTGGTGCTAAAAATTAAATAGTTTAAACTCTTAAAATCTAAGAAAATCAACTCGTGTGTGCATTTAGATTTAAATTTAACATAAATTGCACTTCCAATTGCTTTTCTTTGGTAATACAGTAGCCACCAAAATTTAAGATACAGGGACTGGATGCTTTCGATTGCACACGTTTTGTCGAATATCTACACAAATTATTGGCGAATTGTTATTGAACTTCTGGAATGAAAAGAACATGTTTGATTTCATATTTCTCGGTGAAGATTTAGTCGGGAGGACAATTAGGGGACTAATAATAAATTTAATAATAAAATAATATTTGCGATCAGCTATGTAACAAAAAATGCTAGAAATGGTTTGTCACTGTGTTAAATGACTATTTGGGTCTTGTTCAACGTTTGAGTGCATTTGTGAAAGCACAGCACTCATATTCGTGAATTTGTTATTGTGTCTGTGAAAAATTCAAAAGTTTTTTGCTTATAGCATACAGAGTTTTCAACCAAATTTAATACAACATTTCGAAAACTTGCCAAAGAATTGTAGCAACAGTATTCTGCAGTTAAAACATGGATATATTGAATATTTGATGAGATATGGTCATTTTATGAGATAATTTTTAACTGCACATGCGCTGAAGATTTCAAAATTTTTATTATATAATTTGGTAGCCAGCTATTTATATAAAAAGTCCAGTCAAATATCGCTAAAATTCACAAAGATAGGGTCGATATAGTGAGTTGCTTCCTAAAAATAGCTTTATTATAAGGGAATTTCCACAACTTTTCAAATCTGTAATCACTGTATCTTTCTAAGTTTTCACAACACGAGACGAAAATTGCTCCTCGTTTCTTTAATATTAACAATTGGTTTTTTGTGTTTAAAATGTAAAAAAAATAAAAAAATAAAAACATTTGTTTACTGAGTTTATTAGCAAATGCTATTGCAAGGGGATTTCAATAAAAATGCATTCATTTACATATGAAATGTTTTAATTTTTTATGTAACTAAGTGAATGGACTGTAATGAAGGCTATGACACTAGAATGAAGGAGATGATGGTACACTTTATAAAATGTTGTCGTACACAAGAGGAAAGGCGATGTGGTCTTTTCTTTTATTTAATTCACATCTAAGAAACACGAATTACAACCACACATAAAAACAAATAAATTGTAACAACATATTTTTTGTTTAGAGCCACACATCACCTCTATAGGTACATGGCGTCATCTTTACATCTCAAAACTCGAACACTAAAACTCTTTTCTTACAATGTCATCTTTTCGAAAAGGCAGAACATTTATTTTGCTATCATTGGACGAGTACTGCATCTAGCGGTAAAAAAAGTTAGTTCTCTAAGCTCTTTACAGGAACAAAGAAGCCCCCAGCAGGGGCTACTTTGTTTCAAAACTTTAAAAATAGTTAAAAAATAAAAATCATTAAATATTTCGTCTTTAAAACCATACAGATTGCTTCATTTTTTCATATTAATTGTTTACAATTACATTTTGACATTGAAAAATCACATATAATATTTTTAATAATGGAAATGTGAGTGGAACCAGGAAGAAGTGGCCCAAAGCAGCCCAGTTGACGGTATCCAATTGTAGAACTCTGAAAATTCAATTAAACATCAGTCAGAACACAATAAATGCTTTTTATAGTTTTCAAAATATTTCTGTCAGTGAACATAGAAATGTTGTCCAGCTCAAGAGCGCGTCAATGTATTTAAAATGAATAAGCTTTTTGTTTCCGAATTCATTTGTTTAGCTTTGTCTTATCCGGGTTCAAAGTGATGTGTAATTTCAGTTGTTTGATTGCGAAAATATTTTGTTTGCTGTTTATTAGTATTCTGTTAGTTGTGTATTATCATTTAATTTACAGTCTTTTAATATTTTTGTGATTTACATAACAAAAAGTTTGATTGTAAAAACAATACCCGCACTGTAAAATAAATAAATAAATAAATAAATAAAATTATAGTATTATGATTTTTTAAATGATATTTTTATGGACTATATCAAGAAATTGTAAAATAAAATATATAGGTATAAATTAAGAGTTATTATTCTGCAAAAATCAAACAATTATCGTGCTAAAAATAGTTTTATTACATTTTTAAATTACGTCAATGAGTTTCTGAATTGTATATGAATAAAATCATTTATAATATGGGCATGAAAAGAACTTAAATTATCTGTAAGATTTGTGACTGCGGAAATATTCCAATTCCAAATAAAATCTGTTTCTGACACAAAATGGATTCAAAATGTGTCCATTTAGTATTCACGAAAATTTTAATTGTGTAAATTAAAAGCGTCCTGCAGAATCTCTATCTGTGTATAATCAAAATGGATTTAAATTTTCTCATTATATGATAAAATACTAGTTACAATTTTTGCTCAGCATTAAATAATATTTGACACTTTTTTAGGCAACGTGAAACTTTACAAGGCCTTTACAAGGTACTACATTGCTCTTTCCACATAATTTACACCCAATGTCGCTTTTATTTGTTCCCTTTATTTATTTTTAACGGTGTATTTTGACAGAAATATAATAGAATTCATTTAAATAAAATAACATTTAAAAATCATGACTGCAATCTGTTTTATTACCTTAGTTTATATGATTTTGTAAAGTATTCTTCAATTACGTGTAGTTAAAGCTATTGCTTGTGAAAGTTGAATTTTAATGAAATACCACCAATCCGTTATACTATATAATTTGTAGTCTTCCATCAAAGGCGTTGTAACATTACATAACTGAGATATCATCTAAGGTAGACATGCAATCAACGGTCTGTGTTTGAGAAGTTTAACATTATTTGATAACATAAGATTCCAATATCTCTGTAACACACGCTCGCTGAATGCATAATGATTGTGTACCAAAATCCCCTTACTACATGCATGCCGTGATTATTATTATAGTACTAAATTAAACATTAATGCTGCGTATGAGTAACTTTTACATATTATAATATCATATGTCATATATTAAGTGTTTCGAAAATCTTCCCATATATGCTAATTGTACATTTGGAAAGTATTTCTTCAAAAGAAATATAATAAAGCTCAAACATACGCTTTATTTAGAACATTCAGTTAATTAAAAATCTTTGGAGGAATTTGAATATGTCTGTATTTAATTTTATTTATAATGTAATATTATATTGTTATAATGTTATTAATTAAAATAGCGATAGTGTTTAAACCCAATCGGTATTTTCAGAAAAAAGTATGAGTTAATATAATTCTCTATAAATTTATCTATGTGATAATTTCACAACTTCTATTATCGCACTTTTTCCGCTTTTACACCGAAGAATTGTGGTTGGGGAAGTATTTTCAAATGCAATATGCTTGGAAACTGTTACGCAATTTACTCAATTTTTATTTTATTAAAATTACTTTACAGCTTGGAATTTTTATTTATTTATCCCTATAGAACGTAGACGATTACGAAAAGAATATCCGTTTGCCCCTAAATTAATATAAATAGGTCAGCATTTGCTTGCATCATATATTCCGTAACGAACATAAACATTCATAGATCAATAAATGAAACAGTAAAATATAAATAAAAGCAAATTTAAGACATGTAATTGAACTACGTGAAATTAACATAACCAAAATTTTAGTTTGTAAACAGTGATTTTTGGCAAATTCTTCGGCTGTTAACTCCAGATACGAGGACAAAACTAAAGTATCCCTTTTAATAATTTTCAAAACTTTATTGTAACGCATTGTTTCTATTTTTAATATAAACTAGAGGATCGTACCCGGGCTTCCCGTGTTACAGAATATAGATGTAAGTCATATTTTAAAATTGAAAACTAAATTTTATTTTACATGCAATATATTTTTTAGACTGTCCACTAACAATAAAAAAGCATTTTTCATATGAAAAATATGAATTATGCAATCAAATAAAGTTTAAAAATTTATCAAAAGCGATATTTTTGCATTAGCCGTATACGAAGAGCTATTTGCGCAAGATTTTGCTACTTGATTCTTTTGATAATCTGATAATTTCAGAGCTTTAAGAGCGTAGTTCAATCACATGTTGTTAAATTTCTGTTTATTTATATTATTATTTTTTTTTTTATAGAGGAAGTTTTAATTGTTTTATGGAATATTATCCATAAAAATTTAAGAACACTTTATGTTGTTTTAAGGGCAAACGAATTAATCTTTCGTAATCGAGGTCACGCGATACAAATAAAAAAAATATATATATTTCGTACTTGAAAATTATTTTTAAATCCGTAGACAATCAGTAAACTGAGGTGCACTTTGCAAACAAATTCCATTTGAAAGATTTTTTCCTATTTGGTTGTCTAAAAATTTTAATTGTTTGATTACAAATATGTTAAATTACTGTTTTTTTTTTATTTTTCTGTTATTTATTTATAAAGGAAGTATTGTTATTGAAACGTAGTCAGAAACAAATGATGAACATTTCTGTTGCTTTATGTACGAAAGGCTTATTTTTATTATTATATATAAGAAAAGGGTATGTTTATAAACAAACATATTCGTCAACCAGTCTACTAACTACATTTTTGCCATAACGATCATTGCAGGAATAGTCTTGGCGACGTAGGCCAATCATAACAGAGACCTGTTAAACGTAGACCAAACAAATTTCCATAGTTCATGTGTACTAGTACAGTAGGAGTCATAAAGAACGGACCGGTTTTTCTTGTTGATCCACAGTAATTCGACCATCAGTGATGTCAACTGCCCTATCCTTACGTGAATAAGATAAATTATAAAACATCATACTTAAAAATTATTTTAAAGAACATAATAAATCAGTCAATCAAAATAGTTTTTGAACAAATTGCATTTGAAAGTAGATTTTTTCCTTATACGACGATCTAAAAATCGAAAATGTTCGATGGGCGGAAAATTAAAAAATTGCAGTAGCGAAAATTTAAAAACCGAAATTTGATCGCGAAGTGTTGTCAATCGCAAAATGACGACAGTGTTATGCACGATACGTTTCTCTTTTATAATATAGATATGTAAACCGTAAAATATAACAAATATCAGTTATTATGATGAAATTATCTATTGACGCTCTTATGCTTGGTGTTCCGGAATGAAAAACAGCAAAATTTATTCCACTTTAACATGATCATAGAACTTTCCCCTTATGAAATCTAAACGCGACATCATTTTCGTCCTCTCAAAATTTACATACGCACCTCTCTTATCCGTATTCACCATTTAAAAAAAATGTTATTTTAATTTTATCATTTTAAAATCATTTTAACTGAAAACTTGAAGTCACGATCGTCAGCAGTACCTTTGCATTAGAACTGTCGCACTCTTAACTCGAGATTCTAATCTCGGTACCGGAGAGTAAAAATAGACGTAATTTATGTTTTTTAGACGCATTGTACAAATGTTTAGTTTTATCTAAGGAAATTATCGTTTTCATTTAAATATGACGTCATCTTCAATTACTTAAGCGTTTCGCTTAGTGTTTGAAACGTAGTATCATAACACACGCAAAAGGAAACAAATATGAAAACTTTATGATGGAAAATACGTGTTTTCAAAAGCAGTACGTCATTTTCCATTCAAAATATTACGTATCTAATGGGATTTTGAACCACTAAACCCCATACAACAATTTGTATCAACAATTTTGAATTTTTATTAGAAAATGGCATGAATAAAGATAAATAAACCGTATTTTTTTTCTCTCTTCTCTGCAGTAATGATAGTTAATTACCACCATTATGAAGAAATTTCATAAAATACTTTAAAAATTAAAATATAAAAAAGGGGGATATTTAAAACATCTACAAATGAACATCATTCAGTTAAAATAATTATTAGTAAAATTAGTTTAGCAGAAAGCTCAGGGCAGATGTCTAAAAACAGCCTTGTGTTTTAAATATATAGATTATATAAAAATATGAAAAAATAAATTAAGCAATTTATGTTATTTTCATAATATTATATTAGAATGTCTTAAAGAATAGAAATAAAATTTAATTAGTCGAGAGAATTTTGGACAAAAATTTGGAAACCTCATATTATTTTAAACCTGGAATTATTGCCAATATCTTCTTTGTTTACTTATATAACGAAGCGAATTCATCCAGGCGAGTATAATCCAATCTGAGCCTGAACGCTGTATGTCACTGCTCTTCTATAAAGGCACTCTAATTTTTTTGTAAAACATTGCATTTCATCAGTGTGTGATTTCGATTAAGTGGTGCGTTTTCACCTGTGAAGAATTTCAAAGCAGCTAGGGTGAAAATGGCGCACTTCTACAAAAAATATTTCAGATTTCTATAATTAAAAAGAATTAAAACATGTGCTTTTTTATATAAATTGACGTCGTTTAAATCCGCTAGAATATTCCGCCTTTACGACCCAGTCTTAAACAACATCTGTAGAAAAATATGCATATAACTTCGTTATCGCGGAATAATACACAAACCAAACAAAAAGCAATGTCGTTATTCAAGAATCTGGGCAAAACTAATCGGGTGTCTGATAATTAATATGAGCTACATGTTTTATCAGAAATCCTTCAGAAATTCCTAAGACCAAAATTCAACGGGTTTTATAAACATATGATATTCTTGACATACCACGAATTTTAATTTCAATTTTGTTTTCAGTTTTTATGAGAAAATGGCAACAAAAATCTATATATTATTCTATAGTCTATCTAAAAGTAATCTACTATTTTACCTTTACTTACAATAAAAATTGAGTACTTCAGTTGCCACGATTGCAAAAAAAGTATTAAAAACTACAAAAAAAAAAAATTAATTTCTCCAAAATGAATTGAGATAAAGCTTTCAAGTAAATTGCATTTAAAAGCACATTTTTTTTTTTTATCTATACGACGGTATAAAAAATTGAAAATATTCGATGTTTAGAAGTTTAAAAATTTGCAGCATTGAAAATTGTAAAACCGAATTTTCATTTTAAATTTCAAAGTTTTGCCATTCGCAAAATGACGTAAGCTTAACGCACAGATATATATGTCCCTTATAATATAGATAGGATTCTTAGTTTTGTGGGCTCTAAAAAAGACATTAAATGAAAAATTTCTAAAAGAGTTTTCAATAATAAAAGAAAAAAAAATAGGAGACATGCGTGACACTTTTTCACTGCAATCGTTGGGATTATTTGCTGATATGTTTTATCATAAATTTTTGATTAACTGGGCAATTTTTTTATACTTGCATTACAATTTGAAGAAAACTATTTATAGAGTAAATATTCATAGTCAAACTGATTCTAAAGAAATGGTAGTTAGATTTTTTTCCTATTTAGTTTTTATGCTATTCCTATATTTTAAGGCTATGTGTTCTAATACTTTATATGCAGTGTTAAAATTTTCTATAATTGATATAGAGTGATTATCCTTTCCGCTTTCAAAAAAACAAAAAACAAAAACAAAACACCGCGACTAAATGCGCAAATATTAGATATTTTCATATAATCAGTGTAGATTTAATTATTATGAATGAAGTGTACATACGCAACATATATTATCTGTGGGCCGCCAATGTGGAGGCAAGGATTCGTCGATATCAGGCAACCGTCGACCTCAAACTCTACATCGTACATTCCCGGGCTCACGGTCCTCTTCTCCAATCGAGTGGCTGATTCGGAACATGCCGGAGAGTCTTCCCGCATCGAAAATGTTAAAGTGAATAAATAATAACATTGATAGACGCGTAAGTTAATGTTTCGAATAAAATTTGTTTAATTATAAAACCTTTTCAAAATAAGAGTCATTACAGTACACTACATTAAAAGATAAAAATACTAAAAACAATTTAAAAGGACGTTTAGGATTCATTCTGAATCCCTCATCAGCTAATTCATAACGTTAGAGTCATACCAGGTTTTAAAGTTCAACAAGTAGAAGAACATTACAGCAAGTTGCCAATAAAATATAGTTAAAACAAAACTAAATGTTCTATTGGTAGAGATGCAGTCTCATTAATTTGATAAATCAACAGTTCTCGTGTACTAAGCTTCCAAAAAAATACGACTTGCATAAATGCTGCAGCCTGATCTAATTATATAAGCATTCTCAAAACTTGGAAAATGATCAGTTTTCATGGCGTGGTCAACAATTTTAGAATTTAAATTTTTATTTCTAAAGGCATAATTATGCTCCTTAAGTCTTGTTTGAAGTGTACGGGTGGTCCCACCTATGTAGACTGCATTACACTGTTTGCACGGTATTCCAATTATGGATAAAATGTTATTAATAAATTAGCTGATATTGAATAAATTAGCTAATGAGGGATTCAGAATGAATCCGAAACCTCCTTTTAAATTGTTTTTAGTGTTTTTATCTTTTGTAGTGTACTATAATGTCTGGTTTTTTTAAAGTTTTTATAACTATGAATGAATTCGTACGTAGACTTTTTTCTTTATATCAAAAGATAATATGTTTATTCACACATTTTGTGACTCGAGTCACAGACCTTAGCCAACAGTAGTTTTCTGTGCGTAATGAAAACACGTATAAATTTTTCGTATCATTTTTATGTGCATCGTCTCACACTAAAGAAAATCATAACGGTTCCATGTTTAGAGTAGCTTGCATTTGTTTGGGTAGTAAGACCGAACACATTCTTTTTTGAAAGACTAAAATAGAAATTCCCATCCACTATAGTACTGCTGAGACTCTTAAACAGTTTGAGATTGTACACGAGGAAATCATTAAAGAGGAAAATTTGTGGAAAACATAGATGAAGAAAGTTTTAAGCTTTATGAATCTCGACATTTGAAATTTGTACATGGACTTCACAACCCTGCTGACTTATCGAGTTTCTAATCCTAAAATGATACCAAAGAAGATACATTGTGAAGGACTGTTTGATGCTTTCTGAAAAAAATGACCACTACCGGAAATTACAATGTATCATTTCATCCAACCGCAATATTACAAGACGATTGTCTAAGTACTTCTTTTCAGAAAATATCCAAGACTTCTATTCAATTTCCCTTATATCGGGTCAGAGATACTAAAGTATTTGAGTTGTATAAATTGACCGATATAATCCTCTTTAGTTAAACATAGTTTTAAATTATAGATTCTTTTCTTCAAGTGGTCAGTTCACAGAGACTTATTTTTGGAAGTCGTAGAAAATATTTCAATTGAAGGTTTCATTCAACCACCCTGATGATTTATATACCAGAATAGTAGGCAATCCACTATATAAAGTGAAAAAGTTAGCAAGTATAGAGATAAGAATAAACTCTTAACCCTTACAGGTCCATATGGTTGCTAACAGCAAATATTGCAAGGCTTATTTAGGAATGTCTTTTATTTATTGTTTATTATAACAAAATGTTAACTATAATTATAATATATTACTATACAAAATGTTGCGCTAATTATTATATTCTACGAAGAATTGTTTTTTGGGTTGTGAAGCAAATATTGCGCATAGTAAATGTATTATGCGTCCTATTTTATTTGTGTACTTTAGCACAATTTTCATATATTTTACATAATTGCATTCGGCATACGTTTTATTTTGATATTCTGTATAAAAAATGAAGACAAGGTTATAATTAAATGCGACAAAGACCGATTTCAAAATGGGAGAATATAGTTCCCTTAGTCGAGAAATGTTTACTGTCTTCGGATTAGAATGAAACAGTTCTTTTTGAAACACTATTCCCTGTTAAATGGGAGTTCATCTCTTATACAGCAGCTTGGTGGGATAGATGATGGGTTCGTCGAATTAGATGTTATTAAATTATCTGTGTAAGTATTAAAACTCTGGATAATTAAACTCTAAGTTCATAAGAGCCTATGAGTGCTTCGTGTGATTTCGAAGCAAAAGTATATTAACGACCGCTAAATTGTATTTCCGAAGAAACTCATAAATGTATTCCTTATACTCCGTCAAAATTTCTACAACATATTGTAGAGATTGGTGTTCCTCATATAAATACAATTCATTCAAAGAATCTTCAATCACGATGCAGACAATGTCAAAATATTCAAATACAACACAGAAAATTATTTAAGGGGGTCCGGGAGACATTTTAAAATAATTTTTATTTATAGAGTTAAAATTTTGAATTTTTTTGTGATAGTTAATCTTATCATTTGTAAACAAAATCGCATGATAATACTTCTCATAATTAAAAAAAATAAATAAATAAATAAATAAATAAAAAAAGTTGGGTAATTTAAAATCGTTATAACTCGAAATATTATTTATAGAATTTTGATTTTTTTTTTTTCATTTAAATAAGCAGAAATATATAAGTTTTAATTTTGATTCAGCATTTCTAAAAATAAAATTAATAAAAAAAATTAAAAAAAATTAACGGAAGAAAAAAAAGTGGTGCAAGTTTTTTTTTTTCTTTTTTTTCTTTTTTTTAATAATAATAATAATAATTTCAAAAGTAAATATTTTTTTCGAATATGCTAAATCAAAATTAAAGTAAAACATTTGAAAAAGATATGTTCCAAGTTTGAATCCATTATTTTTAACGATTTTCGAGTTATAAGAATTTAAATACGCGAAATGGTGAAAAAATCCTATCATAAAGAAAAACGCATTTTTACAAGAAGTCGTTTCCATGACAGATGTTGTTTGAAAACTAGATTTTGAAAAGAAACCAAAATGAAAATAATTAATATTTTTTGTTCTAATTCAGATAGAAGCACTATTTAAATGTCATTTTATGCAGGAAAGAACAAAGAAATTTTTAATTAAATAAAATGTTTTCGCAAGATTTGAAGATTTTTGTGCCCCGGACACACTTAATAAAGAATATCTGTAAAAAAAAAAAAAAAGATCAAACTAAAAAATAAAATACTTCATTGACGTATAAATATGATGAAAGATGTCACCAGGTAGATCTGGTAGAATGGCAGAAGATAAAACATGTTCAGAAACACTTGTACTACCTCTTCGAAACCCTGCCTCTTGGAGATATTAAGATTGTTGTCCCTGGGATACAGAATGTGAATAATAGAACCAATAGAAATGATAGAGTAGCCAACATAACAGCGAAATGAACTTAATAAAATGTGAACACGAGTTTGATTTCATTTTTAAAAATTCTAAACGTTTTAATTTAAAATTTTGTGTTTAGTTTTGGTTTTTATTTTGATTAAAGCCTATTAAGATCAGGTGAATTGTATGGCAACAGCTGCTATATTTAGAACATTGATCGCAGTTCATCTTATGTGTATTAACATCGCGCTTAAAAATAAGTATCGAAATGTGTTAGGAAATGATAAATGTAATTTTATTATATTGTACGCAGGTTTTTCTAACGGCGGCGATGTTAGAATTCTTTATTCTTAACAAAGGCTTTAGGCCAAGACTTTATGTTTCTTTTTAATCTATTTTAATGAAAAGTGAGAGAGAACTCGTCTGTTTCAGATAAAAAAGTTACCATAGATTTTTGTTTAATTGAAAATTTATAGTTTATTTTTAAACTTTAATTTTAAAGCCTAATAGTGATTTAACGTAATAGTTCATTAACAAAACTTTAATTATAAAACTTTAATTATATATTATATATTATATATTTAATTATGCATTATATATTTATTATAAACTTTAATTATATAGCTCTTTTTTTTCTTTTTTTTTTTTCACTATCACAATATGAACGACAAAGCTAGTTGGAAGTGCCAATTACAAAAATTTCTCCTATTTCATACATCTTAACATTTCAAAAACTAGTTACAAACTATCAGACTAAATATTATTAGTTTAATACTATACCAACATTGTTTTTTATTTTACATTCCTGCTTCAGTCTATTAATCGGAGTAAAAACGAGTTCGTTTCATGATTTTTAACAAAGTAAATATTATTTTTTCATTATGTTGCACTTCCGCTCCTTGTAACTATCCGGCTTAGCAGTTTGCGAAGGTCCAGTCGCTACGCGAGCAGCCGATGTACAACAAAATTACGAAAAAGCCAGAAAATATCGCAAAATTATCTATGGCAGCGCCTCTTTTCGGGCGATTAAACCAAATTTAGCTGGTGCCATCTTGTCATTGTCAAAAACATATATATTAAATTTGATTCAATTCTATGCATTACTGGGTACATTATTTGATGATAAAATAATGAAAACGGAACAAAAATAATTGTTGGAACGTCCTCTTCCGAAGGAATATTTCAAAATCTATTGGGAAATCAATCTATAGCCAAAAACATATATATGAAATTTGGTTCAGTTCTATGTGTAATTTCATACACATTTCGACGATACAATGAGGATACAGGGACAGACAGACCTTACGTATGAAAAGGTTTTTGGTGTCTCTGACCACTATAACCTGTAAATCTGTCGGAAACCAAAATTTGTAAAAAAAATGTCGATGATTGTACTTTCTTCTATTATAGACATAAGAAAGTAAAAATAGGTAATTGATTGATTCCATCGAATTTGTAACAGTAAGGTAAAAGTTAACAAAAGCAAAAATACCTATGTAAAAAAATGTAGTAGTTTGAATACAATTTATTCTCTACAGCTAATCGTGTCTCACTGTTATTTATCATAAGAAGTAAAGTTATATGATTCTTAAAGGATATTTTTAAAACAGATACTTATTCGAAATAAAATAAAATGTTGTTTGCACGGAAATATAAATGAAATGTTACATTATAAATGTAAACCCTTAAGCAAATACCTAATTTTTTTTGAGGATGTAACGAAATAAATCTATTTCATCGAAATACAATTTGATATATCGATTACTGGGTAAAAGGAATTCGATATTATTCTTAAACTACAACCTAAACAAACAATGTTTCATTCTAAAATTTCTTAACAATTCAGAAAAATAGTAGAGATAGTTGATATATATATATATATTCTAAAATATCTTTACTGGAAATTTAAAAAGGTATTCTACACAAAAACCATTTTTTTTTTTTTTTTTTTTTTTTTTTTTTTTAAGCCTTTAAAACAGATCTTTATCGGAAATCAAAGAATATGTCTCTTTTTCTCTTTAAAATGTCGGAGAAAACTTAGAGCGTAAAATTTAAACCCTTAAGTAAATATTGAAAAATCTTTTTTGATTAGGATTTCAAATAAATCTATTCCATAGAAAATACAATTTGAAATACCCATTACCGGGTAATAGGAAATCGATCAGTTTCTAAACATATAACTAAAACACATAAAGGATTATACTGAAATTTTTATAATTTACAAAACAGAAGAAATCGTGGATTTCCTATGCATGTAACATACAATATACAGAGAATAAGAAATATAATTTTCTCTTTTATTTTAATATTTCTTTTGAATAATAAAAGCATTAAGTGAAAAAAATGGATTGTATTAAATATATTTCATAATATAAAAAATGCCTTTAGCTAGCTGTCATTACAAAAATCTACCTATTGCAGCCGTTCAGAGGAAAGTGATTTCGAAAAATTTTCGTATATTTTCACCAATCATGACACCCAGACCCCGAAACTACACTACGTTCAAATGATTATATATATATATATATACTAGGGGGCTCGGACCCCTACGAGCTACGCTCGCCAACCCCCGTCCAGACACCGTAGACTCTAAATGCACGCTAATGTGATCGGTTTTAAAAAGATTTCGAAAGATTGAATTATAATTTAAAAAACAGTGGCGATCTCCCTATAAACGGATTTCTATTCATTTCTCTTTGATTGGGGAAATTTTAACGCCAAATCCGCTGCGGTACTACTTGATTATCTTGTCGACTAATTTCGCCAAATTATATAAATCGCCGAACCACTCGCCAAATTATACAAATTGACATAATTTTTATTTTAAATAACGAAATAACAAATAAATTAGTACAACATTAATAAAAATACAAATAAAACGTCGAAATAAAAATAACTTGATGACGTAGACACGTGTAACAACATTTCAAAATAGCTAATATAAAAGGAATTAAGTAAACAGAATCTTTGTCTCCCGGTATTTTTTAACAAAGCGAAAAAAAAGTTCTTTTAAATGAGACATTTTAAATTAATCGTTTTTAATCTGACGTAATTTTGACCAAACTATTCTTTCTCTTTTTAATCTGCACGTGAAAATACTTGTGTTAGAAATAAAATATTATTTGCGCTTTCCTAAGAAAAATAGTTGAAAAGTATCCGCTCAAAATATCAAATAAATCTCTAGCGCAATTTCTAAATTTAAACCGTTTTGCAATATTATTTTGTGTTCGTTTTATGTAATAACTGTAATGTGACGTAAATATGACGTAATTTCTCCTATTTAAGACTTCTAACGCATGTTAATAAATTTATTATTTTACAAATTCCTTTCTCTCTTAAAATTCACGTGTAATTATAGTCTTATGACGTAATTTTCAATAAGTTCCTGCTTTTTGTACATAATTATTTAATTCTAATTCCAATGTTTTTTTTCTGTTTATAATAGTCACGTGTAAATAAATTTTTAATTTATTACACGTATAAATATATATATATATATTTTTATGAAACAAACCTTATTTTTTCCGCTGTTTATACAGTTGGCAACAGTTTAAATTAATATCACTTTCTAAAATCTGTAAAAAATATCTCTAGAAATGCTGAAAATTTGAATTTAAAATAGAAATAAAACCTCAAAAAATTAGCCAATTAAAAAAATAAATACAATCTGCACACCGGGAAATTCTGACGCATAAAATGATCTAAAAATTATTAAATTCCGATGTACAGTTTTTGCTCCTATAAAACTTTTTTAATGGAACGATTTTGTCCAAATTTAGCATTAAATATCTCTTTAAATATTTCTTCGATTTGAAAACTGTCTGCATCAGCGTGTTCATCGAATATTTCTCTATAATTCCACCGATTTTTATATTTTTGTATGCAATATTTTGCTTAATATTAACGAAGAAAGACCTCTGGCCACAAAAAATTCAAAACCGGCGGCGGCGGCGGCGGCGGCGGCGGTGACAGCGGTAGTTACTTTTTTTACAATAGAGAGATATATAAAAAGGAAAATTTGTCTATCTGTCTGTTTGTATTTCTATAAAAATCCACAATTTGGAAGCCAAAATTGTGAAAAGATACGTACATGTGTATTAAAACACGGCCGAGGCAACTAAAGTAATCCGGAATCGAAATAATTTGTAGTTAATTTTTAATTAATAAAAAAACACCAATTTAACAGCAATTTCTTATCAAATTTAAATATTTTTCGTTATAGTAGTTGTCAACAATTAAGATACACAATAAAATTATTACTACAACAATTAATTTTCTACGTCAAGATTTCCACGTGTAAAATGAAAATGAAATAAATAGTTTACCGAATTTAAAAAAATGTGAATATTACATCATAACTTTTCTATTGCAAGATATTCACGTGAAAAATGAAAATTAAATAAATAGTTTGACGAATTTAAATGAAAGTGAATATATCTTCATAACTTTTGTATTTCAAGGTTTCCACGTGAAAGAGGAAAATATTACGTCATATTGGAAATATAAAGGACATGGTTGATATAGTGTAACGTCATATGAGAGTGAAAATTGTATTGAATCATGATAAAAACTCGATTAGGGAAATATTGGCGTATTTTAACATTATTGCTCCAATTATAAATTGAAATAAGTTCTTTTTATAAACTTTTTTTTAAATAAACTTTTTTTTAGAATATATATATATATATATATACTAGCAGCCTTCGCCCGCTACGCTGGGCTGTTTTTCTAAACAAACCTTGAATCAAACGAAATATATCTGTGAATTCGATCATGCAAGTTGATCCTTTACTATAGGATTTCATAAAGTACGATAGAATGATATGTAATTCTGATCAGAATCCGTCCAATAGAGCGTATTAAAAATTATAACATTTCATAATTGGGTTCACCTGATTCTAGAACTTTCAGCCAAAATACTATAAACAAACAACCTCGAACGATATATTTTTTTTTTTTACTAAAACATTTCCTGAAAAAATAATTAACCGAGCAAGCTCTACCGAATTCCACTTAGCAGAATCTTTTAAACTATCAAATGTACTACAACCTTTCCTAAAAATTATCTATTTAGCATAGATCGGGAGGGGGCAGCACAGGCAATTACCTCATCGATTTCACGGCTTAAATTCCAAAATTAGTTAAAAATCAATTCGCATATTTAAACACAATCGGCCTGCCAAGTCATATCTTGGTGGAAAACGCATGAAAACCTGATTTTAGAGGTTGACTTTTAGGTTTACTACTGTGAATTCCAGCTCCCAATCCTCCATGTTTTCATTCCATTGGGTGCAGGAAAACACATTGTTAGACCCATAAATCAACCGCTAAAATCGGGCTTTCAAGTGTTTTCCACCAAGATACGAATTGGCAGTCAGACCAATTGCGTTTTAATATTCGAATCCAATTTTAAATAATTCTGGAATTTCAGCCGTGAACTCGATGAGGTAATTGTCTGTTCTTTTGCCTCCCGGTCTAACGGTTCCCATCATAATCTATTCAGCAGAACTTTTAGAAAAGCCAATCTTTCATAATCTTGTTCATCTGATTTCGACTTGTCTCCATAATTATCTAACCAAGCCACATAGAGCGATAGGATATACTATAGTCTTTTCTGAAAAAATATCTAACAATGTAAGTCCCATGAAAAATCTCTTCAGGAGAACTCAAGTTCTAAGCGGCCGGAGCGAAATTTATCTTTGGGTCAATCCATTTCAAGTGGTCCAGTCCATTTCAGGTTTTGACACGTTTGATCATGTCTCAATAAGTAGGTCAACATTAACAGCTTTTCTCTTTCCCTATTCTGTTTTTGTCTCAGGTCTTGTATAAAAATATGATTTTTCTTTATGTAAAAGTGCTGCGGTTTCTTTTAGTTACGAAAACTACAACAAAAATTACGGAAACCATAAAAAATGTATTACTTAAGAATAATTATTTTTAAAATTAATTGCTAAGCTTTGCAAAAGGGTTTATTTTCTGTTACTATTATTTAAAGATAATAATAATAAAAAAATTTAAATGACACTCTGAGATAAATACTTAGCTGTGATTACAACAAAACAATAGTTTGGCAGTATTGTTTTGAAATGTTGCCCTTGCCATATCTCAGCTTGTAGTCAAATCTCCATCCTGAAATTTCTTGTGCATAACACTACCATACAATACTCTCAGCAACCAGAATTTCAGATTTTTATCTCGTGCCCCACCAGAGATATCAAAGCCTCAAAAGTGCGATTTTTGACATTTTTGAAAAATTTGGGAATTTTTTTAGCGAAGAGAAAGGATGTTCCAGATCTGGAACTTTGCGGGTGAGTACAAGTATTTTCAGCCTATTTGTAAAAAAAGGATGTCATGTTGACAGTTTTCCTTGCCAGAAAAATTTCCTCTTGCAAACGGACAAATTTTGAGAAAAAACTGAAACTTTATGCCTAAATTTCACCAATAAGCATTTAGTTTCGAAAACTACTCTATTACCAAATTTTTAGCCCAATGTATTCTGTACAAATTGCTGTAAACCGCACTTGAATTGGAAAAATAAACGATGAATTATTTATAATTCCGTAAAACCTTCCTGCGAGAAAATTGCTGCAGACGATGAAACAAAGATGGCCGCCATGCACATACAAAAATTAATAAAATTAAAATAATAGTCATTTTGAACTTCCATCATGTTAGGGTTGTTGTACAAAAAAATTCAGATTTTTTAAAAATGGTCGAGCAACGAATTAATGATTTTCTGGACCACTTGAAATGGATTGACCCCTTTGCATTTCATATATATTATAGCTAGTTAAATTTAAATATATCTTTCATAATCGTGTTAACCAGATTATAGAACTTTCAGGGATGTGGGTATGTCTACGTTATGTACCCTCTGTATTTTTAAGAAACTCTGCACATCTTCCATAGCAATAGCATATATATTCTCTAGTATATCATTGTATGCATATAGCCTACATCCTCTAGTTTTTTTACTACACCACCGAGAACTTTTCCGCAAAGCATCAAAAATTATTCAGTACAACTTTAAAATATATCTTTCATAATCGTGTTAACCAGATTATAGAACTTTCAGGGATGTAGGGTATGTCTACGTTATGTACCCTCTGAATTTTTAAGAAACTCTGCACATCTTCTATAGCAATAGCATATATATTCTCTAGTATATCACTGTATGCATATAGCCTACATCCTCTAGTTTTTTACTACACCACCGAGAATTTCTCCGCAAAGCATCAAAAATCATTCAGTACAACTTTAAATAAAAGGTAATCTTCCATAATCGGGTTCACCTAATTTTAAAACTCCCATAGCTATCACTAAGCAGAGTAGATTTTTTTTTTCATTAAAACATTTCTGAAATAAATTACCTAACTAACAGCATAAGTTCTACAAAATTCCGTTCAGTAGAACCTTAGTTATAGTCAATCGGAAAAAAATAAAAATTTGCGTTTTATATATACTAGGTGATCGTACCCGGGCTCCCCGGGTTAAATAATATACGCGAAAACATTTTTTTTTCAATTGAAAACTAATAATTTTTTATATGCAATAATTTTTTTAGATTACCCACATACATTAAAAAAAAACATTTTTCATATGAAAAACACGAATTATACGATCAAATAATTTTTTTTTTAATTTATCAAAGGCTACATTTTCTTATTAGTCGTATGCTAAGAGTTATTTGACGAAGATTTTGCTACTTACGCCATCCTTTTATATTCTGATAATTTCAGAGCTTATACATGTCTGTTAAATTTGTGTTTTATTTATTCATTCATAGGGAAGTCTTTTTTTAATGATATTAGCCATAAGAAAATGATGAACTCTTTATTTTGTTTTAAGGGCAAACGGATTAATCTTTCGTAATCGAGCTCCGCGCGAAATAGATAAATTAAAAAAATTTCCATGCTTTAAAATTATTTTTAAAACCATAGGTAATCAGTAAACTGAGATGAACTATGCAAACCTAATTCCATTTGAAAAAAAAATCCTATTCGGTGATCTAAAAATTTAAATTGTACGATTAAAATATGTTACATTTGTGTTTTTTTAATATTATTATTATATTTGTTTACAAAAGAAGTATTAATTTCGCTAATTTGCCTTTCACAAATATGTTAGATTGGTGGGTTTTTTTATAAATATTATTCTTTTATTTGTTTATAAAGGAGGTTTTGATTTCGTTATGAAAAATAGTCAGAAACAATATTTGTTGAACAATATTTGTTTCTTTATGTGCAAAATGTTTATTATTATTATGTATTGAAACCGGCACGTGATAAGATAAATTTTTAAAAAATCATGCGTAAAAATTATTTTAGAAAATATAATACATCAGTCAATTAAGGTACAGTTTTTAAACAAATTGCATTTAAAAGTAAATTTTTCCGTGTGCGACGAAAATTGAAAATGTACGAATATCAGCAGATTAAAAAATTGCAGTAGCGAAAATTTCAAGATCGAAATTTGATCGTGAAATGTTGCCATTCGCAAAATGACGTTATGCATTTGACATTACGCAAGTGAAATTCGCAGCGTTACGCTCATATACGTTTGTTCTTTATAATATACATACTTAATCAGTAAAATATAATAAACATCAGTTATTAGGATGTGGTTATCAATTGAGCCTCTTATGCTTGGTATTCCGGAATGAAAAATAGCAATTTTCACATTCTCAAAATTTGCATACGCACTTCTCATATCCATATTCGTCATTTTTTACAAATTTGTATTTTGTTTGATCATTTAAAAATCATTTTAACTCAAAACCTGAAGTCACGATTGTCAGCAACATCTTTTATGTGAACATAAGGACTCTTTACATGAGATTTTAATCTCAATTCCGGAGAGTGAAAATGTCCATAATTTACGTTTTTTAGATGTATTTGTGTTAAAATGTGTAGTTTTTTTCTAAGAAAATGACCGTTTTCTTTTAAATATAACTTCATTTTCACTTAAATAAGCATTTCGGCTAGTGTCTGAAACTTAGTATCAGTACAGATGCAGAAGGAAAAACGATATAGAAAATTTATGAGGAAATATGCGTGTTTTCAAAAGCGGTATGTCATTTTCCGTTATTATGCCCCTAATATAATATTATGCTCCTAATGGATTTTACGCCACTAAACCCTATACAACATTTTTTATCAACAATTTTGAATTTTTATTAGAAAATAGCATGAAAAAAGATAAAAATACCTCATTATTTCTCTCTTGTATGCAATAATGAAAGCTATCTAATTTCCAGCATTTTGAAGAAAATTCATAAAATGCTTTTCAAATTAAAATATAACAGTGGGTATATTAAAAAGAAACAGATAGTGCGATCACATCTACAAATGAACAGTTTTCAATTTAAAACAAATATTAGTAAAATTTGTTCAGCCGAAAGATCACGCAGATGACTAAAAAACACACTTGTGTTTTAAGTATATAGATTATATAAAAATAGGAAAAATTAAATTAAGCAAATTATGTTATTTTGATAAAATTATAGTAGAATATCCTAAAGAATAGCATTAAAATTTTATTATTCGACAGAATTTTTGACAAAAACGTCAGGAACATGATATTATTTTAAACCTCGAATTATATGTTTGCTTGTCTATACTCGGCGAAACAAATCCATCCAGGCGAGAATAATCAATTTATGTAATATAAATCGCTATTATTTGCTTGTCATCTCTCTTTTATAAAGACACTCTAATTTTGTGTAAAACATTGCTTTTTACCAGTGTGTGATTTCGATTACATTTTTTTTTTTTTCAAAAGTGAAGCATTTTCACCTGTGAAGAATTTCAAAGCAGCTGGGCTGAGAAAATGACTCACTTCTACAAAACATAATTCAGGTTTAAGAATTAAAATACACGCTTTTTTTATAAAATTACGTCATTTGCATTCGCTAAAGCAATCCACTTTTACAACCCAGTCTTAAACTTCGTCTATAGAAAAGTATGCATATGACGTCATTATCACGGAATAGCTGATAATATTCTTGACAAAGCCCATATTTTAATTTCAAATTTTTTTTCAGATTTTATGAGAAAATGGCAACAAAAAGATACAGTATCTCCTATTTTCGACTATTTTCCGTTTACTTTCAATAGAAATTGGGTACTTTTGTTACCACGATTAGAAAAATCGTATTAAAAACTACAAGAAAATCAATATCTCAAAAATAAATTGAGATACAGCTTTCAAACAAATTGCATTTAAAAGCGCATTTTTTTCTTTATACGACGGTGTAAAAATTTAAAATGTGCGATGTTTAGATGTTTAAATACTTACAGTAGAGAAAATTGCAAAACCGAAATTTTGTTTCAAATTTCAAAGTGTTGCCATTCGCAAAATGACGTATGCGTTACGCACAAATATGTTTGTCCTTTATAATATCGATAGATAGTAGAGTAAAAATGTAAGGGCTGGTATTTGTGATTTAAAAACTGCTATTGGTGAGATTTGTGTACGGCTAACATAAAATTTCCCATTTTTTTCTTTTTATCCAGGAGCAAATGACAAATAGGAAAACATTTTTTTGAATTTAAAGCTTTGAAAATGAAAACTTTTTTTTAAGCAGTACAAACATTGCTTTCATATTTAAATTGAATATTTCCGTTTTACAACATTTATTTTTTACTAAACCTTTTTCTTTTGTACCATAAATAAAATCGGTAACTGTTTTAGTATTTTTCCGTTTTAGATACATCGTTGTCGCCAATCATAATAATTAGCGCAAAATGTAATGAAACTTTTGAAAAAAAAATATTTTGTTGATACAAAAATGAGCATTTAAAATTTATAACACTTGAAAATTACAGACTTTCAACAACTATTGTTTTTTAAAATCAATACATATCAAGGTACTACTAAGTTATCCCGTTTACCAATTTCGCTAAATAATATAAATAGCCACACCGCACGCAAATTATACAAATTGACGTGTTCAAATAAAAATGTTATTGACATTGACATTTTTATTTTCGAAAAATAACAATTTAAGATGTTTTGCTACAATTAAATACTAATAAAAAAATATTCACGTTCAATAAATAGCAAATCTTAATGCTTGGCACAGTTTGCAATAAAAATCCTTTGCAAGATTAGGATTGAAATAATTGGCGCTATAGCATACATTTTGGAATGGTTTTGGGATCGCGAAAAAGTATCAATTTTCAAAAATTATAGTTTCGAGGCGTTTGTAATTTTTTAACTAACTCATACAGATTTTTTAATTATTCAACCAAAATAATTGATTAACAAAATTGCTCAATTTAAAATTTTACGTTGCTATAGTAACGCACATATTTTTAGAAATTATCACTTGAAAATTTGAGGTTTTAGCGCCAAAGACATTGCGAAATTAGAATAACTAGGGGATCGTACCCGGGCTTCCCGGGTTAAAGAATATAAGTGAAAAAATTCTTTTTAATTGAAAACTAATAATTTTTTTATGCAATATTTTTTTTAGATCGCTCACTTACATTAGAAAAGCATTTTTCATATGGAAAATACGAATTGTACAATGAAATAAATTTTTGAAATTTATCAAAAGCGATATTTTCTTATTATCCGCATGCTAAGAGTTATTTGACCAAGATTTTGCTACTTATGACATCCTTTTATGTTCGGATAATTTCAGAGCTTATACAGGTCTGTTAAATTTGTGTTTTATTTATATTATTTTATTTATTTATTCATAGGGAAGATATTTTAATGGATATTAGCCGTAAGAAAATGATGACCTCTTTATTTTGTTTTAAGGGCAAACGGATTAATCTTTCGTAATCGAGCTCCGCGCGATATAGATAAATTAAAAAATATTTCTTACTTTAAAATTGATTTTTAAATCATAGACAATGAGTAAACTGAGTTGAAAATTGCAAACAAAGTTCCATATGAATAAAAAAATCCTATTTGGAGACTTAAAAATTTAAATTGTACGATTACAAACATGTTAGATTTGTGGTTTTTCAATATTTTTCTTTTATTTGTTTATAAAAGAAGTATTAATTTCGTTAATTTGTGTTTCACAAATATGTTAGATTGGTTTCTTTTTTATATTTTTCTTTTATTTTTTTATAAAGGAAGTATTAATTCCGTTATGCAAAAATAGTCAGAAACAAATGCTGAGAAATGTTTGTTTTTTTATGTGCAAAATGTTTATTGCCGAAACGTCAGTGAAGGCTTACTGTGGAGACACGAAAAGTTTTGGTTTCCGTTAGTCTGTCTGTCTGTTAGTCTGTCTGTCTGTTCCGCGATAACTGCCGCAAAAAGCATCCGATCGGCTTGAAATTCCCTGGGCATGTTGATGAGCTCCCCGGATTTAGCTGTATAGTTTTGGGTTAAATTTGGTTCATTCGTTCGGAATATACAGAACATTTTATTTTGTGATATAATGCTTTTCTATGGGAAGTCAGACGATTTTCAAATTTTCATTTGTTGAAAGAAATCGCTCATATGAATAATAGATTTAAATGGTAAATTTTGGATGCTGAAATTTTTAAATAAGAGTATTAAATTATTCTTATTAGTTTGCAATTTTGTCAAAACATTTGTCAGAGCTTTTAAATTAGGTGTATAACTTATGATAGAATTTTATACATGTGTTCGAATAATATAAAACATTTTATTTTATGAATTTACTTATATTTCATTTTTTCTTTTAACCGTTGCATAGCAACAGCATCTCATCTAAAAATATCATAAATGTGAAAGTATGTATGGTTTTTTGAAGTCAAATCAAAGCAAAAGGAATGAATTAATGAATGCCTTTGTATAGATATTTGCATATAGATTTATTTAAACGCAGAAATGAAAATAGTATTTATATACTATATAGAATAATATTTTCATTTATTTATTCAACTATTTGATTATAAATGAAAAAGTTCGTTATTTTCATACAGAATAAACTGACATTATTCTGTTAAATTTTATAAACTTTATTGTTGCCAAAAAAAAAAAAAAAATGAATAACAATTTCTCCCAAAGAGTTAATTTTAATTTGTAAGATTTTCACGTGCAAAAGAAAAATGGAATAAGCAAATAAAAAATAAAAAAAAGGATATATAGAACAGGAATGAATACATATAAACATTTCACACTAAATACCACCTAAAATAGTTTTTGTAGCAGTATTTTCCCAGCACTACGAAGAAAGATTCCTCGATTTACACGATTTTACTTGGCCTTCCTTTTCTCATTCTTTGCGATTTCATTTTCGCAATTGCGTGCATTAATTGGCACAAAATTTTACATTTTTATGACTGAGATATATGTAAGTCCATACAAATAAGAAATTCCGTATTGTCTCCTATAAAATGTGATAAAGTGTTGGTTAATCATATATGTTTTTATTAAGAGGAGCAGAGCTGCCAAGCCTCCGGCGTTCTGGATACCAGTATTTTAATACAGAAAATGTTACTTTATTTAATTGAAACATTTGCGCGAATTAAAAGAACATTTTCTCTAAGATAATAGTGATGTGCAAAAAGCTTGAGACTTGGCATGTCTGGTGGGGAGTGAAATGTTTTACTTAATGCATTTATCTCTATTTTAATGCTATGTGAACAACGTCCGTGTAACAGCTTGTAGAGTGTAAAATAAATTAAATTATTAAAATAATCCTTATTACGAAAAATGAAACAGAAAGTCCGGCTAAGGGAAATGAAATGTTAGTTAACCTTTCGTAATTTAACCTGAACATAGGTTTGCGTCAAATTTCAACGGTATTTGTAACATCACGATTTTAAATTAAATGTAGATACTATTAAAAGAAAATCACAAAAAATACTTAAAGGCGCCAAATCATGTTTATCTATTTAACGATGATGAATTATTAACTGTTAGGTTTAGAAGAACCCCTACTTTAGGGTGATTTTAGTAAGTTAATGCTATCGAGTACATTTTTTTGATATTTAGATTAGATCTTAGATATAAATATTGCAGAATGGTAATCAAAATTATTTTTTTATAAACAAAATTTATAAAGGTGTTAGATTTCTAAATTAGATTTTTCAGTTTACATTTCCAAAAGTTCTTTATCCATTAGATACATGTATTTGTGGTTAGCAGGCAAGTAAATACTGCTGTATGGATATTAGGATAACGTAAAATGCTTGACCGAATTATTGCTTATCCTTATAAATCGCCGTGTAAAAAGAAATCTAAGATATAGGGTAATCATTAACTCAATCAGTAGAAAATTACAAATGCAAAATAAATTACACAACGGGGGGTTCAGGGGGGCGCCCCCTGAAGAAATTTGCTTTATTATATAAAAATTACTAGAATAAGTAGCTCGTGAGAATTTCAGAATATCCTTACATAACAACGTGTTTAATTTAACGCTTTTAATGTCTGAAACCATCGAAATATTTTTTTTCCTTTTATAAATGTTTGTGTAATTTAAATAGTTTAAATTTTGTTTTTGTAGAAAGATTAATATTACGCAAAGTTTGATAAAAACAATGAGTTGCAGAGATGACGTTGAGGCTCTTGATCTGCAGATTTACTAGTTATTATTATGTATTGAAACCGGCACGTGATAAGATAAACTAGAAAAAAAAAGACATGCTTTAAAATTATTTTTAGAAAATGTAATACATCAGTCAATTAAGTTACAATTTTTAAATAAATTGAATTTGAAAGTAAAATTTTTTACTATGCGATGAAAATTGAAAATGTACGATGGTGTACGATGAAAATGTACGATGGAAGATTAAAAAATTGCAGTAGCGATAATTTCAAGACTGAAATTTGATCGTCAAGTGTTGCCATTCGGAAAATGACGTCAGCGTTACGCACATATACATTTGTTCTTTATAATATAGATAGTTACTTAATCAGTAAAATACAATAAAGATCAGTTATTAGGATGTGGTTATTAATTTACGATCTTATGCTTGGTATTCCGGAATGAAAAAAAAAAAAAAAAAAAAAAAAACAATTTTCACTTTCTAAAAATTTGCATACGCAATTCTTATATCCATATTCATCACCTTTTTTTAAATTGCATTTTGTTTGATCATTTAAAAATCATTTTAACTCAAAATTTGAAGTCACGATTGTCAGCAACATCTTTTAGATGAACAGACGCACTCTTTAATTGAGATTCTAATCTCAATTCCAGAGAATAAAAATCTCCGTAATTTATGTTTTTTAGACGCATTTGTGTTAAAATGTTCAGTTTTATCTAAGCAAATGATATTTTTTCTTTTAAATATGACTTCATTTTCACTTAAGTAAGCATATCTCCTAGTGTCTGAAACATAGTATCAGTACACATGCAGAAGGAAAAACAACACAGAAAATTTATGAGGAAAAATGCGTGTTTTCAAAAGCACTATGTCATTTTCCGTTATTATGCCCCTAATATAATATTCTGCTCCTAATGGGATTTTGCGACACCAAACCATATATAACAATTTTTATCAACAATGTTGAATTCTTATCAGAAAATAGCATGAATAAAAATAAAAATACCTCGTTATTTCTCTCTTGTCTGCAATAAGTTTTCTAATTTTCACCACATTTTGAAGAAATTTCATAAAATGCTTAAAAAAAAAAAAAAAAAAAAAAAAAAAAAAAAAAAAAAAAAAAAAAAAAAAACAGATAGTGTGATCCTATCTACAAATGAAGAGCTTTTAGTTAAATATATATATATATATATATATATTAATAAAAATGGTTCAGCAGAAAGATCAGGGCAGATGGCTAAAAACAAACTTGTGTTTTACATATATAGATTATATAAAATTAGGAAAAATTAAATTAAGCAAATTATGTTATTTTGATAAAATTATAGTAGAATGTCCTAAGGAATAGCATTAAAATTTTATTATTCGAGAAAATTTTTGACAAAAACTTCAGGACCATCATATTATTTTAAACCACGAATTATTTGTTTGCTTGTCTAACTGGGCGAAGCAAATCCATCCAGGCGAGAATCATCAATTTATGTTATATAAATCGCTATTATTTGCATGTCAACTCTTTTTGATAAAGACACTCTAAATTTTTGTAAGACATTGAGTTTTATCAGTGTTTTATTTCGATTACATTATTTTCTAAAGTGAAGCATTTTTACCTGTGGCGAATTTCAAAGCAGCTGGGCTGGATCACTGGATCGTCCAACCAGGGCGCCCACCAAATTTGGCATAGGCACTATGCCCCGGAGGAAAATCCCCTCTGCGATCCGCAACTCCAGAGCCCAGGTGCCGGGCCCAGAAAAACAACGGCATTTTTGAAAAACTTTTTCAACAGAATCAGCGAATTTTGCTGGAAATAATAACAGTAATAATTACATGGGCCAAACTGGCACTTAATACGTAAAATCAAAACAATTTTTACAGACATGATAGACCTACCTGCGCTATGACGATATCTAATTACAACTTGAAAGGTTTCTCTAAATTATGTCTCTCAACTGTAAGCAAATTAAAGTTCAAACAGTCTATAAAAAAACTCTATATACCTGTACTTAATGTTCAAAGAGCAGCTGGGCTGTGAAAATGACGTACTTCTACAAAACATAATTCAGGTTTAAGAATTAAAATACCCGCTTTTTTTATACAACGACATCATTTGCATCCGCTAAAGCAATCCACTTTTACAATCCAGTCTTAAACTTTGTCTATAGAAAAGTATGCAAATGATGTCATTATCACGGAATAACAGACAATATTCTTGACATAACCCATATTTTAATTTCAACTTTTTTTTTTTCAGGTTTTATGAGAAAATCGCAACAAAAAGATACATGATCTCCTATTTTCGACTATTTTCCGTTTACTTTCAATGACTTTCAATAGAAATGGGATACTTTTGTTGCCACAATAAGAAAAATGGTATTAAAAACTACAAAAAAATTTATATGTCAAAAATAAATTGAGATACAGCTTTCAAACAAATTGCATTTAACCCTCTAAGTGTTTGAGGCGTAATATTCAGTTCA
Organism: Maratus speciosus; assembly: GCA_963932465.1. Lineage (NCBI taxonomy): Eukaryota > Metazoa > Arthropoda > Arachnida > Araneae > Salticidae > Maratus > Maratus speciosus. Next base: position 418,583,290 of record OZ010795.1, read on the forward strand.
CTAAGCTCCGGGCTTCACAGCGATACAAGCAATATTTAAGATAATATAATTCTATAGATTTAATGAATTTAAAATACATTGAAGAATTGTTAATACTCTCAAGAATTACATTCATATTTGTAATTGAGGGTTTTTTTTTTATGTTGAAATAATCATATTTTCTTATCATTTAAAAAAAAATTGCAAAGAAAACAACATTGCAATTTTACTCTTTTGCAAGACGCTCGAAGGGTTAAATGAGCATTTTTTTTTCCTTATACGACGATGTCAAAATGTAAAATGTGCGATGTTTAGAAGTTTAAAAATTTCCAGTAGAGAAAATTGCAAAGCCAAAATTTTATTTCAATTTTCAAAGTGTTGCCATTCGCAAAATGTCGTATGCGTTACGCACAGATATGTTTGTCCTTTATACTCGTAATATAGATATGAAATATCTCGCAAACTATTGGACTTAAAAGAATTTGGTTAATACCATTGGATTCAGCATACAAAAATATACTTAAATGTGTTATCAGTAGAAAAGTAAATATTAAATCAGATTTTTTGGGGAAAAAAATCGTTCTACTTTTTAATCCCCTTAGGGGTGGAATTTTAGAAAATCCTTTCTTAGCGGCACTCGATGTTATAAGAATTATTTTTACCCCACTTTTCAAGATTTTAGGTTCAGTAGTTTGGGCTGCGCGTCGAATAATACATAATCCAGACTTTCTTTTATATATATATAGATGACATTTGTCACACTGTAACTCTCGTATTTATGAACCGATTAGAATGTAATTTAGTATGTACATAGTACATACCAATGTCTCAGCCGAGTTCGTTGGTCAGCTTCATCCGCCATCTTCTTTCAAAATGGCGGCCATTTAATTTATTTTAATTAAAATTTAAAATGAGGTAAAAAATAATTTGAAATTGAAAAAAAGGTTTTTTCCTATGTATTTGATCTTGATACAGAAATTCTGAGGCATTTTGTTTTCGTCTGTATCATTAAAAATGGCTGAGTTATAGCACTTTGAATTTCTATAGTGGCTGACATTTTGAAACGATCTGATTTTTCTCACGCGATAACACGCGTATTTATAAACCGATTTGAATGTAACTTAGTGTGTACATAGTGCATACCAATGTCTTGACCATGTTCTCCAACTTCATCCGCCATCTTATTTCAAAAAGGCGGCCATTAAAAAAATTAAATATAAATTTTACAATGACTTACAAAAAATTAAAAATTTAAAAAAGATTTTCTTCTTATGTGCTTGACCTTGATACAAAAATTTGGGGCATATTTTGTTTCGTCTATATCTTAAAAAAACGGCTGAGTTATAGCCCTTTGAATTTCTAGAATGGCCGATTTTTTGTCACGTGATAACACGCGTACTTATTAACCAATTTGGATGTGGCAAGGCATGTGCATAGTATATAGCAATGTCTTTATCAAGTTTGTTGGCCATTTTCACTCTTTATCTTGGTTCAAAATAGCAGCTATTAAATAAAGAAAAATAATTAAAAACGAGGTTAAAAAAAATAAATAAATAAAAAATAAAAATTGAAAGGTCTTCTTTCTTTAGTATTTGACCTTGATACAAGGTTTCAGGAGCATTTTTCTTTTTGTCTTTATCTTAAAGAATGACTGAGATATAGCAGTTTGAATTTATAATGTGGGTGACATATTGAAGAAGTGATTTTTTGACTTCGATTTTTTGCCTTTCTGTGATTTTTTGCCTTTGATGAGATTTGCCACTCATATATATCAACCGAGTCCGAGGTTGGTAAGTATGTTCACAGGAATTACTAAAGTATCGACAAAGTTCATTGGTTAGCTTTACCCATTATGTTGTTGTAAAATGGCGGTCATTTCAAGATATCGCCGAATTTGGCGACCAAATATAAATCACTTTAAATAAAACCAACTTGGATAAACCTGACTAATTTCACGAAATTCTCATTCATATTCAGTATTGACAAAATTAGTATTGAATCTTCTATAATCGGGTTCCACCAGTTTGAGCTTCGTGTGTTTGAATAATATAAGATGGCTTTTTTAAAATAAGGAATATGAAAGCTACCTCTTCCTCCCGGCATTGACCGGAAGAACTTCTTTATTACATCTGATTACAGTTAGAATTTCTATAATACAAATGAAAATTAAATATTTGTAATATTTTGTTCATCTGGAAATTAATATTCTTTTAATAATATAAATAAATACATTTATTTTCTTTAAATAATTTGATTTAACAGAAAAAAATAGAAAGGAAAATGAACACAGAGTGAAAATAATAATAATAAATAAATACAAAATAAACATAAATTATTCGTAAATGATTATAAATATTACACTTATTACCGTTTAAATACGGTAAGATTAAAAAAAAATATTTTAAATCACTTATTTCATAATTTCTAAATTTTAGGTGTAGCCTTCCTATAACTGAATACATTCCGCTTAATTACGACTATATAAGATTTGAACGCGCCTATGTCATTAATACTGACGTGGTTTCAACAGCCACGTATTGAAGGAGTATATAATAAAAACAAAATCGAAAATGTGTTCTTCTCCTGTATTATGTGAAAACATAGATGATTTTTGTTTATTTCTCTATTTTGAAGTTTAAGTTCATGGATAATTAATCGCAAAAACTAAATTTATTTTGCAATATGTTTTAACCTTGTCAAAAACTGGACTACAAGTTAACAAGTTTAATTAAAATATGTAACATAAAATGAATAGAAAAATTCTCAAACAGAGACTAACTATATTTCCTGTCATATACACTGTTAAAAAAACAAAAAAAAAAACAGTAGATTTGCCAGCACAAACTGCTGGAGTCCGAATTGCCAGCACATTGTGCTGTTAATTTTACGCAACTACTGTTATTTTTCATGTTTATATAGTCAAGAAACCAAAGAAAGCTACAGAACATTCGACTGTGATCCGCGAGATGAACACTACATTGTGCTGTAAAAATGTCGTTTTTTACAGTGTAAATTCGCATGAAATGTCTTACACAATTTCATATCAGAGCATTTTTTAAACGGAAATTAATGTTTATAAATTCCAAATTTTATTTTTAAATGTATTTATTATCTTTGTTTTAAAGGACAGAACTAGAAATAAATGCTTATATATATATATATATATATATAAAATCCAAGTCTCTGTGTGTCCCTCACTATTCCGGTAGGACCGCCTCATTGAAATGAGTAATTGCTGAAAAATATTAATGTAGGGTTACCACAGTAGCGCCAAATGTTAGCCAACTTGGCGACAGCTGGCTAATTTGGCGAAATTCCCATTTAAAACCATTAATCTTTCATAATGGAGGTCACCGAAATTTAATAATTAATTCAACTCCACTCTTTTAAGATATTTTTTCGAAAACTATGGGTGAGAATTTAAAGTACATCTTTACATCTTCCTCCCGATGCTACTAATAAAATAACCGCCAATAGACAACGGTGTACTGTGTGAGCTCCTAACTGCGCGAATTTAATGTGCTTTAGGTACTTTTCCAGTATAGGTGCTTGGCGAAAAGGGAAATTTGGTAACATATTTTCTGGGAACCTATTCACTGTTTCATTTTATATACACACGCATTTTTTTTCGATATTTATACGATTTATTTAACATAAAAAAGCCGTTTCTCTAATTTTATACAGAAACAGATGTAATTTGTACATAAAAACATCAATAATATACATATAAAACAAACAAAAACGCTCACCAAATTTGTTTTCATAGCTGTTTATATGATTTGACAACAAATCTCGATATTTTTCCGTTATACGGACACCATGCCAAAATGTATGCTAATGCGCCAATTATTTCAAAATGCTAAAAGATATTTGTAATTTTATGCCAGCAATTTAATATGAGTTTTATTTTATTGCTTTATTTTATAGCAGTTATTTGTTCACTTATTTTAAGTATATATTTCTGATTTGATGAAATAGTTCGTAAAAGTCTGGAATTTTCAAATGTTATATTTTTTAAATGCTCACTTTAGTATCGACAATGGTTTTTCTTTTATTTTTCAAATGCTTCGATTCACGATTTTGCGCCAACTATTACGCTTGCCGACAATGGTGTCCGCATAACGGAAAAGTACCCAAATCTCACTTTCTGATGCCCAAATTACACCAAGTTTTTTTTTAAAAAATGCCAAAGCCCCTACAGTGGAAAAGTACCAAACTGTCTATTATTTTGCGCTATCCGTATTATAGTTTGTACTATATGCAAGGGGAGTGGAGCGAAGAGTTTAAACATTAAATATTAAAGTTTCGGCACAGATGTCATATACGCCCCATATTGCCGCGATTGTTTTCTGACGCCAATGTCATATACACAACGGGTACTTAACTGGCGCCAAAGTGTCGTAATTTTGCTTGATATGGTAATCCGGATGTTGTTGTTTATGCTGTTGATGTTTTCGCCAAATTAGCGTCGGAAAATAATCGCGCCAATATATGATAACGTATATGACAACTGTGCCAAAATTTCTATAAAGCAGTAAGAATAAAATAAATGCAAAATAAGACTAAAGAAGAAAGAAAAATCATGCGTTAAGCGTAGAATATGAAACACTTTCCAACACATTCTGAATGCTTTAACAAAACTTCGTTATTTAGGGAAATAAGATAACGTTACTTCTTAGATATCCCGTCGACCAATTTCGCCAAATTATATAAATCACCAAATCAATAGTAAAACATTAACAAAAATACAAATAAAACGTCGAATTAATGGTTTTATTGGCCATTATTGGCATTTAATCTTACAATTAATTAATTAATGGCAACCATTATTGGCAATTAATCGTACAATTTGGCGACAGTAATTTGGTCGACGGGATAACTAAGACGTACCAAGAAAACTAAGTAAACATTTTAGAAAACGCATAAAAAAATTAAAAATAGATTTCAGCAGTTACCGTCTATAGCCAATAGTACCGCTATTACATGCCACTATTTAGGTAAAATTTAAATTAAACTACTCTTAAAACTACTGAAATCACATTTCCAGATATTATCATCCATAGACGTTTATGTATCCAATTCTTTGCGTGACCATGTATGTCATTTTATCTATATTCTACAAACATTTCTTAGGAAACTAAATGCAGTTCAGCGTAAAAATGCATAACTCCTTTAAAAACCACCTTTAAGCAATCTACTCTCATACTCAGTAACCCTTACGAATTTTTTTTATGTAGCCCTGCATATGAACTGTAGCATTTATACACACAGTATAGTATGCATAAATGTAGTGAAACATAAAAGCGCATATCATAATTAAAAATGCATTTCAAGCAATCATTGCTTATGTACATTACTTCGGAGAAAAGTTTCTTGGCCAGGAAAAAGTTTGCCAACGTATTTTCTGGCAACCTATTTACTGCTTCATACTCACAAGCAATTTTTTCCATATGTATACAATTTGGCACAGATGTCATACACCCCATATTAGCGCGATTTTTTCCGACGCCAATTTGGCGAAAAAATCAACAGCATAAACAACATTCGTGTTACTATTACAAGCAAAATAACGACACTTTGGCGCCAGTTAAGTATCCGGTGCGTATATGACATCGGCGTCAAAAAAGAAATCGCGCCAATATGGGCGTATATGACATCTGTGCCGACAATTTAATATAAAAAAAGCTATTTAGACAATTTTTATAAGGAAACAGAAGTAATTTTTGCACAGATTGCATATACGCATGGGGGTTGGCGTGATTTTTCTATGACGCCGATTTGGCAGAAATCTCGCTTTCGAATACCAGTTACTGGTACATATGTCATATTCGTCCCATATTGGCGCGATTTTTTTCGGTTGCCAATTTGGCGAAAACATCAACAGCGTAAACAACATGATCCGGGTTACCACATCAAGCAAAATAACGACACTTTGGCGCAAGTTAAGTACCTGTTGCCTATATGATATTGGGGACAGAAAAAGTTCGCGCCCATATGGGGCGAATATGACATCTGTTCCCAGTTACTTATATACTTTTCAATTATTTGCTATCATTTTGAAAAGGAAGTAACTATAAATAAATAAAATTTTGAATAATAACTGTAGAACAAAGCAGTTTATATAATTAAAAAACAGAAAATAAAAGTAAATAAACAATTTATTAATAAATAAAAAACAATAGCCGGGTTACCATAGCAGGCAAAATAACACCATTTTGGCACCAGTTAGGTATCCCGGTTCATATCTGAAATCTGCCGTAATTTGTATATAAAAAAAATTATATATATTTAGAAACGATTTTTTTATGCATATAAGTGCATATATAAACAAAGATAAAAGTTCATTAGATTTGTTTTCATAGCTGTTTATATATTTTCGCAACATATCTCACTTTCTGATGCCCGAATCGCGCCAAGCTTTTTTTAAAAACGCGCTATAATGGAAAAGTACTTAAATAAATAATTAACAGAAATAACAATTTATACAATTTAAAACTTTTTATTTCGAGATCAAAGCATTGTTTTTAATTTCGATTAAAAATACATATATCCTTGGATAACTTCAATTGAAATTATGTTCACAGCTTAATATCTCATTCCATAAACCTAAACAAACACAAGTGATTCATTCATCGTGAAACGTCAAAAATATTAAATCATTGAGGTAATCATTCACAAAGTAAGTTTTCCAACAATCAATGGGCAACATTCTAATGACGTCATAGTAGGTAAAATGGTGGCGGTATCGTTTGTTTATTGTTTGTAATCACAAAGATTTAATTTTGTAATGTCTCTTAGTTACATTATTTTATTGTCATATTTATGAGCTTAGAACAAAAGCCTACTTTTCCATTATTTAGTTATTAAAGACGGAAAAAAATCATAAATGCATGATTTGAAAATTTTAAATAATTTTCTTTCTTAATACTAAAAAATAACATCGGGAGGTTACAGCGGGTTTAAGTTAAATAAGTTTAACTGTTTAATTCTGTTGTAATATTCAAAATAACTGTATTTATTAGATTTCAGTACTCAACATCAGGGCCCGATTAAACTTGGAAGTTAGAGGAATTACAATGTCATTTCAGGACACTTTTTTTTTTTTTTGGAGAAGCTTTTCTAAATCCCATATATACATGGAAAATCTTCAGTGTTAGAAATATTATTCCTAGGACTGACATAACACGAGAACGGCCTGCAATTTTACACAAGTTTTTGAAAGCTACTTTATATCAGAAATTTTACTAAAAACTGGTTACTTTTTTGTTATAGCGGCCCACACTATTAGGATTATGACACGTTGCAGCCAATTTCGTCAACGTCGTAACCAAGATCGTGAAGCACACACATATAACACCATATAATACCATTTCATGAAATCGTATACGATAATTTAATAGTTTTTAACATTGCTTCAAGTGTGTAATTTATTTATTTTTAAGGCTCAACAATCTAAATTGTCCAATATATGAATTTAAAAAAAAAATGTAAACAAAGATTGAATAGACATGACCGCAAAAAGCCTGAAATCTGCATAACACTTGGAACCAAACTGTGCAGATTAGTGGTCTTCTACTGCACACAGTTTTTCATACATGTGTTTCGTTCTTAAAATGTGTTATTTTCATCTATCACTGCGGAACAAGCGAGAAAACTCATATTCTTGCACATGAGTTGTATATATCTTTATATCTAAATTTCCGTCATTTTTGACGGGCTACCTTTCTAGTAAATATATATACTGCATAGCGTCAAACATTCTGTTTGTTTTAAACACATATTCATAATTTGAAGGAGATTTTTTAAAAATAAAATGTAAATTATTTTTATATCGTAGTAATATCTATTTTTCAATAAGTTACATTTCTTGTTTATAAGTTTTTATATAACTAAAATAAACCAGAAGGTTGGTAATAATGTATAAGTATGGATTTGTATACATATATAGCATAATGATTCAACTTGCATAATAAATCAATATTACATTAAAACTCCTTTCAGAAAACTTCAAAATATATATAGTAACTCTAAATTTGAAACTTAGTAGAATCGAAGTAAGAAATTGCCTTTTCTACGAATTCATTTTAAGTTCACGTACTCAGAAATGCTTTTGAGAATATAGCAGTTAGTATTGCAGTTGCTTAAGCTGAGTTCGAAGTCTCTTTAAACTTTTTGAATTTTATAGCATAAAATCTAGTAGAAGTCACCTGTTTCATCTCAATTTGAATGCGAAACCTGCGACACATGTTACGATTTCCATTACTCCTTGCAATCTAATCTAAAAGGTATATATATATATATATATAATACTTTTTCTGGTAGACACTTGTAACCACGTTTAATGAGGGATACATAATATATCCTTTTAATAAAATACTTTTTGAGATAATATATTTTAAAAACAATATTTGTTAAATTGAAACAGGATCTTTAAACTTTCAAAAAATCAGTTTTCGGTTTTTTATTTATTCTGAATGTTTTAAAATTTCTTAACGATACGCAAAATACCATTAAAAATCTGCCTTATTTCTTGAGTTATAATATTATTTATAGATGGTGAGAATAACTGAATGCCCATAGATATTGAAACTTTAAAAAGCGTTTTCCCAGATTAGTAAATATGGAGTTTGAGTGCACAGTTACTTTTGAACTGTGTAAGTTACAGTTTAAAGACAAATTAACCAAATATGCGTTTCTTTATAGTTTACATACTATAACCACAAAAAAACGATACATTTTGGTTAATTATAGTTTAATATGAAAAACTTGGGAAAAAATTAAAAAAAAAAAAAACTTTTTTTTTTGTACTAAATTTAAATGTTAAACAAAACTTTAGGCAATAGGGAGACCTAAATTATATAAGGAGACCTAAATCAGTGATAAGAACTAAACTAATTCTAAATAAATGATAATTTAGAATGTATTTTGAAGCTTTTACTCTCAAGCCAGTTTTCATTTGAAGTTTAAAATTTATAAAGTATACTAAGTTATCATTTATGTCTTAAAAGTAATCATCATATATTCCAAGCCATATTCCAAGCTTCCAGTCTAATGGCTTACCAATCCTCTGGTGGTAGTTGCACCGACATAAAATATATCATATGTTAGAACAGTGACTGTCACCATGAATTTACCAACAAAAATTTAAAACTCGGTTTGATATTTCCTGAAACACCATAAAAATCATGATTTTGAAAATTTTTAATATGCTTTTCCATAATTTTATCCTTTTAAATTTCGAATCTTTTAGAAGCTGTTCTTAGTAAGAATGCTTCATATACATATACATCATGTCAAGTTTTAATTTTATATCATTAGCAATTCAATGGAAATCGTAATTTAGAACATTTCTAGTATTTTTTACCTTATTTTTACCTTTCAAATTTTGGTATTTTTTAATAGTCCATAGAGAGAATTTACATCATATAAGTAACTATCATACAAATTTTCACATTTCTATACATAACAATAAAAAAAAATCTAAATTTTTAAAGTTTTTAGAACGCTCTTTGCTCATTTCACCTTTTTAAATTTGATTTTTTAGAAACAATTCTTAGATAGCCTTTACATCTTTAAAGTAAATACCATACAAAATTTCATATATCTAGCCATTTCAGTATCACAAAAAATGCAATTTTAGATTGTTTTCCGTTAAAATACCCCATTTCGGCAATGGCTGAGTTCTAAAAGTTTCTTAACAAAATTGTTCCTTATATATATATATGGAGGGCATGGAATTCAACTTTTATTTTCTAGGGCACACAAAACAAATTGACTACGAACAATAAATGAACTACTGAATCATATAAAAAATATTTGCTGCGATGTGATTTCAGAAGTGGTATGTGTTTTTAAATTTAACTGTGTGTTAAATATTACTTGATGTGTTTCAATTCCATAGATCATAATTGATTAAATTTTCAACTGTGCTATGCATTTAACTGAAATTGATTTAAGGATACTATATACCATATATACACATATGCAGATGACATAAATGAATGCACAAAAGAAATCGTATATTTTCCTGACTATCTATATTATAAAGGACAAACACATATGTGCGTAACGCATACCGCATTTTGCGAATGGCAACACTTTGAAATTTCAAATAAAATTTTGGTTTTGCAATTTTCTCTACTGCAAATTTTTAAACTTCTAAACATCGAACATTTTAAATTTTTACACCGTCGTATAAGGAAAAAGATGCTCTTTTAAATGCAAATTGTTTGAAAGCTTTATCTCAAATTATTTTTGAAATATTAATTTTTATGTAGTTTTTAATACCATTTTTATTATTGTGGCAACAAAAGTACCCTATTTCTATTGAAAGTAAATGGAAAATATTCAAAAATAGGACATACTGTGTCTTTTAGTTGCCATTTTCACATAAAACCTGGAAAAAAATTGAAATTAAAACATGGGCCATGTCAAGAATATTGTCTGTTATTCCGTGATAATGACGTCATGTGCAAACTTTTCTATAAATGAAGTTTAAGACAGTATTGTAAAAGTAGATTGCTTTATTGGATGCAAATGACGTAATTTTATAAAAAAGCGTGTATTTTAATTCTTAAACCTGAATTATGTTTTGTAGAAGTGCGTCATTTTCACAGCACAGCTGCTTTGAAATTCTTCATAGGTGAAAATGCTTCACTTTTGAGAATAATGTAATCGAAATCACACACTGATAAAACGCAATGTTTAACAAAAATATAGAGTGTTTTTATAAAAGAGAGGTGACATGCAAATAATACAGATTTATATAACAGAAATTGATGATTGCCGCCTGGATGGATTTGCTTCGCCGAGTTAGACAAGCAAACAAATAATTCGCTGTTTAAAATGATATAATGTTCCTGAAGTTTTTGTCCAAAATTCTCTCGAATAATAAAATGCTATTCTTTAGGACATTCTACTATAATTTTATTAAAATAACATAATTTGCTTAATTTTATTTTCCTAATTTTATATAATCTATACATTTAAAATACAAGTGCGTTTTTTAGTCATCCGCCCTGATATTTCTGCTGAACCAATTTTACTAATATATTTTTTTTAACTAAAAGCTCTTGATTTGTAGATGTGATCGCACTATCTTTTTTCTTCTTTTTAATATCCCCACTTTTATATTTTAATTTTAAAGGCATTTTATGAAATTTCTTCAAAATGGTGAAAATTAGATAGCTTTCATTATTGCAGAAAAGAAAGATACAACGAGGTATTTATATATTTTTTCATGCTACTTTCAGATAAAAATGCAAAATTGTTGATAAAAATTGTTGTATAGGGTTTAGTGGGGCAAAATACCATTAGGAGCAGCATATTATATTAGGGGCATAATAACTGAAAATGACATACTGCTTTTGAAAACACGCATTTTTCCTCATAAATTGTCTATATTGTTTTTCCTTCTGCATGTGAACTGATACTAAGTTTCAGACACTAGATGAAATGCTTATTCAATTGAAAATGCAGTCATATTTAATAGAAAATGGTCATTTTCTTAGATAAAACTAAACATTTTAACACAAATGCGTCTAAAAAACATAAATTACGAAAATTTTTACTCTCCGGCATTGAGATTAGAATCTCAAGTAAAGAGTGCGTCTGTTCACATAAAATATGTTGCTGACAATCGTGACTTCAAGTTTTGAGTTAAAATGATTTTCAAATGATTAAACAAAATACAATTTTTTTAAATGATAAATATGGATATGAGAAGTGCGTATGCAAATTTTGAGAAGGTAAAAATTGCTGTTTTTCATTCCGGAATACCAAGCATAAGAGCCTCAAGTGATAACCACATCCTAATAACTGATCTTTATTATATTTTACTGATTAAGTATCTATATTATAAAAAACAAGCGTATCTGTGAGTAACGATGACGTCATTTTGCGAATGGCAGCACTTCAAGGTAAAATTTCGGTCTTGAAATTTTTGCTACTGCGATTTTTTAATCTTCAGACCATCGTACATTTTCAATTTTCGTCGCATAGGGAAAAAATTACTTTCAAAAGCAATTTGTTTAAAAACTGTATCTTAATTTACTAATGTATTATATTTTCTAAAATAAATTTTAAGCATGTTTTATTTTTATTTATTTATTTATTTATTTATTTTTATTTTTTTCTAAATTCTATCACGTGCCGGTTTCAATACATAATAATAATAAACATTTTGGACATAAAGCAACAAACATATTACAGCATTTGTTTCTGACTATTTTTGCATAACGAAATAAATACTTCCTTTATAAACAAATAAAAGAATAATATTAAAAAACCACCAATCTAACATATTTGTGAAAGACAAATTAACGAAATTAATACTTATTTTATAAACGAATAAAAGAATAATATTGATAAAACACAAATCTAACATATTTGTAATTTTACAATTTAAATTTTAGATCACCAAATAGGATTTTCTTTTTTCAAATGGAATTTATTTGCAAAGTTCATCTCAGTTTACTGATTGTCTATGGTTTTAAAAACAATTTTAAAGCGTGAAATATTTTTTAATATATCTATATCGCGCGGAGCTCGATTACAAAATGGCAACAAAATAAAGATTTCATCATTTTCTTGCGGCTAATAACCAATAAAACTAACTTAACCGTAACTTATGCCGTAAGTAGCAAAATCTTGGTCAAATAACTATTAGCATGCGGCTAATAAGAAAATATCGCTTTTGAAAAATTTCAAAAATTTATTTGATTGTATAATTCATATTTTCCATATGAAAAATGCTTAGATAATCTCTCTGCTAGATGAAATGCTAGAATAATCATGTCATTATAAAAAAAAAATATCGCATATAAAAAATTATTAGTTTTCAATAAAAGAAAATGTTTTCACCTGTATTCTTTAACCCGGGAAGACCGGGTACGATCCCCTAGTTCATGATAATAGCAGAAATTTGTTTTTCAAATGCGTTAAGCGTATTCAAAATTGTTCATTTCGACATCCTCTTTCAACTTACTAAACTGTGAAGTTTTTAATATAGTATTATGAATGTGTTTGAAAGTGTTTAATAATCTGGGCTATACGCATGATTTTTGTGTGATTTTTTTTATATTTGTCGTATATTTTCTGTTTTTATTTCTTTTAAATAAAAATTTGTCACAAATTTACTAAAGAAATTTTATCATTTTTTTTTTTTTTTCGTATTCAAATACATGTAGTGAGTCTGATGTGAGTTTTTATTACATTACAATAAATTTCATTCTGAGAATATTATATGTATTGTTTACAAATTTTAATTTACTTTTAATCCTGCTGATTATATTTCTTTCAATTCAAATTCCTTATCATACAGAAAAAAAATTCATGTTAGCAATAATGCATTGAAGGAATTCTATGCTATTCAAAATCTCAGATATCACACATGTGGATTAACAAACTCAATCCATATCGAAATACATGTCTTGAAAGTCTCATATTTTACTATTTCAAATTGCCTAAGGGTTTTGCATATATTTACTCTACTGTAATCATGGGAATTTCACATATAGTCGACATGACAAAGTACTCACTTTATTTCAAAAAATATTGCTATTTCCCGTTTCATATAAATAAGATTAGATCATTTCTCTTAAGGTATGTGAAACAAATGAAATATCAGTTTATTTAAGCACATATTTTATATTTTTTAGAAATATAAATAAAAATTACATTTCAAACGTAAATCATCGCTGTTCGGAAAGATTTAGAAGAATGTTCGTAGTAATGTTTCGTAGTTTAAAATTTTTAATTTAAATATTTAAAGTAAAATAGAATTCAAAAAACAATATATTACTTTACAAAAACCTGATAAAATAATTCTAAAATGTTTCTTTTCAAAAAGCAAAGTTAAAGAGTTGAAAATACAGTTTTCAAAATACACTTATCCAGTGGATCCATGCAAAGATCGCACTGCTTGTTTTTGTCATTATGTTCTGGTACATTTTTCATAAATTTTTAATCATATCAGACATATATATATATATATATATCAAACAACGTGTTAATATTTATGTCTAATATGTCAAAAAGATTTTCACAGATTTGTCGGATGATATCTCTATCATCCTTGCGCATTTTGTATGTACAATCGTGAAAAGAAAAAATGTAATCCCCCCCCCCCCTAGTAACTCTCCAACAAATTATTGTACACGAACGTTACTGTTACCAAACGACTGGAAATAAAGTACACTTTTAGAAGATGTTTAAAAACTTTGCTTAGGAGGCCATCTACATATCAAAACGAATCCAAACATTTTTTTTTTTTTTTTTTTTTTTTTTTTTTTTTTACTAGCAATACCCAAGTTTGACACCAAAAATGAATTCTACACCCTTCAATTATCGTAATTACAAAATTTCGTGAATTTCGTTTGATTAATTTCAGAGAAATTGTTTGTTTTAAAATGGGCATATTATAGAGAATGTATCTAAATTGAAGTTCGGTACTCGATGTTGAAATGCTACAGAATTACAAAGTGACTTTATTTTTGCATTATTTCTTACCAAAATGACCATTTCTCTCCCTTAATATATTTCTATTATTTTCTGACCAGATTATTAGTTTTAATAAAATTAGTAAAATGTACTTTTATTCAAATTATTGTTTTCTGAACATCATAGACGGCCCTTAAACCTTTATTTTTACGTTTTTTAATCATAATTTGAAAACGACTTGGAAGAAAATTTAAATTGAGAATTCGCATGAAGCAGCAAATATAAATCTATCAAAAAATTAGTAGCTTAGGATTTTTAATATTATAACATTATACAAAAATTACCATATTAGTATTATAATTTCAGGCGATAATTAAAAAAAATATATATATATGAAAATGCAATTTAACGTTGGAAGTTCCAAACTTTGGATGTTTACAGTTCAAAAACTTATCGTCCAATTACTTGTAATTTTGTATCTAGGCACAGTTTGAACCGAAGATTTAAAATATATTGTCCATATTGGTTGTTGCCATTAAAAATTGCATTGGTTGTTGCATTTTTTTCTGTTTTATTTGTAGATAGTACGCTAAGCAATAATTATATACATCATTGAAAAGTGGACTTTATTTCCAATAGTTTCATACCAGTAACGTTCTTCTATTATAATTATTTGCAGAGTTAGTAGTGCTTGCTTACATTTTTTACGACTATACATAGAAAAATATAGTTGACATTGGAAATAATATATATGAGTCGAATTTTGCACTTCAGCCTAATGTATTTTTTTTTTTTTTTTTTTTTTTTTTTTTTTTTTTTTTTTTTACATTATATAATACTTCTTTAGATGCAGGTTTAAACTTCTAAAGAAAAATTAAGGATAAAAATATCCGAAACAACATTAGACATGCCAGAATATCATTTCATTTATTCCATCAAAATTACATTACAAACTGCTCGAAAGTCGCAAAAGTCAAGCGGGAGAAAAAAAAAATAATTTATTAACTTCATTAGTGGATGACGGCATTGCTCATGACAAAAAATGGACAAAGGAAAAATAATTTGATGCATATAAAATACAATTTAGTGTTTCAAAAGTATCTTGAAAATTTCATGTAAAGACATTTTATAATTATTCTTTTGTATTACAGGTTACTTAAAAATTGTTACAATAAAAGAAAAAACTACTGTTGTATAGAAATGTCCTCTGGAGAATTCGGTGAATATTTTGTACGGAAATTCAAGATGACGAATCCTAGAAGGAGAGCAGATCGAGATTTTGTGGATCTCGGATCTTGAATTGAATATCTTGCAAAGAAGTGGAAATGTTGCAGTTTAAGTATGTTCCGATAGGCTTCCAACGGCACAAGACACCGTGCCAGCTATTGAGGACGCCATACTCCGAAGCCCAACACCATCTACGAGAAGACTGAGTTGGGAGCTTTGTGCTGCTCACGCAACTGTATTGCGTGCACTGCGTTACAAACTTGAGACACGCACATACCATATTCAGGTCATGCACCATCTTGAACCTTAAAACCTTGCAGCTAGCGAGGCCATATGTGCTGACTGAGTGTGCTGACTGCTAGATGCTAATTGAAATCTCATGGAAAATGTGGTGTTCAGTAACGATGCCACTTTTCATACCTTTGGAAGTGCGAACAGTACAATTGCTGACTTTGGGCGGACCCGCAAAACAATAAAATGAATGAGTGAAAAAAGGACACACCTGAGGTCAATGGGTCAATATGAATAAAAAAACCAAGATCTATGGACTTTTCGTTTTTCGCTGGTAACAATTACAGGTAACGTCTACCTACATATGCTGCAATTTTTGTGCAGCCTCTATGAGAAACTGGTGGACATGAAACACAATAGTTTTCCAGCAAAATTGTGCAGCACAACATTTCGCCAGAATTGCTCGATAATACCTGTATGAACATTTCCCCGATAGGTTAATAGGTCCCGGTTCACGCTAACTGTGGGCGCCGCGCTCTCCTAACTTAACACTCCCAGACTTTTTGTCTGGAGTTCATGAAATAGATGATTTACGCAGTTAAGATAAACACATTTGAATAACTAATACAATGCATAACTAATGTGGCAGCACAAATAACACCACATATGTTTCCAGATGTCTTTTACGCCACCCAAGAAAGTTGGAAATATGTTTAGACATACAAGGCAACCAAATTAAAATGCATTTAATATACCTTGGAATTCTTGTTTGTACTAACTTGTTTGTTCTTTATTAAAAGCAGTTTTCTATAAAATTCTAGAGACTTTTGAAACATCCGTATAACAAAGCATACCTCATAAGCTACACGTAAAATATCACTGCTTCTATTGACCGAAGGTATCTTTTCTTCTGAAAATTTCGATTTCAATTTTCTTTTCAATCATATATATATATATATTGTTATATAAAAAATTTTACTTTTACTATTCATTTAAATTATTCTAAATTGCCTGCCTATTCATTATTTCCTTTTTTTAATACGCTCTATTATTTATTTTTAATTAAATTCCTATAGTTTTAAAACGCGTATCTTAATAATAGATTTATTCCAAAACGTAATCTAAACTTTTAATCCCTTCATTAATTTTTCTCGTCAGCCAAACTGTAAAGTTCTGAACGCAGTTACTTATTTTTCGAATGTTTATCAAGGCCATTTTTACATTTTTATTCTATTTCATCTCATTTTCCCGCCCGCTAGGCGTCAGCCTTTTCACATCAAAATCCTTCCAGTAGCGGAGCCGGGATTCTTTTCTGTGACGTTTCTTAATGGCTCTCCATTGGCTGAGTGTGGGATCCCAGTTTCACTTCGAGGAAAACCCCGGTCTTATCAGCACCACAGTGGTGGACACAAGAGTACAAAGTAGCAAGAAATAGAGTATGAGCGTTCAGGAGTAGATTCCAAAAGCAAGAAGACGGCGACATCAAACAAAATCTCCATATAGAGTACAAAAAAGAACGAGCAAAATTAAAAAAAAAATTGTACAAAAAGCAAAAAGAGACTCCTTGAAAAAATACTGCGAAGAAGTCACAAACACATATGGCCAGCAATATAAACTAGCATCAGGCAAGAAAACAAGCCCCTCAAGCCTCGTTAATATACTGCCAAACGACCAAGAAGTAATAATAATAAAAAAAAAATGCTCAACCCTTTCCTAAACAACCTATACCTAACGGACCCCTCAATAGAGCACAATTTAATACCAGAAAATAATGAATCTCAACCACCTATAATAACAAAACAAGAACCAAATTTAATAACAAAAAATATAAAACAAAACAAAGCCCCAGGTTATGACTACATAGACTACAACCTAACAAAAAGAATCCATAGAACAGCACCAGAACTACGTCTAATATTATACAACACCTGCCTATATCTAAATTATTTCCCTAAATCCTTTAAAATCGGCACAGTAGTTCTATTCTACAAAAAAGCAAAGACCCAAAAGAACCGAAAAACTACAGACCGATATGCCTTTTGAAGGCTTTTAGCAAAATACTAGAAAGAATTATACATATTAGGATAACATACCACCTCACAATAACCAAATATTGGAGTGAAAAACAATACGGTTTTAAACAAGGAATCTCATGCGAACACGCACTAAACAACCTTATAAAAAGTATAAAAAAGGACAAGGAAGAAGACTACCAAACATTGCTAATAGCCATGGATATAAAGGGAGCATTTGACAACATCAGGTGGCCCATTATAGCCGAAAACCTAAAACAATACCATGCCCTACATACCTGACAAACTGGATAAAAAGCTTTTTAAAAGAGAGATTCATAACCCTAGAAGAGAACGGGATAAAAACAACAAAACAAACATTCGACGGTTGCCTACAAGGCAGCTGCCTTGGGCCACTGCTATGGCTGCTATTAGCAAACACAGCACTGAAGAAAAATTCGGGGGATAACGTAAGAATCCAAGCATTTGCAGATGATTTTATTTTAATATTAAGAGCAAAAACGAAAGCAAAACTAGTCAAATTAGCAAACAAAATAATTAAAGAATTTAACGAATGGATCACAGCTAACAACCTAACACTTAACTGGGATAAAACAGAACTACTGTATCTAAACAGAACACATATAGGAAACCTCTCAACAGAGGACACACACAAAATAGAGGGTATAAAATTTAACAACAGGGAACTCGAAGGAAAGGAACAAATTAAATACCTAGGTATAATAATTCATAAAAATCTCAACTGGCTAACACACTGCCAAACACAATCAGCAAAAGTTAGGAACACGTTGAACATGATGAGCGCTATGCTCTCACGGGGATGGGGTCTCAAATCAGACTTATTGAAAATTTGGTATAGAACAATAGTCGAGAAAACACTGACTTATGCAGCCCCAATTTGGGGACACAACCTAAACACAAGAAGCAAGGGAGAACTAACAAATTGCCAAAGACATTCCTGCTGGCCATAGTCAAGGCATATAAAACAGCTCCAACCGCGGCCCTTCAGGTTCTAGCAGGCCTGGTTCCAATTCATCTACAAGTCAAATACGAAGCAGCATACGGCACAGTCTCAAGGCTAAGGGAAACAGTAAACTTATACGGAACAATACTTAATCATACAGACTATGTTAAAAAAAATAAACATATGGCACACACAAACGGCGGAAACGATAGAACCGACCATAGGACACAACTTTAAAGAAATCACAATTTACCTAACCCCCTAACCACTATCTTACATCATGCCCGCTAACACAACAATACCATCTGGTCCAAATAACAACAAATAACGAGCAACATTGGCACAGACAACTAGCAAACAACAAACACGTCCAGAACAAGGGTAAATCCGTGGCCAGATAGCTAATTGAAAACATAGACATAATATCACAGTAGGGAACAAAAACCACACACTTCGATTTTCAGCGGGACACCCCACCCCATACTAACAATCTGTCTGTTTCTGGTTCAAAATATTTCATAAAGGGAAAAAAATGCTCACGTTCAATTATTATCATTATGATACGTATTACGGGGCAGCGTATGAAGAATCCTCTACATGCGCAAAAAAAAGGTAAATAATGTTAAATCTTTTTATTGTTATTTATATATATATTTTTTATTTTATGTATTATTTTTTGTCTTTTTTTTGGACAACGTCTCTCTTTATATATGCGCTTTCTGCAGGAGCTACCGGATCCGCTTCAATGTCAAAGCCCAGGGAGCCAGTATTTACCCGGTGGGGTAGGATAGAAAAGCGTAGCCTTATGTCCCTTGCAACGTTAAGTTTGCCTATCCATTCGGCTAAAAAAAAATAACAGTTGGTGCAATTTGTCTATCTGCGGAGACCCATTCATTGTTTTCTTTACCCCCCCCCCCCCCAAAAAAAAAAAAAAAAAAAAAAAAAAAAATCATTTTCATTTGACAAGTATGCATCAACAATTAGGCTTCAAAAATTCCAAGCTATCCCAATTAGATCGGGCAGCGGTAACCAAGCTGGTAGAGCATTATACTCGTAGCCGTTGGTCACAGGACCCAGGCTATCTGCCGGCTAAAATTCCATCATGTACGCTAATGACACCTGGTGCATGTAAAATCCGTCGTGGGGGCAAAGTCCTCCAAGTTATCTGTGAATTATACCTCTGGAGATGCCTTGCCAGGTGAAGGTCTCGTCATCTGATCAAGGTTCTAAAGAGAGACCAAATTAAGTAGTAATGTGCAGGTGCCAAACGACAGGACATAACATTAAGTAACCGGCAAAAGAAAGTTTACACAAACGAGCAGTAGGCGCCGCAAATAGGATAGTGATTGAGGCAACGATGCCAGGTTTATTGCCGCTTCGCGACAATTAGGCGGTCACTCGCCCCGATGTCAGGTACTAAACCCGTTAAACTGGGGCAACTCGGCAGGTAGGGGCCATGCCATCGGTTAGAAAGAAAGAAAGAAGCAAGTTCGTGATTTTGATTGGGTTAGCCTGAAGTTTCCATTTCAATCGGATTTCCTCCGCGCATCCTAATAAATAGTTCAAACATGAGCTCAGAACAAGATTTTTGTGCTGTTTGGTTGTTTACATAACCTGTTACCCAGTGTCCTAAGCCATGTAGAATAATCATTTCGTGAATTAACATCTATTCCGCATGAGTAACTAGCTCATGCTCGAGTGGAATGCTCTGATTTCTCATCCTGTGGAAATTGATTAATGTTGTTATGTTCTGATGGAATAAACAGTTTCCTATGACTACGTTTCCATGCTTTTAATTGGGAAAACCCCATATTTCTTCATACGCCTTTTTTTCACCACTCACGCTGCCTTGTCTTCATCATGAATAAATAAGAGTTTGATTGGACTGTACCAATATTATCATCGCTCTACAGCTGCTAAATTTTCACAGAGTTGATACCCCACTAGCGATGCTTGTGCTAAGTGGTATGATTGCTATACAACATCACCAGCGGCTGATTAATATGTAGTACTAATCCAGTAATATGAAATAAAAAACAAGACGTGATTGTTCGACTTAACACATTAAATTGTTTCGTAATAAGAAGCCGGCATAGGATAATGTCGACCTAAGTGGTAGTCCCCATGTCTTTAAGGAGAAAAATATTAAATGTTGCTCATCAAAAATTTGGTCATCCTGGTATCCAAAAAATGTTAAATTTAATTTCCCCTAATTATTATTGGCCTGACATGACTCAGGATATAACTAATTTTGTCAAACATTGTGACATTTGCCAGAAAAATAAAAAACCCAGGCAGAGAAAATTTGGCTTACTACAAGCTATGCCAACCATAGGTCAACATTTTGAATATCTTTCTATTGATACTGTGGGAGGATTCAATTACTATAAATCCACCAGAAAATATCTACACATCATAATAGACCACGCGACTAGATATGTCTGGGCTTTCCCATCAAAAAGTGTTACTACTGAAACCTATGCTAATTGCTTAAAACAAGTTTTCAATATTCAATGTCCTAAACAATTATTCTGTCTCAACAAAATTTAAATGTACAGATTCCCCCAAAACAGTTGAGTGATAGGAATGCAGCTTTCACTTCATCTAGATTTAAAAAAATTCTTCGAAATCACAATATTAAGCAACGTTTAACATCAGCACATCACCCACAAACGAATGGGAAATGCGAAAGAGTGATTCAATCAATAGTTACTAGATTGAAGTTTAAAGTTAATGCTACTACCTCTAAAATCTCTTTTACAAAACTTTTGACAGAAGTAGTTAGTGAATACAATAGTACGCCCCATTCCATAACCAAATTCCCTCCTACTTATTTACTTTTTGGTCAATTACCTTATGATTCCCCCCTAAAACAAGATTACTACCCTCCTGTGAATGAAGCCCTTAAAATTGCTAAAGTGCGTACTAATGAATTTCATTTGAAGAGTAAAAATTATTATGACCGAAATTATGTAGAGTCAAAGTTTGGGGTAGGAGATCTTGTAATTTATGAAGAGTTCAATAACCCCAATACTAGAAAGCTCTCACAAGTTTTTACTGGTCCCTATCAAATTCTTAACAAGTTATCTCCTGTAAATGTTCGAATTGATAGGCAAAGTCAAAATAGAAATACGGAAGTTGTCCATGTATCTAAATTGCGCCTCTACTTTTCACCAGATCAATTAAAATTATCTCATGAGAATACACAACAAACTAATGTGAAAGCCCTGGCCTAATATTAAATAGTCATAAATTAATAAAAAGTAACTAAATAAATTATAATTAATCAATCAATGCTTTTCTATATAACAGTGTGTTCTCGAAGGATCCACGAGAACATTGCTGCTGAAGTTTTACTTGAATTAGTTGTTTACGCGGTAGTAAATGAGTTGATTTCAGTTAAAGATTTCTTATATTGAATTTAATTAGATTAGAATATTAAATAAATTTTAAAGTTATATGTAAACTATGAATAAATGTTAAATGGATTAAAAAAATCAATTATTGAACTATAATTATTAATACTAAAACATTATAGAATTTAGGCGAATAAATGTTGATTATGCAAGTGTCCTGGATTTCAAGCCCAACTTGTTTTTCTCTTGCTTACTTATTTATTTATATTATACTAATTGCGTAACCATGTATGAAATGAACGAAATATTTTGACACATATCGAAAAACACCTGTTAAGATTTTGTTTCAATGATATTGCTGGAGAATTTAAGAATTTATTTATTTTATTTTATTTTATTTTATTTTATTTTATTTTATTTTTGACTTGGTATAATTTCATTTCTTATTGAATCTGTATTGATAGGAGATTACTTTTTATGCCATGTAACATTTTACCCAGCTAATATCATTGAGTGCAATAATCTCTTATTATTTTTTACTGAAGTGATGAATTAAAATATGACTTTGAAATTATTGATGAAAAATTTGAGTTATTGTTATTATTGAATTAAATTTACTTTTGCTAGATCTTGTATTATAGAAAGTATAGATAATTTATTATTGAATATCTATATTATAAAGGACAAACATATCTGTGCGTAACGCATACGTCATTCTGCGAATGGCAACACTTTCAAATTTGAAATGAATTTTCGTTTTGCAATTTTCGCTACTGAAAATTTTTAAACTTCTACGCATCGCACATTTTCAGTTTTTATACCGTCGTACAAGGAAAAAAATGTGCTTTTGAATGCAATTTGTTTGAAAGCTGTATCGCAATTTATTTTTGAGGTATTAATTTTTTATAGTTTTTAGTCCAAATTTGTAATTGTGGCAACAGAAGTACTCCATTTCTATTAACTGTACAGGAAAAATAGTAGATTATTATACTTTTTTGTTGCCATTTCCTCATAAAAATTGAAATTAAAATACATGCTTTGCCAAAAATTCTTTCTGAATCCGGTGAATTTTGGTTTTATTTTGTTTCTCTTCATCAATTAAATGTTTCTTAGTTTACAGCAAAACTATTTTACAAACGATATAACACTTTCTTTTTACGAAAACGTATTTTAAATAACTGTGTGACTTTCCTTCACAATTACTTATTTCGTATGAGAAAGCTGAAAGAATGAATTTTATTTATCCGTGTGTAATAATATTTTCTGAATTTTGAAAAAATGATTTCTGATAAAACATGTAGCTATTATAAACAAAAACAAGTGGAGGCATATGTAACATTAAATACTCATTTTTTTTTTTTTTTTTTTTTTTTTTTTTTTTTTTTTTTTTTTTTTTTTTTTTTACCAAGCTTTTTGAATGACGATGTTGCTTTTTGTTGTGTTTGTGTATTATTCTGCGATAATCACGTCATTTGAATACTTTTCTGTAGATGAAAGACTGACTACAAAATTTAAGAATTCTAGGAGCTCTATATAGATGTTGTTAAAGACTGGATCATAAAAGTGCAATGCTTTAGCGGATGCAAATGACTTTTTTTTATAAAAAGCATGTTTTTTAATTCTTAAAACTGAAATATGTTTTGTAGAAGTACGTCATTTCACCCCAGCTGCCCTGAAATTCGTCACAGGTGAAAAAACTTCTTTTAAAAATAACGTAATCGAAATCACAGGCTTAAAGCTCAATGTTTTACAAAATTTTACAGTGTCTTTATAGAAGAGCAGTGACATACAATGTGCATGCTCAGTTTGGAAGCCTTTGTTCAAAAAATAGTGACATGTATTAAAGAACTTAATGGTTATCGCCTGGATGAATTCCTTTCGTCGAGTTTTACAAGCAAACAATGAGGATCTTGCCAATAATTTGAGGTTTAAAATAATATCAGTGCTTTTTCTATTTTAACTAATTTTGTAGGTTTATTATAAATCAATGGAACAATTCCTTCTTAAACATTTTCCTTCGTCGAAGTTCGACGGGTTCCACCTTGTTGAGATAAAAGAGAGGTAATAAAGAAAAATAAGTGTTATGAATTAATGAAGTCAATATATGAGATATCTGAGAATATTCATAAATTAAATATTGTGATAACATCTGAACATAATGAAAGTAAAATACTTACTAGAGAATTTATGGAAAAGTGGTAATAGTATGGTACCGCTATTATCATAACAATACAATACTATAGAGTGCATATGACACTAGGTTTTTTGACAGTTTTTCTTGTGTCAAAAATGAGCAATATTTGAATTTCAATGGACTATAGCATAGTATCAGGACAATATAGTCATCCCAGTTAAAAAAATGTAGGAGATTGATACTCAGTTGAAATCTTTGTACATAAATTTTAAATTTATTATATTCATGTTTTTCCTTTTATTTATATAACTTGTGAATTGTATGGAAAATTTCTACGTTATGGAGTTTAAGTTATAGAGATTAAACTAATGTTTAATCGTGATGCGGAAAGAATGTAAATTCCTAAGAAAACTCCTAAACAATTCTAATATTGTCAATATCTGTTAATATTGTAAGTAATAAGTTGTTAGTGAAACAAGAGGAGATTATTTAGAATATAATTTACTCCATGTTGGAGAAATATTTATATTATCTTTGTAATTTTAAAAAAAACAAATCCCACAGTTTCGCGTTTAAGCAGTAACTTATTGATTTGGTTTTTGACAGAACTGGAGAAAAATTTAAGACTAACGGGTAACACTATTGTAATCCGAGTTCATGCTTTGCCCCAATGAACTTGTGGGTCACGGAGCCACCAGTTCAGCGGTTTTTTGGGAGGGGGGATATTGTTATCTAAAAATTTTTACTTTTACTATTCATTTAAATTATTCTAAATTGCCGGCCTATTCATTATTTCCTTTATTTAATAAGCTCTATTATTTATTTCTAATTAAATTCCTATAATTTTAAAACGCGTATCTTAATAATAGATTTATTCCAAAGCGTAATCTAAACTTTTAATCGCTTAATTAATTTTTATCGTCTGCCAAACTGTAAAGTTCTGAACGCAGTTACTTATTTTTCGAATGTTTATCAAAGCCATTTTTACATTTTTATTCTATTTCATCTCATTTTCTCGCCCGCTAGGCTTCAGCCTTTTCACATCAAAATCCTTCCAGTAGCGGCACCGGGATTCTTTTCTGTGACGTTTCTTGATCGCTCACCATTGGCTGAGTGTCGGATCCCAGTTTCACTTCGAAGCTCGTTCGTGATTTTGGTTGGGTTATCCTGAAGTTTCCATTTCAATCGGATTTCCTCCGCGCATCCTAATAAATATTTCGAGCATGAGCTCAGAACAAGATTTTTGTGCTGTTTGATTGTTTACATAACCTGTTACGCGGTGTCCTAAGCCATGTAGAATAATCATTTCGTGAATTAACATCTCTTCCGCATAGTAACTAGTTCATGCTGGAGTGGAAGCTCTGATTTCTCATCCTGTGGGAATTGTTTAATGTTGTTATGTTCTGATGGAATAAACAGTTTCCTATGACTACGTTTGCATGCATTTAATTGGGAAAACCCCATATTTCTTCATACACCTTTTTTCACCACTCACGCTGCCATGTCTTCATCATGAATAAATAAGAGTTTGATTGGACTATACCAATATTATCATCGCTCTACAGCTGATAAACCTTCACAGAGTTGATACCCCTACTAGCGATGCTTGTGCTAAGTGGTATGATTGCTATACAACATCACCAGCGGCTGATTAATATGTAGTACTAATCCAGTAATATGAAATAAAAAACAAGATGTAATTGTTCGACTTAACACATTAAATTGTTTCGTAATATATATATATATATATATATATAATAAACCTGCGTGGGACATATACGCTTAATCTTTATACAATTTATTTTTTATAATCATTGATGAGCATGATATAATACGAAATTTTATATTTGTGGTAATATTTATTTGAGAAAAATCTTTAAAAAATCTTGATTTTATTTTAATTAACTGCAATTTTTCATCAAAAACATGTTTTAACGAAATGTGAGTGCATTATGTCATGTTGTTAAATGCCGGCTCAAAAACTTTTCAAATTATACATCATTCATAATTCTGCGTTTTGTACTTGCATAGAAAAACGGATGTTTACCACCGAAATAATATATATCATCATAAATTATGTTTTCAATGCGTTTAGTTATGTTATAAAAGAATTATATGAAAATAAAATCAGATTAAAATAATCACCAATAAATACCATAACAATATCACTCGTAGTAGGATAACTAAATTTGTACTGTGTAAATATCACTGTAACTAACAATTATTTTTAACGATTTTTTTGTTTGGATCTACACATTGTCTAAAGAACACAATTTATTAACAATCATGTTACCGAAACAAAAATCTGTATTGTGCTCTACTTTTTGTATCTTTAGGTGCTGACCATTAGATTAGACCTGCTCAGCTTTACCGGGAACTGAATATGTACATAAAAATTTCACACGGTATGCAAATCACACAATGTTACATTTTGGATATCCCAATATGATATTTCGGTTGATTATTAACATATTGATACAACCTAATTTTTTGTGGCGCATGTCATGGGTCTGATCGCGCATAATCGTGGGAGGTACCATTGTTTTGATTCGAATGTATTCACATGCATAGCCATTGTAACGGCATTAAAGACGGATATTTAACAAACTATTTTTCCTTGCTTCCTTTTTTGTGCAACTGAGGAAAAATCGATGTACCCACATTCTCTAATAATTAATTTTAAAAATCTATCCAAATGTTTGGGTTTTTTAATTTGTTTCTGAGACTCTTTTCATTATCGGGTATAGAGTATGAGTTTTATCATTGATAAAGCATCAAATACTATTTTGTTGATGAAAAATAATATTTTCCGAAAACAGGAGAATAAGCTAATATGAGAAAAATTGAAGAGACGTTCTAGATTTTTTTAATATATTTTAGTGTAAAGACAAATTACCCTACTAAATTGAGCGAAATTATTGAAGTAACAAAATAAATCAAAAATCTCCAATTAGATAATTGCATTCGGGACTGTCTTTGACTATCCCGAAACGAATTTGATGGATCTGTGCTTTCGATATTCTTCCCTAATCATACTCAGTCATGCATGAAATTGTACACGATCAAGCCCAGTCAACGTAGCACTGTAACAATACATACTATAATTTGTATGTAATACTGCATTTAATTTTATTTAAAGCGTTCAGTGCGGCTTGATATAATATATTCTATATTTTCTAAACAGTTTAAATAATACTATATTTATAACATTAGCAATAAGCAGAAGTATATAGTATATTGTACATCAATGCGGCAATACTTATGTCAAAATATATGCTCCTATAAAAGTTTATGCTTTACATTTTCTACTACACTTATATTTCTAATGTTCATAAAAAAATAAAAAAAATATATAATATAATCTCAATTTAGGCAAAAGAATATTTACCATAAAAAGGTAAAGTTTCGTTTAATTCTTTGACTTGAACTTGGAGATAGACGCATCGCATTTTTTTTTTTTTTTTTGAAATTTTGGTAACACCTCTTAGAAGTCAGCTACCAAAATAGAATGACAAGGTATTTCCATATTCAGTATCCTCAACGTGAAGATTCGTTGAATTCTGTGCATTTAAATTGGTAAATAAAGCATACAGATTTCGAACAAATCAGGTAATTTCGACGCCTCCTCATGATGATCGCCATAGAAATTTAATGAAAACCTTTTATTCCCATAAATATTCTAAATTGGTGATTTTGTTGATTTCTTCATGTATCACGTAAATTCAACAAATCATCGATTTGTGGCCCCATCCTCCTTCTTGGGTGATACTGATAAAAATCGTATCAGCTCACTCATGGATAAAATTTCACATGAGATTTTCTTGCTATTCTACGCAGTATTTCGTGAATTAGAGAACCCATAAAATTTGTGTCACATATGATAGATAGACAAGCAAGGACTCACGGACAGATATTTTCTAGAGACGGTCAAATTGGTACAAGACCTTCTAAAACGCATAAACCCGACGAAAACCTCAAGCCGAAAGTCTTCAGTTTTACCTAATACAATTAATTTTTCATGTATACATGGAACAACGTAAAAAGGAAATGTAGGCACTCACAGATGAAACTTCTTTCTTTTATCAATATAGATACATAGCTGATCCAAAGTAATCTTTGTATAGAAATGTTAATTAAATGTATAATAGATTTTCAAGAAAAAATATATCAGCAACGCGACATCGTATTTTGCAAAATTTAGCAAAAATTAATCAAATTTTTCTTACTGTTATACAGTTAAAAATTTAAACAATAAGATTTAGATCTAAAATATAATTTACCGAAAATATAAGTTTCCTTTGCTTCCATTAAAAATTTTATTTACAAATGAATAATTAAAACACAATCCTAAGCGTTATACAATATCATGAACTTCTTTAGAAATTCGAATTTGGAATCTCATTAAAATATATACGTTGATAAATGTGTTTCAGAAGTCTAATTTACGGGAGTAATTTTCATTCATTTGACGTATATATTTTACATTAATGGAAGAAGGAAAAAAAACTTTCTAATTAAGTTCGAGGAAGTAAATAGAATTTCTTTAGATAATTCATTGTTTTGCGATGTAGAAGTTAGAGATTTATTTAATAAGAAATTATTTCCAATCCACTGAAATGTCACTAAAAACATTTTTCTTTCGTACGATCGATAAAAAATCTTTTCAGGCAAATAAAAAAAAAAAGTGTTGCACATAGCATCAGGCCATTTCTTGATATTTCATTATTATATTACTATTCGGTAATAAGAATTATTTTTATTATAAAATATAATAATTAAGTTTATAGAATTGAGAAATTTTGAATAATATCTATAATTACTGAATATGTACTTTTTATGGAGGTGGATAGTAATATTGTAAAGAAACGACATTTCCTTGAGCAATGTTGACGTGGTGTTGACTGTGCAAAACTTGAGCAAACAATTTCGTTTTTACTGCTATTAACTTCTAAATATCGCACTGTTTTTACACCTTCGAAAAAGATTTTTTTTTTTTTTTTCAAATTTAACTTGTTTTAAAACTGTATCTAATTTCACTGCTGCTACAGTACGTCCCAGAAATTTATAGACAATATTTTTTTTCAATTTGAAATAAGGAGTGACAATTTCGAAACAAATTATGATTATAAATAATAGCAAGCAAATAGTAATACTATATTCAAATAATATTACTTTGTGCGAAAAATTAAAACCTAAATTTGTCTGTCCCAAAAGTTTATAGATAACTCATTTTTTCTTTTAAAGTTTAAAAATAAATCCGTTTGTCTAATTACTTCAAAAACTCGATCATACTCAATACAAAGTTTGACGAAGTTCTGACTTTAAAGAAAATCGACTTCATTCAAATCGAATCTTTAGATCTTGAAACAGTGCAAATTGACACCTTTTAGCATATATGTCACTAGCTAATTTTCCCCAGAGATTCTCTATTGGATTCATGTCAAGATTAAGGTCTGGACAGTCCATAACAGTTACTTGTTTTTTTCCACATGCCTGAACTGTAGAGTTGGATACGAGAATGGAGCAATGGTTTTGCTGGTACATCCATTTGTCCTCCCCCTAGCTACTTTCGAAATGGAAGTAGCTGCACTTCAAGTCTTTTCTTGTAATATTCGGAATATTAAGTACCTTTCAAAAAGCCTGAGCAACTAAATTAAATTATGAATAAAAGTAACATGATACAATGCTTAGCATACATTTAAGGGATGCCAAATTGGTCGCCAAAGGCGATTAGTGTTAAAAGTAAAAAAATAAATGTAAAATATGTGTTAAAATTTTCAGTAAAAAATGGTTTTCTCTTATGTTCTGATCTGAAACCCAGGAATTGCGGACTTGAACACATAGTTTTCTTAGATATATAATTTTTTAAAATTTTCTAACTCCTGAGACTTTTTTTATATGTTTAGAACTTTAAAATCCGAAATTCTAAATATATATGGGCAATCAATATTACGAGAATTCAATATCACAGTTTGTAACTTTTAATGATTTATGTTAATTTTTCATTTTTCTTTTCTTTATATGAGCTGTAACAACTTTTGCTTTATGTTTGTTTTTAATTGAGATTGGGTATCAGTTTGTTCAGATGATGGATTTCTATTTATTTCTTAACATTAACGTTTTGAAAGAAAACAAATCAGGTGACAATTCGACATCAATAATAATGACTTTAAACATTTTAAATGTCTTTCAAAGACTTTAAACATGTTTAAAATGTTTTAAAGACTTTACAATTTTTTAAAGGAGTCCTGTGCAATATTGCAGCTGAACTGCAATCGCGGAACAAGATAACACATACGTAGGAGTATTATTTAAGGAACTAAAAATGTATTTTTGTTATTTCCAAATATAATATATTCTTCTGCGTTAGGAGTAATTTAGATTTTCAGTTTTTTTTTTTTTTTTTTTTTTTTTTTTTTTTTTGTGCGTGTGTGTGTGTGTGTTTTTGAGTGCATGGATAAACATTTTATCAATAACTAAATAACTACATTAAAACATTTTTGAACTAATTTCAAATTTCCTGAAATTTGGTTTTTCCATAAACAATGTAAAAAAAAAAAAAAAGACATTGAACTCTAAAATTTTTTTACAAATGTTATTTCTTTATCATTCGTTAAATATAAATTTTTAGAGGAAAGGAAATTTAAGATTCAAACATTAAGTTCTGAAGATTAACAAAAATAAATAATCTAAAATGAAAACATAAACAACTGCAGTGAATCTTCGTTTCTCCATATTTATATCAACTAATTTTAAAGATTAAGAAATAAAATGTTTTACGCGGAATAGATTTAGGTATATGGAATTGAAAAAAAATGTAAAATAAAAATTTTTTCCTTAATTTAATTCCAATTCAAGTTTTTACCTTACGTAGAGATTTTTACTTAAGGTACCTTACATATAGATTTTTACTTAACTCCCAATTGTGTACATTTTCCATACAAATTTTCTAGTCAAAAAAATTGTTTTTCAAGACAAATCTTATCATTCTTAGAAATTTATCATTTACTGCAAGTAAAAATCGGCAATGGTCCAAATATATGTTATATATTTTTTTTCAGAAACGCAATTTATTTATTAATATCATTCACGGAGGAGAATGCTGCAGTTATTTTTGTGTAGTGAGACACATCATAAAAAAAAAACTATTTATTCTATTAGATATATAACTAAGGAGCAATTCTAAATAAGAATATATAATTAATTTATTTGGAATGAATATAAAAAAAACCCCACAAAACTTCATCTTCCGTGTGGAACTATCTTTTCATCACTCATCTTTTATATGTTGTTCAATTCTTCTCTTATAAAGTTTTGAAACAATCTTTTTTGATTTACAGTCATTGTAAATTCTTGTTAAAAAAAAAAAAAAAAAAAAAAAAAAAAAAAAAAAAAATCTGGAATATACATTTTTAAAATTAAGAGATTCATGGAGGTGACAATCCCGGAGGTGAGGAACATGCTCTAAATATTTATATTTTTTGAGAATTTATTTTTGTTCTTTAAATTAACATATGTTGATATAATTTCATAAACAATATATGGGGCATTCTCACAATCTTTTGACTTTTGGGACAAAAAATGTGACAAAATTAAACTTGCTAAAATAACATTTTAATCTCATAGACGAATGCCTTATTTTTTCAAAATAAAGAAAAATTGTTCAGCAGCGAATTTTTTTTTTATTTAACTGAGGTTTAAGTTAAACTTGCTAGTTTAATTTTCCTTACCATTTTACCCCTATAACTTTTTATTTTCTTCTAAATTTTTACTAATAATGAATTTGCATAGTACCACAGGACATTCAAATAAGAAATAATAACAATGTAGTACCTTTAAAACAGAATTTTTGTATAACATTGTCTTAAAGGAGTGTTAAAGGAGGGAAGGTAAAGTAAAAAAAAAAAGGGATGGTATTGGGAAAAAGGGGCGAACTGGTAAAAAAAAATGACTGTAAGGATGGAACGGTAAGGGAAATTACCATGTATTTTTAGCAAAATCATGTTAAGACTAAGTGATAGCCACAGTGCTCATTGATTTTTAGAAACAGTTGTTAACATTGGATTAAATTATTTTTTTTAATTTACCTCGAAAATTGCAATAATAAACCTTGGGGACGGTGAGACTACCAATAAAGCAACGTTGCTTGAAATTGATATTTAAATGCTGATTTAAATTCTACAGTAAATTTCCTGCCAAAGAATTTTAGACATTATTTCTCTAGCATACTTCTGCATGAGAAAAAACTTGAAAAAAATTCATTGGCTGCATCTGAAATGATTTTGTGTATAATTTTAGAAGAGGGGTGGTAAGGAATCTAAAACCCAGGGACAGAGTTTAAAAAATAATAACAACCCTAAAAATGTGTGCAGGTTAATTTTTAGCTACATATTTATATAGAACTATAGTTCCAGTTTTAGAAAAAAAATTACATTGAATTATTTTTATTGAAACAGTTTTATCCAGACAACTCCAAACTTAAAAATCAGCATCTGGGACACGGGACGGCAGAGGGGTTTTCCAGGTGTTTGGACCCCCAACATTGTCCAAAATTTATTTATCTGGTTAATATTGTTGTGCAATCATGCAATGGGATGTTCCTCAGTATATGAAAAAAAAAATACAAAAAAGTGTAATAGAATAAAAATTATTATTCAGGGACATGAAAGTCAAAAGATTGTGAGAATGCCCTATATAAGCAAATAACTTAGTGATGATTAATCCCCTTGAATTTTCAGTTCTCGGATCTGTGAATCTCCAATAACCATGGTTGCTTTTTATAACAATATGTAGTACCTGACTATAAAAACAAATTTCTGACTTATAATTTAACAACAGCAAGCATACACTGTCAAAAAAAAAAAAAAAAAAAATCTGTAAAGTTACTAAAGCTTTTCTAGGAAACTGGGATCCCTAGAACTTTTTATGTAACGGCAACAAGAAAAATTCCTGTAACAGCGTCTTGTTACAGGAATTTTTCTTGTTGCCGTTACATAAAAAGTTCTAGGAATCACAGTTTCCTACAAAAACTTTAGTAACTTTACAGATTTTCTTTTACAGTCTACCGACTAACTTTAGCATCATGGGAAAAAAATATGATGATAATTTTGCCTCTTGTTAACATGAAAATGCATCTAAATATTTGGTTCTTTAAATTAACATCTGTTTATATAATTGCATAAACAATATATAAGCAAAAATCTTAGTGTTGAATTAGTCTCGACTTGAATTTTCAGTTCGCGGGTTTGAGAATCTCCAATTACCATGGTTGTTTTTTATATCAAAATTTAATACCAGACTATAAAAACAAATTTCTAACTTATAATTTAACAACAGCAAACTAACTGGCTAACTTTAGCATCATGGGAAACAAAATCTGATGATAATTTTGCCATTTTTTTAACATGAAAATGCAACTTAATGTTTGGCTCATGGAGGTGAGAATTTATTGTGGGACACTTTTTATGTGCTTAGAAAACAAACAAAAATACAAAGAAAGTAATTAACTATGCTAAATTACTTTGCTCTTCAGATAGTAGTAGCTAGAATAATAATTATTTAACTATTTTGTTTTCAATTAAATAAGTAATCAAACATTTACCTTAGTAACATTGGGTGTGTGACATGACACTGAGGTGAGATCTGACATACTATGTGTTAATAAACAAAAAATATAAAGTAATTATAAGAAAAGTACGCACACAACACACTTGGTCTTCTTTCACTTTAAATAGAAAATATAAATTAATTCAAAGATTTTGATGTCAAATACACTGTAAAATAAAAAAGAAAAAAAAAATCTGTACAGATACTAATGTTTTTCTTGGAAACTGGGATTCCTAGAACATTTTGTGTAACGACAACAAGAAAAAATCCTGTAATAGACGTTGTTACAGGAATTTTTGTTGTTGCCGTCACATAAATTTCTTGGAATACCAGTTTCCTAGAAAAACTTTAGTAACTTTACAGATTTTTTTTACAGTGTACTAAAAAAGGCTTTGTGACTGGTATGGTATACTTTTTGGAGAATTACCCTTAAAAGTATATATACTTAAACACACGAATACTTTTCACATTTAACTGTACATATAAATGACGAATAGTTTTTATTTAAACGTGCTTTTTATTAATCCCGATATAATATCAGTAAATTTTAATTATTATACAATCACGATTGCTGTTAAGAGTCACACTTTTGGAGAAGATTGCTTTCACTGATTTTGAATTGCAAGTTTCTATTCAAGTACAGAACCAGAAATTTCCATAAAAATAGTAAAACTTTATACTTGCATTGAAATATACTTTGCTTTCATAAATCCAAAAGAAAATATTATTACGCAAATATAATAGTAGAATACATTCATTCAAATATTATACGTGTAAGTATGTAATAAGAACATGCTGAACCGTTACTCACCGCACGTGCTTTTTTATTTTCGTTCAACCAATTTAAGGGGGCACAGTACTTGTACACTGAAAAAAAAAATTATGTAAAGTTACTAAAGTTTTTCTAGGAAACTGGGATTCCTAGAACATTTTTGTTGGTGCCGTTACATAAAAAGTTCTAGGAATCCCAATTTCCTAGAAAAAATTTAGTAACTTTACAGATATTTTTTTACAGTGTAAGGTTAGAAAAAAAAAAAAATAAGTTTTCGGATTTTGATTTACTTTTAATTTTGAAAAAAATTCTCAACAATACGCCATTCAAAAAACCCCATTCAAAAATATGCATCATTTCTTGACTTATAATCATTTATAGACAGTGAGTACAATTGGAAGTCCTTTGATATTAAAACTTTAAAAGTCGTTTTCTCATATTACAAATTTCGAGTTTACCCACACTGTTACTTTCAAACTATATAAGCTATGGCTTTAAAAAATTAGCCAAATATACGTTTCTTTCAAAAAAATATATATATATAGATATCACATATTTTGGTTATTTATTTTCTGGAAATGGAAAAACGTATTTTTTATTTATTTATTTATTTATTTTGTGCTAAAATTAAATTTTAAATAAAATGTTTTGCATATATTTTAGTTTTAATTTAGAAGCAGGTGTGCTATAATTCTACTTTGTTTAAAAATTGTTTTCTATACGCATATTTTAGAGTTTAATCACGCGCGCAGCGCATAATGATTATAATTCAAGCATTACTGAGATGAACTTCTAAATTTAAAATTTACATATTAATTTCTTATATTCAACATTTATTTTTCTGGCTAACATAGCTAAGAATACTAATGTAGGCAGCTAATGTAGGCAGTAAGCGAAAAAATGATCTTAATAACATATCATTTGTATTCTGTTATTTTGAATAAAGTGATTTTTGGTCGTTTCGATAAACTCAAATGAACTGCGCCCTCCTAATAGGATATCGGCACCACAAAAAAACGAATAGGGCGATTAAACCGAATTACTGATGTGTCCGTGAAACTGTCCTTTTCAATGGGGAAGACATATGTAAAAAAATAAAATGTATTTAGTACAATCATGATCTTCAAGAAGAAAAACTTTTCAAATTGATGAAGAACCGATATATGCACCGTTTGGTACCAGAATATAATTGAAAATTTTTAAAATACTATAATCATTCTTTAGAAAATATTGACGGCGTGACTATTGTGGCAATTGTAATGTTACTGGAAAATGGCAAATTATTGTTTTCTGAAATTTCACTTTAAAGACCAATTTTTTTGTTTATTTAAATGAATTTTGAATGTGGTAATACCTAAAACCATCTATGTGTAATCTCTCTGTATCTATGTGGTAATCTCTGGTCTTTCTAAACGGAAAATGTTTCCAGATAAAAGAATATTCAATAACGGCTGACTTTATTAGTAATATATTGGGAAATATAAAATTATTTGAAATCTGAAACCAATTTGAAACTGGAATATCCACATAAAAAAGAAAAAAAAAGCATATTTGAAAAAAAAAAATCAACAATTATAATCGTTACGGTTATTTTAAATTAAAGTAATCTTAAAAAACGCATAAGACATTTTTATTTAATTCTCATAAAAAGTAAAGTAACCAATTAAATTAACGAAATGTACCTTTAAAATATCTCAGATGAAATGAGATCTCCACTATTGTTGAATCAATAGGGTTTAGGGTTTTACAAGATTTCACTCTGATTATTATTATTATTTATTCTAGAGAACATGTTCAACCATGCATTCGTTACATATTTATCAAACTATACACTTGAACGTTATTTTGTTAGAAAGATTCCTGAACATGTGATTTTCATCGGAAGAAATTAATAGTTTTGTATCACAAACGCATTATTAGATATTTTTTAGTATAGCCACGTGCATTATGCATAAAAAAAATTGAAATTATTTACACAGTTAATCGCAGAATGTACAATATGATAACACAACATAATTTGATATATTATTTTTATGTATAATAACAATAAAATTTTTCTCTCTATGAAATGCTACCTTATTACCCAAAGATTTTTTAAAATTTAAATAAATCTGGAAAATCGTACTGTTGATTTCAAATAGAACGATTGTTCTTAACTTGTTGATGTTCCGGAGCAAGGAATATTGGCTAAAGACTGACTGCATTGCTAGTATATTGGAAACAGTAATATAACTGTCTTGTATTTGAAGTCAATCCCAAATGTGAAACGATCTTTAATAATAAGACTGGATACGTATTCGTAAATATATCTCGATTTATTGTGCTTACTATCTATCTATATATATAAAAGAAAGTCTGAATTTTGTATTAATCAACGCGCAGCCCAAACTACTGAACCTAAAATCTTGAAAATCGGTGTAAAAATAGTTCTTGTGGCACCGAGTGCCGCTAAGAAAGGATTTTCCAAAATTCCATCCCTAAGGGGGGTAAAAAAGAGAACGAACTTTTAAAAAATTTCCGAAAAATCTGATTTTATACTTATTTTTTAACTGATAACATATTTAAGTGTATTTTTGTTTGCTGAATCGAATGGTATTAACCAAATTCTTTTATGTACAATAGTTCGCGAGATATTTCATATTATTCTAATTTGGCGATGTCTTTGGCGCCAATACCTGAATTTTTCAATTGATAATTTCTAAAAACTCATTCTTTTCATTCTGTTACTATAGCAAGGGAAAAATTCAAATTGAATAATTTTTTAACCAATCCTTTTGGTTAAATAAAAACAACTTCGTCAATTAGAAAAAAAAAAAATTCAAACACCACAAAAACTAAAACTAAATAATAAAAAAAAAGACTGTGGTACTTTTTCGTTCTAATTTTCGTCGCGATACCATGCCAAAATGTATGGTATCGCGCCATTTATTTCAACCCTAATCGTGCAAACGATTTTTATGGCAAACCGTGCCACCCATTAACATTTGCTAATTATTGAACGTAAATATTTTTATGCAGGAATTTTTAATGATGGAATTTATTTTATTCCATCATAATCTCGCAAAACTTTTTAATTTGTTATTTTTTGAATAGAAAATATTTATTACTGATACTGATATATATTTTAACATTTAGTAGCTGTCTGATGATGAGGAAGCTACAATAAAATTATTTCAGAAGTTAGGAATTATACATATAAAAATGTTTTGTTCAAAAAACCATGAATGTCTTCATTGAAAGAATGAAATGTTTACTGCAATGTGAGACATACGTATTACGTACGCCATGCTTCAGTAGTAAAAGACATTTACAATTTCAAGACTGCAATTTAAATTGACTATATTTTTTTAATTGCAAAATATTTATTTATTCTTATATTTTAAGTATTTATTTTGGTACCCGTCGACCAATTTCGCCAAATTATATAAATCGCCAAACCACTCGCCAAATTATACAAATTGACATAATTTTTATTTTAAATAACGAAAGAACAAATAAATTAGTATAACATTAATAAAAATACATTTAAAACGTCGAAATAAAAATCACCTGATGACGTAAATACGTGTAACTTGCTTAAAGTCAAGTGAATGTGACATTTACGATCAACCATTATTGGCATTCTATCTTATAGTTTGGCAATAGATTTTTGGTCGACGGGATAACCAAGTAGTACCATTATTTTATTGATTTAAAAAAAAATGGTAGGTCAAAGTCTGTAATTTTCAAAAGTTATATTTTTTTAAATGCTCATTTTTTTAATCAACAAATTTTTTTTTTCAAATGTATCATTTCATTTTTGTGCCAACTATTACGCTTAGTGACAATGGTGTTGGCATAACAGGGAAATACCAAAACAGTTACTTATTTTATTTTAAATGTAAAGAAAAAAGGTTTGATGAGCAATAAATATTGTAAATATGACTATAACTCAGATTCTACTGAACTGAATTTTCTAGAACTTATACTGTTAAATAGTAAATTTGGTTTATAAATGGTTTAATGTAAAAACCATCATTCTAAGTTGCTACGGGAGCTCTAAAATTAGGTGAACT
The DNA here is from genome assembly GCA_963932465.1 of Maratus speciosus. NCBI lineage: Eukaryota > Metazoa > Arthropoda > Arachnida > Araneae > Salticidae > Maratus > Maratus speciosus. Next base: position 418,622,086 of record OZ010795.1, read on the forward strand.
CGATTATGAAAGATTTCATGTTAACTAATTAAATGCACAGTAAGTTAGATAATATTTCAGGGATTTTTTCAATAATTATCAGATCATTCTGTGTTGTTTAGTTACGGAGCTATGCGGAAAAAGTTCTCAGTGGTACAGTAAAGAAAATTGGAAGATATACGCTACAGAGATAGGATATACTAGAGAGTATATATGCTATAGTTATGGAAGTTGAGCTGAGTTCCTTAAAAAATTCAGAAGTGATGCAGTATATACCTACCCCTACCTCCAGAGAGTTCTATAATCAGGTTAACGCGATTATGAAAGTTATATTTAACTATCTCAATATATATATATAATGCAAAGAGATATTTCATTCCGGCCGCTTATATCTTGAGTTCTGCTGAATAGATTTTGACGGGACTTACATTGTTAGTTAGATAATTTTTCAGAAAAGATGTTAGTATAAAACATAACGTTCTACATTGCTTAGTTAAATAATTATGGGGAAAGTTCTAAATCAGATGAACCCAATTTTGAAAGATTTGCCTTTTTTAAAGGTTCCACTGAATGAATTTTTGTGGGATTTAAAATGTTAATTAGATCATTTTTAGGGAAGGTTTCGGTATATTTTCCAGTTTAAAAGATTCTGCTTAGCGGATTTCGATGCAACTTGATCGGTTAGTTAATTTTTCAGTGAATGTTTTAGTATAAAGCACATATCATTTGCTGTTGCTTGGTTGTTAGGTTGATTGATTGAGATGAAAGTTCTAGAATCAGGCGAACCCAATTATTATGAACGATCAGCCTTTTCAATAAGTCCAATTAACAGATTCTGATGAGACTTGCATTGATAATTTTTCATGAACGCTTTTAGTACATTACATATTGTTTTATTGTTCTTTATCGAATCCTACACTAACAGATCAACTAAAGAAATTGGTCCTTAACAGTCGAAATTTTGTATGACTCAATAAAAGATACAACAGCGTAATGACATTCATATTGCTTTCAGCAATTCGGGTGGATACACCAGGTTGCCCATATTGCTTTAAAACGCATGATCAAATTCACAGATATATTTTGTTTCATTCAAGATTCTTTAGAAAAACCGACCAGCGTAGCGGGCGAAGGCGGCTAGTCTATATATAAAAGAAAGTCTGGATTTTGTATTAATCAACGCGCAGCCAAAACTACTGAACCTAAAATTTTGAAAATTGGGGTAAAAATAGTTCTTATGGCATTGAGTGCCGCTAAAAAAGGATTTTTCAAAATTCCACCCCTAAGGGGGGTAAAAAAGATAACGAACTTTAAAAAAATTCCTTAAAAATCTGATTTTGTAGTTATTTTTCAACTGATAACATATTTCGGTAAGTTTTTGTATGCTGAATCGAATGGTACTAACTAAATTCTTTTAAGCTAAATAGTTCGCGAGATATTTTATATTTTTGTAATTTGGCACTATCTTTGGCGCCAAAACCTAAATTTTTCAAGTGATAATTTCTAAAAACTCACTCTTTTCATTCTGTTAGAATAGCAAGGGAAAAAATTCAAATTGAATAATTTTTTAACCAATCTTTTTGGTTAAATAAAAACAACTTCGTCAATTAGAAAAAAAATTCAAAAGCCTCAAATGCTAAAACTAAATTAAAAAAACTGTGGTTCTTTCGTTCTAATTTTCGTCGCGATACCATGCCAAAATGTATGGTATCGCGCCATTTATTTCAACCCTAATCATGCAAACGATTTTTATTGCAAACCGTGCCACACATTAACATTTGCTAATTATTGAATGTGAATATTTTTATGCAGGAATTTTTAATGATGGAATTTACTTTATTCCATCATAATCTCGCAAAACTTTTTAATTTGTTATTTTTTGAATAGAAAATATTTATTACTGATACTGATATAGATTTTACCATTTCGCAGTTATCTGATGATGAGGAAGCTACAATAAAATTATTTCAGAAGTTAAGAATTATACATATAAAAATGTTTTGTTCAAAAAACCATGAATGTCTTCATTGAAAGAATGAAATGTTTACTGCAATGTGAGACATACGTATTACGTACGCCATGCTTCAGTAGTAAAAGACATTTATAATTTCAAGACTGCAGTTTAAATTGACTATATTTTATTACTTGCAAAATATTTATTTATTCTTATATTTTAAGTATTTATTTTGGTACCCGTCGACCAATTTCGCCAAATTATATAAATCGCCAATTTTTATTTTAAATAACGAAAGAACAAATAAATTAGTATAACATTAATAAAAATGCATTTAAAACGTCGAAATAAAAATCACCTGATGACGTAAATACGTGTAACTTGCTTAAAGTCAAGTGAATGTGACATTTACGATCAACCATTATTGGCATTTAATCTTATAGTTTGGCAATAGATTTTTGGTCGACGGGATAACCAAGTAGTACCATTATTTTTATTGATTTAAAAAAATGGTAGGTCAAAGTCTTTAATTTTCAAAACTTATATTTTTAAATGCTCATTTTTTTTATCAACAAAATTATTATTATATATATATATTTTTTCAAATGTATCATTTCATTTTTGTGCCAAAATTTCATTTTTGTCACAATCATTCAACGTTTCATTTCATCAAATTCCTTTTTGTGATTTCAAATGTAAAGAAAAAAGTTTTAATGAGAAATAAATATTGTAAATATGACTATAACTCAGATTCTACTGAACAGAATTTTGTAGACCTTACACTGTTAAATAGTTAATTTGGTTTATAAAAGGTTTAATGTAAAAACCATCATTCTAAGTTGCTACGGGAGTTCTAAAATTAGTTGAACTCGATTATGAAAAGAGTTCAATTCAACTAATTTAATGCACAGTAAGTTAGATAATATTTCAGGGATTTTTTCAATATTTATCATATCATTCTGTGTTGTTTAGTTACAGAGCTATGCGGAAAAAGTTCTCAGTGGTAGAGTAAAGAAAATTGGAAGATATACGCTCAGAGATAGGGTATACTAGAGAGTATATATGCTATAGTTATGGAAGTTGAGCCGAGTTCCTTAAAAAATCCAGAAGTGATGCAGTATATACCTACCCCTACCTCCCAGAGAGTTCTATAATCAGGTTAACGCGATTATGAAAGTTGTATTTAACTATCTCAATATATATATAATGCAAAGAGAAATTTCATTCCGGCCGCTTATATCTTGAGTTCTGCTGAATAAATTTTGACGGGACTTACATTGTTAGTCAGATAATTTTTCAGAAAAGATGTTAGTATAAAACATAACGTTCTACGTTGCTTAGTTAAATAATTATGAGGAAAGTTCTAAATCAGATGAACCCAATTTTGAAAGATTTGCTTTTTTTTAAGGTTCCACTGAATGAATTTTTATGGGATTTAAACTGTTAATTAGATCATTTTTAGGGTTTCGGTGTATTTTCCAGTTTAAAAGATTCTGCTAAGTGGATTTCGAGGCAACTTGATCGGTTAGTTAATTTTTCAGTGAATGTTCTAGTATAAAGCGCATATCATTTGCTGTTTCTTGATTGTTAAGTTGCTTGATTGTAGAATTACAGATGAAAGTTCTAGAATCAGGCGAACCCAATTATTATGAACGATCAGCCTTTTCAATAAGTCAAATTAACAGATTCTGATGAGACTTGCATTGATAATTTTTCATGAACGCTTTTAGTAAATTACATATTGTTCTATTCTTCTTTACCGAATCCCGCACTAACAGATCAACTAAAGAAATTGGTCCTTAACAGCCTAAATTTTGTATGACTCAATAAAATATATAATAGCGTAATGACATTCATATTGCTTTCAGCAATTCGGATGGATACACCAGGTAAATGAGAATATTGCTTTAAAACGCATGATCAAATTCACAGATATATTTTCTTTCATTCAAGATTTCTTTAGAAAAACCGACCAGCGTAGCGGGCGAAGGCGGCTAGTATATAAATAAAAGAAAGTCTGAATTTTGTATTAATCAATGCGCAGCCCAAACTACTGAACCTAAAGTCTTGAAATTTGGGATAAAAATTCTTCTTATGACATAGAGTGGCGCTAACAAAGGATTTTCTAAAATTCCACCCCTAAGGGGGGTAAAATATCGAACGAATTTTTAAAAAATTCCTTAAAAATCTGATTTTATAGCTATTTTTCAACTGATAACATATTTTGATGTATTTTTGTATGCTGAATCGAATGGTACTAACTAAATTCTTTTAAGCCCAATAGTTCGCGAAATCTTTCATATATTTCTAATTTGGCGATGTCTTTGGCGCCAAAACTTCGAAATACCTAACATTATCAGTGATAATTCATCCATATTCATTCTTCTTATACATACGTTACTGTAGCAACCGAAGAAATTCAAATTAAATCTTTTTCTTAAATCTTTTGGTTAAAGAATTGAACCGGCTCTATGAGTTTGAAAAATTAAATAAATACAAACGAATTCAAAAAAAGAAAAAAATATATTGAACTTATTTAAAATACAAGGAGGCGATCCACTTAGAAATTAACATTATAAAAGGAGAATATTTTAAAATGAAAGCAATGTTTGTACGACTTTAAATATTTTTGGTACTTACATCCGGGCCATGTCAGATACATCTGCGCCAAGCATGGCAATTACAATAATTACAGCAACCCTTATTTTTTGTCCATTTGATAGTTTATTTAGTATAGTTTTAAATTAATTTTATTATTATAATTTTTATTTATTATAGTTTATAGTATGCAGTTTTATGTTATATATTTTATTTATTTATTTACTTAAAACAATTTGCCATTTTTAACAAGGTTATGTATTTAAGAATGTTAAATTACTTTTTTGAACGTAATTGGCAAACGATAAACAAGATTGGCAATTGTCAACCAGTTTTGGCGATCTATCTCATGGTCCGAACAATGTGTGTTACTTTTTTAATGGAATAAATTGGAATTGAAATAATAGGTACATTGCGATTTATCACTTGCTCCTGGATAAGAAGAAAAAATGGGTACTTTTATGTCAGCCGTATCCTTATGTAAATATCGCAATTAGTATTTTTAAAATTGCCAATAGCAGTAGTTACATTTCGCGTATGTAAATTAAAAACAATTGTTTGTTTTAAGTTATGGCATTATTTCCTATTGTTTTACTTTTTATCTTTTTCAATGACATTAGTGCAAAGCATGTATTATAAATGAAATACGTGAAATGTTTTTATTTTGAATGAAAATAATAAAATAAGAAAAATACATGGAAACAATCTTTGTTGATTTGTAACTTGCGCCCGGCTAACATAAAAGCATCACAAAAGCCATATATTCATCTTTCTTTGGGTAGTTGTTCATGGAATTTCTGGTTAATCTTCCGCAACATGATGAATTTTATTACAGAAAATCGTATCATTATCATCTACTACATATTTAAAACGGAAATTTGCATTTTATTCCTATTCTTTATAATATTTTGATAGGATATGCCACTATTAGTTAGGTAATGTTTTTGGAACGGTTTTTATGTATACACGCAGTGTTCTACGTTGCTTAGTTTCAGTTATAGAGCTATTAGAAAAGCTATACAGAAATGTGAACGCAATTATGAAAGATACATTTACTCTAATTATATAAAATGCAAATTTGCTTTTCCTCCCACCCGTTTATAATATGAGTTTTGCTGGATGTATTTTGATGGGACTTACACTGTTAGTTAGATTATTTTTTGTGGATGGTTGGTAAATCTTGGATGGGTGGTACTTCTCTGTAGCGAAGTTTTCTTCTGGGTTATACTTTTTCTGAAGCACAAACTTGGCAACAAATCAGATTGCAGAAAATTAGATTACAAGAGAAAGTTCCAAAACTAGGTGAACCCGAATGTGAAAAATTACCTTTCATTTAAAGTTCTACTGAATGTATTTTGATTGGAGTTGCACAGTTAGGTAAAATTAGGGATTGTTGTAATATTTGAAATGTCATTCTACATTTTTAGTTATTATTTCTGGTAAATCTTGCATGGATGGTACTTCTCTGTAGCGAAGTTTTCTTCTGGGTTATAGTTTTTCTTAAGCACAAACTTGGCAACAAATCAGATTGCAGAAAATTAGATTACAAGAGAAAGTTCCAAAACTAGGTGAACCCGAATGTGAAAAATTACCTTTCATTTAAAGTTCTACTGAACGTATTTTGATTGGAGTTACACAGTTAGGTGATATTAGGGATTGTTGTAATATTTGAAATGTCATTCTTCATTTTTAGTTATGGAACTATGAGGAAAGTTCTCAGTTGTGTAGTTGAAAAAAAAAGTAGGATAAAATCTGTACAGGCAGAGGGTATATATTAGAGAGTATATATGTTATAGCTATGGAGTGCAGAGTTTCTAAAAAACACCAGAAGGTCTGCGGCGTATAGTCTATCCTACATTCCTAAAAATTCTACAATCACGTTAACTTGATTATGAAAGATATATTTAACTATTAACTTCAAATATAAAATAAAAAGGGTAATTTCGGTCCGAATGCTTATAACTTGAGTAATTTTCAATGGATTTTGAGAAGATTTGCATTGTTAGATAAATTTTCAAGAAAGTGTTTCATATATAACACATATTATTCTACGTTGCTCAGTTATAGAATTATGTGCAAAAGTTCTTTAATCAGTGAACACTATTTTGAAATATTAGCCTTTTTAAAAGGTTCTACTGAGTTCATTAGCACTGTTGTTAGATATTTTTTTCAGGAAAGATTTTAGTACATAACACATATTATTTTACATTGCTTTGCTATAGAATTATAACTGAATGTTGTATTATCTTGTGAACTTGATTATGAAAAATTAGTTTTATTAGAAGGTTTTACTGAACGGATTTTGATGAGATTTGCATTTTTTTTTAATTTTCAGGGATGATTTTAATATGATACATATTGTTCTTCCTTTCTTTTTTATATTGAATTATAAATAAGAAACTAAAAGATTTGCTTCATAACAGTCCAAATTTTGTCTTAGACATTAGAAGATATAAAACTGTAATGGCGTTCATAATGTTGTCAGCAACGCGTATGATCATTAGAGATAAATGTATTTATTGCTATAAAACACAAGATCAAATACACCGATATATTTCGCTTGATTAAAGTTTCGCTTGGAGAAACCGACCAGCGCAGCGTAGTGGGCGAAGGCTTCTATTACTATATGTAAAGCGTAAATTCCTATTTCATTCCGATTGATTATAACTCAGATTCTACTGAACATAACTTTGCAGAACCTGCACTGTTAGATAGTAAATTTGGTTTATAAATAGTTTAATCTATAAACCATTGTTCCAAGTTGCTTAGTAATAGTTACGAAGGTTCTAAAATTAGGGGAACTCGATTAGGAAAAATTTCAAGTTTTACTGAATGGATTTTAATGACAGTTGCACAGTTAGTTAGATAATATTTCAGGGATTTTTTCAATATTTATCATGTCTTTCAAAATTGTTCAGTTACGAAGCTATTCGGAAAAATTCTCTGTGGTATAGTAAAGAAAATTGGAGGATAATACGCTACAGACAGAGGATGCATACTAGAATGCTATAGTTATGGAATTTGTGCAGAGTTTCTTTAAAAATCCAGAAATGATGCGACGTATACCTACCCCTACATCCCTGAGAGTTCTATATAATCAGGTTAACGTGATTATGATAGCTATATTTAACTATCTCAATGTATATAAAATGCATAGAGAAATTTCATTCTGGCCGCTTTTAAATTTACTTCTACTGAATTAATTTTGATGGGGCTTACATTGTTAGTTAGATAATTTGCAGAAAAGATGTTAGTATAAAATATAATATTCTACTTTGCTTAAATAAATAATTATGGGTAAAGATCTAAATCAGATGAACCCAATTTCGAAAGATTGGCTTTTTTTTCAAGGTTCCGCTGAATGAATTTTCACGGGATTTAAACTGCTAATTAGATTATTCTTATGAAATGTTTCGGTACATTTTCCTGTTTAAAAGATCTTGCGAAGTGGATTTCGATGGAACTTGCTCGGTTAGTTAATTTTTTCAGTGAATGTTTTAGTATAAAGCACATATCATTCGCTTGGTGTTGCTTGGTCGTCAGGTTGCTTGATTATAGAATTAATGCTGAATGTTTTAGAAGCAGGCGAACTAAATTATGAACGATTAGCCTTTTCAGTATGTCCAATTAACAGATTGTGATGAGATTTGCATTGATAATTTTTCATGAACCCTTTTAGTATATTACATATTATTCTATCGTTCTTCACAAAATACTACACTAAATGATTAACTAAAGAAGTTGGCCCTTAACAGCTTAAATTTTGTATGGCTCAAAGATATAATAGCGTAATGACATTCATATTGCTTTCAGCAATTCGGATGGATACACCAGGTAAATGAGAATATTGCTTTAAAACGCATGATCAAATTCACAGATATATTTTCTTTCATTCAAGATTTCTTTAGAAAAACCTGGTGCGCGTAGCGGGCGCGTAGCGCCCAGCGTAGCGGGCGAAGGCGGCTAGTATATAAATAAAAGAAAGTTTGAATTTTGTATTAATCAACGCGCAGCCCAAACTACTGAACCTAAAATCTTGAAATTCGGGGTAAAAATACTTCTTATGACATAGAGTGCCGCTAAGAAAGGATTTTATAAAATTCCACCCCTAAAGAGGGTAAAAAATAGAACGAACTTTAAAAAATTCCCTAAAAATCTGATTTTATTGTTATTTTTCAACTGATGACATATTTCAGTGTATTTTTGTATGCTGAATTGAATGGCACTAAACATATTCTTTTAAGTCCAATAGTTCGTGAGATATTTCACATTTTTCTAATTTTGCGATTTTTTTTTGCACCAAAGCCTCGAAATATCGAACATTACAAGGGATAATTCATCCATATTCATTCATATTGTACATCCGTTACTGTAGCGACGGAAGAAATTCAAATTAAATCTTTTTATTAATCCTTTTGGTTAAAGAATTAAAACCACTATATGAGTTAAAAAAAACACAAACGCCTTGAAAAAAGAAGAAAAATATTGATTTTATTTAAAATACAAGGAAGTGATTCACTGAGAAATCAACATTAAAAAACAAAAATATTAAAAAATGAAAGCAATGTTTGTACGACTTAAAAAAATTTTTGGAACTGACATCCGGGCCATGTCAGATACAAGATAATTTCACTAATTATAGCAACTCTTACTTTTTGTCTATTTGATAGCTTATTTATTTTATTATTATAGTTTTTTTATTATAGTTTATAGTATGTAGTTTTATGTTATATATTTTATTTATTTATTTATTTTAAATAATAAGCAATTTTTTACAAGGTAATTTAAGGTAACATTTAAGAATGTTAAATTACTGTTTTGAACATAATTGGCAAACGACAAACAAGATTGGCAATTCTCAACCATTTTTGGTGATCAATCTCATGGTCAGATAATACGTTACGTATCATTTTTTTTTTCAAATGAAGAAATTGTAATTAAAATAATACATCGCGATTTATCGTTTTCTCTTGGATAAGAAGAAAAAAATGGGTACTTTTATGTCAGCCGTGTGTAAATCTCGCCATTAGCATTTTAAAAATTGTCAATAGCAGTAGTTACATTTCGTGTATGTAAATTAAAAGCAATTCTTTGCTTTAAGTTGTGGCATTATTTCCTATTATTGTTTTACTTTTCAGTTTTTCAAAGAAATTAGCGTAAGTCGTGCATTTTAAATGAAATGAAATGAGTGAAACGTTTATATTTTGAATGAAAATAATAAATTAAAATAAGGTATGGAGACAATTTTTGTTGATTTATTACTTACACCCGGCTAACATAAAAGTATCACAAAAGCCATATATTCACCTTTATTTGGGTAGTTGTTCATGGGATTCCTGGTTAATCTTCCGTAATCTGAGACCTCGCCAATCAGATGTATTATCTAAAATATTGAAAACATCATTTACGTATGAAGCGAAAACTTCCTGATAAATTCTATTACAGAAAATCGTATCATTATCATCTACTACATATTTAAAACGGAAAATTGCATTTTATTCCGATTTTTTATAATATTGTGATAGGATATGCCACTATTAGTTGGGTAATGTTTGTTGGAACGGGTATTGTGTATACACAGCGTTCTACGTTTCTTAGTTATAGAGATAAAGGAAAAAGTAAAAAAAATAAGTGAACCTTATTATTAAATGTTAGCCTTTAAAAAAATTCTATTGAACAGATTTTGATCCAAGTAGCACAGTTACATAACTTTTCATGAATGGTTTTAGTATATAACATTTCATTATATGTTGCTTAGTTATAGAGGAATATGAACGCAATTATTAAAAATGCATCTACTGTAATCAGAGTACTGTAATGCATCCGACTGCAGAAACTCACATTATAAGAGAAAGCTCCAAAACTAGGTGAACCCGATTGCGAAAGATTACGTTTTATTTAAAGTTCCACTGAACGTATTTTAATTGGAATTGCACTATTAGGTAATATTTCAGGGATTGTTTCAATATTTAACATATCGTTCTACATTTTTAGTTACGGAGCTATGAGGAAAGTTTTCAGTGGAGTAGTTGTAAAAAAAGTAGGATAAAATCTACAGACAGAGGGTATATACTAGAGAGTATATGTGCTATAGCTATGGAGGGTGTGAAGAGTTTCTAAAAAATCCGGAAGTCTTCGGCGTATAGCCTACACTACATTCCTGAATGTTCTACACGTTAACGTGATTAGGAAAAATGTGTTTAACTATCTACTCCACATATAAAATACAAAGAGCAATTTCGGTCCGTTCACTTATAACTTGAGTTCTTTTGAATGGAGTTTGTGAAGACTTGCATTGTAAGTTGGATAAATTTTCAAGAACGAGTTTCGTATGTAACACATATTATCCTACGTTGCTTAGTTATAGAATTACGTGAGAAAGTTCTTTAATCAGAGAACCCTATTTGGAAAGATTAGCCTTTTTAAAAGGTTCTACTGAGTTAAGTTCGATGGAATTAGCACTGGTTGTTAGAAAACTTTTCAGGAAAGGTTTTAGAATATAACACGTATTGTTCAACGTTGCTTTGCTATAGAATTATACGTGCATGTTCTATATCTGGTGAACCCGATTATGAAAGATTTGTTTTATTAGAAGGTTCTACATAACGGATTTTGATGATATTTAAATTTTTAAATTTTCAGGGATGATTTTAATACGCTACATATTGTTCTCCCGTTCTTTTCCATATTTGATTGATGTAAATAATCAACTAAAATATTGCTTCTTAACAGTCCCAATTTTGTCTGAGAGATTAGAAGATATAAAACCATAATGGCGTTCATATTGTTTTCAGCAATGCGGAAGATCGTTGGAGATAAATGTATATATTGCTATAAAACACAAGATCAAATACACCGATATATTTAGTTTGATTAAAGTTTCGTTTGAAGAAACCGACCAGCGTAGCGGGCGAAGGCTGCTAGTATATTATAAATGAAATAACGTTATTTCGCGTAAAAAAGTATAAATGCGTGCTCATTAAATAATAAATGTACCCAGTTTAACTGCAATGCACAAATGCCTCTGTAACGTCATCCATATGAAATGCTTTTTTATAGTTTGATCCACAGTTCAGATTTTAAAGAAGTTTTACTATATATATATGTGTGTGTAGATGAATTCTAATATTCTATAGTGGTTATATATATATACATTGCTTCAAGTAGAAATCATTGGCAATCCTACAAGTGTTACATATTTATATTGCCCAGTACAAATTTATAATTTATATCCTCAGACAGATTTCTTAAAAAGTAATTTTAATAGGAAAAAATATATATTTGTATCACATACTTATTTCATAATTTCTCAACTAAAAAAATTAAAATTATTTCTCTTAGGAATACAAGTTGAATTATAATAAATACAAGTTAGAATTGAATGTCAATAATCAAATGTAATGTGATGTTGTTGTAATGATGTTTTTATAACAATGCTATGAGGAAATAGCTATATGACTAAAAAAACTAAAATCTTTAATAACGATTTTTACGCACAAATAACGCACAGAACGACAAAAAATGTCATACAATAATTTCGAGGATTCCTGGATCCCCTTCCTCAGTGAGAAAAAAAAATGTTCGAAGAACTCCTCGGTTACAGCCACGAGTACTGACTTATGGACTGATGAAAATGGCGGAAACAAGAGTTCATATATCCTAAAGAAATGACGTAATTGACCATAACTAACTGAAAAAGAGTCACTGCGCAAGATTCCTCCACACAGGTGAAAGAAAAATTTACCAAGGAGGAAGTATGTTTATGAATACAGTGAGATTCGTAAAATTCTAGATCAAAAACAGAGCTACATTTTTTTAATAATTTTAACTTCTGGATAATTAAATTGGTGATTGGAATTCCAACAATGTTTCACTATTGTAGATTTCTCTAATTCCTGCTTTCTTACGTAATTATGGTGTTCTTTCAGCATAATTCTAAGTGCACGCTTCGTCTGCCCAATATAAAAGAGGCCGCACTCACACAAAATTCTGTAAATGCCCTATATATTATGGTTGTCAATAGTATCTATAAGATTGGAGAAAGAAATTTTATTGGATGGAGAGAAAACAATTAAAAAAAAACCTATTGAGTATACGAGAAATTTGTGTATTGACTTTAGGAAAATAAGGTAAGAGAATAGCATTTTTAAATTCTTTATTTGCTGGAACAGGATCGGCGATTATCTGACGTTTAGATGAAATACGGTTAATGACATTCAAACTGAATCCACGATCGATGGCAACTCCTTTTATATAGTTAATTTAACTATTAAATAAATCAGAATTTGAACAAATTTTACGTGTAAAGAAAATAAGAGTATTGAAAGCCGAAAGTTTTTTATTTAGGGGATAACTGGACTTATAATGTGGGGGTAAACTTACAGCAAAAGTCTTTCTGTAAACTGTCGTGAAAAACTCACAATCATTACGAATTAGCAGGACATACATAAAAGTTAGAGGTTGTTGAGTTTCAATTTCAAAAGTAAACTGTATACATGGCTCAATTGAATTAAATAAATCAAGAACAGCGTTAATATAATGTTTAGACAAATCAAGCAAAGTAAAGGAATCATCTACATAAGGTGTATAAAATGGAAATTGTATTAATTTAAATAACTTATCTTCACAATAATGTATGTAAATATCACTCAAAACTGGGCTTCGGCAACTGATACAAATAGCAGCTGATGGCAACTGATATAAAAGCAGTTGCCATCCATCGTGAATTCAGTTTGAATGTCATTTACTATATTTTATCTAAACCTCAGATAATCACCGATCCTGTTCCAGCAAATGAAGAATTTAAAAACATTATTGTCTTACCTTATTTTCCTAAAATCAGTACACAAATTTCTCTTATTCTCAATAGCTTTAATTTTAAAGTTGGTTTCTCTGCAACCAATAAAATTGCTTTCTCCAATCTTAAAGATCCGATTGACGACCATAATACCTGGGTCATTTAAAGAATTTTTTGTGAGTGCGGCCTCCCTTACATTGGGTAGACGAAGCATGTACTTAGAATAAGGCTGAAAGAACACCAGAATTACGTAAGAAAGCAGGAATTTGAGAAATCTACAATAGCGAAACATTGTTGGAATGCCAACCACCGTTTTAATTATCCAAAAGCTAAAATTATTAAAAAATGAAACTCAATTTTTGATCTAGACTTTTACGAAGCTCACTATATTCATAAACATACTTCCACCTTGGTAAATGACATGACCAGCACCCCTTTTCTTTCAGCTGTGTGGCGGGATCCTGCGCAGTGACTCTTTTCCAGTTAGTTCTGGTAAATTAATTCATTTCTTTAGGATATATAAATTCTTGTTTCCACCATTTCAATCAGTCCATAAGCCAGTAAACGGGGCTATAACCGAGAGGTTCTTCGAAACCATTTTAATTCTTTTTTTTCACTGAAGATGGGGATCTAGGAATCATTGTAACGATCGTATAGGATTTTTTTTCTCGTTCTGAACGTAATTTGTGCCTAAAATTCGCTGTTAAATGTTCTAGCTTTTTTATTACTATTCGCACAAAGTTTCATTTATGCTTATAGCTATATGTACGTTGTATATACGTTGTACGCATATATAACATACATCTAATTGTCTTAATACTTAAGACAAATCACATACATATTGTGTAAAAATTAACAATTAGCATCGGTATTCTTAATGCGTTTTGGATTTTTGTATCAAATTATTATTAATTTTCCTTTGATTAAATGAAAAAATACACATCATATTTAAAAATAAAAGATTTACGATCTATTATTCACAGTAAAAAAAAAAAAAAAAAAAAAAAAAAAAAAAAAAAAAAAAATACAAAAATGCACTCTATACATGAAATCTAAATTTTATTCTTCAGCTTCTTATTTTCAACACCCCCGAACCACCCCCTTTACCAAAGATAAATGTGAATTTAGCAAAAAACTTTTCTGAAAGGATTTCTTTCTCAAATTTTAAGAATATAAAATACATAAATTCTCCAAGTAAAATGCACTAAAAAGGAGAAAAAAAAATATTTATTTTTCTGAGGAATGTGGAACTGTTCACAAAAAAGAAAGAAGGTTCTTTACTCTTTTTTTTCATGTAAGGTATCAATTTTCTGCCATTCTTTTTTAAATAACACAATTCCACATGCAAAAAATTTTGCAATTTTTATTTTCTTTTCTGTTGGTGCTTGAACATATTGATAATTTAAAACATCTTATGAATTTCAGAATTTCTTTAAAATATATTTCATGAAAGATTTTTTTATACAGAAAGCTTTAATATTTATAGATAAATACCCACCATATATACATATAGATTCCACGTATGACAGTTATGAGGCGGATATGAAATTCGTTGCTTGCGCTGCACACACAAAATAATAGTAATAATAATAATAATAATTATATTGATAATGAAGATGATGATATTATACATATACTATGGGGATCCGCCCCCTACAAGCTACGCTCGCCAACCCCCGTTCAGACACCGCAGAATCCGAAAACCCGCTAATCTGATGGGTTATAAGATATTAGAGAAGATTGAACTATACTGAAAAAAGCCGTGCAGATCTCCCTGTAAACGGGTTCCCATTCAATTCCCTTTGATTGCAAAAATTTAAGGGCGAATCAGTTGCTATTAAGTCAACCAATGGTTGCTTTCGTTTTTGATTAAAGAAGATCAGTTAAACATTTGAAAAGAAGCTAAAAAAATAAATTGAGTATACAGCCTTTGTCTCCCGGTATTTTAAAACAATCTCTATAACAATAGCCTAAGACATGTGACTAACCCATTAATAAAGACGCTTGTAGTTACCGTTGCCAAAATCCGAAAGCTGAATGTGGATTTTTGATTTATACATTACCGTGTCAAACTGGTTTTAGATTGCTACAATGAAATTTCACGCAATAGAAGGAGAAAGCAAAACATCCATTTAAATGTATACCAGGTCTCAGGAGGATTATACAATACATCACTTGAAAGCAAATAGGTAGATTACTTAAAAAACCGAGTAATTTTAGTCTGTTTTTGCACTGTGTATGCTCGTGCATTATACATGTTATCTAATTGTTTATGAAGTAAATAGGCTTCCGGGTGATATTCAGCCGCATAGTTCAACAGGTCTTGAATCCCTTGGCCATATTGTTTGAAGGTAATCGTACTTCTTGTTCCTTCGGTATTTTCTGGTTCAACTTCTTCTTCACCGTCCTCTTCCTCTTCAACGATGTTGTTGTCGCAAACCGGAAGGCTTCCATCGGCTTCGAGATAAGCTCCAGGTTCAATTTCAGTATGAAGCTCCTGAAGAATTAACCCCAAATCTCTCACAACTGTTGCTTCTTCT
This sequence comes from Maratus speciosus, assembly GCA_963932465.1. Lineage (NCBI taxonomy): Eukaryota > Metazoa > Arthropoda > Arachnida > Araneae > Salticidae > Maratus > Maratus speciosus. The sequence continues at coordinate 418,637,954 of OZ010795.1, forward strand.
CACAACTGTCTTCTATTCTTATATTCTCATTCTCACATGGAAATCCATCTTTGTAGAAGCATCTTTGGATGGTGTAGGGGGTTACTTCATTCCAAGCCATTGATATCCAATGGACAGCATCCATGACATTGACCTTCTTCGTTAGTTTGGTTGCCGAATTTGTCTCTTCCATTACCAGGGACAATTTCTTTAAAAAATGGATTCTGTAGTGAGCTTTAAATTTCTTGAATACAGAAGTACAGTTCGGTGGCAGGAACTTGAGGCTCACATTGCTCAGATGCATGTTTGTATGTGATTTGGCATTATCAACAAAAAGAAGAATTTTTCTTCCTTCTCTCTTCATCTCGTTAATGCCTTCCAACCATTGGGAGAAAATGGGGATTGTCACCCAGGCTTTTCGATTTGATTTATAGTGCACTGGTAATGATGCGATATTCACATTTTTGAAGCATCGTGGTTTTTCACTTTTTCCGATCACAAGTGGTTCGAGCTTCTCACCCGTAAAACTGGCACAGAGCATGACGGTAAGTCTTTCTTTCGACATTTTCCCGCCCACGCATTTTTCGCTTCTTTGTGCTAGGATTTTATTTGGACGAGCTCTAAAAAACAAGCCGGTTTCGTCGGCATTGAAAATGTCAGTGGAGCCGAAATCCTTCGTTATTTCCGGAAGTTTTCTTTTCCATTCCTCAACAGTCTCGATATTTACGTCTGCAGCTTTACCGTTGATTATTTTGAATTCGATGTTATGCCGACTTTTAAAGCGAGTCAACCACCCTTCCGATGCCTTGAATTCCGTAATTTACTCCTCTTCTCCAAATCTAGCGCAATCTGCTTTAGCAGGGGTCCAGTGACAAGAAGATTCTTCGTTCTCATTTGGCAAAAAAACTTCCAGACATGATTGTTTATGTTCTCATTCCCTGTTTTCTTTTCTGAAATTCTGCACTTTGAGGAAGGTACATTTGCTTCAAAAGCGGGTGTAATTTCTTCCTCTTTCTTACTGATGGTATTGACTTGGCCTACTGAAATTCCAAACTCAGATGCAATTTTCCTTTGACTTATTTTTGATTTTAATTTTTGAACAATATCATATTTTTCCTGAAGCTTCAGTTCTTTCCGTTTTTTCATTTTCATACTTATTTCTGACATATCTGTGACGATAGAAAAATGACAAAAATTTTTTACCTTTGCTGGACAAAAAACAAAGAAAGAAACAGAAGCGATAATGTGCGGAAAACAAACAATTATCCTTTTTGTACACTCCTTCTAACACCTGTTGTCTCTTTGCTGCCAGTGGGAGGCTAGACATTTCTGTTGCGTAATCTTTCTATTTTTATCTCAGATCGGGAGAGGAGGAATCACGTGATATTTTACATTATTTTTTCTTGTATCTCTTTGGATAAAAATTGATTGAATTGTTAATTTTATTTTTGGTTATCATGATATACATTTTGAGAAATGTCAATAGTAGTTTTATATCTGGACATTTTTCTTTATTAAAAATATAAGAATGTTAGTGGATATGTAGAACCCGTACGGTAAAAGCTTACCTTTTAAAAAATATTCTTTCGATTTCTTCTTTCTTTGTTATAATAAATGTTTTATTTGTTTTCTTAATTGAAGATTTTAATCTGAATTATTCAAATTGCAGCATCGGATAGATGCTTAAAATCTAACAATGATTTTGTCTATTTTAAAATCGAGTTCATTGAATATTTTATTCTGCTGCAACGACATATTTCCTGAATTTCCATTATGGGGGAATTCCCTGAATTCTGATTGCAAACATATGTTCAGTTTAGAGAGAGGTAGGATAAATTTGGGATCAAAAGTAGCGTTCATAACAGCGGGGTGTTCAGATTAGAGGGTGTTCAGAATACAGAGAGTTCATCTTTTGTTAAGTCTATGGAGTTTCGCCGGGGTCGTTGGAATGTGTTCATAATACAGGGGTGTTCACATTAGAGAGTGTTCAGATAGAGAGAGTCCACTGTATATATATATATATATATATCTGACTTATGTCACACTCTAACTCTCGTAATTATCAACCGATTTCGATGTAATTCGGTGTGTACATAGTACATACCAATGTCTCGACCGAGTTCGTTGGCCAGCTTCATCCACCGTTTTGTTTCAAAATGGCGGCCATCTAAATTTTTTAAAAAAATTTAAAACTTGAAATGTGGTACCAAAAAATTGAAAATGGAAATATATTTTTTTCTTATGTATTTGACCTTTATACAAAGATTCTGGAGCAGTTTTTGTTTCGTCTATATCTTAAACAATGGCTGAGTTATATCATTTTGAATTTCTAGCGTGGCTGGCATTTTGAAACGTCCTGAATTTTGTCACGCGATAAAAGGCGTATTTATGAACCGATTTGGATGTAACTTCGTTTATACATAGTACATACCAATCTCTCCACCGGGTTCGTTGGCCAGCTTCATCCGCCATCTTGTTTAAAAATGGCGGCCATTTAAATTTTTAAGAAATTTTAAATTTGAAATGTGGTACCAAAAAATTGAAAATTAAAAACATATTTTCTTCTTATGCGTTTGACATTGATAAAAAGATTTGGGAGCAGTTTTTGTTTCGTCTATATCTTAAGAAATGGCTGAGTTATAGCATTTTGAATTTCTAGCATGGCTGGCATTTTGAAACGTCCTGATTTTTGTCACATACTAACAGGCGTATTTATGAACCGATTTGGATGTACCTTGGTGTGTACATAGTACATACAAATATCTCGACCGAGTTCGTTGGCCAGCTTCATCCGCCATATTGTTTCAAAATGGCTGCCATTTAAAAAAATTAAAAAATAATAATAAAATGAGATACCCAAAAATTTAAAAATGAAAAGATTTTTTTTCGTATGTGTTTGACCTTAATACAAAGATTCCGGAACAGTTTTTGTTTCGTCTATATCTAAAAAAATGGCTGAGTAATAGCATTTTGAATTTCTATTGTGGCTGACATTTTAAAACGACCTGATTTTTTGTGACGCGATAACAGGCGTATTTATGAACCGATTTGGATGTAACTTCGTCTGTACATAGTACATACTAATGTCTCGACCGAGTTCGTTGGCCAGCTTCATCTGCTATCTTGTTTCAAAATGGTTGCCATTTAAAAATAAATTAAATTTCAAATTTAAAATGAGGTATTAAAAAAATGCAAAATGAAAAAGGTTTGTTTTATGTGTTTGGCCTTGATACAAAGATTCCGGAGCAGTTTTTGTTTCTGAAAATTTGTTCTTTTGTTTATATCTTAAAAAATGTTTGAATTATAGCACTTTGAATTTCCAGCATGGCTAACATTTTGAAACAATCTTGTATTTGTCACGCGATAACACACGTATTCGCCTATTTCGATGTAAGAAGGCATGTGGATAGTATACATCAATACCTCGACCAAGTTCGCTGGTCAGATTCATCAGCCATCTTGTTTCAAAATGGCGGCCATTAAATAAAAAAAAAGTCCTTCCGGCCAGTGCCGGGAGGAAGAGGTAGCTTTCATAATCCTTATTTAAAAAAAGCCAACTTATATCATGCAAACACACGAAGCTCAATTTAGTGGAAACCGAATATAGGAGATTCAATACTAATTTTTATCAATATAATGAATCAGAATTTCGCGAAATTAGTCAGATTTATCCAAGCTGCTTTTCTTTAAAGTAACTTATATTTGGCTACCAAATTCGGCAATTTCTTAAAGTGCCTGTCATTTTAAGATAACATGGTGGATGAGGCTAAGCAGTGAACTTGGTCGAGACCTTAGTAATTGCTGTGCACATGCTCACTCACATCGGAATCGGTTAATATATAGGGGTGCTGTCGCATGCAAAAAATCAGAGTTTTCAAAATGTCACCCACAATAGAAATTGAAACTGCTATATCTGAGCCATTTTTTAAGATAAAGACAAACAAAAATTGCTCCTGAATCCTTATATCAAGATCAAATACTTAAGAAAGAAACCTTTTTCAATTTCTAATTTTTTTGCACCTCACTTTAAATATATATATATTTTTTAATTTAATGGCCGCCATTTTGAAACAAGATGGCTGATGAATCTGGCCAGAGAACTTGGTCGAGGTGTTGATGTATACTATCCACATGCCTTCTTACATCGAAATAGGCCAATACGTGTGTTATCGCGTGACAAATACAAGATCGTTTCAAAATGTTAGCCATGCTAGAAATTCAAAGTGCTATAAATCAACCATTTTTTAAGATATCAACAAAAGAACAAATTTTCAGAAACAAAAACTGCTACGGAATCTTTGTATCAAAGCCAAACACATAAAAAAAATCTTTTTCATTTTCCAATTTTTTAATACCTCATTTTGAATTTTAAATTTAATTTTTTAAATGGCAACCCTTTTGAATCAAGATGGCGAATGAAGCTGGCCAACGAACTCGGTCGAGACATTGGTGTGTACTATGTACAGACCAAGTTACATCCAAATAGGTTCATAAATACGCCTGTTATCGCGTGACAAAAATCAGGTCGTTTTAAAATGTCAGCCACAAGAGAAATTCAAAATGCTATTACTCAGCCATTTTTTTTTAGATATAGACGAAAGAAAAACTGTTCCGGAATCTTTGTATTAAGGTCAAACACATACAAAACAAATCTTTTTCATTTTCCAATTTTTTGGTATCTCATTTAAATTTTTTTTTTTAATTTTTTTAAATGGCCGCCATTTTGAAACAAGATGGCGGATGAAGCTGGCCAACGAACTCGGTCGAGATATTTGTATGTACTATGTACACCCCAAGGTACATCCAAGTCGGTTCATAAATACGCCCGTTATTACGTGAGAAAAATCAGGACGTTTCAAAATGTCAGCTACGCTAGAAATTCAAAATGCTATAACTCAGCCATTTCTTAAGATATAGACGAAACAAAAACTGCTCCCGAATCTTTTTATCAAGGTCAAACACATAAGAAGAAAATATTTTTTCAATTTTCAATTTTTGGTACCACATTTCAAATTTAAATTTTTCTTAAAAATTTAAATGGCCGCCATTTTTAAACAAGATGGCGGTTGAAGCTGGCTAACGAACCCGATCGAGACATTGGTATGTACTATGCATAAACGAAGTTACATCCAAATCGGTTCATAAATACGCCTTTTATCACGTGACAAAATTCAGGACGTTTCAAAATGTCAGCCGCGCTAGAAATTCAAAATGCTATAACTCAGCCATTTTTTAAGATATAGACGAAACAAAAACTGCTCCGAAATCTTTGTATAAAGGTCAAATACATAAGAAAAAAATATTTTTCCATTTTCAATTTTTTGGTACCACATTTCAAATTTTAAATTAAAAAAAAATTTTAAATGGCCGCCATTTTGAAACAAAATGGCGGATGAAGCTGGCCAACGAACTCGGTCGAGAGATTGGTATGTACTATGTACACACCGAATTACATCCAAATCGGTTCATAAATACGCCTTTTATCGCGTGACAAAATTCAGGACGTTTCAAAATGTCAGCCACGCTAGAAATTCAAAATGCTATAACTCAGCCATTTTTTAAGATATAGACGAAACAAAAACTGCTCCGGAATCTTTGTATAAAGGTCAAATACATAAGAAAAAAATATTTTTCCATTTTTAATTTTTTGTTACCACATTTCAAGTTTTAAATTTTTTTAAAAATTGTAAATGGCCGCCATTTTGAAACAAAACGGCGGATGAAGCTGGCCAACGAACTCGGTCGAGACATTGGTATGTACTATGTACACACCGAATTACATCGAAATCGGTTCATAATTACGGGAGTTACAGTGTGACATAGGTCAGATATATATATATATATATATATATCAATTTTGAACGGAGGGTGGTTTCGGGGTCTGGGGGTCATGATCGATGAAAATATACCAAAATTTTTTGAAATCGCTTTCCTCCGAACGGCTGCAATAGGTAGCTTTTTTGTAAAGAAAGCTACCTAATATATATATTTAAAGTGAGGTGCAAAAAAATTAGAAATTGAAAAAGGTTTCTTTCTTAAGTATTTGACCTTGATATAAGGATTCAGGAGCATTTTTTGTTTGTCTTTACTACCTTATTAACTAACACATTATGAATATTATATTTTGATTACATTCAAGCATGCGCAGTGAATCGCTATTTAGTAAATGTGCTCATTTTTAATATTTTTTAATTATGATTACAGGGTAGGGGAGGTAGGAGAGGGTTGATACATTGACAATTTTTCTCAACAAATGGCATTAATAGCCATTCTAACACATGTGAAGGCTTCTTTTATTTGCCGAAGCCATCATTAGCTGGACTAATCAGTGAAGAACTGTCAACTTTTCTTTTCTTTTAATTTTGAAGGTTTTTGGAATGTCTATGTAAACTTTTTCACTGACTGATTTTCTGTCATAACTCTTATTATTGTGAAGATAATATCTTGTAATTTATTTCCTTTATAAAGCACATTGTTAGGATTAGTTTTACTAGAAAGTAGATTACCATTTTGCAACTGCATTTGTACAAAGTGATTGAAAATCCAATAAGGCATACACTGTAAAAAAAAAATCTGTAAAGTTACTAAAATATTTCTAGGAAACTGGGATTCCAGGAACTTTTTATGTAACGGCAACAGCAAAAATTTCTGTAACAGCATCTGTTACAGGAATTTTTCTTGTTGCCGTTACATAAAAAGTTCCTGGAATCCCAGTTTCCTAGAAAAATTTTAGTAACTTTACAAAAATTTTTTTACAGTGTAATAGGGAGAAATGATACATTAGTACTGGGGGAAAATGATACACTTGTATATTTGAAATTTAATAGGTTTTTTTTTTTTTTTTTTGAGTTTGCAAACTAATATAGGACTGTAATATTCATTATTGTTTAACAGCAAGAGCTACTGGAATCGGCAAGGAAGAACAAATAGACTATCCATAGATATTATGTAGTTTATATAGAAAAGCAGTAGGATGATAGATGGTTAGTTCGCTTTGCTCGCCATGTAGAAGGGAAAAAAGTTTAAATGGTTTGAAAGGGAAAATATTTCTATAATTTACGAAGGGCAAATTGAAAAAAAAAGTTAAATCTACCCGATTTTATTATCAAAATGATAGAGTTATTAGTTTTTCTTTTAACCATTTCAGGGGTGGTTGTATGTTTATGGAAACATTTAATTTTAATTCCCAAACGCCATAATGGCACCAGCATTTTAGTAAATTTTTTTTTCGTTTAGTATGAAAGTGAAATATATCCTTTTTTCTTATTTCTAATTAAATTTGTTGGTAAATTCCGGTGCCATTCATTTATTCAACACTTTAGCATTGAAAATTCTTTGCCCCTGAAAGGGTTAAAGGAATCTTCAATGTGCTAAATTTATATTAAATTGTTTGCAAATCAGCAATGTTTACTTCATTTTCCCTTGCAGGGGGATTTTTCATTATTTATTTTCTAAAAACTGTGTTAATGGGATTGTTTAAATAATAGCAATAGTTTAAATCTTTTTGTGAAAAATATTTCTGAAACAAAAATATGTCAATGACATTTCGTTTCAAATTTTACTTAAATATTTCTAGATTTATCATAAAAAATTGTATGACGCATAAATTGAATTGTATGCATTTTTTTTTTCCAATTTACAGAACAATTTATCAGACCTCTCTTGCTAGTGTATCAATCCTCCCCAGTAATGGGGAGATTTGATACGGTAGTAACCATTCAAAGTAATTGGGATACATTTTTTGAATGACTATTTTTTAAGTTCACAAAATTATTAATAAATGAATAAAAGGTCACTTTATAAGAAAACATGAAAAATGTGTTTAAAAATTGCTTTCTAAGGGTTGTAAAAAATTAGTAAAAAAAAAAAGTGTATCATACCTCCCCTATTATGTAAAATGTTGTTTGTCATATTTTCTGAAAATAAATTAAGAACTCTAGAAATTATAATAAAAACCCCATTGGGGACCGTCAATAAATTGAAAAAGAAGGAATATACGTTGGATAACCCTGTTAAGGCTAATGTATCAAAAGCGTTCAAACTGTATATTATGATTATGTGGCTTATTGTAATGATTTGAGTTCATTTTTATGAGGATAGCATGTATACTCGAACAAAAATCCAGGTTTTCATCAAAACAGTCTCAAATTTTGCCACGTTTTTTGCTTATAATTTGCAGAGATAATGTAAAATAAAGTTCTTTTCAAAAAACATGACAAACAACATTGTACAAAATACCCTGCAATCAAAATTAAAATATAGTAAAAATTGTATGAAAAATGAGCACGTTTATTAAATAATGTTTCATTGCGCATGTCCAAATGCAATCCAAATGTGAATAATGTGTTAGCTAAATGTATAGAGCAACTTTTGTAAAAGTCTCAAAAACATAGCTTGAAAATTCTGAAAATTATCGTTGATGGAATAAGCTCAAAATCCATTGTTCCCAAAATGAAGAAAAAAGATGAGGGGCTGTATCCATATATCCATTGATTAGTACCAATATAGTAGACACAATATTGCATGCAATACTGTATTTGGATACATCCCCTCATCTGTTTGCTTCCTTTAGGCAATAACAGATTTTGAGCTCATTCTATCAAGGATATTTTTCAGACTTTTCCTAAAATGTTTCTGAGACTTTCACAAAACTTGCTCTATACATTTAGCTAACACATTAGGCAAATTATATTTTGATTACATTCGAGCATGCGCAGTGAATCGCTATTTAGTAAAAATGCTCATTTTTCATACATTTTTCAATATTTTTTAATTATGATTTCAGGGTATTATGTACAATATTGATTGTCATATTTTCTGAAAATAACTTTTTTTTATATTAAGAACTCTAGAAATTATAATAAAAAAAACGTAGCAAAGCTTGGTACTCTTTTCCTAAAAACTATGATTTATCTACGTGTATACAGGCTATCCTCATAAAAACGAACAGAGCTTATTAAAATAAGGCACTTAATCATAATATGCAGTTTGAAGGCTTTTGATTCATTAGTTTTTACAGGGCTATCCAAAAGATATTCGTTATTATTCAATTTGTTGACGGTTCCATATAGGGTTTCGGGAAAATATTCTGACTTAAATGTACGATCTGTACTATTCTATTTACACACCTGGAGTTCCAGTATAATTACTCATGTAGTTTTCTAGATATTTAACAAAGCGTTTAGAATCGCAAGTGGCCGGTCACCTTTGGCCATATAGTGTATATGTATATATCTTGATGGTAGGTACATATTTATTTAGTTGTAAAAGCAAATGTATAAATTATATTCTGTGAAGATTTGTTTAGGAATAACAAACTTAAAAAAAATGTTTAAGATAAAATTCTTCAGTACAAAAATTTCAGTTATAAAAAATTATTTAGTTAAGTGATTTTCAAAATATCTGCAATTCTTGATTGTGATATAACAAAAAACATATGTAGAAACTATTAAACTATGTTGATAATTTTTGTTAAGGTTACTTAGAAGAAGTTTAAACAATACGCATAACAACAGCGTAAAGAATAATTTTAAAGCAATAAAAAAATAATAAAATGTAATTCTAAGGAAATGCATGCATTTAAAACAATGGTTAATATTAGTCTTTGTGTAACCCATATTTTAGTTCATGCCATCGTAATTTTCACTTTTTAATATTATATAAATGAAAAGAAATTATCTCAGTTCAGAAATTTCAAATGTGTCCTTATGAAAATTAACAAAAACCTGCACAAATACGCATTTGTTCAGCTACATAGTTTAAAATATATTTCAGCATTTTTTTACACGTAAAATTCAGTTTAAAAAATCGACAGAATCGTAGTGAATTTGTATTTTTGTTTTTGAAAATATCATGGAAGATGTGCAAAATATAAGAGAAAAAATGCAAAACTAAAATTTGCCGTAACTAAAAAAAAAAATCCTTTTCAAAAACATTGAATATTTATTCACATTTAAGAGTAGGGATAAAGTACTTTGAAAATTTTAATATTTATTGTAATTGTGATTCCAAAAATATGCATTACGTACATAGATACATTTGGAATTCTTTAGTTTAATGCTATTATTAGCAGTGTAAAGAGTGTGCTTTACAATTATCGAACTATTAGGACCGTATTCACTTATCAATGTTTAATAATAATGATATTCAATCATTTTATTTAAAAAAAAAAAAAAATGCATAGCATTTTATAATTACAAAAGAAAAAAAATATTTTGTCATCCAAAAACTACTGATATTACTACCTATAAGAAATACTAGTTTTGTTATTCGTAAAAAGGGATAATAAAAATCCATGTATATTTACTCCATAAAATTATTACACGATGTTTTACATCAAGCTTTTATAAATTATTGATAAGACACAAAGCTTCTTTTTCCAGTAATAGAAAAAACAAAACATAGTTTTATTTGAAACGTGATGTTTATTTAGTTACTGTTTATAAATGTGATATTATTGAATATACAAGCAGAAACTTAACGCTTCTTTGTATTTATTGTCCTTTTCAAAACTTCAAAAGAAACAGTTTTTTAAAACATAGATTACGAATAATACTAAATATGAAATAAAAAATGGAAAAAAAACAAAATAAATAAAAAAATGCACATCCAAATAATATATTTTCGTTAAAAAAAGATAAATATTTAACGAAACAATAAAATTTAAAAATATTTTTACAGGCTTGCAAACTTATTACAGATGTTGCAATTATCATCATGCATTTGTGAGACTCTCAAGCTAAGTTAATCTTCTTCTGAAGTATATCTTGACACTGAAGTATAAACAGTTGATTGGTCCAGTTAAATATTTTTACTTCATATTATATAGGAGATAGCTTTTTGAAAACAAATATGTTTTATATAAAGTATGAATGCTGTAAGTTATATATTAAAATTGTACTTTTTAAAATTTTTGAATGCCTTCATAAAAGTTTGGAGGGATTGTTTTTGTTAAAAATGAACGTTATTCATAAAACGTATTGTCATACAAAAAGTTATAGTCTAAAGAATGACGCCGTAATTTATCGCGTTAAAATGGTATGGTCGCCTTGCATATCTGGAACAAATACAAAAGTCAAGTTTACTTTTAGAATGTGCTTTAAAAACGTTTTCATTTATTTCTGCTATCTACCAACACATCCTTTACTATATTTTTTTTCTTACAATTCTCAAAAGATGACGATAATGAGTTAATTTTTCATGCCATTCTTTTAATCATCATTCGAACATTTTTGCTTCCGTAATACTAAAATAAACTTCGTAAATTTTGTCAAACTGAAAAGGCTCAAGATGTCTAAAAATAGTGTTTTAACAAAAGTAATTAGACGCATTATTAGTTTTCTTTACAATTTTGCATTAGAAATTGGAAAATATATAAGAATTTTAGTCTCGATATTCCTTAAATTATTCTATTATTCGGTATAATCAATATTTCTCTCCTTTAATATTATGTCTATGATTTATTCCTATTTAAGTTTTCCTTAATGTAAAACGCGTAGAGCAATAATATTTTATCACAAAACTTTAATTTATAGCTTGAGAGTCCTTCATAAATTTTATAAGCTACCGTATCTATCCTATTCTGAGTAAAATTAATTCTTATGTTCGAATGTTTTCAAAAGCCATTTTCTTTTATTTCTTAATTTTCATTCTACGAAGCATCTTTCTTACTATTGACGTTTCACCATAAAAAACTTCCGATCTTAAAACTCAAATTCTTTTTATCTTATGCCTTGACCTCTCTCCTGCCTTGTTCTAGAAAAGCGTTTGAGAGCTGCCACCTTTTTCATTCGTTCGTTTCACGTGCTACGTAATGAATGTATCTTTTAGCCATCTTAGCAAAACCATTCTGCACGATTTCGGAACACATATTTAATAGATTTTCACAGAATTTTGCCTGTTTGAACTTTAACTAAAAGCTATCTGGTGTTTTCTGACTTCATAAAACATGAGGATTGCGTAACCAATATATTTTGAATGTCAGCGTGCTGCGTCGCAGATGTACTGTTATCATTTTTTTTTTTTTAAATGTTCATTTTTGATTATTACACCGTATTACTTTGGAGAAATGTTCAGTGGGATCCGTACCTACCACGTAGATACTTTCATTGTATAACTTTTCTGCATGCAATATGTTGTTTTGACTATTTCTCATTATAAAATATAATACACTGTATGTTAGGGGTGCACAACCTTTTTAAGAGAAGGGCCACTTACAAAAATGTTTGGGTTGTCGAGGGCCACATCAGTAACACAGAGAAAATTCTATATCGGAGAGATGGAAGAGGTTGAATAACTCTTTATTCTTGATGAATAATTATTTTTTGTCTATAATAAAAATAAGCAAACAGAAATAAATAATTGTATATAGGAATGCAGGGCTTTTTCGCATCTGTATGAATAACCATTCAACACTTTATGAAGACTAACGGTTCCTTCTTGGCAAATTTTAACTTGAAGAAAAAAATTACACATAATTTCTAAATAATTGAACGTTGTTGAAAATTATATAAAAAAAAAAGTTATTGAAGAATAATTTCATTTAAAATAAAAGAAAACTTACTTTTGAAATAACAAGGCATGATGGACTAATTATGCTATTTTTTCTGGGGGCTATTAACAAAACTCGATTTTTTTTCTTTTGTCATTCAAGTGCGACTGATTGACGAATTTCGCGATTTTTTTATCAACGAATGATTGACAGATTTTGCGGTAATTTTCCATTGCCGATTGACAAAATATGCCATCTTTTCAAACAACCAATTTGCAATACCTGTGTTAAATTGACGCAATTCACGATTTTTTTCAGCGATAAATTTTCGAATTTCACGGGGTTTTTTTCCACAGCGGATCAACAAAAATTACGATTTTTTCCGCCACTGATCGAATTATTTCGCGAATTTTTTTATTCTGCGATCGATCTTCGAAATTTGCAAGTTTTTTCCATGAACGATTGATAAAATTCGCGATTTTTTTTGAGTGATTGGCGAATTTTGCGATATTTTCGACGAAACGTGATTTTTCCTGATATACATTGATATTATTTGCGATTTTTTTCGCGCAATAAATTGGCAAAAATCGCGATTTCTTTTACGCTCACAATCGATGAAATCAATCGGATTTCTATTTCATGATATTTTTAGGGACCGACACACAAATTTTGTAATTTTTTCCATGAGCTATTCACGAAATTCGCGAATGTTTTGGGAAAATTCACGATTTTTTTTCACGATCGATTGACAAATTTTGCAATATTTTTGCGACCGATTGACAAAATTTGTAATTTTTTCTATCAATTGTCAAAAATCTTGATTTTTTTTCGCGACAGATTTTCAAAATCGCAATTTTTCCCCAGTCGATCAACAAAATTTGCAATTTTTTTACCGCATCGACAAAATTCGCGATTTTACTGTGCCCGATTAACAAAATTCGTGATTGTAAACTGACTCTGATAAAATTTGTAATTTTTCCCGCGGCGAATTGACGAAATTTGCGATTTTTTCCTACAATAAGCTGGCAAAACTCGCTATTTTTCCGCTAGCCGAACAAGAAAGTTTGCAATTTTTACGCAGCTCCTCGACAAAATTCGCGATTTTTCCGCGTCCAATCATCGACATCCGCAATTCTTAACTGACTCTGAAGAAATTTGTAATTTTTACGGGATAAATTGATAAAATTCGACGTTTTTTCTCGCGATAAACTGGCGAAACTGACGATTTTTTCGCAGCCGGTCAACAAAATTTGCAATTCTTCCATACCTCTTCGACAACATTCGCGATTTTACCTGTCGCGATCAGCAAAATTCGAAAATTTTCCGCGGCAGGTAAACGAAATTTGCGATTATTAACTGACTGTGACGAAATTCGTAATTTTTCCCGAGGCAAATTGACAAAATTCCGATTTTTTCTCACGATCAACTAACAAAAGTCGCGATTTATCAGCAACCGACCAAAGATTACTTAATCGACCAAATACGCGATTTTTAACGCGTCCGATCAACGAAATTCACGATTTTTAACTGACTGACGAAATTTGTAATTTTTTCAGTGGCAAATTGTCGAAATTCGCGATTTTTTCTCGCCATAAACTGACAAAACTCGAGATTTTTTCCCAATTGATCCATGAAATTTCAGATTTTTCTGCGACTCATCAATAAATTTCGCGATTTTTCCGAACTCGATCAACGAAAGTTGCGATTCATAATTGGCTCTAATGAAATTTGCAATTCCTTCCCGGGGCAAATTGACGAAATTCGCGATTTTTTCCTGCGACATATGGACAAAAAAATTGCAATTTTTCCAGTTATAAATTGACGAAATTGTGTAAAAAAAACCGAAGAAATTATATAAATTGTGATCGCGGGCCACAAGTTAATCCATGGCGGGCCACTTTTGGCCCGCGGGCCACAGGTTGTGCATCCCTACTCTATGTGATATTTTTGATTTAGTATTCTATCAAATCAACTTGATAAGCTGAAACCTTAAATGTATATAATTTACACCATTACACTTTTAAAGAGAACTGTTTTTTACGTGCCTAATATTATTTGAAGAAGGATTATTATATAAACTACACTAAGAAATGTTTAAAAAGTCTTCGTAAAAACATTAAGGCTAAATATATATTTTTTAAGTTAATTAAACTTTAATATTTTTAACTGTCATCACAATAAGCTTTAACCCGTGTAATTTTTTTTATAAATGGGCAGTAAGAAAAAAATCACTGTAATCAACTCATTTCGATTTTTTTATCTTTTTTTTTTTTTTTTTTTTTTTTTTTTTTTGAGAAATAAAAGTTTATAGTTAACGAAGAATTGGATGACGCAAACATGTTGAAACTTGCTTTAAATTTTTATCTTATTTAGCTAAATATGCATTGTAAATTACAAATGTACTTAGAAAATTTTGTAAGTAAGTGTATGTAAAAGAAACAATCATACTATTAATTTTTTTAATCCTCGTACACAATAGAATACTAGAAATGTATATTATAGAAAATCTAAAACAACTTAGTACTGTCTTTAAACAATAGAAATGGTCCTTGTGCCGCAGCAAATTATTATAAAAACTGAATAATTGGTGGTAATTGAAAATGAGCCGTTTTAATTAGGATCATATTTGAAAAATGAAATATATTTTGAAAGAAAAGGGAATTAGAGGAGATAATACATATACTGTGGAACATGGGCAAGTGATAATTGAACCTATCCAAGAACTGAAAAATATTCACAAAAGCCTTATTACAAGAAATCAGTAATAAAGGATGTATCAGAATTAATCGTGCAAATTAAGTAGGGAGATAGAAAATAGCAAAAGAAAACAATCTCACATAGGCATATATCGGTTAAAAAAAGACGACTTTGTAGAGGATGCTGTATATTCAAAAAGTATGATCACGTGTAAAGCTGTGTAACAAGTCCAGATGGTCGTCGTTCGAAAAGGTGACTTTTGAGAAGTAATATGAATCATTATTCGTTAAATGAATATACAGATACCCAATTAACTTATGGTGAAATAGGGAAAGAGGTCGGAGAACTCAGCAAATGTATGCAGAACGCTACACCAAACAGCGCAAACCGCAGCCACATTTTTTTTCACGTGTTCATCAACAACTGAAAATTAATGCAAACCTTCCTCTTTCGGTATCCGCTTCACTGTTGAGTGCGAAACACGGAACCGGCAAGCTAAAAATTGGTTGTTCTTCGACAACTCAGCTTTCTCGATTGAAACTATCTTGTGTCGATCAGGTGCATCTTCCATCATGAAAGGAGCTGGTATCTTATCCAGTTTCGCAAAATTGTTGAGGAATACCTGCGAACATTTTAACCCGAGGATTGCGTCCATTGGGATAGCGATCTGCACACATTTTCGCAACTCAACGACCTCTTTCATCTGCCACACCGTAAGTTAGATACATATCTGCATATACATTTAAAGCATATGATTCATGTTACTTCTGCAAACTCACCTTGTTGAATGACGACATACATCTTTGTATGTGATCAGAAGATGTGGAAGCGCAGCACTCCTACATACGTTCATTTATGCAGGTACTTTGCTAGGGGAGACTGCCTTCTATTGCTATGTTTTGCCTCCACACCAAATTTTAATGATCAATTATAACACCATGATTAGTGATGCACCATGTATATTAGGGAGGAAAAAAACTGTTTTAGGATATTTCGTGAATTGCCTTTTTAAACACTTTTCAACATTTTTCGAAACAGTTTAAGAATTCGGTGTGCCTGTACGCTTATCTCTCTCTCAGTCCATATGTTTGTCTAGCCGTCTTCTAACTCACATAAATGTACTCGGATTGTCATACAATTTATTTATGTTACTCATGTTTACCATGGAAAATTCGGTATGGAAAAAGAAGTGTTGCTACATATGCTTAGCTTACATAGACACTCAAAAGTTTTTCGTTGCATTACAGCCAAAGTGTAAATTCTTTTTAAGTGCATTTCATAGATTTTAAACAGTTTAAACATAATGGAATTAATATGATAAATGAGGGGGAGGACAAAATGTTTTCTGTACAGTATACAATAGTAACAATAATAGTCAGTGTATTGGGACACTCAAAATTATATTCTTACAAAGCGATCAACATAAAACGATCGTTTTTAGAACATTTTAATGATGTTACACGGTTTCAATCATAAAGAAATTAATATGTATTACTGAAGTGGATGGTAAACTGCTTTTTATAAAGTGAGGTCAGTCTGCCTAAATGAGACACGATTCCCCGTAGTTTTGTCGCATTTAGGGTATATTTGGGATTTTATTATATAAATGTATATTTTATTAAGCAACAAATTACTGAATACTCTACCTTTAGTTCAAAATTAACTTGTTTAGTAGAAATTTAATAATTATCTGTAGTATAAAGCCACAATATAGGATTGTCGCATTTAGGTCATTTTTGTCGCATTTACGGCAGCTAAAATCTAAATTAGGCGTTCATAGTCCTAAATGTGATAATCCATTTTATACATGAAAATTCATCTGAAAAAGTTCATTTAACGATTAACTGCTGTGACAGAAAATTGCCACATTACAACTGTGAGCGGTATGTGAAACCATTCGATTGAAAGATGAATAAAATGCGCGATTAACTCAAAATGTACGGTTTTTGCACTAAACTGTATGCACAGTACTATTTCTAATAAAATTTCGATTTTTCAAACATTTCAAACAACAGTACTAGGCTCGAAATGAAACAAAACTTCGCTGTTTCGATAGTTAAACTGGAAATTACAAGTAAAACTGTGAAAAAAAGTAGCTCTAACATCCGTTAAGAGTTAAGTGTAATTATTTTTTGAATTAATTAAGCCTTAACTACTGTGATAGGAATTGTTGCATAACTACTGTGAGCGGTCTCCGAGACCACTTGATTAAAAGATGAATGAATGTCTCTATTAAGCCACAGGGTACTGTTTCTGTACTAAAATGTAAGTACAGGAATATTATAATTAAACTTTTCAATATTATTCTTGAAATGTTTATCACGGGGCAGCACCGTGCTGTTTGTCAATTTTACACTGCTAATATGCAAAAGTTATTTGAATGCTGCGTATAATGCCTAATATAAATAACTCTCAAATAAATCAATGCGTTCCTGATATAAAAATCTCTCATCCCTCTTTGCGAAGGAGCTATGGTCATAACTACAATTAAATGATTGTTGCAGAAAACATCTGCTGGACAGATAATTACTCCTGTTTATTTTTTTTATTAAATATATTCAAAATTGTTAATTGGTCCAAATCATCCAAGCAACCTCATAGCAAATTGGTATATAGTTTTATATACCCTAGATAAATTTAAATAATATAAGTGATCGTATTTACCTACATTCTAGTAGAAGAGCAACGCGAAGCATTAATAAAATTAAATTATAATTCGCGTCAAAAAGTAATTATTAAATTTGAATAATTACGAATAAAATTAAGAGTTTGCGTTGTGATTTATTTAGATGAACTCTTCCACTTATGAATTAATCTAAAATTTAAGCTGTAAAAAAAGGAATTGACACACTTTAAATATTATTAATTAAATAATTACAGAAACTTTTTATAACTTGATTAAATAATTTATTTACATTGAACAAATCTATATACAGAAAAACATAATATTAATTCAAAAAATAGAAAGCAACACTTTTGTTTGCTTCTCATTATTTTAAGTATGTTTAATCTTTTTTTTAAAAAAAAGACAATATTTTCACGCACTCTAATTATTATAATTGTTTCTTTTTGCTAAAAGAAATACTCTCTTTCATTTTTAAAATTACCTTAATCTTATTTATTTATTGGTTTGGTCGGATCTCAGATAACTCTCTACCATAAAATATCCGAAAAGTATTTTTTTAGATTTTTCATATGAACTTATGTGGTAAAAGAAAATGTGTAAAATAGTACCTTCTTTTAATATACGGGATGGTGGCCTTTATTTGTCAAATTCCGAGTTGTTGCGTTGCTTAGGATCATGGCAATGTGTCATCAGGAACGCATCCTCAATTTGGCTTGTTTAGGATCACTCCGATCTGTACATCAGGAAGACTTCCTCAATTTGGCTTGTGTAGGCTCACTCCGATAGGTACCTCAGGAAGACATCCTCAATTAGGCTTGATTAGGCTGGATTAGGCTCGCTCCGCTAGGTCCATCTCGCCTGGGCTTTACTAGGGCTTGCGGGACTCATTGCACGGGCTTTCAGGAGAGCTCTTGCATCCTCTACATCTTTTTTCAGACTATCTTTTTTTAAAACTTATTCTTCTTGCACACCAGTTCCTGCAGTGGGTGGAGCTATTTTTGTCTAGTCCACTGTTATTGGATGTGAGAAGATTTTTTATTATACTTCGATAGGCCTATTAGCTAGCAGTCTGCAAATGGCCCCTAACATATACTTTAATATTATTATCTGCCTTAAAGTTTGGGTGGTCTGAAAAGTCATAAATTTATCCCAACACTTTTATTGAGGCCATAAATTGATTCCAACGTTTTTATGATTTTACGACTTCTAATTATACACCACGTTCCATTGGCTTGTCATAAGACGACACCATGGCGTCTGCGTATTGTTGTCTGAGATCCGAACTCCATTCAATATTATACATTCATTTTACAATACAACAATTTTTTAAAAATATATATTTAATCTTTAAAATCAACTTAATAATTTTTGTATGAACTTACACTCTTATTTTACTTAAATATATAAACATTATAATTTTACACTCATAATTATATTTTATAAAAAATATTTATACAAACAGAAATAACAAATTAAGCAATTTTACTTTGATTTAACCAACATGGTGCGGGAACATATCATAGTTATATGTTGCCCAGCATCTCTCCCGGTATCGGAAGAAAAAAAAAATAAAAACTGATTGCTGGTTTTATTTTTTTTTTAAAGCTTGAAGGAATGTACGTGTCCATATGACTGTGTATCTACACAGTTTTTGATCGAAGACTGTAAAGTTCAATTATCAATGGTTCTGGTATATTTTATAAGAAGTTCTTCTATTGTTTCATAACAGAAAGTTCAACACATGATAGCATAGTTGTCTGTTGACATTCACATTTATAGAGGACCTCTGTACTGACAATCAGACGTCTTTCTCGAAGCCTTTTTTCTTTACCACACACATGTTTACTAATTTTGTAACTTTACAGTTTAAGTGCCCAAAATACATTCAAAGCTATAATTTTGTCTGAAATTAATATGCCGAAATAAACCTCATTATAAGAAAAATAATGGCATACGCATTTGACATATTATTTCATCACATACAACCTTATGACACAGTGTTTTATCTAAAACACATTTTATACTGAATAAAAGTAAATACAATGCTTGTAATATGACATGTTATATTTTCACATAATTAATCTGATGTATTCAAATTATAATCAGAAAAAATATTGTATACAAACTTGTTACATTATTTTATTTATTTGTTACTTCAAACATGTATGATCTGTCAAAATGTACAAGCTAATTCATCTCCTTTAATATATCATTACGCAATGCTTTCCAACTTTACCCGATACGAGAGAAAAAAAAAAAGAAGAAGCAGGAGAGAATAAAACCAGTTTTTTGACCGTCGCCGATCCTCCCGGGGGGTGGTCAAGCTACTAATCGCTTTCTGTGAGGTGATTTGTGCTGTGACAAAATTTTACGACTTCAAAAAGTAAGTATTTAAAACCATTTCATGCTTGTAATTACCGTATTAATTAGTATAATTTCTTGATATACTTTCTTCTTAACTCACTGTGCATGCCTGTATGTAATTTTAAACATAATCTATGCATAAACAGTGTATGTATTTGTATCGTATCTAATGTAAACCTTCTGCTTTTTTTTTGTTATTTTGCAGGGGAAAAATGGCGATTCTAGCATGTGCATTCTCCTGCCTCATACTGGAACTGAAGCGATGGGTGGCCTTTTTATGCATCCAGGTTTAAATCTAACCCAAATTGCCTTTCAGGATTAAAAAAAAATGCATATAATTTTCTTTAACTGATTACATTGTATATTTTTAGACCTTTTTAACAAACACAAATTTTGATTCATGATATTGTTTACTATTAAAATGTAAACAACACGGAAAAATGACTTCTACGGCCTCTCAAAAATGCAAGATATGCATTACGCTGACCTTAAAAATTCACCTTCATTTAATACTATTAAATAGTGTTGTCAGAAAATGCCATTGACGAAGAAGAGAACAATTTTTGTCTTAAATTATTATTTATTTAGCCAACAATTCTATCTTAAAAAATTGTTAAATTTTCATATTTATTTATTTTTTTTACTGAATGAAATAAAAATTTATTTATTCAAAATTTTATTTATCATTAACATTCCGTATGTGAATTCTACTATCTAAAATTTATTGATATGTTTAAAATAAAAGATAATAAATTATTATTATTAATCAACATTAATAATTATTATTTAATTATAAAAAAAATGTACTTAATACACTTGTATAATTAAAAAAAAAACAAAAGTAAATGATAATTACTACGTAAAATCGTATGCAGCCCTCTATGAGTACCCGGCCGGACCAAAGAACTTCTGCCAGCAGAAAAAATCTTTGTATACTCACAAACAACCACATCCAATTTTTTTTATAGATCAAGTTTTTAAAATAATAAATTTATGTACTATAAAAAAATTAAGTAAATAAATTTATTAAGCCATACTACCTATTTTAATAAAAATAAGGCCAATATATATAAATATATTTATTTATCTATTTTGTTTCCTAATGTTAAATTGGCCAAATTATATAAAAAAAATATTTTATGAACTCACACCCTCAAATTTATCAATACTATGTATATTTATATGTGTTAAATTTAGAATTGCATTTAATTCTAAGGGAAAGTAAAGAGAAAAAAAAAAAAATGCTTAAATTCTAAACTAACATAAATTTATAAAATATTTTATTTTAAAAAAAATCTAATTTCTAGCTGATTTTAGCAAGATGTCATTTAATATTTATATTAAATAATTTTGCTAATACATTTTATTAATTGTTAAATTTGCATATTTTTATATATACAATACAAATATAATAGTCTTACATAAAATTTTACACTACAACAATGTTATTAATTAATTTAACTTGAATTTAAGCCTACTTTAATTCTAATTGAATACCGTTAATAAAAGTAAATTAGCTTATCAAGTTAAACATAATATAAACTATGTTTGTCTAATGTTAATTTTGATGAAAATTCCATAAATTTTAACTGTAAATGCTAATTGCTATACCTTTTGTTATTTATTTTGAAAACAACACGAACTTATATTTTTATTTATTATTTTTTTATTAAATCTAGGAACTATACACTGAGCTAGACACTCCATAAATGTGTAAAACCTAAAAATCAAAAATTTTCCTAAAGAAAACTCAAAATGCTGCTTTTTTACAATATAATATTACTAATTTTATTGTTTCTGAGCATAACATCTAGTAATTATACCATACTTAATTTTTTCTTCGATTCCTTTTTCAGCCAAGAATCCTGAAATTTATGCCTAGGTGGACCATATATTGATGCATCTGTGAATTGATAAATTTTCTACAAAAATTTTGTTGGTGTTGGTGCATACCCAGCCGTAGGCCAAAATTGCACCCTATACAGAAAGCCTTTGGTGAGAAAATTTTAATTTTACTTCAATTATTTATTTGTGTATTTTTACTATTATTTTTGTGTGCAATCATGTTGAAATAACTTGCCTTGTCCATTGTTATACATATATGTTTTTTTTTTTTTTTTAAACCAATGTGCTACACCAAAATCCTTTTTTTTAAATTTTTTTATAACACTTTTGTTCATAAAACTTATCCCTGCTGTCTAAATTCTAGACTTTAGCATATAAGTTGTACTTGAACTACCGGAATAAATCTTAGCACTTTTTGTATATTTTATTATATTTAGGCTTATAGCTGACCGCTATCCTAATATAGAGTGCACTAATAATTTATTCCTTGTCAACCATATATTTATATAAAAAAAATATATATATGAGTATGCTATAAAGCTGTTCTAACTACCCTGAACCTATAGCTTACACCTACTCATTTTAAAGAGTAATTCTGAAATTTTGTCATCTAAATTGTAAGGCTATTAGCAAAGGCTACCCTTATAGAAGACAGAAAAAATTCTCTTTTTTTTTTTTTTTTTTTTTTTTTTTTTTTTTTTTTTTTTAAATTACTCCAACATTATTTACTATTAAATTAATTAAGTTTTAATGTTATTTGGCTTTGTTAAGAATTTATACTTTCTAATTCATATTCGAAAAGAAAAAAAATATATAACTTATGCCTGGAGCGAAATATTTCACTGCTCCATTGAAGTTTTGTGAAGCACATTACATAATTTTATAAGTATGTTTTCGGGTGCGCCCTGCACATTTGCTCAATATTGTAACCCTGAGACAAATTGGCGTTCCCATGTTCCTATCCTTTCTTATTATTATTTTGAATTTTAAAAAGGCAAGTTATTAATTTTGTTTCAAATTTTTTTTTTTTTTTTTTTTTTTTACCTAAAAGAAAAAAAAAATTTATTTTTAAATTTTGAAAATTTTTAAATTTTGAAATTCGATTAATTATGCATTTTGATTTATTTTTAATACCAATTCATATACCATGGATACTCTTGGGGAGGGGGGAAAGGGTAATGATCTTGTATAACATCCCCGTATAAGTTTGTATATGGTGTATAACCATATAACGACATATTTTGATCATAATGATCTGTTTGATACTGTAAATATGGGTCTATATTCTCAGAATATTTATTATTTTTTTTATAATGCGTTTTAGTAAGTTTGTCACCCTTTTGACTCGTATTTTTGTTCAATTTGAACCAACAATTTTCAGTTAAGTGCGATTTTCTTTTACAAATGTCACATTTATTTTTGTAATTTTTATCACCCTTAATTTTTTTCTGAGACCCTTGTAAATTCGTAATTTCCGCCTCTGTATGACCTGTTGCGTATTTCGGAGCGTACAGCTGATCCATATGTCGTTTGATCGGCTCTATTGATTTATCTGGAACATATTGTAATAAATAATTAAAGTTTCTAAACTTTTTAGTAACTTCGTAGGGTCCTTGAAATTTTGGCTCTAATGCGCCTGGTTTTCCAATACATTTTAAATATACTGTTTGACCCAAATTTAAATCCTTTACTTTTTCGTATGCCTCTTCATCTATATATTCTTGCATTATTTTCTCCTGGTTTGCAAGGGATTGAATTTTGATTTCCTTCATATGCTGTATTCTGCTTTTAACATAAGAGTGGGTATATATTTCCTCAGAAGGAATATGGGCTGTGAAGGGATTTTTTATTTCCCTTGCGAAAAATAGCAGTGAGGGACTATATCCCGTAGCGCGGTGTTTCGAGGAATTATACGCTAGTTTAAAAAAATCCAGTCTTATGTCCCATTCCGTAGTGCGTTTCGACATAGCTACAATTGATGTTTTTAATATTTTATTGGTAACTTCACAAAGTCCATTTCCTTGCGCACGGTATACACTCACAAATTTCCTTTGTATGTTTAAAGATTCCAAATATTCTTTCATAATTTCGCTACGTAAATATTTTGCATTATCAAAGATAATTTCTTTACACATCCCATAATTTGCAAAATATTTATTTAGTACATTTAATATAGTCTGTGACTCTACGTTTCGTAGGGGAACAGCTTCCAGGAATCTCGATGTCGAATCAATTATAATTAAAATGTATCTGTTTTTCCTTAACGTGAGGTTTAAAGGTCCAATGACGTCAGCATGCAGGACTGTACCGACTTCGTGATCTTTCACCATTTTTTTAACAGGGACTTTTATTGTTGTGTGTTGTTTAGATGTGAGGCACTGCACACAATTTGCACAATACTGTTTAATGTCTTTGTACATTCCGTGCCAAAAAAGCCTTGTTTTCACATTATCATAAGTTTTTTGAAATCCGAAATGCGCTTTATGAGCTTCTTCTATGGCTGCAATTTTTAATGAATCCGGGGTAATTAAAAGCTCCTTTTTATCTGAACCAGGTTTCAAAATTAATAATTTATTGTGATTTAAAGCAAATCTCTTCGTGCTTCTATTATTTTTGTCTTTTTCGATTTTATTTATTATAATTTTTAATTTTTCGTCTGCATATTGCTCCGATTTAATATTTTCGTCTGTAAGTGCTATGTTACTTGCAAACAAATTATTTTGGAGTTCTCTGTCTGTTGTAAGATTATCTAAATTCCTGCTCAAATAGTCTGCTGGATTGTTAATCCCTTCGACGAATTCGAAGTCGAAATTAAAGTCTTGTAAATCTGCTACCCATCTGTTTATAATTTCCGATTTATCTTGTAAATGTAAATGCTGAGTTAGAGCTTTCGAATCAGTTAACACAGTAAATCTTCTACCTGAAAGCATATATTTAAAATGCATAATTGCTTCATGCACTGCTAATAACTCAAATTTAATACTCGGATAATTTTTTTCCGGTTCTCTAAGTTTTCTCCCGAAAAATTCAACAGGTAGCAAATGACCATCCTTT
The DNA here is from genome assembly GCA_963932465.1 of Maratus speciosus. Classification (NCBI taxonomy): domain Eukaryota; kingdom Metazoa; phylum Arthropoda; class Arachnida; order Araneae; family Salticidae; genus Maratus; species Maratus speciosus. The sequence goes on from OZ010795.1 coordinate 418,663,009, forward strand.
TCTTGAGCTAGAACACCTGAAATTGCAACTTTGCTCCCATCCGTGAATAAGAAAAATTCCTTGTTAAAATCGGGGGGTCTGAGCGTTGGTTTTTGTACAATTTCTTCCTGAATTATCAGGAAAGCTTTTTCTGCTTCTGGACTCCACTTAAATTTAACTTTATCTTTAGTCAGCTCTATTAAAGGGTTAACTTTGTCGGAATAGTTGGGTATTAGCGTCCGAAAATAATTCGCTAAGCCCAATAAAGATCTGACCCCCTTTTTCGATTTTGGTCTGACTAAATTTTTCACTTTTTCAATATTCTTTTGTGATGGAGAATATCCCATTTGATTCACCCTAAATCCTAGGAATTCTATTTCTGCTTTGCAAATTTGCATTTTTGAAGGTTCGATTGTCATGTTGTGATTTATTAATACCTGTAGAACTTCTTCTAAGGTTTTCGTCATTACTGCTATTGTATTTGCAGATATCAACACATCATCAATGTAGTATGATACTTTGCTTTTGTCAAAATGTCCCAGAATTTTATCGATTACTTCTGCAAAAATTGCGCTAGAATTTCGTGTGCCAAAAGCTAAACGAAGTGGCATATGTTTTCCAAATTCCGTAACAAATGCTAATTTTTTGCAATCTTCTGGTTTTAAATTTATTTGGAAAAAAGCACTATGTAAGTCTAGCACCGTATAGTATTTTTTACCGCTTATTTTTTGTAATAAGTCTTTTACGTCCGGCATCGGATAAGTATAAGGTTGTAAAATTTGGTTTAATAGTCTTAGGTCCGTTGCCATTCTAAACTTGGGTTCTGCATTCGGGTTATTACTCGGATTTTTCTTTCTAACGAAAATAACTGGAAAAGCATATTCGGAGTCAGTCTTCTCTATAATTTTAGCCTGTAACAGTTGTTCGATTTCCCTTTTCGCATACTGTCTTACTGCCTGAGGCAATTTATATGGCTTAGCTTGTACCGGGAATTCATGATTCAATTGAAAACTTGGTGCAACAAACGCTGATTGCCCCAATGTTTGATAACTTTTTGAGAATGCATGAACATTGCCCATTAAAATTTTTCGAAAATTTTGTTGTACTTCCTCTGATAAATGGCTTAAATCGAAATCCGTCTCTTTAATTTCTGCTTCTCGCAATTTTCTTACATCTTCTATATTTAAATTATTTATTTCATAAAATGTCCCTTTCTCTATATTATCAGTTGAGTCATCTTGCTTGCACTCAAAGTTCGTTATAATTTCCCCTATTTTAGTTCCTTTCTGAATAATTAACTTTTCTAACAGTTTATTCTTTATTATAATATTTATGTTATTATTTTTTTGAACTTCGTGTAACGAAGTCTCGCATGAAAATTTACTATTTTCTTGAATGGGGTCAAAAATAATTATATCTGACATATTTATATCCTCTGGGCATTTTAATTTTACAATTTTCGATTCTTCAGGTTGGAGAAAAATTCTATTTTTAGTAATGGCAAACATATTTTTATTTGAATGTTCCCCTGAATTACATGGCGTAATGTTATTCACTTCATAATTATTTACTTCACTTGCAACGTTTAATTTAATTTGTTGATTTTTAAATTTTAATGTTTTATTACATAAATCCAAAATCATATGATTTTCTTTGAGATAATCGTACCCTAATAACATTTGGTACTGCCTATCAAAATCATCATTAGTGACATAAAATGTGCCTGTTGTGAATATACCTTTTAATCGAAAAGTTAATTTTACACATTGTTTAAAAAAAATCTTTGAATTTGTTAAAGTTTTAATTTGGATCTGATTGCCCAAATATTTGATTTTGACGTTTGTATCTTTAATTTTTTTGAATAAGGAGGGTGATAAAAGGGATACAGCAGCTCCGGTATCCAGTAACGCTTGTATTTCTACGCCCTGTATACTTAGTGATATAATTGGCAGACTATCTTTGTCAGCATTTGTTATATTTGCGATTGTTTTATTTATTTTATCGATTTCCGTCTCTGAAAATCCCGAATCTTGATCCGATTTCGCTGTTTTCTTCGCCCATTTTTTTTTTCTTTTGCGCTTTTCAAATTGATAACCATTTTGCTCATGATTCTCAGAAATATATCCAAAATCCCTATTTCCCGAATTCCAATTAGGTTGTGAATAATCATACATCCCATAATGCGTCGGGTAATTAAAGGAATTGTAGTAATCATTATAATATCGTTCATAATCATTATAATGAAAATTGTTATTGAAATGGGGACCCTGATAATCATTGTGTTTATTAAAGAGTTTCTTATTCCGCGGAACACTATCATCTCTAATTGCATGATTTTTTTTCTTTGATTTTTTTAGTTTTTCAATCTCCCCTTTTAATTTCTCGATTAGCTCTTTGTTTTGCTTACTTGATTCTATAATGTTCTCATAAAGATCTTTGTTTTCTTTATTTATTGCGTTAATTTCCTCAAACTTTGATTCATTATACGCACTTTCCATAAGTTTTGCTAACTCGCATGCCTCCTTGAAGGACCTGGGCGCATTTTTACGCACATCTAGTGCAATATCCTGTCTAATTGAATTTAAAAAATTCGACATTTTTAAGATTTCGATAAAATTCTCTTCCTTATTATCCACATTTTCGCCTGCACTTTCGATATAAGATTTTACACCCTTTTTAAACTCCAAAATGAAATCCTCTATCGTTTGACTTGCGGCCTGTTTTAAATTTAGGAAATTGCTCTGAGCATTAAGGAAGCTTAGTTTTGTACCAAATAACTCCACCAAATTATTTTTAAATAAATTATAATTGGTCTCGTTATATGTTTCAATCTGTTTACTTAAAATATGTTTTGCGTCTCCAGTAATTTTAGCCTTTAAAATTAATAATTTAGTTTCTTCCTGTATATCTGTCGAATTGAAAATATTATCAAATTCCTCTAAGAAAAATATAATGTTTTTGTTCTTTTTATTGTCAAATGGTGACACTAACTTAATACGTGTATCTATATCCAGCGTCTGAGTCATTTTTAACAAGTATCAGTAATCAATGTATACTTTTTCAAAATATCAATTCAAAATAGATCCTATACCTCTTAAAAGAATATTTTGCATCTCATACTATTTTCTCTATATTACAACATATGTATGAAAATATTCTAAATTGCATAAATACATAAAAACAACAACACTAAAATTTAAAAAAAAAATTTCTTAGGAGATGAAGTTGTTTTGTAGATTATTCTTTTACACACATAAATACCCCTAAAATATTTATAATACACGTATATATAAAAAACAACATAATTTCATTTAACAGAAAAATATCTGTCTTTTTCTACAGAAAAAACAATCTTATTTATTTATTTTTTTTTTTATAAATATTGTACTACTACTTCGTAGTACGACTCATAAATTTTCTTTTGTATCAAGGTGATACAATTTCAAAAATCGTGATCTATTGACATTTCAATCATTTTTATATCAGACATATTATAAAATTTTACTCATTATTCTTATTATTATTATTATTTATACATTATATAAGAAAAAATTATTTTTACAAATGTGTCATCTGTGATGTGAATGCCATTATTTTTCAATGGTAACTGAGATCCAACCACAAGAGAAAAGAGAGAAAAAAAAAACAAAATTGTAATTCCTAAATTTACCTATTATAAATCCCAGAATTATTTTTTCATTTCCTTTTTTTTTTTTACTAACATATATTATTCATTTTATTTATATAAAATTATTATATGTGTGTCAGTATTGTTACAATAATAAAATTAATTTTAATAAAATTTTAATCAATTAAACTTACATACCTACAATATCTTTAAAATTGTGACATTAAAATAATACTTAAATTTATTTTCCTTTATTATTATTATTATTATTATTATTTCTAATGACCTCAGATGAACGTTCCTGAGTCATAGCACCATTGTACTTAATGAACGTTCCTGAGTCACGGCGCCATTTGTACTATGAAGGGGGGATGCTGGACAGATAATTACACCTGTTTATTTTTTTTATTAAATATATTCAAAATTGTTAATTGGTCCAAATCATCCAAGCAACCTCATAGCAAATTGGTATATAGTTTTATATACCCTAGATAAATTTAAATAATATAAGTGATCGTATTTACCTACATTCTAGTAGAAGAGCAACGCGAAGCATTAATAAAATTAAATTATAATTCGCGTCAAAAAGTAATTATTAAATTTGAATAATTACGAATAAAATTAAGAGTTTGCGTTGTGATTTATTTAGATGAACTCTTCCACTTATGAATTAATCTAAAATTTAAGCTGTAAAAAAAGGAATTGACACACTTTAAATATTATTAATTAAATAATTACAGAAACTTTTTATAACTTGATTAAATAATTTATTTACATTGAACAAATCTATATACAGAAAAACATAATATTAATTCAAAAAATAGAAAGCAACACTTTTGTTTGCTTCTCATTATTTTAAGTATGTTTAATCTTTTTTTTAAAAAAAAGACAATATTTTCACGCACTCTAATTATTATAATTGTTTCTTTTTGCTAAAAGAAATACTCTCTTTCATTTTTAAAATTACCTTAATCTTATTTAATTATTGGTTTGGTCGGATCTCAGATAACTCTCTACCATAAAATATCCGAAAAGTATTTTTTTAGATTTTTCATATGAACTTATGTGGTAAAAGAAAATGTGTAAAATAGTACCTTCTTTTAATATACGGGATGGTGGCCTTTATTTGTCAAATTCCGAGTTGTTGCGTTGCTTAGGATCATGGCAATGTGTCATCAGGAACGCATCCTCAATTTGGCTTGTTTAGGATCACTCCGATCTGTACATCAGGAAGACTTCCTCAATTTGGCTTGTGTAGGCTCACTCCGATAGGTACCTCAGGAAGACATCCTCAATTAGGCTTGATTAGGCTGGATTAGGCTCGCTCCGCTAGGTCCATCTCGCCTGGGCTTTACTAGGGCTTGCGGGACTCATTGCACGGGCTTTCAGGAGAGCTCTTGCATCCTCTACATCTTTTTTCAGACTATCTTTTTTTAAAACTTATTCTTCTTGCACACCAGTTCCTGCAGTGGGTGGAGCTATTTTTGTCTAGTCCACTGTTATTGGATGTGAGAAGATTTTTTATTATACTTCGATAGGCCTATTAGCTAGCAGTCTGCAAATGGCCCCTAACATATACTTTAATATTATTATCTGCCTTAAAGTTTGGGTGGTCTGAAAAGTCATAAATTTATCCCAACACTTTTATTGAGGCCATAAATTGATTCCAACGTTTTTATGATTTTACGACTTCTAATTATACACCACGTTCCATTGGCTTGTCATAAGACGACACCATGGCGTCTGCGTATTGTTGTCTGAGATCCGAACTCCATTCAATATTATACATTCATTTTACAATACAACAATTTTTTAAAAATATATATTTAATCTTTAAAATCAACTTAATAATTTTTGTATGAACTTACACTCTTATTTTACTTAAATATATAAACATTATAATTTTACACTCATAATTATATTTTATAAAAAATATTTATACAAACAGAAATAACAAATTACGCAATTTTACTTTGATTTAACCAACATGGTGCGGGAACATATCATAGTTATATGTTGCCCAGCAACATCTCTTAAAATTCGCGAAATTTGCGCGTCAATATTAACCCATAATTTATACACCAGTGCGAATTGGGTTTCCGTAACTTCAACTCCGCATAATTTTGCTGACAACCTGGTGATAATGAAATATAACTACATGATCCATATACGAAATTTAATAAGTAATCCAAATGAAATATTTGATTTTATCAAAATTCTTAATTTGTGAATAAAAAATGCGAATTAATTACAGGCGGCGACATTTCGGTCGGTGCAAATTCACAGTGTGGAGCTTACGGGTTAAAAGATTATTTAAAAGATATTTATAATATTGTTAACTAGACTATTTATTACATGTAACTTTATTATAAAATATCACATGATAAATATATCAGCCTTAGAAATAGATAAAATCGTACAACATTTCTAATAATTCTCATTAATCCAGAGAGAAACTCTGTGCCTGATATTCTGTTGCACCGCTCCCCCGCCCCACTTCATTTTTCTTGCACTTTCTCAAAACAATTAACATTTTGTGTACATAAAAATACGTATATGAAAAGAAATATTCATTTAGATAGGCGTGGTTTTATTTATTTTTTATATTTTACTTATTTAAAAGTAGAAAATGTCGATTATAACGAATAAAAAATGAAAAAAGAATTAAAATATCAGATTTTATAAAATTTCTAACAAAAATTATGACTCCTAAACCAGGGAATAATTCAATTGCGTCTCGTTTTAATCGGAAACAGAATTTAAGCTGACGAATGGTATAATGTTGGTAAAATTAACTCACTTAACCGCATTAAAATAAACATAAATTGTTTTCAATCTACACGAGATTTTTCAGAATTCCCATTATGTAAAATTATTTCAAATTCCTTAATCATATGTCTATGTTATGTTACTTGAACAGACACTGCGTTTCTTAAACCGTTTTTTTAATTAAAAGTTTCAATGAAGCGTATTGTTCTTTTTTGATCGTCTTAAACACATATTTAAACACACCTGGTTAAAGAAAAACATTAATGGAGGATTCTGCTGACTAAACACAGCTTAATTAAACATACAATTTGATTTAAATATTATTTTAACACAATCTATAAAAAATTCCATATAAACTTCTTCGTAAATCTTCTAAATGTTTCGCCGCATTTACACCAATATGTGTATCGCTATTAGGCACAGGCTGAAAATAAGCTCTCCTAAATGCGTAGTCCACTTCAAATTCTAAGCCGGAAACTGGTAGCCTTCTCTTTAGTTTAACTGGTCAGGTAACTGAAACGGACAACGTAGCTCTTGACGTTTATAAGGTTATTTGATCTTCAAAGTAAAAAAATAAAAACCGTAAGCCATTTTCGGAAATTTTTGTCGCATTTACGAAGCATGCGGGAGATGTAAAGTGAATGATGTGTATTTGATTGGAAATTTCTTTAAAAAAAAAAAAAAAAAGTTTTATATGCTAAAATTTTTTTCGGGTTTTGTTTCTGAAGCTCGTATGCTTCATTATATAACATTTATTTACGATTCTCGATTAAGATTTTATGTAAAAGAACATTGTCGCATTTAGGGGTTATCACATTTAGGCAAACTGGGCTCATAGAGAAACAAGAAATTACATTTCGCTTACAATGGCGATAAATGTTACATTCCATTTTGAAACTATGGGGCGAAATATTTTTTAGTAAATGTAAATTGCCTTATACCGTTTCATTATAATGTCTATAAATTATGGAGCTACAGTAGAAAATGTTTTCGATAGATTATTCATAACGAAAAGTTTATCGTTTGTTTACAGAAACATTTAAAAAAATTCCACCACAGGTTTGCCTGTGATATCTCTCTGTGTTGTCAGTTGTGATATCCATTTTAAAATTAAATAATTTTTAGTGTATTAAGAGGATTGTAGAAAAGTGATGAGAATAAAATAGTATTGGTAATACTCTTTATGATGCGATAAATTATTTATTGATTTTGTTTTTAAAATAAAGTGTTTGAAATTACATTTGTCTCTTTTAATGATCTTTACATTGTTAATGCTCATTGTAGATGCTTTTCGCTGGAATGATTTTCCAATTAATAAGAAATTTTTGACCAAAAAATCACAATGGTCGATTTGTACATGATACGTATTTGTTTATGCAGTGACGTTTGAAATAGTTCGAAGTAAGTAAATATTTACGTAAATATTTAAAATGTATTACAGTTAAAAGTATTCCAAAATCAAAGGAGCGGAATATTTTTGTAATAATCTTGCTGTATCAAAAATAATCTCATTGATCAGTACTTCTTAGATAGGCAGAATGGAAAATTTAAAATTCCGCCTTTTTGAAAAAAAAAAAAAAAATTGGATAAATTACTTATTAAAAGGCCTTTTTTCTATCTTTTAAAATATTTCTTTTTGCAGCTTACTAGGCTTGTTCATCTGTTACACATAAAAAATAATGCATATTTAACCGTTCTTACGACTATATATATATCAGTATTTAGAGATATTTTTGTTTTACCTATTATAGCTTTTCCCATTCCATTAAGTAAGATGTATTTTAATACTGGAATAGAAAAGAAAATTCCAAGAAAATCGTGTTCAATTATGAAAAAACTTACAGATTGTTACCTAAATTAAAATAAAAAATATTTATCATCATAGAAAAAATACTCAATAATTTAATTACTTTTCTCTTAACGAAGATAGAGTATAATACACAAATTAATATTTAACTAATAAGTACTTTTAATTACAATGTAATATTACAATATAGTAGTTAAACAGAATTTAAATCCTTTTAGATGTAAGAATAGTTAATAATAATAATAAATCACGTTCTTAAATAAAATATCATTATACTCTTAAACAACAGACTAAAATTAAAGCAGATACAACATTGCAGAACTGAGGTATTATCTAAATTAGACATCGAATCAACTGTATGTGTTTGAGGCATTTAACATTATTTGATAACATAAGATTCCAATATCTTTGTGACACGCAGTTACTGAATACGCGTTGATTGCATAAATTATTCAACCCTGACAGGTATTCCCTGTTTGTTGTTGTATTCTTAAATTAAGCATCAAGATACCGTGTGTCAATTTACATATAATATATTGGTATATGATACATTAAATATATGAATATACATACATATATATATATATACATCTATATATATATATATATGTGTGTGTGTGTGTGTGTGTGTCCTATATATAAAAAAAAGTTTTGATTTGGAAATGGACCAATGAAAATCTGCATAGATATTCCCGGCAGATCGGCATCCAATTTGAATGCTTAAGCATTGCTTCTCTTCGTTAATATTAAAAAACAGTTCCATACAAAAATAGGAAAATCGGTAGTGTTATAGAGAAATGTTTGATAAACACACTGATGCAGACAGTTTTCAAATCGAAGAATTATTTTAAGAGATATTTAATGCCAAACTTGAACAAAATCATTTCATTAAAAAAGTTTTAAAGGAGCAAAAACTGTACATAAGAATTTAATCATTTTTAGATCATTTTATGCGTCATAATTTCCCGGTGTGCAGACTGCATTTAGTTTTATAATTTGACTCATTTTTTGAGGTTTTATTTCTATTTTAAATTCAAATTTTCAGCATTTCGAGAGATATTTTTTACTTACTTTAGAAAATTGTATTCATTTAAACTATTGTCAAATGTATAAACAGCGCAAACAATAATGTTTGCTTCAAATTACAAATTTATTTTACACGTTACTATTATAAACAGAAAATATAAAAAGCAGGAACTCATTAAAAATTACGTCATAAAAGCTATATTTACACGTGACTTTAAAAGAGAAAGAATATTGTAAAATAATAAATTCATTAACATGCGTTAGAAGTCTTAAATAGGAGAATTTACGTCACATTTACGTCACATTACACTTATTACGTAAAATGAATAAAAAATAATATTGCAAAACTGTTTAAATTTAAAAATTACTCGAGACATTTATTTGATATTTTAAGATGATCATAATATTTCATTTCTGACAAAAGTATTTTTACGTGATTATTAAAAAGAGAAAAAAAGTTTGTTGAAAATTACGTCAGATTATAATTGTTAGATTCAAATTATAATTCAATCTTCCGAAATCTTTTTAAAGACGACCAAATTAGCGTGCTGTTAGAGTCTGCGGTGTCTGAACGGGGTTGAAGAGCGTAGCTCGTAGGGGGCAGAGCCCCATAGTATATATATATATATATATATATATATATATATATATATATATATATATATATATATATATATATATATATATATATATATAATCATTAATTAAACATTACTGACCATCATCAATAATTGTGATAGTAAGAATGAATTTACAACAATACAGTGTCCCCAAAGAAACTGAATGGATACCAAAAACATAATAAACAAGCTGCTATGTATAAAATAAAGTCCCTTGTATTTTATAGCAAGAATTAATAATGAAGAAAATGAGAAGAATATGGATTTCGATAAAAATAATTGAAAAGCTTATACATTGAATTACGTTATCAAGAGTACAGAATTCAATTACATAAGCAAAATCAGTCTTTTCTGTGAGAAAAAAAGCTAAAAGTTGATTTTTTTTTTCTCCTGTACTCTAACGACCAATATAACCAGTAGAATAGTTTCAAACTGAAAACAGAATAAAATTAAATGCTATGAAATGGAAAAAGCAATACAACCTTTTTAAATAATTAATTTATAGCAAGGAAAAATAGTAATATTACACAAAATACCTAATAAAATCCCAGTTATTATATCCAAATACACATCAGCACATGGTATCCAAAAGAACGATAATTTTAAGGTTATTTTTACAGTTAAGTTAACACAGATTTTAAAACCTAATGTATACAGTTAATCTATTTTGAAATACCGTGATAAATACAATTAAAATAATATAAATAGAAAATAATTACATAATGAGTTGATTACCTCTTAACACTTTAAAAAATTTTTAAATTTTCTTAACTAAAGTAAAAAATTCCAAAACTGTAAGTTTTCAAAATCGCAAAAAGCCAAAATTAAGCTCCACCTTGTGCTAAAAATTAATATTATTACTCTATTCAAAGCATCAGACAGAAACCAATTTAAATTTTAGTGCTGCCATCTATGATATTAACTTGAAAAACTAATATGAACAAAATATCATAAAGATTACACTATTATAAGTTAATTCATTCATAATATACCAACTGCTATGTCCCAGCAATTCCTAATATAAAAATACCATACTATATTTCATTATTCATATAAATATTTAATAAATACATATGTTAATAGAATGATTACAATATATTCTACTACCATACCCAATTAATCAATACGGAAAATTTAAATAATTTCAAAACAATATAATGCAGCTATATGCTATAAAACTAAATAATTTATATATATATATATAATAAGAATAAACTATAAGAAATACTTTTAAATATAAAAAAATAATTAATAAAATCAACAGGAAATAAATAAATAAATAAATAAATGGACGTTGATATAATTATGTCAGAATCTTCATTTATATATATATATATATATATATATATATATATATATATAATTCTGCCAAACTTATATTACACATTACTCCTTATTAGAAATGCTGCTTTAATATTTAGTGTTTTAGTAATCATTTATAAATAAAAAGTTAAAGCTGAACTAAGGTTTTTATGTATTCAGTTTATTTGTAAAACTATGGAGTAACTCAAAAATATAGGAGGTTAACTATTTATGATGCAATCTCATATTGTACTATAAAATATTCATTTTCAATAAACAGAGTATACAGAGTAAACAACTTAATAAATGTTGCTTTATAAAATGAATAAAAACAAATATATTATTTAAGTTAATGTTTACCATAATGCATAATACGTAGAAAACTCTATGTATATTTTATTCTTTAATTTTCACAAACCACAAGTGGAATGCTATAAATATTTATATTTTCCCATTAAAACATAAAAAAATAGGATATTTTATTTTGACTACTCTTCAATAGAAAAACGCGCAAAGAACAATTTAAAAATCACTTATAAAATATGAAACATGCTATTTAATAGTCAAACGGTATAAAAATGCAAATATACTTCAAAATTTCCAGACCCTTAGTAACTAGCGTTGCTAAGAATTTAAGCTTCATTTCAAAGGCTCGATAGAAATTAAAAAATTTTTAAAGGGAAGTTTTTTTTTTTTTTTTTTTTTTTTTTTCATCAAGCATATACATATTTCTGAAAAGTGTTCTTTAGCCAATGTATTACCACTAACATCCAGTGACATTTTAGTATCTTCTTAACTAGCATAACTTTTTGGAATGGTGAGTTACCAATGTAATAAGAGGCAATTATTTTTCTTTCGATGAAATTTGTGGACATTGACATTTATCACACTGCTTTCAAAATGTTAAAAGACTATTATCATTTAAATTCCTCTGTCCGCTTTTATGCTGGGAAGTTGCAGAACAATATAAAAATTTAAATATTAGAACTAGGTGAATTTTGCTAAAAGAAGAATGGAATTTTTAAAGATGTATGAGTCAGAGCATGAACTTTTTTCTAAATTTAACTTATGAAGTCCAGGAATCGTATAAATATATAAAGAGTGTAACTTTTGGAAAATTATTTTGAGGAATACTTCATCGACACACTAATTTCTATGAAATTCCGAAAATGTTTACATCAAAACCAAAATATAATTTTTTACAAGTTTAAATTAAATTACATTTCAATTTTTGGGCAGAGTCTGTATATGCATATTTGTATATATGAATTTTTTTAATAAATATACATATATTTGTTATGAAATTTATTCATTCTGGTCGAAATATGTTACTTGATTGTATTAAATTAATTGCTGAATCTTTTTAAATGTTTCATAGAAGATTGTTTTTCGAAGCAAAGCAAATTATGCACAAATATTGCGTTTCGCAATATTAATTTTTTTAAGCATGCATAATAATTTATACCCATTGAATTCAATCACGTACTATATCTAAATTCTTACATTTCATAAACTAGAGCATTGGCTCCACAATTAAAATGATTTTTAATGATAAATCCCATTTTTTAACTTCACCACTAACTTTAGAACATTTGTAATAAAGAGAAATCGTGTTGTACTTTATAATAATTTTAGAAAATACTTTTTTCTAAAACGCTCAAACTTTAATTAAAATCACCAAACTTAAAATAAAGATTTTGCTTTCGAAATATTTCAGTCAATTTCATTATTCGCAAAGAAAATAATCTTTTTAGATCATCAATTAAATTAGATCTCTTTGAAATTGAACTTTAGAATTTAATTTAACTTGTTTGAAAAAATTAAGTGAATTGAATTGAAAAGCTGAAAAATCTTTGTATCCGAATCAAAAGTATTTTTGCTTCCGGTAAATTTCATGTCAAAGTCAAATTGCCGTTTTAATGGGAGTGTATTTTCTCTTGATTCACGAATCCTCAATAGCTTTTAGTTAATTGATATGCAGTTAGATTTACTTTTTTAAATGTTTTATCCGCTTTCTCCATTACATAAAAATAATGAAATTTTATAACTGAGGATAACAGAAAAAATCTAAATAGTGCATTAAAGAAAAAGTTGTATTGGATATAAATCTGTCACATACTTTAACATTTAAAATATATTATTATATTAACTTTGTGTAGAAATTTTTAAATATTTTACAGTCATAACGAATTTACTAAATTAAAGATTACATATGTATATATTTTTTGAAGAAATGTGGAGTTTGATTAGGTAATTTAATAAAATTATAACGCTAAAAATCAAAAATTATTAAACACATATAAGTAAATTTCTGTCACAATATCGTTAAAAGTATTTGAAAATGTAACAGAAATTTAAAAAAAATGTTAGTACAATATACATATATATATATATATATATATATATACATGGGACATTCTCACAATCTTTTGACTTTTAGGGTAAAAAAATCAGACAAAATTAAACTTGCTAATATAACATTTTAATCTGATAGACGAATACCTTAATGATTGAAAATAAAGAAAAAATGGTCAGAAGCGAAAAAAATTTTTTTTAACTGAGGTTTAAGTTAAACTTGCGAGTTTAATTTTCCTTACAATTTTACAGCTATAACTTTTTATTTTCTTCTAAATTTTGACTTATAATGAATTTGCATAGTACCCACAGGACATTCAAATAAGAAATAATAACAATGTAGTACTTTTAATACAGAATTTTTGTACAGCATTGCCTTAAAGGGGTGTTAAAGAAGTGACGGTAATTTACAGTATATATACATTTAACGTCTGAATTTAAAAAAAAACATTAAAACACCAAATAAAATAAACTAAGACAGACTTGAGCACAGTTAAAAAATAAAATTTATAAAGACAATAAAAAAAAAAATTAAAAATGCAATATGTAAACGTTTCGCCAAGCGACACGCAAGTCATCATCAGTACAAAAAATATCCATTGCATTTCAAACGTCAGAACAAATCAAGAACAGTTAAAGTTAGCTATTTTAAAAACAAACAGTATTCGCTATGGACAGAACCAGCATCATTCAAAGCATGCGACCGCAATTCAGTGAACCAAGCCTCAAGGAGCAATCTACCATGGTAGTTGTTGCAACCAGATTTCAAAATACTGGCATTCGCAATGAGTGGAATGGGATTCGTTCGAAGTGAATGCTGGACAATTTTTTGAATTCAAATTACTCTTTTTTAAAGCACCAGTATGTTCTTTTAGGCGAATTTCCAATGATCTACCAGTTTCACCAATATAAACATATTGGTGTTTATATTGGCTGTAACTGTTCTTGATTTGTTCTGACGTTTCAAATGCAATGGATATTTTTTGTACTGATGATGCCTTGCGTGTCGCTTGGCGAAACGTTTACATATTGTATTTTTAATTGTTTTTTATTGTCTTTATAATTTTTTTTAACTGTGCTCAAGTCTGTCTTAGTTTATTTTATTTGGTGTTTTAAGTGACGGTAAGGTAAAAAAAAAGGATGGTATTGGAAAAAAAGGACGAAATGGTAAAAAAAAAAGGGACGGTAAGGATGGAACGGTATAGAAAATTACCACATATTTTTAGGAAAATCATGTCCAGACTAAGTGATAGCCACATTGTTCATTGATTTTTAGAGACAGTTATTAACATTGGATTATATTATTATTATTTTTTTTTTTAATTTACCTCAAAAATTGCAGGAATAAACCTTGGGGACGGTGAGGCTATCAATAAAGCCACGATGCTTGAAATTGATATTTAATTGCTGATTTAAATTCTACAGTAAGTTTCCTGCCAAAGAATTTTAGACATTATTTCTCTAGCATACTTCTGCATGAGAAAAAACTTAAAAAAAAATCAGTGGCTACATCTGAAATGATTTTGTGTATAATTTTAGAAGAGGGGTGGTAAGGAATCTAAAACCCAGGAACAGAGTTTAAAAAATAATAACAACCCTAAAAATGTGTGCAGGTTAATTTTTAGCTACATATTTATATACAACAATAGTTTCAGTTTTAGAAAAAAATTACACAGAATTATTTTTATTGAAACAATTTTATCCAGACAGCTCCAAACTTAAAAATCAGCATCAGGGATACGGGACGGTACATGAGTTTTCCTGGTATTTGGACCCCCAACATCATCCAAAACTTATTTATTTCGTTAATATTGTTATGAAATCATGCAATGAATTGTTCCCCAGTATATGAAATAAAATAAAAAACACAAAATATTGTATTAAATAAAAAATTATTATTCAGGGACATGAAAGTCAAAAGATTGTGAGGATGCCCCATATACACTGCTGTTGGCCATTAAAATTGCAACACCAGGAAGGAATGATCTCACGAACGTCAAAATCACATTAAAGGAAGAAGAGGTTAGAATATGCAAATGATTAGTATTTCAGAGCATTTAGACAACGCAGGCGGGAGAAATGACATCTGAAGGACTGCATAAAAGGAAAGTTGCGTAGTGGATTTCTCAATTGGAAAGCGCTTTGTAAGTTCTGCGTTTGCTCAGAATATCGTGTTATGTCTCGAGTAATAAAATGAAATCCTTTGCAGCAAGTGTCGGAATTCAATAGAGTCAGAATCGTTGCCTCTCGAGAGTGTGGATTATCGTTCCGTGATATCGACCATCGCACTGGTCGAAATCCAGCCACTGTCATGCGATTATGGAATCAATGGGTTACTGAGGGTCATACGGAACGGCATGCAGCATCTAAACACACTCCCATGACTAATGCCCGAGAGGACAGACATATTGTGAGGTCGTTCCTGCAAAACCGTACAACCACATCACGGACCATTAGTCAGAAAATGGGCATGTTTGCAGTGCGCCCGGTATCAGCTCGTACGGTGCGACGTCGTTTGCAGCAGCATAGACTGTCAGCACCGCCACTGTGCCTTTCCTTGACAATGCAGTATAGAGAGAGACGGCGACTCTGGTGCGTCGAACGACAAAGCTTGATACAGGAGTAGCATAATGTCGTCTTTTCAGACGAGTCCCGGTTCTGCTTGGAGTATTCTGATAGCCATATACATGTCTATATTTTCTAAATGGATTAAGCACAAGCATGCAACATAAACAGTAACAAGTCACTATAATTGAAGAAAATAGAACAAATGTCATGGCATAATTAATAACCAGTGTTATTGAAAACAAAAAAAAAATAAAGAATAAATAGAATATTCCATTACATTATTAGTTTCACATTTATTTGGTTTTTAAATTTTCTTGATTATTAGATAAAATGTTTTTTGGTCTCAAATTTTGGTATCTTCTTTTGCGAACCAATTTTTGCTTTAATAAAGCCATCTCTTACTTCAGGATTACAAACACTTATTGATGACTTTGTCACAAGCTTTATAACTCTTTCTACTGCTTGTGTGTAAATGAGGGAAATCTATAGATGGAAACTGGCAACTCGGTTCTCTTGCTTTACTTATATATATTTTGAAATCATCATCAGTTATGCTTTTGCCATTGGAGACCCCGTGATTGCTATAATCGCCCACGTAATCAAAGCAATGTAATCTTAAGCATGAAAATTGAGCTTGGGGACCACAATCTTTCTGACTCCATTCTTTTCTTCCAATCTTGCTTTTAGAAGTCGCCGAAGACCCAACTCTCTTATGTGCATCCTCTCATCACTTAACATACAGCGAAGCACGTTTTCTTGGCGAGCGTATTAACTATTTCTCTGAATAACTGGGTCAGTTATTTTTAGATGTTGCTCACAAAGGTAACGTGAAAATTTTATCAGACTCCAAAATGTTTGGAACCATTTACGCATGGTGGTTTAAGCTTAATATGGAACCAGATGGGGTCATACACTTTCATAGCATACTCTGTTAAAGCTTTAAGATTATCTGAAGGATTCTTTGTTCCAACATATAACCGAAGAATGCGATTTGCTAATGTAAGTAATCGAGAATGAGTCAACTTTCCTGTTTTTTTAAGGACAGATCTGGAAAGCATGCACCGCTTGAGATTGATGTCCACATTTCAAATAAATATTTTTAGTATGTGCTCAAATCTTCAATTATTTTAACATTAGGAAGGCTGTGTAGTACAGGCAAGAGCTTAACCACTGAAAGTTCGTTACAATTTTCAAGTTATTTGCCTAAAACCCTGCCAAATACATTAGGGCCCTTTGTTTTTTCGTCTAATTAACGAAACAGGTGCAAAGGCAATTCATTTAAGTGGAGTGAACAAATCAGCCACTGCAGTGTCCTTTTAGATCTTTTTCTATTAATTCAATCACACCGTTATTAACTCTAGTGTTTGTGGCTGTCCCATCACACCCAATAGCAGTTACAGTTGATATTTCCAAATGATTATTACAATTACAGTATGCTATTATGCTATTTTTTATAGCTTCGCCTGTTCCAAAAGCAGGGGTTACATGCCTTAGAAAGGATGAATTGGGCTCTTTTACTAAATAAATATGTTCTTTGATGACAGTCTTTTTGTAAAATTTGTTTCCTTTTTTATCTTGCACTATTGTTTTCCATCCATATTCTTCCATCAAAAAACAAACCTATATTTTTTTGTTCGATTCTTGGCTCTCTCTCTCTCTTCAAATTTTAATCCTATCAATTACCTTACTTTTGTTCTCTTCTGTAATCCTTCTAACATATTTAATAACAGCATTTATGATAGTCGCAGCAAGTCTGTCTGAAACCCTAGTTCGGTCATAAGTACTTGCTACTGTTGGAAATTCTACTTGCATTTGCTCGCTTGTAGTTGAATCCAAAAAATAAGTATAGGAATTTTCGGGATTGTATGTTAAGTTTCCTTTAGATGTTTGCTCAGGATTTGATTGAATGGCATCATTTTCAACTTTTCTAGTAGCCTTAAACACTAATTTCTGAGATTTCACTTGTATTTAATTGTATCTTTATTACCTGTTTCTTCCTATCTTCTCTTTCTGTTAAAATCTTGGAAATAACTTTATTGACTCCTCTCATACAGATTTTTCTCACTGTTCTTTGGTCAAGTAAAAAATCTTGTTCAAGTTTAGGTTCTTTTTTTCGCACTTGCAGACAGAACTTACAGGCTGCTACATCAAAAAGACGTTTACTTTCATTTAAAAACTTTACTGCAGTTAAATCCTATTTTTCTGTACCTTTTTTATCTTTTGATATTAAAATATTTCAGTATTTATCGTGATAGGTTTTTCCCATTTGAAATATGCGAGTGCAAGATACGACAGGAATAGATGCTTTCGACCAAATAAATTCAACTTTCTAAATAAGAATATCAAGCACTTCACTCACCGTGGGTTCTTTTGATGTTTTGTCTAGTTTCAGCTTATGTCGAATATAAACAAAATATTTCATAGAGTAATAATAAGTTGGAAGACTTAAATCACTTAATTGTCTAGGGTACCCAAAAATCGGACATTCTAACTTTTGTCTGGTCTGAACTGGTCTTGATACTGCCATCACACTAAAGATAAAATATTAACTAATAAATTACTATTCTAATATTCAAGCTGACATACTCATAAAGTAAACAAAATCCAGTAAAGAACAGCATAAAAATATTCTTTACTCAAACGAATCGTTTGCCTGCACTGACTGACGACAGAAACATGTGACCAGACCATTGCTACAGCTACATGCTTCTCTTCCTCCCCCGCCACCCTATGCCACCCTATGCCAGCCAATAATATGCCGCCTGAATACAGGTCATTTCAAAGCACGTACTAATCTCCTCTTGATTATTAAATTTCAGAACTAAAAAATGTCTTACCGTGTTTTTAAGTTAAAAGTAATGTTAATCATTTCGGTTGTGAAATGCCGTTAAAATCGAAAAAAAAAAATGGAATATAAAAGATGCAAGATTTAGTATCATAAATATTAAAGATATGCAGTATAAAACTATAAATATCTACTGTAAAGTAGTTTATGTGTATCATATAAAACTGAAAACAAGCATTTGCTATTTAAAAAAAAATATATATATATTTTACTAAATCAAATTTATAAAAATTCGTAAAATCTACTTAAAAATACATATATTCAAGTCTTTTGCGGCACCTCTAAATATATTATGTTTTCTAAAATATTTTAATACTGTCTTAAAAAAGTAATTAGACAACTTTTTATCTCTATTACATATCGAAAAAAAAATCGTTCCATTCTAATGTACAGCTCTTGGATCCTAGTTCCAGCTTAGACTCTATCCAACTTTGTAATATTGAATTTTACTGTAGTTTGCAAAAGAAACACATTTTCGGTAGTCACGAACCTCTAGTTTTTAATTTAAGTCTTTATGAATTTGAATTCCAGTGATGTATTCTAAGAAGGGTAATTTATTTGATGTCGAACAAGTTGTTTATAACAACTATCCTGGATATCATGGATTATGTAAGTCATTTTTCATAACTTACTTTTAATTAAAAAAGAAGATCGAACCCGGGCACCGCGAGTTACAGAATACATGTGAAAACCATTAAATGTTTTTTTTTTTTTTTTTTTTTTTTTTTTTTTTTTTTTTTTTAATTAAAAACTTTGATAGATTTTTTTACATTTAATGTATATTTTTAAGATTTTCAAATAAGAATAAAAGAGAAGGTTCAAATACCGGCTAAAGTCCAAATACTGGCTGCTAGGTGCTCTGAGAACTGAGCGCAGCGCAGCCTAGCGTCGATAGGAAGAATTTGTAGCTTTAATTGAGAGAACAAATTTACGAGAAGTACGTCGCTGAAGTCTGTTTTATTTACAAACAGCAAATGCAAAAGTGCCGAAACGACGTAATGTGGAACATCTAAAGCTTTTCAGATATGTGTTTCTAATTTTTTTAAATATACTGATCGTATACTGACTTGAATAGACGATAAGGTTATTTTCTAGATATACTTAGCTTTCAATTGCCGAGCGCATATTATTGGTATTTTATTACATGAATGAGTAACAGCGGTTTTAACTTAAACATAGTAATGGTCCGAATACCGGCTACAATAGAGTGGTCTAAATACCAGCTAGCCGGTATCGAATCGTGTACTTCGAATCTACTAAAAGATAAATTAAGTGCTATGGAAAAGCTTATTAACATTACGTGGGAAAATGACTGATTCGATATAACTTGTTTTTTTTTTTGTTTTTTTTTTATAGATTTTATTCTGCCGGAGATTCCTACCAGGATATGCGCAGGCAGACCAAAATATTCTTTAAAGAATTTATTTTACCTTTAATTTGGCACCGGTTTTATGCCGTAACTCGATGACGTGATAGTGACGCGAAAATGACGAGTTGGCGCCCGCTGCTGCTCATGTCGTACCAAGTAATATCCAGGGAGACCAGTCATTCCTTAATCTATTCCAAATAATCTTGTCCTACATGTAATTCTATGACGTGTTAAAATAACCAAAAATAAGATTTGGCACCCCGCTCTGCTGCTCTCGTACCAAGATATCATGAGGATGACTGAAATATTCATATTGTAGAGATATGTTCCTTTAATGTGCCAAATTTTCAAGCCGTAACTCGATGACGTGATTATACCGCCAAAATTAAGAATTGACTCCCCGCTCTGCTCATCTCCTACCAAGAGATGAAGAGGCAGATTGAAATATTCGTATAGTACTTATCTGTATATTTAATGTGCCATAAATTCAAGCCATAACTGGATGACGTAATAGTACTGTCAAAATAGGGAATTGGTGCCCCGTTCTTCTCGCTGTGTACAAGGTTTATGCCGAAGCAGTCATTTTCTTAAACACTTAATTCATCCTGAAAGTCCATTCGAAGTAATATATGTGGCAATGTAATGTAAAATATTATGATTAGGGTTTTAATTGTTCCTTGTGTTTTTTTTTTTTTTTTTTTTTTTTTTTTTTTTTTTTTTTTTTAGATTTTAGTCTGGGGTGGGGGGCTCTACCAGGATATGCGCAAGCAGACCAGAATATTCTTAAAACTTTATTTTACCTTTATTTAATTTGGCACCGGTTTCATCTCGATGACGTGATAGTGACGCCAAAATGACGAGTTGGCTCACACAGCTGCTCATATCGTACCAAGAAATGTCGAGGCAGACCAGTCATTCCTTAATCTACTCCTAAAAATCTTTTCTTGCATCATAATTTCATTCCGTAACTCGATGAAGTAGTCATTTGTGTCGTCGCCGCCCGCTCTATAATATGTCAAGTTCTATTTAACCGATTTACTTAAAATTTTGCAGCAACATTCAATATATAATTTTCTACCGCCGCTATTATTTTTCTATCAAAATAATTTTATTTTACCTTTTTAAAAAAATGAAAACAAAAGTCGAAAAATGCTTTTTTTCGCTCAGCCGTGATGGGTTTTTTTTTTTTTTTAAGCCCCGGTACGGTATGCTATTTCTTTCTCCCAGCTTATTTTGTGTCTAAAAAATAACGTTAGTTTACAGACGCTAGCAGTAAACAAAGCAGATGCATCATTGTACTATTAAATGCTCTATAGCATTTTTTAAAATTTCTAAACATCGCACATTTTCAGTTTTTATACCATCGTATTGGAAAAAAAAAAGTACTTTTTAATGCAATTTGTTTGAAAACTGCATCTCTATTTGTTTTTGAAATATTAATTTTTTTGTAGTTTTTAGCGACATTTGTTTCATTTTGGCAACTCAAGTACGCCATTTCTGTAGAAAGTAAAGAAAAAATTGCTGAAAAAGAGCAATTATATCTTTTTGTTGCCATTTTCTCATAAAATGGAAAAAAAATTAATTAAAAAAAATTAATTGAAAAAAAATTAATTGAAATACGTGCTACTTTGAGAAAAATATAAATGTAGGATTTATGATAAAACAGGGAGCTATTATAAACTATATTTAATTTTAAGTTTCTATATTACTGCAAATGACGTCATTTTACATAAAATAAAAGCGTGTGCTTTAAGTCTTAAAACTGAAATATGTTTTGCAGTAGAGTCCGAACTATCCGAGTCACGCTTAACCGAGTTATTTTCTTCTGATGGACTGGTGGCTTCTATTATTATGGAACAGCCGTTATAAATGAAGCGTTAGGTGAAGATGAAAGAGCTGCCGTAAAAAGTTAGAACTCTGATTTTCTGGTCAGAATGGGAAAAAAATGGTCATAATTTTTTTTAACGCTTCATTTATAATGGCTGTTTCATAATAATAGAAGCCACCAGTCCACCAGAAGAAAATGAAGTAATGGAAATGCCGGGGCGACACTAAATTCTGAAAAAGCAGAATTTCTGTTCTCTAGTATTTTTTTTTTTTTTTTTTTTTCGTTTTCTCTTTGGTAGTGGTTGTAACGATTTTCTTGCTAAGCAGGATTTTTTTTGTGTGTTTCACAAGACCAAAATGTCGTCTGAATTCGTGTCGACCTGTACATGCTTTTTTTTTTTTTTTTTTTTTTTTTTTTTTTTTTGCCCACGAATTTATCATCTTATAACTTATTTAATTTTCATTTATTTTTTAAAACTTTTTTTTTTTATACATTTTGAAAATATCAATGAATATGTTGATGAAAAAGTGATTTAAAAAAAAATCGAGATTGACAAAATGCGCAAACATTATGCTTCTAGACTAGTAAAACACCGTATTTTCAAATGTTAAATTTCCGTAACAATATTCCTCTGGATCAGTTATAAAATGTTATGTTTTAGAAACTTTAAGTTTCACACTTGTTTTTAATTTCTAAATGATTTGTTGGGAAGATTTCCAGTAATTTTAAGTAGGTTTTAATCTTTCTTAGAAAAATAAAGTACGGATAAAATAGTTTTATTTTTAACAGATTAAACTTGCATGTCTATTTACAAAGATTTATAATCCTTTAAATGTCTAAAAAACTATCATATTTTGTTTTAAGAGGCCATTAAGCTATTGATATTCCAGTTTCTAATTGCTTTCCAGAAATCATACAAACATACAATCATAAATTTTTCCACGCGTTAAATCACGCGACGACGTTTTGTTTACACAAAAAATATCACCTCAGCATAAATTTGCAAAAAATAAAAATAAAAATAAAAATAAAAATAAAAATAAAATAAAATAAAATAAAATAAATTAAGGTACCCTTTCAAAAGATTTTTACGGTGATAAAATAAAGTTTAAAAAAATTGTAAATTTTCAAAACAAAATTATGCATTTCAGTTTTAATTTAGACGAAATATCATTAAATATTAGTTTTCAAATACTTTAATAGATATAGTACATGATATAAATATTTTACATAATGCCATATTGCTTATGACATTCATACAAAAATATATTAAATATTATGTGAGATATCATATTATTCGTGTATATTTCTTTTCAAAGAAGATCATATCTTACAAAAGCAATTTTCGAAAGAAATTCTTTTTCTGCAAGACCATTGTGTGAAAGGAAATGATAGGAAATTCCATTGGCGCCCAAATTCATTCAAGGCTTCGTAGTATTTGTGACCTAACAATATGATTTCAGAAAGTGCTGACGAAAGTTTTCTTCAAAAGATTTATCCATTTAACTTCGGAAGCCGTAAGTTATAAAACGGTTTTATTCAAGAAATATCCTGGAAAGAATAGCACCATCGCTTTTGAAAGGTATTTCTAACGTTTTCAGGGAACGTATGGCAATGATAAAAAAATTCAAAACTGTAGAATAAAGGAAAATCATTCTCAATTATTCAAAACAATAATTCAAGACCGTACTATTTTTAATTCAATCATATTTATTACTAAATATATAATACGAACTAATATTTTAAACTTTGTGAAAAATAACCAGATCGTGCATCGAATGCATTAATTTTGACGTGAATTTGACAAAGTTCTACCTATTGAGCTACCTACACTGTTAAAAATTTGCAGCATTCTGGCAGGTCATTTGACCGTTTTATTTCCGAAAACTGTTACACAACCGGTAATTTAACACTATTCTGACCATATCATTGTCCATTTTATGGTCAAAATATAGTTAAATTATGGTTATGAAAACGTTTTTTCAAAAAAAAAAAAGGTCGAATGACTTGCCAGAATGCAGAAAATTTTTTAACAGTGTAGACTGGCAACTGTTGTGTTTGGAAGACAGGAGGTGATAGAATAACATTGTAAAGTTATTTTGGATATTGAGATTCCAAATATAATCCAAGAATCATTTTTTTAGGATCGATCGTATAGTGTATTTAACATTTTGTTGCTGCCACAAAAGACCACATTGACAAAACAGTCATTAATCAAAGAAAATCTGAATTTACTTATCATACATTTGGAAATTAAGAACAAAAAAAAAATAAATAAAAGGTAAAAGCATTACCTGCATTGACCCAAAAGAACAGAAAAATGATGGAGACATTTGCAGAAAGAAAATAAATAGATGAGAAATCTTCCTTGAATTTTTTTTTTATTTATGAAGCAATTTTTTTTTGCAGAACTTGGCGCATTATCATAGAGTACATATCTTATTCTTTTAGATGTACTTTTTTTATGATCGACACATACAATCTACGTTCATTCTACGTTCTTACTAAAGAAAATTAAATAATTTCTTTCCCTTGGGGAGTATGGAGGCACAGGCATTTAGATGAATTTTTAGCATCACAATTCTACGACTCGAAATAAAAGCACTATATGAATAAAAATAAAAATAATGCCGTCAACAGAATTTTATCCACATCTTACCGAAGAATAAGAAGTAACTGATCAAAGAATCTCGCCACAAAAAAAAAAACGAAACTATGCAGCCCAAAATATTCTTGCACTTTTAACATTTCTTAATGTAGATACGAAATTCGTTTATTATTTTTTGTAGAAGGGGAAGAGGCATCCACCCATTCTCTGCGTTCGTTAATAGAACACTCATGTAGGCGTGGACATAATTCTTGTCAGAACGGCAAAAAGGCAGTCATTCTGTATTAGAATCCCAACTCAACTACACTGAATGCGCACGAGCTCTCCAAGAAGAGGAGTAAAGGGATTTGCTATAATCCTTGAAACACGCCAACTTTGGCTGAACGAACGTACAGGCGCCTTGCATTGGCATGGAATGCAATGCTAAAGAATATAAAAAACTGCTTTAAAAAAGGAAATTTGATAGATTTCACAGAGATAAGATGCCAAACAGTAGTAAAGAGTTACAAATTTTGAAATTACGAATTAAACTGATTTAAATATTATTGGCTAAGGGGTGGAGCTTCAAAAGGATATGACTTCACAAATAAAAATATATGGAACTTTCCAGATAATTCTTTTACCGGAAGTACAGATTTCAAAACGACGTTTATGATTTTAAAATGAATGAAATGCTATGCCAGAAAGAAAAATTTACAGGGGAAGTTTGAAAAAAAAAAGGGAATTAAAATAATTTTGGAATGCGGATATTAAAATTAAATGAATACAAGATTAATAAAAATATTTTCTAAATAAAATAAAATAAAAATATGGCAGTGGTTCTAAGTAACCACAACAGACAACAAACGGTCATATTTGACTCATATATCCTTCTTGGCATTAGAATATGTTCTACCATCTACATCGTTCAACAGAACATACCGCAGGTAATGGAAATCCATTAAACGATGAATATCTTGTAAAACTATATATGAATATCACTTGAAACATCAAACATAACTACATATTTGCTAAAAGTGATAAAATAAATACCGTCATTTATTCAGATCGACATGATTCATATTTATGTCAACATGTTTAAAATCCATGGAACTTCCTAAAATTTCGAAACAGAAGCTGTACAGAATAATGAAACAATAGTATAAAAAAAATTCACGTTCACAAATATCCATTTTTAATATTGCTGTTCATTTCAGTAAAATTGATATTATTGAATTTAAATACAAATTGCTAACTCTACAGATAACATATAAATTATATTAAAAACACATAAAAAATGAGTTTAGAATTACAAATGTGTTTAGATTTTTAACTCATTTTAGTGTGTTTGTAATATCACTTATACATTATGTGTAAAATTTAGCAATTTGTGTTTAATTTAAATACAGCATTTTATTATTATTTTTTTTTTAATGGAAAATGTAATATAACCATAAGTGAAAATATAAAACTAGATAACACGGATTCTGATTTTTATGAATTTAGGTTCAACCCCTATGAAAAAACAAATATATGTATATAAATATAGATAGTACAAAACATATTTCATTTTTAAGACTTAAAACAGACGCTTTTACTTTATATAAAATGACATCATTTGCATCCGCTTGGAATCCCACATTTACGATCTACATTAATAAATGTATGACGTCACTATCGCAGAATAATACAGAAATACAGCAAAAAAGTGATGTTGTCATTCAAGAGCCTCGACAAAAAAAGAAAAAAAAACATCAGCTATCTAATCATTCATATGTCTTCATTTGTTTATAACATTAATATATACGAGTGGAAACCCATCGAATTCGACGAATGAAAAAGTTTGAAAGATCTGATTGACTGAATTTATAAAAAAATAACAAACATAATTACTTTAATTAATCTATATTACATTATTTAGCCCATCTCTCCAAACATATATTTATTTTTAACTAAAGTTTAATTTGAACTTATCAGATTATTGAAAGTTAAATTCATTCCTATACGTATCAGTAAGATATTGAAATTATGAAGATATTAATTGAGGCTTTCATCTTTGGTATGACGTAATGAAAAATCAATTGCCCAACTGTGACACAATTATAGATTTGTTTGCAACGGAACCTAAAAGATCTTTTTTACCGTCTTAAAATTTACATGCATACTTTCATATTCATAGTCACTATTTTAAATATATTTTAACGTGCAATGGAATATTAAGAAATACATTCCCAAACTTGATGTAACGTTTGCCAGTTACAATTTTGCATGTAAACATTCACACTCCGGATTAAGGTTCTAATCTGAGTTCCAGCGAAATCCTGAAATTTGCTTTTAGACGCATTCGTAGTAAAATATTTAGTTTTAGTTATCAAAGAAAATACTCTTTTCTTTTTACTATGAAATAATTTTTACCTTTTGAAGCCCTCAGCGATTAGCGTTTCAAACTCTGTATTACGGGAATGAAAAAAAAATATTGAAATGTAACAACTTTAAATGTAAATATTCGTTATTGCAAATTGTGACGTCATGTTCTGTTCAAAAGTTTTAAGAAAATTATTTTTTATTGTAATTCGAAAGTGGCATTTGTAAAGGATATGATAATTTTCATTGTTTACCTTCTCTCTTCAGCAATGAAAGTAATGCGGTTGCCATTAACGTGAGGAAATTTCATAAAGTACTTTTAAAATTAAATTTAATGTATAAAAATGAGATTACAATACAGCGCCGATTATCGGAAGTCCAATTAAATGAACTTCCAATCATCCGAACAATCTATTTCGCTCATATTTTTAACCGAACAGCCTATTTATCTATATAGTATATATATATATATATATATATATATATATATATATATATATATATATATATATATATATATATATATATATATATACACTAGAGAACCCAGCGGCTTTGCTCGCGTAATAGTTGAAACATGCCAAGTGATATTTGCATGAATGTTTTTTATTAGAAGAACACTTTTTGAAGTAATTCAAAAATTACAAATTAAGCCACAGTTTGACTAAACTTCATTATAAAAGTGCAATAGACAAAAATGAGATTTTAATTAATAAGAAAACTAAAACTAATTCCAATTAAATGATAAGTTAGAAAGTATTTTGAGACTTTAATGCTCATTGCATACGCTCTTTTTAGTATTCATTTAAAGTTTTGAATTTTTTAGAAGCCATCTTAACACATTTACATCAAATTAACCATCAAGTCAAATTATAAGCTTCTTGTCTAACAATCTACCACCTCTCTGGTGTTAGTGGCACCAACATAAAATGCCAAAACAGAGTTTAAATAGAATGTCTCGAAAAATGTTGAAACAGAGACTGTCACCATTAATTTGCCAACATTAACCTTGAAATCGGTTGGGATTTTTCAATATTTCATAGAAAGCAGAATTTAGATGTTTTTAAGGGCTTTCTTGTTGTCCTGCCGACCAGGTGGTAGTGACACCGGCATAAAATATAGCCCCTATAGGATCATAGACTATCACTCTTGATTCGCAACCAATAACTTCTGCAATCGGTTTATTATTTCCTGAGATACCATAAAATTCGTAATTTAGGATATTCTTTTAGAATGCTTAGAATTCCCTTCGCTTCACCCGTTTTTAATTTCGAATTTATTTTCGACTGTTCATAGAGGACATTTATATTTTATAAGTAACTACCGTGCTACATTTAGTTTCTAGCCTCTTCAGTACCGCAGAAATCACAATTTAGTTTTTTGCTCCTGCAACCCTCGACATAAAATATAGCTTATGTTTGAGCAGGTTCTATCACCATCAATTTGCAACCATTATGTTTGAAATGGGCTTCGTATTTCATACGAATGCATAAAAAGCGTAATTTAGAAAGCTTATAGAACGGTTTTCACTCACTTCATCCTTTTAAATTTGGAATTTCCTTTCGACTATTCTTAGAAAGAATTTGCATCTTTGAAGTAATTACCATTCCAAATTTAAAACGTTAGACCCTCCTCAGTAACACAAAAAAACGCAATTTAGAACAATTTTTGCTCCTGTAACCCTCAGGTGGTTAGTGACAACAACCTAAAATATAGGCTATGTTGGAGCTGGCACTGTCACCATCAATTTGAAACCATTACTTCTGAAATCGGTTTAGATTGCCTGAGATGGCGTAGAAATTGCTATTTAGAACGTTTTTAGAAAGCTTTTCTTTCATTTTTACCCCTTTTAAATTTCAATTTTTTAAGAAACTCTTCTCAGAGAGTATTTATATCTCATAATTAAATACCATGATAAATTTCACGTTGCTAGCCCCTACAGTATTAAAAAAATCACAATTTAGAACGTCTTTTAAAATGCAACCGCAAGGTGGTAATGACACCGACATGCAATAGATTGGAGCAAGGGCTGTCATCATCAATTTCCAACCATTGGCTTTTGAAATCGGTTGGGTTTTTTTTTTTTTTAGATTGCGTAGGAATCGCAATTTAGAATGTTTTCCGTCCATTTTCACCCTTTTTAAGTTTCGAATTATTTAGAACATGTTCTTAGAGATCATTTATATCTTATAAGTAACTACCATGCCTAGTTTCAAGTTACTAGCACCCTCAGTATTACAAAAAACACAATTTAGATCGTTTTTCTCACCTTCACCCCCTTTGGGGTAGTGGCACCGACATGAAATACAGCCTATGCTGAAGCGAGGGCTGTCACCATCGTTTTCACACCATTGTTTTTTAAATCGGTTCGGTACTTCCTGAGATTGCGTAGAAATCGCAATTTAGAAAGTTTTTTAGAACGCTTATCACTCATTTTCAACCCTTTTAAATCTCGATTTTTTTTTAAAATGTTCTTAGAGATCATTTGTATCTTACAAATAACTGTCCTGTATAATTTCAGGATTCTACGCCCTTCAGTAACACAAAAATCGCAATTTAGAAAGTTTTTTGCTTCTGCAACCCCAATGTGGTAGTGACACCGACATGAAATAGAGACTATGTTGGAGGGAGCAAGGGGTGTCATCATCAATTTCCATCCATTAGTTTTAAAATAGGTTGGGTACTTTCTGAGATTGCGTAGAAATCGCCATTTAGAACGTTTTTTAGAACTCTTTTCGCGCATTTTCACTCCTTTTAAATTTCGAATTTTTAAAGAAATGATCCTAGAGATCATTTATATCTTAAGTAACTACCATTCCAAAATCCACGTATCTGGGCCCTTCAGTAACACAAAAATCGTAATTTCGAACGATTTTTTGCTCCTACACCCTTTTTAGGGGTAGTTGCACCGACATGAAATGTAGCCTATATTAGAGCAAGAGTTTTCACCATAATTTTGACACCATTATTTTTGAAATCGGTTTGGTACTTTTAGAGATTGCGTAGTAATCGCCATTTAGAACGTTTTTTAGAACGCTTTTTGCTCATTTCCACCACATTAAATTTCGAATTTTTTAAGAAATGTTCTTAGAGATCATTTGTATCTAATAAGTAACTACCATGCCAAATTCCATGTATCTGGAACCTTCAGTAACACAAAAATCGCAATTTCGAACGTTTTTTGCTCCTGCACCCCTTTTAGGGGTAGTTGCACCGACATAAAATGTTGTATATGTTGGATCAAGAGTTGCCACCATCAATTTCCATCCATTAGCTTTAAAATAGGTTGGGCACTTTCTGAGACTGCGTAGAAATCGCCATTTAGAACATTTTTTTTTAACTCTTTATTTTCACCCCTTTTAAATTTCGAATATTTTAAGAAATGTTCTTAGAGATCATTTATATTTATAAGTAACTACCATTCGAAATTCCATTTATCTGGGCCCTTCAGTAACACAAAAATCGCAATTTCGAAATTTTTTTTGCTCCTGCACCCCCTTTAGGGGTAGTGGCACCGACATAAAATGTAGCCTATATTGGAGCAAGGGTTGCCACCATCATTTTGACACCATTATTTTTGAAATCGGTTTGGTACTTTTTGAATTGCGTAAAAATCGCCATTTAGAACGCTTTTTGCGCATTTTCAACCCTTTAAATTTCGAAATTTTTAAGAAATATTCTTAGAGATCATTTATATCTAATAAGTAACTACCATGCCAAATTCCATGTATCAAGATTCTTCAGTAACACAAAAATCGCAATTTCGAACGTCTTTTGCTCCTGCACCCCCTTTAGGTGTAGTGGCACCGACATAAAATGTAATCTATGTTAGAGCAAAGGTTACCACCATCATTTTGACACCATTTTTTTTTTTTTAATCGGTTTGGTACTTTCTGAAACTGCGTAAAAATCGACATTTAGAACGTTTTTTAGAACGCTTTTCGCGCATCCCCCCCCCCTTTTTAATTTCGATTTTTTTTTAAGAAATGTTCTTAGAGATCATTAGTATCTTATAAGTAACTACCATTCCAAATTTCACGTTTTTAGGTCCTTCAGTAACACAAAAATCGCATTTTTAGAACGTTTTTTGCTTTTGCACCCCCTTTTGGCCAGTGGCACGGACATAAGATATAGCCTATGTTCTAAGTTTGACTGACACCATCATTTTGATACCACTACTTTTGGAATCGGTTTGGTAGTTCCAGAGCTTACCTCTTACAAATTAACAATTTTTACCTCTTTATAATATTAAGTATAGATATATTTATATGATGATGAGATTGTGGATGAGATTAAAGATGAAAAAGCAACTGGAGAAATCTAAACAAATGCTCTGAAAATGACCCAGATCCATCACATAACGAAGATTTTGAATGTTTGTAAACAGCTATGATATGGCTCGAACGGCAGAAGAACTCTGATCCTATTTAACTAACGTATTTAAGAAGTATTCGAGGTATGGCAGCATTAGAAATAACGTCTTATTTGAAGCCAGCAACAATCGAAAGCTTTTTTGCTTAAATTATAATTTCTGGAGTTCAGAAAATGGTAAAAAGAAAAAAAAAAGAAAATTTTAAATAATGAAAAAGTAAACAAAAAAAAGTTTTTAAACACGCTGGCACTAACTACTGCTGGCAGTCCTAAGCCTGCATAAAGTGTGAATGTTTTAGAACAATCAGGAACATCCCTTAAATATTCTGTTCATTTATCCGAACTAGTTTCGGTCCCGACTTGTTCGGATAATCGGCGCTCTACTTTATTTAAAAAAATAGCGAGTTTGGGCACATCTAAAAATAAAGTGCTTTCATTAAAAAAAATATAATTATCAAAATCGGTTCAGAAAAATGCTCAGGCCAGATGACTAAATTAACAGCCTTGTCTTTTAAATATATAGCTACTTAAAATTAAATATAGTTTTTAACAGTTCCATGTTTTATCAGAAAACATTTATATCTTTTTCAAAATAGCACGCATTTTAATTACATTTTTTTAGCTATTATGAGAAAATGGCAACAAAAATATATAATAGTTTACTATTTTCAAACGATTTTTCATTTACTTTCTACAGAAATGCTGTAGATACTCCATTATTTGCCAACCAAAAAATAAATCGTTAAAAGGTACAAAAAATTAATATCTCAAATATTAATTGAGATACAGTTTTTAAACAAATTAATTTAAAAGTACTTTTTTTACCCTAAAGGACGGTATAGAAATTGAAAATATGCGATGCTTAGAATTTAAAAATAATACAGCAGAGATTATACCGTACAATGATGCATCTGTTTTGTTTTACGGCTGGCTTATATAGCATAATGTTATTTTTTACAGACGACACAATAATTGCTGGCCGAAAGAAATGTCATATCGGGGGATAATAAACTCTTCTGAGTTATCTGCGAGTGAAAGAAGCACTCTGTATCTTTAGAAATATCACAAGATACTATGATTTTGAGATTAAAAGAAGGGTCAATCCATTTCAAGTGGCCCAGAAAATCAGTTATTCGTCGCTTGACCATTTTTTAAAAATCTGGCATTTTTTGCAGTACAACCATAACATGATGGAAGTTCAAAATGACTATTATCTTAATTTTATTAATTTTCGTTTGTGCATGACGCCCATCTTTGTTTCATCGTCTGCAGCAATTTTCTCACATGAAGGGTTTACGGAATTGTAAATAATTCATCGTTTATTTCTCCAATTCAAGTGCGGATTAAAGCAATTTGTACAGAATACATTGGGCTAAAAATCTGGTAATAGAGTAGTTTCCGAAAATAAATCCTTATTGATGAAATTTAAGCATAAATTTTCAGTTTTTTTTTTCCAAAATTAGCCCATTTACAAAAGGAAATTTTTCTACCAAGGAAAAATGTGAACATGACATAATTTCTTTTACAAATAGGCCGGCAGTACTTATACTCACACGCCGAGTTCCAGATCTGGGATTTGCTTTATCTCCGCTAAAAAAAAAAAAAAAAAAAAAAAAAAAAAAAAAATATATCCAATTTTTTCAAAAATGTCAAAAATTGCACTTTTGAAGCTTTGAAAACTCTGGTGGGGCACGAGATAAAAATTTGAAGTTCTGGTTTCTGACAGTGTTGTATGGTAGTGTAATGCACAAGAAATTTCA
Organism: Maratus speciosus; assembly: GCA_963932465.1. Taxonomy (NCBI): domain Eukaryota; kingdom Metazoa; phylum Arthropoda; class Arachnida; order Araneae; family Salticidae; genus Maratus; species Maratus speciosus. The sequence goes on from OZ010795.1 coordinate 418,696,187, forward strand.
GGATGGAGATTTGACTACAAGCTGAGATATGGCAAGGGCAACATGTCAAAACAATACTGCCAAACTATTGTTTTGTTGTAGTCGCTGCGAAGTATTTATCTCAGAGTGTCATATAAATTTATGTTTTTGGTTATCTTTAAATAATAGTAACAGAAAATAAAGCCCTTTGCAAAGCGTAGCAATTAATATAAAAAATAATTATGCCTGAGCCCATACATTTTGTATGGTTTCAGTAATTTATGTTTTAAAAAGAACCTCAGCACTTTTACATAAAGAAAAACAATATTTTTATACAAGACATGAGACAAAAACAGAATATGGAAAGAGAAAAGCTATTAATGTTGTCATTCTTGTTGAGACATGATCAAACGTTTCAAAACACATTCTTGCTTGTTGGTTTAAAAACAACAATTTTGATCTTTCTTAAAATTTTATTAGTAGGAAACAAGTCTTATCATCTCTTGATAACTTGATTGAAGATCTTGGCCCTGCTGGCTCATAGAAATAAACTTTGAAATCAATATGCAAGCCTCACTTCATTAATAATTCCTAGCTTACTTCTTATGCAAAAATTTAATTTTTCTGCAGTATAAATTTTGAAAGGGCTTTGGATATCTTTACTTTCTGAAAATTACTTGAGGCTGATGCATGGTAACATCGTATAATTTTTCATTTACAGGAACATACTTAGGGTAGGTATAGTGGTTTCCGGGACTGGCAAGCAGCATTAAAATTGTGGTTTTTAAACCAACAAGCAGGAATGTGTTTTGACACGTTTGAAAATGTCTCAACAAGTATGCCAACATTAACAGCTTTTCTCTTTCCCTATTCTGTTTTTGTCTCAGGTCTTGTATAAAAATATTTTTTTTCTTTATGCAAAATTGCTGAGGTTTCATTTAGTTACTAAAATTACAACAAAAATTACTGAAACCATACAAAATTTAGGCCTTAGGCATAATTATTTTTTTAATTAATTGCTAAGTTTTGCAAAAGGCTTTATTTTCTGTTACTAATTTTTAAAGATAATAAAAGAAAAAAAAAATTAAAATGACACTCTGAGATAAATACTTACGTGTGACTACAAAAAAAAAATAGTTTGGCAGTATTGTTTTGATATGTTGCCCTTGCCATATCTCAGCTTGTTGTCAAATGTCCATCCTGAAATTTCTTGTGCATAACACTACCATACAATACTCTCAGAAACCAGAACTTCAGATTTTTATCTCGTCCCCCACCAGAGATATCAAAGCCTCAATAGTGCAATTTTTGACATTTTTGAAAAATTTGGAATTTTTTTTTTAGCGAAGAGAAAGCAAGTCCCATATCTGGAACTCGGCGTGTGATACTGTACTTCCGGCGTGTGATGATGTACTTCCGGCCTATTTTTTTAAAAAATTATGTCATGTTGACAGTTGTCCTTGCTAGAAAATTTTCCTCTTATAAACGAACAAATTTTGGAAAACAACTGAAACTTTATGCTGAAATTTCACTAATAAGCATTTAGTTTCGAAAACTACTTTTAACCCAATGTATTCTGTAAAAAATGCTTTAATCCGCACTTGAATTGGGGAAATAAACGATGAATTATTTACAGTTACGTAAACCTTTCATGTGAGAAAATTGCTGCAGACGATGAAACAAAGATGGACGCGATGCACAAACGAAAATTAATAAAATTAAAATAATAGTCATTTTTACTTCCATCATGTTAGGTTTCTTGAACAAAAAATTTCGGATTTTTTAAAAATGGTCAAGCAACAAATAAGTGATTTTCTGGACCACTTGAAATGGATTGACCCAGAAGCATTTTTTCAAACTTTTTAAAGTTTCAAACGTTTTAAAGTAGTTATTACAGTCTTTAACAAATTTATCAACATTGTTTTTTTTTTTTTAAATCTATAAATGCTCAAGAAAACATTTCAATTTTCAAAATAGATGGCTAAGATACAACAATTATAAATTAATAGCATTAATATTACAATTAAAATTAATATTATTTTTTCTTTCACGCAGGAAAAAATACAATTACGTATCTGAAAATGTTAACTTAGCATTTTTAGCATCCTAAAAACAAGTATTCAGTAAAATTAAATAATACACCAAAAAAAAGTACCTAGTTAAACAGGCGTCATTGAGCTGTCAGACTATTGACACTAATCATATATTCTACTATTATTTGCGGTCTATCAACCATGATAAACCGGTATACCAAATTTAAAACAAATCGGATAATTCTGCATCAAAAACCCATTTTTCAAAAATTAGATGATGATTAGCCCCCACGTTCCTCCACCCTTTATACTTAACCAATGAACCTCCAATTCTAATTAGGGAAGTCCCTTTCAGAATAAGCCGATATGCCAAATTTGAAGAAAATCTGAGAATTTCGCAGGAAAAACCCATTTATCTAAATTCAGGAGTTGTGGGGTGGTTCCCTTGTTTCTCCCATTTATAATTAACCAATGAACTTCAGAAAACTAATCAGCGAAGCGCATTATCAATATAAACCGATTTTTCCAAATTTGAAACAAATCGGTAATTCTGCATTAAAAACACTTTTATCTAATTTCAGGCGGTTTGATTTAGCAACGTGTCCCACCCCCCCCCTCTTTTATACTTAACCGATTAACAGACAACACTAATCAGTTAGACGCATTATCAGAATAAACCGGTACATAAAATTCGAAACAAATCGGATAATTCTGGATGAGAATGACATTTATCTAAATTAACGGATTTATTAGCCCCTCGTACCCCTCCCTTTATACTTAACCAATGAAACCCCAAAACTAAACGGGAAACCGCCTTTTCAAAATGAACATTTGTGCAAGCTTTTAAGCAAATCAGATAATTCTGCATATAAAACACATTTATCTAAATTAAGAGGTTATTAGCCTCCCCCCCCCCCTTTATACTTAACCAATGAACCCCCAAAACTAATCAGTGAAGCACCTTATCAGAATAAACCTATAATTTTGAAGCAAATGTGATATTTGTATCAAGACTTATCGTGTTACGTACATTACATACATATGTACCAACATACCGAACCTGCGGGCACAATAGCTGTGAGGCTTTGATAGTTTTTGAGTTAAAATGTATACAAAAAGATTTCCGAAAATCGAGGAAGCATTCGAAAATTTGTTTTAATAAATTATGCTTTAAATTCGGAAAATATATTGAGTTCCGTGGTTTTTAACCCTCTAATTGTTTGCGGCGTAATATTCCGTTCACTAACCTCCAGGTTTCACAGCAATACAATCAATATTTAAGATAATATAATTCTATAGATTTAATGCATTTTAAATGCACTGAAGAATGATTAATACTCTCAAGGATTACATTCATACTTGTAATTGAGTTTTTTTTATATAATGTTGAAATAATCATATTTTCTTAGCATTTAAAACACAATGCAAAGAAAACAACATTACAATTTTACCCTTTTGCAAGACACTCGGAGGGTTAAAGATGAAAAAAATTTTTTGGAAGCCCATGTAACTAGGGAGAGAATACTCTATAATTTCGTACCTCGTTATATTTTATTTTATTACATTAAATATACAATGCATTTTGTGATGTTCGCTCAAGCTCTCTCTGCTTTAGCAGCGCCCTCTTTTGTAGAAAGAGCAGAAACAATCAGAATCTGGGATAGCTTCGCCTATGAATGTGTGCTAAAAATGAATGGAACGACTTTGGCCACTGTCAGTCGTAAAGAATCAAAATGAAACTGTATGAGAATTATTGATATTATTAGTGTTATGTGAAATTGTTTGTGCTAGTATGTGTCTACAGTGACATCCTCTTGGTTAAATAAATATGTCATGCTCCAGAATTGGTCCCCCTTTTTGATAAAAGCCCACACGATGTGACCATCGGGACGTTTACATATTTTATTACAGTATACACATACTTATACAACACGAAAATATATTCATTTAAAAGTTTCTTATAAAAAGATGTAACAACACATTTCTTTATTGCTATACGGACGGTTGAAGGACATTTAGTTCCTGTAGCACTACGTCAAATTACCTTTCACAAGTAATTTTTTTCAGAAAAAAATACTTTTAAATCTTAAATTTCCCAGTAAGTAGAACAAAAAAGGATTAATAACGACAATAAAATTCTCTTTTTGAGGACAATCATATCACAGTGGCCTTTTTAACCTTTCACACAACGCTTTTAGATTTGTATTCTCATAAAATATGAAACAAACTCTTTTCTTATAAATGACAATGGGTAGACAGTTTTTTTATAAGTGCCCGGTTTCAGAACATTTTGTTCCTGGATAGCTACATCAAATTACCTTTTTAAGGGATTTAATTCAGAAAAAAACTGCTTTAATACTTTAAACCTTGATTAAACAGAGTAAACAAAGTTTATTACACTGAGAAATAAAAAAAAAAAAAAACACCGCCTTCATCTAGAATGAATAGATAGTCATTTTCTGAATCTCTAAACTAGAAATAGAGATTTCCGAGCTATGCGAATAGGGTAAACAACTAAGCTGAATAGACGGAATGATATAGAAAATCTAGTCTCATGTTTTCTAAGTGACGAAACAATAATGAAACGTTTCAGTAGCGAGACATTATTGCTTGACTTCTGGTATGGTTTCATAAACTAGAACTAGTATCCGTCAGGCCGAAATGTCGGAGCATGGAGGCGCGTAAACTTAAAAGTTATTATTTTTAAAAAATGTTTTATTTTCTAGATTACTGTTTAATAGTATAAAAGTAAGTTTGAGATAACTATGGTCGATACTTCATTTTAAAGTGTTTAACTCAGTCGTCAGTTGCCTCTGGTAATGCACAAATTCTAATCTGTCAGCAAGTGCTCCCATACTTCTAATTTGGGTAAAGTCTGAGCGAAAATTTCTTCCATTAGAACTTTCTCTAAATGACAAACTACAGTAAAAATGACCTAAGTTGTTTTATGTGACAACACCTTTAGATGGATATCACTGCAGTTTTTGACAATGTTAAACTCGAGGATCTATGTATGGTGGCAAGGCATGCAACAGTTCACGGTAACCAACTTCGTGAGAATGAGGATTTATCTTCTTTCCAATATTTACAAATAGGTTTGATAAAAAAAAAAAATACAGTTCGAAATGGCTCATGATACTCAACAAAATGAACTATTATGGCCTGTGACAAGCCTTGAGGTTGAAAACGTGGGCCATAGGCAATATGTTTTATCGTACTTACGTTTACCAACCCTCCCTCCGTTCAGATATTGGTATGTAGCATAATGCATAACCCTGGATCCAGCTGCTGAGGAAAGTCTAGATTGAAGTCCAGTCGCGTGATCATCTTCACTCCATCGTGCTATTTAATCATAGTGATCAGCTAAAATTCTTGTTTATTGGCCCCCGCTTTGATTTAAGAAGTACTTCTTGATTATATTCCTTAGCTTGCTTGGCTTTGAGAAAAAGACATATGGCACCTTCAAATCATTCAAGTTAGCCGAAAGCAGTATATATTTGCGTCGTTGCATAAGGACTGAGAGGTAGTCAAAAACTTTACTCACGCAAAGTGAGTTCAGAGTCTTTCGGAACTGTGTCTACTGATCGTCGTTTTGTCTCAATGAGTTTGTTAATGTGAAATATTTTTTAAAAGCTCTAAGCATTTTTTGTCCGCGAAGAATCAAAATGACTTTTAAAAAATGACTCTTATATAGAGACAGTTTAGAAGTTTAGATATTATATTAGACAGAGAGAAGTTTATATGTATTATGTCTTTTACGCGATGTAACTACCTAATACGTCCAAGGATTTAAACAAATAAGACTCTAAAAGGCTAAATGCTATCTATTTTACCTTCATGACATCTTTGTTCAAGGTCTGCCATAAGACGACATCCTATCATTGAAAATTCGTCAATAATGATAAATAACACTGTATCCATTCTGAGCTGTAGATTTATTGCTGACTTTTTAAATTAGCGAACTATTTAAAACACGTTGGTTCTTTAAGCACTGAGTGAGTTACCTTGTCTTTGACATTAAATGCAGCAGTACCTGTTAGTGCCAAAAGAATTATAGCTTCTAATCCTAATTGCCCTATGATTGTTTTACTAATTTCTTTGATTTTTGTACATTTTACAGCTCTTCCTTTTCCAATAATAAAAGAATTTAGGGAATTTTGTAACCTTTGCAAAGACAAAAGCTGCTCCAGCATAATTTGTTGTTCTTTAGTATAATTCAGAAATGTTAAAAGTAAAGAGAAAACATTGGATAAGAGAATCTACGGTAAAGATATAGAATTACCCCCGGATATATTTGAGAGATTTTGATTTTTTTAATTTAGCTCCGATCTTTGAGAACTTGATCCATCGAGTTAGCGGCAGTAAACTTCAAAGCTCCTTCAAAGACTTGGTTGTCTGGTATAACTCACACTTATTTAATATGGCAACAGGTAAAGGTTTGTAACACGTATGTAACACACACTCATAGATAGTCTGCTGTACTCCTCTATCAATCTTGATACCTTTATTCATCTGAGTTGTTGTCATATCGTTATTATGAAAATAGTAGGAAGCATCTGAGTTATTTTTATGCGACTTTTCCACATAGAATTAAGCTGAATAACTCTATACATTTGAATTACTTTCTTTTAACTGTCATTTTCGAAACTTCTGAGTATAACGTTGCATATATAAAATATGTATATTTCTTAAAATGTACACTGAATCTAGGCAGCAGATTAAAAAAAAAATCAGGGATTGATTTGTGACTTTTAGTGAATATGACTTCTCACGAATTATCTTTCATTGTTGTATCCATTTGTCCAATCATAAGCATAAGCAATCGTAGTCATATACATTAACGTCGCATTTATCGCTGAGCTTCGCGACATTTGGCCAAAATATCGCCAAATTTGGCGACCAAAAATATGTCGTCACAAATTAAGCCAATTTGGATGTATCTGACTAATTTGGCGAAATTTCCATTGAAATTCAGTACTGATGATTCTTCTCTAATCGGGTTCTTTGCATTTTAACTTCGTGTTATCCAGTAAAATTAGCTAAAATCTTAAAACCAAGAAATAGGGAAGCTACCTTTTCCAACCCGTACATGAATTTTTTATTTTGTAATCTACATATTTCTGTTTTCTAGTGTACATCTTGACAAAAAAAGAAATACTTATCTCATTTACTTCAGAATGTTCACTTGCATTTCAGTTGAAATATATGCACTTACGTTGAATTTAAAAAAAAAAATTGAGTAATCTTCAGTAATTGGGACAGCTACCAAATTGTTAAATTTGCGCATCAAACAATGCCCAGTAAATTATGAATTTGTCTACAAACCCGATTACGAAAATTTCCTAATAGAAACATACATTCGTCTGAATACAAACATACATATATAAGAATACATATATATAAGTAATGCATACATAACATTATATGTTTCTTGATTTTTTTGGTTACCACTCGTAGCCATTCGACTAATGCCCAAAATCGTATTTTCCGTATTCGATTTTCTTTTCGTTTATCTTAATTTAATATTAAAAATGAATTGCATCAATTTGGAAACTTACAAATAATGAAAAGTTCGAAAAAAAATGAATTGCATCGATTTGGAAGCTTACAAAGAATGAAAAGTTCGAAAAAAATAGTGGTTGTTACTTACGTAGAATGTAAAACTTCTGAAAGGGGTGGGGGGGGGGGCATTCTATATCTCAGGTCACCAATGTATGAACATCGACTTCAACATTCGACTCCATAATGATCCGTATGATGTTAAAATGCATAATTTACAGCAATAGAGCTAATGTTTTAATTGATAACGGGATGAATCTCCTCGAATTTCGATGAAAGAAATTGTTTTAAAACGAACTCATACATAGGTTAGTACTTAGTCCCTTAAAACAAATATTATTTTTAACTTAAAGTTACCAAAATACTAATTCCATACACTTCGACTGTTCAAAATATTAAAAAATTAAACTGTATTATTTATTATACCTAATCAAGATATGTAATTTTGATTAAATTACCCATTGAGGCTGTTAAGTTTAAAAGGCACAGATGTCATATTGGCGCGATTTTTTTCCACGCCAATTCGGGGGAAACTTCAACAGCACAAACAATAACATCCGGCTACCATATCAAGCAAAATAACGACACTTTGGCGCCAGTTAAGTACCCGTTGCGTATATGACATTGGCGTCAGAAAAAAATCGCGCCAATCAATATATGACATCTTTGCCGTTTAAAATTGCCGATTGCAAATTAAAAAATAAATAAAAAATAAATAAAAAAAAGCAATTTAACAATTTACAACGACCAGTTGGAAAATGATTTTTTCAAAGACTTAAATTTAAGACATAAAAAATTGGATGGAGTTGATCATACATTACGTACGCCATGAATTAAACATTAATAGTGTTATTACACGTAAAAATTCCAAGCGACAAAAATCGCCTGCGACTCGTACGTATTATCCACCTGAAACTTACGTATTATCCAAGCATTTCATTGGCTGTTCGGGAAAAGGCTTTTCCATCGCAGATTTCCTTTTAAATGAAATTTCATTCTTAAACTTCTAAACATCCCACAACATTACTTTTTACACCGGCGTATAGAGAAAAAATGTACTTTTAAATACAATTTGTTTGAAAGATGTATCTCAATTTCTTTCTGAGTTATTATTATTATTTTTTTTGTAGTTTTTATTACTTTTTTGTCATAGTGGCAACAGAAGGTATCCATCTATGTTGAAAGTAAAGGGAAATACAGATTACTGAATAGACCAATCAGAAAACGAATAAAATGCGGATTAAACCAATAAAAAGCTTCAGAGCTGCTTTTCATTCCCCACCCTGACGAGGACAATAACCATTTTTATAAATGGTTAAAACATGATTTCACCTTAAGTCAATCATGGAATTATTTTTCGCGTAAAATCTAAACTTAATGTTATTTTCACCGTCTCATAATTTGCATACGCATCTCTTATATTTACATTCACCATTTCAAAAATATTACAATGCGCAACTAATACATATATTTCTAAACTTGAAATCAAGTTTGTCAACTACGACTTTGCATGTGAACATTCGCACTCTTGACTTGTGATTCTAATCTCTGTATCGGCGAGTTTAAATTCCAGAAATTTATATCTTTTAGAGGCGTTTGTAGTAAAATATTTATTTTTATCAGAGAAAATGATCGTTTTTATTTAAATATGATGTCATGTTGCCTCATTGAAGCATTTCACCAAGCGTCGCAAACGCAATGAATGAAAAAGAATTGAATTATAACAGCTTGTTGCGGAAAACATGAGTATTTTATTAAAGTATGACGTCAACTTCTGTTCAATTTTTTCAGAAAGTTTATTTTGAATTTTATGAGAAAATGGCATCAATAAAGATAAGCAAACCTTATTATTTTTCCTGTCTTTACAACAATGGAAGTAATCCAATTGCTACCATTTTGAACCAAATTCATAGAAATTTTTTTTAATTTAAGTATAAAAATGGGAATGTTAAAAAAAATAGCTAGTGTGGGCAAATCTATAAAGAAACAGCTTTCATTAAGAAAATAATTATTAAAATTGGTGTTAAAAAAAGCTCAAGGTACATGACTAAAAAAAGAAAGACTTATTTTTCAAATATGCAGAATTAAACTCGCAATGTTATCTCTATGTGAAATTTTTGAGCCGACATTTCAGGCTGTTAAGGTTGACGAATATTTATGATTTTCAATACGCGCCGAGATTTTGGCACTACCAACGTCCAGTTCATTTTTGGTGTCGATGCGTCAAATATTTTGGACGCTACCGTGTTAACAATAAGTGTAAGTTTTGCAAGGAAGCCGGAGCTGTGCTCCGACAATTATACGAGAATATAGGAAAACGCTCTTGAATTCTAGCAGCAGACTCTAGAACTCTCTAGCAAAGAGAACTGTAATTTACAGGGATGACATGTTACTACTTTTTCTAGAGCCACAGTTTAGATTCTAGGTGCCAGAGCCATCTTTTTTTCTTAGTGTAAGACAGGTATAATAAAAGTTAAATAAAATAGGTAAATACTTAGCAAGTATTAGAAAGTATATATATATATATATATATATATATATATATACAGTATCGCTCAAAAGCATTTTGACAAAGATAATAATTCACTTAATTGAAAAGAATAATAAAATAGAAAAAACAATCATTTATTTTATTTAAACATATTCAATGTTTTGATTTCAATAAATTAACAATAAATATTAATAATTTTCATAAAATTATATAAATATATATAATTTTAAATGATAATAATATATATATAATATAATTAAATATAATTATACCTCACATATAATTATGTAGGGGAGACTAGGGAGGGTTGACCATACGGGAGGCTTGATCCACCAATCAGTTTTCATATTAAAAATAATTTTAGAGTATTATCAATAGGTGTCAACCAAAGCTATTAGAAGGCTTAAACAATAGTCTTTGTTTCATACAGCTAATCGATATAGGTGTGAAAAAATCAATTGTGAAGCGTTTTCAACCTAAAATTTGCGTTATTTAGAAATTGTTTGTAAGCTTTTTTCAGATAAAATATATCATAGAAATTTAAGTAAGTAGGTTTTAAGTAATGCAGACATATCTAGCTTCCCTTCCAGACATAAAGATTGTACAGTAAGCTAGGCATAACATAACAGTGTGCTAATCTTTAGAAAAGATCTATGTGGGGAGACTTGACCCACTCATTGTGAGGGATGGTTGACCAGATGCTCAAGGCTTCCTTAATTAAGTGGTTTTGGAAATCTTCTTATTATACACTGTGCATAATGAAATGTTAATGATTATATGTAAAACAAAATGCAAATTTCTTCTGCAAAGCTACAGTAAAATAGGGTGATGGAAAAGAAAATGTTTAAAACTGTCTAAAGAAAGGTGTGAAAAACTGCTATAGTATCCACTGCAAGAAAACATTTAATGAAATATAAATCGGAAAGTTGATAGGAACTTTTCTCCATCTAAATATTATTTACAATAGGTAAATAGAAACAGTGGAAATGACTATAAAGTACTAGAAAGTATGAATGCAGCAGTCTTAACTCTTTCAAAGGCAGTGGCATGTTTATGAAACCGCTTAATTTTAATTCCCAAACCCACAATGACACCAGAATTTTCTAAAATCTTTTCCATTTAATATGTATGTGAAATATAGTCTTTTCCTTATTTCCAAAAAAAAAAATTTTTCGTAAATTCCAGTGCCAGTCATTTATTTCAACATTTTAGTACTGAAAGTACTTTGCCCCTGAAAGAGCTAAAAGATGTTAAAGATAAGTTAAGTGCTCATGCGGCTGCAAAAGAACATAGCATTGATCGAAAAACTTTAGGAAGGTATGTAGGCAAATCTCACCAGTGAGATGAAGCCAAACTATGTGACAATAGGAGTTGTCAAGTCGAGTGTCAAAAAAGTAGGACAAGGAGACAAAAAAAGCGGAACAGTGGCTCCTAAATCCGGACATAATAATACATAAAACCTATGAAAACAGAACTTCTCTCTAATGTAATACTGTCTTAAATGTTAAAATTTCATTTTCGTTGCAGTTATACCGTCTCAGACAAAATCATGTTTAAAACAAAAGTTTTCTGCTCTGACTTATGATTGCGTCTAAACAGTAGGGTGGAGCGAAATTTTTTTTTCTTCAAATCAAAATCGGCCGGGGTGGGAAAGTTGCTCTATCAGATCCTCATTTTGAATATAAAATATTTTTGAAAAATATTAATATTAAATACTTCCCCAAGGTCATTGAATATTGAGAAAAAACGTAAAAGCGCTCGCCTGTGGAAAAAAAGTTCTTTTCCTAATCAAAATGGGGTGGTGAGGGAAAGTTGCTCTATCATATCCTCATTCTGAATAAAAAATATCTTTGAAAAATATTAATGATAAATACTGCCCCAAGGTCATTGAATATTGAGAAAAAACGTAAAAGTTGTGCATTTTCCAATTTTTTTCCTCAAACATACAAATTATTTTATTAATTTAATTTAAAAGGATGATCGTCGAATTATTATTATTATTATTATATATTTACAATAAAATTATGTAATATTTATATCAAATTCGCTTTTATTATACTAACTCAACTACTATACTTTTTTAAAATATATGACATTTGGGTAATTGTAATTGTTTTACATATTTTACTTAACCTGTGTAAGAAAATATAATTTGAAATTATTCTTAAAAAAACTAATGTAATAAGGTAAAAATAATTTACTATTTAATTTACAAGCAGTAAAGTTAACATTTTATAGTAGTCCATACTGTTTTTTGGTTTCAAAAACTGGCACTTTTTTCCGAGACTCCAGACATTTTAATGAATCCATGGCGTCTCAAAGGACCACAAACAGCAGAAGAAGCCTCCGTAAGAAGTGTCACACAACTTTCAGTGGCTTGATTGTATCAAGGGAATAGTTTAATCTTAGGTAAGATGGCTTCATCTATTGCCTTTGGATTTAGGATACACTTTGTAAGAATGTTATGATCTAAGAACTTAGTTAATGGTGGTTCTGTCACGGTCACTTCTGCCTAATTTATGAAATCGATATAGTCTTTGGTCTCTCAGGTAACTTGATCGTTTGTTTTCGTGAAACTTTTATTATTCTACATAGTACCAACACTCATATATACTATATAAATGTGGCACTGGGCACAATAATAAAATCTCGAAAGTCAAAAAACTCTTTACGTCCGTGATCTCAGGTAAGGTGAACGTACGTAAAGAATGTCTTCACTTTCAAAATGTTATTATTATGTGTAGTGCCAACACTCTTACATACTATGTAAGATCTTTGGCCCTACGCAGAACAATAAAATCTTGAAAGTCAAGAAATTCTTTACATATGGATAAATTTTGAAGCCAAAGTCTATATAGATTCTATAAATTGGGTTGAAGTGACCGTGATACAACCACCATTAACTAAGTTCTTAGATCATAACATTCTTACAAAATGTATCCTAAATCCAAAGACAATAAATGAAGACACTTTACCTAAGATTAAACTATTCACTTGTCACAATCAAGCCACTGAAAGATATTTGAAACTTGTTACGGAGGCTTTTTCTGCTGTTTGTGGTCCTTTGAGATGCATTGAATTCATTAAAACTTGTCTGGAGTCTCGGAATAAAAGGCAGTTTTTGAAACTAAAAAACAGTATGGACTACTATAAAATAGTAACTTCATTGCTTGTAAATTGCAATAGTAAATTATTTTTATCTTATTACTGTAGTTGTTTAAGAATAATTTCAAATTATATTTTTTTACACAGGTTAAGTAAAAAATATAAAACAATTACAATTACCCAAATTTCATATATTAAAAAAAAGGATAGTCGTTGAGTAAGCATAATAAAAGCGAATTTAATATAAATATTACATAAATTTACTATAAATTTATAATAACAATAATAATAATTCGATGATCATCCTTTTAAATCAAATTAATAAAATAGTTTGTATATTTGAGGAAAAAAATGAGAAAATGCACAACTTTTACGTTTTTTCTCAATATTCAATGACTTTGGGGCAGTATTTAATATTAATATTTTTCAAAGATATTTTTTATTCAGAATGAGGATATGATAGAGCAACTTTCCCACACCGCCTCATTTTGATTTGGAAAAAAAAAATATTTTCCATAGCTGAGCGCTTTTACGTTTTTTCTCAATATTCAATGAATTTAATATTAATATTTTTCAAAGATATTTTATATTCAGAATGAGGATCGGATAGAGCAACTTTCCCACCCCAGCCAATTTTGATTTGAAGAATTTTTTTTTTCCCATATGCGAGCGCTCCACCCTACTAAACAGGTTTGTTTAAGCGCCATACTTTCAAAAATATTTCTTTATAATAATTAGTGCATGTAGCATAAAGTTATTTGTTTTTTTGTTTAACTGATTTTATTTCTCTTCACAAATAATTCAGTATAAAACAAAGTGGGTCAAGCCTCCCATATAATGGGTCAACCCTCCCATATGTGGGGAGCCCTGGCCCATTATTTTCTCATGGTTAAAATCAATCATTTTTCAAATTTCTTATATATTACAATTATGTAGCAATTTTATTTTGATAACTGAGCGTATAACGAATAAAATTATGTATAAATCTTTATTCTACGTTCAATATTTAAAAAATAAAAAATCATTTTCTAAAAAGTGGTCAACCCTCCCTAGTCTCCCCTATATAATTATATGTGAGGGGGTGTGCGCTAGTTCTGGCTAAATATAATCTTTTACTATATATATATATATATATATATATATATATGTGTGTGTGTGTATATATATATATATATATGATACGTTCTCACTAGTATGATATAAACATATCGGTCTTAAGCAGCAGCTATACACTTGTTACCTAACTCAACCGAGAAATCAAAGTTTTGCAGTTGTAAAATCATGGTTATGAGTGGAAGATCAGGCCGACGACCATTGATAGTTTCCCGTAAATAATAGCTGAAGCCTTTAAATTCATCAAATAGTTATTAGATGATCATAAAATGCACCAACTCCACTAGATGCTATCCATATTCCATATTCGGGTCGTTGCTACGTCGTAAAATGTAAACCACTAGATGTTAAATATTAGAACAGCATGACGAAGGTACAGTAAACAAATCTCTCAAGGTGACATGGGTTATTTAAGCAAATCCATAATCGTAATCTTCTCTGCATCCCAGCTAATGCAACAGAATAAATACCTGTGAAAAAAAAAACACGAGTACGAATGTATTGCAAGTGAAAGAACCAACCCCGTAAAAATAGCCTGGAGGATATTCGGCAAGCTTATAAGGAGCTGTACCAATACTAGAGACAATAGGTCTGAAAGGAATGTCGTATGTCACCTGACATTCCATTCAGACCTAGTGTCTCTAGTATTGGTACAGTTTCTTATAAGCTTGCCAAATATTTAGTTTCTGTTTTTCTCTTCTTTTGAGCGGTAACTGTTTCACTGTTAAGAATTCTTTTCATATTGATAAAAAACTTAATAATTTCAAACCATTGGGACACATGATGTTTTCTTTTAATGTTAAAGCTTTATTTAATAATGTTCCGGCTGAGGGGGCTTTAGATTGCCTCAAGAAAAGGCTTTGCGAATTCAATTTCTCTTATTTTTAAGTCGAAGAGCTTATCCTTGTCACTCGGGCTTGCGTGTAGCAAAATTCTTTAGTTGTTAATGTAAATTTCTTTCGAATGATTTACGGTTGAGCTGTGGGAAATCCTCTTAGTCCAATTCTATGGGCTATTTATATGCACTATTTTGAGGTCGAACATTTTGAAATTTTAAAATCTCTGTCCCATGCTTGTTATGTTGATGATTATGTCCTAGCTGAAATGAATTCGGATATTAAACATATTCTCTCTATTATGAATTACATTGACCCCTGCATTCAATTTACCTCTGAAATCGAGACCAATAACTGTCTTTCTTCCTGGATGTTTTTGTTATTCGTTGTGAAAATGGTTTTCAGACTACCGTCTTTCGTAAACCTTTGGCTGTCAGCCTCCCACCTCACAGATATTCTTCTTATCAACCAACCAGAAAATCGCTGCTTTCAATAATTTTGTTTTTCGGCCTACCAATATTTGTTCCACTCCTCAGTTAGTCAGAGCTGAACTTAATTACCTCAAAGCTATTGCTGTTAATTGTGGTTATTTCTTTAATATTATAGATTCTATTTATGAGAAATTGACGAAACCCGTCCATTCTGAAATGCATTCTAATTCCAACTCCAATACTTCAGCTGTGTTGCCTTTTTTTCCCTAAAATCAGTCAGCAAGTTGCTAAAATCTTAAGAAGGTTTCATTTAAATGTTATTTTTTCTCCTGTTAATAAAATCTCTTTTTCAAATCTCAAACACCCTATTGATTGCCTAAATAACATGAGTATTTATCAAAACTTATATTGGCCAGACTAAACCTGCTCTTAGACTTCGTTTAAATGAGCATGAAGGTTATGTTAAAAATCAGGAGCTTAAACGTTCTTCTATTGCTCAACGTTGTTGGTCTTTTCAAAATAGGTTAAATTTTTCCTCGGCCATCATTATCCAGAAATGTTCTTATAAACTTGATCTTGATTTTTGAGAAGCTTACCACATCATTAAAAATTATCACTCTTTATTCCATGACTTATCTAGTACTCCTGATTTTCCAAGTATTTGGAAAGCATTAATTTAATTTCCCCCTTTTTTGGTTTCTTTTTCTCTCTCTCCCCGGTAGGTGTCGCTACTTGTCCCTTCAGTCGTTTCATCTGTTTCTGTCTCATCGGTTGTTTTGGCGAATTCGCTACCCGTATCGGTTATATAAGCCGGTACGTCAATGTCATTTTGCTCAGGCTCGCTTTTCTAGCTCGCTGTGTCTTGCTCTTTCTTGCACTGAAGAAGAATCTCGCTAGTAGATTCGAAACAGCTCTTTGCTGCTTTTCACGTATTATTTGTGCCTTTTAAATGTTCTTTTTCTGTTTCTTAATTTGATTTTCATCCCCATATCGTACTTTTCTTAACACTATAACGCACAGAATGAATCGATTCAACTCCGACCATATTATTAAATGTCAGTTGGAACCAGATATTCTTTCAGGGAGTCCGGGACGCATTTTCAAAAAAAAAAACAAATTATTTATTGATTTAAAATTTTTAATTTTTTTGTGATGGTTAACCATATCATTTGTAAACAAAATCAAATGATAAAACTTCTCATAGATTTTTAGAAAAAATTAATTTAAAATTTATGAAAAAAGTTGAATAATTTAAAATCGTTATAACTCGAAATATTATTTGTAGAATTTAAATTGTTTTTCATTTAAATAAACAGAAATATATATTTTTTAATTTAGATCCAGCATTTAAAAAATATTAATTAAAAAAAATTAATAAATAAAAATATTTAACGAAAAAAATACAAAAAAAAGGGGTGCAACTTAAAAAAAAAAAAAAAATCATATTTTCAAAAGTAAATATGTTTTTCAAATATTTCTCCTCAAAAGTAAAGTAAAATAATTCAAAAATATATGTTCCGAGTTTCAATCTTGTATCTTTAACGGTTCTCGAGTTATAAGAATTTAAATATGAGAAATGGTGAAAAAACCTATCATGAAGGAAAACGCAATTTCACAAGAACTCGTTTCCTTGACAACCATATCTTGAAAAGCAGATTTTGAAAACAAACCAAAACGAAAAAAATAATATTTCCTGTTCTAATTAAGATAGAAACATGATTTAAACATGATTTAAACATTATTTTAAGCAGAAAACGGCAGAGAAAATTTTAATCCAATAAAAAAAAATTGAAAATTTGAAGATTTTTGTGGCCCGGACTCCCTTCACAAAATAAGTTAAATTTTAAAAACGCAGATTTACGTTAAATAACAGAGCCAAATAATTTTAAATAAAAATTCTGGTGTAAAATATTCGTATGAGACTTTTATTTTTATGAAAATTTCCGCGCGATCTAGTGTTAAGTAATTTATTTAGGGTGTGTTTGATATTTGCATAATTATCAATATATTTATGGTAAACATTAATGGATAACAAAAATATTTGAAGTTCTTTTACATTAGAAGGAGGTTTTAAATTTTTTATGACATCATAATTATCATTAGCAGGAGTTAAGGTACCATTTTTGATTTCATATCCTAAGAAATTAATTTTATTTTGAACAAAATTGCTTTTAGATAATTTAAGTTTAATATTTTCAAGTGTACATATTTGAAATATTTGGTTTAGAAGTTGCAGGTGTTCTTCTAATTAGAAGAAAAAGACAATTATGTAGTCAAAATAATAACAAGAAAGGTTAATTTTATTTCTAGTGAGAATTCTTCTAAGAGTTATATTGAAAATTGGGGGACTAAACAGATAATAAACTGGATGCACAACCACCTTGTTGTATACCGACGTGCTGTAAATATAATGTGTTATCTTGCAATATATAATTATTATAGATAATGAAGTTTGTTAATGATTTAAAATAAGCGATATCAATATTAGATGGTAATTCCAGTTTTTTATAATACTTTTTAAATAATGCATTTATAATATTATGTAAATCTAATAAGTCTATATTATTAAAAAGATCTTTGAAGTCGTATGTCGTTATATTATATACACAGTTAAGATTTTTTAAAATATTGACAGTTGATAGCTATTTTTTATACAATGTGTATTATCATTATTTGTAGTAAGTATATATAATTGATTAAGAATTTTTAATAGAATTTTATTGGCTTTATTATTATATGTATTGCAACCAATAGTTACAGTCCTAAATTTATTTGGAGTTTTATTAAATTTGGGAATAAGAACTAAATAAGGATAATTAAAGTTAGTAGATAGAATATTTAATAGTTTATAATAACTTTGAATTTTACGATTATTTACAATTACATTTTCATTAGATTTTTGAAAAGATTTATTAGAAGAAATACAGGATGTAAGAAGTTGGTGATAAAAAGATTTACATATGATTGCATAATTATTAGGAGATTTGTCTATATATGTAATAACGTAGTTTTGTTTTTTTTTGTAATTTAGTTATTTGTTGGAAAAAATGCTTTGTGTTAATAGAAAACAAATCAGAAATATTATTTTTTAAAGCCATAGTTAATTTTTCAATTACTAATATTTTCCATTGATCAAAATATGCAATAGGTTTATTGTAATACATTGAAATTTTATATATAAAAATATCTATATCATATGTAAACTGTTTGATAATAGATTTAACAGTAAATTTAGATGGAAGTCTATTTTTAGTACCAAAACCCATTAGTTTTTTTCAATTTAAAAACATTAACAATATTAAGATTTCCAGTGATTATATGCCCATGATCATTGATTATGTATTTTTTTGAGCGTGGTCATTGGAATTACACGGAAAATTACTTGCTGCAGATGTATTTTTTGAAAATGTATTGTTGTTAAAAATCTTTCTACCAATTGTATTCGGATATTTAAAGGTTTTTGATATATGAAGATTATCAATAGGAAAATAACAGTTTTTATCGTTAATTATAGAATTGATATTAATTTTATTAAATATATGATTTGAAAAAGTTATTATCATTTGAGTATTTGTATTTTGAATTTTATGTTTTTTTTTTTTTTTTTTTTTTTTTTTTTTTTTTTTTTTTTTTTTTTTTTGTAAATTAATATTTAAAAGATTAACCGTAGTCATAATGAGATCAAAATAAATAACAGAAAAAAGTTTAGAGAAAATTTTACTTAGAAATACATTTAAATGTTCTATAATCTGTTTCTTTTTAATAGCAAATATGTATTTTCGAATTAATAACCAATTATAATGCTTTAAATATTTACTTTGAAGATCATTAATTTGTTTAGTGATATATTTCTTAGAAACTACACCTGGAGATGAACCCTTTCCACAATTGTTTCGTGTTGTTTTACAATTTAAATTATGATTAAGAGTAAGATAAATTGGAGAATAATCAATAGTGTTATTTATAGATGCAAAGACTTTGACAGGTCGATTAAATATTTCAGTATTAAATCCATAAGGATATATTCTGTTGTAATATTTCATGTATGATGACTCCATATAAAGTCGTTCTGATTTATTTTTTAGAATTTGAAGGATTTCAATTGTCGTATTTTTAAATTGATGTTTATGAAAATGTGCAAGTTCAGCTGTAGACTGTTGATTTTTTGCTTTGTTTTTATTAGAGTCTGAACGATGATGATTGATACGTTTATGAATTGGACCTGCTGTTTCACCTATATATTTCATGTTACATAAGTTGCACTTTATGCAATAAATAACATTAAATGCTTTACAAAAAATTGAATAATTAGGATCTGAGGCAATTTGTGTCTGAGAAGCGTATGGACATGCCTTGCACCGAGCATCTAAACACTTACGAAAAAATAAAGTTCGAGGGGGAGAGTATAAATGGTCACTGGATGACGATCCAGGAACAATCCCATTATTGTTCCTGTACCGGACACTACACTGCATAGATGCTATGTGTATCTTGCCAGAATCGAGATGTTTACTAAGAACTGCCATATAATTTTTTTTTTGGAAATTGCAATATTTGCAAAAAATAAGAAAATATAATAATATAAAAATCAATAATAAATGAAATTAAATTAGTCTTGATTAAATTTAATATTAAATATCTTGAGTTTGAAATATAAATATATATACAATATGTACAAATCAGAGAAGCAGTACTCAAAAACCATCTATAATATTTCCAAAACCAAATAATGATAACCCTAAATGCATAAACTACAAATGCATGAAACCACTGGACTTTTTAGAACAAATAAAATAACCGCATCTAAAATCCAAAACCGACAACAACAATAACCATGCAAAGACGACCAAAAAGGCTATCCCAATTGACTTCTCAGATCAAAGTATTATAAATATAAATGACTAAAGCTTATTAACATAAAACGATTATTAGAAATATATATTCCTGCCATATTGATGTATATAAATAAATAGAATAGCTCATACTGAATAAATTTAAAATAATAATAATAATAATAATAATAATCTAATAAATTGAAAATATATAGGACAATATCATACAATAACAATAAGAAAATACATATAAATTACATAACTAGAAGGGTAGATATACTATATACATACATATCCACCCAATATATATATAAAATCATAATCATCATTCGTTTCATGTCCTAATGAAACGAATTTATGAAACGGAAGTATGAATCGACTGATTAAACAACTGATTATGTTTCTCGGCGATTTCTCCTAAAATATGGAATACTTTGCGATGAAATTAACACCAAAAATCAATATTGATCAGCAGATTTAAAACTGGTATTAGAATTTTAAAAATCGAATTAGTTTTTGAAATATTAATTTTTTTTCTAATTTTATATACATTTTTCTAATGATGGCAACTCAAATTTTAATCAAACAGATATTTTTTTTTTTCTTCAGATTTTAGAAAAGGTTACTATTTTAAACTAATTTTGCGAGAAGTTTGACCTACCTTAAATGTATGCTAAGAAATGTATCATGTTACTTTTATTCATAATTCAATGTTTTTCATTATCATTTTATTTAATACAAACAGAAACATTTAAAATAAATGGCTTTCACTTCTTTATTTTTTTTAAACGAAATGAAAAGAAAAATATTAGGCATATATGTCATTTACGCACCGGTGTACCTAATTGGCGCCAAAATGGCATTATTTTGGTTGACATGGTAAGCCAGCTATCGTTGTTTATTTAATAATAAATGTTTATTTACTTTATTTTCTTTTTTTTAATTACATAAATTGTTTTGTTCTATAGTTAATTATTTTTTCGGTTATTTTCCTTTAAAAATAAAAAATAATAGAAGATAATTAAAAAATACGGTAATACTTACTTACTCCTTCAACCCATTTCGCCATGTTACAAAAATCACCAAACCACTCGCCAAATTATACAAATTGACATAATTTTTATTTTAAATAACGAAAGAACAAAGAAAATAGTATAACATTAATAAATATACAAATAAAACGTCGAGTTAAAAATCACTTGCTGAAGTAAAGATGTGTAACTGACTTAAAGGCAAGTGAATGTGACATTTACGATCAACCATTATTGGCATTTAATCTTATTGTTTGGTGATGGATTTTTGGTCGACGGGATAACTAAGTAGTACCTAAAATACATATGTAACTGGTATTCGAAAACGAGGATTTCGCCAAATTTTCGTAAAAAAAAATCACGCCAAACCGGGTGCGTATATGGCATCTGGCCAAATATTAAATGATGTAACAAACGATGACATTTAATTTCAACTTCAAAGCAATATTTTAATTTACCACTCAAAAAAAAAAAAAAAAAAAAAAAAAAAAAAAATGCTAACTGGCGAGTTGAAAAATAGTTATTGGCGAGATTTGCACCCGGCTAGCGTAACAGTACCACGAATTCTTTACGACAATGGTTTTATGTAGTATTATTCGAAAAAAAATTGATTTTTTTTAATCGAAATGGAAAACTTTCGGCACAGATGCCACATACGGTCCCATATTGGCGTTATTTTTTTCTGATGCCAATGTCATATACGCAACGGGTACTTAACTGGCACCATAGTATCGTTATTTTGCTTGATTTGATAAGCCGGATGTTGTTGTTTATGCTGTTGATGTTTTCCGCAAATTAGCGTCGGAAAAAAATCGCGCCAATATGGGGCCGTATATGATATCTGGGTCAAACTTTCATATGAAAAGCGAAGGGATCAGAGCGTATTTATTTATGGCAGTTACATGAGTTGGACTATTATAATATAGATGAAATGATGGCGATAGAATAATATTTGGCGACTTATCACCTGTACCTGGCTAATATTAAAGTACCAAAATGGCACCAGGAATATAAAAAGCGAAGTGGTTCGCCCGGAACTGTAGATTATAGTCACATCATATTGTTATAGAAATTGTTTAAAAATACCGGGAGACAAATACTCTGTACACTTAATTCCTTTTATTTTAGCTTCTTTTCAAACGTTTAACTGATTCTCTTAAATCAAACACGAAAACAACCATTGGATGTCTTAACAGCAACTGATTCTGCCTTATTTTTTTTAAATCAATGGAAATTGAATGGAAACCCGTTTATAGGGAGGTCTGCGCAGCTTTTTTCAATATAATTCATTCTTCTATAATATTTTTTAAACCGATCAGATTAGCGTGTTTTTAGATTCTGCGGTGTCTGAACTGGGATTGGCGAGCGTAGCTTGCAAGGGGCAGAGCCCCCTAGTATATATATCTATATAGTATATATATATATATATGTGTGTATATAATTTTATTAATATCCATTTTTTATTTATTAAAATTAAAACGTTGAATAAGGTTAAATAAAATAAATGAATGATTTTTTTTTATTTTATTACATTTTTCAATTAAGTGAATTATTATCTTTGTGAAAACATTTTGAGCGTTATTGTATATATTTAGAAATTTTCTAGTATAATGTTCAACCGTAATTGGTGAAACTATTTCATTTTAATTATTATGCGCTTTAAATTTATAACTTAAGTATGAAAAATGTTCATAATGCAGAAAATTATGTAAAACACTCTGATAGCAACAGTCATATCAGCATATGTTCCGAAACAAGATTTTTCCCCCTTTTATACCTGTTAAAATAACGATAATTTATGTTAGTAAAACATGCATATATATATATATATATATATATATATATATAAGATTTTTTTTTTATTATTACATACGTCTTTTATAAAAAATATTCTCTTAGAATTCTTATACAGGGTGCCCCAGGATTATTGGAACAAACTTTAAGGGGAGGCATGTGATATCACAAGGATATACATTTGCTTAACAACACATGGTCTGAAACGCTTTCCTGGAGCAGTAATGACAACAGAAAACACAAAAAAGTAGGAAATTGCTAGTCAAACGTGGCAAATGATGTGCGTTCGTACTATAACTAGTTTTATAAATATTTTTTGCACCCCATATTGTACTGAATGTATATTTTTTTACACTTCATAAAAGCATAGTCTGTAACATCATTAAAATGCACTTGCAATAATTGTAACGGAAAAATTTTGAGTGCCCCTGTAATGAAACTATACATCCAATTTTCATAAAATCTGAAATGGCTCGACAAAATTTTGCAACAATCATATATTTAAATTTCCAGACGATTCGGAAGACTGTAACATCATTGAAATGCACTTGCAATAATTTTTTCCTATTGGCCGTAATGTAAAGTAAAACTTTTGAATGTCCCTGTAATTAAACTATACATCCGATTTTCATAAAAATTGAAATGGCTCGACAAAATTTTACAACAATCATATATTTAAAATTTCAGACCGATCGGTTGGGTAGTTTTTGCTCTGTTATATGCGGACGGACGGACAGACGGACTGAACGACGACTATAGGTGCTACGTATTTATATAATTACGAACGCACCTAAAAAGACATGACGCTAATAGGAGGAGAAAACATGTTTATAAGAAAAAAGAACATTACAACGATCCTCATCAAAGTAGGTGTTCGAAAATACGCCCCAAGCGTGATGCTTGGAAGGACATCTCCAGCATATGGAACCTCTAATGTTCTCGAAAATACCGCGGGTGTCCTGGATTTCCTATGCAGCTGCCACGATGAGTGAAACAAGTTCAACAGCATTTTCCAACATTGTCCCGGCATTTTTTCAACAGTACGGAAAATAATCCTGTTTTCTCTCCCCGTTCTTGTCTTTTCTTTCTTGCGTTTTGAGTCGTCACTACCGCGCTAGGAAAGCGTTTCCGACCATGTGTTTCTATAACAACCGGAATCCTTGTGATGGCCCCTGCGTCCCTTTAAAGATTGTCCCAATCATCCTAGAACACCCTGTGTCTATATTTTATTATTTTTTTATGTATATAAAGAAAAATTCGCGTAATACCAGCCAGAAAATATCACATTTTTATAAATATCCTTTAATTGAATTCAGGTATTATCTATTTATGGTAGTTTGGGAATATCATTATGGTAATTATATCACTGTAGAATGTACACTGTCCTGTAAAATTTATAAAAAATGTAAACACTTTATCGAAATGAATTAATTTCCTCAAAGTTACAATATATATATATATATATATATATATATATAATTATTCTATTTTTATGATAGTCAATTAGAAATCATTAATGTTATTTTTTAACTAGTGATTATTACACATAATATATTTGACATTTTTAATTCAATGTGCGTGAAAGATATAAAATTATTGTCACAAATTATTATTATTATTATTATTGTTGTTGTTGTTGTTAATATTATTATTCACGTAAAATAAATTCAATTTTTATAAATACTTCTTTAATTGAATTCTGGTCACAAACCATTTATGGTAGTATATAAATATCAGTATGAAAATTATATCCCTGTAGAATGTACACTGTCCGGTAAAATTTAGAAAAATATAAATAGTTTATCAAAAAGAAATAATTTCCTCAAAGTTACAATACATACATACATACATACATACATACATACATACACACACACACACACATATATATATATATATATATATTGCAATATTAAATCTTCCTTCGCGATTTCCCTATACTATTCTAAATTACTACTCTATATTCACTAAATCCTTATTATTAAATTATCTCTGTCGTTAACGCTGTGAAATTCCCTTTAATTTAATGTCTCACTTTTCTAATTCCCTTAATTATTACGCTTTTAATATTCTTAAATTAAATGTTCCATTTCCAATCTTTCGCGTTTTAGAATGTCCTTCTTGGTAGCCATTTTATTCCAGCCGAGAATTTCTTTTCCCGCGCTTTTTTTTTTTTTAATTTCTTATTCATAAGCTTCTCTATCAGCCCTCTGTTCATGTCGTAATATCTTTACGTCTTAATTGGTTTAGAGCGCGTGCTATGTCATTTTTTGTGTTCCGATGCTTAGGGAATAAAAAGCGGCTACACTCGATTCTCCGGCGGAATTTGCTGTTTTTTCGAAGTGTAAACTGCCCCCTGGCTGTGTGTCTGTCACTATGTAGTTCTTTCTGAAGATTTAATTTAAGATGTAATCAAAATGATTACTAAAGATTATAGATGTTGAACACATCGAACTTATCGATGGCACTGCACCGTATTATTTTGAGAATTGTCACTTGATGTTATTAAATAACAACCTGTGACCAGAATGCTTATTTCCTTGTCTCTTGGAAAAATTCCTAATCTTCATATCCATTATTTTGACCATTAGACGTTTGATTACAACCCAGCTTAAATGAGAAACGATGATAATTACTGCAAATATTAATCTGCTAACTGAATCGGTGAAGTAGTTGCTCTACTTTCACTTACTGCATTTACTGACATCGATTCTACAACTAAATCTATTACATCATATAACGTATAATCTTACATCGACCACCTATATTGAGATAATTATCGTTATATATATATATATATATATATATATACATAATTCTTCTTTTTTATGATAAGCAATTAGAAATCATTAATGTTATTTTTTTAAACTAGTGATTATTAAACATAATATATTTTACCTTTATCTCAATGGTAATATATATAAAATTATTTATTGTCACAAGTTTTTTTTTAACTCACGTAAAATAAATTCAGAAAAAATAGAAATCAAATTACTTTATTACAGTTTCATGAAAATAAAATAATGTAATGATGCAAAATAATGTAGTCGTTAGCGCTACATTCTAAAAAAAACAAATTCAGTTTATTTTCTGAATAAAAGTCAAAAAAGAAAAGTACATCAACCTTAGTTATGAATAAATAATGTTAATTGGTCATGATATCATGTTAATAATGCATAGATAAATGTTGTTTCAGTTTCAGTCTTGATTTACCACGTGATGTTTGTTGATATATTTATTGTTTGAAATATTTTGAAATAATAATAGACATATTTTATTTTTATTGATTTTCCATTTTATTTCCACTATAAATTTAGATAACGTTTCCATCGTTACAAATTTAATCGTATCATAGCACTCGCAATGATTCCATATTTTTCTGACATGTGTACAATAAAATTACAAAATATTTTACTTGGTTTAATGTCTACTTGGAGAAACATAAAATTTATTAAAAATCCATCAATGATAAATGAAAATGTGAATATGAATTATTCATTGAAAAAAATCATGTAATAAATCATTCGAAACACGATATGAACTCCTACAGAGACATATAAGTGTTTTTGTAGTGTCAACTTAAAAAAAAAAAAAAAAAAAAAAAAAAAAAAAATCATTTCTAATTTGCATAAATGAATAAAAATTTTTAAAATGAATAACTTAAATGAATAAACTTCTTTAACAAAATAATAGTACTCTTAATATTTAGTAATGATTATATGAATATATAATTGAAATTATTTAAAATGACTTAAATCTCTTAAAATGCCGAAAAATGAACGAAATTGACCATATTGTTTATTTTTAGCTTAAAAAATACACAAAAAAAAACAGGATTTTAAAAATTAGAAATATGTACCTGGTTCTTTCATTTCCTGATTCTTTTTATCATAACGGAGATTCTTTTATATAAGGTATTTCAATGACGTCGAGCAGATAATAGAATCAGGGTTTCTCACATGATTACAAAAGAAGTTCCACAGTAGAAACAAAAGTTATGGTGTATAAATGTACTTGACAGTCGGAACATAAAAAAAAAATGTTTAATTTATGACCATATATTTTAAGATAATACATCTTGCTTGTATTAAGTTATTCTAGTATAATTTTAGCAGTATATCAACAACAGCAACAATATATATATATATATATATATATATATATATATATATATAAATGCAAATTCAGATTAAATATATAGAGTGTACATTACACTACTTATCCTAAAAATTTCCTGATAAAATATTGGAATGATTTTAACCGCCTTTACGCGTAATTCTCTAAAATTACATTTTCAGAAAATTACTTTAAAGTTCTCTGTTCAAAAATATTATTTAATTAATTTAAATTAAGTCTATCATTAATTTTGCTTTCAAAAATAAATTTCAATGAATATAGTACATATATTTTATTATTCCAAAGCATTATAATTGCAGTGATAGACAATTCCTCGCAAACTTGCCATTTTCCCTATTATATAAATAATGAATTTATTTGCGACATAGGGTGTCCTGTAGATTCACGATTACCCATCTACTTGTCGAATTTATTTCTTAAATTTCTAACACAATTTGACATTTCTTTTCAATTTGTTAATTTAAAAAAAAAATCGTATTATACTAGAATTTAATAGTGGGTTTTATTCAATATGATGTTTTGTAATTTTTCCTGTGACAAATATGTGGATTATTTTTTGCTATGTCTAAATGTTGAGTTTCGGACACTGTATTGTTCGTGTATGTTAGTTTTGTAACTTAATAATCTTCACCCTACACAGTTTTGTCAAGTACTGTTTGTAAAAACTTTCTCAATGTCCTGAACTAATATATCAGTTTACTTAGGTGTAGGTTTCACTGCAATAGAAGCATTATTTTAATAAATGTAATGCTATGGATATAATGCAGTTTTAAAAGATTGAGTAAGGATTAATAATCTGAAAGACTCGATTTATGTACGTAATTATGTCTTTATATCACGTTGAAAAAAACCTCATTTTTTGCAATTCCAAAACAATGCGGGGAAATAACATTACATTTTTTTTTCACTTTTTGCTGTCAGTCAAATGCTAAGAGACCTTGTTTGATGTCTTTCGATTTTTAAAGGTATTATATAGATATATATATATATATATATGTATGTATGTGTGTATGTAAAAAGGAATTTTTTGAAAGTCGAAATAAAGTCCCTTAATACTAAATTAGAGGATATGTAAGGCAGAAAAAAGGATTTCTGGACTCGCAGCATGAACAATATTTTATACTATTGTTACCATGCATAATAATCAATCATAAACAAATTAAGGTAATTAATGCTATAAAAATGATAAAATATCTTTATTTAGATTGATGAAGGTTTCATCGCACAAACGGCGACATTTTCAAAATCAATGAAATAGATTCAATAGCTTTTGAAAATGTCGCAATTTGTGTGATGAAATTTCGTCAATCTAAATAAAGATATTTTACCACTTTTTATAGCATCATTTTGCTTAACCATTGGTGCCATTAAATCAAAAGAAAATTCTTGTGGCAGGTTCTTATTGCAACTTTTAAAGGAATCCACACAAAATGTTTTGTTTTGAAATAGTGAAAGTTTGGAAAGTTTAGGTTGAATAGGTAATGTTGGAAAATTTATAAATGCTATTGGCGCTGCATATTTAATTCGATATGCCAATATTTATATTATCATTATTATTAATATAGAATGTATCCTTTTTTTTTTTTTTTTTTTGGCTAAAAGCATTAGTTATTCCATGTTTCACTGATTATTTCTATTAAGACCTGTTGATAACTGTTAAAAAATGCAGATAAAATGAAACATTTATTTGTAATTTCGTTTGTTGGAACTGCACGGGATAGAGCGAATTGAAAAAGTCCTTCCGGCCAGTGCCGGGAGGAAGAGGTAGCTTTCATATTCCTTATTTTTAAAAAGCCAACTTATATTATTCAAACACACGAAGCTCAATTAAGTGGAAACCGAATGTAGGAGATTCAATACTAATTTTTATCAATACTAAATCATTACGAATGACAATTTCGCGAAATTAGTCAGCTTTATCCAAGCTGCTTTTATTTAAAATCACTTATATTTGGCTGCCAAATTCGGCGATTTCTTAAAGTGCCTGCCATTTTAAGACAACATGGCAGATGAGGCTAACCAGTGAACTTGGTCGAGACCTTAGTAATTGCTGTGCACATGCTCACTCATATCGGAATCGGTTGATATATACAAGTGCTGTCGCAGGCAAAAAATCAGATTTTTCAAAATGTCACCCACTTTAGAAATTGAAACTGCTATATCTGAGCCATTTTTTAAGATAAAGACAAACAAAAAATGCTCCTGAATCCTTATATCAAGGTCAAATACTTAAGAAAGAAAGCTTTTTCAATTTCTAATTATTTTGCACCTCACTTTAAATATATATATATATTTTTAATTTAATGGCCGCCATTTTGAAACAAGGTGGCTGATGAAGCTGGCCAGCGAACTTGGTCGAGGTAATGATGTATACTATCCACATGCCTTCTTACATCGAAATAGGCGAATACATGTGTTATCGCGTGACAAATACAAGATCGTTTCAAAATGTTAGCCATGATAGAAATTCAAAGTGCTATAATTCAACCACTTTTTAAGATATTAAAAAAAAGAACAAATTTTCAGAAACAAAAACTGCTCCAGAATCTTTGTATCAAGGCCAAACACATAAAAAAATCTTTTTCATTTTCCAATTTTTTAATACCTCATTTTACATTTTAAATTACATTTTTTTTTAAATGGCAATCCTTTTGAAACAAGATGGCGAATGAAGCTGGCCAACGAGCTCGGTTGAGACATTGGTATGTACTATGTACTGACCAAATTACATTCAAATCGGTTCATAAATACGCCTGTTATCCCGTGACAAAAATCAGGTCGTTTTAAAATGTCAGCCACAATAGAAATTCAAAATGTTATAACTCAGCCATTTTTTTAGATGTAGACGAAACAAAACCTGTTCCGGAATATTTGTATTAAGGTTAAACACATACAAAAAAAATCTTTTTCATTTTCCAATTTTTTGGTATCACATTTTAAATTTATTTTTTTTTAATTATTTTTAAATGGCCACCATTTTGAAACAAGATGGCGAATTAAGCTGGTCAACGAACTCGGTTGATTTATTTGTATGCACTATGTACACACCAAGGTACATCCAAATCGATTCATAAATACGTCTGTTATCACGTGGCAAATACCAGGACGTTTCAAAATGTCAGCCACGCTAGAAATTCAAAATGCTATAACTCAGCCATTTTTTAAGATATAGACGAAACAAAAACTGCTCCCGAATCTTTTTATCAAGGTCAAACACATAAGAAAAAAATATTTTTTCAATTTCAATTTTTTGCTACCACATTTCAAATTTAATTTTTTTTTAAATTTTAAATGGCTGCCATTTTTAAACAAGATGGCGGATGAAGCTGGCCAACGAACTCGGTCGAGACATTGGTATGTACTATGTACACACCGAATTACATCCAAATCGGTTCATAAATATGAGAGTTACAGTGTGACATAGGTCAGATATATATATATATATATATATATATATATATATATATATATATATATATATATATATATATATCAATTTTGAACGGAGGGTGGTTTCGGGGTCTGGGGGTCATGATCGATGAAAATATACTAAAAGTTTTTGAAATCGCTTTCCTCCGAACGGCTGCAATAGGTAGCTTTTTGTAAAGAAAGCTACCTAAAAGTATGTAGCGGATAGCTAGACAGCAATAGGAAAAGCTATGTTGTGATAGCTGAGATTTAACTGGACATACGACCTCGCAGCGTTTCCAAAACTTTTAATTTTCCTAGTACTATTTAAAAAAAAAAAAAATATTTGTGGTAATTCCTTTAAAGAATTTACCAGGAAGATTTTTGATTTAAAAAGTGATATCTGAAAAAAAAAAAAAAAAAAAAATCCTGCAAGCGCTAGAGAAGCCTATGAAGGGGACAGTTAGAATACCAAAGTGTTATTAAGCCGAGGATAGTTACAGTGAATGAAAAATTCCAGAGAATACTAGACTTCACACTATATATTTGTACAGAACAGGAATTATGTACCTTTAAATTTTTCTCAACTTGTCAGTTTCTATTTACTTTCCATTTCAAATACACCGTAGTTGTATTCAACTATTTCATGTTTTAACATTGCCCGTATTATCCGTACAGACACCATTTAACCCAATTAACGGTGGAGGTTTTATTTCCAAATTTCCTAATGGCATACAGAAATTTTAAATATAATTTGCTCCGTATATCCTGGTGAAATTCAATCATTTTAATGCTTTTGTAACATAATCATTTTGCCCATGAAAGGATTAACCCCCTGGACGCCAAGCAAAATAACAAAATTTTTATTTATTTATTTATTTTTTTTTCACGATTTTTTTTTAGAAATGTTGAATAAAGATAACTTTTTTTCAACGTGATATATATCTAAAAAAAAAAGTTAATTAGTGTGACCGAGCCAGTAGTTGATAAAATAAAGTCTGTGCTAAGGGGGTTTTATTATATTTCCTTTAGAAATGAATGTCCTATAATGGGAAAAAATGAAATCTGATGAAATTGAGTAGCAAGAAAATTATAAGTAAATAGTTTCTTTAATTGCCCTTTTCCCAGTAGTTGAGCAATCAAAGAAATCAGTCGAAAATTCAAAAAATAATCTTTAAATTATCATGCTTAAGCTGTGATTAACAATAATACATATAAAACGATTATTAGAAATAAGCAAGATGGAAGTGGATTATTTTTACTTACCGTGACTGCCTCCAAATAATCAAAAACTAAATTTTTACATTTACTATTAAAAAAAAAAAAAAAAAAAAAAAAAAAAAAAAAAAAAAAAAAAATCATAAAATTGCTTCTTTTACAGCAGGCAGCAGACAACAATGTGAAAACATGCGCTCCAATATGTAAACAAAAATATCATGTCTAGTGCCACGTGTAAAACTTATTTCCGCCTTAAATGGCGCAATATTTCAAAAATCTGATCAAACTACTGGAGGGGTTTCAACTACTGGCGAGGTCAGCCTATGTATAGGAATATAATCTTTGAGAGCATTAATCATAACTTTATCTTTCAAAAATCGATTATATTTGTACAGTTATATTAATTTTTAAAATGCTTTTATTACAGTGAAATGTACTGCTTAGTGAAAGTGTGTATCGGTTTACGGCTGTGAGAAGGTTAACGCTACAAATTACTTTAAAATCGCATTACGAGCAAAAAACTAGAAAAAAAATGTTTATGCTAAAGGCCATTACCCGAACGAATGAAAAAAAACCTATAAATGTACTTAGAAAAAGTTCAAATTAACGGCACTCGAATATCGACGGAAACATTTACCATTCTTAAATAGAAATATAAGTACAAAATGTCTATAAGCATGAAATAACTGTAAAAACATTTTTTTTTTTTTTTTTTGCAATTTTTTAAACTGTTGTTATTATTATTTTATTCATTCGCATATCTGCTTGCTAAGTATAGCAATTCTATTAATGTATTTAAAAAAATTTAAAGACAATCTGTGCAATTTATAAAGCAATAATAATAATAATAATAATAAATTTTAAAACATTATAATTTAGCTCTTTACATTAAAATAAATTATTAATTATATTAATATAAACAAAAGATACATACCTTATCTTCCTGAAATATGCATATTAAAAAAAAGTCATCCTTAATTAGATTTAACAAAAAGCTTTTAAATAAATTACGATAAGGTGCATATGATAGTTTATGGAAAAAAATAATAAAATTTTATTTCTTTAGCCAGATAACGTTATTTTATGCACGAAACCGTAGCTAGCGCTATAAAAATGAGACGACGAATACTACGTATTTTTCTTTCGATATCAAGTTTATAACTTTTGCAATTTTATGAGATTTTTCTAGTTATATATAGAAGACAATAAATTTATATCATAGATTTCTTCTTTATCCGTATTTTATAAAACGGTAAATGTAGAATGGTAGTTCATATCATAAGACTATCTAGCAAAAATATTACTTTATTTGGAAGAAAATCTTTAAAATTAGTAGTAGGTAAAGAACAAATATATTATAATTTACAATTATTTTTATTTTGTTATTAAACTGTTTAAAATTTAAAGCTTCAATACAATATTTTTTTGTTAGAATATTCACCAGTTTGAAACCATTGAAAATTTAATTCACCCAAACTCTATTTACTGAAATGCAAAAGCATTACATGAAATTATCTTCTAATCTTAACTAATGAACTTTGCAAATATTCTTTTATGTAAAAAGAAAAATTAAATCAAGCATCATATTTATTTTTCAGTTTTTAAGTTTTTTTTTAACTTAGTTTTTATTTTCTTACTATGTTCGAAGTTCATTAAAAATTGTTATTTAATAACAAATCTTCATTTATTTAACTTAATGTTATGTTGTTTTATTATAAGAACAATCCACTACCAAAATTTGTAATTCTGTTATCAAACTTAACGTCTTTTTTTAAAATCTAAAATACCAAAAAGTATATTTTACGTGCCATACTGCACTCTCATGCTTTCTTCAGTAAAGAGATACGACGACTTTTGGCATGGATATACACCAAGGGGCAACCCATAACCTCAAGGAGACATTACTTACGAATGTTTTTAATTAAATTTTAAGAGATTTTTTTACTGGATTTTAGCACTGTTTATTTTCTTGCACTATCCACATCTTCTTTTCTAAGTATGTCATAATTTCTGTATTCTCTTTCTGGTACAGTGTATCTCAAAAATGTAACTTAAATTTGGTATTTGTAATTATTAAAAAAAATAAATATTTTAATTAAATAATAAACATGCAACTGTTTATTTTTAGTTTCAATAAATTTCAAACTGCTAATGATTACACCTCTCACACCATTTGTTTCTTCAAACGACTCAAAAACACTAATATTACAACCTTTTTATTAATTACTTGATTAAAAGTAATTAAATATAAATTAATATCACAAATAAACTAGTCGGATATGGCAGTCCAAAAACTTTCGTCTATAACATACATGATAATGATTCCTAAAACATTCAGCATAGCAACGCCACCGGTTAGGTGATTTACACTAAAATCTAATCAGAAACAACTTATCTCTACTTCTAACTGAAACTGAAATTTGATTAAAATCCGTGCACTAGTTTTTGAGTTAAAGTTATTTCAATAATCGTAAAAAAATAAAATAAAATAAAATAAAATAAAAAATAAAAAAATAAAATAAATAAATAATTTAAAAGAAATCTACATAGGAGCGTAACCCATTGGTCGATTTACACAAAAACCTTATCAGTACCAATTTATATTGGGGACTAACTCTATCTGAAGTTTGATGAAAATTCACGCATTGATTCTAGAGACACAGTTGCGGAAATCGTGAAAAAGGCTGCATACCAACTCCACCAGTTGGACAATTTGCACCCAAATCTAAAGAGCACTAATTTATAACAGGGTCCAACTGAATCTGCAGTTGATGAAAATTCGTGTAGAAATAGAGATATTGAAAATTGTACTTGAAATTGTACTTGAGAATTGTACTTGAGAGAATAGAGAATTGTACTTGAAATAGAGATATTGTGATCATCACAAATTATGCAGCATAGCGTTAGTTAGCTCCACCTTTTGATCAATTTACACTATAAAGTAATAGGCACCAAATGATATGAAGGACTGACTGAATCTGAAGTTTTATGAAAATCCATGCTTCAGTTCTTTAGACATAGCTATTGCAGAAATAATGAACAATGCAGCATAGCAGCGGTACCTTTTGGACAATTTACACCAAAAAGTAATTAGTAGCAATATATATCTGTGACTAATTGAATCAAAAATTTTATTAAATTCCGTTCATTAGTTTTTGAGATAGTGCGCCCACAAACACTATGTAATATAAAGACAGCATACTCACAGAGAGGCAGACATACTCACAGAAATATATTTTGTAGAAACATATTTTTCAGGATCTCTGACCCCTAAAACGTGACCGTCGAAAACCGGAATTCGAAAAATTTGAATAATCCTATACTTTTTTCTTGTAAAGATAGGAAAAAATACAAATTTTAAATGCACTTTTTCATTGCCTATAAAAAAATTTCTTCGGATGCGGCGTAAGTAATGACATACAGTAATATACCTTCATAAACAAACCTTTATTACTATACTGGAGTAATGAATAAATGTTTCCGTTATAAGAACGAACTTTCCATAGAATACAAAAATTATACATGCATTGCTATGTACAATTAAAAATACATTAATATCGCACCTATTACAATCTAATTACTATTCAGGTATTAGCTTGATAAATTAGGGGTTTGATATTATACAGGATTTTTACTTCTAGTTCTCACGTGTTACTATGAGGATCAAAAATCTCTTGGGATTCACTATTAGCTGATTGTCCAAACATATTATCCAGATTATTTCTAGAAAGTACCACACTTCAAAGATTCGTGTAAATTTACATGACAGTTTGGTTATTTAGTATTTACGAAATGAAGGCGCGTAATTGACACAACTTTTTCCTCCACGAAATAAATACAGAAAAAATAAATGAGTGTTTTGATTAAATCTTTACTTTTTTGAGAAAAAAATAGCAGTATAAACTACGGAATTGCTTTTTGAAGCATTATGAGATGACTGTTGAATGGAAAACTACCAGCACAATCAGTTCTTTATTGTTTAGTGAAATTAAATACGACTGAACCACAAAAAGTTATTCATCGTTTTCTGAACGTCCAGATATCAGAAAACACTAAAAAATTCCACTCCACAGTTTTGGATAACTGAAAAGTGAATGAAAGTGAGATTTCTGACATCATACACTGTAAACAAACCACTGTAGAGTTTCCAGAACAAACTCAATTACAGTGAATGTGCTGTATCTTTCTTTGGTTTCCTGACTATATTAACATTGAAATTACAGTGGTTGCGTAAAATTAACAGCACAATGTGCTGGCAATTTGAACGCATTTTTTTACAGCACAAACTGCTGGCGTCCAGCACATCGTGCTGTTAATTTTACGCAACTGCTGTAATTTCCACGTTAATATAGTCAAGAAACCAAAGAAAGATACAGCACATTTACTGTGATCGAGTTTGTGCGCGAGATGAAAAGTACTTTGTACTGTAAAAATGTTTTTTTTCTTTTTTTTTTTTTTTTTTTTTTTTTTTTACAGAGTAGCGATATTATCAGAATCTGTGAAAATTATTTTGCATGACATTTAAAAAGCTAATTGCGACATAGATGTCGCGTTTCTTTACAAAATGCCAGATACGGCAACGTATCAGTTATTCAAATCATAATTTAATGATATTTCAGAGTAATTTAATTAATATTTTGCACAGATTCTTAGCAATGGATAAAACATGGATCAATCA
Source organism: Maratus speciosus (assembly GCA_963932465.1). NCBI lineage: Eukaryota > Metazoa > Arthropoda > Arachnida > Araneae > Salticidae > Maratus > Maratus speciosus. Next base: position 418,732,811 of record OZ010795.1, read on the forward strand.
CCGCACGCCTGATTGCAGTAGATAGTCACCCGAGCGCTTAGAATCGGGCAAAAGCCACTCAAAGCTGTCAAACACGCAAAAATTAGCTGGAAAGGACTTACCATTATTATTCCGAAATCTTTGTGGCATAATGTTCATTGACCTGTAAAAAGAGATGAAACAGTCAATGTAGATGTAGCTAATTTGTGTACTTTTACCATAGGAATCCAGAAGAAAATGCCGTCTGTAGTGAGGAAAAAAGTTTTTTCATGAAGACAATGCACTGACTCACACATCGAAGAAAGTGACATCAAAATTTAATAAATTGAAGTACAAATTGATTCACAATTGCAAGTGTTGATAAATTTAATAAAGTGAAATTTAAAGTATGAACGCATGTAAAAAACTCAGTAATCTCTATTTAGAAAACTCACACTTTCCATTAAATGTACAGGTTATGGAATAACATTCGGTTAATTTTTTTTTGGTGAAAAAAAAAATAAATAAGCAATGAAAATTTTGTCAGTTAAAAAATAATATTCGCTCTAATAAAATACTACAACTACCCTTTTCTATAAACGATATATTTTTCAATCCAAAAGAAGCATTTCGCCTTTCGTTGTTTTGAATTATCTATGACAACTATTTCAAGCCATTTTTTTTTAATAAGGTACATTTCTAGTACACAACGGTTGTACAAAAGAATTTTTTATATAACTTAATACCTTTGCCAATAAGTAATTTTTGATACTCTTTATAATAAAATGTTGAGTTTTAGATCAGATATCAAAGTCCAAAGAAATCCAATTAGTATAATGAAAAATGTATATAAAAAAATAGAATTTTATCCTAATGAAATATCAAAGCATACAAACCGCAGAACTATCCCCATCCAAATCACAGGCCAATACATTCTATTAATACAAATTGGAAGTTGAACTTTTATTTTGACATTATTAGAAAAAGGAAGTTATTCCTTTTCCAAACTAATATCAGATATTAAATTGTCTGTGCTCGTCTCTGCCTAACATAAAAAAAACGAAAGAGAAAAGAATAACAGTAAAAATTTGAGTAGCTATTTTAGAAAAATAAAAAGGAATTTTCAAACTTAATATTGGAAATTTCTTTGTATTCAATTTTTTAAATTTTATTATTATTTTTTTTAGATTATGTATTTTAAAATACGGAAAATCAATCAATATTTTTGGAATATGTCTGTATATCTATGGATTATTCGTATAAACAATGTAAACGTGTTCGAATTGAGTTAAATCATTTCACACTGCAAAAGTTTTGTATTATTTCATAAAATGATTTTGATATTGAAAAGTATTTAATTATCTCAAGGCTATCTCATTTAATTATCTCAGTCTATTAATAATAGATTTAATAGATTAAAATTAGTTTTTATATGTTGTGTAGTTTTTTGTTGTTGTTGTTTTTTGGGTAGATTTCGTATGAAATACTACCTATTGGGATCTCCCGTATGTTAGAATTTCAGAATTTTTTTTTTTTTTTTTTTTTGCAGATTGACACCGATCATGACCCATAGAACCTACCCCCCCCCCCCCCCCAGTAAAAACCGTTATATATATATTTATACAGGGTGTTTCTAAACTCATGGTACAAACTTTAAGGGTAGTAGAGAACACAGTAACAATCATTTATTGTATAGGAATGTATGGGACGATGTGACGCATTAAGGTAAAAACACCAAAGGGGCAATTAGGCCCCTTTTTTAATTTTCAAATTTTCTCATTCATAACAGAAAATGTTTATGCTATCCTTTTCTTGACATTTCATAATTACTTAATAATAAAATTCTTCTTTGAAAATTTTTGGAATTGAAAATATAAATATAAATAGAATTTTTTGAAATAGAGAAATGGAATTTTTGGTTGATTCCACTGGCGGTAGAAGGCAGTATGTGACTGGTCACCGTTAAATACCATGCATTCAAGTAGAAGAAATCGCCATTTTAAATTGTGCTATAGTTCGTCTTGGAAGACTTTACATATGCCGAAAAAGCCAACATGCATTTCATGTATGGTCGTGCAAATGGCAACACCAGAGCTGCCCTACGAATGTATCAGGAGATGTTTCCTCGAAGAAGAATGCCTGATCATAAAATGTTTCAGCTCTTACACCGTAAGCTTTCTGAAACAGGTTCTTTCTACGTCACCAGATAGACTGGGCGAGAAAGATCTGTAGGCAGTGCAAGCCCGAAAGAAATTATTTTGAATTTGTGAGTGAACTGCCCGAATCAAGTACAAGAGCTGTTGCACAGAATTTGGGTGTGAGTCATCCGACCATTTGGAGAGTGTTAAATAAAAATCGATTTCATTCCTTCCGTTTTCAACGATTAAAAAATTGAAATACGGAAGACTATCTTCTGCGGTTGAACTTTTGCCAGTGGGGTTTTCAGCAACACGTATTGCAGCCAGACTTTACTGCTCATATTCTATTTACAGATGAGGCAGTATATACACGCGAGGGTGTATTTAATGCGCACAATTTCCATCTTTAGACAACAAATAATCCACATGCAACGCGGCCACATGCTTATCAACAACGATTTTCTGCGAATTTGCGGGCGGGTATTGTTAATAATTGTTTCATTGGCCCTTACATACTACCAAAAAGGCTGGATGGTCACTGTTACCTTATTTTTTTGCAACAAGTTTTATCAGAACTGCTGCAAGATGTTCCGATCACCATTTGTAACTGGATGTGGTTTCAACATGATGGTGCGCCCGCGTACTTCACCACTGATGTGCGCAGTTACCTGAATGCCACATTTGGGACGCGATGAATTGGACGTGATGGACCAGTTCCTTGGCCACCGCGATCTCCCGATTTATCGAGCCTTGATTTATTTTTATAAAGACATCTGAAGAGCCTTGTTTATGTGACTCCAGTTGACTCAGAAGAAAATCTAGTAGCTCGCATATCCGAAGCTGCTGCACGTGTGCGGGAAATGACTGACATCGTTAGAAGTTAAAACTCCAAATAAAGTAATTTAATACAGACTTGAGCACAGTTAAAAAATAAAATTTTATACAAAATATAGTTAAAAACAATTAAAAAATACAATTTGTAAACATTTCTACAGTGACACGAGAGGCATCATCAGTACAAAAAATATCCATTGCATTGCAAACGACGGAACAAATCAAGAATAGATAAAGTTAATTATTTTAAAAACAGACAATACTCACTAGGGACAGAACGAGCTTCATTCAAAGTCTGCGATCGCAATTCAGTGAACCAACCCTCAAGGAGCAATCTACCGTGGTAGCTGTTGCAACACGATTTCAAAATACTGGCGTTCGCAATAAGCGAAATGTGATTTGTTTGAAGTGAAAGCTGGACAATTTTTTAATTCAAATTACCTTTTTTAAAGCACCAGTATGTACTTTTAAGTGAATTTTCAATGATCTACCTGTTTCACCAATATAAACACTATTGCAATCTTTACAAGGAATAATATAAACGACGCCGGGTAATTTAGACTTATCATATTGAAATTTATGCTTATTGAAAAAGGAACTCAATTCAGTAATTGGTTTAAAAAAATCCAATATTGAATGATTTTAGTATGCCAGAAATTTTATCAGAAATGTTCTTATAATAAGGGATACAGATAAAGGAGCGTGGTTTGCTACGTTGAAAAGGGGGGGGGGGTAGAATTTACAAAATTTAAAGTATTTTTAAAGATTTTTTTTAACAAGACCAATAGGATAGCTATTATTAACCAAATTGCGATAAATTTTACGTTTCTCAATTTCAAAATCATTACTGGAACTACAATATTTTATGGCTCTGCAGGCTAAAGTCTTAATAAAGCTATTTTATGGCTGAAAAGGCGTATTGAATTGAAATTAGTATATTGACCAGTAGATGTAGATTTTCTGTAAACAGTAGTAGTGACGTTTCTGTGATACGGATCTTCTGAAACCATTTAATTTCGCAGCCGAGTATAACTTCAAACATGGAGCTATGGAAATAAACTTCACAGCACTCATAAAATCTTGACACTACACATATTTAAAACTCAACGCTTTTAATACTCTAAAAACAATTTAAAATAACCAAATAAATCAGAACTATATAACATTCCATTCCACACTTCACTACTTTTTCCAACCTCTTCTGCATCAGCTCTCATGATCTTCTGTTTCGTCCCGTTGCCAATTGGGTTACCTAAAGTTCAACGGTAGACTGTGAATCAAGGTAAAAACGTCCATACTAGACATTTCAGTTTATCCGTTGGGTTTCACTACTCTGACAACTGCATTTGAATCTATCCGTCGGGTTTCACTACTCTGACAACTGCATTTAACTTTGTCCGTTGGGTTTCACAACTCTGACAACTTTCCCCTCAAAGAAGCTCATTCGTGACCCTTGTCACAATGAAGCTTAACATTATAATTATACCGCACACAAGTTTTTTTTTTTCAGCAAAGGAGATTATAATGTGGAACTTCCCATTATAATTAAACTAACTAATCCAAGAAATATATATATATATACAATATTATTCATCAACATGAATTTCATAAATTAATACACAAAAATATAATAATTTCCAAAAACACAAATAAAAAAAATAAATTACAGTTAACTTTCATCAAACGTCAATCTTGACATAGAATCTGCATTTAAATGTCCAGAACCCCTACGATAAGTTATAGTTAAATTGTATCTCTGCAATGCAAGAGACCAACGAGCCAATTTTGCTCCATGCGACACACTGCTCGTAAGAAAAGTGAGTGGATTGTGATCCGAAATGACCTCAATCTCTGCATCGAATTTCCAAGTGTCAAACCTCTTCAAAGCCTCGATTACACCGTATGCCTCTCTCTCTATAGTAGCCCAACGCATCTGGGTATCTGTAAGATTGTTACTAAAAAATGCAATAGGTCTCTCTTGTGCCTGATCGTCCATCTGAGCAAGACAAGCTCCGATAGCATTAGCGGAAGCATCAGTATACAACTGAAACGTCTCGATCGAGTTTAGGTTGGTTGGTTGTATTTATGACGGCCAATTATCTGCACGAGGGATATAGGCCCAGGGGGGAGTGCCCTTCGTGGGGGTCTTTCTAAGGGAACCTAACCCGTATTAACACTTGGAAATCCAAGGTTCGAAGAAAACCACGAAAACTCCGAACGATTAGGCCGACGGGCGCGATTGGGATCGAACCCAGCACCTCCCGTCTACCAGCTTCGAGAGCAGAACCTCTCAGCCACTGGTGGGGCTATCGAGTTTAGGGGTAAACATTGACGACATTTGTGACAATTTCTCCTTTAACCGGGTGAATGCATTTTCAGCGTCTGCATCCCATGGAATTACGTTTACCACTCTTTTTCGTGTAAGATTAGTCAACCAGCGTTCTACCACTCCCATCCTCTCTGGATGTACAGGAGTAGAAAATCTGGGAGCTACCCCCAAAGTATCCAAAAATTCATCGTAAAATTGTGAAGTAAAATTCGGTCCTTGATCTGTACATATAGTAACTGGGAATCCCGTTTGAGTAAATATTTTCATTAACACTTCACATGTGGTCTTTGCGGTTATATTTTTAACTGGTACCGCCTCGGCCCACCTGGTACACAGGTCAACAGCAGATATCACATATTTATGTCCTCTACGAGAAGGTGGTTCCAAAGGTACAATACAATCCAGACTCCACACTTCAAATGGGTTTTCCGGTCGTACTAACGGACGTATAGGTACTATGTCTCTATATGTGACAGTTCTTCTTAACTGACATTGTTTGCAACTTGCGCAAAAATTTTTTACATCTTTCTTCAACCCCGGCCAATAAAAGGAATACTTAATTCTCTGTTTCGTCTTCTGTTCTCTCAGATGGCCTGCCAAGGGAATTTCATGAGCAACTGATAAAATATGCTGTCTCTACCACACAGGCAATACTACTTGTTTCACGTCTTCACCACGCACATTTTCCAGATGCATTAATATCCCTTCCTCTACAAAGTAATCATTTTTGTTATTCTTAGCCATTTCCCATATGTCTTCCAATGAATCATCACCTCTTTGTAATTCAAGAAAAGATTCCTTTACTCTTCCCTCGCTCTCATTTTTAATGCCGGCCTGTTCTCCTTCACCAAAGTCAGATATTTCCTGATCTCCACCAGCATCTTCCTCAGAATTAATATTCTGTTCTCTCACCACCTCATGTTCCATCTGTGAATCAATCTTCCTCTCTGAATCAACATTACCAACCAGACGGGGGATAGTCGTTGCCCTCGTATACAATATACCATTTTGGTTCAACGCTTCATAAGCCGTTGGGCATATTAACATATCATTTATCAGTTTTTCTGAAATAGCACAAGTTACAAGAACTTCTCCATGGAATCCATCATCTATTCTCATTGGTATCACTCTTAACGGGGTGACTTCACTTTCTCCAAACGCTGAGGTTATCTCGATCCTTCCCTCTCCCTCCTTGGCCATATACTTGACCAGATCAGCTCGTATCACCGAAATCTGAGCACCGGAATCATAGATTCCATCCACAACATTACTTCCACATTTAATTTTCACCGTTTCCAATTCTCACACTTTCCATTCTTTCCCACATGTGCAGATACCGGTATTGTTATTCTAGCAGTCAATGTTGGCGATTGGTATTCCCCAGTTTTCCTTTCAGATTGCACCGAATTTGTCTGTGATTTCTGTATAGAAGGAGTACTACGTTTATTTGGACAGAATGGAGCCCTGTGACCTTCCCCTCCGCACGAATAGCAAGTAACTTTATTAATTATCTGTGTATTTGATTTATAAGTATTAGCTCTAGAGTCCTGTTTCCGATATGGTGCAAAACCAGGTTTCCAATTATCAACATACTTAGGATTCAATGAAAAACTACTTTTTCTTTCCACATAACTATCCCTCTTAACTTGCCTCCTACAGTCCTATCGCACACTTTCATGCAAATCGAGCTTCTCTGCCAACTCAATGGGGGACACTATTTTACGCAATTCATCCACAAAATGTGCTCTCATTTCATACGGCACCCTACTTTTTAATTGATCAGTTAGCATCAACTCTTTCAATGAATCAAAATCAACAATTTTCAGTCCATCAATCCATTCCTGAAAATAACCGTTTATTTCAAACAGAAATTCTTGCCATGTCCGTTCGGGGTTTCGTTGATGGTCCATGAACTTCTTACGAAATTTTTCAGGACTCAGCTTAAATCGTTTTAACAAAATCTTTTTTATATTATCATAGTCTTCAAATTTTTCCTCTGCCTCACGTTCAAGAACCTGAATAATTTCCGATGGCAACAACACCAACAAACTAATTTCTCCAATTCAAACTCTATATCCTCTTTCGCAAACTCTCTCTCCTCTTTCGCTGCTCTTTCCCGTCTTGCCTCTACAACTGTTTCCAATAATCATCTCACGAATTCGGCTTCATAATTCTTATTTGCCATAACCAATTCCTTTAATTCAACTATTCTTGCATCCGGAGCAGGCTGTTCTCCCAACTCCTCCGCCACAAATCGCAAATCTTCCTTGCGGCCTTTTCCGAAAAACGCCATCTCTCCCCCTCTCTATCTCCTTAATAGCCTGACAAAAAAACTCAAACTTGTCCACCAAAATTGTGGAAGACCCCAATTCAACTCGGTATCAACAATCCATCACTCAGTTATGCAAATCTATAAGCTCAAGTATTACTGTATACTGTATACACATAATCAGTTCATAACATTTATCAAAAACATTTATTTAAGCATATATCACAATAACTCAGTTTTATATCTTAATATACATTATTTCAAAAAAAAAAAAATCTCATAGCAATTCCAAAATTTTTTATAAATCATTAACCTCAGTATCTAAACCAACCAATCATCACACAATCACACACATATACACAAGGATTATATATATATATATACATCAGCAATATCATATTTCACAGTTTTTGTCCAACACATAATTATTTATACAAAGCAATCTCATCTGAACATATATATCCCATCTCAACATTTCAGTACTTATGCTATATTCTAAAACAAATTATAATATCCATGTGTCTGAATAGCTGTATCTCCCCCTTCCATATTGGCATATATTTTACAAAAAAAAAAAAAAAAAAAACAATAATTACTATCCTAAATAACCATTCCGCTTTTTTTTTTTCTTTTTCGTACTGACGTACGCTATAATTCAAATTAACACATTTAAATACTAGTAACTCATCTTAATGGGAAGCCACTTACAGAAAAATTCTCACCTTGCTTTCCTTTCTTTTCCCGATATGACCAGCCCTTCCAGCCAAACTACGCCAGTGCACTTTCTGTGATACGGATCTTCTGAAACCATTTAATTTCGCAGCCGAGTATAACTTCAAACATGGAGCTATGGAAATAAACTTCACACCACTCATAAAATCTTGACACTACACATATTTAAAATTCAACGCTTTTAATACACTAAAAACAATTTAAAATAGCCAAATAAATCAGAACTATATAACATTCCATTCCATATTTCACTACTTTTTCCAACCTCTTCTGCACCAGCTCTCATGATCTTCTGTTTCGTCCCGTTGCCAGTTGAGTTACCTAAAGTTCAACGGTAGACTGTGAATCAAAGTAAAAACGTCCATTCTAGGCATTTCAGTTTGTCCGTTGGGTTTCACTACTATGACAACTGCATTTGAATCTATCCGTCGGGTTTCACTACTCTGACAACTGCATTTAACTTTGTCCGTTGGGTTTCACAACTCTGACAGTAGTGGTGACAAATTGAGAGATATCAGTCATGTATCTGCGGATCAGAATGTCGAGAAATGGTAATTTATCATTATTTTCAATTTCAACAGTAAACTTAATAGGGTCACCAATAGAGTTAGAAAATGTAAAAATACCATTTAAATCTGCTTCTTTCACTATCAAAAAAAATGTCGTCGACATAACGTCTCCAAAAAAGAATACGTGGACCAAGGTCAGAATTAATAGTATTTTCAATATTCTGCATTACAAGTTCAGCAATTACAACAGAGAGGGGGGATCCCATAGCGGTACCAGAAATTTTACTATAAAAGCAGTTATTAAATACAAAACAGTTTGAGGTCAAACAAAACTTAACCAATTCAATAATCTCATCGACATTAAAATCAGTAGGGTGTGTAGGAGTAGGCCAGATATCTTTAATAACTTTACAGACCAGATCGAAAGGGATTGAAGTAAACAGCGAAACAACATCGAGAGAAGCCATGTTGTAACCGATAGGGAAAACAAAACTATGTAAATCATCAAGAAAAGTGTAAGGTGAATTAAGACTGTAATTGGAGTTCAAAGTAAGAGGTTTAAGAAGTGCGGATAAGTAACTAGAAAGATTACATAAAGGAGATTTTGAAAAATCAATAATGGGGCGGAGTGGGATAGATGGTTTATGAATATTTGGTAACCCATAAAAGCGAGGGACAAGACCGGTGTAACATTTCAGTTTCGAAGCTGAATTTTGGGGGACTTTTTAAGTTTTTCAAATTTGGAAATAATAATGTTCATCTTACGTTGAATGGAAGGAGTTTGATCGTTCTTAAGTACAGAATATGTATTTACATCGTCAAGCAGTTCATGAGCCTTTGAATCATAATCATCTCTATCCATAACAACAGTAGTTCTACACTTATCGGCTCTTGAAATTATAACCAAATTGTCCGATCTCAGTCTCTTGATAATACGCAATGAATCTTCAGCACCAGCCGGAATGAAGTAATTGGAGTTCAAGATCGATGCATAAATACCACGTCTAATATCATTCCTTACCAATGGGCAAGAACCCATAATAGCGGATTCAGCAGAAGCAAGTAAATCGGGAATATCTAATCTCGTATTGGGTTGATCGGAAAGTCATGTCGTATTTTGCTAACATATGTCTTTAGTGCGTTTTTTGAGTAGAAGTGCCATGCGCGCGCACCTCACTGAAATACTAGATAAGGTCACACTTCTAACCTAATCAATAAACAGGAAATTGTTCGATTCGAATGAGTTGAATAGATTTTATACGGATTTGAAAATGGAGGAAAAAACTGCTGGTTTTCGCGATATTTTGTTTTTTTTTATTTCCGCAAGGCAAGAATGCAACGTAAACTTGTGAAAAGTTGCATAAAGTTTATGGGGACAATGCTCTAACGACACGTCAGTGCCAGTGATGGTTTGCAAAATTCCGTTCTCGCGATTTTGATGTGAATAATGCGCCCCGGTCAGGAAAGTCATTGGAGGCTGACAATGGCGAAATAAAGGCAATGGTTTAGTCTAACCGACACGAGAGATTACAGAGGCACTACATATTGTTCAATCAACCATTCATGACCATTTAAAGAAGCTCGAATTCGTAAGCAAACTTGAAGTTTGGGTTTCTCATGAGCTGAAGGAAACCCATAAGTGATGCCGTTTGAGCGTCTGCCATTCCCTTCTTAAACGTGAAGAAAACGACCTTTTCTGAAGCGTATCGTCACTGGCGACGAGAAATGTATTGTTTGCAATAACGACGTACGCAAGCGGTCTTGGAGAAAGCGCGATGAACCATCTCAATCAACGTCCAAAGCGAACATTTACCAGAAAAATGTCATGCTGTCATTGTGGTGGGATTTCAAAACTGTTGTGCATTTCGAGCTCTTACCAAAGAATCAAACGATTAATTCAGCCGTGTACTCTCAGCAATTGGACAAATTGAACAATGCAATCAATCAAAAGAGGCCAGAACTCATGAATCGTAAAGGCGTTGTGTTCCACTACGACAACTCCAGACCACACACGAGTTTTGTCACCCGCCAAAAGCTGTTGGAGCTTGGTTGGGATGTGTTGCCCCAACCACCGTACTCACCCAACCTTGCACCTTCAGATTACCATTTCTTTCGCTCTTTGCAGAATATCCTGCATCGTAAAACATTCGATTCCGATGACGCTGTAAATCGGCACCTGATACAGTTTTTCGCTTCTAAAGACAGGTCATTCTATCAGCGTTGAATTATGAACCTTGTTGAGAAATGGCGAAAGGTCATCGAAAAAAATAGCCAATACATTATTGATTGAATTCTTATATTTATAGGAATAAATCACCTTTGAAAAACATAGTAAAAATACGACATGACTTTCCGATCAACCCAATAGAACCCAGAAAGTAATTCAAGCCTTTATTAAGCAAAGCAGATTCCGAGACTGATAAAGTTTTAGACGAAATATTCATGACCCAATTATCGTTATTCGATGTAACAGTAGAAGATTCAGGAATAACCTTCATAAGGAGGTTAGTAAATTTATTGGCATATTTCTTATCCACGTTCAACTTCAGAAGGTATTACTCTACTTTAAAAAATCCAGGATACGAAGACAATAATACGGATCCACTAAGCTAAAAAGTTTCATAAGGTGATAATGTAGGAAACGGCTATAAAAACGTAATAAGCCGTAGTTAAGAGCGATGGCCGCAGAGAGAAACTGGAAATTTGCTGAATTAGAGACACAAATTTTTAATTGTTTTAAGTATATTTTTTATAAAATTTTATTTTTTAACTGTGCTCAAGTCTGTCTTAAATTATTTTATTTGGTATTTTAATGTTTTTTTTAAATTCAGACGTTAAATGTATATGTACTGTATATCTTTAGAAATGTACGCCAATCGATCCACCGACGCAGCCAAGCATGTATCACAGTTTGTGGGTGCAATTTTGAACACTTATTGTAATATTATTGTATGCATTATTATTTACTTGTAAACTACATTGTAAATAAACATTTTATCTTTTTTATTCATGTATTTCGTTTGATAAGTCGCCAGTTTTGCGCTTTTTTTTAATTAAAAAATTTCGATTTCATACCAAATATTTTCAAAGAAGAATTTTATTGTTAAGAAATTATGAAAATTCAAGAAAATGATAGCATAAAAATTTTCTGGTATGAATGAGAAATTTTGAAAATTAAAAAAGGGGCCTAATTCCCCCCTGGTGTTTTTACCTTAATGTGTCACTTGGTCCCATACATTCCTATACAGTAAATGATTGTTACTGTGTGCTCTACCTACCCTTAAAGTTTGTACCATGCGTTTATAAACACCCTGTATACACACACACACACACACACACACACATATATATATATAACTAATTCACTAATTGTATCACTAATAATAATTCATTAATATAACTAATTCACCGTAATATATATACTAATTCACCGTTGTGAACCGTGTACTTGATCAAGGACGCTGAGTATGAAGGAAAAAATCTTTGTTGGTGAAGTTATTTTACGTGAACAAGTTCTGGATTAGAAGCGCAAGTTGTTTTAGCCGTTTCATTTGCATATTTCCAACAAAATCGCACGAGCCATCTGTCGTCTGTTTTTTTGCGTTATTTTTTTATTTCTGTCTTAAAAAAATCCCCGTGACCTATAGATGCTAATCCTGCAAACAATTTTTCATTTCAGTTATTTTTTCGGTTTTTATGAATTTTAAAAGTTTATACGGACTTTTTGCTCACCCGGTACTTATATATATATATATATATATATATATATAACATATACACAAAATATACACATATCTCGGTGAAGTTTGTTAATGGGCAATATCGGACCACGGGGGCAGAAACACAGTGGGGTTTTGTAAAAAACAAAAAAAAAAACCTATAACTTCTTAATTATAATACATATCGACTCAGTTTAAAGTTATTATTACTTTTAAAAAATTGGCATAAAAATTATGTATGACAGATTTTTAATAAAACTAAAAATGGATTAAGGGGCGCAAAAAATTGGGTTTCGGAGAGGAAAAAATCATAACTTCGTCAATTCTCAAGATATCAAATTCAATATATATATATATATTTTTTATAAATTATTTTAAATCTATCTACAACTTTTATATTGACAAGTTTTTGATACGACAAATTCTTAATGCTAAAAAGAATTAAAGGCAAAAACAAAAAGTGTGAGTTAAAGAAGATAAAAATTCATAACTTCGACAATTCACAAGATATCAAATCCGCATGAATTTAATATATATCTTCTTATTATTGTCTACTGCATTTATACTGACAAGTTTTGATAGGGCCAACGCTTACAGCAAAAAAATATATGTAAAATTACATCGAGGCTGATGAAAAAATTATAATATGAAGGATGCACTCAAATCCAAACTGATTGTCTTCTGACTCGTTCTTAAATTCATTTTTGCTTTAAAACGCATCAAATTGGTAGGATCACTTATTCAGAAATTATATAATGTACCTTAATGGTTGCTGTTTGGATAGAGGCAGATTATATATTTTTAAAATGATGTCAAAGTGGGCATTTTGAACAGAATTTCTCGAAGTGATTGTGTTGGAAACGAAAAGTATGTTCCAACTGAAAAAATAACTTTTATATATTAAGTTCTAACTAACTGAATGAAAAATAAAAACATAGGACGCTTATAAATGTCTTAAAAAATCACGTGTTTGTCATTTAATAAATGAATTCGAAAATGTGTTAGAAAATTTCGAATTCTTGAGCATGGGAAAATATTTTTGGTTCTGATAAAACCAGCTCTTATATGAAAAGGAAATTAAAAACTGTTCAAAAGTGGCCAGATAAAATTGTTAAAATGGGTTTATCTCTAATCATGATTTAGTTTTTGTTGTTCAAATTAATACTTATTTTCGAAATGTACTTGGGTCTGTAGGCTGAGCCGTTAGGGATTTTTTTTCTTTTGGTATCTATACCTTCAGCATAGAGGGAAAAAAAAAAAAAAAAAAAAGGAAAACCTTTACGAATAATTTTAGGAAAGACAATGGATAATGAGTAGTTTTAGTAAATGGAAATTTAATGTATTTAACAGGTATATCTTGTAAGTTAATATAATTTGTTAAAAATATCTACCTTTGTTAAGGCATTACATCACAAATCTTCGTTTACAGGGACATATATTTCTTATTTTTACCTCTTAAATAATCTTTCCTTTTTTTTTTTCAAGATTTTGAGAATTCAAGATGATTGAGAATTTTATTTATTATTTGCGCTATCTGAATATACATATCTATACATATGTGTGCACATGTATATATATATATATATATATATATATATATATATATAACCATTAATTAAACATTACCGACCACCATCAAAAACTGCAATATTGTGAATGAAATGACAATAAAAATGGATACCACAAACCTATAATATACAACTGTATGTATAAAATAAAGTGCCTTCTACATTCTTACAAGAATTAATATTGAAGAAAAAAAGAAGAAAATGGATACCGATAAAAATAATGGAAAAAATTATACACTGAATTACGTTTTCAAGAGTACAGAATTCAATGATATAAGCAAATCGGTAGTTTTCTAGGAGAATAAAAGCTAAAAGGTGATTTTTTTTTCTCCTGTGCCCAAGCAACAAATATGACCAAGAGAATAGTTTCAAGATGAAAACAGATTAATATCAAATGGCATGAAATGAAAAAAAATACAACCTTTTAAATATATAATTTATAGCATAAAATATAGAAATATTACACATCATACCGAATAAAATACCAGCTGTTTTCAAAATATCCTCCTGCACATGGTATCCAAAAGCACGATAAGATTAAGGTGAATTAAACAGTTAAGTTAACACAGAAATTAAAACCTGTGGATTCAGTTAGTTCATTTTAAATACCGTGATAAATTCAATTAATATAATATAACTAGAAAATAATTACATTATATAAAATACCTAAAAACACTTTTAAATTATTTAATTTCTATTTTACAATATTGCCAATATTCAGCGTTCAATACCACCTGATGTAAAAAATTAAAATTATTACTCTAATAGAAGCATCAAAAGACAAAATTTTGGTGCTGCCATCTAGTATGTTATTTTAATACTATTATTATTATTCAAATGCCACAAGATGAACCTAATAAAAGCTAATGAATTTAAAATATATCAACTGCATCACCACACAAATCCTAATATATAAATAATACCATATTATATAACATTATTCACAAAAAAATTAAATAAATACAAATGTTAACAAAATGCTTTCAATATATTCTATTACCTTACCCATTTAATCTACTATGAGAAATTAAATAATTTTATAACATTGATAATATATAGCATATAGCTACATGCTATAACATAAAATAAATTATATATAATAAAAATATGAAAAACGTTAATAATCACGATTAAATAAAAAAAAATAATAAGTTAATGAAATGAACAGGAAAAAAATGGATGTTTATAGAAGATTGTCAGATTCTTAAATTCCCAATTGCCTAAAGATCACAAATATAGTGTGCGGTTTATTTCCATATTAGCCATAAAAAAAGCTAAACAATATGATTGTGGGACAATCAAACACATTAAACCGATAAGTAATCATGGAACACAAAGTTGAAAATAAAACAATATTAAAAAGTATAGAGGAATAATAATAAAAAGTAATTACCTAATTTTAATATATACAGTATAACATTAGTTATATCAAATAAACTTATATGCATTTTAATCACTATAAAAATGGTACAGTATTAGTAATTAATACGATATTGTCCTGAGTAGACTAAAATTTAAAAACAAGTTAATTGTGAATTTGATTAAATATGAAATAAGCTTAATTTAATATGAATTGAAATAAAAATGTCACCAATTACATATGAAACATCAAACCAACATCCATATAAAATACGTATTAGAAATGTAGTTATAATACAAAAGCCCCATCATTTTTTTTAAATTAACAATTGCGTATTATCCAAACAACACCACCTTCTTCCGTACTCTAACATCTACACACCCAACCATCCTATAGTATTTGTTTATTATTATTTTACAATTTTTAATTTTTTATATAAATATTTTTTTTATATATTTTTTTTGTAATTTTGTTTACGCATGTGTTAATTTGTTTTTTAAAAGATCATGTAAGTACTAATTGTATATTAATGAATATATGAATTTTTTTGGAAAAGAATGATTTATTGCATCATAAATTAGTTTTTTTAATATTATTGTTAATTAGATGAGAAGAACATAAACATTTTATTCTATATAAATGATTAAGTATTATATTTCGATATATAGAACGATAAAGACAAGATTTGAAATTTGTAAATGTATTAACTTTGAATTTAAATTCTTTACGTTTATCATATAAAACTGTTATTGTTTTGTTGTCTTTTATTGTAATTTTAAGGTCTAAGAAGTTAATTGTGTTGTTAGATAAGATGTTTTCCGTTAATTCCAAATAAGTGGGATAATCAACTGGAAATTGAGAATTTTAAGATTAATCAGTGGCAATTAAAATCATGTCATCAATATAACGATATAAATGTAGATTATTATTAGTAAAAGTACGTTCACAGTGATATAAGTCTGATAATATACTGGATGTACATCCACCTTTTGGTATACCGACGTGCTGTAAATATAATGTGTTATCTTGCAAGATATAATTATTATTAGTCCAGGCAATAGCGACCGTATAGGGACTCCACCAAGCAAAATTAATGGTAGTACCTGAAATCGGCTTTCTAGATTTTTTGGGGGGGTCGCTGAATCCGAATTTGTAACTTCCCCCGGCAACCCCCCCCCCCAAAAAAAAAAGGTTTTTATTAAAAAATTCCATTTTTTATTGTTTTAGGGAAAAAGTAGCTAGAAATTCAGAAAGTAGACAAAATTTGCAACAAATTAGATGTATGACATTATGACTTAGGATGAAGGGGAAGGGGGTATCTGCCTCGGAACATGCGCCGCAGTGCTGTGTGGACTAAGTTGCGCAATTCCACTTAACCACTCACACGTTTACATTAGCCCTCCCATCTTCCCTCCGAACTTTCTATATAAGGTTTGCTTTAAGTTTTTTGGGTCGCTGAATCCGAATTTTTAACTTACCCCCAAAATTCTCCCCCCCCCCCCAATAGTTGTTTTTAACTTAAATTTCTTATTGTTTTAGGGGGAAAAGCATTACGAAATTCAGAAACTAGACAAAATTTGCAACAAATAGGATCTATAACATTATGACGTAAGATAAACGGGGAGAGAGGGGTTGCCTCGGAACATTCCCCGCGCGCTTTTCTCAAAAACCAAATTTTTTCAAAAAATCAATTTTTAGGGGGGTTGCCGGGTGAAATTTTGGTGGGAAGTTAAAATTCAGATTCCGCTACCCAAAAAAATCTAGAAAGCCGATTTTCAGTACTACCATTAATTTTGCCAGATAAAATCCCCTATTGCCTGGACTTCATCATTTAGTACAAGTAGCGCCGCAGTGCATGTTCCGACGCAGCCCTCACCCTCCCCGTTCATCCTAATTCATAATGTCATACATCCTATTTGTTGCAAATTTTTTTTAATAAAAACCTTTTTTGGGGGGCTTTTTACCAAAATTTGGGGAGGTTGCCAGGGAAAATTTTGGTATGAAGTTACAAATTCGGATTTAGAGACCCCCAAAACATCTAGAAAACCGATTTCCAATACTACCATTAATTTTGCTAGGTTAAATTCCCTATTCCCTGGACTATATAGATAATGAAGTTTGTTAAAGATTTAAAATAAGCGATATCTATATTAGATGGTATTTCCAGTTTTTTATAATACTTTTTAAATAATGCATTTATAATATTGTGTAAATCTAATAAGTCTATATTATTAAAAAGATCTTTGAAGTCATATTTCATTATATTATATACACAATGAAGATTTTTATAAAATATTGACCAGTTGATAGCTATTTTTTATAGAATGTGTATTATCATTGTTTGTAGTAAGTATATATAATTGATTAAGAAATTTTAATAGAAGTTTATTGGCTTTATTATTATATGTATTGCAACCAATAGTTACAGCCCTAAATTTAATTGGAGTTTTATTAAATTTGGGAATAAGAGCTAAATAAGGATAATTAAAGTTAGTAGATAGAATATTTAATAGTTTATAATAACATTGAATTTTACGAATATTTACAATTACATTTACATTAGTTTTTTGAATAGATTTATTAGAAGAAATACAGGTTGTAAGAAGTTTGCGATGATAAGATTTACATATGATTGCATAATTATTAGGAGATTTGTCTACATATGTAATAACGTAGTTTTTTTTTTTTTAATATAGTAATTTTTTGGAAAAAATGCTTTGTGTTAATAGAAACCAAACCAGAAATATTATTTTTAAAGCCATAGTTAATTTTTCAATTACTAATATTTTCCATTGATTAAAATATTTAATAGGTTTATTGTAAGAGATTGAAATTTTATATATAAAAATATCTATATCATATGTAAACTGTTTGATAATAGATTTAACAGTAAATTTAGATGGAAGTCTATATTTAGTACCGTAACCGATTAGTTTTTTTTCAATTTAAAATCATTCACAATATTAAGATTTCCCGTGATTATATGTCCATGATCATTGTTTATGTTTTTTTTTTTTTTTTTTTTTTTTTTTTTGAGCGGAGTAATTGCATTTACACGGAAAAATACTTGCAGCAGATGTATTTCTTGAAAATGTATTGTAGTTAAAAATCTTTACACCAATTGTATTCGGATATTTAAAGGTTTTTGATACATGAAGATTATTAACAGGAAAATAACAGTTTTTATCATTAATTATAGAATTGATATTAATTTTATTAAATGTATGATTTGAAAAAGTTGTTATCATTTGAGTATTCGTGTTTTGAATTTTATGTTTTTTGTTGTAAATTAATATTTAAAAGATTAACCCTAGTCATAATGAGATCAAAATAAATATCAGAGAAATGTTTAGAGAAAGATTTACTTAGAAATACATTTAAATGTTGTACAATCTATTTCTTTTTAATAGCAAATATGTATTTTCGAATTAATAACCAGCTATAATGCATTAAATATTTACTTTGAAGAGCATTTATTTTTTTAGTGATATATTTTTTGGAAACTATAACCAATGATGAACCCTTTACACGTTTATTTCTTTTTACAATTTAAATTAAGATTAAGAGTAGGATAAATTGGAGAATAATCAATAGTGTTATTTATAGATGTGAAGACTTCGACAGGTCTAATAAATATTTCACTATTAAGTCCATAAGGATAAATTGTGTTGTAATATTTCATGTATGATGACTCCAAGTAAAGACGTTCTGAATTATTTTTTAGAATTTGAAGATTTCAATTGTCTTATTTTTAAATTGATGTTTATGAAAATGTTGAATTTCAATTGCACACTGCATATTTTTTGCTTTGTTTTTATTAGAGTCTGAAAGATGTTGATTGATACGTTTATGAATTCGAGTTGATGTTTCACCTATATATTTCATGTTATATAAGTTGCACTTCATACAATAAATAACATTAAATGCTTTACAAAAAATTTAATAATTAAGATCTGAGACAATTTGTGTCTGAGAAGCGTATGGACATGTCTTGCACCTATCATCTAAACACTTACAAAAAAGTAAACGACGAGGGGGAGAGTATAAATGGTCACTGGATGATGATCCAGGTACAACCCAATTATTGTTCCTGTACCGGGCACTACACTGCATAGATTCTGAGTGTATCTTGCCAGGATCGAGATGTTTACTTAGAACTGCCATATAATTTTTTTGGGGGGAAAATGCAATAATTGCAAAAAAAAAAAAAAAAAAAAAAATATAATAATATAAAAATCAATAAAGGAAATTAAATTAGTCTTTATTAAATTTAATGTTTAATATATTGAGTATGAAATATAAATTTATATACAATATGTACAAATCAGAGAAGGAGTACTTAAAAACCACCTTTAATATTTTCAAAACCAAATAATGATAACCCTAAGTGGATAAACTACAAAAGCAAGAAACCATTGAACATTTAGAACAAATTAGTCAAAAATAACCGCATCTACAATCCAAAACTAAGAAGGACAATAACCATGCAAAGACGACCAAAACGCTATCCCAATTGACTTCTCAGATCAAAGTAATATAATTATAAATGACTAAAGCTTATTAACATTAAAACTATTATTAAAAATATTTATTGCTACCATACACTGATGTATATATATAAAAAGAATAGCTCTGCAGAATAAAATTATAAAAAGCAATAGCAAGAAAAAAAATAAAAATATATAGGACAATATCATACAATAACAACAAGAAAATACATATAAAATACATAACTAGAAAGGTAAAAATCATTAAATGAATCTTTGCGATGATAAGAATGAAAAATTTAATGGAATTTCCTAAGAGGGGTATCAGATAGCCTCAAAGTAGATAATCTCATAGATAATGTACAAAGATTATGCGCTATTGCAGCAATATATACATATATATATATATATATATGTATGTATATATTATACTTCATCAATGAATGAAAATGCAATTAAAAATTACATTTATAAAGAAGGTGAATATCAAAGATATTAACTATGAATATTCAAAACTATCAAATTTAAACTACATAGTCAAAAGACCGTCTAATTCTCTTCAGTGGGTGAATAAATAGAACTAACTCCAACACCCAATTTTAAAAACGTGTATGTTTTGAAACCCAAGTATTTCGACCTTTCTAAGGCAATACAAACAAAATTATTTAGAAAAAAATTACTTTATAAATGTGAATTTAAAAAGTGTAACTTAAATTATATAAAACGTAAACAAAACATTAAAATTATAGTATAAACTATTACAATGTTATTTTAATACAAAGCATAATTGTAGTTTAATGTGTATAAAAACGGAACGATATGCGTCCACCCATACTTACAAGAAAATGTCATAAAATGAACAGAAATACCTGCCACATTATAAGTATCGGAAATACTTTATCTGGTATCAACAAAAAATTAGGTATTTCTCCGTATCCAAATTCAAAAACTTCAAAAGCCAAATCTGCATCATCCTCGATTCAAACTTCCGTGCTGACCCGTTCTCTTACAAAGACTTTAGGACAAATACATCATATGGAATGTTCAGGAAGCATGCTACCGTAAATGGTCTGGTCATTCCACCAAATCACAATTTTGCCATTTACTTTTTAAAATAATATTTAAACAATATTACAAAAAATTAATTGGATAATTGTTATTTTATGAAAGTTTAGCCAAACATAAAAAAAATCTCTTTATAATAATTAAACTCACAGCCACAGATTTTATTGAAACGAATTAATTGATTAATTATAAGATTAATGAAAATTTGTTTATGTAAATTAGAGAACTAATAGGACATGCTTCAGGTAAAAAAAAAAAAAAGAAAAAAAAAAAAGAAAGCTATTTATTTTATCATAAAAATCCAAGTTTAAATTATTTTTAAAGTATGAAAATAAATATCTAAAAAATATACATGTTAATCATCACCATGTGCTCTATCAAGCTTTAAATAGTTAGGGTATACTAAGTCATATTAACTAATAAAGTCAAAATTAAAAATCAGCATATCATCAATATTAAAAAGCAGTAAACCAACGTTTAAAATGCACAAATAATGCGTGAAAATCAGCAAACAGCTGTTTCGAATCTACAGCGAGATTCTTCTTCAGTGCAAGATAGGGAAAAAGGAACAGCGTGCTAGAAAAAACAAGGCTGAGCAAAATGGTAGACAGAGAAGCGCTGGCTTATATATCCTATGCGGGTAGCGAAGGCGCCAGAAACAACTAATGAGCGAGAAGCAGTGGAAACGACTGGGTGGACAAGTAACGACATCTACCGGAGAAGGAGAGAGAAAAAGAAACCAAAAAAGGGGGAATTTAAATTAATGCTTTCCAAATACTTGGAAAATCAGGAGTACTAGGTAAGTTATTATCTAAAAAGTGGGAAATTTTAATGATGTGGTAAGCTTCCCAAAAATCAAGATCAAGATTACAAGAACATTTTTGGATAATAGTGGCTGAGGAAAAATCGAACCTATGTGGAGAAGACCAAGAATGTTGAGCAATAGAAGAACGTTTGAGCTCCTGATTTTTAACACAGCCTTCATGCTCTTTTAGTCGAAATATAAGAGCACGTTTAGTCTGGCCAATATAAGAAAGGCCACACTGGCAAGAGATTTGGTAAATACCCCTGTTATCTAGGCGATCAACGGGGTGTTTGGGATTTGAAAATGTGATTTTATTAACAGGAGAAAAAATAAAATTAAAATCAAACCTTCTTAAGATTTTAGCATCTTGCTGACTGATTTAAAAAAATGGCAACACAACTGAAGCATTAGAGTTGGAATTGGATTGCTTTTTAGAATGGGCGGATTTCGTCAATTTCTTATAAATAGAATCAATAATATTAGAGGAATAACCACGATCAACAGCAACAGCTTTGAGGTAATTAAGTTCAGCACTAAGTAACTGAGGAGTGGAACAATTTTCTCTACCAATCAATTCGTAACAGAATATAAATTTTATATTTAAAATTATTTTTTTCCAATATTAAGTACGATTTTTACAATTTAAATCTACTTATTTGTCAAGCAAAAACTTATATTCTGCAGAATTTTACAAAATTTTCTTTCTTTATTTGTATATTTTATTTTTTAAATGTATTTAAATGTTTAAACGTCTTTTTCTCAAAAGGACATTTTTTACTCTTGCGCGAATATCTCCAAGACTGTTTTATATATAAAAGAAATTGCGTTTAAAAATGTTTAATAAGTTGTGTGCAATGCGAATAATGTAAAAATTTATGGAATTTTTAATTTTCTAATTTAATGTTAATTACTCTTTATCCAATCAGCAGATTACAGAAGTTTTAGTACAAATTATAGTACACAACATTATCTTTAATTGAAAGAAACCTTTATTCAAATCGCATGACATTTGCATGTGATACGTGCACGCAGTGAAATGTTATCTAGCGTAAAACATTTAAACATAACATTGAAGCAGACCCCTTGAATTTTTTTTGGTTATATTATATCAAATTAAAATTTAGAAATATGTGTGCGGAAGATGTTATCGGAATTTCTTCAATGTAAAATATATAATATATACTCATGTTTGAGAAAATTGCAAAGTCAGGAAAGAATCACTAGAATTAAAGGAAATTTAATACATAAACGACTAGTATTGGACACATTACATTTTCAAAGCAAATATATATATATATATTAAGTATCCGAAAACAGTAGGGTAGATTGGTTGAAGATGCCGTAGCTTTTGATTTAGTTGTTTTTCAAATCGCCTGTTGGTTTTATTTGTCATTCATTGATTTCTTATTAAAGTCTGCACTCTTATGTATGATTTAAAAGTTTATTTCATTTCACAGATATCATAGGAAGCATCTGAAATTTTGTTTTTGCGAACACGTGAATTTTGATAACTTACCTCAAGGTATGTTTAAGATGGCCAGGTATCTAGGGGTTAGATGCCTTCTGGAGTGCAATATAGACAATAATTTTTGAAACAGTATAAAACATAATGGGACGAATAAAAGCAACTTTAATATTTAAGACATACTAAAGTTTTTAACTTACTTAATATTAGGAAATTGCAAAAATATATGAATGTAACAAGCGTTGGCAATTTAATAAAAGAACAAACTAATATTTAACAAAAAATCTTAACATTTAAAAGAATTATGACTCTTAAGTATGCATATTTTAAAACATTATAAAAAGTTTAAATACGCCAAAGCCACTGTGATAAAGTGATTTAGAGTCCAGCTTTTATGTTGAAGATTTTTTTTATATGACACTTTGTTTTTTTTCAGCAAAATATCAGATTTGCCACAAACTGTACATTAAATTATCTATGAAAAAAATCCTAATCTTCTGAATCTTCGTAGGGAATTTAATCATCATCCATATCATCATCTGTTGAAGATTCTACCTTTCTATACTTTAACTTATTCTTATCTAATTCCTTTTTAGAAAGGCATGAGACACATGGGAATTTGCAGTTGATATTGTAACACCAATTTAGTTTTGCTGTTACAGGCCTCTAAAATTGTTCTTCTGGGAATATTATAATATGAGAAACAAAACTAAACTTTAGTGAAACTTACGTCATAATTAAAATGATACATTTAAAATGTCTAATTTAAAATTAATTTCTTATGGCGTCTTTATAAAATTCTTCACTTAGCCATTTTATACAAGCTAATTTTAAACTGCTGGGTTGATCTTAGTAAATTTAATTAATCACGAAAATGGCTGTTATCTGTTTCGACAGCAATTGATTCGGCTTGAAAATTCAACAGCCAAAGGGAGAGGATTGGAAACCTGTTTAAAGGAGGTCGCCACTACTCGTTTAATTACAGTTTATTATTTCGTAATAATTTCAAAGCTGATCAAATTTGCATGTTTTTAGAGTCTGTGGTGTCTGGATGGATGCTGGCGAGCGTAGTTCGTAGTGGGAAGAAACCCCTAGTTATCAAAACTACATTATATATCACCGATATTTATATTTACTAAAATTATTTATAACTGCATTTAGCATCCAATTTTTAACAATGATTAAAATTTAAAAAAATATATAAACAATTATTTATATAGCCAATAAAGTTTATTTATAAGGCAGAATACATATAGAAACCATTTAAATTATACTCACTCTACATTTTAATATTTCTTTATGCCATTTTAAACATTTAGAAAATTTATGATTTTAATCAGTTGATTAAAAATCACGATTTAATAACTGATTTAAATCATCTGCTTAAACTCTTTGACAATTTAGATAATTGCCAAGAGTAATTTAAATAATGGAGAAAACATCAGATTTTTTTCTCTGATGTTTAAGCTAAGACGTATATAGGCAAATAAAAAAGTCACGCAAAAGATTTATGACACTTAACAGAAGTGATTAGACGAAATAGCAATAAAAAAGCACGAACTTAACATTTTAAAAAAGAATAAAAAATAAAATTAAAGTATCAGTAGTGATCCCTCTTCCTTACAACTGAGCGCCGTTCCCTACAGCGGCTGCGCATTGGAAAACTACTTGATACGGCGTATTGTACAACACGGCATCTCACCTGAAGTTACCCTATTTCGTGTAACCATCACGCACTGCAATAAGTGCAGCTAAACGACGTGGCATGGAATCAACATATTTTGAATGTCTGCTTCGGGTCTATATTCTTTCTATGCGTAACCAAAATTCATCTGTAGAAGCTATAGGAGCAGAATAAAGAGCGAGACGCCGATCAGCTAAATCCTCTACACGTTCAATGGGCGACATATCCGGCGAATCGGGCAATATCCTGTTAAAAGATAGCTCCACGAATGTCGTCAAGGAAATAAAAGACTTTGGGCTGCAGCAATTCGCTGATGTACCTATTGCTGTTCAGATTTTCTACAATTCGAACATCTGCTATCCTCCATGATGCGCAATGGTATCCAAGACCATAACTCCCAGTATCCGTCCACTGTGATGTTGGATAATTTACTCAGGAAAGTAATGTTCACCAGCACAGCGTTTATCAGAAATGCATCCATTTTGGCACCACAAATTAAAGCGGGATTCATCTGATAAAGCAACTTGTGGACAATCAGCATGTCAGCCTCTATGTTCATGAGCACATTGCAGCCGCAGGTTTAGATGGTTTACGTGAGGGGGATCCTGTATAAAGGAGGTCTTTCACTCAGTCCCTGGTACAGCAAAAGTCGACGAACGCGTTGTCGCCAACGTTCGGAGTCTCTGAGATTTCAGAGTTTTTCTATCCTCGTAGGCCCACTGCTTCCGCATCACTCTGCATGCAAACTCTCATCACTCTGCATGCAAACTCTCATCACTCTGCTGCTGTTACACTGCACATGAGTTGTTATTGCACGACAGAAAAATCCTTCTTCACGAAGAACAATGAGACTCTCTCATTCAAACCCCGTCACTTTTTTAAATGCCGCTCTCTTTCGTCGAAAAGGCATACTTACGTCTCACCCAACGTTTAGCATTAGTAAATAACCATAGACTATTCTCAGCGTCTCACTACATCCTTCAATGTATACGATTTCAGCAGCATCCCAAAGATTGGTGGTCATCCCACACATGTGTGGTGACTCCGAAATTGGAATCATTTGCATAACACACTATACTTTGCACTCTGTGAAATTTTCAGCTTAATCGCGTCATTCCTTCATGGTGTTGCAATTTTCACAAACATGAGTGTATATATGAAAGTAAATATTTTAATCACAAGGTTTATTTCACTTTGTATGTGTATATACACTATATTGCCATTAATGACCGGCAACTTTCAATTTTAGACATTTTGACGAATATTTAGAAATATACTTGACAGATTCTTCTGGAATTTCACGATTAAAAAGAACAGGTATGACCTCATATTTAGCAATGTCGATTTGATAAGGGGAGAAATTAGAGGGCCAACAAAAAATCAAAGAAAAAAATACTTGCGATCACCCTGTAAAGTAAAATGCACCAAACGATATATCGCTACCGAATATAAATAAACAGACATTGTGCAATATGTGTATTCTTTTGTGTAAGAACAGCACGTATATTAATAGAGATATAGCGATTTATTTAAAAAAATTAAAAAAATCTTGCAGGTTTTTGCTTATAACATGCAGGGTTTTCAACCAAATTTAACACTGGTTTCAGAAAAAATTACAAAATATAATAAAAACAATATAGTGCAATTGGAATATAAATATATTAAATATTTTAGGAAATATGAGCAGTTGTGTGAAATAAGTTTTTATCGGCACATGCGCGAACGATAACAAGGATAATTTTACATAATTTAATAGTCAACTCTATTGAGCAACTTATTAGAAAAATCTAGTCCAATATCGTAAAAATTTAGAAAGATATCGGCGTTAGAGTGAGCAAATTTTTAGTTGTTCTCTAAAAGCAGCTGAATAAGGGATTTTACACAAATTGTCATTTTTTATTAACTGACTTTCAGAAAAAATTTAGTATTTAGCGATTATCAACGAGTAGATTTGGAAAAAAATGCTTCGATTTTGATACTTCATTTGATCATGGTATAGGCTCGTTCTGGTGGTTACCCAAGAAGAACTAAAGCCTCAATAAAAAATGAAATTAAAAAAAATATATAAAAATGACAATTTGTGGAAAATTCCTTATCAGTCAGCTGCTTTTAGAGAACAACTAAAAATCTGCTCACTCTAACGCCGATATCGATCTGAATTTTTAATATATGTGAGTAGATTTTTTTAAATAAGTTGCTCCATAGAGTTGACTATTAAATTATGTAAAATGATCCTTGTTATCGTTTGCGCATGCGTTGATAAACTACTCATGTTTCCTAATGCTACTATGTGCTACTCATGTTTCCTAAAATATTTAATATATTTTTATTCCAATTGCACTATATTATTTCTACTATATTTTGTCAATTTTTCTGAAACCGGCAAGCAAAAAACACGCAATAATTTTTTCTTTTTTTTTTTAAATAAACAGCTATATCTCTATTAATAAACGTGCTATTCTTACAAAAAGAATACACATATTGCACACTATTTGATTATTTATATTTGATAGCGATAGATCATTTCGTGCATTTTATTTTACTGGGTGATTCCAAGTATTATTTTTTCTTTGATTTTTTGTTGGGCCCGTAATTGCTTCCCTTATGAAATCGACATTGCTAAATATGAGGTCACACCTGTCCTTTTTAATCCTGAAATTCCAGAAGAATCTGTCAAGTATATTTCTAAATATTCGACAAAATGTCTAAAATTGAAAGATGCCGGTCATTAATGGCATTATAGTGTATATATGTGTGTGTTATAAAATACTCATCTAATAGTATATAATTCGTAAAATAATAATTTTCTAAATTTAGTATTAAATGCCGTTTATGTTACAAAATACTAAAGTTATCTTAATACTAAAGTAATTCATGCTTTCTTTCTTTTCAACAATTTTACGCAAACAATTTTCGATAGAAAACATTGAATGAAGGATCAATGTGTGATGAAAAAATTTATAGAATTCTATTGACGCAGATATTCGTTCGAAACTTTGTATGTTATGTGACCTAAATATGATTTTATAAAGTGAAGTAGAAAATTATTTTTAACAAATTTATCAATTTAACTTCAGTTGGCCTAAGTTATGGAATAATCGTATTAAATTATTTTTCTGAATGAAACGTTATCACATTTGATTTGACAAATATTCGGAATACTTACACAAATCACTTGAAATGGAAATTATTGAAATTCTTATGAAATAATGTATAAAAATCCTTCTATCTTAAGCTAAGTTAAAATATATTAACTAATGTTCATAAATCGGAGCATAAATTTTATACCAAACAAAAATACCTCTTTAAACACCAAAATACAGAAAACATAATGGAAAACGGCTGGCTTTAATTAATGGCCTAATTAATTATGTGGATCTTGAAATGCCCCAAACAGAAAAGTGAGATATTCATAAATCGGAGCATAGATTTCATACCAAACAAAAATACCTCTTTGAGCACCAACATACATAAAACATAATGGAACTCGGCTGGCTTTAATTAATGGCCTAATTAATTATGTGGATCAGGAAATGTTCGAAACAGGAAAGTTGAACTACCTTTTCTGTTTATTTCAAGTTGGATCAAGAAAGAACATGAAAATGTTGATTTTATAATTTTTCAAATTTTAAATAAAAGTCAATGTTTATATTAACAGTTATTATCAAGTTGCTTAAAAAGAGAATGTATGTCTACCGATTTCCTAAATAAAAGTTGCATGATAAAATGAACATGTATTACGATTTGTTACTTGTATTAAAGATATTCAGATAGTTATCCACTTATAAATAAAACAGCATCAAATGTGTGTTTCCCACAGCACAAATATATTTAAATATACAGTCGTGGCCATAAGTTCAGGGCCACCACTGAAAATTAAGATCCAGACAATAAATTCAATACTTACTCGTTAGTAAAATTATAAACTCCGTTTATTACATGAATATTACATTTCTACGCATATAAATCACATACATTAAACACATATTTTACAGAAAAATCAATATTTTGTTGGTCCGCCGTTAGCTTTTATTACGGCCTGCAAACGTTTTGGCATGCTGTCTACCAGACTTCGGCAGTATGCAGCTGATAATTATTTCACCCAAACTTCCTTAATTGCTTTTTCCAGTTCCTTAGCACTAGTTGGCTGTTTCGCAGAGACCTTGTGCTTTAAGAGAGTCCATAAGTTCTCAAGTGGATTCAAATCGGGGCTGTTTCCAGGCAAGTCGAGGATTTGAATTTTCTTCGTCTTCAGAAACTGAGTAACAATTTTAGAGTGATGACATGGTGCACCATCATGCATAAAAATTGTGCATTTATGAACGTCCATGTGTAATTCTAACTTCTCCTTCAACAAATCAACGTATTTTTTTCCATTCATAGTCCTTCCTGGTGGTAAGAAAAACAATGCAGCTGTTCCGTTCACTGGCATTCCACCCCAAATCATGACACTTGAGGAGTGTTTAACAGTCTGTAAAGTGTAACGTTTATTGAATCGCTTTTCAGGAGGTCTACGGACATAGTACTTGCGTTTAGAAAACTGCTGTATGGTAGATTCATCCGAAAAAAAACCTGGATCCACTGACGAATTGTCCATTTGGCATGTTTCTTGGCAAAGTCCAAGCGCTTAGCTCTCATGGCCGTTGTTAACCTGTGTTTTTTCGCAGGTTTATGGGATTTTAAATGAAAGTCGTCGAACAAACGCCGACTTACTGCTCTACGACTGACATCCACACCTTTTTCAAGCAGTACTGGTCGTATTTTGCTTGCGGAACTCATTGGAGAACGAATTGCTATTCTCTTAATGACATGGTCATCCCTTGGTGTGGTTTTACGAGGACGACCACACCTTTTGGCATCAACATAAGTCCCTTTTTCTTTAAATTTCTTGATCGCATTGTGAACTGCATTCTTACTACGTCTTACTAGTTTACTAATTAAACGTTTAGAATATCCTTCATTATGAAGAATAACAATTTGTGCAGGCTGAGCTTCAGAAACTGACGATTTTTTACCCATTTTCATACGTTTTCAAACTTTGTAAATCAAGCAACAATTGCGTCTACGACGTTTATTGCTCAAAGATCAAACGAAAAGTGAATACCGTACTCTACTGCCAGACGGAATGACGCCATCTGACGCAATCGATTTCATTTATGACGTTATCAGTGGCTTCAATTGTAAAAATGCTAGTTTCTGTACAGTGGTCCTAAACTTTTGGCCACGACTGTATACTCTTATACAACTTTGATAAACATTTCTTCTCTCTGTAAGAAAAGAGTGAGAAGGGATTTCTTTAATGCAACATGAATGACCGGCATAAGGATCTTTAGCTCATGAAGAAATACATAAAGTTAATTTTTCCAAGTGATTTTTGTCTGCAAAAAGTGTTTATTTCTTCTGAAATCTACTGGGATTAATGCAGGTTGAAAATATAAGAGGAAAATAATTTGCAGATGACAGGATGTAAAAATAAACATTTTTAAAATTTAAGATGTATATCTAATATAATAATTATAACAAATGAGAGTAGCTGTCATAGGACATCATGGCAAAATATAACTCAAAGGTTAGTATAAGCAATCATATAATAACACTGATCATCAATGAAATCCTCCCAGTAACAGTACTGATTGTTTCAAACATATTTATACACACTGAGAATCAATCGCTCGATCATGTACCATTTTTTCATGTTTAATAAAGGGGATTTTTCTTTTAATTTTACAAGTTTTCCCTTGATGAAGCATTCATGTTCTAAAGGTGTTCGACTCTTATTTTAGCATTCTTCTGATCTTTGTTATTTTTCGTCGTATTTTGATGAACAATTACAACCTCTTCTCAATGCTCATGATC
This sequence comes from Maratus speciosus, assembly GCA_963932465.1. NCBI lineage: Eukaryota > Metazoa > Arthropoda > Arachnida > Araneae > Salticidae > Maratus > Maratus speciosus. The sequence continues at coordinate 418,763,589 of OZ010795.1, forward strand.
TGAATTTCTGCATATTAGTAAATCTCATAGGAAACTCGAATTCAACTCTGAAAATGAATATGCGTAACGTCTTCGTTGAGAGTAAATGCAGAGTGCATCAGTATTAAGTTAATTTTCTTTGCTTAAATAATATTAATTAAAATAGTTTTTTTAGCATTTGTTTTAACTGGGATGTCACGTTTTTGTGTAGACAATTCTAACATTTTTTTTTTTTTTTCACGTTGTCAAATGATATTCACAGTTAAAGGGAAAGCTGTTTCACAGATTATTATGAAGCTTACGGAGTTTATTTTGGCTATAAGATTGATGGCAAAATTAGAATTGTGCGTATCAAAATGTTCGCCCTATTTTCTGGTCGATCTCTCATTTGTTCAAAAAAAATTACCATTACAAAAAGTTTTATTATGCATATTTAACAATAGATATATTAAGTCAAATTGTTCACATATTCAGCCTTTTTTGATGCAGCATTTCTTCATAATTTTCATGTGACAACAAATTGAGAGACAACAAAATACTTGTAGAATAAACGAACAGCGATTACACTTTATGAAATAATGAAATTATTTCAATAATTAGAGCAATATGATTTCATCTACTACTGTTTCTAATTTTACAGATTTTTTTTTTTATTTCATTTGTTATTGATTTACTAACAATTTAACATCACTGAATATAAATAGTTTCTAAATTTTCATAAATTCAATGTATAGCTTTTAGTACAATAACCATTATAAGCATTTTGGAGATAAGCGGATATTAAAGGAAACTTATATTTACATTTAGAGAACTATAAAATATTACACCTGTGGACCAAGGACAAACATTTTGGTACCATGTTTATTAAAATTCGTCCATTTGTTATTATTTTATATGCTTATCAGCGAAACAATTTTACATTTTACATGAAAGAAACATTAATAAATAAATAAATAAATAACTTCATTCCGTACAGAAGAAATTCAAAAAAGAAAATTAGTTAACCAAATAAAGGAAAGTTTCATATTATTTGAAGCATTTATGTTTATGGGTGGGGGGGGGGATATTTTGTTTTATTTATGAAGCAAAACTATTTATTGATACATTTAATTCCGAAATCTTAATGCACAGAATCCTTTTAAGCTTCCGACATAAAAAAAATTAATCTTTGATATACTTTCAGGCTTTACTTGTACGTTTGTGTACTTAGAATTAGTTGCTTAATCTCAAATGAATAATAACAAAGATACTTGTTGATATTTAAAATGATATATATATTAGAGTGGTCACAAGAAATCAATTTTCTAATTTTTTCCTGGGGACCCTCCAAAATGTTGCCAATAGACTAGAAAATGAGATTGGCAAAGTTTTAGCTCATTTGGATAATATTAACCCGTGTCTATTCAGGTTAAAGTTTGAAAAAAAACGTGATTTTTCGCCAAAAAATGCTGTTTTTCCTTCATGAAATAAATGTAATTGAACCCAGAAACATAATGCAGGTCTCATTTTATAAAAAAGCTTCTTTTTGAAGAAATACACACCATTTGTTTCCTAAAAATGTATAGATTTAAAAATATGCGTATTTTTCAGGACCAGAATTCACCCGAATCCTAAAAATGTACTTCTTAGGAAAATGCGAAGAAAAATTGTAACATTCTGTTTCATCTGCTTTCCACCTTTTGTTTACCCTTTTTTTTTCATTTTGTACATAATAAAGGGTTTAATTTAAAAAAAAATCCAAAGAAAAAGAAAAAAATCTTATTTTAAACTGAAAGAATTTTTAAAAAGGGGGCAAAGAAAGTATAAAAATGAGATCAAATAATGCTCAAATGTGTTTTATTATTAAAGTTGTATTAGAAGAAAGGAAGCATAATAAATTATTATGACTTACAACTGTCTCATTAACCCTTTCCAGTACAAAAAAAATTCTGTTCGTAAAATAATGAAATGATTGACTACACCTAAATTTACAAACAAGTAAGTTTTTAATTAAAATTAGGTAGTCTCGACATGGGACCACTACGCCATAAAGGATTAAGGTGGTAAATGGCTTGGATAAGGTGGTTTTTGAAGAATCTTGAAAAGTTTTTCTACATTCACATACAATTTTTAGCATATACTGTTTTTATTTTTCGTCTTTTGTTAAACAGGAATTGAAATCTCTGGTTAATTTTCTTCCCCTTTCAGCTGTGTCATTGATAACTTTAAAACCATTCATTGTTTTCTTGCTTACAAATAAGGTTTATTTTCACACCATACATTGGGATTAGTATTTAAAAAATGCTTATTAATATAAAATCTCTTAAAATTTTTTATAGTTTGAGATGAAACAAAAACATTGACTTCTTTGTTTAATAAATCCACTTCGTTGAAAACTTTTGTTGTTTTTAAATTCTTATCATCATCATCATTTCTTCTTCAAATGACATTAATTTTACAGCCATGCTTATGTTGACTTATTTTCCCCAAAGTATCATCTAAAAATGAAAATGCAACTTGATCCGAGTTAAGATACCAAAGACGGTTTATCATTTTAACGAGTGCTTTGTCTGTAACCTATTTATCAATTTTTCTGTAGTGAACAAGTGATTTTCTTATTTGCAGGTCTTAGATTGGGGTCCAAAGTGGAAGTGGGAGTATTGAAGCATGATTCTACATAAATATTGATTAAAAATAAGCAAAGGTCTCTAATACCTTCTTTTTCTAAATTTGTTATTGAGAGATTATCTATGACAATTTTTTTGAGAGAATAAATTGCCTGTGCTATCTATCTGACATGATTAAACTCTGAAAAATGTCTTTTGTATGAAGGATTCCTATAAAAATTAAACAAAGTTGGATTAACTCTTTATAACCATCCTTAAGCTGTTAATTTTTAAAAGGTCCTGTAAGAAAACTTGAAATTTCTTCTGAATTAACTATTTATATCTACTATTTCATCTTCAATAGCATTTTTATATTTACTCTGGTTTAATTTAGACCACCCAATCAGAATTGTTTTTTAAATATCTGGCTGAGGTGTAGTGATTATTCCCACTTTACAATCAAAACAAGCTTTTAGGATAATTTCTAGATTATGGTGACGACATGGTAAATACAGAAGACTTTTCCTTTAACAATTGCTATAGAAAAATGCAGGTTTCTCTGAGGGGACCGTTCTTTACTGCAGTTGTATCAAAACATAATGCCTGGATTTTACAAACTTCCTAAACTCTTCAACTGATTTTGCCTGAATTATTCCAATACTATTTTCATGCTCTGGAATTCGTAGTAACACTTCTTCATCCCCACAACTAATTAAAACTTCTATCCTCTCTACATTTTCTTTATTCAAAAAATGGTGAAGAAGTTTTCCATCCCAATTAATAACAGTTCTCTCTAAACCGGAATTTTTAAATTTGTTTTTGATGATCTCAGTTCTTTGTTTACGAAATAGCTATTTGCAGAATCGATTGCACTTCTACTTAAAATTAAAGTCTGTGGTTAACTGGTGGATGTACTCTAAATCTTGCAGCTTCTCTGGCTTTCAGTTTCATTTTGCGAATATTATAAAATAAAATACATAAAACTTCACGATTACTTGGTAGCTTACTGTCGTTGATTTGATGATACAAATGGCCAATTTAAAAAACCTTACATTACTGCCATCATATCAAAAGGGGGAGGGGCTTTACAGAATATTTCGTCAATTCTAAAAATAGATAACAATAACAGGTAACAAAAACAGCCTTGTAATAAAAAGAGAAATTCAGAGGTTCAACTGCAATACAAATCGAGAATATGTTTCTTACTAGACACAGAACTAGATAACTAATAATCAATTATAATTCAGGAAATATTTTTATAGTTGCAAAAATCATTCATTTATTTTTGCCTATTAATGAAAATAATGCAAAAAAAAAATTATCAAAAGCAATAAAATTATTAATTTGTGATTTTTCACTTATGTTTCAAAAATGCAGAGTTTGAGGGCATGGTTCACGAGCTGACCTGAAAAATACTAATATTCATTAAACATAAATTTTGATGAGAGTAAAAGTTTAAGGCAACAACGGTTTGTATGAAATAAAGCAAGAATCAGGTTTCTAAGACAAATAGTTTTCACGTAAAGAAAGAAAAACGACAATTTTTTGCCAAAAATTGCAAATTTTCAAGATTTCAACCTCGATGAGGCACGGGTTAATGTTATTCAATTCAGTTGAAACTTTGCCAATCTCATTTTCTAACTAATTGGCAACTTTTTGGAGGGTCCCCTCCGAAGAAAACGTTAATTTTTTCCCCCATGTTGCTTGTGACCACCCTAATATATATATATATATATATATATATATATACAGTAGCGCTCAAAAGTATTTTGAGAAAGATAATAATTCACTTAATTGAAAAGAATAATAGAATACAAAAATCAATCATTTATTTTATTTGACCTTATTCAATATTTTAATTTTAGTAAATTAACAATAAATATTGATAATATTAATAAAATTTTATATATACTATATATATATATATATATATATTAATTCCGGGCGTATAATCCGTGGTTCAAACAATGATTTTTCGACAAAGAATTTTTTAAAAATAAAATGTAACTTTTTAGATTGCCGTAAATCTTTTCTTCAATTACTAAATAAAATTTCTGGGTCCAAACAGAATTGTTTGATCCGCGGATTATACGCCGGAAATTACTGTACATATATATATATATATATATATATATTTAAATCTGAATTTTGTCAAACTGTAACTCTCGAATTTTTGAACCGATTTGGATGAAAATTTTCATATGCATAGTAATTACTAATGCCTCGACCGAGTTCGTTGGCAAGCTTCATCCACCATGTTGTTTCAAACTGCGGCCATTTGAATTTTGTGAACACATTTGGAAATTTTATGTTTCCTAAATTTCCTTTAAATTGACTAATGTTGTTAACTTACACTGTGTGACTCTTTAAAATATCTTTAAATGTTTCTAACATTCTGTTTAAAATGACACATAAGAGTTTGCACTTTCTGAAACGTAACATTTTCTATAAGTACACAATGTTAGAAAACACTAAAAAAAAAAAAAAAAAAAAATCAAGAACACAAATGGCCGACATTTTGACAGAAGACAGCAGATGAGGCTGGTCAACGAACTCAGTCGAGACATTTGTATGTACTATGCAGATGAAAAATTTCATCCAAATCGGTTAAAAAGTTCGAAAGTTACAGCACGACAAATTTCAGATATAAACATACACACTCACACACACACACACAGATATATATATATATATATATATATATATATATCTTTTCATTTTGAATGTCAACAATTCATTTTGAACTATTTCTTTATTAATAATGGTAACTTATATATTTCTAAATATATAACCATGACAGTTAAATGTTTTGGCAATCTTTTAAATATTATACGCTTCGATCTCTGCTGCAATTGCGCGTCATCTTTGTGTATTATATATTTGATTTCTACTGTGTAGTTATCTGATACCTCTTCTTAGGAAATTACTTTAAAATTTGCATTGTTATCATCACAAAGATTTAATAAATGAATTTAACCAATCTCGTTAACCTAAGTTAAGTGTGGTGGGAAGGGGAACTGAATTTGTTAATGTCATTTTATTCATAATTTTACAATTTTTGTTGGTGGTGGGTAATGTTAATTTAATGGTTATATATTAGGATTCTAATTATTATGCTGCATTTGCGCATGTAATTATGAGTGTAAGTTATTTATGATGTTTTTATATTATGATATATTTTCATTTTGGATGTCAACAATTCATTTTAACTATTTCCTTATTAATAATGGTATCTTATATATTTTTAAATATATAACCATTGTAGTTAAATGTTTTTAGCAATCTTTTAAATATTATGCGCTTAGATCTCTGCTGCAATTGCGTATCCTCTTTGTGTATTATCAATTTATTTCTACTCTGTAGTTATCTGATACCTCTTAGTAAATTCCATTAAATTTTGCATTGTTATCATCGCAAAGATTCAATAAATGAATTTAACCAATCTCGTTAATCTAATTTAAGTGTGCTGGGAGGGGGAACTTAATTTGTTAATGTCATTTTATTCATAATTTCACAGTTTTTGTTGGTGGTCTGTAATGTTCATTAAATGGATATATATATTTATGTAATATATATATATATATAATTTTATTAATAATATTTATATTTATAGTTAATTTATTAAAGTTAAAACATTGAATATGGTTAAATAAAATAAATGATTGATTTTTGTATTTTATGAGTATTTTTAATTAAGTGAATTATTATCTTTGACAAAATATTTTCGAGCGCTACAGTATACATATTTTATAAAACATAATTTTATTTTTATATAATAAACCCGGTGTAAAGTAGATGCATTAAATTAAATTTATTTAAAAAATTATATTTAAAAAATATAAAATCATACTTATTAAAGATCTTAACTATTTTCCTTATTATTTTATATTGAAGCGTTTTATAATGTTATTTTTATTAGTTAATTCTTTAAGTATACTGTAAATATATACTATTTAATTTTTATTAAAATTACCTGAACGTATAAATTATTCAAATATTTATTATACTATTTTTATCGCTCTTTAATTAAGCGTTATTATTTAGTTCATTTATTAACTATGAAAACTCTAGATCAAAGGGATTTTTACTTCTAATTTCGCTCTATGAAATTCTTAAGGGACACATTTTCTCTTTTCATCTAAAAGTACCCTGATTATAGGAGAAACATTTTTGGTTAACTTTTAACATGAATAAAAAAATATCTAATGAATTTTCTGAAAAAAGCTATATTTACCTTAATAATTTCCATTAGAAACTAGAAAAAAAGAACATTTTTTAAAACTTTATATTATATTTGAATTACTGATATTGTATAAAATAGACAGTTTGAATTTTATTGATTTCGAAACTATTCAAATGATAAAACGTACATCTATATCAAGTTACCAGTGCAAGAGTAGTTTTGACCACTAGTTTGGACCATCCATTTACTTCAAAATTAATTATCCTACTATTGCTTAACCCTTTGGAGGGTGGTGGTTTAATTTTGGACCACTTTATTTTAATTCCTAGAAGTCACTTTGGCACCAGAATATTGGAATGAAAATTATCCTTTTATTAAGTACGTGAACGAAAGCTTTTGCTTATTTTGAAATAAATTTGTTTGTGAATTCCGGTGTCGGTCACTCATTTCAGCATTTTACGAATAACAATACTTTTCCCCTGAAAGGGTTAAGATGCTGGGTCTCCTCTGTTATTGTGGAAACTGGCCTTAAAGAGTTTGGGACAAAAATTAATACACATTTTGTGAAGCATTTTTCTCGAAATCACATATGGCGGGATTGCTCCACTCTGGTTCTGAACGCATAATTTAAAATAAAAAATAAATTAATTTTATGTAAAATACCATTTTTTTACAAGTAAACTAGTTATCTCCATTAAACAAATGTTACATATCTATGCCAATAACTAAAATTAATTAAGCAAATTTCTAAGAGTCTAATTAATTTTCTAAGAGTATTTTTGAATTGAATATGTAGTAATAATTCGTACATTTCACATATAAGTGGCGCATAATAAATACTATATTTTCTCCATTACAATAATGCTAAACGTAAACATACATTCTTTTATGAATTTCGAAGTAAATACAATTTCCATCACCTTAAGCAAAAATATTTTATGTAACGTTATTAACTAATTATGCATGTTTCCATGCGCTAATAAATATATACCTAACAAAAAATATGCTTTTCCATTTAAGCAAACGAGAAAAGTAATTTGTTACTAGGAAATAGAACGAATGTAATCTTCTTCAAAAAGAAGCAAAACCTTCAAACCAAGAAATCATTTATTTAATCTAATAAAACAAATCTTCCTTATTCCTTACTAGTTGCTAAAATCTGTTTGGAGATCATTTTGCATTTGCATAAAATACATGTAACAGCTTTCGCAAAACAGAGATTTCTTTTCTTCGTATATATAATTTATCTTTTTCTCTGGCACAATGTAGATCAAATATGGTAAAGGTGTGTTTTATTTTTATAAATAAATCTGAAACAAGAATAATATGAGTTCATATTCCACTTCGTATTTATTCATGAAACGTAACTCATATTTTTGTTCGTAGTTGCACAATATATATTCTAGAAAAGTAAATATATATATATATATATATATATATATACATATATTTCGATAAATTCTTGAGAGAATTGAGAAACTAACAAATTTTTCGAGGAACATGTACACAGACTTGGTCAAGTTTGTTAAGCTTAAGATGGCTGTAATCTGTTTACTGTAAAGAAAAATTCTTTATTGATGTTTTTAAGATACATTCTCTTTCATAATCATACCTGGGAAAACTTAAAAAAGAACAAAAAAATCATCAGTTAAGATAGTATTACTTCAATGGAGAAAATAAAATTCTTACAAAATAATCACTCAATGCAATGTAATGAAAAGTAAACGGTACGACCAACCAATAAACTGTGCGTGCATAATCGAATGAAGAGTGTGTGATATATTTTATTTATGTTATTTCTACAACTGATATATATATTTAAATATTTCATTTTATTAATTATTATTTTATTAATATAAAGTATTCTTTATATGAAAAAGGATTTTGAAGTAGTAATTTAATACAGTCTTTAAAATGTTTATAAAATGTATTTTTTTTATATCTATTATTAGGTGAATCGGACCCCTCACCCTTGGTACGGCAACCAAAACCGGATCAAAGTGCTTCGCAGTTTTACGCCAATCCTGTCTTCGCGCACTTTTTATTGTTATTGAATTTTATTTTTGACTAGCACTCTTCCCCTGTATCGGTGATGAGTTTTCCAGACGAACCTTAAATCAAACGAAGTATACAAAAAAATTTACATTGTGTTTTAAAGGAATTCGGACCTTTACGTTGAATATAGTTCCGCTTTGCTAAAACGATACGGACGTCATTGCACTATTATATTTCCTCGTGTGACGCGGAAAATTTACACTGTTAAGTACCAACATAAAGTGAGGTTTGGAAAAGAACAAACAATACAACGATGTTTAATAAACTAAAACCATACCTGGAAAACATCTAATTCACAATGCAAATCTCACCAAAAAAAAAATCAGTTGGGTTCAACTCATTTTAGAACTTCCCCTCTAAGTTGTATAACTAAGCAATGCAGAACGATATGATGTATATTAACGCCTTCACTGAAAGTTATTTAAATAGCATTGCTTGTCCCATCAAAATCAATTCAGCAGAACTCAAGTTATAATCAGCCGGAATGAAATTCATTTTTGCATTATATATATATATATATATATATATAAATATATATATGATTATCCGAGCCAATGTTATAAATTACATTCTACATTCTACAATCTAAAAATTAAGTACTTTTGCGTTATGTCAACACCGTTTTCTTTAAGCTTAATAGCAGGCGCAAATGAAACATTTAAAAAAGAATAACATTTTTGGTAGGAAAGTAATTATTTAAAAATTATATCATTTAAAAATTACCGATATTCGTTAACTATTTTATTAAATCAATACAAATATATATTGAAAATTAAACAAAAAACTAATTTTGGGCAATAAAATATAGACAAATTTTCAAAATTTCCATTTAAACTGCAGATATGAAATTGTAATTCTAACTTAGCATTACAGTAAACATTTCCATTTTTTAACCAGTCGAAATTTTAAGTTATAAAAGTGGCTTACTATATAACGATGGCATATTCATTTGTTTATATTGTATTAAGTTATCTTATAATGTGCGAAGAACCAGAACAATAAAAATTTTGACCAGTAGTGCAAACACTGATCCGAAACTAACAATCTGGGCAGTGTAGACTTCAGCTTATTGAATGATAAATTGGCAGGGTCTGCACTAAACCACGTGGCTAACCCGTGGCACTTTTTTGACTGTTTTGGCTAAATGCAAATGTCGTTATATGTTATATATATATTACGTACGCAGAGTTTATACCATAATAAAAAATATTTCCTATTGCAAAAATTTTAAATTAAATAGTTGTACATGATAACATATAAATAATAATAATAATAAAAGAAATTCGCATTTAATAAATATCAACGCAATGTCACGATGTTACTTGTGGTTTACAATATAAATTTTTTGTACGTTCAGGATTGAAATAAATGTCGCATTAACTACATTTCCGGCATGTTTTTGGTATTACGGAAAAATACCAAAAAAGTATCCATAAAAATTTGTCCGAAAATTACACCTAATCTGTGTAGACTCGAATAGGGAATAGATCCGCTTTAAAAACATAGAATCAATTTAATCCTATTTTAAGTTAATTATGTACCAAACCACGTGCGGTAACAGTGGCCAATTCACTTTAGACCTGATTACTTAACTTTCCTCCTTAATTAATGCATACGTTACAAATTACATCTTCTTTTCAATATCCATGATTTTAGGATCAATGGTTAAAGCTAGATAATAAATTTATCTGTCAATGATGCTATGTTTTAATTTGAAGTACGAAATATTATCGTAATATTGAATATTAACAATATTTCTGTTATTATTAAATGTCCTCTGAGAGGTCTTATTCTGGCCACCAATATATATACATATTAATTATTCTCGGTATACGTTGCTACAACAGTTGCAAAGAAGAAACTTAATTTTATGTTAGCAGGAAGCATGTGATAAATTGTCAATTATTTTTCAATCGCCATCATTCCTGGTGAATTCATTTCATTTAAAGTACATACATGCCAAACTCACATATTACATACATTTAAACTGCACACCTTTTCCACATTTCATTAAAAATACAAAAAAATAAAAATATAAAATAATACTATAATCTAAAACATTCCATTTAATCATCAAAGTATTATTTCTAATTTACACACGACAAAATTTCTACTATTGCCGAAATCGAAATGCAGATGGCGTGATTTGCACCCGGTTAACATGTATATTAGGGTGGGTCGAAAAAAAACAAAATTTTTATAATCGAAATGTAATAGCGCGGAAAAGTTGCCTTTTGTAATACAGAATAAATTTCTAAAATATTACATCGATTGGTTAATATCTTTTACCGCCGCAAGGGGGCCAAAGTTTCAAAAAATCGCAAAAAACGTGTTTTTTTTTTATCATTTTTTTTAAATTATCCAAACATACCAATACAATTTTTAATAGAACGCAATAGCTACATGAAGATATGAGAAATGTCCCGGTAAATGTTCATTATGATGAAATCATATCTTTATTTGCCGCAAAAAGACCATATTTTTTGTAAAAATTTCAAAAATTTCAATTTTTCATTTTTTTTTCTAAATTTTTCTAATTTCTATAATATGTCTAGAAATAAATAATTTTACTTTATATCTATTAATATATCATAATTTTTTGTAAATATTTGTAATAGGCTTGAAAATAAAGTTAATCATTCATTTTTCTTGACGATCGCTTCATCTACTGATGTTTTACTTCATAACAGCCAATTCATGCCACAAAAATTATATAAAATGAGCAAAATGTTTTAGTATTTTATTAATTAAAATATAGAGATGTTTAACGAAACGGGTTAAATAAACTTAAAATGAAGAAGAATTTAATGTAAATGAATTTTATAATATAACTTGCTTTCAGATGAAGCCATTATTTCTCGAGAGGCCAAAACTGATCAGATGTGGCCATCCCTCTGTTCTAGTAAACAAACTTTATCAGTGCTTCAATGAATAATTTCACGCATCTTTCTAGTGATTGAGTGGAACAAGGAAAGTTATAATAGCTGGTATCTTTAATCGAACATTTTAAACTCACCAGCGTTTTTAGTCGATAAAGAAACCATAACAGGTGGTTCCGTTAGTTTTCAGTTTTGTCAGTAGACTAAAGCCATACAATTTTAAGCTTCAGTGTTGAAGTGTGCTATGATGAAGTGACGGATGGCACTATCTAGTCCACAGAACTTCGTGCTTTTGCAATTTTCTTCATTGCTGGGGCCCTGATGTTCTCCTCTTCATATGCTATCATTCCAAAGAGGCTATTTGTATGATTTGCGAAATAGTCATTTCGTGAAAATACAGGAACTATAATCTTTCGTAGATTATCTGTCAAGTAACGTAAGTTACTAACTATAGTGCACAGATTCTGGAAAACATGAGTGATTCATTTTAATTGTGAACCAACTGATGCAGTACATTTTCAGGATGTACTCAAAGAGTATGACAAGTTAAGAAAAGGGTTTCTTTGTTCCAACGTAGAGTCTCAAAATTCGAATAGCAGTAATGATCCACCTTGCGTGAAATATTTGTCCAGGGACTCAGCAAAAAAGGTCAATTGTATGCACGCGTGTTGAAAGAGCTTGCAATATTTCAGATATATACTTCTGGTCAGTTGACAAATCATCTTTATCAACAGCTAGGTGATCAGATTAAATTGGCTTAAATTTTGCAATAGATAATAATTCGCAAATCACAAGAGATCAACCAATTGGGCCACGATATGATAGAGAACCTGTTTTTTGTCATCAAGATGTTTGAAAAGATGTCTCAGTGGAAGCTCATTGAAGTGAGGTCAAGGAAGCCAATAAAGTGGTTTTTTAAAAGTTGTTCTCAACTAATCCTACTATAACACCACCTTTGCATCCTGTTTTGAAGAAAGTTCCGCAAAATTCAACTGCAATTATTATTCCAGTCTGGATTTCATTTTTCTTCAAAAAATCTATAACGTCATTGCATACAGAAGTCGCCTTGCCAGACGATGGGGTCAAATGACGAAAATAATTCAGGCCTGGTTCTAGTACAAAGAGATATGTTCCTCCGTGACTTCTCAAAGTTGAAACTTTGCCACCTCTTTAACCTGGCAGATGTTTCTATCGTTAGGGCCATCAAAGTATAGAGTAAAAGGAGTAAATTACAAAAAAAAAAAAAAAAAAAAAAAAAAAAAAAAAAAAAAAACGAACAAAGTGAAACGTGGCCCTCTAGCAGCGAGAAATTAATTTTACGTGCAGGCAGCTGCAGGTGTTTCTATCATTGAGCAATTTTTTTTTTTTTTTTAATAGAATTACAGTGATCATGGTTAACAATGTGCATGAAATTAACAACATAAAATGCCTTTCGCAGCCTATTAGAAATGTAAAAAATCTGAAAACATTACAAAAGTTAAGAAATTTGAAAAAATGAAAAACTTCAATTTTTAACATTTTTTAGAAATTTTGGCCCTGTTGTTACGGTAAAAGCAACGATGTCACAAAAATGAAATGTTAATGTTACATTACTAATATCTTGGCGTGGCTATTGCGTTCTATTAGAAATTGAATAAGTATGTTTGGATAATTTAAAAAAAAAAAATTGCTAAAAGTATGATTTTTGCGATTTTTTTTAAATTTGGACCCCTTGCGGCGGTAAAAGATATTAACCAATCGATGCAATATTTTACGTATTTTATCTTTTTTACAAAAGGCAACTTTTCCGCGCTATTACGTTTCGATTATAAATATTTCGGTTTTTTCGACCCACCCTAATGTATATACAGAAAAGAATCATGACCTAGCGGCCTTCTAAGATATTTGTAAAAAAAAAAAAAAAAAAAAAAAAAAACGAAAACGTTTGTAAGGAATTGATGATGAAGAAACAAAAAGAAACCACTGCAATGCGTGTATTAATGATTTACTGTCAAGTTTGGTTGGTAAGAGTTGATTGGTCGGATCCATTTAAGAAAATAAACAATGGTTAATCAAACAGTGAAGCTCTGTCCTAACAGTGCAAGTCACATCTAAAACTATTTATTAGAATTTTTTAAAGGCTAATCTTTGATAATTGGGTTCACCTGGTTACAGAATTTATCACATAATTCAAATAACTAAGCAGCGTAGAGAAGTATGTTATATATTAAAACTTTTCCTAGAAAATTATCTGTCAAGTCGTATCAAATCCTGCTCAGTATAAATTTTTAAAAATGCTAATCATTCATAATTCAGTTAATCTGATTATAGAACTTTCCACCTCAATTCTGTAATTAGAAACTTAGAGCGATATTTTACAAAATAAAATCTTCTCTTGGAAATTATCTGTTTAACATAGCAAGTAAAAATCCGTCCTCTAGATCTAACTTTTTTAAAACGCCAATCTTACATAATCCTGTTCATCTAATTATAGAATATCGCATCATAAATCTATAACTAAGAAATGTAGAGCTACATATAACATATTAAAATATTCCATGGATAATTATCTGAATAATAGTGTAAGTCGCATCAACATTCATCCAGTCAACCGTTTTAAAAAGGCTAATCTTTCATAATCGGATTCATCTGATTATAGAACTTCCCCCCATTATTCTATAACTAAGCAAAGTAGAACAATTTATTATGTGCTAAAACCTTTCATGAAAAAGTATATATCTAACAATCTAAGTTCCATCAAAATCCATTCGGCCGATCTCGAGTTGTAAGGAACCGGAAAGAAATTTCCATTTGTATTTTATGTATATAGTAGACAATACATTCAACAATCTCTCATTTAAAAAAAAATACGTACTTTCAATAGATGTTTAAACAACATTTGTAACATCCGCAAAGTATTGATTTTCTAAGCCACTTTTTGACCGTCATCTATATAAGAAAACATATATCTGAGCATGGATAAACAATGCCCTATTCACGAAAATGCAAACACGGTCAAAACTTTGTCCTTGCATTATTTTTATATTACCACCAATAGATAAAACTGCAGAACACAGTGTTCTGTTTAATTTCAATGATAATTTATCAGCATTACTCTCCGCCTGCATCGAAATTAATACTTAGAAGAAATCGAACTTCCCAACGTTTTCCCAAGTCATGATTCTTTCGGCTATAAAGTTCTTATTATGTAATTTTACTCTATGTATCTTTTATATATATATATAATTTTACTATTTGTAATCTCGTTCTATTTATAGAGACCATTATTAATATTCCGATTTCAAATATACACATCTTCGGATCCCCCAACTCCCTGGTAGTTTCTATGTTGAGGGAAATTTTTCTTTGAGTTTCATTTCTCTAAATTTTCTGACACTCACAATAGATGATGTCGTTGCTTCTTTTCATGTAATGACCAGGGCCTGACTAATGCAGGGGCATGCGGGGCAGCTTCCCCGGGCCTCCCGATTTGAGGGGCAGTTTCAAAGGCAGATATAAGTTTTCGCTAAAGAGAAGCCACATGATAAAAATGTGGCCAAAAGTAACAATATTCTAATTTCATTTTGTGATATGTAATTTCTTCCTTACTGATTTCATAAAGATTTTTTAAATTCATAAATTTAATTAAATATACTGTAATATCACACATCTGTTATCTGTTGCTTTCTGTTTAAAAGATTTTGCCATAACATGAAATTTTATACCAAAGTACTTTAGGGCAGCATGGGAAATGTAGTAAACAGCATAACAAGCATTGAAAATTTGTTGCTATTATTATTAAATGCATGTCATACCACTTACCTTTCCATATGATGGAATCGCCCAAATCCATGTTGATTGAATACAGAGATTAATGTTAAATAACCAATAATGCCTGAAAGAACTGTATTTACAATTTAACAGTTCCCATTTATCCTTATATTCGTATAACAGGAAAAAAATTATATTCTATAATTTCTTAAAGTTATCATTACTGTGCTATTCTGTATATAGAGGCATGTGAATAGTACTTGGTATGAAATTTATGTATACATACAATAGGTATGGAGTTTAGTTTTAGTCACTTCAGCATAATTCACGAAAAAATTCAAAAGATAGAAGAGACCCCCAAATAATGTTTGCCCCAGGGCCACCCACTGTCTAAGTCGGGCCCTGGTAATGACATTTCTGTCTTTGTAGTTGCCAACCTCTGCATTTTATCATCCACTCAGCACATGTTTTAATTGGTTGATCACCTTCTTTTTTTATTCTAAGTTTTTTCGAGAATACATTGAAACACAACACGTTAAAAATATCCAAAAGAAATAGAACACAATGATATTACACAAATAATTGCACATTTCAAAATTCTAATTTAGAAAAATAACATTTTAAATGAGCGTTAATGAAACGAAAAGCCGAAACAAAAATAATATTGAAAAACCATCATTTACAAATCCAGCTCTTTTTTGGAAAATACAATATTCACGTTTTAAGAGAAAATGAAATGCGATTAAAAAAAAAGAAAAAAAAAAAAAAAACCTTACACATATCTTTTTTTGGTACAATCTTAGTCTTTAATATTGAAATTATTGCTGTTAAATATTATAAAATTTTCCTCTGCGGTAAACTTTTTTTATTTACCAATATTCAATCGCCATGTTTTAAAACAAATTTTAATATTTAATATTATAAAATACTGATAAACCAGCTACAACTTGTTTCACTTTAACTTCAACTACTAGGATGAAGTATTCCCATGGACACAAAGGTTTTTTAAAAAATCTTAACATTTATAAATAAAAAAAAAAAAAAATACGAAAATAATAATATTGTTTATTTTTACTTATTTTAAATTTTATGAGATTTCTATAATAGATGCAAAAAAAAAATCATTTCTGTGTATGAGAGAGGAAGATAATAGGTAAATAATTTCGTTTGATCATTATTCATGACATTTTAGCAAACCTGAAAATAAAAGTAAGGGGGAAAGTATAACCTCTCTGCATTCTAGGTTGGACAAATGTTATTTCATATATTATTTTCATATATCTAAATTCGTCTTGACATAAATCAATATTTCTAAGATTCTATATATATACAGGGCAGATATGGGATGAGTATCTACTTTTATATTTCGAAGAATTAAGGTTTATAATGTTGACGAATATCGTGAACTTAAGGGGGTCCGGGACACAAAAATCTTCAAATTTCCATTTTTTTTTTTTTTTTTTTTTTTTTTTTTTTTTTGATTAAAAATTTATCTGCCGTTTTCTGCTTAAAATGGTGTTTAAATCATGTTTCTGTCTTAATTAGAACAGGAAATATTAATTTTCTCGTTTTGGTTTATTTTCAAAATCTGCCTTTCAAGCTATGGTTGTCAAGGAAACGAGTTCTCGTGAAATTGCGTTTTTCTTCATGATAGGTATTTCACCATTTCTCATATTTAAATTCTTATAACTCGAGAACCATTAAAGATACAGTGTTGAAACTCGGAACATATCTTTTTCAATTATTTTACTTTACTTTTGAGCCAGCATATTTGAAAAAAAAAATTACTTTTGAAAATATGATTTTTTTTTTTAAAGTTACACCACGTTTTTTGTAATTATTTCGTTAAATATTTTTAATTTTTTTTAATTAATATTTTTTAAAATACTGGTTCTAAATTAAAATTTATATATTTCTGTTTATTTAAATGAAAAAAAAATGAAATTATATAAATAATATTTCGAGTTGTAACGATTTTAAACTACCTCACTTTTTTAACAATATTTAAAAATTAAATTTTTTTTAAAAAATTATGAGAAGTTTTATCATGCGATTTTGTTTACAATTGATACGGTTAACCATCACAAAAAAATTCAAAATTTTAACCCAATAAATAAAATCTTTTTGAAAATGTGTCTCGGACCCCCTTAATCACAACATTATGTTGTATTAAGATGTTTTTTAAATTTATGTTTGCGTCTCTATCTTTTAAAGCGTCCATTATTTTCGATTAATTTATTAATTAAACTGTGTATGAAGTGACAGAGTAATTAATATATAGTAATGTTGTAAAATGGTGCGTTATTTAAAAATAAATGAATATGTGTGTTATGCCTATAGCGAACAACACAAATATCAGTAGAAAAAAAAATTTCTTATTCGTGCATGAGAAAAGTTTCTTTGCAATATCACTCAAAAAATGTTTAAAGAAAATAGGTAGAATACCATACTTACCAGCATTAAATTATATTTTAAACATATTTTTCGAAATTGTCGCCACATTTTCGACAGACTTAAATGCCCCAAAAAGTAATAGAAATTGTATTATCGAATGTCTCTTCGCTTCATTATGAGATGTGATCATCAATATCGACATACTAACTTATATTAATATCAATACACTACTATGTTTGAACCATTGTGGATTTTATATTAAAAGAAGTGCTTTGAAGTAAAATCCAAATTTTGTAAGATTTTTTTTTTTCCATTGCTGATAATTGATATAAACCATTGATATAAATCTAGAAGACTGAAAAAGTGTATGACCCGGAACTTAAACTCGGGTTACTGGCATAATGCAAAATTGCTCTACCAACTAAGCTACCCCATAAAAACTATATACATACTTAAAACATACTTAAATTATACTCATACTTAAAACTTATTTACACTGTAAAAAAAAAAATATATATATATATATACATAATAGTATATATACTCTATATATATATGTGCACAAATTTGCTATAAAAGTTATAGAGTTAATTCTGAGAAATGAAAAAATGAAATAACAAATATTTGAAACCTATCGGATTTTTGAAAGATATGCATAGCATATATGGAATTTATATTTCATATATATATATATATATATATATATATATATATATATATATTATTATTATTATTATTATTATTTTTTTTTTTTTTTTTTTTTTACATTTGCTTTAATTATTCATTTTATATTTAAACAAATCAGAAAAATTTAAAATTACCTGAATATATCTAAAATCATTATGACATTAAAGGAAGAAAAAATTAGATATAAAATAAGTAGCGTGAATCAGTAATTATGTGTCTATTTTAAAATTTCTTACCAAAAGATACACCAAATTTCAAGCTATCAGATGCTTTTTGATAAAATTATGACAGACTGACAGACTAACGTGTTGAACTTTCCACTTCTAGACATTAAGCGTACGCTCACGGTTCGACAAAAATCCATATTATTTTATATTATATATGAGTTGTGATGAAATGTAAAAAAAAAAAAAAAAAAAAAAAAAAAAAAAAAAAAAAAAAAAATGTATAATTTTTAATATAACATATTGATCATTTTATCTTTATCATAAATATGAAATAATCTATGTAGGTGAAGTAGGGGTAATTAGGATCAGGATTAATTTGGATCAAGGACACTTCTGGAACAATCTTTAACTCATAAAAAATGCTAATCATAATATTTAACCATATTTATAATATTTAATTTCAATTTTTTGGGATAGAAAATGTATGTTCCTGAAGAAGTAATCGCTTTTTTCCCAAAATGCAAAGAAAAATGTTGTCCGTCAAAGCGAGAATGTTTCAGTTGAAAAAGGTTCTGTGTAAAAAAAAAAAAATGTAGGAATATTGAAATGTAGCTGTTATATATTACATTGCTAAATATAGATTTTAATTTAGAAAAAGTTGTTTTTTAGAGGAAATGGTTACGTTTTGTAGCAGATGAAACACAATTTTAATAATGTACACAATTCTCATTACCATAGAAATGCCATTTTAGGGGTAATTGGATAGTACATATTTTAGGTTAAGGGTAAATTGGGATAATAGTTTTTATTTTCTATTCAAATCCAATTCTGGTTTAGAATGCGTTTTTTAATCTTTCAACTTTCAAATCCTGTGAAGAACCTCTAGTTTGGTTTCTTGTTTCAAAACATTTATCAATTTTATTTTCCATTTATTCCAAATTTTATCCTAGACTGCATGTTTTAAGCCTAATTAGGCCTCAACACTTTCAATTTAATAGAAACTCTCCACCATCAAAATACACGAGCTTTGAGTGTTCCAAGTCTCCCCCCCCTCCCCCGCCGTTGCTTGGATTTCCTGTTATTTTGAAAACAAAAATTATTTTCTTTAAGCTTCAAAAAATAGTTCTTTAGTAATACAACACTATTAATTTCCAATGAAAACTTTTGCATTTGATTTTTTTTCTGAAATGTAAAGTGTAAAATTTATGAATATTGAAAATTACTTAAAAAACTTTTTCTCCACCGTATTTATCGTCCTAATACTGTATCTCTAAAAAAAGTTGTTGTTGTAAAACTAAAAAATCCTGTTGGAAACCCACACCTAGATCTTTTAATCCCTTTTACTCATGAATGTGTATATTGTAAGGCATGAGAGAAAACGTCACTGATCCCATTTAGCCCATGAAATGGGGTAATTATGTTCGAAGATGTATTTTCTTGAAAAATACACTTTTCCAGGTAACATGGCACATTGATAATAATTCTTTACGCACTTCAAGACGCATTTACCTACTGAGTAAAATTATACATAACATTAGTGTGTAGTCCACTTCATTCCCTGACAATTAATTGTCAAAGTTCAAATTAACAAAAAATATCCTTATTAATCCTACCTTTCCTAGTTTCCCTTTTTTAAAAAAAATCCTGTTGCTCGATTTAAATTTGAATTTGTATATGACTTTTGCATATCTAAAATGTTTTTCTTAATGAAATGATGTTTTTATAGCTTTTGTGGTAACATATCTACACTTACTGTATTAATCTCTCTATTCTAAAAAAAAGTAACTACCGCTGTCACCGCCGCCGCCGGTTTTGATTTTTTTGTGACCGAAGGCCTTTCTTTGTTAATATTAACAAAAATAATGCATACAGAAATATGAAAATCAGTGGTTTTATACAGAAATGTTTGATAAACACGCTGGTGCAGACAGTTTTCAAATCGAAGAATTATTTTAAGAGTTATTTAATGCTAAAGTTGGACAAAATCGTTCCACTAAAAAAGTTTTATAGCAGCAAAAACTATACATAGCAGTGTAATCATTTTTAGATCATTTTATGCGTTAGAATTTGCCGGAGTGCAGATTGCATTAATTTTTTTATTTTGACTCATTTTTTCAGGTTTTATTTCTATTTTAAATTCAAATTTTCAGCATTTCTAGAGATATTTTTTACAGATTTCAGAAAATTGTACTAATTTAAACTGTTGCCAACTGTATAAAAAGCGCAAGCAATAATGTTTGCTTCAAATTAAAAATTTATTTACACGTGACTATTATAAACAGGAAAAAAACTTTCAAATTAGAATTAAATAATTACGTATAAAAAGCAGGAACTTATTGAAAATTACGTCATAAAAAGATACACGTGAATTTTAAAAGAGAAAGGATATTGTAAAATAATAAATTCATTAACATGCGTTAGAAGTCTTAGGAGAAATTACGTCATATTTACGTCACAATATAGTTATTACATAAAATGAACACAAAATAATATTGCAAAAAAGTTTAAATTTAGAAATTGCGCTAGACATTTATTTGATATTTTGAGAATTAATTTAAAATGTCTCATTTAAAAGAACTTTCTTTTCGCTTTGTTAAAAAATACCAGGAGACAAAGACTCTCTTTACTTAATTCCTTTTATATTAGCTTATTTTGAAATGTTGTTACACGTGTATACGTCATCAAGTTATTTTTATTTCGACGTTTTATTTGTGTTTTTATTAATGTTGTACGAATTTATTTGTTCTTTCGTTATTTAAAATAAAAATTATATCAATTTGTATAATTTGGCGAGTGGTTTGGCGATTTATATAATTAGGCGAAATTGGTCGACAGGATAATCAAGTAGTACCGCAGCGGATTTGGCGTTAAAATTCCCCAATCAAAGAGAAATGAATAGAAATTCGTTTATAGGGAGATCGCCACTGTTTTTTAAATTATAATTCAATCTTTCGAAATCTTTTTAAAGCCGATCAAATTAGCGTGCATTTAGAGTCTGCGGTGTCTGGACGGGGGTTGGCGAGCGTAGCTCGTAGGGGGCCGAGCCCCCTAGTTCTTTAAAAAAAATTACATTAATTCCATTAGTGAAAAAAAAAAGAGAAAACAAAATTCGTGACTATTAATACATGAGGAGTTTTATGTACTGCCGTGTGATTTACTGTCTGATAAAGCTCTTCGCATTATTTAAAGAATAAACTGTAAACAATAAATGCCAAGTCAATAAGATATGTTTTTGACATTCTTAAAGAACATTTTAGTCCTAGATAAAGAATCTATTTACAGTCTATCTGAACTAAAAATAAATATATATAAACAATCCATTTCTTTTCAGGAAAACAATTCTAAAATTTTATTAAACCTATAATAAAAATAACAATTAGAAAAACATTAAATGTGTCATCTGTATTTATAGTTATATTTTTTTATTATTATGTAATGCTATATTTTTATATGAATATAAGATTTGTTGACACATAAGATATTTTTCATAAAACTTATAACCGACAAGCAAGTGACACTAACAAAACGTTTCTGAATTTTCCTGAAATTACTATTTTTTTATATTATTTTAAAGAGATGTTTTCTTCTTTATTTGTTTTTACATATAATTAGGGAAAAACATTACCTGCCTTTATAAAATCGTGACATTCGAAAATGACGGACTGACAGAAACAGTACTTTGGAGACTATTATACTAGATTATACTATCAAGAATGTCAAATGCAATAAGTGTATGCATTCATTTTTTCATAATTTAAAATGGCCTGCGTATAAAAAAATTATGCAGGAGACAGCTTTTAAAAAATTACATTTTATAAATTGATATCAGCATAATATTTTAATAACACTTTTTTAAAGTTTTTAAAATATGTACTACTGCATTTTCATAAATTATTTTTAGTAAATATTTTTATCTCTATCATTTGAGAAAATTCTTGGAAAATATTCGTAATAAAGTCACACTATTGAATGTTTTAAAGCTAGAGGTTTTTTTTTTTTTTTTTTTTTTTTTTTTTTTTTTTTTTTTTTTTAAGAAAAGACACAAATTAAATTAATACAATTTTTGTGCTTATTCATTTTTTTTTTTCAAAATAAATTTTCAAAAAGATAAAAAGATGAAATACGATATTTTATTTTTAACCGAATCAGAGTTTCTCCCCTTTATGTAGATCTTACTTTCATCCTTTTTTTTTTTTTTTTTTCGAAGTTGTGTTAGGCTTTTATTATCTGCATTTGTGTACCAATTCCTTTCAGTGAGGTACTCGACAACATTTTAAAACAAAGTGCTTAAAATACACAGGGTGACCACTCTCAACGGTGTCCAATGGCTAAGTCCTAAACCAAAAGTCATAGACATATAGTTCCAATTGCAAAAATGATTTAAATGTGGTAAAGAAATATTTTAAAAGCGATTTGGGTCAATAAAGACATTTCTTTAAAAAATTACGAAATTTAAATTCTTATACGATCCCCGGTCCTATAAGTTATATTTAGTAAAATTTTCCTATCACAGTGAGTATTAAGACAAAATAAAGTTCCGTTCATATAACACTAAAATTGACCGAGTTATGAAAATTTAAAAATGCATGACTTATACCATTTTTCTGCATGTGAACATAAATGATTTCGCCTATGCTTTGAGCGGTGATATACCAAGTGCTTAAAGTACTCGAAGAACTTATTTCATGCGCTTTGAAAAAATCTTACAAGTATTAAAATTGAGATAACTTTTATTAATTTTCAGATTGGCTAAAATAATTGCATTTTAGCATATGTTTCATTTTATAAGGACTGTTACTTTTCATGATTTCTTTTAACAAAAATTATGTTATTTTTATAATTTTTTATTTAACTTCAACGTATGTATGTTTTTATAGTTCAAAATTTGTACTCGAACATTAACTCACTTTTAAATATCGGATCCAGATTAAATTTTACATACTGACGTAAATCCTATGACAATCTAATATTCTTATGATTTTCGTTGGTTACCAATTATACTTATTTTGCAGAACAACACAAAAGTTATCGGATCCTGATTAAATTTTACATACTGACGTAAATCCTATGACAATCTAATATTCTTATGATTTTCGGTGGTTACCAATTATACTTATTTTGCAGAATAACACAAAAAATATCGGATCCTGATTAAATTTTATATACGGACGTAAATCTTATGATAATCTAATATTCTTATGATTTTCGGTGGTTACCAATTATACTTATTTTGCAGAATAACACAAAAAATTTCGGATAGATTACCGCTAAGAAGTTTTTTAAAAAAAGTTTTAGATTAGATAAAACAAGACTGCTATGGTTCTGTTTTTTAAGTTATATGTAATTTTTAGTACTGTATCCGAAAATCACCTTAATTAATAATCATCCTGTTAGGATTTTTCTCAAATCAAAAATTCTCAAAGGTAAAAATTAACAAAAATCAGGTACTATAAAATAGTACCTGATGGCTGTGTTGAATAGATGTGTGAATAGATGGCTGTGTTTTTCTAACTTTTGATAATTGCTTTTATGCAATTTTTAGCACTGAATCTGAAAACGACTTTCATTCTTAACCATCCCGTTTTTTTTTGTTGTTTTTTTTTTTTTGTTGTTTTTTTTAATATCGTAAATGTCAAAGCTAAAATACAGCGAAAATCTGATACTACAAAACAGATGTAATTTTCTTAAAATTTATTTTAATTTAATTCAATAGTTTATTCAATTTTTTGGCTTATGATGGGATTCTTACATCTAAACATCTGAGGAGTCCAATAAAGGAGGGGGGGGGGAGGTTCAATTGTAACTTTTAATTTTCTAGCTTTGAAATATACAATTTGCGAAAAATTTGACGTGATAGTTAAAAATGAAGGTCATTTTCGGATTCAGCGGTAAAAAATAAATAAAATTCAATTATCAAAAGTTAAAAACACAACAATCACATCTATTTTATAGTATAAAATGCTCGCTATTTTTCTTTGTTTAACTTTCAAATTTGCGATTTGCAAAAAATCTTTACGTGATGGTAAAAAATGAAGGTCAGTTTCGGATTCAGCGGTACAGAATACATAAGAATCAATTATCAAAATCTAAGAAAATATGAAATAGCCAACTTTTACATAGTGTAATCTAATAACATTTTTAAATATGTATCATTTTGTAAAGTATTGAGGCTGTTAATTATTATCATTTTTTTTAACAAAAATTCTGTTTTTTTTTCCCTTCTTATATGTTTATTAAAAATCGTACATTTTGCATTTATGTCAGAATGATTAAAGATTTCAAATTTATATTGCAATATTAATTTTACTCTCAACCATTTTTTTAATATATCTGACGAAGTAATGTTTCTAATAATTTTGTGAATAACCCCTAATTTTCAGCAAAAAATGTGCTCCAACTTTAAAGAGTTATTACTTGGTCAATTTTGATCGTAGAATAACGGGATTTTTTTTTTTTTTGCTTTACTTGTCTGTGTAACAGGAAAATTTTACTTTGTAGAACCGGGGGCCGTATATAAATTTAAATTTCTTAATTTTTAAGAAATGTCTTTATAGACCCAGATCGCTTTTAAAATATTTCTTTACCTCATTTAAGACATTTTTGTAATTGGAACTATATGTCTATCACTAACTAGTATTTAGCCATTGGACACCGTGGAAAGTGGACACCCAGTATATGTATTTTTTTTCTCTAAATTAGAATACCTTAAGCTTAATATTGCAAACATATTTAGAAATGAAAGCAATGGATATTGATATCCATCTATGTGTTCATATAAAGTACATTCTGTTTCGAAGTTAAATGATCTACTTAAATAAAACAAAAAATTAATTATGTAAATTACTTCTTTTGTAATTTAATTTTAAATTGTCTAGAGTTTTTTAAAGGTGAAGTAAGATTTTTTTATTTCATTTTATAAAACTGTTGGAAGTGTAAAAATGTTACTATAAGGCAATTAGTAAAATTACATTAGTTATATGCGATACATAAAATGCATCAATCGGATCTAATGTGTCATCATACATGTTTATATACTTTTTAAAGATAATTAAACTATTACTTTAAGATCAATGCTGAGTTATATATTTATACGAAAATTTGGATAATGAAGAAAGATTTTTGAATCGTATTCTATGTTCGAAATTTTGTAAATTACACATGTTTACATAAAAAAAAAAAACAACTGTGATAATGCTTCACGATTTTTCTGCGTTCATTGCCCTCGGGAATGATACTCTCCAAGGACATAAGTTATGTAAAGATCGGTACATAAAAATTTTAATGATCCCATCACCAATATCTATTTTTTAGTGTTAGATGAGGTTTTTTTTTTTTTTTCTTTTTTTTTTTTTTTTTTTTTTTTTTTTTTTTTTTTTTTTTTTTTAATCTGACAGTTCTCTGTTAAATTATCTTTACACTCCGCAAAATTCAAGAAAAACATATTTTACTAATTGCTCTTTTTTTGGCTCAAGGTCTCTTAAAGAAACATATTTCATACGTGGAGCTGGGCATGTTTCATATAATCTCCGATGCAATAGAGCTGCATCATGGAATCTACAATGGCTAAACTAACATACTACTAATTAAAGAGAAAAACTGCGCATTTAGTACGGGAAAATGCTAAAATTTCATAATATTCAAAGTATCATTAAACGGTACATTTTGAAAGATTATAAGGGGAATTGTTAGAATTTCACATGTCAAAGAAAATAGAATGTTCTTTTAAATTTAACATATAAGTTCCAAGAAGAGTATAAAATAGATTTTTGGTAAATTTTACATGACATCTTATTTTGACGTAAATACTATTTTATTTGAAATATTTTTGAAACTGGAACTACACCTCTATAACAAAGACATTAAACATTTCTATTGCATAACTATAAGTTGGACTAGATACAAATAAATTGATAAATGCTTCGAAAACGCAATGAAAGCGGTCGCTCAAATCGTCATAATGCACTGAAATTGCCATTCTGCATGACCACTAATTTAGAATATTTATACCATAAAAATCTAATGAAAAATCTTAAAAGTAATAGTTTGCGACAGTGGAAGAATTTATACGTTATAATATATTTATATATAATTATTAGATTCAATTTATTACCGAAGTTAATTATAAACTGTTTTGGTAATTTGGATACACATGTAATTTTTTCCCCTTTTATTTCTTAACACTGTATGTACTGAATTGTGAATTCATGAAAATTTTATCTTCTAAAGCATTGTTCGTGAAACTGCATTAGAAGATTTATATAATAATTTAATAAATTTTAGAAGGATTTTAGAATGATTGAAGGATTTAGAAGGATTAATTAAATTTGAATTTATAGGGATTTTGTACAATATTGACCCAATCAAATATTTTATTTTAAATATTTTTCTTAGTATTTTGCAGAATTAGGAAATGTACAACTATAATGTTCTTACAATAGAAATGTAGAAATATTTCCGAATTGAAAAATCCCCAATCCCACGCTAAGAAATCTGAAATGATGCAACGACAAAAGAAATCATCCTTTAAAAAATATTTTTTTGGTGTAACCAATAATACTTTTGGAACAAGATATAATAATGTATCTATAACTCATTCTAACGTGTATTACAGATAATCTATGTATTAAATGAATTTTATAACACGTTATTTTAATGGTATTTGAAAGTACCGTCAGTAGATAAATGTTTTTTAAAAAGAATAATAAAGTGTAAAGATCGAGAAGTTCTGAAAAGTTGCATCTCTTTTATTAATTAGAATTCAGCATTTTGATATTCCATAAGGCACACGCTTGTATCCTAAATAATGATAAAAGAAGTCATTTAATACTACTACAATGCTAAAATATCATATTTGAAATCAGATTTAAAAAACAAAAAAATATCATAATATTGTTTAATTAATTGTCAGCCAAAATTTTGGAAAATCAGAGCAAATATAAATTAAATATTTATAAAATATGTTTATATATGTTAATTCTAATTGTATTAGATTTAAAAATCTCCTTTATACTATTTGAATTAAACAAAAAAAGAAAGTGAGAAACGCAAAAGTAACATTTCTCATTTTTAAATACTTCCTCAAAATAGCACTGACACTTTTATAAAACTCTACACATATTTCAAACTACCAATAACAAAATCAAAACTTACTTTTTTTTTTTCAAAAAATAATTTTATTTAATAAAATGCTTTTTATTTTAAACCCGACTTTAAAAAAATCTGAAGATCACATATATACTAATGCAGATTTCAAGCTATTTTTAAAAGTAATAAAAAAAAAAAAAAATGTTCTGCATATTTAAATAACATCTTTGTGATAAATAATGACTTTAAATAAAATTTCAAAATAAAGATAGAAGTTTAAAAAAAATTACACAAAGCAGAACCAAAATGAAACGCATACTAATTAATTCATTTTTTTCTTTTCAAAACTAAAAACGAAACTAAAGAAAAAATGCGCATTTATAGAAAATTTTAAATTATGTTTTTTGAGCTAAATTATATGATAAAAAAGTAAAATTTTAATATCGTGAGAAATTCTAAATAATAATAAATCGCTCCATTTCTAAGTAATAGTAATGAATTTCTGCAAAACATATGTGGGGGAAAATGAAAAAAAAAGTCTTGAGGAATTTTAGTACGACAAAAGATGTTTTCAAACAGGCAATTAAAAGTACTATGTCAAAAAACTTATTCTGTTTTTTGAATAGAATAAAAATGTGTTCGTATTAATTATTCAGAGGGTGAAAAGGAAATGTTTCTCGCATATTCTTTGTTTTTTGATCTCGTAAATGAACAACATATTCCAGAAATACTTCTGTGCATTTTTTTTTTTAAACAAAGTTCTTATATGTGCCATTAATCATTTCAGAAAAAAAAAATCCATTTAATTCATGCTCCAACAGTGGCCGAGAGGTTCTGCTCACGAAGCTGGTAGATGGGAGGCGCTGGTTTCGAACCCAATCGCGTCCGTTGGCCTAATCATTCGGAGTTTTCGTGGTTTTCTTCGAACCGTGGATTTCCATGCGTAAATACGTGTTAGGTTCCCTTAGAAAGACTGCCTCGGAGAGCCCTGCCCCCCCCCCCCCTTAGGGCCTATATCCCTCGTGTTGATAATTGGCCGTCATAAACACAACCAACCAACCATTTAATTAATCAAAAATAAAGTAAATGTTTTAAACTTCTTATTTTAATATACAGGGTGCAATAGGTTATCTATCGCCGACCTTTAATTTTTCAACCGTTGGTCGTAGACATATAGTTCCAAATACAAAAACGTTTCAAATGAGCTAAATATTCATGTTGTGGCATTATTTAAACTGAAAAATCAATTTTATAAAAATTACGAAATTTAACTTTTTATACGGTCCCCCAGTCCCTATAGTTATATTTAGTAAAAGTTTACTCATATCATTACAGATATAACACAAAAAGTTTGACATCTGTACTACAAAAATTGACCCAGTTATTAAATTTCAAAGTTTGAGATTTTTGCACAGGATTTTGTCTTTCATTGAGCGATCTGTTAAAAGATGAATTAAAGTAATTCAAGATCAAAATCAGAGTGCAATGTCATTTTTACGGCGAAACCACCTTTAGCCGGTATCACCAAATTGGGGAATCACCAAATCGGATTATTGCATCAAAAATTTGAGCTAACTTTAATGGATCGAACAACATTCAAAAGTACCGACAATATCGGCTAAAAGTGGCTTCACCGTAAAAAGGATATTGCACCCTGATTTTGATCTCGAATTACTTTAATTCATCTTTTAACTGATCCCTCAATAAAATACAAAATCATGTGCAAAAATCTCAAACTTTGAAATTTAATAACTGTATCAATTTTTGTAGTACAGATGTCAAACTTTTTGTGTTATATCTGTTATGATATGTATAAAATTTTACTAAATATAACTATAGGGACTGGGGTACCGTATAAAAAGTTAGTTTTCGTAATTTGTATCAAATTGATTTTTGACTTTAAATAATGTCACAGCATGAATATTTACCTCATTTGAAACGTTTTTGTAATTGGAACTATATGTCTACGATCAACGGTTGAGAAATTAAAGGTCGGCGATAGATAACATATTGCACCCTGTATATAACTGCGTTCCTAAATTATTCTACAATGATTTGTGTTTAACATTCGTTTAATATGATCAACCATTATACTTTCGACTCGACACTTTCCCTGTACATTTCGTATAAATTTTGAAATTCTATATTCAAATAAAAAATAGATTAAACTTAAGAAGAGTTTTAAACGTTTTAAATAATCTTATATAGTTTCTAATTTATAAAGAAAAGTAAAACACACTTCGTGTTTATGTGGATTTCAGTTACCTTTTTTATCCTTTTATTTGTTCATTTAATACGTTATGTTTTATTTTGAAATTTAAACTGACATGTTCATTCTAATGATTTATTTCCACACCATCTGCTGCTTCCGAAAAAGAATTAAAGGATTTATAAATACTATAAAAGTAATTAAATAATATAATGATAGCAAAAAAAAAAAAAAAAAAAAAAAAAAAAAAAAAACTAAAGAATTAAAAATATAATAAACTCATGAAATGGTTCAAATTTAATACATAAACATGTTTTTTATTTATAAATTTGTATAGAAGAAATAGGTCTAAATAGATAGTCATTTTGTGAAGGCAAAATGGAGAATTCAAATAGTAACTATTAACTTTACATTAAGTGTGTAAAATTATAATTTAAATGGTGTCATAAACACCTGCAATTTTTATTCCGTATGAGAAAGATTTCCTAATTGTTCTAAGAAGTAATTCCAATTGTTCTAAAGATCGTCAGTTTCAGATACGTTGAAATATTCTAAACATATTCAATCAGAGTAGCTTTCAAAAGTTTCCGGCGAGCATAAAATGTTTGGTTAATTTGTAAGTATACCCATATGCAGGGGAATCTCATTCTAACGTAAATACAATTTATTGACATAACAGTTAGGAACTTATTTATGGAATAAAAAATAAATATTAATAAATTAAATTGGCAAAATCAATTGAAAAAAAATGCATTTTCTCAAAAGTTTCCGGCCACCCTGGCACGTTTGCAAAAAAAAAATAGAGTTATAATAGAAAATAACAGTAATCAACAACATTTACAATTAGCATTTTGTATTCATATATTTAACTAAAAGTACTTCGGTGCAGCGACGTGGCAACGATTCAATGAACAGTTAAAGATCGTCTATGGTCAGTTTGTTCCACGGTTCTTGCGATTTTTCTGCTGAAAATGCTGCTGAATTGGAATATTTATAATTCAACACACAATTTCAAATTCGTTCAATTATTTTATTTTTGGATCCAGATCGGGTAATTGGGCTGTCTATTTCAAAAGCGATGTTTTTTTGTGCAAAAGCCACTGCTACGCGAACTTTCCTGTATGCTTTTGGTCTTTATCATGCTGAAACAAATAGCTGCAACCACAATTTTACCTCCAATAAGGCTGCAAATGATCTTACAAGATATCCTTATACATTGCACTGTTCATCATGCCTCGGATTTCAACTAACGGACCGACACATTTTCCAGAAAATATTTCCCGCAGAATAACGTGCCCTCCGCCATGATTCATGGTAGGAATAACGTATCTCAAATCTTATCTTTTGTTTTTAGGTCGTCGGAAGTAGTGTCTGTCAAATATTGAACGTCGATTCATCGGGAAATAGTACTTATTTCCAGTTTTTTCCAGTTTTCACTTGACCAGACTTTCTATTCCTTGGCAAACGTCAGTCGGGCTCACTAATTTTTTGTAAAACTTTTAAAAGTTTTTTTTTTTTTTTTTTTTTTTTTTTTTTTTTTATTAGCACCGACTTTTCAATAAAGTCCTGCGTCACGGTAGTCTTGACACAGTAGACCGACTTATTATAGCAATATAAGAATCACGAAGAATTGCAGCGCCATTTTTATGAGGGCCATCAACTGATTTTCTCCTGATAATTCTGTCCGCCAGAATAGTCATTTTCCGTGATACCCCGGACCATGGAAAGTCCCGAAAGCTATGGTAATATTTATATATATATTTTAAATATCGTTCAAAGTAAATTTTCTAATCGATAACTTTGCCGCAATCTCAAGACAGGATTGGTCCTTTAGCAACAAAAAAATCATTCTTTTACGAACAACAATTGTATACTTTTCATTTTTGAATTTCAACTATGTTATTCATGTTGATTACGTAACAAACATGGCCAAAAAAAAATCTTTACCGATAGCAAAATCTAACAAACCACGAATCACCAGTAATTGTTGCTGATGCGAATTTCTAACTCCTCCAATTTGCATAAAGTATCTTCAGTATCCATCAAAATGATCACGTGGTCAGAGGTAATTTTCTTATTCCCCAGGTAAAAAAGTCAGCAAGAAACCTTAAAAAAAATCTTCAGGGAAACTGAAGGTATTTGGAACTAAAATTACCTTCAGCTTACCTTTAGGTAAAAAACATGTATTTTCCCTTAACCTTCTGAGTTCCAAATACCTGCTGTTTTCCTTCAGGTAAAAAACCTGTTATTTCCCTTCACCGATTTTGGCAGAAATATCTGCAGTTTTCCTTTAGGTATAAAAGCTGTATCTTCTCTTTACATTATATCGTTGCACCTGCATGCGGACAGCCTTCTGTGCAAATTCGCATCAGATCAATACATAATAATGATTACATATCCAGTTCGACATTGATTTGATACATATTAATAAACTAAACATATTAATAAAACATATATACATATTAATAAAAAAACTAAGGGGGGGAAAGCACCGGAGGTGCGTAACATGAATAAGTGGTAACAGAACTTTCGAACGATATGTCACATGATGTGTCAGCAAAATTGAGAAAAGTGCCCCCCGGGGGGGGCAAAGTAGGGGGCAGGGGCATTAGAGGTGCATAACATGAATAAGTGGTCAAAGGCCTTTTGAACGATATGTCACATGACGGGTGTTGGCAAAATTTAGAAAAATGCCCCCGAGGGGGGCAAAGTGGGGGGAGGGGCAATAGAGGTCCATAACATGAATAAGTGGTCACAGGTCTTTCCAACAATATGTGACATGAGGGGTGTCAGCAAAATTTAGAAAAGTGCCCCCCCGGGGGGGCAAAGTGGGTGGAGGGTCATTAGAGGTGCATAACATGAATAAGTGGTCATAGGCCTTTTGAACGATATGTCACATCAGGGATGTCAGTAAAATTTAGAAAAGTGCCCCCCCGGTGGGGCAAAGTGGGGGGAGGGGCATAACATGAATAAGTGGTCACAGACCTTTTGAACGATATGTCACATGAGAGGTGCCGGCAAAATTTAGAAAAGTCCCCCCCCGGGGGGGGCAAAGTGGAAAGAGGGGCATTAGAGATTCATAGCATGAATAAGTGGTCACAGACCTTTCCAACGATATGTCACATGAGGGGTGTCAGCAAAATTTAGAAAAGTGCTCCCCCCGTGGGGCAAAGTGGGGGGGAGTGACATTAGAGGTGCATAACATGAATAAGTGGTCACAGGACTTTCGAACGATATGTCACATGATGTGTCAGCAAAATTTAGAAAAGTGCCCCCCGGGGGGGCAAAGTAGGGGGCAGGGGCATTAGAGGTGCATAACATGAATAAGTGGTCAAAGGCCTTTTGAACGATATGTCACATGACGGGTGTTATCAAAATTTAGAAAAATGCCCCCGAGGGGGGGCAAAGTGGGGGGAGGGGCAATAGAGGTGCATAACATGAAGAAGTGGTCACAGGTCTTTCCAACAATATGTGACATGAGGGGTGTCAGCAAAATTTAGAAAAGTGCCCCCCCGGGGGGGGGCAAAGTGGGTGGAGGGTTTTTAGAGGTGCATAAAATGAATAAGTGGTCATAGGCCTTTTGAACGATATGTCACATCAGGGATGTCAGTAAAATTTAAAAAGGTGCATAACATGAATAAGGGGTCACAGAACTTTTGAACGATATGTCACATGACGGGTGTCGGCAAAATTTAGAAAAGTGCCCCCGAGGGGGGGGCAAAGTGGGGGGAGGAGCATTAGAGGTGCATAACATGAATAAGTGGTCATAGGCCTTTCCAACAATATGTGACATGAGGGGTGTCAGCAAAATTTTGAAAAGTGCCCCCCCCCCGGTGGGGCAAAGTGGAGGGGAGGGGCATAACATGAATAAGTGGTCACAGACCTTTTGAACGATATGTCACATGAGCGGTGCTGGCAAAATTTAGAAAAGTGCCCCTCCCAGGGGGGAGCAAAGTGGCAGCATGGATATCGGATGTGTATAACATGAATAAGTGGTCACAGGCCGTTCCAACTGTATGTTACACGATAGGGACAGGTGTTGGTAAAAGTTAGAAAAGTGCCGCACTTTGGGCTTTAGTATTGTGCCCCCCCCACCCCCTTTGAAATTTTTATATATTACAAATAATATTTATCGGAAACCTCCGATGAAAATGCTGCAATTTCAAAAAAAGTCCGAAAAGTAAGAGATAATGAAATCCCCCAAAGCAGAATATGCTTATAAATGCGACGTACATCGCAGAACAACGGATTTCACTGCAGAACATTTCAAATTTTCATTTTCAAGAAAATTCACCATTCAATGTAGGAAAAATCGCAAAATTTGTCACTCATTGGTTAGAAAAAAAATCACCAAATTCTTTAATCGTTCATTTAAAAAGTAAAGATGAAAATAAGCAATCGCCAGTCGCCACTCAACGAGTAAATGTGAAAAACTGACGATTAAAAATATGGAAAGTACCAACCAAACGCAAGATTTTCCAAAAGGAATTTTGTAAAAGAATTGGGAAAGAAAAAAATGTGAATTTTGTCAAAAGATCGCGAAAAAACACACATTTCGTCATTAGGATTACGAAAAAAAAAAAAAAAAAAAAAAATGTAAATTTCATGAAAGGATCACCAAAAAAGCGAATTGTATCAAAGAATCGCAAAAAAGCGAGAATTTTGTCAAAAAATCACAATAAAAACAGCACATTTCGTCAAAGGATCGTGGAAAAACCCGAATTTCATCAAAGGATCGCAAAGAATCCGAAATTTCGTCAAAGGATTCTGGAATAAATGCAAATATGGTCAGTGGATTGCAGAAAAAAACACAAATATCGTCAATACATCGCAGAAAAAAAAAAAAAAAACAATTTCGTCAAAGAATCGCAAAAAACCCACACATTTCATCAAACGATCTCTGAAAATCCATACGCAAATATCATCACCATAAATACCATAAATACGCAAATATCATCAATAGAGCAAAGAAAAAACACAAATATCGTCAATGGATCATGGCAAAAACACAAAATTCGTCAATAGATCGTCAAAAAACACAAATTTAGTTAAAGGATCGCGGGGAGGGGGGGGGGGGAATGAGAATTTCGAAAAAAAAAAAAAACACCCGAGAATTTTGCCAAAGAATTGCGAAAACGAATGTGAATTTTGTGAAAAGATCGTGAAAAAAACGCACATTTTGTCAAAGGAACGCCAAAGAAACGAAAACATTGCCAATAGATCCAGAAAAAACGTGAATTTCGTTAAAGTATCTGGAAAAAATGCATAATTAGTACCAGGAGGGATCCCCTACCAACCCTCCCTTTACATTTCAGAAAATTTGCTGCAAATTTCAGATTTTTTAAACCTATTTTTTTCAATTTTGAATCATACCTGCTACTCAGTGGATAAACATACCTAAAATATACCCATAAATTAAATATTCACTGACATAAATGTACTTACTGGCTACTAAAGAAATTATTCTCACTCGCTAGTAACTGGCTACTAAATAAAGTCAACCTACCGGCCAGTGGCTACTAAGCAAAATTCCTTATTTTCATCTTTATTAAAAAGATTGTGAAATTCATCAATGGGTCACGAGAAAAACTCGTACAGTTCATCAGTCATGGAGAACAAACCATGAAATTCTTCAGCCTGTTGTGGAAAAACATACAAAATTCGACGAACAGTTGCAAGAAAAAATCCATGATTTTTGCTAATCAGTTGCAGGTAAAAAACTTCGTCAGTGCACCGCCAGAAAAAACCCACGATCTTCTCTAATCGGTCGCAAGAAAAAGTCTCAAAATTCACCTATGTTAAAAGAAAAAATCCAGAAAATTGCAAATCGGTCGTGGCTAAAAAAAAATCGCGGAATTCGTCAGTAGATCGACGGAAGAAACTGCAAAATTCGTACATCAGTAGCGGAAAAAAACTCTCTCCAATCGGCCTCAAGATATACTTACTGGTTCAAGAGAAATATAGCAAAATTTAAAAAACAGTCACCGGTAAAAAAAAAAGCGAAATTCGTCAGTAGATCAGAGAAAAAATGGAAATTCGTCGATCAGCCATGCTAAAAAAACCCCTCGAGATTTGGCCAATCAGTTGAAAAAAAGACACAGTTTATCATTCGACTGTGAAAAAATATCACAATTTTCACTGATCTGTCACGAGTAGAATGCGAAATTCGTCGATCGGTAGCAGAAAAAAATATTATCGTTCGCAAAAAAGAGAGAAAAAATTTGCTGTCAGAAGTGGAGGGTATACAGAGGTAAATGTCGTATACCTTCTGGTTCTTTTTCAGTAACACTGCTTAACTTCCGTTTCTCAAAAAAGCTATTGTATATACACTCTAAGGTATACCAGAGTTTCCCGTAGACAGTGTCAGGAGGGTGCTGCACCCTGCCTGCCCTTAGGTTTACAAAACAGCAGCCCTCTTACCCCTGATGGAAAACATTAGCACCCTTGTTGCCCCCAGCTGAAAAAAGTGCCTTTACTCCTTTCTTTACTAAAAAATTTACTTGCATAGTAAAAATTGCCTCATTGCTGTCTTTAAAATAGCGTCTTGTCTATTAAATATTAAAAGTAATTTTAAAAATCAAAAGGATGCCTTTAAAAATTAAAAAAAGTGTCCTTAAAAATCCAAAACATGCCTTTCGGAATCCAAAAGTGCCCTTTTCCTACAAGAAGCACCCTGCCCTTTTTTAAACATGGGAGAAACTCTGAATATACCCTCTGTTTGTTTTTTTTTACGTTTACATCGCTGCATACGAGTGCCCTTTTTTCTAGAAGTTTACTGTAGAAAAAACGGGTCAGTGCCCATCACGCACAGATTTTTTTAATAAAGGACACACTTGTACCTTGTAAAGAAACGGAAAAAAAAAAAAAAAAAAAAAAAAAAAACAATATTTGGAACTGGCTTGTTTAATGTTCCCATTTCTCAACAGAATTTTTTGATATTTTCCCACGACTGATTGAAATTTGTCAGTTGTCCTCTCAAGCAACAGACGAATGTCACAATTTCTTTCTCCCGTAATCAAATGAAGAATTTTGCTAATTTTTAAACATTAAGTTTCATCATTAGGTCAGGGGGAAGCATCATAAACTTGTCAACTGGTCATATGAAAAAGAAAAAACCCCAAGAAATTTATCAGTCAGTAAAGGGTTAAAAAAAATCACACAGTTCTTTGATTGTCATGGGGGGGGGGGGGGGGAAATTATTTAATTCATCCATTGATCGCATGAAAAAAAAATGTTTTGTTAGTAAGTTGTGGGGGGAAAATATGGAAATTTATCAACTTTTTATCAGAAAAAACGAGATCTGTTGATCAGCTTAGGTAGGGGAGGGGGGGGGGGGGATCGGCAAAATTCATAAACCGACTGTTATGTATATATATATTCAGTTCCGCTAGTTGCTCGCAAGAAAAAATGCAATATTTGCCAATCAGTACAAGTAAAATACCCCAAAATTCGTCAATTGGTTACAAGAAAAAATTGCAAAATTCTTCATTCAGTCATCAGGGGAAAAAAAAAAAATCTGAGAAATTCACCAGTAATCATTGGGCCCGGTAGCAGAAAGTTCCTGACGGGTGACGTGCGCCACAGATTTTCTTTTCCCTTTTGCAGATTTTTTTTTCCATTGGATCTTTTTCCAACTTTATATTATGTTTAGTTCTTTATTATTTATTACTAAAACTTAAGTTTATTATTAATAAAAATGAGTAAAATGCTTAAAAACATTAAAAGTAAATGATTAATTAATTAAAGGTTCATTTGTAACATTTTACCTGCAGATTATTTTCAGTCCCTGAAAGATCTGTCGCAGACACTTGGAGAATTTTCTGCTATTGGGTCATTGGGGGGGAAAAAAAAGAGAAATTCTTCAGTGTGTTGCTTTAAAATATTGTGAAATTTGTCAATCTGCTATGGAAAAAATAATGAAATGTAGCGGACAATCAATCGTGAGAAAAAAATCATGAGATTCTTCATTCGGTTGCAGAAAAAAATGGAATGCAGAAAATTAGCGAAAAATCGCTAAATTAATCACATTAAGTGACAATTGAATATTATCGTTGGATAATAATTATTGAACATCAATGTAAACAAAAAAGAATGCATAATTATATAAATTCACCAGTCAGTTACGATGAAAAAATCACATTGTTCTTCAGTTGTAGCAGGGAAAAAATTGCTTAATCCACCCAGCGATCACATGAAAAAAAAAATAAGAAAAAGAAAAACCTCACAAGTTTACCAATTGGGTGCAAGAAAAAATGCAACATTTAAATGCAAATTGGTAGAAATAAAATATTGCAAAATTCATCAGTTGGTTGCGGGAAAAAATTGCAAAAATTCTCCTGCACTCATCTGAAAAAAATATTGCTTTAAATTTGTCTTTAACTGTTTTTTCATGAAAAAATTACTTTATTTAAAATAATTATACACATGTAAAATTA
Organism: Maratus speciosus; assembly: GCA_963932465.1. Classification (NCBI taxonomy): domain Eukaryota; kingdom Metazoa; phylum Arthropoda; class Arachnida; order Araneae; family Salticidae; genus Maratus; species Maratus speciosus. The sequence continues at coordinate 418,801,996 of OZ010795.1, forward strand.
TTTTTGGTACTTTTTGGTTAGCCGGGCACCAGTGTTATATATACATATATATTGTAATATATAACACTAGCGCCCGGCTAATCGAAAAGTACCTTATTTTTTCCATATTTCATATTCTACATAATAAATTAATCTACAATATATAAAAATTCTTTTAATTATTTGGTACTTTTCGGTTAGCTGGGCGCCAGTGTTATATATACATATATATGTGTATATATATGTACACATATATGCATTTATATATGCAATATATGTATGTATATATAACACTGGCAAACAGCTAACCGAAAAGTACCAATTATTTTTATGAGTCGAATATTGCAGCCAAAGATATTGAGCCCTGCTAAATGATTTGCAAGAGACATTACACCTTCACTGTGCATTATTAATCAAGCAGTTATGTACCTAAAAAGATTATAGCTGCTCAATTTATAAAGGAAACTAAATCAGGTACTTACTAGTAAAATTTGTATTCCAATACACGGATCTATTAACTTGGGTCCTTTAAAGGACCCTTCACAAAATTTTATCACCTCAAAACAAGGAACCTTCATCAAACTTTTCACCTGCAAACAAGATTCTTCACAAAACTTTCCCACCTCCAAACTGAACTTTTTACAAGTTTAATTATTTAGGAGTAAAATCAGTCTTTCACTTTTAAACATAATGGAAATATATGAATATATTTTTCGCTATTATTTAAAAAAATAGTGAAATTTATCTTTAGTTGTACACGAAAATTTCTTATAAAAAGTTTTCCCCATACCACAGCATTTCTAAATTAATGTGGCGATATTTTTTACCGAACATGATTCTTGTCGAATGCGTAGTGAATACAAAGTGCCGAATATCAATATTAATATTAAAAAGAAGTGTAATACAGCCCTCTTACGCTATATATATATATATATCAACTTAAAAATTAGTTAAAATTCGACTACTATACTGTTGAAAAACTCCCTGCAAAAAGAAAAAAATACAATAACAACATGACAACGTGACGATTAGTCCCGCTAATTTTCCGAATGGCGGTTAAAACGTAAACACACGGTCTCAGAGTTGAGTTGGGTACTTCCTTCTCATTCTCCCGTGACATGGAGTCAGAAATAGAGCTGCGTAATCAAAAATCAAATGTTCCAACGAAAATTTGAAATAAATAAATTAATACGAATTATACATTTTTCATTTGTTTTTGAAGAAGTAATTTTTATAAAAACTGGAAGTCACACCTGATAGAGAATAAGGGCAAATTATGCAGGCAATAACCCCAACTATATTTTTTAGCTTTAATCGTAGACGCCACCAAAATGAGGAGAGGGCGGGGGAGAGTGCCTTCCCCTCCATTGATTTTGAAATTTCAGTGACTACAGTGAAACCTCCCTGTGTGACCACCTCCATTAACCAACCACCTCTCAGAACGACTATTTTTTTCATGGAACGAAATTTATTCCTATAGGCTCAATACTAATTTTACCTCCATTCAGAGACCATCCCAGTTGAACTACCTCCATGAGCGACCAATTTGTTTGAAGAAAATGAAACAAATTCCATTTTCTCCTGGTCGCTTGAAGAGGGTTTTATTAGAAAAATAATTCCGGAGAGCGCATTATTCATCAAACTTCTAAACTAAATTTAGATTTTTTTTATTATTATTCCGGTAAATTTGTTTAAACCCCTTTATGCCTTTTTTAGGCAATGAATTTAATTCTGATGACAAATTAAGAATGACGGTCAATAAACTCCCTTGCCCTATTCTGTCAGGAAACTCTCAAAGAAATAGATAATAATAGATACAAATTAATGAAATCTTCATTATTTATTGCTCCTCCCCCCCCCCCCCCCAAAAAAAAAGCATTTATTTACTGAACTTCGAAAGGACTTGGTTGGATAAGTTATAAAAGATAAAACCGTATTCATTTTTTTTAACTTTGTAGTAATTAATTTGTAGTTTTGATACTTAAATTTTTATATTTTTTCTTAATGTGAAAGATAAATGTTAGTAACATTGTTATCTTTTTTCAACAATTAAAATCTAGATTTAAACATAACCTCCATTAAGAGACCACCTCTCGGAGTGACCAATTTTTATTGGAGCGGAACGTGGTCGCTTTAAGGAGGTTTTACAGTAATTAGCTTTTGTTTTGATACTTAAATTTTTATATTTTTTCTTAATGTGAAAGATAAATGTTAGTAACATTGTTATCTTTTTTCAACAATTAAAATCTAGATTTAAACATAACCTCCATTAAGAGACCACCTCTCAGAGCGACCAATTTTTATTGGAACGGAACGTGGTCGCTTTAGGGAGGTTTTACTGGACATATTTTTTTATGTTTTCAAAAAATATATAAAATTTATTATTAACGAGTAACTAAATTAAAAGAGCCTCTTTTATTTTAGCAAATATATGTAGATAGTGTAATATAGTAGATGTAATATAGATTGTATGTGCAAAATTCTTAGTTCCTCTTTTTTAAAGAGCTGTTGTTGGTGTGTTTTATGACGGTCAATTACCTACACTTGGGATATGGGCCCAAAGGGGTGGGGAGGGGGTGCTCTGGCGTCTTTCTAAGAGAAAGCAAGGAAATCCAAGGTTCGAAGAAAACCACGGAAAACTCCGAACGATTAGGCCGACGGGCGTGATTGGAATCGAAACCAGCACCTCTCGTCTACTAGCTTTGAGAGCAGAACCTCTCGGCCACTGGTGGGGCGGTTTTAAAGAGGAACTGACTGTCGCGCTTGGATGAAAGAGCGGCATGGTGGGAGGGGTGAGTGCCATTTTCCCTTCTGTATTTTGAAATTTAATTAACTAAAATTTCTTTTTTTTTTTTTTTGACAGATTTAGAAAAACACAGTAAAATTTATTCTTTTAGGAAAACTTAAAATGAAAAACTAAATAAGACATTTACAGAAAGGGGGTGGGGGAAATTGGGGCCCCATTGTCCATCGTTAGATACTAAAATTTAACTAAAATATATTTTTGTGCGTGTTTGAATACATTTTAAATATTAATGAAAGGGGTTTTGAAATAATTTGGAGATTTTTTTTAGGGGACAATTTTTGTTGATTGAAATTTTTGTATGCGTTAGAGTTTGAGGGAATATTTTTACTAGTGGGAATTTAAGAGAAATTTATGAAAAATTTTAGGATAAAAAGGAGACTTTGAAATAATTTCGTGATTATTATTTTATTTATAGAGGGGGATATTCTGAGATTGAAATTTTTGAGCGTGTTAGAGTTGAGGTGATATTGTTCCTGGTTATAATTTTAGACAAAATTGTGACAAATTTAAGGTCAAAAAGGGCTTCGAAATAACTTTGTGATTTGTTTTTATTTTTAGGGGGAATTTTCTGAGATTAAAATTTTTGAGCGTGTTAGAGGTAATGTTACTTGTAATAATTTCAGAAGTTAAAAATTTTTTATTGTACGGATGGAAGACTTGCCATTGACTTAATGATTGGACTTAATGATTTCCGTGTATTATCTAAAATATTAATTTAGAAATTTATTAAAATTATTAATGAGGAAACACAGGCATATCAAAATCTTAGATACCATAATGTGCAATAATAAAACTTTCAAGTAAAACCTTCATATTACCTGCATGAGAAACAGTTTTCATTTTCCCTGAAAATATCTCAAGCGATTTCACGAAAATTTTCTAAATCATTGAAGATAATTTGGAGGTGATAACTTACAGAAATAAACCTGTATGAAATCTTTTAAAAAGCGGTATACTTCTCTTAAGAGAACCTTTAGTTTTCATTTTCCTTAAAGATACCCGCTGAAACCTTCAAAATGGCTGCAACATCTCAAAAATTTTAAAGGTTTTTGTCTGATTTTTTTACCTGGGTCCTTACTTTTGGAGCAATAGTGCTTCTTATTCGCTGAAACATTCTGGCAAAAAAATCAAAGAAAATAACTGACAGAAAACGTTTGTCCGCCAAACGCTGTAAAAAAAAAAAAAAAAAAAAAAAAAAAAAAAAAAAAAAAGCGTCCGGATTGCCAGCACATTGTGCTGTTAAATTTACGCAACTATTGTATTTTTCATGTCAAGGAACCAAAGAAAGCTGCACCACATTTGACTGTGTTCGAGCTTGAGCGCGAGATGAACAGTACTTTTTACTGTAAAAATGTCGTTTTTTTTCAGTGCAGTGTATATTCAGACTCGAAAATACATTTTGTGTAAAGTGTGGAAGAAAACAAAATTTGTGAATAATAGGTAAAAAAAAAAACCTCAATTTAAAATGCATTAAAAATAAAGTTTCGGTTTGCACCAATATATATTAAAAAATATATAAATATTTAAATAGAATAACATTTTGTATCTGAAAAATCGTTTATTTTATACTAATATATCATATCGAAAAAATCCAAAATGGCAAAATAGATTCTTTTATATTAATAATGGAGAACCATCTTTAAATTAATAAAAAAATACTTAATATAATGCTAAGGAGACGCAGGAATTTATTAAATAATAACAAAACATTTCACAATAAATAATATTTTTGAAACGATTCTCAAAATCTTAATTTTACGTTTAATACTATCCTTTAACCTCTTGAATAAGTTTCCTCCCTAATATAAATTTACATTTACTACCATATTATTTTAAATGATAAAATAATTCATGTTCATTTGTTTAAGTGTCAAATATGAGAATTTAATGTTTATAATCTCTCTATTCTAAAAAAAAAAAGTAACTACCGCTGTCACCGCCGCCGCCGCCGGTTTTGATTTTTTTGTGACCGGAGGCCTTTCTTCGTTAATATTAACAAAAATAACGCATACAAAAAAAATGAAAATCGGTGGTTTTATACAGAAATGTTTGATAAACACGCTGATGCAGACAGTTTTCAAATCGAAGAATTATTTTAAGAGTTATTTAATGCTAATTTGGACAAAATCGTTCCACTAAAAAAGTTTTATAGCAGCAAAAACTATACATGGCAGTGTAATCATTTTTAGATCATTTTATGCGTTAGAATTTGCCGGAGTGCAGATTGCATTAATTTTTTTATTTTGACTAATTTTTCAAGGTTTTATTTCTATTTTAAATTCAAATTTTCAGCATTTCCAGAGATATTTTTTACAGATTTCCGAAAATTGTACTAATTTAAACTGTTGCCAAATGTATAAAAAGCGCAAGCTTGTTCTTTGCTTCAAATTAAAAATTTATTTACACGTGACTATTATAAACAGGAAAAAAACTTTCAAATTAGAATTAAATAATTACGTATAAAAAGCAGGAACTTATTAAAAATTACGTCATAAAAAGTATACACGTGAATTTTAAAAGAGAAAGGATATTGTAAAATAATAAATTCATTAACATGCGTTAGAAGTCTTAGGAGAAATCACGTCATATTTACGTCACATTATAGTTATTACATAAAATGAACACAAAATAATATTGCAAAAATGTTTAAATTTAGAAATTGCGCTAGACATTTATTTGATATTTTGAGAATTAATTTAAAATGTCTCATTTAAAAGAACTTTCTTTTCGCTTTGTTAAAAAATACCAGGAGACAAAGACTCTCTTTACTTAATTCCTTTTATATTAGCTTATTTTGAAATGTTGTTACACGTGTATACGTCATCAAGTTATTTTTATTTGGACGTTTTATTTGTGTTTTTATTAATGTTGTACGAATTTATTTGTTCTTTCGTTATTTAAAATAAAAATTATATCAATTTGTATAATTTGGCGAGTGGTTTGGCGATTTATATAATTTGGCGAAATTGGTCGACAGGATAATCAAGTAGTACCGCAGCGGATTTGGCGTTAAAATTCCCCAATCAAAGAGAAATGAATAGAAATTCGTTTATAGGGAGATCACCACTGTTTTTTAAATTATAATTCAATCTTTCGAAATCTTTTTAAAGCCGATCAAATTAGCGTGCATTTAGAGTCTGCGGTGTCTGGACGAGGGTTGGCGAGCGTAGCTCGAAGGACCCCCTAGTAATTTAAAATATCATACGTAAGAAATCACATTATTATTCATATATGAACACATATTGAACTATTCCCCTACGACACGTTCATTTAATACATAAGACAAAATTAATCAAGTAATTCTGATATTAGCAGCCACATAATTTGTTTAAAAAACTATTGCAATCTCGGGATTAACACAAATGAAACTATTCCACAGGAAAACTAAATGGAATATAATATTTTATAACTAGCAAACAAATTTATTTTTGCAGTCAAAATTAGGTTCTTTATAATACATATTAAATGTAAGATATTCCTGCATATGTTATCGGAGCTAGGCCCCTACTATTTTTTTTTCCTTTTCATTGTTTAATTTTTCTTTGTAATTAAAATAATTTTAAACCTTTAATTAAAACGGTATATTTTAAAATATTGCATATACAATGCGACTGAAAAAGATACACTTTATCATATTTTACAATATACCACAATTAAATAATAATATGAATTATTTAACGTATAAATGATTATATGTTAAGACTATAGTATATAATTTATACAAAGGGTTAATAATATTTTTTCTGTACTTTTAAACAAATCTCCTCCCTTCCATACACAATCTTCAGTTACCCTTGTTATTCAACTTGAACTAGACATATTTTTCCGTATTCACTTTTATCCGGCAGCGCAGCATGTGGCGGTGTTTGTTCCCAAAGTCTTTCCCTAAAGATTTCCCCGTACAGTTGCGACGAGACACAACACTCCAGCATGGTCAATAACCTGTTTCAGTTTCTGTAGTGAAAATCAGTATAGAAGTAAGTTGGTGTCTTTTTTCAGTTGAGAATTTTCCACACTGGACAGGATTTGACTTTAAAATTATTTATTTGTGATAATCTTCGCAAGGATATTTAAAATGTTTTCGTGACGATTCTACAACGTTGGAGCTGAGCTGATGGTCTCATTTTTTTTTCAGATGCCAACGCATTGCAAGGTAATCCATCTCTAGTACTGTACAATTTTTGCAATCCATATAACGAAGTTTAAGTCATCACAAATATAATTTATGTGTGCCGGTTGCTGTGGTTATATTTGATCTAGGAACAAAATGATTTCCTCATTTCATTATGAGCGTAAAATATAATGTTTTCATATTATGATTATTGGTCAAGGATCTAAATTCACAATTTCACACATAGTGCACATTTATGAATTTTATGACCTGTTAGAACATCGTGGAAATGACAAATTGAATCATTTCATCTTGGCTGCAAATAATATCGGATTTCAACTAAAATATCCCTTGTGATTTAATGTTATTAATAGTGCGCGAAAATTCCATACATTAAGTCTGATGGATATAGATGCATTCTGAGCAATCAAATGAGATCTGGAAAGTACATTTCCAGAAAGCCTACATCTCCATATATGTTTTTAGAAACATGGCATTTAGTTTTCTCAGAGAACACCCGAATGGAAATAATAAGCGCACATTCTGCTAATACACAATTTAAAAAGTGAGTTTGGTGTACTTAAAATATTTATTTCTATCAGTCTTATCATTTTGGCTGTTTTTTATATTGTGTGCAATAAATGAATTTTATTAAGAAATATTTTTAAATCACTGTTTATTTAATTTCCATACATTTTATTACTTTTAATTACTTTTCATATTTACTAAATTTTATTTTATGAGCACGAAATAACAGAATGAAATTAAAAGGGATTGAAAGCTCATATAAATATTTCTTACTCAGGAAAATGTTGTGATTGTAAAGAAAATGTACTATTTAGAATTCTGTATGATCCAATAATGTTACTTGTTATATCCATTAATTAAGTATTATGATTCCAAATATTATTAATTAGTAAATTATTATTAGGTACTCAATAATCTTTATTTTTATCATTTGTCGATTATAAAAAAAATTCATTGTAATGTACTACATCACATATCATTTTTTTACATATACCTATTGTTATATTTCTTCTATGAAGTTATAAGCCATGCCGTTTAGAGCAAAAAACTATTCATGTAGGGAAAATTTAAATTATTTCTATGTTTTATGCATCTTAAATATTTATCAATTTATGTCGTTAAAGAACATATATGTTACCAATTCTAAAAATAACGGCCAGATATATTACCTAAAATATTTTTTTTTTCCGTATACATATCTGATTTCAACCTTTTTTCTAAAACAAAATTTGACAAGATAAATTATACGTTTGGAAACTGAAATAGAAAAATATATTATATAAATATATTACTTGGTAAGCACAATAGATATGATTCACTGCTCACGTTGCTACATACTAATGAAAATATATCAAACTAATTTAGTTTACTTCGATATAAAAAAATACGCCCTTTTCATTCAAGCAAATGGAAACGAGCAATTTGTTATTTAGAAGAAATCTGCATATATATTACACGAGCACAGAATTATTCACTGAAACCAAAAAATCATTTACTTAATTTGATAAAACTTACTTCATCTTGTCTTTTATCAGAGGATAAAATTCTCCTGCGAGATTCTTCTCGTTTGCGTGAAAATATATGTAACAGCTTTTCCAAAACAGACATTTTCTTCTTCATTTATATAAGTTATTTATGTCTCTGGTAGTATATTCATCTAATATGGTAAATATACACTGTTACTTTTCTTTAGTAAGTATATAGCATAAATATTGCATAGTGTATCTTTCATTCCGTATTTTCTTCATTTTACGAACGTCATGTATTTATGATTAAATTACAAATAATCTAAGAAAATAGCAATAAATATTTAAAACGTTGCAAAAAGATTTTACAAAATAATGAAACTAATAATATAAATACATGGAAAAGAATGTTCTAATAAACATTTATATTTACTACTTACTGCGTTTATTTTAAATATTTCAATTGGTTAATTGGGTAAAGAATGTAAATAAACAAAACATGTATTTAAAAAAATGATTATAAACAGTAGAATTAAAAAGATTAAATATGTAGTAATTTTCTGGTAGTAATATTTCACAAATAATATGAAGTGGATCAAACAATGATGCTGATAACTTCGCGTCCATCATTTTTCAGTAACAATAAAGAGACATATTAGGTACTACGGTATTGAAACTAGGTATTGAATTATTGATTAGGTATTGAAACTAGCGCTGCAGTTCGCAGCCAAGTCCAACTAATAAGAGTGAATTATGTCAGCCAGGTATCGGTCCGGATAGCCTAACAGGTAAGGCATTGGCACGGCACGCCAAGTATCCAGGTTCGATCCCTGGTCTGGACTTTTTTCGCTCTGTTGGAATAAACTTCAACTGTGCTACTCCAGCCTTGAAAATGAATAAGAACATATTAGGTACTTTCTACAAACGAATTTGAGCAATAGCATGCTCAAAAATATAAATTTAATTCATTTAAAGAATTGTGTAACAAAATTGTTATTTAAATTTATTTAGATATAGACCCATGAAAATAATAACCAATACACATTGATGTATATTTTATTCAGTTTGTTGGCTGAATGCAATAATAAATAAAACTTCTAATAATCATACATATGAATAAATCAAAAGAATTAATTTATTATTGAAGCACTTCAAGGTGTTTTAGAAACGAGATTTATTAAACTTCCACATTATTAACTGATGATTTTTTAAGGGTATGCAGAACAGCCAGAAATTGTGCCATTTCCTTATTACATTTTAAACAAAATTCAAGAGTAAATTTTTAATTCAAGGTATTTTCATTTCAGTTCAAGTAATGATCTGCTCTGCATATTTAACACTTTCTACCATAATTGAAAAGTATTTATGAATTCGATTTGTGTGTCCGTCTGTCTTCTGAAAGTATTACTGTCTGTCTGTCCGCGCTCTAACTCATTTAAATGTACAGGTATTTCCATGCAGTTGACATATGTTAATGATGTTTACAATGGCATATTCGGTATTGAAAATGAAGTGCGTGTCATTAATCGTTCATTTACAGCAGCATCCAAAAGAATATCGTTACATTATGGTCAATAGTGTAAAACCGTTTGTAGTACATTTTAATAGCATTACGCTAGTTCAAAAATATTTAAATTTATATAAATAGCTAAATTTCCCTACAAGATGATTACTATAGTATGTTGCTCTTTATAATTAGATTCAACCCAGCTATAAGGGATGTTTTCATATTAATGTTGAACTGCTTCTGATTATTGATAATGGCTACAATACTCTGAACAATTTCTTGCTTGTCAAGAGAGGGGTACAATGATATAATATCCAGGCTGGCTAAAATTGTGTTATTATTTAGCGTACAAGTTTTAATATTTTCCAAAAATTGAGCTGTTGAATTAACGACATAGTTAGAGAGAGGCAATAGCATTTTTAGTAAATGCACGAATGCTTTTTCAATAAAATATACAGGTCTCTGTCAATAAAATATACAGGTCCCTGTATATTTTATTGAAAAAGCGTTCGTACATTTACTAAAAATGCTATTGCCTTCCTCTAACTATGTCGTTAATTCTACTGCTCAATTTTTGGAAAAGATTAAAATTTCCCCTTCTCACCTTACTATTACACCTCACCTAAATATTAATTTAGATCCTACACCTGGGAATGAGCGTGCCAGTGTTTATGAAATTCCTATTATTTTGGATAGCGGCGCAAGAATGTTTTATATTGGAACTACGAAAAGAAAAATTTTGGAACTTTGAAATAACATAAAAGAGATATTTTGCAATATCGTCAGACAACAGCACTTGCTAGATTTTATTTCAACAAGCCTCATATGTACATAGATTTTAATAATGTTAAGGTAATAATTCCATGTAATACTGCTACAGATGGCCTTCAGAAAGAATCAATAGAAATTATGGTCAGAAAAGAGGAAGTTTGAAACGATAACATCTCATTTAATATTCCTAATCTTGGGATGCACATGTTAAAATAATCTTTTGCAACTCATTTTATTCATCTCGTATTTTTCAAAGTCAAGTATGTGCTGTTATTTTTTATTTTAGCAAAGTGCGTCTCTTTCATTTTCAGTTCTGCATTTATTTGCATCGCCTTACAATAGATATGGCCACTGCATGCCACATTGTTCATTCGGTGTTCTTTTATTCATTTTTTACCTGATAGACGGCGCCATAATCTAAATCATTTTCACTTTTTGTATGATAAATGGTGCCATTGCATGCTTTCTTGATTTTAATTGGTTAGAGTGATTTTTGACTGGATATATAACGAACCTTTTGGATTCAAGACGGTTTTGCTCTGTTTTTAGAAAACATTGCGGCAACGTTTTCCAGATGAAGGTCACAGATGATGACCGAAAAGTTGAATATTTTAACCGTATTTTAATGTTTGTATAGTTTTTAGACTTAGCAACAGTTTATACACCGTTTAATAAACTTGTGATGTTTATTTTCACGTTTATATGTAACTTTTTACGATGTCAATGTCCAGCTCTTTCATTACTTTTTTCCTATTTGTACTTTTGGGTTTTATATATTTTACATTTTTATTATTTGAGTTATATTGAACTGATTGTATGTGGTATGAAGAATCAATAACGCACCTACGAAAATCATGGGAAAGTTATTAATCAAATTGAAAAATACCAAAAATATATGAACATTTTAAAAGGAGCGAAATATTTTGACTTTACCCCTATATATGATATTTATTCCTAATACAGAGGAGCAGTTTGTTAGAATTTTATTTATTTAACAGTTCTTGTAGTTCATTTTTGATTTCTTTAAATTGTAAGTCAATGCCATTCAAATAAGACATAAACAGTATTATATATAATAAAAAAAGTTTTCATATTTTGTTAGCCTAATATATATTAATAACGTTTTCTTTTTTTTCCTTTAAATATTTAAAAAAAAAACTTTCCCAAGAGAGGTAAATCTGATTTACTAATTAAAGGTCTTGTTCAATAAAGAATTTATTATATTATGTGTGGTTTTCTTATCGAAAACAAATTGTCTTTAAAAAAAATAATAAATTCCGTAGCATATAATATGAAATATAGCTATTATCTTTCCTTTCTTAATAACATTACTGTAATTTCATTAGTGAAGACGAAATGAGATGGTAAAATAAATTATCATTAATATTTGAGAAGTTTGATATAAAGAAAGTCTGTAATTTTTTCATGTAGAAATTTTTCTGCATAATTTTTCGTTTTTTTATTCCTTGAAGAATAGATTTAAATAACGACAAAGGTCATAATATAAGCGTAAGAAATTTATTTTTTTATTTTTTAATGAAGAAAGTTATGGAACCAATTAGAAAGAAAAAAAGACAATACTATATACATGTGTTTCGTCAATGAAAAAAAAAAAAAATGTGTGTATATATATATATATATATATATATATATATATATTTGTATTGAACAAAAAAACTACATAAATTTATAGCAAGTTATTTTTATTTATTTATTAATAATTCTATACTTTTTTAAATACATTTCAAATTAATATAAAAATTACCTGCACATAACATAATTGTAAGCAAAAAGACATGAAAATTGATAGTTTCGTCATGATTCCCATATAGTGAGAAAACGAGTCGCCTTAAGAATTTATGAAAAATATACAGGGTGTTAATAAAAGAATGTGCCAGTTATAAATTTTAATAGTATCAATTGCAATCGTTATTGAGTGTTGATTAAGGGGATCCGGGACATATTTTTAAATATTTTTTTATTTATTGAGTTAAAATTCTGAATTTTTTTGCGATGGTTAACCATATCATTTGTAAACGAAATCTACATAACTTCGACATAACTTCTCATAAATTTCTTTAAAAAATTTTAAATTTATTTTTTTTTTAAATAGGGTAATTTAAAATTACTATAACTCAAAATATTATTTGTAGAGTTTCATTTTTTTATTATTTAAATAAACATAAATATATAAGTTTTAATTTAGATTCAGCATTTAAAAAATATTAATAAAAAAAATATTTAAAAATATTTAAAGTAAAAATTAAGGAAAAAATAAAGTTACATTTGAATAAAAAAAATATTTTCAAAAGTAAATATTTTTTTTTCAAATTTCCTGAATCTAAATTCAAGTAAACTAATTAAGAAAGACATGTTCCAAGTTTGAACCATATATCTTTAACTGTTCTTGAGTTATAAAAATTTAAATACGAGAAATGGTGAAAAAACCCATCTTGAAGAAAAACGCAATTTCTTAAGAAGTCGTTAGCATGTCAACCATTGCTTGAAAGCTAGATTTTGAAAACAAACTGAAACGAAGAAATATGTTCTGTTCTAATAAGGGTAGAAACATGATTCAAGCGTCATTTTAAGCAAAAAAAGTACAGATTATTTTACTGCAATAAAATATTTTTAGAAAATTTGAAGATTTTTATGTCCCGGACACCTCCTAAAGCTCCCAATTAAAGATTCACTCAAACAGTTTTAGATAAACGCATGCGTGATTACTGCTTCTTTATTTAGTCACTAGCAGTGATAAGCAATATAGCGATTCCTGGGCGTTTTGTGCTCTGCAATTTGCTAAGAGTGAATCTGTAATTTACGCTCAGTGCGCGCTTCGTTTAAGGTGTCTCAGGACTCTTAAAGCTCTAAAATTTTCGAAAATTTAATTTTTTTAGATGTTAAACTTCTATGTTTTCTGAATATTTTGATATAATTGTTATCTTGAAATTCCTATTAGAACAAAAGTTATGGCATTTAGAATTATACTCGCTCAATAGCTGAAGCGGTGTTTCCAAAATTTTGAAATCATTTTTCTCCAAATGACGTTTTTGGGCATAACGCGCACGATATCTCAAAAACTTCTGAATATTTTTTCATGAAAATTTCAAAACATATGTTTCATATTAGTCTGTGTAGACTGAACCTAAAATTTTCTTTTTATTATAAAAAGAAAGTATTTTTTTAGGGATTTATATTGTTGAAATTTTCTAAATTTTGCATTAGCTAAATACCACTTTGTATAAAAAGTATAAAAATGCTTTAAATACAAATTTATTTAGGTTCAGTGTAATTATTATAATCTGAGGTATAAGTAGGCACCAAAAGTTTCATTCTAGTTGCCAAATGTATTTTGTAATTGTGCGCATAAGCTGCTATGCCAATTTTCTGCTCGTCAAATGTCTCACAGTTTGAAGTCCCCAGTAAATACTAATTCTGCATCTTGCAATTTTTCAAATATTTGAAATGAAAGAACATACTTGTATTTTTCATTCCCATCTAAAATTGTGTGTTAATATCAAATACATTTTAAGATATTAAATGTTGAAAATGGTCCTTGTTTTTCATTTTTTCCAATTTTAAGAGTAATGAGACCCCTTAAAGTTTAAATATGATGATATGTGGCAAAATATATGCGATTCGAAACGACCGGATGAGTTTGCAAAGGAACGTCTGAAATTGTCCGAACAGGTCGTTGACCGTGTCAGAGCATCTTACCTGCGTAGTCCTAAGAAATCTGTTCTGAAAGCAAGTCTTGAAATTCAGTTGTCAGTGACGACAATGTCGACGGTTTTAAGAACACGTTTACACATTTTTCCATTACTCCGAGCTTGTTCACCGAAGTGTGGGAAGAATTAGACTTTAGGTTGGATGTGTGCCGTGTAACTAAAGGTGTGCAGATTAAACATTTCTAAAATAAACTAAATTACTTTAACCTGAATTTGATGTAGGGGTTGTTGTAAGCAGTCTGAATGAATCTATTATAATATACACTGATAAACAAGGTTTCTGTTTCTAACTAAGTATGTGGTGACTTTTATACTTTAGGTGGTGCTGTGAAAGAATATGCCATTAGAAAGTGTCCATCACCCACAGATTTTTAAAAAATTCAAAATCTTGAAAATCTAAATTTTGTAGTATTTATTCAACACATATACCTTATGAAATTTATCATTTGGTATTTTAGTAATGACAAACTTTTAAATAAACACTTATAAAGCTTAAAATTAATACAGTCAAACCTCGTTAACATGAACACGCTTAACGTGAATTACTTTTAACATGAATTGTTTTCACAGTCCCTTATAAAAACGAATACAAAGATTTGATACTGATAACATGAATTACTGTTAACATGAACAAAATTTTGATTCCCCTTGAGGTTCATGTTAACGAGGTTCGACTGTATTTAAAACACTGAATATATGCATGTTTATAAAGATTCAGAAAAATGTAGAAGATTTTTTGTAAAAAAAATGTCTTATCTGTGGATGCTCTCTTATAGGCACAATCACTAGCTTCTCTAATAAGGTTCCAACAGTAATCTCCGAGCGTATTAGGGGTCCACCTGCCTTGATATCGGGTTTCCATTGAATAAATATCCTGGTGGAAGCGCTCTCTATCCTCGTCGCTCACAGCTCCCATATTTTCGGGGAAAAAATTTAGATGAGATGTTGAAAAGTGAATTTTTAACGACATTGAACATTCTAAAACTTTGTAACTTTTTAACATGTCTTTAATTAATATTTCATAGTTAGGACTTCGATGATTTCCTAAGAAAGGTGTCACAACATTTTAAAAATCGATCCATGCTGCTTTTTCTAAATCACTCAATGTATCATCAAATCTTTTATCCTTCATAAGGTGTCTAATTTGTGGGCCAAAAAGATAACCTCCTTAATTTTTGCATATCTTAGCGATGGAAATTTTTCTTGCAGATATTGAAATCCGCGACCTTCTTTATTCATATCTTTAACGAAATTCTTCATCAATCCCAACTTTATATGTAAAGGTGGAAGAATAACTTTCTTTTTATCGATTAGAGGAACGTTTTGGATATTTTTTTCACCTGTAATATATTATTTGCGCTCTGGCCACTTCTTTTTGATATATTGATATAATGGTCATGATTTGCTCTGCTATCCCACTCGCATAGGAAACAGCAATATTTTGTATAACCTTGTTGCATACCAATAAAAATGGCGATTACTTTAAAATCCGCACATATATTCCAATCATGATGTGAGTAATCAATTTCATGAAGCAGTATCTTCATGTTTTCGTAAGACTCTTTCATTATGCAAGAATATGCTATTGGAACAGACGGCAGGGCATTTCCATTATGAAGAAGCACAGCCTTCAAGCTGCTTTTCGAACCATCGATGAACAATCGCCATTGTTCCGAGTTATATTGACAATTTAAAGCAGACATTAAACCACTTATATCATTACAATAGCATAAATCACCTTTTCTTGAAAAAAATGTCAAATATTTCTTATGTCGATCTCGATAAATAGAGATCTTTGTATTGTTTTTCAGGAGATTACAACCTTGCAATCTTGATCCAAGTAATTCTGAGTTTTTCTTTGATAAATCTAAGTCTCTCATAAGATCATTTAATTCTTCTTGAGTAATTAGGTGTGGTTTTTCATTTATGCCAGGAGAATAGTTTATATCACATGTAGAGAAAGTTTCAGATTCATCAATTTCCATTTCTACTGCTGCATCGTCATATGTAAAATTCTCTGGAGGTTTCGGTATTGGAAAATCATCATTATGTAATACTGGTCGCATTGCTGAATTTAAGTTTCGGTACTTAATTTTATATTTACTTCTTGCAGAGAAACCTTTAATTTTTGTAATACCAAAGTAGCAGTCAGTTATATGATCCTTTGGCTCGCACCATATCATGGGTATAGCAAAAGCTCTTTCTTGTACCTTTCTTGAACGCCCGGAGATTTGTAGCACATCGTGTTCAACAAGAATGAAGAACCCATTTCTTATCTTGTTCACCTACTTTACATCCAAAGTACATGTGATAGGTAGTCTTTATTAGCGGCGTGAAATCGCATCGATGCTTTTTCAAAGTTAGTTCCCCGCACACATAGCAATGAGAATCGGGTTCTTTAACGCATCCTCTAGACATTTTTCACATATTATAGAGGAAAATAGGATAATTAAAATCTAAATTTAAGTAAAAAGTCTTACAGAACAAAGAAATAGCAGTACACTCGCCTCGAAAGATAAGTTTCAACTGTCACGTATTTGCGTTAAATTCAAATACTATGGGGGAGGCTAGCGCTGTGTTCAAGGTCGCTAACATAAAATTTATTAGGGGAACATCTATTTCGACTCTCTTGCTGTATCTTCTATCATTTTAATAAGAAAAAAGAATGTTTGCGTGAATCAAACTCATGTAATAGAATAATGTAATATAATTATAATGCCTATACGATGCTTACATACTCCGAAACGTATAAATGATATTTCTCAAAATTGGAGCGTGATAGAAAATTTTTACAAACATATTCTTTTTCAGCAGCTTAAAATCTACAAGAAACACCCAATGTACACAGAGAAACAGAAAATTCGTTAAAATTTGTTTATCAGTGTATATCATTGAATTTGGGACATTCTTTGATGGACACCCTGTAATACGGCCTTCAAATCCTAATGTAGGAAGTAATCGGTGTATACCAATTGTCCAAAGTTATCCTTCTATATATAAAAAAATGTTTTGATTTGGAAATGGACCAATGAAAATCTGCGTAGATATTCCCGGTAGATCGGCATCCAATTTGAATGCTTAAGCATGGTCTTTCTTCGTTAATATTAAAAGAACTGTTGCATACAAAAATATGAAAATCGGTGGTATTATAGAGAAATATTTGATAAACACGCTGATGCAGACAGTTTTAAAATCGAATAATTATTTTAAGATATATTTAATGTTAAATTTGGTCAAAGTCGTTCCATTAAAAAAGTTTTATAGGAGCAAAAACTATACATAGGAATTTAATCATTCTTAGATCATTTTATACACGAGAAGTTCTCGGTGTGCAGATTGCATTTATCTTTTTTATTTGATTCATTTTTTGAGGATTTATTTCCGTTTTAAATTCAAATTTTCAGCATTTCCATTGATATTTTTTACATATTTTAGAAAATGATATTATTTTAAATTTATGCCAATTTTTTAAACAGTGCAAAGAATAATATTTCCTTCAAATTAAAAATTTATTTACACGTGGCTATTATAAACAGAAAAGAAACTTCAAATTTAAATTTAAATGATTACATGTTAAAAGCAGGAAAATTACGTCATAAGAACCATATTTACACTTGAATTTTAAAAGAGAAACAAAATGTTAAAATTAAAAAAATCATTATTATACGTTAAAACTTGTAAATGGAGGAAATTACGTCGTATTTATAATGGCCAAAAAATATGGCAAAAATATTTAAATTAAAAAAAATATATTTGCTCGAGACATTTATTTGATATTTTGAGATGATATTTCCAACTATTATCGTGAATTCGAAGACAGCGCAAATAATATTTTCTTCTAACAACAAAAGTATTTTCACATGAATATTAATAAGAGAAATAAAACTTTGGTGTAAATTACGTCAGATTTAAAACGATACATTTAAAATGAATTATTTAAAATAACTATCTTATAGCGCTGTTAAAAAATACCGGGAGACAATGACACTGTTTACTTAATTCATTTCACATTAGCTTATTTGCAAATGTTTAACTAATTTTTTAATTAAATACGAAAACAGCCATTGTAGCCTTAGCAGCAGAAGATTTGGTCTTAAAAATCTCCAATCCAAGGAAAACGAATGGAGACCCGTTTACAGAGAAATCGCTACTAATTTTTTTTTAATTCAATATATTTTAAAGCCGATCAAATTAGCGAGCTTTTTGGATTTTGGTGTGCCTGAATGGGGGTTGGCAAGTTTAGCTCGTAGGGGGCAGAGCCCCCTAGTTTAAAACAAAAAAATACGATATATCATCATCATCATTATCATCCCCTTGACTTTATGTATCAATTTAGAAGAGATTTGTGTAGAATTAGGGAAGTTATCGTGTCCAGGGGAAAGTGATGTATATATATATATCATAATCATCATCATCAACCGTTTTCAATCCACTGCTGGATGTAGGTCTCCCCCAGATTTTTCCAATGTTTTCTATCTAGTGCTTTAGTCATCAAATTTACACCGGCTACTTTTCTGATTTCATCACTCCATCTTACTTGAGATCGTCTTCTTGGTGTTTTTACATCTCTGGGATACCACTGTAGGGTGTTTGTGCTCCATCTATTGTCTTGTCTTCTTGCAATGTGCCCAGCCCATTTCCATTTTAGCCGTTTAATTCTTTCAATGATGTCAAAAACTTTCGCCTGACTTCGTATGCATGTTATTCTTTTTCTGTCTCTTCTAGTTATACCTAGCATGCACCTTTCCGTACTTCTCTGTGTTGTTTGCAATCTTTGTACCATCCGTTTTGTTAGCGTCCATGTTTCTGCTCCATAAGTTAGCACAGGCAAAACACATTGGTTAAATACCTTTCTTTTCAAACAAAGGGGGATGCTACTCTTCAGAATAAAATTGTTCTTCCCAAAAGCATTCCATCCATTTCTTATTCTTCTATTGCTTTCATTCATGATACTATTATCGGATGATATTTCCTGCCCAAGGTACACATAACTTTGCACTTCTTTAATTTCAGTGTTGTTGTAGACAATTTTCTTTTTTGATGCAAATGAATTGAACATCTTCTTAGTCTTTTCGAAGTTTATTTTAATCCCACATTAATGCTAGCTTCTGCTAAATCTTTTAGCATATTTTCCAATTCTTCAGGACTGTTACTGAAAATTAAAATGCCGTCAGCGAATCGGAGATGACTTAATTCCACATTTATTCTAATCCCATTGTTTTCCCAATCCAGTTTCTTGAAAATATTTTCTAAGACAGCCGTATAAAGCTTAAGTGAAATGTTGTCTCCTTGTTGTACCCCTCTTCCAAGCTAGATATTTGCTTTTCCTTTGTCCGAGCGGATGGTTGCTGTTGCTTTCTTGTAAATCTTCTTCATAATACTGATGTAAGGTTTGTCTATACCAATGTCCTCCAGAGATTCTACTACTGCTGATGTGTAGAACGAATCAAATGCTTTTTCATAATCAATAAATGCAAGTCAAAGAGGTAAAATATATTCCTTATGTTTTTCAATGAGTTCCCTTACCGTTTGGATATGATCCGTTGTGCTGAATCCACTTCGGAATCCTGCTTGTTCTCTAGGTTGAGATGAGTCCAGAGATGATTCAAGTTGTCGTTAAAACTTTGGTGAAAATTTTATAAATCACAGACAGTAAGCTGATCGGACGGTAGTTTTTAATGTTTTCCTTCTCTCTTCTCCTGTAAAGTAGCACCATCACAGTATTATTCCAATCTTCTGGTACATCTGACTTCTTGAGACATTTGGAAAACAGTAACGATAGCATTTTTGCCAATTCTTCTCCTTCTTCTTTGATAAGGTCGATTGTAATTCCATCTTCTCCAGGGCATTTACCTTTTTTCATACATTTAATGGCTTGTAAAACTTCATCTGTCATCACTGGTATTATGGCTTCGGTTTCTGTTAAGTTTTCACGTGGATCATATAGGTTGATTTCCCTTTGATCTTCACATTTATAAAAATCGTTATAGAATTTTTCGACAATATGTACTATCTCTTTATTGATTTTGGTGATTGTTCCATCTTCCCTCTTTAGTGCACAAATACCTTTTCTTCCAACACAAAGTTTGCGCCTATCTGATTTTAAACTTTTCTTATCATCTAAATACGATATATATATATGTGCATTTTCTTTCGTAAAAGAAAAAGGAAGCAGCGTCCATTAAGAATTTGTGTACATTATAATACGGAGACATGCCTAAAAATATACCAAATTATTTAGAAATATATATCCTTCGTCTTTAGTAAATAAATTGTTATCTATAATTGTTTGTTTCGGATACAGAAATAAAATGTTTTTTTTTTTTTTTTTTTTTTTTTTTTTTTTTTTTTTTTTTTTGAAAGTATTATTTCAAGTACTACAAAGAAATGCAAAAAAAAAAAAAAAAAAGAATCTGTTGAGAAATAATAATTACAACATATGGACTAAGTGAACAATAAAGTTATGAATAAATAAATAGATGTATGCTGCTTTTGAAATAATTAAAAAAATACAAGTCACACAAGCAATATCTAAAGAAAAAACATTCAGGTTGATAATAAAATATTTTTATTTGAGTGAATTAACTTGAATACAAAAAGTTGAATTTTCAAAATTTAATAACGAAATTTTATGAAATTTTAATTTTTTCAATGTTAGTTTTGCCATATTTACCGCTTAAATCGGTACTCCAAATGCGCTGGTCACCACTATTTTAATGTATTTTTCTTCGCTTAATCTTATGGCATAAATATCTGCTATTAAATGTGGCGAAATAGACTGCGATAAATTAGTGCTGTCTAGAGCATTTGCAACCCTGATTTATGCAATATGCCTGGGAACACAATCTAATGTATTTACTACTTTAAGGTTAAACATAATAAAGCACTATGCCAGAAAATGGCATGCATGCACGGAGGGATGATTTCGGGAAATAACTGCTAAAACCACCACAGTTTTCAATAGTAACTTTTGTCTTACTTTATCTCAGAATTTATGTCATCAGATAATTCGAAAATTTTTATTAAAAATAGCAACTCGAGATTTGTGAGCTATACGGTAATTAAAATATATATATATATATATATATATATGTGTGTATATCGACGTGTGTAGCATGTGTTTCAGCGTAAGTGGTTAACGATGATTTTTAAATGACGCCTAAATTGTAATTTGATTTTATTTTTAAATTCCAAAGGTTCTTATATAATGAATAGCTAAAGCATCGGCTCCCAACGTTGTTTTTGCCATGTCCGCATATGCATCTCTAAACCCATGATACCTCAACCCCACCCATTCTTTGTCACATATAAGTTTTATAATATCTCTTTAAAAACTTCTAAAAAGTGCTTTTGTAGTTTCGAAATCCCCTCGCCGTTGTCCACCCGCTGTACGCGCACAGTAGGGGAAAATCCCAAAAAGCTGGACAAAAGTCGAAAAATAAACTTACGATTTAGAGCATTTTTATTACACAGTTGGCTAGAATAATGTTCGTAGAGTCAGAATCTACATTTAGAATTCGATCTGAGCCTGATTTTAATGATTTACAGTGGATTTAGACTACGATAGTGCAAAGTAATTATTTGCATGTGATCCAAAAATTATATTAAGCTCAGAAACATGAATAATTTCATGTTTTTTTTTTTTTTCTTTTTTTTAATATACATATTTTTTTTTTCATTCAAACATCAAAAAGTTTTCAAAAGATCCACAGTGTTCGGCAACGAAATTTAAGGAAATAATATCCTGAACTATTATCTAATAAAACATTAAAATAAAACTGCCGAAAACTGTCATTCTACATTTCTTGCAGATTTTTGCAACAACAAGTAAAAATGTCACTTTTTTGGTCACTGCCAAAATTTCGAAATTGATTACTTTTCACATTAATTTACTGCCACACATTTTTTTTTCAAATTTTAGATTATTCAATTTTGTAATAGATTGTTATTTATTATATTACAATTAACTAATTTAATCATGAGCTTAAATGAATCTGATAAGCAAGTTTTTTACGAAAAAATGAAAATAATTCTATATAATGATCCGATAAAATTACATTTTCTTATCTTTATAGGTAATAATTATGTTTATTCTATTATAATTAGAAGGATTATCATGTCAACTGCAATTTTTGCTAGTTTATACTGTTGAGCATATTTTATTAATGCGAACGGAAGTTATTATGAATATGACTTCCGAAAACATTTGCAATCTGAACTGCATTTGCAAGTGGCTGTGTGATAACACATCTGGTCAAAGTACATTTAAACAAACATTTAGCGACGATGATAGTATTAAATCAGGTTCAAATATTTATTTGCACTTCTCTCGTGCACTACAGCTCGTAAATGTTGTGAATAATTCTAAAATCGTTATCTGGAAAAATAAGACATCTTCATCTCGTTTATTTTGTAGGCCCATCAGAATCCACTTTCTTTTTCACGAAAATGCGGAAGCTACTATTCCTTTTAAAAGAATCATTGATAGAAAATAAGTAATCGTTAATTACAAACCTGTTTTCAGTTCATCGATAAATGATAGAGGGTAAATTTATTAATGCCATTACTAGTAATTTGTCAAATCGACGTTACTACATATATCAGGAAAACTCGAAATAGTTTAATACATTGATGACATCGTCAAGTTAAAAGATTAAGATAATTTACGATTCGGGATGTCCATATTACATGCTAAGATGTCTTGAGTGTTGCTTGTATCTGGTATTAAAACTGGATATGAAAAAATTGCAAGTGTGGTGCTCTAGACGAGGAGAAGAAAACTGAAATTTGCAAACTGGATATACAAAAAGCATTTTGTTTACAATTAGGATTTCTTGTCGATAAACCAACCCCTGTATTAGGAAGCTCAAATGGTGAAAATATAGTTCCCACATTATATAATAATGCAGCTATTTCTATTTATATAATGAGCGTAGATGAAGATTTAATCAAACGATTAGATTACGACAAAGTAATATTTTGTAGCCATGTCATTCAGTTGATCAATTTCGAGAATTATTGCTTACAAACAGCTCGTAAATTTGTTGAACTGTATCTCTGGTTCTATATGCCAATTTCAGCGCACAAACTACTTATTCAAGGCTAAGAAATAATAGCTTCTTCATTCTTGACAACTGGGCAAATGTCGGAAGACGATCAAGAATCGTACAAGAAATTAATCAATAGACATCGAAAAGATTTCTCGAGAAAATTCAGTAGGACTAAAGCAATGAAAATAGCTATTGCAGCTTTCAAGGTTAACAGATCGCTTCATTTCATGATTACGTAAATTACTCTAGAAAAAACTAATATCCTTGTGCCTAGAGGCCCAGCAACTTCTAATACCGCAAAAAAAGTTCTGTAAACTATTTCGTCACTACCCTTTTGATGAATTTACTTATTATACTACAGATGACTCAGAAGATGCATTTTGGAATATCCTTTCGTTTTATTTAACAATATAACATTAAAAAAATTTAATATTGTAACATTTTAATTTTCATTAATGTATTTAATTGTGTTTCATAAATAAAAATTCCCCGTTTCATTTTGATTAAAAATGTCTTAATTCCTTGAAAATGTCTTGTAACGTTTAGTTTCGAAACTGTATATTTTATTTATGTAGAATTGTTTTTACTTTTCATCAGTATTTTTTTAAGTATTAACTGTTGAATCGTAATTAGTTCCTCAAAAGCACCTGTATACGAAAATTCATACAAATTGAATAACATTCAAATCCTTGAAAATGTCTTGTAACGTTTAGCTTCGAAACTGTATATTTTATTTAAATAGAATTGTTTTTACTTTTCATCAGTATTTTTTAAAGTATTAACTGTTGAATCGTAATTAGTTCCTCAAAAGCACCTGTATACGAAAATTCATACAAATTGAATAACTTTCAAAGCATTTAAATTTTTAGTCCGCCATATTGGATCTACCATTTTGTTTTTTGAAATTTTAACTTTTAAATCGTAATCATCATCCTGAAAAACACCTGTGTACGAAATTTCGTGCAATTTGAATAACATTTTCATATTTTCGCCCAGCTTTTCGGGATTTTGCCCCTCTGTGCGCTGGTCGATGTCGGAAGCTAATTGAATTAACATTTACATTTTTCCGGAGGCATCTTCATTCTTCATGTCCAGGGCAGTGTCTATAGAGGGGGGGGGGGAACGGAAGCCTGCACGTTGTCTCTTTCGTGAAGTAGCGATGGTCGATTTATAAATGTTACTCAATATATCTTTATTTTTTTTTTTTTTTCGTTTTTCATAATAGAGATTACATTAATGTCGCGTAGTATAATATTCCATAAAAAACATAAATATCGTAAATTTCACATAATTTTGACATTTTTATCTAATTTTTTATGTTTTGGTGCTATTGTGATTTGGAATTTTTTTATTTGCTCATTTAAGAGAATAATAATAATAACAATAATAATAATAATAATAATAATAATAATAATAATAATAATAATAATAATAATAATAATAATTACATAATAATAATAATAATAATAATAATAATAATAATAATAATAGCAATAATAGTAATAATGAAAATGTTTCTTAAGAATTCAAATTCTAATGTGCATTTTTCTGTAATAATGCAATTTCATAAAATAATATTACATTACATATAAAAAAAATCTCTACGCAATTATTGAAATGGTCATATATAGATAAGTATTAAACAATTTTATTCTTAAGATATTTTTTGACAGTTCTATATTTTAATAATCAAAGTTTTAGGTCTATACTATAGAATGATGTTTAACAATTACAGGAAATGCAAACACACTCAATTTAATTGTAGTTTTATTTACACAGTATGCAAATATAATTTATTTTATTTACACATAAGTTTTATTTATCCTCCAATTAAGGGATTTTCTTTCAATGTTTTATTAATTGAGCTAATGATAAATACATTGATTACACAAACGACAGATTTATTAAAACAGATTGGTAGATATTTAAAACTTTGCATTTTGAAGAATGTTATGTAATTCAATGTATGTTCATGCCAATGTAATGTTTATATTTATAAAGAAATTATAAACCTTATTTTACTTAAGTAAAAAATAAATAAATAAATAAATAAAAACATATATATATATATATATATATATATATATATTCGATAAACTACTCTAAAAAACAAATTTATTTCTTGAGTATAGCATGAAATACTTGATTATCATTAATACATATGAATCAGAGTTATTGTATCATTTTTTCCTTATTATATACTTATTTTTTTGCTAATTTATCTTTCCTTTATTACTTTTATAAGTATTTTTCGAAAATATGGAGGAAAAATTATCAGAAATTATGTTTTTATGCACACACTTTTTATTATGTGGATTCTTTAGGTTTCAATCATGAATATTTTCCTTTAAGAAACTAGAGAGACGTGCGAAAAAACAGACGAAAAAATGTCTCTGAAATAAACTTCTCAAATAATTTATTGCCCTCGCAATAAACTTATTCAATAAAATTACAGATATATATATACTTTTCTTTTTGCCTGCTTTTAAATTTCCTTTTCCGATTTCTTTTTATAATTTTACTCTGAATGTCATTTTTTTTTTCATTTGTTATTATTATTATTATTTTTTTAATTTTCAGAATTTGAACATTTATAATTCCTAGTAAGTGAAGTGCAAAACACCTATTTTAAAACAAAGAGTTTGAAATAGAAGTACTTTAGTTTTTTCAATAACAAATCCAAATTCTTTAACTGAGAATTACAAACATGTCGAGGAATGCAGATAATGGAAATGGATTTTCGTTTAAATGTACATTTTAAGACTGCTTTGCTTTGACGTTTTGAAAATTTAAATAACAGAAAGTTTTATATCTGGAAAGGAATTTTATTCAGAATTTTAGTTTTTTGTTTTACAGCTTTTAGAATATATGCAAGTACATTAAAATAAAAATAAAAATAACTGTCTAAAACACCCAAAACATCATACTAATTGAAATGCTGAATTACAATATTCAAAATACATTAAAGAATGCCTAAAATGTTTATGTAAAGTAAAGAATAATGCATGATAAAGTTTAATTGACGGTTGTGACAAAAGTGCATGGTTTTTGAATAATATATTTTTAAAGATAAATAATTATTAATTGGAACATGTTAGTTTGCTTTTCAATTTGTTTTCCAAATATCTAACTTCCATTATGATTAGACTATGTAAAAAATGTAATTTAATGTAAATTATGTGTCATTATTTTGATATGATATGTCATAGAATTTAAAATAATTAAATAAATGACAAAATTAATATTAAAATTCATCAACTTGGATTTTTTTTCAGTAGGGTAAAGTGCCCATATGTCGTCCACTTTTCTAATTTCGTTTCCCGTTACTTCGCTTCTGCGACAGTGGCACCACTTATGACGCAAAGCACAGGGAACTGAAGGTAAAATGGGTCAGTGTTGAAAGCTTCGTTCACCAAGACGCATACATAAATTATAGACGCCGAATTGCCTATTTTTAGAAGAGCTGAGTTCTTATTACGTCATTTGTAGAACGTTATTTACTGTAGTGTAAGTATTTCTTATTCATTACATGTATTTCACGTAGGTAACATACCGACAGTAGCATACAGTGAGTTTTAGGACGCTCAGTTCATATTACGGGAACTGAAGCTCCGCCATATTGGAAAGTCGCGTGGCCCCAATTTCGTCCCTCTTGCCGTTCTTATTTTCGTCTCGGGAACGAAATTAGGAATGCTTTTTCATGACATTTGTTTCAATTTTTTTCCCTCATGTTTGGATGGCTAATGTTTCGTTATGTTATTATTCCACTGTTAATTAGTACATTTCTTTGTGGCTTAATTTATTGTAAATTAAATTACTTACACATTTAGAAATAAATTTTGATTTAGTTATAAGTTAACCCTCGGCGTATTGGATTTTTAGGGAGGATGAAATTGCGACATTTTTTTTTTCTTTTGATTTTTAGATACTTTTGAAAAAACAATTTTTCGCATTGTTTGTACGATATTTGCCTATGTTTCTATGTGCGTGGGTAGTCTATGTAAAATATATTTGAAAAGGTTTTTACTGAAAATTAAAACTTCCAAGGGCCTAAAAATGACTGGGGAACGAAAATAGGGCAACTTATCGTAAGAAAAAAAAAGCAGGAATTAAAGGAACAAGAAATATTTTAAAATTTCAACTCCTGATTGGAAATCCTTGGTTTTGTTTTGTTTCTTTTTTTCTGATTTTTCTAATTAGGTAGATTTCGTATGAAATACTACCTATTGGGATCGTTCCTATGTTGGAATTTCTGAAAAATTTTTGCAGATCTACACCGATCATGACCCCTAGAACCCAAAACCACCCTCAGTAAAAAACTTTATATATCTATCTATCTATCTATCTATATATATATATATATATATATATATATATATATCACTTTCTTCTGGACACGATAACTTTCGTAATTCTGCACCAATCTCTTCCAAACTGATATATAAAATCAATGGGCATAAAATCTCGGTCAAGTTCGTTAATGGGCAAAATCGGACCAAAGGGAGGGAAATAGGGAGGGGTTTTGTGAAAACAGAAAACCCCCCATAACTTCTTAATTTTTGTACATATCAAATCAGTTTAAAGCTTTTATTACTTCTAAAAATAGGGTAAAAAATTTATGTATCACAGATTTTTGATAAAGTTAAAAATGGGCTCAAGGGGCGCAAAAAATAGGGTTTTTGGGAGAAAAAAATTCATAACTTCGTCAATTCTCAAGATATCAAATTCAATTAATTTTATTATGAATCTCCTTAACATTATCTAAAACTTTTATATTCACAAGTTTTTGATAGGACCAATTCGTACCGCAAAAAAAAAAAATTAAAAACGAAAACAAAAAGGGGGTTTGAAGAAGAAAAAAATCCATAACTCCGTCAATTCAAAAGATATAAAATCCCCATGAATTTATCATATATCTTCTTAATATTGTCTACAACATCTATATAGACAAGTTTTGGATAGGACCAATTCTTAGAGCAAAAACAAATTAAAAATACATACCGGTTGAAGTAAAAAATGATCTTAGTAAGGGTGTATTCAAATCCAAACTGCTTATTTTCTGACTCATTTTACAATTCATTTTTGCTCTCAAAGGCTTCCAATTGGTACGTTTTCTTACTCAGAAACTATATAATGTACCGTAATGGTCGATTTTCTGATAGGGGCAGAATATATTTTTTTAAATGCTGTTAAAAAGGGCATTTTGAACCGAATTTACCGAAGCGGATTGTGTTGGAAAAATCATTGTATTAAGGATGCGCTTAAATCCAAACTGCTTATTTTCTGACTGGTTTTTAAATTCATTTTTGCTCTCAAACGCATTTAATTGGTAGATTCGCTTATTCAGAAACTATATAATGTACCGTAATAATCGATTTTTAGATAGAGGCAGAATATATTTCAAAAAATGATGTTAAAGTGGACATTTTGAACGGAATTTCCCGAAGCGATTGTGTTAGAAACGAAAAATATTGTCCTTCTGAGAAAATAATTGTTTATATATCAAGTTTTAATTAATTGAACAAAAAATAAAAACACAGGTCGCTTATAAATCTCTTCAAAAATCACGTCAGCAAGTTTCATATTTTTTTTTATTAAAAATGAATCTGGAATTATGCCAGAAAATTTCGAGTTGTTGAGCATGGAAAAGTATTTTTTTGAATACCGCCCTAACATGATTCTGATAAAACCAGCTATTATATGAAAATGAAATAAAAACTCATCAAGAGCGGACCAGATAAAATTGTTAAAGTGGATTTATCTATAATCATGATTTAGTTTTTGTTTGTGAAATTAGTATATTTGACTTCGAAATCTACCTCTGCCTGTAGGCCGGGCCGGCAGGGATTTTTTACACATTACGTTTGGTAATGTACGCAAATGTCAGGTGCTAATTTCTTACTACGATTAACGATTACACATTAGGGTGGGTCGAAAAAATCGCATATTTTCAGATCAACTTCTAATAGTGCGAAAAACTTGCCTTTTGTAATTAAAAGAATAATGCATTTATTTTTTATTTATTTATATATTTACTTATTTTTGTTTATTTATTTTTATTTATTTATTATTATTATTATTATTATTATTATTTTGAAATTGGTTAAAAACTTTAACCTGCGCATCGCACTTGAATTTTGATAATGTAATCAAAAAGTTAATTTTTGAAATTAATGATGAAAATTTAAAAAAAGTTCATACCTACTTCTAATAGTGCGTAATACTTGCCTTTCGGAAATTGTTGAATAAGGCAAAAAGAAAAATTGAAATTCGTTAAAATCTTTAGGCCGCGCATCGCCATTGAATTTAAGAAAATATTATCAAAATTGACAAAGTTCCATATACATGATGATTTTTTTCA
Organism: Maratus speciosus; assembly: GCA_963932465.1. Lineage (NCBI taxonomy): Eukaryota > Metazoa > Arthropoda > Arachnida > Araneae > Salticidae > Maratus > Maratus speciosus. The sequence continues at coordinate 418,831,802 of OZ010795.1, forward strand.
TCAATGTATAATAATGTAAAAATATTGATTTATGTGCATAAAAAGGTAACATAAAACTAATTTTAAATTGGATTAAATCTTTTGGTATCGCTTTGTTTTTTAAATTATTAAAATTTTTACAAAACGATATTTTTCAATTATTATATTTATTTAAATTTAAACAATTATATTGAAGAAATTATTAAAACACTGTTTTTAAAGCCCTTTTGAACAGTATTGGTTTAAACAGTTTTAAACACTGTACGTTAAAGGATTTTTAAAAATTTGTTATAGAGTTATTACATAAATTCAATATTGAAAGTCAGAACTTGTGCTAATATTTTTTTATCAAACTTCGGCATTGGTGATTGTGAAAGCAAATCTCATCTAACATAGCCTTCTCTGTTTTTTTCTGCCCAATAGTTTTTCAAAAACTTCAGTCACAAATTTCAAACATCCTTCAACAGATTTTGTGTGTCTATGGTTCCAATACTGAAAGAGCTTTTGAAACAATGAGATACGAAATCCTCTCTGAACTAAAGCTATTCAATATAGGAAGTAACCTTGCAGGTAGACCAAACATTAATTTATGAGTAATTATAAGCACTGAAATTGAACTTTAAATCACAAAATTTCGCTCAGTTCTCGTTCTTTCGGTCACAGATTGCATTGTTTTCCATATCCGCCATAATCTTAATTCCCTTATATGTTCTCTTTGATCTGTTTTCATTAACAATAACATGTTATTGCGATGAGCAAGAAACCTGTTACACCAGTAACAGAGTCTATTACCTCCTGCAATTTGTCTTGTGTAAGCGACGCGATGTTGTTGTTGTCTTGAACACGTGCATGGTTCCTACAAAAATAAAATGATTCCACTTAATGTCAAATAATGCAGACACATATGCGTTCATGACGAATAAAACAGTTTCAAATCAGTGTTTACTTAGACTATTAAAAATCTGCAGCAAATATTTCAGTCATTTGATCGCTTTTGTAAATAAGGTGTACGTGACAGTATTATGAAGTTATTATGACCATATTATGTACAGAATCAAATACAATTAAGGTTAATGACAGTTATCTGTAAAAATAATCGAATAACTTGACAGTTTGTTGACAAATTTTAACAGTATACCTATAGGATGATAATAATGCCGGAACTGTGCCTTTTCCGTCAATATTTTAAAACACGTCCCTAAAAGGCAATTCAATGAAATGCAAAAGGCAAATACACCATTGCAAGGGCCTCCCTATCAGCGTTTCTAAATTTCGAATACCCCTTCATTTCAATCCCGGATTGATAGAAGTGCCGTCACATCAAACTTCAACGATATCATCTAAGGATGCGTGTTCTTCTCAGATACGTATAAAACATCGCTTCTAAAACTATCTCATTCATTTCCAGATGTAATTGTAATATAACCAATATATTTTGAACCTGGCGTCTGAATTACAGATATGTTCTCTTTCTGACAATATTTTCAAAATTTCTAGTGCGATGAGCGACATAAAGATATTAACCGATTTTAAATACTTTTCTTGTTATTCTACAAATGACAAAAAGCAACTTTTACGCACTATTAGACGTAGGTGTAGATTTTTATTTTTATTTTCAGTATCTAATATCAAAAATCGCCAATTTTGATCATATTTTCCAAAATTCAAATGCGATGCACGACCTAAAGATATTAACCGATTTCAAAAATCTTTTTGGTGTTTTTCTTCTAATAACAAAAGGCAACTTTTCCGCGCTATTAGAAGTTTATCTGAAAACATTCGCTTTTTTTTTACTCACCCTATTGCACATCAGAATCGCCTCACGAGGTCGTCGTCGACGGCTTTTATTCAACGTGGCGCACATTTGCAAATTGGTACTCATTTTCCGTAGATGGGATTTGCGTACCTGGTATTAATTTCATCCCGGTAACTCACAAGAGAAATTGCTTTTTAACACTTTATGTCCCGAATTATAAATCAGATGTTTTTCTCTTCTTCAGTAATTACCTTCGATAATGTCAGAAGATATCCAAACAACTTATATAATAACAATTTGATTTTTAGATAAATAATAATAAAAAAAAATCTGATATAATAAAACGGTAGTTTTTTTTTTTTTTTTTTTTTGTAAAATATATACAAGAATAATTAGAATAATTAATACAAAATACTGTATAAATACTGTGAAATAAATTTTTAATTTCATTTTCTTTAATGGGACTTAATAAAACACGTAGGAAAATAAAGAGTTATGGTTTTCAAAATGGTTGTTTTTAAACGCGTTAGTGCCTTTCCGTTTCATTTCAGACTCATCTTTTTTAATCAACCTAAATAAAACACGAAAAAAAATAATAAACATTGTCATATAAATTTCAAAATATTTATTTTTTTTTCTATATTATATAATGCTGCGTTAATGATACACATACCAATTTATGATTTATTTCTATTTAGACTTTTTTTTTTTTTTTTTTTTTTTTTTTTTTTTTTTTTTTAGCATAATCTTGAAAAAACGTTTTACAAAATATAAAAGCTCAAAATAATAAACAAAACCTTCATTTTTATATTCATTATTATTTAACCATTTTAAATTGATTGAACAATTGATGTATATTTACATTCCTGCGATATTATTTTGCAATGTTTTTTGTTCATTCGCTTAAGTCATGATATAAAAATTTCTTGCTTACCAAAGTTAAAAATATTACGGCAAACATAAATTTAATTACTTAACAGGAAAAAGAGTTATATTTAATGTTTTCCTTTCACAAATAAACATTTGATATATAAGGAAGAATCAACGAAGGAATTATGACATTCATTTGATTTAAAAAAATAATTACGTTCTTCCAGGGATATATTTGTATCTCGAATATCAGGGAAAAGATTATTTCTTTGGTGAAACAGAACAATTTTAATGCTTTATTGCTAGTGAAATATGTTTTATTGCAAACCAAATTAAAAAATATACGAGGGTGTATCAATATTTTTTTTCTTTGACATAGAAATAATTTAGTGAAATTTATGAAATTGCTACATTGTATTAGTCCTCATCTATACAGTCACCGTGCACCAGTAACGCATTTCTGCAAACGGTATTTCAAAGAGGAGGGTGGAGGATGTATTTAAGGAGACGCGATGGTAGACCCAAATGTGATAATTTTTCTAACTTTTGCCGACAATCACATGTGACATATTGTTCGAAAGCCTATGGCCACGTATTCATGCTATGCACCTTCCAAGCCCCTCCGTCAAAATTGGCCCTATAGTGTGGCAATTTTATAAGATTTTCGGACATCATTCATGCCCGCCGGGGGGGATTTGATGGGAGGAGGTCGGGAGTGTATAACATTTATAGGTGGTTACAGGACTTTCAAAAAATATGTCACATGCAAAAGTTAGGAAAAGGCCCCCTTTGGGTCTATTGTCGCGCTTCCTGGAATTCATCGTCCCGCTCTCTTTGAAATATCATTTGCAGAAATGTGTTACTCTGCATGGTGACCAAATAGGAAAGGACTAATGCAATGCAGCAGTTTCATTAAATTCACTCAATTATTTCTATGTGAGGACAAAAACTTATTGATACACCCTATATTCATATCCAGTACTAACACTCAATCGGTACTAATACGCAATCGGTAACACATGCACATTCAATGTCTTCTTTACCATACAGATATTTTTTACATAATGCAGAACCAATCAAGGAATCATAGTATTTATTTAAACTTAAAAAACTACTTAAATTGTTATGAGGAATTATTGCTACATCGAATATCATGGAAAAGGAAAATATATCTCTGGACAAACAGAAAAAAAATGCTATACTATTGGTGAATCTAATTTTTATTCAAAATTAAATTAAAATTACACTCATATACAGTATTACGTAAGAATTAAATGCACAATCTGAAATAGAGGCAAATTTAATGTCTTCTTTACCGCAAGTTCATTCGGTACATACACATAAGTAACATAGGAATTCGCGCATTTTCTAGAATTTAAAACTACCTAAATTGTTTCGAAGAGAAACTGATATTGTGGGTATCAAGAAAATTAAGATAGTCCTCTGGAGACTGGTAGGCTATGAAAATTCTAGTATTTAATGAAATAGTTTGGTAAAGAACGAAGGAGAAGCGCTTAAGAGCATATTTAGAGCTTTTACCAACTTGCTTTGGTAAATGCTATGTTTTACTGTTAAAACTTGGGATTTACCAGGCTTCCGGCTTATACAGTGACATATAGACGTTATATACACAGCGTCACCGTATTAATGTACCAAACTGTAAGGCGAGGTTCATTATGCATAAAGGAGCAATTTTAGTATAGCAATGTGGTTCTGGAAATGAAAAGGTTTGACAAAAAACAAGAAATGCGGAGGAAATGAAAACGAGCGTTTTATTGACATAACAAGTTCAGTAAGTGCTGACATGTGAACCACCAGTACCGATGCATACCTAGCAGCGTCTAACAAGTGGTTGACGTACCCTTTTGAAGGTTCCAAATATTCCATCTATGAAAAGCTAGTTGACTCTGATGAGCAGTCCCTTCAAAACATTCAGTCGTTTCTGCAAATGTCATGAAATATTTAGAATCTGCGAAAAGTTACGCCAATCACTTTCTAGACGCTGCCAGTTTCACATTTGAGAACTTACTGTAACTGTTATGTTTATCTTGTAACATTCTACTTAACGCGTTGAATGCCACGTCAATCACCGGTGACCGACACTGACTTTTCCGTTTATGCCGCGTCAGTCATCGGCGACTGATATTTATAGATTCTCTAACGGGAATCTTATTTTGGAAGAGCAGACAAAATAGACTTGGCATTCAACTGTTAATACATATCTCTAACCCTGTGTTAAAATTTATTAACATAAATAATTTTTCCTTATTAATTACTGATGCGATATCACGATTTTAAATGTATTTAAATTTAAGAAAATTTAATGTAAAGTTAACATGGCTCAATGTATATTTTTAATTTGTCCTTCTTTTCCTTTTAAAAATTTTATTTTATACGATTATTTCTAAAAGTTTGAGATTAGAATTCCCACACATACATTATAGTCAAATTATCAGTACGTGACAAAATAAGTTTTACTTGAAATTTAACTTCCTAAAAATGCATGAATGCACTTTCAGTTTTTTTAAATGCAAGAATGCTACATATTTTAAGAACTGAATTAAGTTAAATAATTTATTTATGGTTTTTAATGCTTTGTAAAAATTGTCTTTAGTTTGAAATGTAATTGAAAAATTCGAAATATTATAAAAATAATAAGGTATATCTTTTGATTTGTTCGATGATATTTCTTCTAAAAATGATGTTTCGTATTATAGAGCGGTATTGTTTTCCAAATTTCCATTTGAATTTAGAATCAAAATTATTCAGTTAACTTTTATTATTTTTATTAAGTTTGGATGCAATGTAGATTTCGGAAAGATATATGAAATCTTCCATGATTTTATAAGAAAGATTAGAAAATATATATTTTCGTAATAATTATACAAACATAGTAATCATTATTAAAATAAGAGAAATAAGTGCACTTATATGTACGTAGTTTGCATATTGTATGGAAATATACCTTGTCATTTCCTAGAAAATTAAAACAGTCCTCTCGTTACAGGTAGGCTGTGTAATTTCTAACATTTACAGAAATGGTTCGGTAAAAGACCAAAGAAAAAGCGCTTAAGAGAATATTTCGGGCTTTTAGCAACTTTGGCAAATCCTAGGTTATATATATATATATCTGACTGCATGCATTGGTTTTCATTGTAAACGAAGATTTTAAAAAGACAGAAATACACGACAAAACTAGTTTTCTTTGCTGATTGTAGTGTTTTTCGATGCAGGTTAAACAATCGAATAGATTGACATAGAAAACTCGAATTTCAAAATTTTGGATAAGGCAAGTTTTAAAACGCACTTCCTCATATATATGTGTATGTGCATATTTTACAATTTTTCAATACTCGCCTTAATGAATATTTCTAACCTTTTGTTAAAATTTATTAATATAATGAATTTTTCCTTATTAATTAAAGACGTTAGATCATAATTTTCAATTTATTTAAATTTAAGAATATTTAAAGCAATATTTCATAAGCTCAATAAATATTTATTATTTTTTCCTTCTTTTAATTTTTTAAAATTTGATTTTTACACAATACTTTCCAAAAGTTTAAGATTTGAATTTCAACATTTACATTAAATTCAAATTAGAAGTACGTGAAGAAAAAAATGTTTTACTTGGAATGTAATTGATAAAAATGCATAAATGCACTTTCTTTTTTAATCATTATCAGGATTATTATTCTTTTTTTCCAAACTGAATTATATTAAGGAATTTATCTATGATTTCTAATGCTTTGTAAAAATTATCTGTACTTCAAACATATAATATTTCGAAATATAAAAAAATATGTATATAACGTATAATTTTTGATTTGCTGAATAAATTTTCTTTTGGAAATGTTGTTTGGAAAAACTTTCTTTAATGTTCAAAGGAAAGTAAATAAATACTGCAAAGCGGAATATTGTTTATTAATCTTCCGTGTAAATTTAGAATTAAAAATTTTCAGTTATCTTTTATTATTTTAATTATGTTTCTATGCTCTATATATTTCGGAAAGCTATATGGTAAATGATTTTAATGGACAATAAAATATGTATATGAATTTAAATATTATACAAACATAGTATTTATGCGTAAAATAAGAGAAATAAGTACGTAGATGTATACATAGATTATATATTATATGCAACTATATGGTGTAATTTTCCAGTTGTGTTAAATAAAATAGATTTTCAAAGGACAAAAAACTACACATTTTGAAAAAAAAAAAAAAAAAAAAAAAAAAAAAAAAAAAAAAAAAAAAAGATTTACGGAGATTTTTAAAAGAGGAAAATATACTTATATACATATTCTACGGATCAAATTATATCAGTATTGCTCCAGAATATTTTTCAAAATCATGATTTCTCGGATGTAAAAATTACATGGGTCATATGAAAGAAGAGTAAATTCAGTATTTACATAGACCTAACGTTACATTAAGCATATCAAATTAAAAAAAAATGTATTGAAAATTATTTATCGACAATGTATTTTATTCTATTGATTTTATAACAAAGAAAGCAAATTATATTTAAAACAAATATTAAATTCTGAAAACACAAAAATAAATGTCATTGAACTTTTTTTTGTTTATCATTATTAAATAGTTGAAAGTACTATTTTTTATACATTTTTATGTATTAGGTAAAATAAAGTTAAATTTCTACTATTTCCTTTTTTATATTAGTCAGTGATTTTCCATACAGTTACAACGGAAAAAGACTAAAATTTTGAAAATCTTCATACAATACCTAATTTATATATATTTTTTAGGCGTATGTTTTTAGCATTATACAATCATTTAAAAAACTGTAGTTTTCATAGTTTTTACGATATTTATATATACTCTTTTCACAAATGCAATATATATATATGATTGAAATTACGTAGCAGATCAAAGAAACTTAGTTTAGCTAGGAATAAAATGGCGGATCCAAAAAGTGGCTAAAGGTAAATCGAATTTCATTTGTATATTCGAAATGTGAAACACACATTTTGTGGAATATCCTGTAATACTTATAGACTAAATGATTAAAAAAAATGTCTTCCAATAAGATATATTTACGACAGTAATCAGGAAAAAACATCCATTTTGGTACATATTTAAAACATGTAGATGTTGATATTCTGTCCCCACTGTTACGATATAGTATGCAGTAGTTTAATATATATCACAAATTGAAAAGTGAAGATTTAATTACAAATTAAAATATGACCTTATAACTGAAACGTTGTTATCATTATAGCTTAAAGTGGTAACTCAGCAGTTTTGTTCCTCACGGTCATATGAAATGGATTGCATATTCAAATTGCTTATTTTATTTTATTTCTAATTAAAATTGAAACACCATCTGCAATATTAACCCTTAAATGCCTGATTTTTCAAAATTCATTGTAATAATGTTTTCCGGCTTTCATTTTTTAAATAAATCATGGGAAAAATACTTAAAAAAATCTTATTTTGTTTTAAGTATGTTTTACGGCTAAAAAACAGTTTGTTACTAATCGGCAATACTGGTCTTTAATTGAAAAAATAATTTCCCTTGTTAAAATTCTATAATATTAAATACACAAGAATTTTAGGAACTATAATAAGAAATAAATTTTACGTGCTCACTGTAGAACAAAATAGGGTATTTCGCTAACTTCCAAACAAAACAAAAAGAACAAGTAGCAACAATTGAAAAAATAAATCTATCTTTATTTTTAAACAGCACAATTGTTGCCATCTACATGTTGAAAATCGATTTAATAATATTTTCGGAATGTATTTTATTGGCAACATTAAGCATTATTGCTTCAATGCTATTCTGATAGTATTTTAGAGCCTCTATTGGGTATATTGCCGAAAAGCAACACCCGACATTTAAGGGTTAAAAGACTTAAGTTGAACTTATTAATGGGACACATGCATTTGTCATTAGAAGCTTATTGAGTCATGTGGGGCAGTCTTTGGGGCATCGGGACCAAGAATTTTTTTCCCGCTTCGGTCATGTGTCGGAAAGGATGTGGGGACCTTCGATGGGATCGAGACTCATTCTCCTTGATTTCGAGGCTGTCTCATAGACCAACCATCTACCGACCACCGCCCTGAGACAAACCTTAACCTCGAAGTCGCAAATGTCCCCCGATATATTTAGAGCCCCCATCCAGACCATTTACGCTTATCGACGTCTTTAATTTAATGAATTGTCGACTAAAAATAAAAACGTACCCAAAAAATATTTTTTAATGAAAAAAAGTCTTGAACGCCCAGCTTAACGAACAGGAGAACCCCGGAAGAAGCTCTAAAGAGCCAGTAAAAAGATATGTGGCGGCTGGCGGCTATTACACAACTTGATCGTTTCGTTATCATGTACTGTACATCAATGGGATATTTTTAAGGAAGGAGAAAAATATCTATATATATATATATATATATAAGCCGTTCTCTGTATGTATGTCCTTTATACAAATCTTCAATTTTAGACCGATTTGCACGAAACTTCACGTACATACGTTTTAAAACGTGGAAAAAATCACTGTCTACTTTAAAAAATCATCAGACCAATATTTATCCCTTTTTCTGGCATCTTTCATAATTTAACATTATAGAAATATCTTTTTTATTTAATTTTATAATTCAATTATTTCTTTCCTGTTGCCACAACTTAAGAAACGGTGCAATAATTAAAAAAAAATTGTAACACGTGTACTTTCTTTTTATAAGCTAATAAAAATTCTGACTCAATCGCTATATTTTTGCATTTTCGAAGTTGTTGTCATCCTAATCAGGAAATGCACATTTTCCCCATATAAAATAAAAATATTAACTAAATGTGTGTTCAAATGACGTAGTGTATCTTCATTTGAATGTTTTTGAAGCTAAAAAATCTATTTTAATAGAGGCGTTTCAATATCAAGAAAATAATTTAGGGAGAAGATAATAATAATAAAAATCGTTTGCTAGATATGACGTCAATTTCTGATTAACTGATACAGCTTTCTAATGATGTTTTATTCTGAAGTTTTTACATATATGCATATGAAAAATGTGCATTTTCTGTTTAGAATGACGTCGATTTCAAAAATACAAAAATACAGCGAGATATTCTGAATTATTTTATTGTGTTGCCACACTCTAAAAAAATGTCACAAATAATTAAAAAAAAAGGCAAACACAAGTAGTTTCTTTTCATAAACTAATACAAATTTAGTCTCTCTCGATATATTGTTACATTTTTAAATCGATGTCTCTCTACGCAGAAAATGCGCATTTCACATATTCAAAGCTTTGAGAAAATTTAAAATCTCCATTTAATATATTTGAAAATATAATTTCACTAAAATACACGCTTTCCTATTCCAAGAAAAAGGATCAGAAACACAAATCACTAAAAACGGCGCCACTTTCAATAAATTATGACACCAATTTCGGTAAATATGGCCTCAAACTGGCTCTAAAAACCGGTTGCTATGAATTATTTCCTATTTTGTTATAATGTTCTTTCTTTAATTATTTCATTTAGGTAAATGTTTAATATTTTAAATGCAGTGGTAACATTCTACGATTTACATCAAACACCATAATGTAAAATCTACTTTTATACGATTTATATTAAATTGAAATTAAAACATAACAATTATTATTTTTAGAGTTGGCTTTCTAATTTTAAAGAAAGCTTCATAGATTGACGTCATTTTCATGTTAATTGCTGTGGATTTGGATTTTATGATTAGCGTGAGTTAAAGTTTAAAAAGTGTAGGCAATGAATCTTAAAGTACCCGTGTTTAAAGATACCTGATATACTGCACATTAACAGAACATAAATAAAAATAGTTTTTAATTTGAAACACTAATATATTTAGTGTATTTTTTAGATTTCTCAAAAACTACATGAAAAAGCATTTTTGGTACTTTCGTATTATAGCGAGCAGTTAATCGTGAATATTTTCACTATAATTCCTTTATAATCTGAGTAGCACATTTCGTTCGCTGTTCAGGTCAGTTTCTCCAAACAAATCTTGAATTAAATGAAATATATCGGGGAATTTGATCCGTCATTTTAATGCAATATGGTTATATATCTAAAACGTCCTGCCACGTAGATGAAAACGTTACTAACGCCACTGCGCTATTATACTTTCTAATGTTTAAGACAAAACTTCGGTTGTTAAGGGCCAAATTTTTTAGTTGATGATTTACAGTAGAACTTGGTTTAAGAATGATAGAGCGATATGCAATATACTAAAACTATCCCTGAAAAAGGATCTAACATTTTAAAAGGCTAATAATCCAGAATGGTGTTCAACTGATTAGTAACTTTTCAGCTATCTCTATAAAAAATCACGTAGAGCAAAATGGAATATACTAAAACCATGATAGAAAAATGCGTGCATAGTAACAGCGCAAATTCCATCAAAATCTGTATAGTAGAACTTTTTAAAAGGGCTAATCTTTTATAATCGGTCTCATCTGATTATTGAATTTTCTCCCATAATTTTATATATAATTGCCTGGCGTAAATGCAATATTCTACACTTTTAAAAATAGATGTTGCTTTACAGTACTTTACTGCATAATTTTACTGTAAATTACTGTATTGTAGTAAATATTGTGTTTGCCCGCTAAATATCAGTCACTGACAATAATAAGCTGTTATTGACCGTAACTGATCATTTTTTCAGTATTAACCTCACTCTAACGGTCATATACGGTCAAGGGGATAATGTAACGCAGCCTTTAACGGCAGATCACGGGCTAGTCTAGTAAATTACTGTTACTCGCTATCGCTAACCGTGATCTAACGGTGGATTACGCTGGCACAGCGGCGCGCGCATTCTAGCATTCTAAGACCACGTTTTTTACCAAGAAATTCAATAGCAGTGTTGATGGCAGCCATCTTGCCTATAAGTGATTGTTCGTACGTAGGTGCTAGCGGATGCTAGCTGTAACAGTGATGGATAATATTTTAATTCTAAATGATTGCCAGCCTTTCCATTTTAAAACAAGGTAAGTGGCAGATGTTTGTGTACATATCATTTAAATATTCGCATATGTTTCCGTTGTAATTTAAAGAAAATCATTGTACTAATGTGTAATAAAATAGGAATAATAATATAATAATACATTATTTTATTATATATTGTTAATACATTATTATTGTGTTTTAAAACTATTATTATGTTACTAAATTATTATGCCTTTGTATTATTATAACGTTGTTATATTATTATTACATTATTATTAAATTACATTATCAGTAATCTATTCAATCTCAGAAAAATGCACATTTCGCAACTGTAAAACCTTTTAATAAATTCAATTGAAATTGTCTTCCAAATTACACTCAACAGCTTTCCTTTCCTCATCCTAAAATAATAACAATAATAATAATAATAAAATGGATAAATAAAAAATAGAGAAATTGCTACGATTATCAAAAAATTTATATTGCAGTGAAACAAGAATTCAAATTAATAAAAGAGGTAGGCAATAGTTGTGAAAATATTTTATAATGTTGCCAATTATTATGTAATTTAATCTAATATTGTAAAGGTTTTTTTCTTATATTTCACACCAATTGCTGAAAAGGTATTAAATAAAAACTATAAAAATAGCTAAAGGGTTTTAATGGGCTGTTTACATTTTCATTAGATTCTCGTTCAATACATTTCTGTTAATACAATTAATAAAGTATCCTTTTTTAAGAAAAATTAAAAATTTTAATTCTGTGTAATAAGTATGTGTGTGAGGGGTGAGGGGGAGGAGTGTTTGGAGATTTATTATTTATTAAGTTTTTTTAAACATCAGATTTTAGCGATATTAACTTTGTAGGGTGAAGAAAGGAAAAGCGGTTACTGAAATCTGGAAAATTATTTTAAATGAATTTATTTAAACGTGGAAATTTAAGTTTTAAGTGTTGTGAAGGGTCCATTTCTTGGAGATTGAATTTTGTAAAAGACAGATTACAGATAATGTACAATAATGTAATATAATAATAATCCAGTAATAATTATATTATTATTCCTCGTTTATTACACATTACAATAACGTTCTTTTTTAAATTAAAACGGAAACGTATGCAAATATATCAATGACATGTAAATACATAAGCTGTCAATTACAATGTTTTAGAATGAGAAGGCTGATAATCCACTAAAATTAGAATATTATCTATCGCTGTTGCTAGCACTTACGTAAAATGCAATTTCAATTCCCTAAAAGATAGAAAACACAGAGAATTTATATCTCTTTAATGGAAATTGAAACAAAATAATTGATACTAACAAAAAAAAAAAAAAAAAAAAAAAAAAAAAAAGGAAAAAAAGTCATAAACGGTCAAATACACTCCTATTACTGTGATTTACGGTCAGATACGTTCTTGAAAGTTACTGTGGTTTACGGTCAGATACGGTATTGAAAGTTACTGTGATTTACGGTCAGATACGTTCAAAATATTTACTGTCATTTACGGCCTGATACAGCCTAAATAGATAACGGTACTTAGTGTAATATTACGGGAAAATGCTGGAATCTGTGCTGCCAGGCTTTTCCCGTAATCCAACGGTAAAATCTTTATCAGTGTAAAACCATCCGTGTAAAATTATCCAAGAAACGATGCAAGTTCCAAGGAAGTCCATTAATAAAAATCATTTTTAAAATATTAATCTTTCATAATAGGGTTCACATCATTATAAAACTCTTTCCTATAATTATATGACTATGCAACATAAAGCAATATGTTATACACTAAAACCTTTCCTGAGAAATTGATAGTCGCATTTATATCCATTCAGAAGAACTCAAGTTATAAGCAGCCGGAACGAAATTACCATTTGCATTTTCTATACATAATAGATTATTTTGCGTAGTTCGATTTGATATCTGTTAAGTTCGTGTTTTATTTTATTTTATTTTATTTTATTTTCGCGTTTTAATTTCGTTTACCAATTTAGTTATGAAATATTACACGAAAACAAACAAGTACTGAATTATTTGCAGCGTTTTTGAGCAATTGAGTTAATCTTTTGTAATTGCACGCGCATTTAAAAAATATTCATGCTTGAGAATCCCTTTAAAATCTATAAAAAATCTATAACGTGACATAAACTTTTCAAACAAATATCATTGAAGTTTTTTTTTTGTTGTTGTTGTTTTGTTTTCTATTAGGCGTTGGAACAATCGAATGTGTGATGTTTAGAAGTCTAATTGTAGTAAAATCGAAATTTGTGGATAGATTAGGCTGTTGTAACCAATAATATGATGACAAAGTTACACATAGACATGCTTTTTCTTCAAAATATTTGATTAAGAGCAAACGGATTCATCTTTCGTAATGGTTTCGTTGGGATGCAGGCACATTTAAAAATATCCATGGTTGAAAATTACTGTCAAACCTATTAAAAAAAAAAAAAAAAAATCTGAGTTATAATTTTCAAATAAATTTCATTTGAAAGGAATTTTTGTTCTATACAACTGCTTAAAAAATTAAATTGTGTGCTGTTTAAAGAAAAATTGCTGTAAAGGAATAACTTGTCTGTTAGGTCATTGCCATCAACAGTATGATGTCAGCGTTACTCACTGACATATTTTTACTTTATAATGTAGACATACGCCATACAAATGAGAATTTCACTATATGATATGCCATTTGGTGGATTTGTTTTTCGTATTGTCGAAAAATTACAAATTTTTCTGTTACACCAGCCGAAGAAAACGGGTGTTCCGGCTAATTCTCTAAACAGCTAGTTAGCCAGCGCATGCTCTATTAGAACAGTCTACTTTTGAAATGAAATGAACTAATATTTTGTTGATGTTAGAATTCTTTAGATGTAATGTGTCGAATGTTGCTTAATAGATTTTTATGTTCCGTTTTGTAATTAAATGTTTGTTTTGTGCCGTAAAGAATGTTGATTATTCGTAGAATTAGATAACACTGAACCACCTAGATGTTAGATTTAATTTGAAATGATTGTTTAGATTAAGTAGAAAGGAAATAGAACAACGGGCATTTTGATATTAAGGCTCAGACTTTTTTTTATGGTGGCGAGACAATAACGTATGTTTTCTAATTGTCATTTTAATGATTTGTGGAATTGAATGCACAAATCTCAGTTATTGTGATTACTATATTAGTTCATTTTAATATATTATTTTACATGGAAGTTATCTTATATATACCGGTTAGCTCTGCTAGTTAAATATATAAACAAAATAAAAGTTTACAAATGATAATATTAGATATTTAAACACTAAACGAAAGGAAGCTGGTACTTACGTTTTAAAGTATTGCACTACGAGCCCAAAAGAAGTCAAAGGGAAAACGCTGTAAGTACCAGAAGTAGGAGTTTTTCAATTTTTCGCTCTCTTGAAAAATTTCTACTTTTGGACTTTTGGCGCTTTCCATTTTTGGTCCTCAATTTATGTTTTAAATTTGTCTGGTGCCAAATTCAAAATTTTTATGAACATTCGCGTATCTGACACATGTAATGGTAAGTTAATTTCTTGGGTTAGATTCAATTATGTTTGCAATATACACAAAAGAGATGCACGCATCTGAGATGATTGTAAAACAGCTTATGACTACATATATGATACCTGATGTATCACAATTATCGTAATAAATACTGAACAACATTTTGAAAGATAATGTACGTGTTCGAAAAAATAAAGTTTACTTACTTCATTTTTAGTGCAAATTTTTATCTTTACATTTCTCTCTCTAAAATCTTTATGACAACAAATCATAAATTAAAGCTGAAATATAACAATTCATAAAATAAAGCTTTTAAAGCTGAAAAACTCTCTTAATTATTCTTATTCTTTGTTATTTATTTTTGCTTATATATCGCCATTATCATGTCAAACTATCCAATATGAAAACAGTGTAGACAGGGGCCCCTTTTTTTTAAATTCAGATTTCTTGACAGGCACCACTTATCTGAAATACTAAACTTCGCCTTATTTAATGACATATTAATTAAGGCGAAAAAAGGGGGAGTTTTACCATTTCCGAAAAGTGGTGCAAATCAAGTTTGACATGATACCGGCGATACGTGTAGGAAACAGTACTCATTCAGAAAATATGTAAAAAAAATATTTTTTAATACTTCAAAAAGTCCATTCTCAATTTTGAAAAAATAAAGAAACATCGATTTTTTAAACTTTATCATTAAATAAACGGTCAAGTGTGATTATAATAAATATATGAGTTATTAACTGTATTATTAAAAAAGTTATTGCTAAAAGAATAATAAGACTTCGTAAAAAACTATACAACGCAGGATTGGGTACATCTGTATATACTTGAAAAGTATGAATGGGAATACCATAAAAGTTCAAAGACATATGAAACCTAAATAACACCAATTGTTGCTATTATGCATAACTCCTTTTTTTTTTTTTTATCTTTTCCTAATCTGTTTATGACGTACTTAATTCGGTACTGACAATAAAAGTAGTTCATATTTAAACCCTTGCGCTCAGGCGCTGTTGACGGATGTATGTCACTAGCCACTAGAGTTACCGCAACTGGATGTTTTTTTTTTGTTTTTTTTTTGTTGTTGTTGTTTTTTTTTAATTCACGGCACAAAAATTTAATTGGTAATTTTCTTTTACTTTATAGAAAATGGATTATCTTGTAAAGCAAAAATAGAAGTTAAAACTTTCTGATGAGAATTTGAAATGTCTAATTAAAAACTCAGCCATATATCATAACGTCATTATATGTTTCGTACGTCATTGTCGGAAATGACCATAATAGCATGACGTACTACGTTACTTACGTCGTAGAGTGCAAGATGTTAAACTTTATTTGGCATTTCATAAAACTAAATTCAGCGTAGTAATTATCCTTCCTTTTTACAGTGTAGCTAAAACAAAACCCTTATACAAAGTTTAAACTTGGAATTGCACTAAACGCGCTTCGAAAAGAGGCCACAAAGTTGCAACGATTGGCCCGTGCCTTGTTTTTCCAGATAGGTTTTTAATTAACTTTTAATGACACGGGGAAACTGTTGAGATATCCACTGAATGCAAACTAGTCTATAATCCCATAGTATTTATGTGATTAATTCTAATAAAATAACTCTGTTTTTAACAATTTGATGTTTATTGCTTTTACACTGCTACTGGGCCATTGCATTACATAAATAATCATTAAAAGTTGCTAACTGGGCTTTAAAAGTCTATGGTAGATAGAGTACGCCGCAACTGTCATTATGTATGTCCAAACCGTCCGTGTATTTATAAGATAATACCTCGGCTAATTACAGACGATTATTTTCGAAAATCATTATCATCTATGCTTTTATACTTCTTCTACGATAGGTACCTCAAGCACTCATTAACACCTTTTCTGAATGCCTGCAATTCGAAATTTGTGTGTAACGGAAAAATGCGCTTTTCCGCTTTTCTCAAAATCTAAGTGACCTAAGGTAATCGCTATAATTTTCCTGCAACGTATAAATTAAAGTCTACTACCTATATTTTTTATAATTTTAGTTTTAGTAGATTTGGATATAGATGGGGGGGGGGGGTATTTTTGCATTACATTTTCGACGATATCTCTGAAAATGTAATACCTAAAATTAAAACACATATATTTTTGAGTTCAGCGTTATGAAAGCTTTTACACAATTTCCAACACGATATACAAAGAAGCGATTTTTTTTTCAAGTAAGTTAATTAGCCCCTCTACATTTTTCCTAAATATGTTTGCGAATGTTTAATAATCTGTAAATATGTGAGTCAATAGTCTTTATTACTTTTCCCAATTTGAACTTTCCACATTCTATCATTTATGAGTAAAATGGCTGTGACAGACGGACAGACAGACACAGAGTGATCTTAGAATGGTTTCGTTTTTAATTTTTAAGTACGGAATTCTAAAAGCAAAGTAAGTTGGATCTATTAAATTAAAAATATGAATACTTTTTGATTGAATGTATTTTTATTATCAAAAATAAAGATTGACTTATTTACTGTTTAAAAGGAAAAAAAAATATATTTGCCTTTTTACATTTAGATTATATTTAATATTTTGCGGGGCTCTTCGGTATAATATTTCATTGAAAACGTGAATTATTTCCACATGTAAAAAACTACGAAATCTCTTCTTAAGTGTTTTTTATGAATTAGTTCATTTATTAAATATTAAAATTTAAGATTAAAGGCGCTTCTTCATAATTCACAATAATGAAGTTCTGAAGGAACACATTTTGTTCTTTTCTAGTGAAATTGCTTCGATTTCTACAAAGAGAGTTTTAAAGAATTTTGGAATTTTTTCAATACATTTTCAATCAAACATATTTAACTCATTAACTGAAACATTTGAATCATTACCCATTATTCTCAAAGAAAAAATAAAGTTTATAGTTTTTGTTTAGTAATTTTGTTTAAAAAGTTTTTTTTTTTTAAATTCAGAATTAAAGAAATTTTATTTATAGTTCTTTTATATTATAGCCGTAACTGAAAGTTTCCCTTACAAAAATTTCATATAGAATTCTATAAATAAAATTTATAGAAAAAGTATTATAGAATCCTATAGAATTATGGCCCGTTTTTCTATAAGCTAGTTTCTCCAAAAGCTATAGAAATATCTGTAGAAGTTTTATGGTAAATGTCTGTAAATGTCTATAGAATTTCTATAAAGTATTTGAATATATTCTATAAAAAATTCTATAAATATATTCGAACATATTCGAATAGCGCCAACAGGCAACCGTTTCCACGTGGACACCCTCCCAAGTACTAACCACGCTCGTTGCCGTTTGGCTTTCGTGATAGAACGTAAACCAGTACTTTTAGCGTATACTACGACCGTTCGCAGACATTAATCGCTTATTACGCTATTTCTAGTTCGTTTTCTTGTGATCTGCGTTTCCAATTGTTAAATTTGTATAGAAATTATAGTATTGTATAGAAATCATGTATATTTTATAAGCTGACTTGTTTTCAAATGTGTAAATTATGAAAACCGAAATCATTTTTAACTTAGAAAACCAGATTTAAGAAGAAAAAAAGCCAATTAAAATAAAAATATATATATATTTATTTAATCATTTACTTATTTATTTAGTTGTTGGTAGTGGTGTTATATTATTTACATTTAAAAGAAATGAGCTTCACGGTGTTAAAATATTCATTTCAGATTTCTGTTAAAATCAATTAATCTCACAGCATCGTACGCAAGGTTATAAAAATAAATCTTTTTTTTAATATTGACTTGAAAACCTATTTAAAAATCTAAATTATTTGTTAAACTTGAAACGTATTTATTTATTTATTTATTTGTTTATTTATTTATTTATTTATTTTTAATACTTCAGATTAAAAAAATAGAATAAAATTGCAATTAGTGAATAAAGTTTTTGCAATTAGTGAATAAAGTTTATTAAATTAGATGAATTACAATTAGTGAATAAATTTCACTAAATTAGATGAATTACCATTAGTGAATAAAGTTTATTAAATTAGATGAATTACAATTAGTGAATAAATTTCACTAAATTAGAGGAATTACCATTAGTGAATAAAGTTTATTAAATTAGATGGACATTTTTATGAGATTAACAGCAAAATAATAAATGATTATAAAATTAAAATACAAATTAATGAATCGGAAACAAACCTAATTAATCATAATTTAAATCAGTGTGGTTCGAGTGATGTATTATTATTTTAACAATTGAATCACAATGTATTAGAATTATGAATTAAATTACAATGATCTATGGAGTACTATTATGTTATACAAATGTATTATAAAATTATTATGATACCTTTTTAATATATGTATAGATTAATTTGTATACATAAATTTTAAAAGAAAACAATATATATCTCTTATTAAAAATCTATGGAATTATTAGTCTATAGAACTTATACAGCTATAGAACTATACTGCTCTATAGAAAACTTGTGTATAGAAAACAACTTCTAACGAATTTTATAGAAATATTTCCTTTATAAAAAGTATTCTATAGAACTCTTTAAAACTGTATAGAAACAGTAATCTATAGAAACGCTATTCTATAGAACTTATAAAGAATTCTATAGATTTCTATACAGCTCTATGAACTATTTTCGTAAGGGTTTTCTCGTTGTACTCAATGTATATTCTATATGAAAATAATAATAATAATAATTGTTTTTTTTTTCCTTTTTTTCTCTCTGTGTGTTTTTCACTATAACATTCACCCATTCTCCTTCTCACAACATACGAATTTTTTTTATATTAATTTGTAAAGAATAGCATTAA
This sequence comes from Maratus speciosus, assembly GCA_963932465.1. NCBI lineage: Eukaryota > Metazoa > Arthropoda > Arachnida > Araneae > Salticidae > Maratus > Maratus speciosus. The sequence goes on from OZ010795.1 coordinate 418,851,648, forward strand.
TAATTCTATTGAGTTTCAATTATTAATAATTTCTTGTGCACCGACAACTGATTTAGATTTGCATATATATATATATATGCGTGTGTGTGTGTGTGTGTGTGTGTGTGTGTGTGTGTGTGTGTGTGTGTGTGTGTATGTATAGAGGTTGCGGCAGGTATTTGATAACAAATAAAGCCTGCTTTCAAATAGGAACAGATACTAGAGATAAATCAGTTTTGATATTTTAACGCTTTGTACAGGTGACCAGATAAACAATGGAAGACATCATACATTGAAACCACAGCCAGCTGCAATGACCGTGTCTACATACTGTTGAAACTGACTGAATGCAATAATCAGATGGGGTTTGTGAAAGTTTCTATTGCATACACAACGGTTGTTCTGGGGGCCGTAAAAGTTCTGAGATGATGACTATTAGAGTCTCACTCAACCACGACGCATACATAAAAACCTATCGAGTTTATATCAGGGGAGATTTAAGGCAACAAGTTGACGATGACATCAAAATGAAATTTTGTCCATCCGTTATTGTGTTTTATAAGATGCATAGTATGTGCAGTTTTCTTGTTGACAAATGCACGGACAAACACATACTAGAAAAGTAATCCAGAGCATTAAGACCTTAACGTAAGTAAAGGCGTTGATTCTGGAGCATTGAAGAAAAAAATGTGGAAACATCAGATCATCTTCTTTACTCACGACCTCAGAATCATCAGTGAGGCTGAAGATTTTCTGCGCATGACAATTGGAAGCTCTTCCTGAATTTTCGCAGCCACTTATTTTTGGGCGATTAACTTTCTGAACTTGTACAAAATCTTTTTTTCATACGAAGGAAATAACGGCATTTCTGAGGGTTTTCGAGGACATGAACTTTCCTCTCCTCATCACATAAGTTCTCTAACGAAGGTCCTCACGTATCACACATCGGATAGTGGCTTCATTAAAGTGCAGCTCCCTAGTGAGTACCGTCATCGAATTCCTATAATTTCTATCGATACGAGTGATGAATCGCAGAGTATGATGTCATATCTCTAAAAATGTCGTTTTCTATATGAAAAGTTTGCACATCAAAATCTGGCAGCCTTCAATTCGTTCCTTACTTTAAAAACGAATGACAGGCCGATTTTCGAATATGCGGTTTCTAAATCGGAGTTATCTCCAGTCAATGAGACAATGACAGCATACCTCTTCTTTCTCTCAGTAATTCTATGTCCTAACAGGTTCACATGTAGCAGAAAATGGCTGGTAACTATGATGTACAGGGTGGCATTTAACCTATCATATGTCAAATACCTGTTGCACCAAGTATATGTGAGGATTTCATTCTATTTACATTAAATAAGAGATTACCAGCTTCCAAATAGACACAAAGAGTCGTTCGTAGGATCAGTCGGAACAATAACAATCAGAACAATTAGGCTTTTCATAATAAAGAGTTGATATATTCAGTTGATAGGAAAATATTTAGTGCTCTAAAATTTAATACAAAAATCTTGGAGGTGTTAGATGGTTTAATTCCATGAATAAACAGGTTAGAGTGGATTTACTAGTCTAAAATAAAATACTTATAGTTCCATTTAACATTGTGAAGTCGTGTTTTATACCAAAATGCGTAGGGATACAAATAACAGTATTATAACAAAGGAAATATCTAATGACACCACGAATTTCGTTTGATTGAACAAAGCGTCGTGATGCAGTTTTCTTTTGACACGAAAAAATTTCCAGAACCAACCAGACAGAAAAAGACAGGTTGGAAATTAAAAGTGAAGACATGTGAATTGGAAACTGAAGTGTGAAAGCTTTTATTACCGCATCGCCAAATTGAAAAGATAAATGCGTAAATTCGATTATATTAATGAAAAGAGAAAGTAAATAATGATATTTGATAGGGAAATTAATTGGGAAAAGATTTAGAATATTCTTTAGTTAGGATATTAATTAAGATAGGATATATATTATTTAATTACGATATTTTACCAATATACATGTATTATGTTTCTATTTTAGTAATTATTTACAAAATGTATAAAAAAGAAGAAAAATGCAATCACCCAATTTCAATGTATATTTTCGATTGTTTATAAAAAAGTCATATCTAATATAGGAATAATTCATTTTTAGATTTATGTATGAATATGTAATTCAACATTTTAATAAGTATAATATACAAACGTCAAATATAATAAAGTTTCCAAAATCTCATTTATTAATTCTAATACTTCTAATAAAACATTAATTTTTTATTAATTCAATATTATAGAAATATAAAAAAAAGTGTAAATTGCATTTTATGTTATACTTGTGGCAAAAAAAGTAAGTATTAAGTATATCTAATACATAAAAGAGAAAAACTGCCTGTCTGTCTGTAATTCTATGCAAATCCACAGTTTGGAAGCCAGAATTGTGAAATGTTATGTACATGTGTATTAAATTACGCTTAAGGCAACTAAAGTAATCCGGAATTAGAATAATTTATAGTTATTTTTTAATTAATGACTAGCCACCAATTTAACAACGATTTCCTATCAAATGTAAACATCTATCGTTATAGCAGTTGCCAAAAATTAAACATTCACATTTTTTTTTTCGCAACAAATACTTTTGTTTTTCAAGATTCCCATCTGAAAAATGAAAATTAAATAAAAAGTTTGACGAATTTAAAGAACAGTCAATTGTAACACATTGAACACATATGAGGTAACAGATTGAAATTGGGTGTTACATCATATTGGAAATATAAAAGACGTAAGCAGGTAATTATGTAACGTCGAATGAGTTTGAAAAACATATAAACCGATAAAAACCCATTTTTGGAAATACTGGTACATTTTAATATTTACAGGTTCTCTGAATTTGTTTTTACTATTATAAATCTATTCCATATATATATGTGTGTATATGCGTGTATATTTAAATTTCCGCAAAAGTTTAGATCCGTAGAGCTCATTCAATGAAGAACTGAGATAAAGATGGATTTACTGCTTTTTTATTGTTTGTTTCATACTGTAAATTTAATTTTGAAATTGAATTTCCAAAACACACATTCTTAAGATTTCGGGTAAAGGCAGGTATTTTAGCTAGTTTCATGTATTTGATAAAAATTTATTTAATATTACTTCAATATTAACGTGAAACCAAAAAATTCACAAATTTACTAAATGGTGTATAAAAAATATTGCAAAATAAAAAAAACTAAAAAAACTTTAAAATAAAATTTTGACAATGTTCAACAAAATAATTTAATTATTGTTTAGGTTTCGATATTAAATTATTTTGTATGCACAATTTTGTAAATTTGTAATTTATTTTCACGTTAATATTGAGCTCTTCGTGGTTTAAATTTTATTAAATTATTTTAAAATTAATTTATTCAATATTGTTCAACATTAAACATTATTCTTTATAATATTTTTTTTCTTTTCAGTTAATAAACATTAATCTGAGATCTAACTTACTGGATAGAAATATATTTCGAAACTTTAGTTGCAAATATGTCGCATGAAAGTTTTATATAATGAACACAATTCGTAGCATTTTTCTAATGAAAAAAAAAAATATATATGTAATTTCCCGCGATAGCAAAAAGTACCTTATTTACTTATAAACATATAAAAACGAGCAATTTGTTAATTGAAATATATTTTATTAAAGAAAATACAGAGAATTTTTCGCGTAAACTAAGAAATAATTTACTTATTGTAATAAAACATCATGGACTTATCTTTTTCTAGATGATAAAACTATTTTTCGAATTTCTCCTCATTTACCTAAAACATATGTATAAGGTTCCCGAAATCAGATATCCTTCCCTTCAAGTATGTGTTATTTATATCCCTGGTAACATGTAGATCTAATGGGGTAAATATACACTGTTTTCTTTCTTTCTTAAGGAAAAAGTATAAAAAAAAATCCTAGCTGAAATTTCACTTATTTTTTGCTTTAAAAGAAAGAAAAAAGAACCATATATATATAATGTTTCATATTAGTGTGTATAAACTTAACCTAAAATTTTATTTTTATTGCTCAAAAAATATTTTTGGGTTGATTATACCATTGAAATTTTTCAAATTTTGTATTAGTTAAATACAACTTTGTATTAAAAATATAAAAATGATTTAAATACTAATGTATTTAGATTCAGAGTAATTATTACAATCTGATGTATAATTAGGCAGAAAATTTTCATTCTAGATTCAAAATGTATTTTGTAATCCTGCCATGTTACACCAATTTTCTGCTCGACAAGTATCTGACAGTTTGAAGCCCACTTATAAATACTAATTCCGAGTCTTGTAACTTTTTTTAAATACATGGAATTAAAGAGCACACTTATATCTTTCTTCTTTCTGTTCTTCTCAATAAAAATTGTGCTTTAAACACATATACATTTTAAGATGTTAAAAGTTAAATATGGTATTTTTTTCCAATTTTAAGACTCCTGAGACCCCTTAAAAGACCAATGGCAAATTTCTTTTAAGGAAGAGATTTATTTAAGTTCAGTTAGTATAACTTCAACATCACACGCGGTGTAATTTTCTGACTGAGTGAATTTTCCAATTAGAATAATTTTGTAAATATTAATAAGAGAACCTACTTATTTGGTCTTTTATGGTATATTATTTAAAATACATGTATATTTAATATTTCTAACATCACGTTGCTCTATTTAAGTGATACTGATTATTTGATTGTAACATTTTCTGATTAATCAGAACACGTTTTTAAAAAATACTATTGCATCCTATGCATTTTCTATTCTTCTTTTAATGTAAATAAACTCTAAAATAAAAATCTGCATGTCCAAAGTATAAATGGATATTTCAATCCATTGTAAATGTGTCGTAATCCATAAGTATTACTACACATTTCAAAGTTTTGAAATAATGTTTTTGTTTTGGTTTTGGTTTTTAACAAAATAAAGCATGTAAAAAAACAACAACAAAAACAAAAAGATTAATTCTGGTAAACATAGAAGTATGAGAAATGACGCATGTAACAATTATTTTTTTCTAAAAGGAAGAAAAAACGTAGTTATTAAAGATTCGCTCAATATCACAATTGGTTTTTAAAAATATTAAAATTTATCATTTTTGAAAAGTCACAACATTTGTTGGTTCAGCTATTTTTTAATGGTTTCTGTTGATAAGATTAAACATTTTTGATAAGACGTATCAAAATGATTTATCAAAAAGAAAACAAATTCGGGCATTGTTGAATGTACAAGATGTAATTGTGAATTTGAATAAGCTTCTGTTATATGAGGAAATAATGCTGTGAAATAATAATACGGGAAATATGTCACTTTTGATATTACTGTGTAGTGTTTTAATTTATCTATTTAATTTAATTTACTCATCTGACGTTTATAATTATTAATTTTGCAATTCATATTTGATACATATTCAGACCTAACAAACATAAATTTTTGTAACAATACTTATTCTTGCTTTTTTCAGTATTTGTATTTACAAATATAAAATTCATCACTTAAAAATATCAGTACATGATTCAGATAAAAAAAAAAAAAGATTAATAATTTAAGTTATTCTGTGAAAGAAAAATGTTTTAGAATATGGTTATTATATGTAAAGGGAATCTTTAGTTTTCATTAACATTAGTTCACATTCAGAGGAAAATAATCACCAGTATATGCATGAAATTTACACTTCGCAAGAAAAATCATACATAGCAACTCGTATTAACATACTTTTAAATTATTATGTAAGTTTATTTTTTTTTTAACTTTTATAAAAATTACTATTCCCCTTGGCATATGATATCACAATCGCATAGCTGCCGTAAAAGGGCATTCTTTTATTAGATAAATAATGTTGTTTAAAATTAATAAAACACAGCGCCATGTGATACGTATTGTTATAAACAATGCTTGCGAATTAATAATATTATCCTAAGTGTACTTTAATTAAAAATATAGAAACCTCATCCATCTAAAAATTATTAGTTAAGCCAAATTACACTATTTACGATTGTTAAGTTCTCATTATCTCAAAAGTATCAGTTTGTCAAAAGTATCGTTTAAACATATTCAAATTATTTTATTGTAATATGTTAGTAAAATAGAAAGGAATTATATCAATAGAATTTCAGAATATAAGTTCGCTTGTCTTTCATGCAATGGTCATGTAAATAGTTCGCTAAGCAGATTTTCTTCCATTATGTGAAATATACCATGAATTGTTTTAATTAAAGAATGTATTGAAAAATAGTTAATTTTGAGAGAACAGAAATTGCCTTTGAGTGTAATTTTGGAATATTTGTAACAATGTAGAAAACATATCGATTTTTAAATAACCAATTTTCATAAATAACAGTCAAATGTCCGTAAAATATTATAATATAATAAAGTTATTTAAATAAAAAAAAAATAAACCTACTTGTGATATTTTTTAAGGGGTCGAGTACACTTTGAACTAGCGAAGTACGGGAAAAGTGACCTCTATAAAAATTGCAGTCACTCTATAACTAATTGACTTTTAATTTTAAAATTTATGAAAGAGTTTAAGAAATATTGATTTTATCAATTAAATTTCTAAAAATAAGTATAAACATATATAAAGGTTTTTAATTGATTTTTATAGGCAATACAATTTTTACGAAAGCATTATTCTTCAATGCATTGCACTTATGTTTTTTTTTTTTTTTTTTTTTTTTTTTTTTTTTTTTTTAGATACAATGTGCTTATAAAACGTCCTGAAATGGAAAAAATCCAATTCGTAGATCTCAAGATTTTTTTATTTATTTTTTTCTGAGAAACTCGAAATTTCGAATATTTTTTTTTTACCAAAAAGTAGTTGCGAATTCTAAACTTCGTATTTGAGAAACATAATAATGGGTCATTTTGTGTCTCTATAGGTTTAATAAATTCAGAAAAAAATTCGTGGAATTCTAGGCAGTCATTTTTCAGAAATCGGGCGCGCAATGACCAAAATTATGTATTACCGCTTTTATAAAATTAACTTTAAAGATTAAATCAACCCTTCATTATATATAAACGCTCAAAGAGTTTTAAGCTTCTACTCTAATACGATATTTTGAACAGGGTTTGCTTTTAAAATTTCCTAAAGAACCATATTTAATTATAAGCTATTAAAATAAATAAAAATAAATGCTCTGCCCAATATCTTTGCTTAAATTTTTGTTAAAAAGCAAGCATAATTGGTTGTAAATTATAAACTTAAAATTACTTCACTTCATTGAATTGTTTAGACTGATATCACCATCTTAAAGAAGCAGGAATCAATTATGCAATATGGAATGTTGTTGCAATTTCTATTACTAATTTAATTGCAACTAATTAAAATTGAAGCATTTTTCTAATAACACATTCAAGTTATTTACCGTCAAATCTTGACGGGTACTATCTATTTATTTTTCCTATATATATAAATTCAATCACGTCTAAATAAATATTTAATTACGAAATGATAGTACACGTGATACAGATATTGGGGTTCGAGAAATGTAAAATTGTTTTTAATGCATTTAAAAAAATTTCGAACATGCCTTCGAAAATTACTGTCCGAAAAATAAGTTTGTTTTTAAAAATGTTTCTATAAATCTCAATAATATATTTGGTTCAGAAGTTTCTAAGTATAAAGAAATCTTTTTGTAATCCTTATTTATTAACTCAATTGAGAGTTTCAGTAAACACATATAACTATTACATGCTTTTTCCTCTTATTCGAAATTCTGTTGTAAATAATTTAATAAAGGATATAACATGAAAACAAAATATTTAAAAACTACATATAAGAGTTAAAATTTACAAAGCTAGAGGAATATTATTAATGATTTTTCTTAGTTTAAAATGAGTATTATTCTAAATATTTCTAAATTTTAATAATCAAAGTTTAAAAGATTCTGTATAAAGAAAAATACATTTACAGTTTTATTTGCTAATAGGGGATATCGTTTATTAATAATAACATTAATATACATTAAATAAGTATTATTTTCTTTAATTTTTGTTACCTGAATTAATGATAAAAATATAATCCACTTATGGTGCTTACACAAACGATATACCAGCCTCGTCACATACAAAAATAAAATATGAAGGGGGAAATCGAGAATTTACAAAAAATATGTCTCAAAATAAAAAGAAAATCGTTCCCCTCTATCTGGCCTTTATTTTGGTGGAAGGCATAACAAAATGCTTTTTTTATCGCAGCTTCTATTGCCCGTGCTTTGAAGGTCTATCACGGAGTTTTTTAATAGTATTAGTTCACCAGTATAAGAGTCTTTCATCTGCTAAATCCATGCCAAACCTTTTGCAAATCATCCAAAAGATTCCAGAATTGCTAATTTGTTCGTTTTCTTCGTTCCACTCCTTATCTTACAGGAGCTCAAGTTAAATTCAAAGGAACTCTAAGAAAGGGGATCGAAAATATTTATATGCACCAGTAACTCGTAGTTCGGAAAAAACCGCTTGCACGCACGAAAATGGCAGTTAAAAAAAATGGATTTTGCACACAAGGAATGTGATAGTAAAAAAAAAAAAAAAAAAGAAAGAAAAAAAAAAAAGCAATCTATCAAATTACAACGGCCATTTGGAAAACGATTTTTTTCAAGACTAAAATTTAAGACATAAAAAATCGCACGGAGTTGATCATACATTACGTACGCCATGAATTAAACATTAATTGTGTTATTACACATAAAAATTGCAAGCCAAAAATATCACCTGCGACCCGTCAGATTTCATGAAACTTAAGTATTATCCACCTGAAACTTGTGTAAATATCCAAGCATTTCACTGACTGTTCGGGAAAAGGCTTTTCCATCGTCAGATTTCCAAGAAATCTTACGGCCCATTTTAAGTGAAATTTCATTCTTAAACTTCTAAACATCCGACAATATTAATTTTTACAACGTCGGATAGAGAAAAAAATCTACTTTTAAATGCAATTTGTTTGAAAGCTGTATCTCAATTTTTTTCTGAGTTATTAATTTTTTTTTTGCAGTTTTTATTACTTTTTTGTCATAGTGGCAACAGAAAGTATCCATCGTTGTTGAAATTAAAGGGAAATACACATTACTGTATAGACCAATCAGAAAACGAATAAATTGCGTATTAAACCAATGAAAACCTTCAGATATAGTTTTGATTTCTCATCCTAACGAGAACAATAACCATTTTTCCAAATGGTTAAAAAAAAAAAAGCTTTTTTTTCGGTTAATCGAGAGTTTCGGTTAAAAGAGTTTCCGATAAAAGAGGTTTTATTGTACTGCTTTAAACGAGTTAAAATCGGTTGCTACTCGCAGTTGCTTGTAGCGCCTATCCAGTGCGCGGACTAAAGGGAGTGGTCAGATATTATACTGGTCGCTTCGATTTGTTTCTCGGCATGAAAATATGGGTCTTCCACTTTTTTGGCAGAGTGCCAAACCCAGTCTGCTTAGATTGTCTATTCAGCAAGCAGTAAACCGTTATGCAGAAAAGTACCAAAATGCGTAAAAATATCCAAAATTCGATGTCAATGAGGCGTCAGAAAATATTAACTTATAATTGAAGAGCTAAGTGTAAGAAAATGTTAAGTAAGAAAAAATTACATTTCAAGAAATTTGAGGTAAAAGTTTTTACTGTAAATTTTAATGATTTATTTTCTGTTTGATATCATGTGTTTAAAAGTCCTTCCGGCCAGTGCCGGGAGGAAGAGGTAGCTTTCATACTCCTTATTTAAAAAAAGCCAACTTATATCATGCAAACACACGAAGCTCAATTTAGTGGAAACCGAATATAGGAGATTCAATACTAATTTTTATCAATATAATGAATGAGAATTTCGCGAAATTAGTCAGCTTTATCCAAGCTGCTTTTCTTTAAAGTAACTTATATTTGGCTGCCAAATTCGGCAATTTCTTAAAGTGCCTGTCATTTTAAGACAACATGGTGGATGGGGGCTAAGCAGTGAACTTGGTCGAGACCTTAGTAATTGCTGTGTACATGCTCACTCACATCGGAATCGGTTAATATATAGGAGTGCTGTCGCACGCAAAAAATCAGATTTTTCAAAATGTCACACACAATAGAAATTGAAACTGCTATATCTAAGCGATTTTTTAAGGTAAAGACAAACAAAAAATGCTCCTAAATCCTTATATCAAGATCAAATACTTAAGAAAGAAACCTTTTTCAATTTCTAATTTTTTTGCACCTCACTTTAAATATATATATATTTTTTAATTTAATGGCCGCCATTTTGAAACAAGATGGCTGATGAATCTGGCCAGCGAACTTGGTCGAGGTGTTGATGTATACTATCCACATGCCTTCTTACATTGAAATAGGCGAATACGTGTGTTATCGCGTGGCAAATACAAGATCGTTTCAAAATGTTAGCCATGCTAGAAATTCAAAGTGCTATAAATCAACCATTTTTTAAGATATCAACAAAAGAACAAATTTTCAGAAACAAAAACTGCTCCGGAATCTTTGTATCAAGGCCAAACACATAAAAAAAAAAAATCTTTTTCATTTTCCAATTTTTTAATACCTCATTTTAAATTTTCAATTTAATTTTTTTTAAATGGCAACCCTTTTGAAACAAGATGGCGAATGAAGCTGGCCAACGAACTCGGTCGAGACATTGGTATGTACTATGTACAGACTAAGTTACATCCAAATAGGTTCATAAATACGCCTGTTATCACGTGACAAAAATCAGGTCGTTTTAAAATGTCAGCCACAAGAGAAATTCAAAATGCTATTACTCAGCCATTTTTTTTTAGATATAGACGAAAGAAAAACTGTTCCGGAATTTTTGTATTAAGGTCAAACACATACAAAAAAAAATCTTTTTCATTTTCCAATTTTTTGTTATCTCATTTAAATTTTTTTATTTTTTAATTTATTTAAATGGCCGCCATTTTGAAACAAGATGGCGGATGAAGCTGGCCAACGAACTTGGTCGAGATATTTGTATGTACTATGTACGCACCAAGATACATCCAAGTCGGTTCATAAATACGCCTGTTATTACGTGAGAAAAATCAGGACGTTTCAAAATGTCAGCCACGCTAGAAATTCAAAATGCTATAACTCAGCCATTTCATAAGATATAGACGAAACAAAAACTGCTCCCGAATCTTTTTATCAAGGTCAAACACATAAGAAGAAAATATTTTTTCATTTTTCAATTTTTGGTACCACATTTCAAATTTAAATTTTTCTTAAAAATTTAAATGGCCGCCATTTTTAAACAAGATGACGGGTGAAGCTGGCCAACGAACCCGGTCGAGACATTGGTATGTACTATGTATAAACGAAGTTACATCCAAATCGGTTCATAAATACGCCTTTTATCGCGTTACAAAATTCAGGACGTTTCAAAATGTCAGCCACGCTAGAAATTCAAAATGCTATAACTCAGCCATTTTTTAAGATATAGACGAAACAAAAACTGCTCCGAAATCTTTGTATAAAGGTCAAATACATAAGAAAAAAATATTTTTCCATTTTTTAATTTTTTGGTACCACATTTCAAGTTTTATTTATTTTTTTTTTAATTTTAAATGGCCGCCATTTTGAAACAAAACGGCGGATGAAGCTGGCCAACGAACTCGGTCGAGACATTGGTATGTACTATGTACACACCGAATTACATCGAAATCGGTTCATAATTACGGGAGTTACAGTGTGACATATGTCAGATATATATATATATATATCAATTTTGAACGGAGGGTGGTTTCGGGGTCTGGGGGTCATTATCGATGAAAATATACCAAAATTTTTTGAAATCGCTTTCCTCCGAACGGCTGCAATAGGTAGCTTTTTTGTAAAGAAAGCTACCTAAAATATTAACAGGTATGGTACTAAACTTTCTCAGAAAAACTTATTCATCTTTAATTTTCCAATATTAAAAATTATTAATATTATTGACATTATTAAATATTAAAATATTAAATATTAATGAATAATGTCTTAAATATTCAAGACTAAATAGAATCTTAGTATTTTAGCTTCACCATGTGATAGGATAACTCATAACGCTTTCATCCAAAATATAGAAAAAAAAAATTACAAAATCTAGCATAACATGTTCAGTTCATCCACTAGCTGTTCAATTTAAAAAATAGAATGGTTGTTGTTGTTGAAACATAGTAACTTTTACGCACTACCCCAAACAGATGAACGAAATCTGTGATCATTTAATAATTTTTGTATTTTAATCATTTTTAATATAGTTTTCGGAAATTTCTTCCCACTGAGGAAACAGAAGATATCTACTCACTGTTTTAAAATTCAGCAAATTTTTTAATAAAGGAAGTTCACAACTTTTCCACGATACCGCTAAAAGATTTCAGAAATTTCGATTTTTTCGATACGCCCTAATATACAACTCTACGTGGAATACTTTTTTACAAAGTCTTATTATTCTTTTAGCAACGATTTTTTGTTCAATAAGGCAGTTAATAATTCATATATTTGTTGTACGGAACACTCTGAGCGTGAGTAATACTCACACTTGACCGTTTATTATTATGTAAAAGACCAATTTTAATATTTCTTTGAATAAAGTCCATAACAAAGTTCTCAATTTGCGAGATTTATATTTATCGTCGATCTGATAATATCATTAAAGTAAATTTATTCACTACCTTGTGGAATGTGAAAGAAAAACCGAAACAATTTTGAAATAGTCTGCTGATATTTGTTAATTCTAATAGTTTATATGTTATTATTAATAGAAACGAACATAACGATGTTAACGAATAACTATTAACACTTTATGTACTGAATTATGACTTCATGAAAATTTTACCTTAAAAAGCATTTTTCGTGAATTGTGTAAAGTAGAAGATTTACATAACAAGTTAATAAATTTTAGAAGTATTTTAGAAGGATTGAAGGAATTAGAAGCATTAATAAAAGTTGAATTTGCAAGAATTTTGTACAATATTTATAACCCCTCTCAAATCATTTATTTTAAATATTTTTTCTTAGTATTTTATAGAATTAGGAAATGTATAAATATAATTTTCTTACAATAGAAATATAGAAATATTTCCGAATTGAAAAATTCCTATCCCCCCTCCATGTTAAGAAAGCTGAAACGATGCAAAAGCAAAAAAAGCATCCTTTTAAATATATTTTTGTTTTGAGTAACCAATAATGCTTTTGGAAAAAGATAAATTAATGTTTCTATAACTCATTCTTAACTGTATTACAACTAATTGATGTATTAAATGAATTCTTTAACAAGTTATTTTAAGTTTACTTATAGGTACCGTCAATAGATAAAGGGTTAATAAGTAATTAAATATTTTTATAATAAAAATACAGTGTTGTGTAACTAAACAATGCACGTAAATACTTAAACAGTAGAAAATTGTTATTTTTTAATGTACATTTTTTAGATAAATATTGTCCGTGGTCTGTCGCAACCCTGCTTTAAACCATTTCTGTGTCTGTAAATTTAAATTAGGAAATATTTTCAGCGAAATGTTATTAATCTCTTTTATTTAGTTCTTTGTAAAGATTTCCAAACGTTAGATTTCCAGGTGTCTTGTTTTTTTATATAAAACTATTAGGGAATTAATAACGACAAATCAAGTAACTTCCACCGATATTAAATTAACAGCTTTTACATAGATCAGTGGATAGCTGAAAAAAACAGCATATTGTTTAAAACTGAAACACAGTAGTCATTTTAAAATTAACTGTTCGTTGCAAGTGTTATACGTGCAAAATGGCTATATTTCTTCTTGAAATGCATAAAAAATCATAAACGTAAAACTTCCACCATTAGTTCCCGAGACAATATAAAAAATAGGTAAGAATTATTAAAAACAAATAGGATAACATGTATTATTAATTGAGCTAGGCAGCGTCCTTTAATTAAATCTAATATTTAGTGCGTGGTAAATAGTGTAAAGAAAAAAAAGTCAGATCTGTGAATATAACTTCTGTGGACGGCATAGCTTCGAATATAGCAACTACATACTGTAAAACTGTAAAGTTAATAGATTATGAAAATAATTCGTTGATGGTAAAACCAATATAAAAACAAAAGATTGGTGCAAGCCGACATAAAATCTATTTTCCTGTACTTTGATATATATATATACTAGCAGGCTATGCCCGCTGCGCTGGTCAATATTTCCAAATGGACTTTGGATTAAACTAAATGGTGAATTTGAACTTGTATTTTAAACAATATGGATCTTCAGCTTGACCTTGCTCATCACTGAAAACGATGCGAACGCCATTGTGATATAATGTTATCTTAAGCGTTGGACAAAATTTAGCAATTAAGCAGTAATTGTTTTAGTTGATTATAAACAGCGCACTTATGGTCGGGTAATGAGACCGTTATGACAACAGGAATTAATACCTCTGTAACTAATCAACATATAATGAAATCGTATATACTAACACCATTCCTAAAAGTCATGCAACAGGGTCACTTGTAACAAAATATGGTCTGTAGATTTTTTTAAAAAGGCTAAACTTTCATAATCAGGTTCACTTAATTTTTGAACTTTTACTGTTGCTCTATAACTAAGTACCCTTGAACAATATGTATACACTAAAACATTTCCAAAATTATTACCTAACTAATTGTGGTATATCCTACGATAGTATTATAAACAATCGGAATGAAATACAAATTTCCGTTGTAAATATATAGTAGATGATGATGATGCGATGTTGTGTAATAGTAAAGTTTTCGCTTCAAACATAAACGATGCTTTCAACATTAAAGCTAATACAACAATTTGTTAAGTATCCGAATACGGAAGGTTAACTTAAATTCTCATGAGCAACTACTCAAAGAAAAGTGAATATGTGGCTTTTGTGATATTTTTATGTCAGCCGGGCGCAGATAATAAATCAATAAAGAATGTTTTCATAGCATATTCTCATTTTATTATTTTCATTTAAAACACAAACATTTCACTCATTTCATTTAAAATGCATGCCTTATACTAATTTCATTTAAAAAACTGAAAAGATAAACAATAGCAGGAAATAATGCCATAATTAAAAACAAAAAAATATTTTTAATTTACATACGCAAAATGTAACTACTGCTACTGGGAATTTTTAAAATGCTATCAGCGAAATGTGCGCACGGTTGTTATAAATGTAACCATTTTTTCTTCTTATCGAGGAGCAATTTATAAATCGCACAATATTATTCCAATTCCAATTTCTTTCATTGAGGAACCTATGACCGGAAAAAATGGAAAAAGACTTTGGTAGATTCTTCGGATGACGGCATCTGACGCCATAAACCGAGTTTATATATATGAAAATATTTTTTAAGTCGTTACAAACATTGCTTTCATACTTAAATATTTTCATTGGTACTACTTGTTATCCCGTCGACCCATTTCGCCAAATTATATAAATCGCCAAACCATTCGCCAAATTATATAAATTGACATAATCTTTATTTTAAATAACGAAATAACAAATAAATTAGTATAACATTAATAAAAATACAAATAAAACGTCGAAATTAAAATCACTTGATGACGTAAACACGTGTAGCTTGTTTAAATTCAAGTGAATTTGATATTTACGATCAACCATTATTGGCATTTAATCTTATAGTTTGACGATAAATTTTTGGTCGACGGAATATCTAAGTAGTACATTTTCCATTTTTGTTTTATAACGCTAAATTCTCAGTAATTTTTTTCCTTTTATTTTACATAAAATCACTATTTTTTAAAAAAAATTAACATGCTTGCATTTTTATTTCAAACTCATAGAGCCGTTTTTATTTTTTAGCCAAAAGGGTTGATTTGAATTTTTTCCGTTGCTAGAGTAACGGATGTAATGATAGATATTTTGAGGTTTAGATGCCAAAGACACCGCCAAATTAGAAAAATATGAAATGTGCCACGAACTGTTGGCTTATAAAAATTTATTTGGTAGCATTCGATTCAGCATACAAAACTACATTAAAATATGCTATCATTTGACGCATAATTTTGATATTCGATTTTTTTCCCCTCCACGTGCAAAAACCATTAGGGGTGACACTTTAGAAAGTCCTTTCTTAGCAGAAGTCTATGTCATAAGAAGTATTTTTACCAGTGGTGTAGTCATAAAAAAAAACAGAGGGTATACGTTCTAAGTAGAAGGTATACGCTCAAGGCAGAGGGTATACCCTAGTGTATATATACTATAGCTTTCTTGAAAAACAGAGGGTATACGGTGTTCCTTAAAAAAATCCAGAGGGTATACGGCGTATACCCGCGTATACCCTCCACTACATCCCTGATTTTTACCACGATTTTCAAGATTTTAGGTTCAGTAGTTTGCGCTGTGCGTTAATTAGTCCCCTAATCCAGACTTTATTTTATATACTATATTAGATATGCGATTTTGCGGTGAATCGATGATCGAAAATTAGTCCAATATCATTTGAAATATTACATAACAGAGGAGAAAGTACGAAGAAAGACGAAGAAGAAATGACGAATTACAAAAGACTTGTAATTTTTTTTTTCAAAATGTTGAATTTTTCGATAGTAATAACGTATTAAAACATAAATTTCCTTAAAAATTATCTTTATTTCCTAGATTTCGAATCTGTGAATTTTCCTATAAATGAAATTGGCGATATGACTTGAGAAAATAGATAATATTTGCTTAAATAAAATGGGTAATATTCGTTGATCTGAGTTCGAGTTTATAAATATCACATGCTTTCGGAATTACGGCGAAAAACATTTTAAAAAGTATGAAATTATTTTACAATATGTATGTGTGGCAGAGATTCACACTGAAATTTAAGCATTCGATTCCATTTTTAAAATATTAACTGATATCTATATAAGTTACAACTGAATATGAAAATGTACCCAAAAAATGATCTCTTTCACCTAAAAAAACACCATTTGTGAGAACATCCTCAAGCTAATGTCACGCTTATGCATTTTTGGCTTAAAATCACATCGTTTGGCGACAAAAGAAAAATAAAAAATTGTAAAGAAACAAATAGTAATTACACATGTGACTCACAATTACATCTGCTTGTTTCTTCTATAAGTCACGTGATGGGACAATTAGATATAAAAAAAAAAGAAAAGAACAGAACAGAAAGAAAATGTCGTTAAAATTTCATCTAATCAAATTTTCTGATTCGTTTCCATATCTAACGCAAGCGATAAAGAGCCAAATATTGCGTATCAAGTGTAATATTTCTTATTAAATTAATTTTTAAGCATTACAAATATTTCTTTCAGGTTTTGATTAAATGTTTCCGTTTTTTAATATTATCACTCATTGAAACGGATTTTCTTTTTCTTTTTTTCTTTTTTTTTTCATTTAAATAAAATTAGTAACAGTTTTTCTTTTATTTTTCGAGGTTTATTAGCCGTTTCAATTTTTTTTTATCAACGATGAATTTCGCCAAGAAATAAAATGGTAACCTTATCGCCCAAAATAACAGAATTTTCCGCCATAATTCTAAAACTAATATAGGTAGAATAATGTGTTATAGCTTAAAACCTTCCATGAAACAATACCTATCTAACGGTATAAGTTCCGTAAAAATCCATGCAGTAGAACTCGAAATCTAGGCGTTCGGAACGAAATTTCCGTTTGGATTTTATATATATAATAGATAATAGAATAGATAATAGATTTTATATATATATATATAATAGAATAGATAATAGATTATGTGTTATGAACTATCTCAAAGTTTAAAACAGATCGCATTGTTAGATTTCCCAATTTTAACAATATCGCGTTATGTTAGTTCCACATTCCACCACCAGGGAGCGCACTCTATTCTTAACGAAAGCGTATCCGAACGAAACTCCTTCGTGCAACCTTTCCGTAGATACATGAATCGGGAGGGTGGCGGTCTTAACGAATAATGTAAGATAATTGCTGAAATTACTACGAAAAATATGTTAAAGGGGCCCTACGCGGGCCCCTAATAGAGTTAGAGGAAATCGGAAGACGGCAAAATAATCGCGGGGAAAAGTTTGCTTGGGTGCTTCGGAGCTACTTTTGGCGCGAGATCTAAGCTCTACGTCCAATAGGAGCCCAGATATTTAAGGAAATATGAAGTTACAAAGTTCAATATAAAATAATTTTCCGTAATAATTCTATAACTAATCTAGGTAGAATGATGTGTTATAGCTTAAAACCTTCCCGGAAACGATACCTATCTAACGGTATAAGTTCCGTCAACATCCATGCGGTAGAACTCGAAATCTCGGCGTTCGGAACGAAATTTCCGTTTGGATTATATATATATAACTAGCAGGCTATGCCCGCTGCGCTGGTCAATATTTCCAAATGAACCTTGGATTAAAATAAATGGTGAATTTGAACTTGTATTTTAAACAATATGGATCTTCAACTTGACCTTGCACATTACTGAAAACAATGCGAACGCCATTGCGATATAATGTTATCTTAAGCGTTGGACAAAATTTAGCAATTAAGAAGTAATTGTTTTAGTTGATTATAAACAGCGCACTTATGGTCGGGTAATGAGACCGTTATGACAACAGGAATAAATACCTCTGTAACTAATCAACATATAATGAAATCGTATATACTAACACCATTCCTAAAAGTCATGCAACAGGGCCAGTTGTAACATAATATGTTCTGTAGATTTTTTTAAAAACGCTAAACTTTCATAATCAGGTTCACTTAATTTTTGAACTTTTACTGTTGCTCTATAACTAAGTACCCTTGAACAATATGTATACACTAAAACCTTTCCAAAATTATTACCTAACTCATTGTGGTATATCCTACGAAAGTATTATAAACAATCGGAATGAAATACAAATTTCCGTTGTAAATATATAGTAGATGATGATGATGCGATTTTGTGTAATAGAATTCATAGTAAAGTTTTCGCTTCAAACATAAACGATGCTTTCAACATTAAAGCTAATATACCAATATGTGAAGTATCCGATTATGGAAGGTTAACTTGAATTCTCATGAGCAACTACTCAAAGAAAAGTGAATATGTGGCTTTTGTGATACATTTATGTCAGCCGGGCGCAGGTAATAAATCAATAAAGATTGTTTTCATAGCATATTCTTATTTTATTATTTTCATTTAAAACACAAACCTTTCACTCATTTAATTTAAAATGCATGCCTTATACTAATTTCATTTAAAAAACTGAAAAGATAAACAATAACAGGAAATAATGCCATAATTAAAAGCAAACAAATATTTTTAATTTACATACGCAAAATGTAACTACTGCTACTGGGAATTTTAAAAATGCTATCAGCGAGATGTGCGCACGGTTGTTATAAATGTACCCATTTGTTGTTCTTATCGAGGAGCAATTTATAAATCGCACAATATTATTCCAATTCCAATTTCTTTCATTGAGGAACCTATGACCGGAAAAAATGGAAAAAGACTCTTGTAGATTCTTCGGATGACGGCATCTGACGCCATAAACCGAGTTTATATATATGAAAATAATTTTTAAGTCGTTACAAACATTGCTTTCATACTTAAATATTTTCATTTGTATTACTTGTTATCCCGTCGACCAATTTCGCCAAATTATATAAATCGCCAAACCATTCGCCAAATTATATAAATTGATATAATCTTTATTTTAAATAACGAAATAACAAATAAATTAGTATAACATTAATAAAAATACAAATAAAACGTCGAAATTAAAATCACTTGATGACGTAAACACGTGTAGTTTGTTTAAATTCAGGTGAATTTGATATTTACGATCAACCATTATTGGCATTTAATCTTATAGTTTGACGATAGTTTTTTGGTCGACGGAATATCTAAGTAGTACCTTTTCCATTTTTGTTTTATAACGCTAAATTCTCAGTAATTTTTTCCCTTTTATTTTACATAAAATCACTATTTTTTTTTTTTTTTTTTAATTAAGATTCTTGCATTTTTATTTCAAACTCATAGAGCCGTTTTTATTTTTTAGCCAAAAGGGTTGATTTGAATTTTTTCCGTTGTTTGAGTAACGGATGTAATGATAGATATTTTGAGGTTTAGATGCCAAAGTCACCGCCAAATTAGAAAAATATGAAATGTGTCATGAACTGTTGGACTTATAAAAATTTATTTGGTAGCATTCGATTCAGCATACAAAACTACATTAAAATATGCTATTGTTTGACGCATAATTTTGATATTCTATTTTTTCTCCACCCCGTGCAAAAACCATTAGGGGTGACACTTTAGAAAATCCTTTCTTAGCAGAAGTTTATGTCATAAGAAGTATTTTTACCACGATTTTCAAGATTTTAGGTTCAGTAGTTTGCGCTGTGCGTTAATTAGTCCCCTAATCTAGACTTTATTTTATGTACTATATTAGATATGCGATTTTGCGGTGAATCGATGATCGAAAATTAGTCCAATATAATTTGAAATATTACATAACAGAGGAGAAAGTACGAAGAAAGACGAAGAAGAAATGACGAATTACAAAAGACTTGTAATTTTTTTTTTCAAAATGTTGAATTTTTCCATAGTAATAACGTATTAAAACATAAATTTCCTTAAAAATTATCTTTATTTCCTAGATTTCGAATCTGTGAATTTTCCTATAAATGAAATTGGCGATATGACTTGAGAAAATAGATAATATTTGCTTAAATAAAATGGGTAATATTCGTTGATCTGTGTTCGAGTTTATAAATATCACATGCTTTCGGAATTACGGCGAAAAACATTTTAAAAAGTATGAAATTATTTTACAATATGTATGTGTGGCAGAAATTCACACTGAAATTTAAGTATTCGATTCCATTTTTAAAATATTAACTGATATCTATATAAGTTACAATTGAATATGAAAATGTACTCAAAAAATGATCTCTTTCACCTAAAAAAAACACCATTTGTGAGAACATCCTCAAGCTAATGTCACGCTTATGCATTTTTGGCTTAAAATCACATTGTTTGGCGACAAAAGAAAAATAAAAAAATTGTAAAGAAACAAATAGTAATTACACATGCGACTCACAATTACATCTGCTTGTTTCTTCTATAAGTCACGTGATGGGACAATTAGATATAAAAAAAAAGAGAAAAGAACAGAACAGAAAGAAAAGGTCGTTAAAATTTCATCTAATCAAATTTTCAGATTCGTTTCCATATCTAACGCAAGTGATAAAGAGCCAAATATTGCGTATCAAGTGTAATATTTCTTATTAAATTAATTTTTAAGCATTACAAATATTTCTTCCAGGTTTTGATTAAATGTTTCCGTTTTTTAATATTATCACTCATTAAAACGGATTTTCTTCTTCTTTTTTTCATTTAAATAAAATTGGTAACGGTTTTTCTTTTATTTTTCGAGGTTTAATAGCCGTTTCAATTTTTTTTTTTTTTTTTTTTTTTTTTTTTTTTTTATCAACGATGAAATTCGCCAAGAAATAAAATGGTAACCTTATCGCCCAAAATAACAGAATTTTCCGTCATAATTCTAAAACTAATATAGGTAGAATAAATAATGTGTTATAGCTTAAAACCTTCCCTGAAACAATACCTATCTAACGGTATAAGTTCCGTAAAAATCCATGCAGTAGAACTCGAAATCTAGGCGTTCGGAACGAAATTTCCGTTTGGATTTTATATATATAATAGATAATAGAATAGATAATAGATTTTATATATATATAATAGAATAGATAATAGATTATGTGTTATGAACTATCTCAAAGTTTAAAACAGATCGCATTGTTAGATTTCCTAATTTTAACAATATCGCGTTATGTTAGTTCCACATTCCACCACCAGGGAGCGCATTCTATTCTTAACGGAAGCGTATCTGAACGAAACTCCTTCATGCAACCTTTCCGTAGATACATGAATCGGGAGGGTGGCGGTCTTAACCAATAATTTAAGATAATTGCTGAAATTACTACGAAAAATATTTTAAAGAGGCCCTACGCGGGCCCCTAATAGAGTTAGAGGAAATCGGAAGACGGCAAAATAATCGCGGGGGAAAGTTTGCTTGGGTGCTTCGGAGCTACTTTTGGCGCGAGATCTAAGCTCTACGACCAATAGGAGACCAGATATTTAAGGAAATATGAAGTAACAAAGTTTAAATTAACAAATTTTTCCGTAATCATTCTATAACTAATCTAGGTAGAATGATGTGTTATAGCTTAAAACCTTCCCTGAAATGATACCTATCTAACGGTATAAGTTCTGTCAAAATCCATGCGGTAGAACTCGAAATCTCGGCGTTCGGAACGAAATTTCCATTTGGATTATATATATATAACTAGCAGGCTATGCCCGCTGCGCTGGTCAATATTTCCAAATGGACTTTGGATTAAACTAAATGGTGAATTTGAACTTGTATTTTAAACAATATGGATCTTCAGCTTGACCTTGCTCATCACTGAAAACGATGCGAACGCCATTGCGATATAATGTTATCTTAAGCGTTGGACAAAATTTAGCAATTAAGAAGTAATTGTTTTAGTTGATTATAAACAGCGCACTTATGGTCGGGTAATGAGACCGTTATGACAACAGGAATTAATACCTCTGTAACTAATCAACATATAATGAAATCGTATATACTAACACCATTCCTAAAAGTCATGCAACAGGGCCACTTGTAACAAAATATGGTCTGTAGATTTTTTTAAAAAGGCTAAACTTTCATAATCAGGTTCACTTAATTTTTGAACTTTTACTGTTGCTCTATAACTAAGTACCCTTGAACAATATGTATACACTAAAACCTTTCCAAAATTATTACCTAACTAATTGTGGTATATCCTACGATAGTATTATAAACAATCGGAATGAAATACAAATTTCCGTTGTAAATATATAGTAGATGATGATGATGCGATTTTGTGTAATAGTAAAGTTTCCGCTTCAAACATAAACGATGCTTTCAACATTAAAGCTAATACACCAATATGTTAAGTATCCGAATACGGAAGGTTAACTTAAATTCTCATGAGCAACTACTCGAAGAAAAGTGAATATGTGGCTTTTGTGATATTTTTATGTCAGCCGGGCGCAGATAATAAATCAATAAAGATTCTTTTCATAGCATATTCTTATTTTATTATTTTCATTTAAAACACAAACCTTTCACTCATTTCATTTAAAATGCATGCCTTATACTAATTTCATTTAAAAAACTGAAAAGATAAACAATAACAGGAAATAATGCCATAATTAAAAACAAAAAAATATTTTTAATTTACATACGCAAAATGTAACTACTGCTACTGGGAATTTTAAAAATGCTATCAGCGAAATGTGCGCACGGTTGTTATAAATGTACCCATTTTTTCTTCTTATCGAGGAGCAATTTATAAATCGCACAATATTATTCCAATTCCAATTTCTTTCATTGAGGAACCTATGACCGGAAAAAATGGAAAAAGACTTTTGTAGATTCTTCGGATGACGGCATCTGACGCCATAAACCGAGTTTATATATATGAAAATAATTTTTAAGTCGTTACAAACATTGCTTTCATACTTAAATATTTTCATTGGTACTACTTGTTATCCCGTCGACCAATTTCGCCAAATTATATAAATCGCCAAACCATTCGCAAAATTATATAAATTGACATAATCTTTATTTTAAATAACGAAATAACAAATAAATTAGTATAACATTAATAAAAATACAAATAAAACGTCGAAATTAAAATCACTTGATGACGTAAACACGTGTAGCTTGTTTAAATTCAAGTGAATTTGATATTTACGATCAACCATTATTGGCATTTAATCTTATAGTTTGACGATAAATTTTTGGTCGACGGAATATCTAAGTAGTGCATTTTCCATTTTTGTTTTATAACGCTAAATTCTCAGTAATTTTTTTCCTTTTATTTTACATAAAATCACTATTTTTTTAAAAAAAATTAAGATGCTTGCATTTTTATTTCAAACTCATAGAGCCGTTTTTATTTTTTAGCCAAAAGGGTTGATTTGAATTTTTTCCGTTGCTAGAGTAACGGATGTAATGATAGATATTTTGAGGTTTAGATGCCAAAGACACCGCCAAATTAGAAAAATATGAAATGTGCCATGAACTGTTGGCTTATAAAAATTTATTTGGTAGCATTCGATTCAGCATACAAAACTACATTAAAATATGCTATCATTTGACGCATAATTTTTATATTCGATTTTTTTCCCCTCCATGTGCAAAAACCATTAGGGGTGACACTTTAGAAAGTCCTTTCTTAGCAGAAGTCTATGTCATAAGAAGTATTTTTACCACGATTTTCAAGATTTTAGGTTCAGTAGTTTGTGCTGTGCGTTAATTAGTCACCTAATCCAGACTTTATTTTATATACTATATTAGATATTCCATTTTGCGGTGAATCGATGATCGAAAATTAGTCCAATATCATTTGAAATATTACATAACAGAGGAGAAAGTACGAAGAAAGACGAAGAAGAAATGACGAATTACAAAAGACTTGTATTTTTTTTTTTCAAAATGTTGAATTTTTCGATAGTAATAACGTATTAAAACATAAATTTCCTTAAAAATTATCTTTATTTCCTAGATTTCGAATCTGTGAATTTTCCTATAAATGAAATTGGCGATATGACTTGAGAAAAAATGAAATAAACAATAGATAATATTTGCTTATATAAAATGGGTAATATTCGTTGATCTGAGTTCGAGTTTATAAATATCACATGCTTTCGGAATTACGGCGAAAAACATTTTAAAAAGTATGAAATTATTTTACAATATGTATGTGTCGCAGAGATTCACACTGAAATTTAAGCATTCGATTCCATTTTTAAAATATTAACTGATATCTATATAAGTTACAATTGAATATGAAAATGTACCCAAAAAATGATCTCTTTCACCTAAAAAAACACCATTTGTGAGAACATCCTCAAGCTAATGTCACGCTTATGCATTTTTGGCTTAAAATCACATCGTTTGGCGACAAAAGAAAAATAAAAAATTGTAAAGAAACAAATAGTAATTACACATGTGACTCATAATTACATCTGCTTGTTTCTTCTTTAAGTCACGTGATGGGACAATTAGATATAAAAAAAAAAGAAAAGAGCAGAACAGAAAGAAAATGTTAAAATTTCATCTAATCAAATTTTCTGATTCGTTTCCATATCTAACGCAAGCGATAAAGAGCCAAATATTGCGTATCAAGTGTAATATTTCTTATTAAATTAATTTTTAAGCATTACAAATATTTCTTTCAGGTTTTGATTAAATGTTTCCGTTTTTTAATATTATCACTCATTGAAACGGATTTTCTTTTTCTTTTTTTTCTTTTTTTTTTTTCATTTAAATAAAATTAGTAACAGTTTTTCTTTTATTTTTCGAGGTTTAATAGCCGTTTGAATTTTTTTTTATCAACGATGAATTTCGCCAAGAAATAAAATGGTAACCTTATCGCCCAAAATAACAGAATTTTCCGTCATAATTCTAAAACTAATATAGGTAGAATAATGTGTTATAGCTTAAAACCTTCCCTGAAACAATACCTATCTAACGGTATAGGTTCCGTAAAAATCCATGCAGTAGAACTCGAAATCTAGGCGTTCGGAACGAAATTTCCGTTTGGATTTTATATATATAATAGATAATAGAATAGATAATAGATTTTATATATATATATAATAGAATAGATAATAGATTATGTGTTATGAACTATCTCAAAGTTTAAAACAGATCGCATTGTTAGATTTCCCAATTTTAACAATATCGCGTTATGTTAGTTCCACATTCCACCACCAGGGAGCGCACTCTATTCTTAACGAAAGCGTATCCGAACGAAACTCCTTCGTGCAACCTTTCCGTAGATACATGAATCGGGAGGGTGGCGGTCTTAACGAATAATGTAAGATAATTGCTGAAATTACTACGAAAAATATGTTAAAGGGGCCCTACGCGGGCCCCTAATAGAGTTAGAGGAAATCGGAAGACGGCAAAATAATCGCGGGGAAAAGTTTGCTTGGGTGCTTCGGAGCTACTTTTGGCGCGAGATCTAAGCTCTACGACCAATAGGAGCCCAGATATTTAAGGAAATATGAAGTTACAAAGTTCAATATAAAAGAATTTTCCGTAATAATTCTATAACTAATCTAGGTAGAATGATGTGTTATAGCTTAAAACCTTCCCTGAAACGATACCTATCTAACGGTATAAGTTCCGTCAAAATCCATGCGGTAGAACTCGAAATCTCGGCGTTCGGAACGAAATTTCCGTTTGTATTATATATATATAATAGATAGATATATATATATATATATATATATATTTTTTTTTTTTTTTTTTTTTTTTTTTAGCACTGAAAATATATTTTTCTAAAAGGTAGGTCTGATATATAGGTATTTTTATCTATCAGTTGTAATTTTAAGTGAACCAACTTGATTTAAATATTTTTGCTTCCCTCTATAAGTATTATTGATATGTTTCTTTGCAATACAATGTTTTTTTTTTTCTATTTAAAACGAATACTTCCGTAAAATATTTGTTAAAAAATACATACTCATGAAAAACTTTAAATGCTAGTTTAGAATATTTTTCTGGTTGTTTATTTTAGCATATTTACAAAAATGCTAAACCGTTTAGCAAATACTATACCTTTAATAAAGTATTTTTCATGAAAAAATAAAGATATATTAAAATAGTCTTCACTCACTCAGACGAAGAAAATAATCTAATAATAAATCTAAAATAAACGATAATCAAATAAAAATGTAGAAGCATTTTAAATATGTTATCGAATAATTTATACTCTAACGAAACTGCGAAGCGACAAAAACTATTTCTTTAAATTGCTCTGTTACTACTCATGTCTTCCAATTTGTTTTGAAATAAATTGGTAATGTAGAAAAATTTTGAGAATAAAACAATGATAATTATTTTTTTAAAAATCCGTAACAAAATTCTAATATAAAATAAGCAACTATGTTTTAGATGTAATGATATTTCCTCATAGATTATTCAAATTACTAACTTATTTCCCAATTTCGAAATAAAAGAGAGCTTAAACTTTCATTGATTGAAACAACCTTTTTTTATATATTTATAAAATCTTTGAATTTAGTTATTAGAATCTTAAAATAATTATTTTCAACAATCATTTTCGTAACAAATATCAGAAGTGAAAGGACTTACAAATAAAGATAAACTTATTGTATTTGAACTCAAAAAAGTTTCAAGTGGAAATAGTTTAAAATAAGAATATCAATTCAATGTCTATATATATATATATATATGAAATACAATAGAAATTTTAGAAATACAATATTGGAAGAGTCAGTCTATGAAAAAATTAATCACGATTTGAGTTGCGAGTATGAGTTACATAATATACAAAATATCAAAGTTAATGATCTAAATTGTAGTAAGGATATTAAAAATGCTATTGTTAATATTAATTCCGGCAATATTGTTAAAACAATCAAATACATAATTTTCAATGTGAAAAAGAAATTAATACCCGATTTATTGAGAGAATTATATGAACATACAGGTAACGGAAATATAGATATAGGGTTTGATCTGTTGAGATTCAGAATAGGTAAGCAGAAACTTAATGGTTATATCGAGTTGAAAAACAACAAAGTTAATATAGAGAATAAGATTTATTTTGTATTGGATTACATGGGGCATCATTTTAGGGGTGCTAATTTTAAGGGAATTTTAAATAAGTAAAATGAATACCTGCCGGATAAAAACATACATATTATTAAAGCTTACAAATACGATAAACCATTTGGAAGAGTTATATTTAACTACAACAGTTACTCTAGGAATTTGCAGAGCAGTATTGAGAACAGTATTTGTCATTGTAATAAAGTTGAATATAATAAATACGTTAATTCAAATTACGGACATATTCTTACCGGTGATCTTACTATAGTGGCAGACACAAATCTCAGAAATTACATGAGGTATGGTACAAAATACAGATTGAGGAGAGTCGTGAGTAGAGGTTTAGCTATAAAACGTTTGTAAAATAATATAGATATCTTCATTCAAAAATTAATATATAAATATGGTTTACCAAAAAGCGTTTTTGAGGAATGGAGGCACTATATTTTAAAAGAATTTCAAGGCTATTACCATAAAGATTTTGAGGGTGTCTCGGGAGAATCTTATAAAGATTCGATTAAATCAGTAAAAAATCTACAGGATGATTTTATAATTACGTATGTGGATAAAGCTAACGCCAACTATGCTATAATATGTAAAAAATTATACGGAGATATTCTAAGGGAAACCTACAATAATGAGGGAAATTATCAACTACTAAAAACTACTAAACAAGTTATTGTAAACAGAGTGAAGGCGTTTTATAAAAAAAATAAAATAAAAGCAAAATAGTGCGGAATTTCCTTATCTTGTAATGATTCCAAAATTCCATAAAAACCCAATTACTTTTAGATCCGTAACTTGTGGGTTTGGTTCTTACCTGGAATGTGTAAATAAAAAATTGTTGAATATATCACAAAAGGTGTTTGATCAGGTTATAAATATTCTTCGATAGTAATAAAAAATAGCTATGAACTTATAAAAAGTTTAAAAAAGCTGA
This sequence comes from Maratus speciosus, assembly GCA_963932465.1. Classification (NCBI taxonomy): domain Eukaryota; kingdom Metazoa; phylum Arthropoda; class Arachnida; order Araneae; family Salticidae; genus Maratus; species Maratus speciosus. The sequence goes on from OZ010795.1 coordinate 418,880,197, forward strand.
AAAACATTACAGGATTGTATACATATGATTTCGAGGATTTGTATAACAGCATAAATTTAGATGATTTGAAGTACAGAGTTATGGATTTTTTCAAGAAATCTAAAGAGAAGGATATCAGTATTGAAATATTCACTGATTTATTTCAATTTGTTGTTTACGAAAATTATCTGTCTGAAGGGAAGCAAACATATAAACAAGTGAGAGGTATGCCAATGGGGAGCAGTTGTAGCTCCATCCTTGCAGATATTTATCTGTTTACATATGAAGCCGGTTTACTGCTGGAAAAAGAATTAAAGATATACAGATATATAGATGATGTTTTGGTGGTTGAGCTGAATAACAATAAATAAATTTATCAATTTAAATGTTATCCAGACACTTTAAATTTAAAGAGTGCTTCGGATAATCAAAGCAGTGTCAACTACTTGGATGTTAATTTGGAGATTAAAAACGGAATTTTAATATACAGTATTTATGATAAAAGAAACTATTTTGATTTTGATACAATAAAAAATATTAAACTTTAATAGTAACGTGCATGTTTCAATTTTTAGAAATATATATTTAAATGGATTAAATCGTATTGCAAATTTGTGTTCAAATGTTGATAATTTGGTTGGTGAAATTTTTAACCTTTACATAAACGCCAGTAAACAAAATTACCCAGTACATTTTCTGAATGATTTAACTTTCAATTTTATCAAGAAAAAATGCTATCGAAATAAGGTATTGGAATTGTTCGATGATGGTGATTTATCGAAATGTGATTCCTATCGAAAATAGCTTAGCGGTGAGGTTATTCACGGACTTCATTTGACGGCTTTTGGGTTAGTTTGTGATTTTCATTTTTTCAATTTCTATTTGTTTGGTCTTGACAAGTGAGGGGGAATGTTGTGCACGTAAAACATGTTTAACCCCGCAGTACAAGTCATAAGCCTTGGCCACTTGTCTCCATATTTAGTTTTTTCTTAGTTACTCTTGGTTTTGTTAATTATTGTTTTAGTTACAGTTTGTTAGATGTTTTTTCGTATACTAAATTATATGATTTTGGATTTTTAAATATATATATATATTGGCCTTTAGTAAACTGACATGATTTTGTTTTGTTTCTCTGTTTAACAGAAAACATATCAATTGACAATTATATCAAATTGTCAAAAAGAAAAAAAATGAATATTAATAACGAAACGCATGAGACGTTTGATCTCAAAATTTGAAACAATTGTGAGTTGTTATTTTTTATTAAAGTTTGTTTCTTAGTTCATTATAAGCAATATTTTCCACCATTGATAACACTTTTATTCTTTGTTAAACTTTCGAGCCAGATATGCTGATGCTATATGAAATAAGTCATATACACATGGAATGCAAATTATGCTACTTCGAAGTTTTACGATTTTGTAGATACACTATAATATTAGGTAGCTTTCATTACAATAAGCTACCTATTGCAACCGTTCGAAGCAAAGCGATTTCAAAATATTTTGGTATATTTTCATTGAACATGACCCCCAGACCTCGAAACCACCCTCCGTTCAAATGTTGATATATATATATATATATATATATATATATATATATATCTGATCTTTGTCACACTTTAAATCTCGTATTTATGAACCGATTTGGATGTAATTTCGTGTACACATAGTACATACCAATGTCTCGACCAAGTTCGTTGCCCAGCTTCATACGCCATCGCGTTTCAAAATGGCGGCTATTTAAACTGTAAAAAAATAAATAAAAATTGAAATGTGGTCCCAACAAATTTAAAATTGAAAAATATTTTTTCTTATGTGTTTGACCTTGATACAAAGACTCCGCAACAGTTTTGTATCTTAAAAAAATGGATGAGTTATAGCACTTTGAATTTCTAGCGTGGCTGACATTTTGAAACGACCTGATATTTGTCACGCGATAACAGGCGTATTTATGAACCGATTTGCACGTACCTAGGTGAGTACACAGTATATACCAATGTCTCGACCGAGTTCGTTCATCAGCTTCATACGCCATCTTGTTTCAAAATGGCGGCCATTTAAATAAAAAAAAATGAAAATTGAAAATTTGGTACTAAAAATTTTTATATTGAAAAATATTTTTTTCTTTATGTGTTTGAACAAGACTTTGTTACAAAGATTCCGGAGCAGTGTTTGTTTCGTCTATATCTTAAATAACGGCTTAGTTATAGCACTTTGAATTTCTAGCGTGCCTGACATTTTGAAACGATCTGATTTTGTAACGCCATAACAGGTATATTTATGAACTGGACTTACCTAGGTGTCTACAAAGGACATACCAATGTCTCAACCGACTTCGTTCACCAGCGTCGTCCGCCATCTTGTTTCAAAATGGCGGTCATTTAAAAAAACTTAAAAAAAATTAAATTTAAAATGAGGTACCAAAAAATTGGAAAATGAAAAAGATTTTTTTTCGTATGTGCTGACCTTCATACAAAGATTAAGGAACAGCTTTTTTTTTTCGTCTATATCTAAACAAATGGCTGTGTTATAGCATTTTGAATTTCTGTTGTGGCCGACATTTTGAAACGACCTGATTTTTGTCACGCGATGACAGGTCCATTTATGAACCGATTTGGATGTAAATTGGTGTGTACATAGCACATATCAATGTCTCGACCGAGTTCGTTGGCAAGCTTCATTCGCTATCCTGTTTCAAAAGGGAACATTTAAGAAAAAAAAAATTAAATTAAAAATTTGAAATGAGGTATCAAAAAATGGGAAAATGAAAAAGATTTTTTTTTTTTTATGTGCTTGACCATAATACAAAGATTCCGGTGCAGATTTTGTTTCGTCTATATATTAAAAAATGGTTGAATTGTAGCACTTTGAATTTCTAGCATGGCTGACATTTTAAAGCGATCTGACATATGCCACGCGATAACATGCGTATTTATTAAGCTAATTTGATGTAAGAAGGCATGTGGATAGTATATAACAATGTCTCAACCAAGTTCGGTGGCCAGCTCCATCAGCCATCTTGTTTCAAAATGGCGGCCATTAAATAAAAATATATATATATTTAAAGTGAGGTACAAAAAATTAGAAATTGAAAAAGGTTTCTTTCTTAAGTATTTGACCTTGATATAAAGATTCTGGAGCATTTTTTGTTTTGTCTTTAGCTTAAAAAATGGCTCAGATATAGCAGTCTGAAATTCTAATGTGGGTGACATTTTAAAAAATCTGATTTTTTGCCTGCGACAGCATTCGTATCAATCAACAGATTCCGATGTGACTGAGCATGTGCACAGGAATTACTAAGGTCTCGACCAAGTTCACTGGTTAACCTCATCCACCATGTTGTCTTAAAATGGCAGGCACTTCAATATATCGCCGAATTTGGCGACTAAATATAAGTTACTTTAAATAAAAGCAGCTTGGATAAAGCTGACTAATTTGAAAAATTCTCATTCATAATGATTTAGTATTGATAAAAAATAATATTGAATCTCCCGTAATCGGTTTCAATTAAATTGAGCTTCGGGAATAATATATGAATAATATAAGCTGGCTTTTTAAAAATAAGTAATATGAAAGCTACCTCTTCCTCCAGGCACTTGCCAGAAGGACTTTTTACTTTCTTCTATCTTTAGAATAATAAAGTATTAGATTCTTGAAAATCTTCGACTCTCGGTTTGCGACGGATTTACAAGTTTTAGGGGTCAGAGATCCCGAAAAAGTAGTTTTTTTCAAAAATGTCTGTCTGTGTGACTGTGAGTCTGTGACTCTGTCTGTCTGTCTATCTGTATGTATGTGAGACAAGTTTTCTGGACGCTCCGTCTCAATAACTAATGCACAGAACTTAATAAAATTTTATATTCAGGTAATCCCTGTTATAAAGTGGCGCTGATTTGGTTTTGGCGTAAGTCGCCCAAAAGATGGTGCTGCAATGCTGTATTTTTCTCGATTTCCGCAATAGCTCTATCTCAAATACTAATGCATGGATTTTCATAAAACTTCACATTCAGTTAGCCCTTGATAGGAGTTGGTGCTGATTACGTTTTGGTTCAAGTCACCCAATAGGTTTCACTGCAATACTGCATTTTGCAGGATTTACCCGATTTCCACAATAGCTCTATCTGAAGAACTAATGCACGGATTATCGGCAAACTCCAGATTCATTTATTCCTTGATAGGTGCTGGTTACGTGTTGGTGTAAACCTCCCAACAGGTGGCGCTGCTATGCAGCATTTTTACGATTCCCGCAATAGCTCTACTTCAAGAACTAATGCAGAAATATCCATCTAACTTCACATCTAGCTAGGTGTCAACACAAGTTTTTGCTTACTAAATTTAGGTGTTAATCACCCAATAGGTGGAACTGCTACGCTTTCAGAAGTAGACATACCTCAAGAACTAATGCACGGAATTTCATATCTTTAGAATCCTCATGTTGGGCATGTATTGCCATTTAATTTTTGTAGTGTGATATCGAAATTTGAAGTATTAACATGTATGAGATAGAAGAAAGTTTTGGGATTTGTACATCCGACTAGTTAATGATTGCAATGCTATTAATTAAAAAAAAAAACTTTTAATAAAACGTCATTATTAAATGCTAATGTATTTTGAAAAACTGAAAAAGTTCCTCCTCGTTTCATATTTCATCATTTTATGCTTTCACATTTAAAGAAAATATTCCAGTTGAAACTTCCTTTAAAATGCTTCATATCTTCATACCATTTGCCAGTTAATTAAGATTGTTTCATCATTTTACCTTTTTTCTGCCTTCCAATGCGTACATAGTTTGCAATTAATACTATTAAACTATCGTATAGAGTTTTTTGAAAAAAATTCTAAATTCTAATATGTAACTGCGGTATAAACTCTTAAAATATCAGGAAGAGAAAAAAAATGCGATATATGTTTTTTTTTTTTTTTTTTTTTTTTTTTTTTTTTTTTCAAGCATGCTTAACAATGTTAATCGTCAATAAATATATCAATTAATATAGTGCTTGTTTTTTTTTTTTAAATATACAACATTTCCAGAAATATTGCCTACTTAATAAGTGATTTAATAGAAATAAAAATCGTTTCGTTTTATTTTGTGTAATACACTACTACGTTCTCAGGTGTTGTTCCTTTACTTTTGTTTCTTAACATTATAAATCGTCAATATTTCTTCTGGAAAACTTATTTTTAAATGTAATTAAAGCAGGTGTAATGTGTAAAATTTATTAAGTAATTAATGATTATTAATGATAATATTTGTGCAACGGGGTGCTTAAATTTTTTTGATCAAATTTCAGTATAAAGTCCACATTTTTACATTATTCTTATTATTAACAATGTACTCATATTTCTTTTTAGAAATCTTTATTTGATAAATTGTTTTAAAAACATTAAAGCTTACAAGAATATCAGGTTTTCCATTTAAACAATTTAAAAAATGTATATAATAAAATATTAAATATGAATAAGGTCTTTAAATGAAAAAAAAAAAACTAACGATGTAAAAACCACCAAAAAATAAAGTGCCAATCTAAATAAAAAGAAATGCATAATTATTACATTAATATTGTATTTTAGAAAAGAAGTAATCATGCATTGTATAAGGATTTACATTATGTTTCTAAAAAACTGTGATATGATAACAACTGCTCAATTTTTTTCATAAGAACGAAGTTCACTAGTGTGCTTAAGATGATAGTAGTCTCATAATAAAACATTTTAATGAGCTTTGTGAAAAGACATGCAGAGATAAATACAGTTAAGAAAAATGCATATCAAAAGAATTTTTCTAACAAGCAATTAAAAGAACTTTGTCCAAAAACATATTTACTTTTTATGTCAACAAAGAAATTCCCCCTATTAATTTCTAAGAAGTAGAAATATACAATTTTTCTTGCGAGAGGGATTTCTTTTTTATGTTGTTCATTAAGAAAGATTCTTTGAAATGTTTCTGGACCTTTTCCAGAAATTTAAGTACTGATATACACAGTTAATTTGTAATGAATGCAAAAAGTATTTAATGGCTAAAGTACGAGAATTATTAAAGATAAATTAAAAATATGTATACAAACTGTTTAAAAAAGCGTCGTTGTTGATAAATATCTGTATAATGGTTTATGTCTGAGATTGTTTAAAATAAGTTAAACTACACATTATATGATTATATGACATACATTTGTCATATATATTTACAGATAGTTCACTTTTAATTATAAATTGCGGATAAAATTATGTCGTTTAGGAAAATAATTAAATTCTATTAACCCATTTGTGCATAGCGTCCTAATTTTGGCACGCTTTCTTAAAAAAATTCTCATTAGAAATGGAATTATGATATCCTCTCAAAACTTTGTAAAATATATCCTTAGTATTTGTTTTCAATATTTATTCCTAAATGGATGTGCAGTTTTAAGAATAAAAAGGTGAACTAAATGTTTGTTGTAGAACATAGTTGGATTTTCTTGAAATAAAATGGCGCGTAAGAAAAGATATTTCTTTTATTTTTTTATCAAATATTTTACAAGTGATAATATTTATAAGATGAAATTTTTTTTAAAATAAATTTTTCCCATTGTTTCAGATTGCTATTTTTTAATCGAATTTGAAACTTTATTTTCTGTCCCATTTTTGAAACGCTATGCACGAAAGCGTAGGGGTTTTCTCCGTTGCTGCCTTTGCATTAATTCTATGTTTTATGCCATTTATTTTGTTTAAAAATTATTTTATAGCCTTGGGATTATTTTTAGCTATAAATTTTTCTTTATTATTACTATAAGGGGTAGGGGGAGGCTGGGCTCGGCTCAAGAACAAGACACCCAACCCTCACCACCCTTAGCTATTGACTTTTTAAATTTTATATCATACGGTTATGTTTTGTAGTAGTTTAATATTTGACATCCTGAGGTTACAAATATGTTTACTAATATATGAACCATAGGTTACTAATATGTTTTCTAATATATTACCATAGATACTCGCGTATAAGTCCAGGAATTTCTGACAATTTTCTGCAAGCAAATTGGGGGGGGGGGGGCGATTTATACGCGAATCAATTACAAAAGCCAAAAAGAAAAAACTTCGAATTTTGCAAAATTCTGACATTTATATGTATAAATAAATAAATAAATAAATAAATATATATATAAAATACACATATAATCATAATTTATTTATTAAATATACATATAATTATAATATTATTAATTTTTATATATAATTATTATATATAAATAATTTTATTTATTAACCATTTGGAAAAACGGTTATTGTCCTCGTCAGGGTAGGAAATCAAAAGCATATTTGAAGCTTTTTATTGGTCGAATTCGAATTATATTCATTTTCTGATTGGTCTATACAGTAATCTGTATTTCCCTTCACTTTCAACACAGATGGATAATTATGTTGCCACTATGACAAAAAAAGTAATAAAAACTACAAAAAAAAATAATAACTCAGAAATAAATTGAGATGCAGCTTTCAAACAAATTGCATTTAAAAGTACATTTTTGTTTTCTGTACGACGGTTTAAAAAGTAATATTCTGGGATATTTAGAAGTTTAAGAATGAAATTTCATTTAAAAGCATTGATCGTCAGATTTCTTGGACGATGGAAAAGCCTTTTCCCGAACAGCCAATGAAATGCTTGGATAATACGTAAGTTTCAGATGGATAATACGTAAATTTCAGGAAATATGACGAGTCGCAGGCGATTTTATTCTATTGCTATTTTTACGTTTAATAACAACACTATTAATATTTAATTAATGGCGTACGTAATGTAAGATCAACTCGTGCAAATTTTTATGTCTTAAATTTTAGTCTTTGAAAAAATCAATTTCGAAATGGTCGCTGTAATTTGTTAAATTACTTTTTTTTTTAATTATTTGTTTTTGTTTAGTAACTACATTTTTGCATTAGCAAGTGAAATCTTTGGTTTGATTTTGTGCAAAATTGAAGTAAAAACTTAGAAGGTCAACTTATACATAAGTTTTTGATTTTTTACAGAATTTGCATTCGAAAGGTAGGAGGTCGACTTATTTGCTAGGATATAGGGTATATATACTCTATTAGAATTTCTTGATTATTATGAATTTTAACTATGGCAATAGGTAAGGATGGGGAGGGGTTCTATTGCTGTGTGTTCTGGACCCGAGCCCAGCCCCCATAGTAATAACAAAGAAATTGTATAGCCAAATAATAACTCAAATGGTAAATAGCCATTTTGTGACAAAATAAATGGCATAAAACTTAGATTTAGTGCATACACAATAATAGAAAAAATATGACAAAAACTATTATTATTGAATTTATAATTAAACTAGAGATCAGCAATTCTGCTTTTTCAGAATTTAGTGTTGCCCCCGGCATTTCCATTACTTCATTTTCTTCTGATGGACAAGTGGCTTCTATTATTATGAAACAGCCATTATAAATGAAGTGTTAGGGGAAGATGAAAGAGCAGCCGTAAAAAGTTGGAACTATGATTTTCTGGTCAGAATGGGAGGAAAAACGGCCATAGTTTTTTTTTTTTTATGTCTGCTCTTTCAGCTTCACATAACACTTCAATTATAATGGCTGTTTCATAATAATAGAAGCCACAAGTCCACCAGAAGAAAATAACTCGCTTAAGTGGGACTCTACTGCAGTACAAAACATATTTCAATTTTAAGACTTAAAGCACACGTTTTATTTTATGTCGTCATTCGCATCCGCTAAAGAATTCCACATTTACGATCTACTATTAAACGTCTACAGTAAAGCTTGCATAGCACATCACTAACGCGAAATAATGCACAAATGCAGCAAAAAGATGCCGTCATTTAAGAAAATGAAAAAAAAATAAATAAAACGGCTATCTAATGATTCATAGATACTTACATTATAATATAGTATATAATAGCTCCATTGTTTTAACAGAAATCATTCGTTTATTTTTTTTTTCATAATATCACGTATTTTAATTACATTTTATTTCGGTTGTTACGAGAAAATGGCAACAAAAATATATAATTACTATTTTAAAACTATTTTTCCTTTACTTTCTACAGAAATGGAGTACTTCCGTTGCCAATATTAAGCAAATGGCTCCAAAAACTACAAAAAAGTTAATATTTCAAAAATAAATAGAGATACAGTTTTCAAACAAAATGCATTTAAAAGAACTTTTTTTTCTTTCCAATACGACAGTATAAAAATTGAAAATGTGCGATGCTTAGAAGTTTAAAAAATTGCTAAAGAGTATTTAATCGTAATGCTTTGTTTTACGGCTAGCTTCTGTAAGGTAACGTTATTTTTTGGACACACAATAAGCTGGGAGAAATAAATAGCATACCGAACCGGAGGCTAACAAGATTTACATATTAGTAATCAACAATTACTTATATATGATATATATATATATATATATATATATATATATTAGTAAATATATTAGTAACCTTAGGATTTTAAATACTGTGTTAGTACAAAACTTAACAGTATGTTATAAATTGTTACTATGCCAGTAGCTAAGTGTAGTTATGAAAGGAGTCTTGTTCTTTAGCCGAGACACCCCCATTGTAGTAAGCAAAAAAAAAAAATAAATAAATGTTTATAGTCATATAATAACACAAATAATGTATAACCTTTTTGTAACAAAATAAATGGCATGAAACATAGATTTAATTCATAGACAGTTACAAAGAAAACCATTACTCCTTCGTGACTAATGTCCTAAAATTGGGACGTTTAGATTTTTATATGCTAAATAAATACTTTTTCAAAGAGATTTTTTTTCCGTTCATTTTTCACCATTTACTATAATTCAGCACAATACTGACCTGGAAAAAAATCAAGCACTAATGTGTTGATATCTCATTTTCTTCAGTAATTTAAGTAAAATAAATCATGGTTTAAAATAACATGTGCTCCAATTAACTTTTTTTCTCACTTAAGTATTTATTATTATGTATGTTGTGTGTAGATAATATGCTGAAAGATACATCATAATAGTTCATTTTCTAATAAGAACATACTAAATGTGCTTCAAACAAACTGTGTTTAATGTAACGATTGTTTATGCTTGTTTTTAATCTTTCAAGATCATGAATTGGAATTTGATTCAGTATGAAGAACTGTAACTTGCCAATAAGTCCTAATATGATAAACACGGAAAAGAAAAACAATTAAACAAAGAAAATTTAGCACTCTATTATCAATACAAACTTAAATTACAATTACGTTAACTTTAACTCCACTTTTAAAATAAAACATTTTTATGTAAAATCGGGAAAATTGTCAATCTCTAAAAGATCTCAAAGATGGTATTTTCGTTAATTTATATATATAATATATTATGTATGATGTCTGTTCAATAAAGGATGATCATATTTTATCCCTCCGACTGTCTTGGAAAAGGGCAAAATTGTAATGTTGTTTTCTCTGCATTTTGTTTTAAATGTTAAAAAAAAATTCTTCTTTGAACATTTTATAAAAAAAAAAAGCTTAATAACAAATATGAATGCAATCCTTGGAAGTATTAATCATTGTTCAATGCATTAAAAACACATTAAAACAATAGAATTATATTACTTTAAATATTGCTTGTATTGCAGTGAAACCTGGAGCTTAGTGAACGTATTAACACGGGCTTGTCAGTGAGGGGTTAATAAAGGCAATTAAAAGGTCAAGAAAGATAAAATGAATATTTTACATATAGCGGTGAATATATAGTGAACAAGAGATGGAGCGAGCTTCAGTGTCATGAAGTCACTGCTGAGAATTTGACAATCAGCCAAGTACGTGTAGTCTCACTCCAGCCTTGAAAAACATGGATGTTGTACTCGATGAATAACAAGCTTCATTGAAATTTTGTTTTCAATTTACAAAAATCGTCAACTGAAGCGCATATGACACAGCAGGAAGCTTATTAACAGTCCGTCCTACACTATAATGGCATCACATGTTTAAAGAGGGGATAAACTCGATTTCAAAGGAAGGTGGTGAGGGCGCTACAGTGACTGCTTTAATGGAAGAAAACATCAAACCCGCGGTTCTGACAGTAAGAAAAGATCGTAGGATCACATTATATGCCTTTCAATAATCAATATTTCATTGGGTTCAACTCGCACGTTGCTCTCAGAAACACTACACATGGCACATATTTGCGAGCGCATATATTTGCACATATTTGCTCATTCCAGAACAAAGGGAAGTGCGTGTGGAGGTTTTTTTGGAGTTAATATCTAGGCTAGAGAAGGATGCCATGTTTTTCTCAAAATTTATCCCCGCTGACGAAAGTTGGGGAAGGCATTTTTTATTCATCAGAGGCATTGCTGAAAACTGCGTAGGTGATTTTGAAGAACTTGACAATAAATGGCTTTGGCATGTGTTTGGAGACGACAAAAATGTGGGATAAGTTCATTTCGTCTAAAGGGGAGTAAAGGCCAACAAAATTTGGGGGAATAGTGCAGATATTTATTTGTTACTAATATATGATAATTTTTTATTGAACAGCCTTCGTATATAAATTTAATAAGTATACAAATGTGTTTGTATGTGTGAGTGTTACCGGCCAAACTTGATTGCAGGACAAACTAGTTTATCCTAACGCAACTGGGATAAAGTTTTTTTTTTTCTAGGCCAAACTAGTTTTGCCTAACGCATAAAGGTTAAACTAGTTTGTCCTGCTATTCACTGGTCTGAACTAGTTTGGACTAGGCCAGTTTTGAAAATACTATTAGCTTTAAAAATATTTCGATATTTATATAGGTCATATTTCATTAAAAGTAGTTACAAAATATAATCCAATATTGTTAATATTAGTTTTTTTTTTTTAAAAACTATGGAGTATCAGGAGCTTTAAAAATATTTTAATACATATATAGAACATATTTTATTAACAATAGTCTCAAAATGTTAAATGTTTGTGCTAAATTTGATGTTATGCTATATTTTACTCAAATAATAAATTCATTTAAAAGAATAAGTGCATTTTATTTAATTGCGATTGAAGGTTAATAGAAAGCTAGGACTAAATGAATTACGATTTAATTCAATTGCAATTAGATCAAAAGTGATTCAAATCAATAGTAATTTATTTGTATATAAGTGACTGGGGCATAGTGTGTCCGAAATTTATTTATCGTCTGCCAAGGCTCAGTTGGAGCATTTTTGTGTAAGTTTAATTTCTAAAAAATGGCAACGTTCTTTTTTGTTGACATATAATTTATTCTATTCTAAGAGTGTAAAACCGGGAGGGTTTATAATTAAACGTGTGATACAGTTCACTTTGTTATTTATTAAGTGTTGTGAGTTATTGTCGAGTTTGTGTTTTTTTTTTTTTTTTTTTTTTTTTTTTTTTTTTTTTTTTTTTTTTTTTTAATTCAACCAGCTCGCTACATACTTTTTGGTTACATCTGACGGAGATTTGATATATTTTCTTTTTGTTAATTGAGTGAGAGAACGAACTTAAGATGAGTTTCGTTTTCAAGAGTAATCGTGTTATCGTTCCGAAGTTGTGATGTGAAAATAAATAAAGAAGCGGCGTCAATTAAACATCTATACTATTTGGTGAGTCTCTTTTGTTAATATTATCACATTATGACAGAATTTAGATATTTTATATAAAAAACAAGTTTTAAAATCTACTGTCACTAAACTAGAAAATAGTATTATTAGTTCGATATATGATGCTGATTCTAGTCAACTTGCTTTATTCGAAAATAAAATCGAAAAATTAAATGAGGAGTTACATGAATTTTTTAATGCAATTTTTTCACAATGTAAAGAAGAAGATGTAGATAATTTTGTTGATGAGCAACAATCCGTACAGAATAAACTTGATAATCTTTGGTTAAGTGTTAACTGGAAAAACTCAAAATTTACTTTAAATGAATCGAATCAAAATAATAGTCTTTCTAAATCTCAAACACCAGAAGTAAAGCTCCCAAAATTGACACTTCTTACGTTTAGTGGTAATTTAGAAGAATGGATATCATTTTATGATTTATTTAAAGATAGTGTGGATAATAATGAGAGTTTATCAGACTGTCAAAAACTGCAGTATTTGAAATCGGCATTAGAAAACAGTGCACTTAAAATTATTCTGAGTCTTCCAATATCTGATTCAAACTATAAGACAGATTTAGAATTATTGAAGGAGCGGTATTCAAATAAACGTGATTTAATTAATGCATTAATTAAGAAGTTAATTGGAATGCCTTGTATTTCGGATAATGCACAGTCTATTTTAGAGAGTGTAGATGTTATAAACGAATGTGTGCGTTCGTTAAGTGTACTAAAACAAGACGTTAGTGGATTATCGGAAGTAATGATAGTTTATGTAATTACTGATAAATTAGATAAAAATACGAGATATTGGTGGGAAAGAACATTAAAAAAGGAGGAGGGGGAACTCTAGATAATTTATTATCTTTCTTGAAGGATCACGCTAGAGCCCTTCAAAAAAGCAAATCCTCAGTAAAAGAAATAAAGAAAGGTAAAGTAACGATATTGTTGTCTTCTAATAATAGTTGTTGTGTATGCAAGGAATCACATCCGTTGTATAAATGTCCCAAGTTCTTGCAGTTAAGCGTACATAAAAGAATAGAATTGACTAGAAGAAACAACTTGTGTTACAATTGTCTTTTAGATAAACACCATGCAAAAATCTGTAAGAGTTTAAGTAAATGTAAAGTGTGTCATAAGCCTCACCATACAATTTTAGATCTTTCGAGAGACCCGAAATCTAATTCAGATAGTGTAAATGAAACGCCGACAGGCCCTCTTTCTCCGAACGCACCAGAATTTCAGTCGAGACCAAATGAGTCATTAAATCAAACTTATTGTACTAGCATCTTTGAATTTCCAAACAACTCTGTGTCGGGATTACATTCATTGCAAAATAAGCAAACTCTACTTTGTACAGAAATGATTAAGGTTCGTGATTCACTGGGTAATTTTGTAAACTGCCGCGCCTTGCTGGATAGTGGCAGTGAAGCCTCTTTCATAAGTGAAAATTGTATGCGCAAATTATGTTTGCCTAGGCAATCTACTAAAGTACAGATTACATGTCTAGGTTCTTATAATGTTGAATCTAATGAAGAGGTAAATTTAACTTTTACTCCCCATTTTAATTCTGAAGTGAGATTTGCCACTAGAGCATTTGTGATAAAAAGAATCACATCAAATGTGCCGTATCCATTCCTTCAAATATTGTAAATAATTTTAATGTTTTAGTTCTAGCAGACCCAATATTCTTTGAATCAAGACCAGTAGATATCTTATTAGGTGTTAACGTTTTCTTTACATTGCTTAAAGGGGAAGTTATAAAAAGAGAAGAAACTACCCTTTGCCGTATGTTCTAAACTTGGTTGGATAATTACGGGAACTACCTCTTTTAATACAAGTAAACGTACATTTTCTGTTAATAATATTAAATTTCAACTAGATGATTTAGTCCAAAAGTTTTGGTCTTTAGATTCCCTTCCTGAGCTAGTTCGAATTTCTAAGGAAGAGCAAGAATGTGAAGACCATTTTAAGAGCAATTATTTTTGAAATAGTTCTGGAAGATTTGTTGTGAAACTTCCATTTAAAGATTCTCCATTGCAAGGTGATTCTAAGGAATTAGCCATACAGCGATTTCGTTCTTTGGAACGTAAGCTTTCAAAACAACAATCTATTTATGTGAACAATCGAGAGTTTATGAAGGAATATTCGGATTTGGGTCATATGGAACGTATATCCAAATCAGAAAGGATCCCTGCATTTCTTTTTTATTTACCTCATCATGCGGTAGTTCGTGAATCAAGTACGACAACAAAATTAAGAGTTGTTTTTTATGCCTCTGCTAAATCTACCTCTGGTGTGTCCTTGAATGATATTCTAATGGTCGGATGGTCGGACCCCCGTATACAACAGGAACTTTTTTCAATTCTTTTAAGATTTAGAGCTTTGCCTATTGTTGTACGAGCAGATATAGAGAAAATGTTTTGACAAATCTTGATTAATCCGGAAGATAGAGATTTTTTAAGAATCCTTTGAAGAGAGAATACCCAGGATCCTATAGAGGAATATCGTTTAACAACAGTCACTTAGGGTACGCAATTTGCCCCGTTTCTGTCCACAAGAGCTCTTCATCAGCTTGCCTTAGATGAGAAAAATGATTTTCCTTTGGCATCTGCAGCCGTGTTGAAAGATTTTTATACAGATGACTTTCTCTCTGGCGGCCAGAATGAGGAAGAAGTTGTGGAACTAATTAGTCAATTGACTTTATTAATGAAACGAGGTGGCTTAAATTTACAAAAATGGATTTCAAATGTACCTGGACAACTGAGGAATATTTCTGAAGAATGTATGGAAAGTACAGAGTCATTGCTCTTGACTAATGATGGCAGGATAAAAATTTTAGGAATTCAATGGAATTTAACGGGTGATTTCTTTTGTTTCACTTCTTTAGCCCATGAGAAAAAGGACAAATATTCTAAAAGAGATATTTTGACAGAAGTTGCAAAGATGTTTGATCCGCTAGGTTTGCTTTCCGTCTGTGTTGTTTTCATGAAGGTACTGTTGCAAAACTTATGGAAGTTTTCACTTACCTGGGACGAGCCAATTAATGAACAACATAGTAAACGGTGGACATCTTTTCGGAATGATTTAAAGGTAATTTCTGAGTTGAAAATTCCTCGATTTGTATTAGCTGCAGATAAGATAAATCTTCACATTTACGCCTTTTGTGATGCGTCTGAAGAAGCATATTGTGCAGCAATATATATGCGTTCAGATTCTCAGAATGAGAAAATCATCGAAAATCTTTTGACATCTAAAACTAAGGTCGCACCCATTAAGACTCAGTCAATCCCAAGGCTGGAACTTTGTTCAGCTCTTCTTTTGACAAATTTGCTAAAAGTTGTTTTGGATCACTTAAGTCTCAAAAAAGTGAAATATTTGCGAGGACTGATTCTAAGGTTGCGTTGGCATGGCTTTCTTCATAGCCTCATAGATGGCAAAACTTTGTAGCAAACCGTGTTGCTAAAATCCAAGAAACACTGCCTAATATTTCGTGGAATCATGTTCGCGGGCTAAAAAATCCAGCTGACAGCGGAACAAGAGGTATGCTACCATCGGAATTAGTGAATTGTGAGCTGTGGTTTCATGATCATAAATGGTTAAGAGAGCCACGGGATAAACCGTCTAATGAATCATTTGAAGGCAAGGATGTACAAAAAATTATCCTAAAGGAAGAAAAAAGGAATTGTGCTGCATATATTTCTAAACTTAATGATGATCATCCGATTTTCAGATATACTTCTTGGAATAGACTAGTACAAATCATCGCGTGGTGTTTAAGATTTGTAGACAATGCAAAAAAGTCGTTACCAAATCGAGTAAGTGGTTTTCTCTCAGTCTTAGAGCTTTCAAATTCCACAACGAAAATTCTGAAAATTGTCCAAAACGAGTGTTTCCGTGATGATATATCTGATTTAAGTCATAACAAATCTTTAAAATCTTCAAGTAATCTTTTGTCTTTAAACCCATTCCTGGATCATAATTATATTTTGCGTGTTGGTGGAAGATTGAGACATGCTAATGTCTCAGAAGATCAGAAACACCCAATATTATTGCCTAAGACACATCATATAACTGCATTAATTATCAAACATTATCATATAACTTATTTACATGCTAGTCCACAGATTATTTAAGCTGTTCTTCGAACCAATTTCTGGATTTTAAGTGGTCGAGATGCAGTAAGAAAAATAGTGAGGAGTTGCTTAAAATGTTTTCATGCTTCACCATTTGTTGGCACCCAAATAATGGGGCATCTTCCAGCCATACGAGTTAGGCCAAGTCGTCCATTTTCAAAGACTGGAATTGATTATGCCGACCCATTTATGTGTAAGGAGAGAAATCGTAGAAATATCAAGTCGGTTAAGAGTTATATTGCTATTTTTATTTGTTTTTTAACTCGTGCTATTCATCTTGAATTGGTTTCGGATTTGACAGCTTCCACATTTTTGGCTGCTCCGAAAAGATTTCTTGCCCGTAGAGGTAAACCAGCTGAGTTGGTCAGTGATTGCGCAGGAAATTTCAAGGGTGCAAGTAGGGAACTGCATGAGTTATATAATTCCGTATCCTCCATTATTAAGGATCAAACATTACAGAATTATGTGTCTAATGAAGGTATCATCTTGAATTTTAATCCTCCTTCTGCTCCAAATTTTGGTGGGCTGTGGGAAGCTAACATAAAATCTGTGAAATATTATCTACGTAGAACAATGGGAAATTCACTATTTACAATTGAAGAATTCTCTACATTATTGACAAAAATTGAAGCTTGTTTTAAATCGAGACCTTTATGTCCTCTGTCAAACGTTCCAAGTGATCTACAAGTCCTGAAACAGGGAAATTTTTTGACTGGTGCTGCCTTGACAGCTATTCCAGAACTTGACGTTTCTGAAATTTCACTTAATAGACTTCGCCGTTGGCAATAAACCCAAAGAGTATTTCAGCAATTCTGGAAGCAATGGAGTGGTGAGTATTTGTCTCAACTCCAGCAACGTCCCATGTGGTTGCGTTCGACAGGAAATTTAAATGTTGGTGACTTAGTGCTAATTAAAAACGAAGTTTTTCCTCCTCTTCAGTGAAAGTGGGGAAGAATTATCCAAACGTTTCCCGGCCATGACGGTCGTGTGAGAGTCGTCATAATAAGAACTGCTACCGGAGATTTTAAACGAGCGGTTCATAAACTCTGTCCTTTGCCCTTTCATTAACAGTAAGACATATATAACTCTTTTATTTGTACCCCATGAAGATTTCAAGGCTGGGGGTGTTTGTTCGAAATTTATTTATCGTTTGCTAAAGCTCAGTGTGAGCATTTTTGTGTAAGTTTAATTTGTAAAAAAAATGGCAACGCTCTTTTTTGTTGGCATGCAATTTATTCTATTCTAAGAGTGTAAAACCAGGATTGTTTATAATTAAACGTGTGATACAGTTCACTTTGCTATTTATTAAGTGTTGTGAGTTATTGACGGGTTTGTGTTTATTTAAATTCAACGAGCGCGCTACATAGTGGACCACTTTTGCAGTTTGATCTTTTTTCCCTTTAACGGAGAGAGCAATCTTCCTGAAAATATTATTGAATATTCATCAAACCTTTTACATGCCTCAAAAGTTTCTCAGAACGTAGCTTTCAATGAATTTTTAAATATAAAAATATTTGTATTATTTTATACACTCATAAAGTGCCCCATTGTGCCCAAGAGGCGGGGCATAGTGGATCGCTATTGGATATTATTTGAAATACAATATAAATATATTTTTCATCAATGTAATTCTTCTTTATTTCTCCTTTGCACAAAAACGTAATAGAAGTTTCCAAGTAACATTTTGAAACGAAATACACAAACTCACACACACAAACTCACACACACAAACTCACACACACAAAAACAAAAATAAATAACAAATTAAGATACATCAAAGTTTGCAAATGAAAAAAAAGTATTTTAATGGGTTTCATGAGATGAGGCGAATGGATTATGGTTTTTAGACTAATAAAAGAATACGCAGTTTTAAATGCATGAAATAAAAGACAAAAGATATTAAGATATTATTAAAGATAGGTAAAAAAGAAAAAAAATAAGAATTTGGAATAGTTTTACTAAGATAAAAGGGCGAACATTTTTATTATTACATATATATATATATACATTAATTAATAAAATAGCGTATTTTTCAGTTCCATATTTAAAATCCTTATAGCAATAAGATAAGGTGCTGCGTCACAAACTTTTAACCCGTTAAGTGTTTTTGTATTGATTTTTATGTACTACTTGATATATGGAGTAAAAATTAAGTCAGTCATTAACGTTTCCCTTCAGAATTAAATTGTGGTTAAAAAGCCCATCTGGTGGTAATCTGTTTCGCATGTTCTGTCTTTTTTATGGACGTGGTTTTTTAACCATATGTTTTATAGTCAAATATTAAAATTTTAATTTTTAAATGTATAAATTCTAAAGCTCTAATCCATATTATAAAATAAAAATATTTCCGTCAGTTGTTTTTAAATATATAAAATGCAAATTTGTGAGGTCTATCTTGTGACGGTGGATCTCAATCTAATGATGTGTTAAACTGGGGTTTCCTCAGTTTTTTTTTTCTTCAATCATTCCTATAGAATATTTATTCATATTTTATATTCATGGAGATAAGTTGTTTGATATAGTGTTGCCAGGATTACATGTTATCCCTAATTTATAGACTTTTGATACAATTCGTACGTCAGTCTCGTCAATTTATTTAAATATAAAAAGAAGAGATCTTCAGAAAATCACCAAATTCTATATCAAAGATAAATGAATCTTACAGTGGGATGCCTAAAACATAGGATTCCTTAAATTCGGTTGACGAAAGAACCATGGACTTGTTTTCATCATGATCACGGTTTCAAATTCTGATACTGATATTCTAATACACTTGATTCATACTCTTTTTACATTGTGAATTACTCAGTTTCATCTACTAAGTATCGTCCACAATTTCGGAAGCGTAATCTCTGAATTTTTCTACGAATACTCATTTTCACATTAAAGAAATTCCTAAAAGTTCACCATTATAAAATACAGTCAAAACGTTTTCCATAATTGCTCCACATGCAATTCGCAATTATTGAGGGACTCTTGTATTCACTCTGATCCCAATATCTCTATTTTAAATTCCCTGTCAAAACAGTGAGCTATATATTCAGATTGTTCTAACTCCTAGTTAGAAGAATCTTCTATGATCTAGTACTTGGTGTTTAGGGCTAATCTATTCATATATTATATATATGATTTGACTTATATTATAAATTTGATACGTGTATTTGTTTATAAATTTTCGAAAGCAACTAAATCCATTTCTGTGGCACGCATTCTTTGAAACTTGTAAAACGGATTATTTTCGTAATGTCAAAAAATAACCATTTCTCAAAAAATAGTTATGCCAGTGGATTTTCTGGAAACTGTTTAATTTTCAGGCCAAGACGAAATTTTGGCATGAAATACTACATTACTGGTCAAATCCACAAGCGACTGTATTTTCAACTTTTATTTAGTATGATCCTAATAAAGTAAAATCTTATGCTATTATTTTAGACAATGTAACTTATAATCACTTTTTTTGTAAATGCTTTTGTATGTAAAATTTCAACATTGCATATTTAAGGGAATTTGTATTTTCCTAAAATGTACCTGTTTTACTTCTTTATATAATGGTCGTGCTTTCCAATTTAAATAATATACATAACTATGCAAATATGCCTGCAGTGAATCAGACTCCTTTCTGAATTAACTTAATTGGACATATTTTTTTTAAATACTCCTGGTATAGATGCTGTAGATTTATTTTGTGTTGTTGTATAATAATATATATGGAATAAAGTTCGTGCGAAAAAAGTAATTCTAAGATATACTGCTTATTTTGTCAAAAAAAAAAATACAGTTTCATTCCATTGCGAGAAAATACAACAGCGAAGAGCATTAACAAATACAATTTGTCAAAACCATGAAAAATGGTTCTATTATCTACTACAAACCTTACACTAACATGATTCGTACAAAGAATTTGTTTTTCCTTAAGTAAATGATGATACAAGAGAAGTTGCAAGTGATATTATTGATAATGAAGACAATGACTTATTCTGTTAAGTAGCAGAAACTGGGAGGTTGCTCTGTGGTTATAGTGTTTGTTAATTTTAAAAATTTTTACATTATTTTATGTTATTTTAAAATTAAACCCTCATTAAAAGTTGTTCTGTACGGAAAATAATTTTTAAAAACTTGTTTTAATTATTTTGTTTAGTATTTAAACTGAAATTTTGCTAAAATTACATTATGGACAAAATGTCACAAGAGTAACACTTAGCATTTGACAAAATCAAATGTAAATAATTCATGTGTTATCAGGTGAGTTCAATGATTAATGTTTTTTAAAAAGATATAATTACTCTGCTATATTGTGTAAATTTTATTTCTATAGTCTCGTATTATTAACAGAATTTCTGCGTCAAACACAATTTTTGAAAATTGCATTTTTATGTGGTCACCAGAGTAACAAAAATTTCATTTATTATCTATCCAAGTAAAATGCCTTTTGTTACGAATTGTGTATGGTTTATGAAATTAGAGTACATGTATTTTTAAGAAGTTGCATCAAATTTATCTGAAATATATTTTGTGATAAAAGAATTGGAAATATATATGGAAATACCTTTATGGTAATATGGTAATATGGAAATATGGTTCTACCTTTTACTTTATAGTAATCACACTAGAAAAAATAAGTTTTTCCAATATTTGTTCGTGATAGGAAAATTTTAATTACAAATATAAATTAATGAATCTACGAGTATAACGTACGTGCAAACTTACTTTACTCACAGGTATTCGCTCTTCAATAATTGAATAAAAAATTAATATATTAACATTTAAAGACATGAGCAGGTGTTGAGTGCGCTACTCAGTGAAATAATGGTTCTGAATTCAAAAATAATTAAGTACATAAAAACTGCGTTTCGTTTTCCTCTTCCGAAAAACACTGTAATATTCAATCAATATTTAAAGTTAAAGTTTGCAATTTTTTATCCTCATATTCAAGATTTTTATTCAAAAATAGCCTCCTCATACTGAATACGCCATCATTATCATTGTGTTATTTATGCTATTTTTTCTTAATTGAATTATTTTTTTTATAAATGCTATGTCTATTACTTTTAAACCATTACCAGACATTAGACGCTATCTTTCTTCAGCATGAAATTTAATATAAAGTCGTAAAAAGGCGTTTAAACATTTAGTTCTATTGTTGTAAGTTTATGTTAGTATAAATAGCTTGTGTTGTAATGTTTCTAAGTAAATTAGTTGTTTTTAAACAATTTGAAATTTATTATTTTTATACTACTTCTGTTTATTAATACATCAGCAGGAAACAAGTATATCATAAAAAAATAATTATGTACGTTTTAAATTCATTTGGCACATACATTAAATCACTCGTGTTTATATTTTACTAGAAATCATCGGCGCATTTTAAGATTTAAATAATTGAAATCGAATGTATTCCGAAGCATAATAATATGTTTATGGTGTTGTTGTTTGTAATTATAAACACAAACGCAGTTGTTTTAATCCTAATTCAAATACTCATATTTAAAACAGAATATAAAATTCCTTCTTGTTAAAGATTATCTATATAAGGTAATAAATTCGCAAAAAATCTAAATCAGTATATTCTTGTTTCCTAATCAAAATATGCATACGACAAATACAAAGTTATAATAAAATTTTCATTTTACGCATATGAGAATTATCAGCTTGTTACTTAGAAATACGCTTAAAGGTACATTTTTCTATAATACAAAATATTTGGGGAATTATAGACACTATTAAGTAAATAAAATTATCATAAAACGTTTAGATCGTACAACCTACTAACTGAAATTCTTTTTTAAGATTTTTCTCATACGCATGGATTACATTCCGCAGCGTCTTTTTCCGAAAAGCAAAAATAGATATTTTTACAAGTCTGATGGTTTATTTTATTATAGTTGTTGTAAGCAAATTTCAAGAATTTTACGATTAATATTCTACGTTAATATTGTACCTTCAGAAATAAGTCGCTGAATTATAATTAGGTTCTGATATACATTATAAAGTGATACATGCGTGCATTTTAAATAAAATAAAAGAACATAGAGGAATCTGTAAAATTATTTAAAAGCATCTAAACTAAACATCCATTATAAACATTCATTTTATTTATTTATTTACAGAAAACTATGTTCAAATGTAAAAGAAATCTGAATAAGGCTCTGCAAAGCGACTTTTTTAATCCAGTAATGCCTCAGTAAATAAAAGAAATGCGCTGTTTTACGATAAATGCATATTTTACCGAGTATGCAGAAATCGTACTAATTTGATATCTGTTAGAAAGCTCTTTTTGTTTCGTTCAGTAGAGGAACTTGTAAATTTATGAAGTATAGAACATATAAACTTGTTTTTATACAATCTATCCAATTTTGTATAATCATAACCAATTACGGTATAGCGAATTAAAAAAAAAGCCTACTGTGTTTGATTTTGGGGATAATAAATGTTCACTTTTTCTCACAGCAATATTATTCATTGATTATGAATATATTTTACATTTTCATTCCAGAAAAAAATCTATTACATAATTTTGTATCAAATAAAAGAATTTTATGACAATTTCATTAGCATGAAAAATTTAAGTTTAGCACAATCTTAATACGTTCTTATATACATAAAATCAAAAATAGTTCGTCAGGTTTTCACTTCAATAATTAAATATATATAGGGTGATTCACAATAAAATTGGCCAAAATAGAAGACCGAAGCAGACGAAAAATTGTTGCGTCAGCAGGAAATGTTCGAGTTACACCTGATATGTTTGAGAAGGCACGCCAGTCCATGCACCATCGAAAGGTCTCCAGGTGTCTGACAAAACCTTTGAGAATATCCTGTAGTTGTATTGGTCGTAAATATGTAACCTGAGTGAAAATGCGATATAAATAAAATGATGTAAGCTGATTTTTGTTTATTCTTCTTGTATTACCCATAATTTGCAATACCCTCTAACGGACACTAATTCGCGTTCAGTGCGAATAACATGCGTTCAGTGCGAATAACACGCGTTCAGTGTGAATAACATGCGTTCAGTGCGAATAACACGCATTCAGTAATTTTTTCACCCCACTTGATGCCCATTTTTCATGGTTTTGTAACATCATCTGTAAACAGATCATATCTGGAAAGAGTAAAACCAGTTGAATAAAAAAAAAAAAAAAAAAAAAAAAAAAAAAAAAAAAAAAAACTATACGCAAAGTACAGTATGATTCGTTTCATTATTTCTTTCTAAATTCATATCACTATCAAGCTTACATTAACTAAGGTAATGTCTAGATTTATCGAATATTTCAACACTAGTACTATAGTTTCTACTTTATATTATAGTCGATCGTCCTTTTGTCTTCTGTGTTTTATCAGTGATTTAACCAAGAATGTTAACACTGATTCAACGATGCGTTATTATAAATTCTTTCTTGTACTTCAAACTTTATACGAATGAGAGTTGTAATGATTTTTTATCGGTGGTCGATAAGGCAAATCATTTCCATAAAGATTTCCCCAATAATTTTATCAGCGAGCCGCTTTAAAAGCAATTTTTCATTTTCTTGAAAAGGGTATTTGGAAGCACTTTGTTTATAACATTTGTTAATATTTTCATTGCTAACCTAAAAAAGCCATTTAAAGGTTTTTCATAATCTGAACAGGAAAAAAATATCTTAAAAAAATCTTTATTTCTTTTCACCATATCAAAAAATGCTCCTTTACATGTCGGTTAATCTCCTTTCTCGGCTATTTTATTCCAAATAAAACTAATTTCCACAAATCCGTAATCTATGCTTCTTTCACGAAAACAGAAGCTACTGCTAAAGCTAAATTAGACCGGAAGGGAACATTTCTTTACAATATGTCATAAATTCTCGTTTTATTTCTTTGTTAAAACCTCACCAAAATGCGAATAAGCAATTTTTTCTTCACGAAGATATAAATAGTTCATTTCTTATGCAACTGTTTTAAAGTTTAGGAGTTCTGAGAACCTATGTATAGATCAGCTGATCGGCTTTCTTTTTATCGGTAAAATTCTGTACTTCAGCGTCTGAAATAATGACTTAGGATTTCATTGAAATTAACCATGTTTGCAACTTTTTCGAGGAAATTTCTTTTACTTTCACTTTACTCAGTTTGTTTATCTGGAAATTTGTTATACTGAGGATTTCAATAGCTTTAAGTTATATCGTTGTGCGATATGACACCAAAAATTGAAAAAACGGCTCCTTTTGTCATTCGAGATATCTGCTTCGGAATAAATCTCATCTTACTTGACGAAATATTATTTGCTCATATGTTTTACCAAATGCCAGAAAAACGTATTTTTTTTTCTGAAATCCTAATTTGAAGAAGTTGTTAATAAAGTAGATTCAGCGGCTAAAAATTTAGTAACGTCGGAGTAATGTTGCGGTTTTTTTTTTTAGTTTCTATCATCTTATTCTTTTGGCAATGGGCCTGAGCATGGCGCACATGTACCTTTTTAGGATCCTCCTTTGGGCGCCCTGCAGCTGGAGCAATTGTGAGACGTTGGTTGGATGAGAAGATAGGTGCTAAGCTGATGGGATGGTGGCCGCTGTACGTTGCATTGTAGTAGTGGTGCTTACTGTATTGCGGTCGTGCGTCGTCCAGCCGGTCCGCCTCCATGATCTGACTCCGACTCCTCTCCATGATTGCCAGTTATCATTGCTGTGTTCGAATACAAACTTGCGCCTCATATCGACCAATCATGCACGTTTTTATGCTATTTTTAGCGCTCGAATGTGAGTTTATTCTTGGAAATTACTCTTCTGTTACTAAACCCCAAGCTACGCGTCCCCGTTGTGCCCCTGGGGAAGTTTGCAACAATCCTATGGAATAATACTGGAAAAATTATGGTTTCCTGGTGGGGGTCACTTTGCACGCGAAAAGGAAAATTCCACCTGGGAATCACGAATCATGAGGTAATTTGGAAAAATGTTCATAACCTGTGTACCGTGTTCTCCGATCCTGCAGCCTTGGTCCTTAGCAAAGGAGAGTCTGTGATCTGATCGACGAAATTTATGCAATATCCGGGTATCGCGAGCTGCACCTTAATTTTTCTATCTATTATTGATGCACTAGACGTCCCTCATTAAGTGATAGGTGTTCGAAGGCTCTGGTAAAGCGAAACTCTTCGCTGAAAATTCAGACCACCTGATATCGGGACCAGCTCTGCCGTGATTTTTTTTCGGGGGGGGGGGGGGTGTATTTGGGATACCTGTAGTGGGTTGATTCAAAGTCACGCTGTTCGTACACTCTAGTATTTGGGGTGATCTATTGTGGTGATCTATTGTGGTGATCTATTGTGGTGACCTATTGCGGTGATATATTGCGGTGATCGGACTTCGATAATTTTGGGTGGAGGGAGGGTAAGTGCCAAGGGCGGCGATCTTCCGTGTCCTGCCGCATGCTTGTGGTGCGATTTTTTAGAACGTCGGACACATATGTAAAAGGGTTCTGTGAACACTTAGAAGTTGTATCTCCAAGTGTCTCAGGAGCTCTTAAATGCGACTCAGGTTTATCATTCATTTATGTAATAGCGTAATGTAATTCCTGTTTTATTTTATAGATAAAATTCATATTAATAATTCTGGAAAATAAACTTCAACTAAATAATCTTATCTACCGAAATGATAATTAATAAATTCAGCATAGTTGGCATAGCCAGTGTCAATAACGAAAAACTATCTACAACATCATTCTCTCTAGATCCTTTGACTGTTGCTTGAATCAAATATTATAACTTTTTTTTTTCCTTGCACAATATCCTCATCAATAAGAATCTTTTAACATAACTCAAGAATTGTAACCAGACTTTGAAATCACCATGAAATTGAAAAATTTTTTACTCAGTTAATTTAAAGTTTCTTTTTAAATTATTAATTTAAATAAGCGTTTAATGTACTAATTTGTAATTTCTCCTAAATCTAATTAAAAGTTCTTCAACTCTACTTCTGGATCTAATGGTGTTCCTAATTTTAACTTCTCAATTTGTAGTTATTGTTCATTATTTTTTCTTTTTCTTGTGTCTTCTAAACAATAGTTAATAATATTGTTCGTATAAAATAAAGATATTCTTTATATTCGTTACCAGACAAAACAATAGGCTTTAGTGTTTGGATGATATTATCCTTCGGAATTCATTCACCAATTTCCTTACTACAATCTTTATACCTGCTTTTATTAAAACATATCACTGATTGAAAGTATTTTGCTTCAAAAAAGGTTTTAATGGTACTGTCTAGAATGCTACAAGTGGTACTCAAAGCGTATAGAAAAGACTTAATCAGTTTTGTCACTTCACCTTTTGAAAAACATTGTAGAGCCATTTACTATGCTAAACGAAATAAGTTAAACAACCTTTTAAGATTTAAAAATTCTATTAATTTATTCTACAACAAATATTTCACCTTTTAATAACAAAAATTCAGGCAGTAAAATAATTTTGTTCTACACGATATTTACAAAAAATGCATCACGAGAATTGAAGATGAGAGGATAATAATAAAGTAAATAAAACATAAAGAACAGATGTCACTACTTTTCCTAAATAAAATAGGTTAAGCTGTAACAAAAATATCCATTTATTTTATACATTTATGTACCACACATTTTTCAGCATTGCTTCAAATAAAACAATCTTCTGCTATAATTACAACTTGACATAGAACGATTTATAGAAAAAAAGTGCTAATTTCTCACAAGGCAATTATTGTTCTTGAAAAATATAGTGTTTTCGAATTTCGTAATATATTTTTTATCTAATACAAACAATAAGATTTCAGACCTCGAGATATATCTTCAAAGATTATCTAGAACACTCGCTCTTTTATTACTATTCTTACCAAACATATACTGATATAGTAGACTCTAATCATAGTTATTCGAAGCATATTTTTTAATAATTTATTTTTAATTCATTATTTCTAGATTTTCTTTTGGAGCAAATATGAAAAAACTAAAATACAGTTACAATAAAAGGCAAACTTTCTGAATTTAAACAAATAACATTACCAAGGGGAAATATATGAAAATATCCAATTTACTAGCCTCTTTAAAACTGACACGCGCTGTTTTATCTTAGGACAAGTACATTGATATAATAACGATAGAGAGTCGTAGCTTAGCTAAAATGTTTCGTTTTAGCAACTATTTTGTTTACAAACAAACTGCAGATTTTTTTAAATGTTTCTCAATTTACTATTGCTCTTTTTTTTTAGCTGGGGATAATAACATTTTATTAAAGCTTTAAGCAATTATAATTACAATTTAATTTTATAGGTGTAAAAAAGGGCACTCTTGTAAATTATATTTTTAATACATTAAAGTTTTATTAGCAAAATCGCCAAAATTAGATAGGTCTGCTGCAGTAGCCATTACTTCAAAGTCATTTTACGAGTTTTATTACTGGTCATTCTTGGCTTGAGTGTTTTGGGCAGCAGTGATTTTTCTATATCTCAATTAACTGTTTTAGCGCAGGACTGTTCTGCATAAACTATAACTTTGAACATTTTTCTGCAGAATGTTTTTTGAGAACAACTTTAAATGCACCATCAATATGCTCTCAAAATCCAGTGGTGGGCAGCAGTATTGAGTACGGCAATTACATTTGAACTGAAGTTTAAAAAACTATAATTATGACTTGAAATGAAATATTCTATCTATATATTGTAAACAAACAGCCCAGTTAAACTACAAATGATTCAGCTAATTTTCTATGTTTAAAATCAATAAAGAGACAAAATGGCTAGGATAGATCGAATTCATCATATTGAGATACATATTTACAATAACTACAACAACCGAAATAAAACAGAGACATAACATGTATTTATAGCTTATGAAAGTCTCGTGATTGCCAGGTTAGTGGACGTGGAAAAGAGATATAAAGCTAGCTTAAAACAGTAATCACAGTTAAACATAAACAATTATATTAAAATGAAAACTGAATTAATAACAAAATAATGTAATTCAATGATTACAATATTCTAACATTCGTGCGATCAGGAATGCGATGTAAGGTTTACTGAGCTATACGCCGGATACATTCTGGATAACTCCATATCGTTGCATAGTGTACCAGTTGTCTATAGCCTCTACATATCAGTCTTTTCTAGGACTGCATCACTGCTAACATGGAGCACTATTCTATGTAATTGTTTTTCTTCTTTTCAAGGTGGGCCGATGTGGGAAATGTTATATATTATATCATTTTTATGTATCCAAAATATATTAGAAAATTATTAATATTTAGTACTGCCTAGAGTTTATGATATATTTAGTAAAATCAACAAAGTTGTGCATTTCCTCATTTTTCTTGACAAACATATAAACTACTCTGATAATACTAATATTAATTTAATTTAAAATTTTGATGCTGAAATTATTATTATTATACAGTAATATCTATATGAAATCCAGGTTCCACATATTGCCCCAATGATTTAAATGTTTAAAAAATGTATGGTAATTGGGTAATTTTAAAGCATAATCAAAACAACAAAAATTGTCATATTTTTTACTTGTATTATAAAAAAATTTTTAAATTATCCATGATCAATAAGGATAAGGTTAAGATAAATTACTATTGCAATTTACAAATAATATAATTACCATTTTGTAGTAGAAAATAATGTTTTTTTTTATAACTGGCTTTTTTGAGAGACTCCAGGCAAGATTTGAGTAATTATTCGCATCTAAAAGGACACAAAAATCAGAAAAAGCTTCCTTAACGTGTTTGACACAACTTGCAATGGCTTGTTGATACAAAGGGATAGATTAATCTTAGGTAAAATTTCATCATATATTGCCTCTGGAATTATTATACACTTTTAAACAGTTTTATCCTATTCAGACCCGAAGGTAAAATAACACTGCGACTACGGAACTAAAATTACTAATATACTTAAAATATCTATTTAATTATTGATAACCTAAATTACACAGTAACAAATTGAAGGCATTTAATTAATTGAATTATCTACAAATCCTCAATATTTTGTAATGTAAAGCTTTTAAGTTAAGTAATTATGAAAATTTCTTACTTACTGGGATACGGTCTAGAATGCATTTTGCAAACACAGATGATAATAACACTTATTTTATGAGGAAATAAGCATCAGTGCTGCCATTTATTCGCTTTCATCCACAGCCAAAAAGATTCAGCTATATAGACCTCAATTAAAAAATGTATAAATATCAAATAATTTAGTTTATATATCGGAAGCATCGCAGGTGATACTTCAGAAGCGAGGAGGTTATGATCTAAGAACTTATAAAGGAACCACGATTGGTGCTGCTCACATCTATCATCGAGACCTGGTGCATTTTGTAGCCCTATACATAAAAATTATCGAACAAAAATTTCTCTGTTAAAATAATATTTTATGTATTTTTTATACTTTTATTTTTTTATTATTGCATTTTTATTTGTTTATTTCACGCCAAATGAGAGTTAAGTGGCCAAATATGGCGCTACAAAATTTTAGCTTGCTTTATCCCCTGAGTATATGTACGATATGTATTAGAAACAAATCAGATTGCAATTTGTTTGAGTATTGATAGCAAAAGAAACATGAATTGTTTTTTTTTTCAGTGCACACGATAAATGTATAAATAGTCAATATATTTCTGTTAAAAGCTTTCAAAATCATTAAAAACTGTTTTTTTTTTTTTTTTTTTTTTTTTTTTTTTTTTTTGTAAAATGAAAATAAGCAAACTATTTTTTTTTTTCAAAGTCTAATGCAATAAAGTTTTGAATGTTTAAAATGTATTGTTGTTGTATTAAATGATATTTGTATTGGAAAAAAGTAATCATAAAGTAAATTAATATTTATATAAAATTTACTGTGCATAATTATGTCGGACATTACTGTTTCTAGTGAAATATAAACCATTGCTCACACGCAACAAACAGATATGACAGTAGGCTAGGGTTGACGGAATGCTCTACCTTTGAAAAAAAAAAACCCGCCAATACTTACCCCACAAAAATTTTTTAAATAATGCTGGAATTTTTCAAAATCAAATTCGTATTTTGTTGAAGGAATTTTTAAACTTTTTTCAATATTTTATACTTAATATTGACTAATTTTTAATGCTAAATGTATTTCGTTTAACATACTCTATTTTAATAGTCCGATAAGTGGTTTTCAAAATTGTATTTTCAGAAGGTTATGCTGTAATGTAAAATAATGTATGTAAAATAAAAAAAATATATATATTCATATGATTTTAACAGAAACATTTTATTGATTCTGAAACTTCCTACTATAGGGCTTTAAAATGCACCAAGTCTCAATGGTAGGTGCGAGCTGACACACATTACGTAGTCCCTACCGTCAGCCAATAATAAAATCAAAAATATTTTCCGAATGACAAAAGTAAGCATTTCATTGAATTACTGTATATATTATTTTTTTATTCCTTTAATAAATATCAAGATGGCATCATTCATAGATCTAAATGCTTAGCAACGTAAATGCATGAAGAATCAGTCTTACTTTCAAATCATGCAGATGCATAAAACATTAGTTTAAAATTTGCAAAGATCAACAAATTTTCAGACAGTTCAGTTGAGGAACGTTAAGCATAATAATAATATTTGCCACTGTGAGCGACCGAGAGTGCACAGTTTTATACGGATTTCTTTCGTTAGGACTTTTAGTGATACAAATCGGAAAAAATCGCTTCGCATATTCCGACCAAAGAGAGTTGATTCGTGTTTAAGTCATTTTATTAGTAATTCCTCGCAAAGTACAGCTTATTCTCTTAAAAAGTACAGGAGAAAGCAGTTCACATTCTTTTAAAGATTTGACGATTCATCCTGTAAAACTTTGCGGTTCACATGTTTTACCGTCAGGATGCTCGAAAATACCTTAATATAAGCTCATTGATTTGCAAGTTGCAAACAAGCTATACACTATGACGCAAAAGTTTAGACAATGAAGAAATTCTTACATACTTTGAAAAATATTTATTCAATTTTCAAATCACTGCTTGAAATTAATGTGCTGTACATATAAACAATATTTATAACAAAGAAAAGTGGAATTGTGCATATTGCAATAAATTAAATGGTAACAAAAATAAACTGCTGTCTCAAAAGTTTAGACACAAATTAAATAAAATCGAAATAAACAATTTTTAAAACCTGGTTGCGCATCCATGCTTATGTATTACGTCATATACACGAGATTGCATGGAAGAAACTAAATCTTGCATAGTTTGTGGATCGATATCGTACCATGCATTCTCAATAGATGTCTTAAGTTCCTTTTCAGAAGAGTATTGTCTAGCGTTGCTATAAACTTTGCGACACATGATGCTCCAAAGGTTTTCTATAGGGTTAAGATCTGGGCTACATGCTGGCCAGTCGAGAACTCTGATATTATGGGAATTAAACCAAGATTTTGAATGTTTTGCAGTGTGAATTGAAGCATTGTCTTGCTGAAATTCCCATTGAGGACCCCCTAGAAGCTCAGCAAATGGCAGTAGGTTTTCTTCTAATGTCTGTGTATAATGCTGTGGAATTTGGACGACCACTGGTGAAGGTCAGAGATACTTGTCCATTATAGCAAAAGGCTGCCCAAACCATCACCGAGCCCCCTCCTTGTCTGCGACTAAAAAAACGCCGAGGTTCCTTCCGCAAGTCATGCCAATACGATAAACAACCCTCTGGACCATCCAGATTCCACTTTTTTTCATCGCTAAATATGACTGACTGCCATTTCTCTCCATATGACATATGCTTTCGAGCCCACATAAGTCTTTGTAACTTATGATGTGGTTTCAGAGCTGGTTTCTTCTGCATTTTGCTATAAACGATTGTTCCCTTTTCCAAAATTCGTCTACGAATCGTATCCTTTGATACAGAGAGTCCTGATGAGCTTTGAACTCCACGTACGCTCATTTGTTGAGTACTCGCTAGTCTTTGTACCAGGCGATCCTCTCGTACATTTGTCACACGTGGCCTCCCAGACCGACATTTTGCTTTATATTCGGAACCACTCGATAAAACTCGATAAATAGATTTTTTTGACCTATTAATAATAGCAGAAATTTCAGAAACGCTCTTCCCTTCACCTTTCAACTGCCAAATCCTTGAAACCTCATTCACTTGAATTTCTTTAGCTCTCGGCATGTCGACTATGAAGCGCAATCGTTTGCAGAACTTAAGTACTCCAAATTTGTGACATCATCGATTCTAAATTTGCATATGCCAGCGAATATTCAAAGAAATTTAGAATAGTGTCTAAACTTTTGCGACAAGCACATTTGAATTTTTATGAATAAAATTAGTATTATAGCAAATAAAACGACTGTCTTTTGTACATAGCATTTTAAATCAGTTTTTGAATATATTTACAGGTTTTTGTAATTCTGACGTCATAATTCTACATTTTAAAGCTGAATGACGTCATTGTCTAAACTTTTGCGTCATAGTGTATAAGCTGTTGTCTTCTAGAAATCGCATGGCATCTCTTTTGTATTGTGTATTATCTGAAATTACGTCACAGACAATAGGGACTACCGTACTGGTATCAATATTTTTCGTAGTTAAATAGTTTTGATTTCGTCAGTGAAGAAAAAGCGTTTCCAGAAAATAAAAAGAGCCCCAAATATTCAGAAACAGGCTTCTTCATCAAGCTTATGTGTTTTTAAATAATAATTTAGATTGAATATTTGCGTAATCCTTTGATAATAAATATATTATAAAGTTAATTAAAAAAAAAAAAAACTTTATTAATAATAATTTTTTAATGTAGTTTTTGAAACCAAACGAAAAAGCATGCACTACTTAAAAAAAAAAAAATGGTAAATTTATTGCTTATAAACTGTAAAAGTAAATTATTTTTCCCTTATTTTTTATATTTAAGGATATTTTCAGATAATATTTTCTTACAAAGGTTAATAAAAAAATATCATTGATAGTTTTGATTAGGTTTTACAATTACGCAATTTTTATACAATTTCCAGAATTTTGAAGTCATTTGGATAGTATAAGAAACCCAAATTTGATAAGAAAGTTAGATAAATTAACTATAAACATATAACTTTCACAATTTCTTTTGAAAATCTTTTTATTAATATTAGTGATATTTGTGTGGTTTATGCGTCTTAAAAAAGGGAAAATGCAGAAATTTAATGTTTTTACTAAATATTTAATGACCTTGGGAAAGTTCTAAATATCAATATTTTCACACATATTTTTTGTTCAGAATAAGGATGTGATAGAGGAATCTTCCCATACCGACTAATACTGATTAGAAGAAAAGAAATAGTTCCACACCATTGCATAGGATTTAAGATTGAATTTAATAATGATTATGAATTATTGATTGCATAATTTAATGGATTATTTATTGAGCTACTGAAAGAAGGAAATAATTTAAGAGTGTTTTTTTACGGCATTTTTAATCTTTTTCAATTTCTTTTCGGAGATAATTAAATTTGTTTTAGGAGAATATATTTCAAGAAAACGAATCAGATTTTTTTATATTAATTTTATTTATTTATCGCATATTTCACTTATTAAAATAATTTTTTAGTAGCCTGTAAGATAAATTATTATATATTTTTGTCCTCTCTTTATAATAACGTTACACTAATTTCATTAGTGAAGATGAAATGAAAGGATAAAATTAATGATCTTTAATATTTCAAGTGGTTAATGTAACAGCGAGGAGTTTTCTTGCATCATTATTATTACTTTCATTTTGTTCCTTTTTTTTTTTTTTTTTTTTTTTTTTTTTTTTTTTTTTTTTTTTTAAAGATCAGAGAATAAACAATCATAGCCATATGAATGCATCAGCATATTTTTTTTTTTTAAGTTTAATTATCAAAATTTACATTCCCAATTAGAGAAACCATTTCAAACCTAACGAAATTTAGATAAAAGACGGTAAATCAATCGGTTCTATTTTTCATTAAAAAAGACAAATTTTTAGAAATTTGTTAATAATAATAATTTAAGAAATCGGCGAAATATACCATATGACCTATATATTTAAATGTTTGTTAATTTATTATCATTAACACGGATTTGTATATTAATGTAACATATAAATATGCTTAAATGATACATACATTTTTTGCCCTTGTCCTAGAAGCAGTAATAACGTTAAACACGTTTGATATGCCTTATAATTAATAACTTACGGGGTTTTTTTTTGTGTGTTTTCGCTAAACCTCTCCTTATTTCTATTCTCTTGTACTAATTTTTCCATTTCAGTGTTTTTGGTGAGTTTCAAGACGAACCGTGCATAACTTTTACTTTTATCGTGCACTGTAAAAAAAAATCTGTAAAGTTACTAAAGTTTTTCTAGGAAACTGGGATTCCTAGAACTTTTTATGTAACGGCAACAACAAATATTCATGTAACAGACACACTTTTGCGCCGAAAATCAAAAACTCTGTAAGGTTACTAAGAATGTTTTAGGAAACTGGGATGCCTAGAACTTTTCATGTAACTACAGCCAGGTTTACAGATAAAATTTTAGTAAGATTACTGCAATTTTAATAGATTCATTTGTAAAGTTACAGATTTCTGTAGCTTTACAAAAACTAGTTTTGTAGATTTGCAGCTTTTTTTGTACAGTTACAGATAACAGTTTAGTAAGCATGTAACTTTACATCTGTAGAGCTACAGAATTTTTTTTACAGTGTGCGGTCAAAATTTAGTATATACATACATACAGACAAAGACACACACACACACACACACACACACACACACACACACACACACACACACATATATATATATATATATATATATATATATATAGGTCTATCTATTTGATAGAGCTATATTTACTTAGTGCATATAAGAAGCTGCGTTGCGCCTGATACACTGGGTTGTTTATTTTACACCTTTTAAAAGAACTATATATATATATATATATATATATATATATATGTTATATCAATTTTTTTACTTTTACTATTCATTTAAATTATTCTAAATTGCCGGCCTATTCATTATTTCCTTTTTTTTTAATACGCTCTATTATTTATTTCTAGTTAAATTCCTATAATTTTAAAACGCGTATCTTAATAATAGATTTATTCCAAAACGTAATCTAAACTTTTAATCACTTCATTAATTTTTATCGTCTACCAAACTGTAAAGTTCTGAACGCAGTTATTTATTTTTCGAATGTTTATCAAAGCCATTTTTACATTTTTATTCTATTTCATCTCATTTTCCTGCCCGCGAGGCGTCAGCCTTTTCACATCGAAATCATTCCATTACAGGCGCCGGGATTCTTTCCTGTGACGTTTCTTGATAGCTCTCCATTGGCTGAGTGTCGGATCCCAGTTTCACTTCGAGGCTCGTTCATGATTTTTGTTGGTTTAGCCTGAAGTTTCCATTTCAATCGGAATTCCTCCGCTCATTCTAATAAATAGCGAGAGGATGATCTCAGAACGAGAGATTTTGTGCTGTTTATTATTTACATAACCTGTTACCCGGTGTCCTTAGCCATGTAGAATATTCATTTCGTGAATTAACATCTATTTAGCATGAGTAACTAGTTTATGCTCGAGTGGAATGCTCTGATTTCTCATCCTGCGGGAATTGTTTAGTTTTGGTATGTTCTGGTGGAATAAACAGTTTTCCTATGACTACGTTTCCATGTGTTTAATTGGGAAACCCCCCTACTTCTTCATACGCCTGTTTTCACCAGTCACGCGGCCTAACCTACCTTGTTCTCATAATGAAATAATAAGTGTTTGATTGGACTCTACAAATATTACCATCGCTCTACAGCTGCTAAATTTTCACAGAGTTGACACCTTCACTAGCAATGCTTCTGCTAAGTGGTAGGATTGCTTACAACATCACTAACGGCTGATTAAAATGTGGTATGAATCCAGTAATATGTAATAAATAGCACTACGTGATATCTCGACGTAACCTATTAAATTGTTTCGTAACATATATATATAAACTTTTTAGGCGGGTGTGGTTTTAATTCCTGGGGTCATATAATGAAAAGTTCAGAAGTAATTTTTTATATGTCGCCCATTATACTGGCAGCAATAGTTAGTATTTCTTATGAAATGTACCTAAAAATTCTTTAAATAATGTTTTTTTTTTTTTTTTTTTTTTTACTCTTCTAATACCTTTAAAAAGAAATAGAGCAAAAGTACATATTTGTAATATATTCTGCGACTTGTGCTTTCTACTTAACGTAAAGGAAAGAAAGGCGTTGAACTGTAAACGTTTCGGTATCCTCGCCAAGTTAATGTATTGTAACATAAATGTTTTGAAAAGTATATTTCCCGTTTTTTTTCCTATTTAAAGTTTTGTTATGTTGTGGTGGTATATATGCACATTAATTATAAAGTTAAATTATTCCGACATTCATATGCATGTTATTTTGAAAACAGTTTAGAATATACATTTAAAAAAAAAAAAGTTTATACCAATATGTTTAAGCTAAACTTTACAGTAATACAGGAAAGGCACATAATATATATTACATCTTGTTTAAACGTGCATTACTTTTGAAATTTTTATTCGAAGTTGAAAGGATTTACTTAAAATAAGAGACAGTTTTAAAAGAAACAAGTCTTTAGTAAGTTCTGATAAACTTTCTAGACTAGATTAACTTTAACACAATTATTCTAATTGATAAATAAATTATATCTGATGTAAATTTACACCTGGGCGAAAGATTCCCGGACTAGGATTCGAAGCAGGGTTCTCTTGGTTGAAGTCGCCAATGCGCTACCCTCTGGGATATCCCGGACGAATCTGGTGGAACTTTTCCACCCAGCTAACCTTAATTATTATATAATCTTGTCTGAAATCTGGTTCAACTCAACAGAATAAATCGCATGTAATGGAACTCAATATATCGCTGAATACGTAATTACACTAGATTAATTTTAACAAAATTATTCTAATTGGTAAATAAATCATATCAGATGTAAATTTCCAACTGGGCAAAAAATGTCCGGACCAGGATTCGAACCAGGGGTATCTTGGCTGAAATCGCTAATGCTCTACCACCTGAGCTATCCCGGACGTATCTACTGGTACTTTTTCACCCAGCTAAACAATTTGACTAGTGGCTAAACTACTTGACAAAATCTGTCCTCGTTTAGTACATAAAAGTAAAGATTAACGAAGAAGACAAGTATGATGTGAAAATTATACAGTAGCGCTCAAAAGTATTTTTACAAAGACAATAATTGACTTAAACAAAAACAATAATAAAATACAAAAACCAATCATTTATTTTATTTTATTGTATGCACTGTTTTACAGAATTTTAGTAAATTAACTAAAATTTGATGGAAAATAAATTAAAATCCAAGAAAAACAGAATAATGAGAAATGAAATTTATTTTGACATAAAAATAAAAAAATTAATTTTAACACAGTAATTGTCAACTATATTAATGAGTCAGTCAATATTTAGTAGTATGTCTTCTGGCCTTTATGACAGGTTCACAACGTGTGGACATTGAGTCGACTAATTATTCGATTTGATCTAAAAGAATTCGATCCCACTCATTTTTAAGAGCATTTATTAAAGCTGTCTTATTTGAACAATTTTGAAATCTTACTGTACGATCTAACTCCTCTCACAGATGCTCTGTGGGGTTCAAATCCGGACTTTCGCTTTGCAACTCTAGAACCTTGACTTTTCTGTGTTTCATAAAATCACTTACATACTTTGATTTGTGTTTATGGTTATTATCTTGCTTAAAATACCACTGAGGAGGGATGTTTTGTTTAGCATACGGTAGCATGTGAGAACCGATCCATATTACCGTCCATTCGAACTAAGGGTCTAACTCCGCTGTGTGAAAAACCATTCCAAACCATCACCTTTCCGCCTTCATGCTTGATGGTGGGTATTAGGTATCGAACATAATGTTTTTTTGTTTTAGGACGTCGAATGTATTTGATTCCATCAGATGATACTAAATGAAAATTCCTTTCATAACTCCACAAAACATTAGACCATTCTACACTTCTCCACGATTTATGCCGTTTTGCAAATACAACTCTAGCCTTCCTATTCTTAGTAGACAACAAACGCTTTTTTGCTGATCTTCTGCCATGTTAACCATAGAGGTTGAGGCGTCAATTGACAGTTTTGACAGTTGAAACATGTATGTCTATACCGTAGTTTTCTTTCAATTCATTTTTTATTATTATAGCAGACTTACAACAATCACTTTTAGATATCATTTTTGTAATACAGTCATTTTTATAATAACATGGCAAGTTGTTTTTTTTCCAGATGACCACTTCAATGCTTATTTCGATGTATTTCTGTTTATTAAAAACTTTATTCCATTTAATAACAAAGTGGCTGAAACACGTTAAATGAACGAGCAAATTCATCTTGCAGCCTACCTTTCTTAAGTGCATTTACAACGCCTTTTCTAGAATAACTGGAATATTCATCACACTTAGGCATTTAAAAATAATCACAATAAGCAATATAAACATTAATCGAAGCTATAGCGCCACTGACGCCTTCAACAATTAAATGCAAACTAATTGTCAAAAAAATTTTTGAGCTAACGAGGAGTTATATTTCTTCGGTGGCGCCGAATATAAACGAACAAGTTGAACGTGATACATTTCAATAACTGCAGGAATAACTCTTGAATAAATCTCAACTATAGAGAATATAATTTCCTTTATATTTCTATATTTAATAAAATAGGAGAGAATATAAGTTTGTCAAAATACTTTTCAGCGCCACTGTATATTATTTTTCAAAATGTTAAATTAGTTACTAGTTCCAGATGTAGACAGCCCTAAGCGAAATCTAAGCATGACATTAATTAGCAAACATTTTTCTAATCGATGGTACCATACATATTTTACAAATTAGTTTTCCGCATAGTTAAAAGTGGGAAGGGGGAAAACCTTTCACACTGTTATACAAAATGCTGTACTACAGCAAATGTTTGCAGTAAATTGAGAACTAAGAAAGAAAAACGCTGAAAGTCGAAAAGAGATAATTTTTCAAGATAGCGAAATTTTCCAAATTTGATGTACAATTTCCGAATCGTTTTAGCTATTACTACTAGGATTAACACTCCAAGCGTTTTTCTGTTTGTTAAGCTTTGTCCTTAAGTTATTTTTTCTTTTGCATTCTTAGCCCTCAGTTCTTAAATGTGATGCATAAAATATATCGCTAAAATTTCATGCTTCTTTATGTATACATAAATGCCATTTTATATAATGTTTCAAACTATCTAAAGATTATAAATTTCTACTGAAGTCGGGAATTCAGTTATCTGATATATTATTTCTCATTTCTACACCTCTCTTTCCAAGTTTACAGAAAACACCAAAAAGGAAAGCGATATTATTCGCAATGATTAAGAACATGTTTTTGCCTAAGTATATTTACATTTCGTTAAAACAAATTATCTGATTACAATTTAAAACTAATTAAAATTCGTGAAAATTCGTTCCATTAAATAATCTCAGTGTGGATGCCTCACACAATGCCAGTGATGTATTTAATATATAATTTCATAATACATATATACCTCTGATTTTCTTTTTACAATAAGGGAAAAGCCTTGATTCTGTTCTTTTTTCAAAACATTATAGTACTTTAAAAAATATATATATAATAAAAATTAATGTAAATCAAAGAAACATATATAAAATTTCAAAATGACTGCTATTTTATAGTTCTCACAATGTAGGAACTGTTTTTAAAATATTTATTATTCAGGAGATTTTGCACTAGCTTAATTTAGAAAACATTTTCCTCGAGTGATGAGTTTTTGTTATATCTTGTCCCTTGATGTTTTTTTTTCTTTTATACTCCTGATGAATAAAAAACAAACAACATTGTAAAAAATGCCAAGATGTCTTATTTTACCAGAGCTTTTAAAAATAAATTGCTGTTTTAATGAATTAGGCACGCTGTTCGAAAACTGTTCGCAGTAGGCAAGCACCACGGGAGCACCGCATCGATTACGTAAAACATCAAATGTAAACGAAAAGAAACCTTATTTAGTACGAAAAAATCACTTAAAATGAAATTAATTATATAATTATAAATTTGCATATTTTGGTTGTACAAAAAAAAAAAAAAAAAAAAAAAAAAAAAAAAAAAAAAATCCGTGTTTTACATGTTAAAGAACAGATAAAAATTTATAAATTAAAATAACCTGTAACCATAGTATTAATTTCTTACCATTTACAAACATAATTACTAAGCTGTAAAGGTTTCTTGATTTATTAAAAGCAACATTTGAAATATTTTTTCCAATTAAATATATTATCTTAAAACAAATAACTTTGAAATTGCCTATTAAAGAAACAAAAGGCAGGATACCTACTATATTTATGCATATAAATTTATAAATGCTGTGAGCGTGTAAGAAGATAGGTGTATGCAGGCATAAGTGTGAAGAAATACTAGTAGTCGATGACCCATAATTTTGTATATCCATTTTGTTAAAAAAAAAAAAAAAAAATTAAAAAAAAAATAAATAAATAAAATAAAACAGAGAAAAAGTCACAAATGCAATATTTTTTGTTAAAAAGAATGTTACTATAAGACATGTCTGGTTAATATTTCCATGTCATTTATTAATCTTATTAAAGATCATTTTTCAAATTATTAAAAAAATAATGTAATAACATAAAATCATCCAAAATTTAAATAGGATATATTTCCTTTATTGAAAAATAAAAATAATTAATTAAAAGGAACATGAAGCAATACCAAATTTGAGCTGGTAATTTAAATTCGTGATTTTTTTTTTTTTTTTTTTTTTTTTTTTTTTTTTCGTAATACACAATACATTTGTAATAGAGAAAAAATACATAAAACCATGTAACAAAATATATTATAAATTATTACATTTAAATCCATATGTATTAAAGTCCATATAATAACGAAATAAACTGCAGATGAAAATTATATAAGTTTAAAAATTTAAGTGCGTCATAATACACCAACTTCATTCGTGTTTCATTTAAAAATCCTCTTTGTTCTTGTTTATTATAAACAAAAGAAAATTTAATAAATTAGTCTTGTGGTAACCTTGCTCACGTTTTATATTTTTCTGAAAAGAGTGATCTTATTACCACTAATAACAGCCAAATCCTCCTCCCATTAAAAAAGTAAGTAAATAAATAAAAATGTTTTTTGTTTAAATAAATGAATAAGTATTTATATTTTTTTATTAAATGCTTTTAATTTTACATGTGAATTAAAATTAAATGATATAAAATGATACGAGTATGAATGCACTTTTTAATTTATTCTAAAAATGATATTTTAAAAAATTGCGATGCTGATTTTTACTAACAATTTTGTGGTAAATAATTACTTTAAATAGGTGTTGAAAAATCATTAAAGAAGGTTAAAAAAAATAGATGCAAAAAACAAAATTAAAAGAAAGACATATGAGACATAAATAAATAAAAAGAACGTTTAAAGTACCAAAACACTTTCTCTATTGTTGCAAACTAGTTATGGTAGCCATAGCCTACCGCCATCAGTGGAAAATATGATTGCCCAGAAAAGAAAATAGCTGAAGTATATGTAGGAGATGCTGATTCAATGATAAAGTTTATTAACCCTTCACTGCACGATTTTTCTTTTCTATATGAAAAAAATAATTTGACTAATTTAGGTAGTCACAAATACAGGAAAAATAACAAAAAATATCAGACTTCATATATATTTTTTTTTAAATATGGATTTTTGTGGTATGTGCCACATGTGTCCCAAAGCACACAGTTAAAAATTACAGATTTACTGCTTTGTACTAAATGTGGCACAAAACCGACAATACTTGTATATTAGATATACAAGAATAGTATAATATGTATTAAAATTTTATAGCAGATATTTAACCCTTTCAGGAGCAAGCAATTGTGCCTCTGTAATGTTGAATTCACACCAGAATATTTGAAAAAAATTATCTTAAAATAAAGAAAAGCAATTTTGCAACGTTTTTCTTCCAAAGTTAGGAATATAAAATTTAATTAAAAGATTCTGTTGCGAATCTTGGTTAAAATTAGTGCGGTATACTATATCCCACCACCTCTCAATGGGTTAAAATGCGCAAAAAAGTAAAAATTAATGTTACAAATTTCAAAATACACATTGAAAAGACATGAAAGGAAAAAAATTATACAAAATTATTTTACAATAGAATAAAGTGTCATTAGAACGCAAATCAAAAGAAAAAAGAGTATAAAAAAGAGCTTTAAGAGCAAAAAAGTTCCAAATGTTCATTTCAGATGAAACACAAAGTAATTGTTTCTATCTCGATTTATATACAAGGCTACTCCACATTTTGAACACTTTATGAAAGTTTTGAGAGTGCAG
The DNA here is from genome assembly GCA_963932465.1 of Maratus speciosus. Taxonomy (NCBI): domain Eukaryota; kingdom Metazoa; phylum Arthropoda; class Arachnida; order Araneae; family Salticidae; genus Maratus; species Maratus speciosus. The sequence continues at coordinate 418,923,181 of OZ010795.1, forward strand.
TTTAGAATTCCATGAAATCCGGCCAATGGCATAGTCTATCTAATCTTATATTTTGACTGGCATTGCAGATACAGGAACTTTATGTTTATTGACTATAATTCCTCTTTCTACTTCAGACTGTCTTAGGCGTCCTCTTATAGCATTTGGTGTTTCGCTTCCAATCTTACAAAGACAGATTGCAACATCTTCCATGGATTTAGCCAAAGTCATTTTTGTTAAGCAATTATTTTTGTTCAATTTCTTATATAAGATCCATGAATTTATCATAACGAAATCCTGTAGGTGGTAGAAAACTCAAGCTTTTAAATATCATTTTATTTCTATATCTTCCTAAAAGACAGTCTAGTAAGTCTACCCCATTCATGTGTTTTTGTATTTTTTTACAACAAAAAGACAAGCTATATCAGTCTTTTGATTTACCTTTTTATCAAATCGCGAAATACTTTCTATAGAGAGACTCGCAGCAAAAGTTGACAAGAAATTATCTGACTTATTATTCAACCATGTAACACATGGTATTTGTGTATTTTTAATGCATGCTACTTGTTCTAAGCTATATCTGTTTTTTTTTTATTTTTAATTTCAGATTCTAAAAGAAGCTTACAATTAGGAATCCTATTGCGTCTCACTGTGGCCAATGAAAGCATTCCGTTCTGTGAAAAAAATTCAGTAATTTTAATGAATTGAAGTAATTATCAAAAGACAACTTTTGGTTTTGATTTCTAGGAATTAACCTACTGAGATACGCAGCAAAATTTGATGCAGGCCCTAAATCTGGCTCATTTGGCGGTCTTATGTACACATATTCCTGGCCACTATATGATTAAAAATCATAGGCAAAACCTTTTATACTAAATAAAACGAAGAATTTTAAGCCCCATTTATGTGGTTTATTGGGAAAATACTGTTTCAAAATTCTTCGAGACTTTGTTGTGCAATTTTTTTCATCTATTAAAAACACTCTTCCATAGCAACTTGCATAAAACGTTTTCTGATACACTCTATTAGAAGTTTCACTTTGAATAGTCTATCAAGGCCCTTCATGCCTCTAGCAATCTCTTTAGTATTGCGATTAAAAAGTAAAAATTGACGGATTTTTTTTTTTTCAAATTCTTTGACAGACATTTTCTCTTTATTGTTTAGTTACCTAAAATATCACTCCAGTAATCTCTTGCAGATGGTAAATGTATGAGTGACATTAGATAACAAATTCCCATATAATGTTAAATATATCCGTAATGAAAACTTGTAAAGTTTGAGAAGAATCATTTTGTATGCTGTATCTATATGTTTCTACTGAAATAAGATTCAAACGTTCCTGTTTCAAAAAAAGGAGAAAAGTTGATAGGGAGTCTTCAGAGCCATAGTTTTAGCACTTATGGAGTTTCTTCCTCTATATTTTATTTGCGCGTCAGAAATGTTCAGATTTTTATTCTTCTAAAGTTGTTTTTTATATTCGTCTATCCTTTAAGACTTTTTTGTATCAACACTGGGTCCAGCAGGAGTATCTGCAGCACCTGAGAGAATAAAACAATCTTTCTCTTAAATTGATGCTTCTCAATCTATAAATTCAGTGTTGAATTCAGAGATGCCCCGGGTGCGGACATTCGACAGGAACATTCAGATGTACTCCCTAGATAATTTGAAAATTTGTATCGTTTACAAATTCAATTTCCCCCCCCCCCCACACACACACACGACGCATAAAAATATCCTTCCTGCAGAAAAATGTCTGTATGGAACACTGTGCAATTTTATTTGTTGTTTTTAACTTTTATATAGTATTTTTAGTAGCATTTAAAATTACTTTAATATTAAATATAAAAACTTATCTCCTGTTACAGTTGAATCAATTTCTTGGGTCACATTTGTTGTTATCGTGCAAATCAACGTCTGATTCAGATGAAAAAAAAGCATTTTCAGTTCTATTTTTTGCAGGGTTATATGTTGAATCTTCCCAATTATCATTAGAAAGTCCAAAAGATTCATCATCAGTATCAGATGCAAATACTATTGCATTGATTTCATCTTGCGTTAGCCTTTAGCGCGCCATTTTTGACTCGAATGTACTATGAGCTTTATGCGCTATGTTCCATATCTGGCACAAACACAAAAACAAGATTTCAAGCTGAAGTACTGAAATATTTTAGTTTTAAGCAGCCTAAAATAACAAATATGTGATATACTTGAATGCCTAAAATTTTATCTTGTGATACTTTTAAGATTTTTTGGTGGAAAAGTTGAAGCAAAATCTACTGCTTGTTTACGATGCAGACTATTTTTTTTTAAAGAAAATCTAATAGATAGATATCTAGTACTGCCATCCAGTAAAAAAAAAAAAAAAAAAAAGGTACAGAACTTTTTGTTTGAAGGTTCGATATATGGCACAAAGCTCAGATAACCAATATTTAGGATCAATAAGAAAATAGGAGGGCTTTATTGGTAAGTGCCAGATATGGCACACCGTGCAGTGAAGGGTTAGCCAATAACATTTCAGGAAATATTAGAAAACAGCCAATGAAAGAGAAGTGAATTCAAAGATAAAGTTTATTAGCGAAGATAATTACGTTAGGAAATATCTAGAAATGTGAGGGCCTAGTGAGCCTAGGGGGCCATGTTCCTAGAGGTCCATGTGAGCGTATTCAAAGATCAAGTGTATTGGCCAATAGAATTGCAGCGAAGTTTAGAGAACAGCCAATACGATATAATAAATGTAAAGTGAAAACGAAATGCAATGTGAAAATACAGGTGTAATTTAATAAAAAAGTGATTTTATTGGCTATTCTCTAAACGTTCCTGAAATTCTTTTGTCCAGTACACTTGATTTTTGAATTCGCTTACATGGCTCGTTTCCAAAAATTTCCTATCGTAATTCTATTGGCTAATAAATATTATCTTTGAATCCACTTCTCTTTCATTGTTTCCTAAAATTTCCTGTCATTTTTAGACTAATAAACTTTATCATTGAATCCACTTCTCCTACATATATATTCAGCAATTTTCTTTTTAATTTTCTTTTGCACTAATGGCGATACGCAAATGGCTATTGAAACTGGTTTGGAAGAAGAAATAAAGTGTTTTGGTGCTTTAAAGTTGTTTTTTATTTATCTTGTACCGCGCCAAGAAATTTCTTATTGTATCGTCTGATGGTTATTGTATTTTAATTTATTTCCTTTTCTTTAATTATCTCTTTGTAAAATTTAAAAGCAAAGAATAAAATCATACATTTGTTCGAGTGTCATATTTACGATTTTTGATCGAAGGATACATGTGTTTAATGTATTCTTTGTCCACTTATATTTGATACATAACATAGTAGCAAGCAAGGTATTCTAATATTTACTTCACCATAAAATTACTTAGCTTGATTCGAAAACTGATTATTATCGCGAATATTAGGGAAAAGGGAAATATTCATCTGGAGTAGCAAAATAAAAGTAATGGTTCTTTATTAGTAATTATATTTATTTTTCAAACCGAATTAAATTGCTTATTCAAAGTGCTAAAAGTCAGAGATTGTGTTATATATTGTTTGTTTTAATTCGCTTCTTCTAAATTCTATTTATTTTAAAGATTTTGGAAATACAATATAATTTAGAAAATTGGATATAAAATAAGGGTCAGGCACATAAGATTCATTTTATTAAAAAGTTTTAAAAGTTTGACTGAGTTTTAAGACATAATAAAGCTTAATTTATATCAAAATTCAAGAAAAAAACCTGTTAATAATGAAAGAGTTTTTCCTTTACTACAAAAGTTGCAATGAACTTTATGATACTAAATTTTAAAGTAGTAATTCCGAATAAAAATATCATCGAATAACGTAAATTAACTATTTTAAATTCTGTAAAAATGTAGGCAAATTAATTCCTTTTAAATAATATATTTATGTTTAATTTATGTTCCCTTTTTTTCAAAAGCTCTTTTTTTTATTACAATAATATAGCAAGACAGTATATAAACATAATTTCATTTGATTTTATATATAATACTTTTACACTTAATAATAAATTCAATATATGTATTTGTAAAATATTCCTTTCTGTAAACTTTTTATGTTGAATGCAAAACCCATATTCATTAGAATTTTTGTTGTTGCTCTTGTTCAGCAGACCATTGTGTACCAGTAAATGATAGGAAATCCCATTGGTTACAGTATTTCATCATAGTTTTCAGGGTATCATTCGCCTATCAATACGAAGTTTAGATCTATTTTCGTTTTAAATGTTTAATAAAGTATGAGGCATTATGTTATAAGATAATTTATATTCCAAAAATATTCTTGAAAGCAAAATACTACTTTTTCTGAAAAATATAATAATGCATACACAAAATATTTTAAATTGTTGCGATTTATAAACTATGACACAGCTTAAGTTTAAAGGAAAAGCTTAAAGAAAAGCCTTCAGGCTTAAATTATATGTTTAAAGAATATAATTAGTGTATATATATGTTAATATTCCCTGGTTTATTCAATTTTCACTTATCATTATACACAAACACTCATACACGTCTCTCTCTCTCTCTCTCTCTATATATATATATATATATATACATACATACATGCACTAGTGGGCTCTTCCCCTACGAGATAAGTTCGCCAACCCTCGTTCGGACACCGGAGACTCTAAAAACACTCTAATTTTATAGGCTTTTAAAAGATTACGGAAAATCGAATTATAATTTTAAAAAAAGGGCGGCCTCCCTATAAACGGATTTCCTTGCATTTCCATTTGATTAGCTAATTTTAAGACCGAATCAGCTGCTGTTAGAACATCTAATGGTAGTGTTTGTGTTTTATTTAATAAGATCAATTAACAATTCCAAAATAAGCTATTTCAAAATAAGCTATTTCAAAATAAGCTATTTCAAAATAAGCTAATACAAAATAAACAATTTTGTAAACATAGTCTTTTCCTCCCGGTGTTTTTTTAACAACGCTATAATAATGATAAAAAAATTAAAAAAAATATGACATTTTAAATATATCTTTCTAAATGTGGTGAAATTTTCACCATTTTTTCGCGCTTTTTAATATTCACATGAAAATACATTGGTTGTTAAAAACGAAATATTATTTACGCTGTTTTAGAATTGTCAACAATTGTTAAAAAGACCATCTCGAAATATAATATGTCTTCTTTAAATATATATTTTTTTTAATTTTAGCTAATTAGAAGTATTATTATTTGGCCACATTAAATATTACGTAATTACTTCTACATATTGATTTTAGAGCAAATTAATGAATTTATTATTTTAAAGTTTTCTTTCTCTTTTTAAAATTCACATGACAATATTTTTGTTGTTAAAAAGGATATATTATTACTTGCTCTGTCTTAGAATTGTCAACAATAGTTACAATAGATTGTCTCAAAATATCAGATATATGTCTTATGGAAATATATTTTTAAATTTAGTCTTTTTGCAGTAATATTATTAGTTCATGTTAATACGACGTGATTTCCAAATTTACTGCTTTAATGCGTATTAATGAAATTATTATTATAAAGTTTTCTTTATCTTTTCAAAATCAGGGGTAATTAAAATGATGACGCAATTTTTAATATTAATTTTTCCGTATTGAACGCCGTATCATTTAATTCTAAAGTTTTTTTTTTCTGTCTTTAATAGTCATGTGTAAATAAATTTTTTATTTATTGGAAATATCATAATTGGCGCTGTTTGTACAATTCGCTACAATTTAAAATAATATTTTTCCCTGAAATATGAACAGAAATCTTATTAAAATAAAAGGCACTCAAAAAGTTAACGAAATAAAAAATAATATATGAAGTCTGCGCACCACACGTTTGTAATGTATATCCCCAGAAAAAAAAAATATATTAAATTCCTATGTATAGTTCTTGTTCCTATAAAACATTTTTATTGGAACGATTTTGACAAAATGTAACAATTAATAGAATTTAAAATAATTATCCCATTTAAAAACTGTCTACTTCAACTTGTGAATCGAACATTTCTCTATAATACTACCAATTTTCATATTTTTCGTATGCAGTAGTTTTTTTAATGTTAGCGAAGAAATTCCTCCGGTAACAAAAACTTCATTTATGGCATCGGTGACATCTTTACTCATCTTGTTTTAGAATAGAGAAGTGTCATTTCTTCTTTTTTTCTTTTTTTTCAAAGAAAGATATACATTTTGAATTTTTTTTCAAACAAAAAATCAAATTTATACACTGAAGCGACTCTGAATTAGGGACATTTGATTAAAAACGAGTCGCCGATTGTGTGACCTTGATAATGACTGACATTCGACGCGACGTGGATTCAGCAAATCCATAGTATTTTTTCAAAGTTAAGGTATGTAAAACATTTGATAGAAATTTTTATAAATCAGTACAGACGCTGTTGTTGGATGAGGTGCTTGCGTCCATATTCCATATTATCCCAGTGTTATTAAATATAATTTATTTTTGTGTCTCTCGTTGGCCATTTCAACAAGTAATTTAATAAGTAAACTTCATTACAATTATTATCGAACCAGGATAGCGGAACTTTGAGAGGGGCAGTAATTCTGTATATAATTTATTTATATATAAATTGCATTAAAGCAAAAAAAAAAAGGGAAAGTGATATATCAGATTACAATGTACACATGTTGAAGCTGAGGGGGAGTTAATACCATAGTCCAAAACATTGTCAAGAAAAAGAAACTTCATCAGTCGCTGAGTCGTTACCGAGTATTGTACGCGTCAAATCAATTATGATTGATCTATGTTTTCATGATTGAGACGTCATTTTCTTAGTTTATCATTAACATGGAGAGTCATAATCAAAACATATCACGCCATGCTACTCGTTTCTAACCGTCAATGGCCCACTCATGCTATTCTCTGGCCCATAAAACAGGTTGAGTAAAAGTGAAAAAGTGGTTATTTCGTGCGTCTTTTGCTACTGTAGGCCATCTGATAGAGCAAGCACTGCACAACATGCCTACTGATTAACTGTTTGACGCAGTCATTCAAACGGGTGTTCACCAAAGATAAGGTTCGAAGTCTCGGACTGCATTTGATACAGTTGAATTTTAGAATGTCCTGTTCATTCCAACCAACATATTAATTGTAGTTCATCCAATTATTACTCTTTTTTCCTCTATCGGAGTATTTTCTTCTCACGTTTGATGGTATGGAATTAGAAAACACCATTCTCGACCAATTTTTGAAATTTAATAACCCATGTAAGGAGTTTATTATTTGCTTTTAGTTAAAGGAATCTAAATCAATAGCTTCTTCTTATCCTCATCTTTTAACAGTTGCTTATTGAAGTATATACAATTAAATACACATATAATGTGTGATGGTTTTAAAGTGTTCAGGAATAAGATAGCAGCACAATGATTTTTCGATAATGCTGTCTATCTGTAATTTAAAGGCACTTCAGTGTATATAATATACAAATAAAGTAACATAAAACTGTTTTGTTTATATGTAAAAAAAAAATAATAAATAAATAAAATAAATAAACGTGATTTGAAATTTGCGAAAAATTTCACACGTTATTTCCTTTTAATGTTCAATTTAATCGGTGTTAGCAATATTAGCTTAAACATAGCCTATAAAAAAGTATTTAACAAATCCACAATTATTTTCCTTACAAATAATTACCACTAGAATCGTTTTGGATTTTAATGGATTTTTAATCTATTTTAATAGATGTTTAATATTTTAAATGATAGGTATGTATTTATAAGCAATTTGGTACATTGTAGTTGAGGTTTTACTCAGAATTTTAATCCATCTATTATAATCCAGAAAAATGAAACATATATATATATATATAATAATACAATGATTATTTACTACATGCCAAATATATGTCCCGAAAAGTTTTTACAATTTATTAATACATATAAATACGTTACGATATAAAGTGTCAAACCGTCCTTCACCCCTACACTCTGTGATTTTGAAGATGTTTAAAAGTTTAGCTATAGAATTTAACCATTTGACTAATAATAACTATAAATTTTAAAAAACGTTATTTTTTTGCACCCTGTTTTAAACAATATATATATATATGTAACTTTTTTGTATTCGATGTTTTAAAAGGCATGCATAAAATGTTCAAAATTGGAAGAAAACAATTATGAATGTAGTATATGTACTAATAACGAGAAGTTATTTGTAAAACATGAAAAAAAAATATAACAACAATTTGTTAAATTTGATTTGATTTGTTACATTTGATTATTTTATAATCAAATGTTAACTAAATGATAGTTAAAAAATTAAGCATGTTTGTTGAAGCTAAAAAAATAGTTTCGAACTTTTTTTATTTATTATTTATAGAATTTTCTTCGGATTATTTTTTTAACGCTTTTGTAAAAGGCATTTTTAATATTATGAAGGTTTTATTTTTCTTTAAGTTCGAAACGAAAAATTTTCCCTTTCAAGTTTAAATGTTTGTTTTGAAATTTTTCCAAATATTCAAGGATAACGAATATTGGTTGTAATGTAGTACCTTTAGCGGTCTCAATGGAGAAAAGCTTACTATTTCAATATTTACATTGATAGTAAGCAGCTTCTCAGCAGACTTTTACATTATTCTTGATTTGACAATCAATGGAAATGAAATTACGCAATGTCCTTCAAAAGCGAATTATTTAATATTTTTCCTCATTACAGAAGTTAACATTTTAATAGAAAACATTTTTCACAACATGTGTGAAAATGGAACAATATACATCTTTTTTATTTAATACTGTCGTGAGATTACAATTTTATATTGTGGAACCTTTCCTTGTTTCGATAAATATTCTTAAATTTTACTACTTTTAATATGAGAAATTTTACTCTTATTCCCTTATTTAGGAAAATTAAGCATTAATATTTCCGCAGTGCGTTTATCATTCAACTATCATTACGTGAAATAAAAAGATACATTTTACTTGATATCGTAAATGATAAAATGCATGACTGAACTTAACTTTTTTAAAAGCTTAAATGCAATTTTTTTCTTTTATTACTACATTAAAATAAAGAATTTTTTTGTGTCTTTCATTGCTTTGTTATAATTGTCTGCCTTTTAAAATGTAATTCACAACGTTCAAACTTTATTGAAAATTGTGAGGTATATTTCTTGAATTGTTGCATGAACTTTGTTTTGAAACTTTTATTTCGAAAAAAAAATTTTTTTTTTTCTAGAAAAGAGAAAAAATACTTTAGGAAATATTGCAACGTTGAAATATGATTCGCATTTCTACAGAATTTCAAATTCTCGGATTCTCTATCGTTGAAATACCAGAAGCCGCATGAAACAGGAATAAATACGGTATATGCATGATCTTAACGTTACATTAGTGATATTAAATATTGAAAAATGTATTGCAAATTCTTTATCGACAACGAATTCTTAATACATTGGTTTATAAACGAAATAAATTAATTTGCGTTGCTTTTTAAAGAAATAACAGAAAACCAGAAATTAAAATTTAATGAACGCCTTTCATAAACTTAACAAATAACCGAATTTTCAGTTTTATAAAAAAATGCTTACATTAGCAAAAATAAAATTAAAAGTTTTCTACTTAATTTTTTTATTGTTTCAGTGTTGGTGTTGTTTTATGACGGTCAGTAATATACAATAGGGATATGGGCCCGAAGGAGGTGAGGCAGGGGGGCTCCATGTTCGTCTTTGATAGGGAAAATAACACATATTTACGCAAGGAAATCCAATGCTCCAACCACGGAAAACACCGAACTGTTATGCTGACGTGCGCGATTGGGTTCGAAACTCCGTCTACCAGATTTTAGATAAGAACCTCTCGGCCACTGGTGGGACTTTATTGTTTCAGATACTGTAAAATGTTACACAATTGCTGCTGGGCAGAAATGTATGTTAAATATTATGTCCATCATTTACCAAAAGGCGCCACTAAGTCGTGTTGGTACATTTAATTTAATTAAAATACTCATAAATCGTGAGCGTAATATAAAATAACTGTCTACTAATAGAGTAACATGAGCTTTAAAATTAATAACACCAACGCTCATGTTAAAAATTAAATGGATAAATAGAAAATATATTAAAATAATGCATTGTAAATTTTCGTGGCCACTATAACTTTTGAACCTTTCGTCACAATTAAATACAATAAAAACTAACATAATTAATTTATTGAAATACCTAAAATTAAATTCGCAGGAAAAAGGAAACCAAAACTACCTGAAAAATAAACCACATTAAATTAACCTAAAAGTAATTACATATGTTGATAAATCCTTACGTAAAGAAAGTTAATTAAAATCAATTATTCATTTACAAGGTTAAACAATATATTTATAAGCGAACTATACGAAAAGAGGTAAAGACTTTGGAAGCTCATATACGTGCGCAAAATTAACTTCATCATTTTAGTTTATTTTAAAATCTTTACTTAGATTGTTTAAATTCATATTTTCTAAGTGTCATGTCGTCATTAAAATATAAATTTAAAATTATTTACACAGCATTCTGTGTTTTTCATGCAATTAGGACTTAAAATATTATGGTGTGGACAGGCATCATGTTCAATGATGCACGGATCTCTATGTGCTTAACCAAGGATCCATGACCGGTAGACGGTACATTGAAGACGTCCTGCTTCCACATATTCCACTTATTCGAGGTGCTGTCAGCAAAACGTTTCATTTAATGGACGTTAACTCTTGTCATTACACACAGTCTCTACAAAATTGTCTTAAGACAAAAGATATTCATCGCATAGACTAGCCAGCACGTTCCACTGACCGAAATCCCATTGAAAATGTAATGGGTGCGTTGGGGAGATGTATTGCTGCTCGACAATTTCCTCCCGCAAACAAGGAAACCCTCATCTGTACAGTGAAGGAGGAATGGAGCAAGTTGCATCAGCAGCTACTGAATCATGTAGTTCTGAGTATGGCACTCCGTGTTGAAAGTTGTCTTGCATTACACGATAGCCACATCCATTATTGATATGGCACCGACGATTGTTAATTGTGAGAAATTTCCTTTCTTTGTGCAGTCATGTTTTCAGACAGTATTCACGTAGAAAAAAAAAACCTCTGGTAATAGACTTATACATCCTTCCAGCATTTTTTTTATAATAAATCCCGTGTAACCTTCTGTTAATACTATTGTTTGCTTTTTGATCCACAATCTTACATAGATTCTTATTTAAGTGTATATTTCGTCTTGGTCCTTAAGTTTTGTTCACCAGTGTATAGTAGTAATTCATTTTATTAAATACACTATACAAACCTTAACCCTTTCCGGCGTGGTGTCCTTAAAAAGGTAGACAGAATTATAGGTTAAAAATAAAGGTTAAAATTATAATGTACATGAAAATAAGCAAATTCGTATTTTCTAATAAATTCGCTTATAAATTGCGGTGAGAGTCCATTATTTCATCAGTTTATAAGCAGAATTACTCCACGCCGGTAAGGATTAATCAAATTAAATTTTTAACATAAATACATCAATTAAAACATATCGTTTTAATTATTTATTTAAAAAATATACAAAAAAGTAGTCTTTCCATACAAAATAAGCAAATCAGCTGTGGATAACGTCACAGATTTTGGATGGTGTTGATTTTTGACGGCTAAATTATCTACTCGAGTGATATGGGCGCGGGGGGCGGGAGTGCCCTTCTTGGGGGTCTTTCTAAGGGAACATAACCCGTATTTACGCATGTAAATCTATGGTTCGAAGAAAACCGCGAAAAGTCCGAAAGATTAGGCCGAAGGGCACGATTGGGTTCGAACACAGCACCCTTCGTGTACCAGCTTCGAAAGCAGTACCTATCGGCCAATGTCACAGATTTTAATGAAAATCAGCTTATAACTAGATCATATTTATTTATTATTAAATGCAAAATAATAGATTTCAAGATTGTTGTTTATTTAAGTAAAACTTATAATAAAAGATTATACAAAATCGATGTTTTGTTTAAGTGCTTTAAATTTAAATTTTGAATATTAGTCTTAGCAATTCAAAGAAAATATATTTTTTTCCATTTAAGCTTGAATAATAAGTAACGGATTATCATAATTTAGTAATTGTCTTTTTATTCCGTAATGAGAAAAAATAAATAATAAAATATTTTAGCCAAAAATCAAATATTTCTATTACTCATTTGAACAAGTAGGAAAACTCTTAAACTGATATTAAAAGTTGATACAAAATCGAAGTTTTGACTACCTGCTTGAAACTTCAATTTTGATTGTTAGCCTCAGCAATTCAAGGGATATATATAAAAAAATTACATTTAAGAATGAATAATAAATAACTGATTGGCGTGATTTAGTAATTGGCTTTTTATTCCATAACAAGAAAAAAAATTAATAATATATATCTTAAGCCAAAAATAAAATAGCCTATTACTCATTTGATCAAAAAAGGAAATCATTTGACGTTATAGATAAACACATATATAATAAATTTAGAAACTTTCATGTTTCCCTTTTTTATTTATGAATAAAAAGAAAAATAATAATTGAAAATGTTGAGTAGAAAATTGAATACTGCTATCACTTGTTTGAAGATGAAGAAAAGCTGTTAAAATTTTTAAAATATTTGATAGTATAGATAAAATTTATACTTTAAATATAGAATTTTTTATTATTGCTTTCAGTTAATTTTTTCATCAAAAAGATTTTAAATTAGAGTAGAAAAATTATTCAGTTAAACTAAAAATTATCTATTAGTCCTAAATCCATATAGTGCGTAGCACATTTTTTTGTTGTTGAAATTTTGCAACACTGTATTAAAAGCGCATAAATTCGAAGAAGAATAGCACGTTGAATGTAACAAATATTACATTTTAGGACCCAGTTTTATTCTGTTTGGAATCAAAAGGCAATTTTGAATTCTTTTAAGCCTATCATGGTCTTACTGAGCTTTTTGAATGTGCAAAATTTTTAATAAGTGACCTTTCCTTTATTTAATTATTTGCGCATACATAAGAGGGAAAATTGTGATTTATATTAAATTTATAAGGTGAGGAATGATGATTTTGAAGATGAAATAAATAAATGTCAACTTTCAAACTTGGGGAATTCGAACTTCATATGTAACAATAGATCAGGCATCAATTTCGCAGATGTTTTTGAAATTCTTTGATTTTTATATCGTTTTGAATTTTCGCAAAAATGAAAAAAAAAAAAAAAAAAAAAAAAAAAAAAAAAAAGATATTTTTTCAACCAATGTAAGATTAATCATGATGATACCAGATTATTACTATTAACTAAATATGAAGATAATTTTCCAGAGGTTATAATGTTATAATTTTTTTTTTAATTGTATTACTTTTCAAGATCGGGAATTTCAAATTTTGAACTTTGAATGATAGTACAAATGCCATTCTATATCACATGTTTTTTAAATGTCCAGAACTCCCAAAATATTTTATTTTTTATCTACATATTTTGCAAAGCCCTGTTTAAATATGAATCGAATCTGTGTACCAAAATTTATTAAAGTCGAGTACAATGTGGTCACGACATTTTCAAATTTTTGCTAATTTAGTGTGGAATGACCCAAAAGGAAAAATTTTAAAACAGTTATTTTTTAGGTAACATTTACTACTTACCACGAAATATTTTTTCATATATATTGCACAAAATGATATAAAACAAACAGTTAATTTATATTTTATTATTTGTTTGAAATAATGAGAATAAAAATAATTTCTATATTAGTTGAGATAAATTACTTTTTCTAAAACTGTATTACGAAATATTTTGTATAAACTTAATATTTAGACAACAAAATATATATGATATGCTAACGAAAATATATGAAGAAAGTTTATTTTCGGACAATAGGGAAAACTACCTTAATTCCGTTCAAACATAAAGAAAAGAGTAGTTTGTTACTTGAAAAGAATTTTAATATGTTCTTACGAAAACACAGAATTATTCGCTGAAACCAAGAAATCATTTACTTAATTCAAAAGAAGAAAAAAACAAATACATATATATCGCTTTTATCTTTTACCCGATGATAAAATTCCCCTTCTGACTTCTTCTCATTTGCGTAAAATATCTGTAAAGGATTTCTCAGAACCGATATTCTTTTCCATCATTTATATAAGTTAGCTATCTCTATGATAATATGTATGTAGATCTAATGCAGTAAAAATACGCTGTTTTATTTCAGTTAGTAAAATAACAGTACTATAAGTAAGATAACAGACTATAATTTATTTGGGATTTTTTTAAAACGTTAAAAGAAGTTTTTCTTATTTTTAAAACGTTTCATAAGCTTTTTTAAAATACATTTTCCCCCTTTGTATTTGTAGATATATGATACCGGGTGTCCTAAAAAGGACTGACCTATTTTAAAATTCAATAATTTGCAAACGGTGACCGATATTTAAAAAATACTTGCAGGAGGGTCCTGCATGAGCTCAAAAGTTTTTTTTTTACAGTGATTTTAGTTCGAATTACAAACAATAGATGGCACTGAGATCAATAGATGCTAAATTCAGGCTCGATTTTTGGTCCATCGGGACTCAATATATATATTTTAATCTCTTTTTTCCGCATGGAAGAAGAGATTGGTCAAAAAATCGAGTCTGTTTTTTGCGCCTATTGCTTACAGCGCCATCTATTGTTTGTAATTCGAACTAAAATCAAAAATCATTGTAAAAAAACCTTTGACCTTATGGATAATCCTCCTGCAAGAATTTTTTAAATATCTGTCACCGTTTGTAAGTTATTGAATTTTAAAATCAGTCAGTCCTTTTCAGGTCACTCGGTATCATATATCTACAAATACAAAGGGGGAAAATGTATTTAAAAAAAGCTTATGAAACATTTTAAAAATAAGAAAAACAATACTATACAGACATTCAAAAAAATATTCGTATACTATTTTATTTTAAATTTGCATCATTTTTAAATAGCAAAGCACTATTTTAAATGCAACAAAAATTTAAATTAAATATGACCGAACGGTTAATTTGTCAATGACAGGGAACATATGACACAGTGAATATTTTTTCAATTTGCGGATTTTAATTAAATTATAAAATGAATAATGTATATGTTAGGTTAATACTTAAGAATCTAAACTATGTAAAATTAAATAAATAAATAAAAATTAAATGTCTCATTAAATAGAATTTTATGACATTAATAATTAGTATAATGATATCAGGCCTACTTTTCCGATTTTGTCTCCAAAAATTCTTTTAATTGACAAATTTAAAAGGTATATAAAAAGATAAGTGCAACTATAATAACTTTATAGCTACAGCGTACACCATAAATAAATTCGATTCTTATATTGTTCCGTTTAAAGTAACATTGGACATTATAAAACAACTCCTTCAATTTCCAATTTATTCAATTCAAATTTCGCAGACTTGCTGATTGCAAGCTCAAAGAGTTAAATTCAAAACTCGGTGTTAAAATTAAAAATACTTTTTAAATAATTAATTTTTTTTTATTTAAAGTAACTAA
Source organism: Maratus speciosus (assembly GCA_963932465.1). Taxonomy (NCBI): domain Eukaryota; kingdom Metazoa; phylum Arthropoda; class Arachnida; order Araneae; family Salticidae; genus Maratus; species Maratus speciosus. Next base: position 418,938,636 of record OZ010795.1, read on the forward strand.
TAATTGTCGTATTTTAAATACATACGCATATCTTTTTCATAAAACATTGTAGTTGACATGAATTGTTAAAATTCGTTTGGTGTATAAGAAAAAAAAAAAAAGTTTTTGTTAAAATATAATTATGCTTTTTTTTTTTTTTTTTGAAAAGTAGATTTATATTTTGATATGCACATACATTTCAACACTAAAATATTCTTGAAATGCAACGATTTATGCTAACATTTATTTATTATTGTATAGAAGATATACAGTATAAATTTCGAAAGAATCTGATAAGTAAGAATGTGTATGGAAAATTTTAAAAGTTAGAAATTTTCAAATTTTCAATAAAAAAAACAGCACTTTCAGTAAAACTGACTGCATAAATATATATCGTTATCACAAATGTAAATGCTTTTTTCTCTTCAAAAAAGTCTCAGAGTTTAACAATCATTTTTGCATCAGATAAATTTGAGAACCTAGTTTGATAATTATCGAAATAAAGAAATTGTATTCCTTGTTCAACGCTCTATTCAGGAACCCCCAAAATGTCGTCGAATTGAAGGAAATGTTGGTTCAACATCTCTTGAAAATTTCGGAATTTGTTTTCTTTCTGCAAAATTCAGAGCGGTCAGGCTGTTGAAACGAAATACCCTCCAAACAATAATAGGCTTACCTCCTTGCTGCCCTCTGAAAAAATCCTTATTTCCTTTCGTAGATCATGCCAATACACATTTTACCCACCAGGGCAATATAAGTTCCATTTATTTCTCATGACTGAATAAAACAGTATACCGTTTACCCCAGTGTCAGGGGAGGGGAAAAAGGTCGAATTCGGAATTAATTAGGGGAAAGCTGGAAATTGTTTTAATCCATTTAGTTTAGGTCTAGAATGAATATACTAAGTTTTTCCCCCCGTATTAGTTGAACCTTCAAAAATACGTACAGATTTAAAGTCTAAAAACAGATTTTTTCTTTTTAACTTACTCCTTTAAAACCATTGTGGGGCCTATATCCCACGTGTTGATAATCGGCCGTCATAAACAAATACCAAACCAAACCTTTAAAATTATTGTGAATACAAATGTTGTAGAGCTTAAAATTCCCAGTTAAATGAGTACCCACACTTAATATTTTGCTGAACATTAAAATATCACATTTCTACTTCAAAGTGTAGCCTAAATCGCTAATCAAGAGCTTGAACCCATAGCATATCCAGTTACAGCCCCCCCCCCCCCCTGCTTCTAATTTTTATATACACGTATTTTAGTTTATTTATTGAAGCAGTTACAATGTTTTGGTACTTATTTTAGGTGTCTTACTTTGGATATTTTGAGAATTACGGTTAACCTCTTGATTACGGGCCCATTGGTAGGGGGTGAAATAAGGCCGAATTTGGAATTATTTTGGGGAAAGCTGGAAATTGTTTTAATCTCTTCGACATGATTCAGAAATTAACGTTCTGAGTTTCCCCCTTCTGCTACATAAACTTTTGGTGATATGAACAAGTTAATAACTTAAAAGGTGCATTTTTTCATGATTGTTTGTGTATTTTAAAAATGATTCGTAAATAACGGGAAATATTTTTTATTATTTCCGATATTGTACTTGAAGTATGGGTAGTATTTAATATGAAGTATAAAGAGTGAATAACATTGCGTATGTATTAAAACTAAGCAGGTTGAAAATAAAGTGCGAGGATTGGATGAGGGAGGGGGGGCGAACAAGAGGCCCATAATCAACAAGTTGAGCCGTAATTATCAAAATATGTAAAATAAGGACCTACAATAAATAAAAAATAGCTTAAATGACTCAAAAAATGCATGCATATTAAAATTGAAAGCAGTGTGGACTGATAACTTTGTGTCTCCTGGCTTCAAACTGTAATAGGGATTAAGGCAAAATTTTGAAATAGAATTGAGGCCTTAATTTTGAACAAAAATATTAATGTGGATACTAATTTTATCCAAAATTTTAGGCATTACAACATTTGTATTGACAATGTTTTTGATAGCGTTAGCTGTTTTCACATATTGTTAAGTTAACTAAGTCTTTCCTGGCTTCAAGCTCTTGATTAGAAATTAAGGTAAAATTTGAAATAGAATTGCGACCGTAATATTGAACAAAAATATAATGTGGGTGCTCATTTTATTCAGAATTTTAAGCCCTACAGCATTTGTGTTGACAATGTGTTTGATAGAGTTAGCCGTTTTGAGATATTGTTAAGATAACTTTATCTATCCTGGCTTCAGGCTCTTGATTAGTGATTAAGGCAAAATTTTGAAATAGAATTGCGATATTAATTTTGAACAAAAATATTAATGTGGGTACTCATTTTATTAAACATTTTAATCTTTACAACGGTTGTACTGACAATTATTTGATAGAGTTAGTTGTTTTGAGATATTGTTATGGTAACTTGGTCTCTCCTGGCTTTAAGCTCTTGATTAGCAATTAAGGTAAAATTTTGAAATAGAATTGCGACATTAATGTTGAACAAAAATATTAATGAGGGTACTCATTTTATTCAGAATTTTAAGCTCTACAATATTTGTATTGGCAATGTTTTTTGAGGAGATGTTTTGAGAGCTGTTTTGTACAGTTGTTTTGTGTAGCTGATTTGAGATATTATTAAGGTATGTAGATCTTTTTTTAACATTCACCAAGTACGAGGAATAAAACATAGTTCGCTCATTTTAGACCAAAACTGAAGGGATTAAAACAATTTCCGGTCCCCCCCCCCCAATTAATTCTGAGTTAGGCCACCTGGCCACAGGGCTAAAACTTTGCAGAAGAATTGTGACACAAAAGTTCAACAAAAATATTATGCGGAGGTACACATTTTACTCAGAATTTTAAGTTCTACAACATTTTCATTGGCAAGTTTTTGACAGTGTTAGTTGTTTGAGATATATTTATGGTATTAAAAAAAAAGAGTTTTTTTACTATAAATCTATACATATTTCCTAATGCTCACCTGGTACGGGGGAGAAAGCACATCATATTCATTCTAGACCTAAACTGAAGGGATTAAACTAATTTCCAGCTATCGCTTAAATAATTCCGAATTCAACTCTCTAACCAATCTGCTATTTGTCCCGGTAGGGCATTTGATTATAAACGCACATCTTTCTTGCCTGTTAGTAGTATAGTTTGAGACACAGTTTGCAAGCCATTTTTTCAGTATGATGTAATCACATTCTTTAATACGTCTATGTACAATATCTTTGAACACCTGTACAACGAGATTATTTTACATTCGTTCTATGGACGTATTGTATCTAAACACCAATCTCGGTATTCTCCGATCCGTCTCAACTAACTTCATACACGGTCGTTCACATCTTGGTTTCCAGTTGAAATTATCATTTCTAGAGAGTACGTGATATTATATCGTTGCCTCAAGAGCAACAATAAGACATTCAGTAATAATCGAAAATGAGATGTCTAACTCATTACTATGAAAAACTGTGTCTGAATCTAGTGGAACAATAGGGATTTTTTTTAAAGCACCTCTGATATATTGTATTAAACATAACTTTGTGTTTCAGATTTTGTTCCACTTTATGCAAACACAGTTTCTCACAGTAGTAAGTGAGACATCTAATTTTTTCATTATTACTAAATGGCCTAGTGTATCTCTTAGCGACCATTTATAATTTCATCGATTTAATATTTTTGCAATTATTGAAACAGATTATTTTGTGATTTCAATTAAAAAAAATTTTAAATCTCAACTTTTGTGAATTTTTTTGTACTTCGGCATTTTTAAAACGTGTGGAACTTTTACAGTTTTATACTTTTATAAAAGTGGAATACGACGTCATGCAACCTCATTATACTCGTCCACAATCCCATGATTTTAAAAGAATGTATAAAGTGTTTAAAAAATAGAGACGGTGTTTCTTCAAGAAAAAAAGTAAATGAAATAAAAATTAATGTAATTTTTATTTTAATCTATAGCAACTGCTTATTGTATTTGATTTTCATTAAATGTCGAGTATTTATTGCAAATTGACTTAATATATTTTCTCCTTGAAATATTTTAACCAGATTCGAAGTGTGCATAATTTTTTGAGACGGAATATAATAATGGCATATCCTATAGTAGATGTGAAGTTTCCTAATACACCTTTTTTGGTCTATTATTTAAAAAAAAATTCTGAAATAATTTTTCATTGCATTTCATTTTTGTAGGTAATGCTGCTAGTTTGATAGTAAAAATTCAAAGTTACACAGAAGCACTTTTTAAAATAGATATACTATCTGATTATATGGATTGCCTATCCAGTTTTCCAAACGGATACATCCAAATCAACTCCATATTAAAAAAAAATATAAATGAAAGTCCTAAATTCATTGTTTTACTTTTTAATAGAATGTATTCTGTAGCGAAAAAAAATCGAGAGATCAAACAAGTAAAATAAATTTATAAAAAGAAAGAAACTTGTATGTATACAGAGTGGTCATAAAAAAAACTTCGCCGATATACGGAATTCTAGCGGACGGTCCATTTAACCGATCGAAATGAGATTTCAGATATAGTTATTCAGAGGTATGAGCTCGGGATTATGTGAACGGCATCGAATTGGCGCTCACTGTTACGGTTATAGGTACAGAATGAAAATTTTCGAATGCCAAAGCCTATTTTGTTCATCGCAAAATGCTCAGCGCATGTGAAAACACTAAATAGCGCTGGAACGGTACGTATAACGCAATAAACGTACGCGTTATGCACACACACAATATAGCTCTGCGAACGGGCAAAAAATAATAAAAAAAAATTTAAAAAAACACAATCGGGTCGCACGGAGGAAATTTGCATATGACAGAGGCAAGAATCCGTTTTCTACACTGACTATCTGGCGAACGGCATTCTGTGATTGGTGTCTTGCCTCTGTAATATGCAAATTTCCTCCGTAAGCCCCGATCGTTTTTTTTTTTTTTTTTTTTTTTTTTTTTTTTTTTTTTTTGGCCGTTCGCAGAGCTGTTTTTTATGCGTGCATAACACGCCCGTTTGAGCGCTATTTAGGGTTTTTGCATGCGCTGATCATTTTGCGACGAAAAAAATGGGCTTTGCCATTCGAAAATTTCGAGTTTCTGTACCTATAACCGTAACCGTGAGCGCAAATTTGATGCCGTTCACAGAATTCCGAGCTCATACTTTTGAATAACTATATCTGAAATCTCATCTCGATCGGTTAAACGGACCGGTCGCTAGAGTTCCATATAAGTTTTTTTTTTTTTTTTTTTTTTTTTTTTTTTTTTTTTTTTATGACCACCCTGTATATATATGAATCTTATGTACTGAAACATTGCTGAAAATAAAAAATGCTTTTCAGAAAACAGAAAATTATAGTTTTATAAAAGTCACAACAAAAACTTGTATATTACTTAAGAAAAAGTTATTTTTATTCGACTATGTTTTTGCTGAAAACTTCTCACAATGGTTTTTGTAGAAACAAATATGCCACACTGGGTATATTTGGAAGTAGCCATTAATATTTTTTTAAGATTAGTGTTATATAATAAAATCTTTCTGTAAATTCTTTGAAATGTCGTTTAATTTTAAGTTTTATTATTATTTACTGATCTTAGATTTCTAAGTAATAGCTTTACAATTCATATACCATACAAGTTCAGACATATTAAATTAATATTCAAGAAAATAATTATTTATATGGATTTTGCAATATTTATATTTTCAATTAAAAATTCATCTCTTAAAAACCAGAAGATGATACATTCAAAGAAGCATCATAATATTTTAAGTGTTTAGTTAATGTTTAAATTATTATAAATAAAGAATGGAGAAATTCCCAAGAAAAGTCTAACAAGTTCTAAGTAAAAGTTGCAAAGTATTTCGCTTAGTTGTTTCATAACATTACTTCATATTCAACAGAAAATACTTATAAGTATGTGTATGAAATTGTATGCTTAGGAAAAATGAACAGATTTATTTCTATCTTTTGTCACGGGTTTTGAACGTCACATGAGTATAAAAATAAATTTCTAAGAAAATTATTTTTTCCTTGACATATGGTATCAGTTTCTGATTTTAGCAATCAGAGATCATTCGTTTTATAAAGAAATATATCTTTTAAAAATAATAATAAAGCATTTGGCCATGTAGTAGGTAGAATACATTAAAAAAGGATTTTAAATCAATCATAGTATTTTAAATGCACTAATTAATAAAGCTCAATTACTTTACCTACGATCGCTAATTGGGTAATGTCTCAAAAGGTATATTTCGTCAAAAGTAATAGTTTATACATATTCAATTGATTTTAATGAAAAAAATGTAGTCAAATACATATAATTGTACCAGTAGAATTTTATAATAAAATTATTTTTTACATTGAAATTTTTTCATGAATTTGTTTAATGAAATCAAGAAGTTCTACATATAACAAAATTTTTAAGCTGTATCAAAAATATATCAACCCAAACCAAAACAAATCAAAACCCAATGCAAAAATTGTTAGTCATTATAACCGAATTTGACAAATTTGCTAACCAACTTGATATTAATGAAGATTAAACTCTTCTCCAGTTAAACTTTCTTGCCTTTTTCCATGTTTTATGTTGTTATGTTTAGTTAGAAAAAAAAGCCTCTTTAAATTGCATTGAAGTGTTAATTTCTTGTATTGTTTTTACTGTTTAACCTTTTATTATTTTCTTTTCTCAACTTTCCTAATATTGGTTAATGTTCATTCATATACTTTCATTGAGTTACCAGACTGGCCGGACGCTGTACCTTTTTACTAGTACTTTCTCCTTTGTATCTTGCATTTAGCTGTTCAGTTAGTTCGAACTCTTATCATTTAAGCTTTTTATTACCGTTTTTTAGTAATCTTACATGTGCTATAATATAAATTTTTTACATGTAAAAATGTAAATATTTTTATACTTTTCCTAATTTTTCACACTGTGTTTAGCATTTTACTTTGTGATATACTTCAATGTATGGTCTCTGAAAAGAGTCATTTTTTTCATGCTGGGGATTCCCTTTAGTACCTTTTCTCCCTGTTTACGAACTGTCAATTTGTTAGGATCATATGGATAATTTTTTTCTCTCTCTCACTTTGTTATACTAACATATTTATTGTACTTCTTACACTTTATTTTTTCTTGTGGCCACCAGCCGCGTTTAAACATTCTTTTACGGCTTCCAGTGCATTGAAAAGCACATTACCTCTGTACTGCATGTGAATTTGCAAAGCAACTAGGAAATCCAAAATCCAGTTCACATTGTTCCATTGTTCCATTGGAATTGTTTTGCTAAGGATATTTATTTGAATAAAAGAAATAGTCTGAGATTTTTTTTTCTAATTATTTAATGTAATGAAAAATGTTCAATTTTGAACGAAAACAAATTTGCTTTTACTGTGAATATGAAATAGTCCAAATAAAATTGAAAACAAAAAATGTATGGATTTTTGCAGGAACTACGTTCATAAAAACAATTCTTAATAAAATATTATAATACAAAATAAAGTTATCTATGTAAGTTGAAATCAAAACCTTATGATGATAAATATTTTTAAAGGAAAACTCATAAACTGTGTATTCTAGAACAAGATATAGGTAAATTATTTTTAAAAAAAGAAAGATAGTGTGCGCTATAAAAATGAAATTGAGAAAAGGGATATATTTTTCTGCGAACACGAAGTTTTTATATTTCACCGTATCATTTTTATCATGGCACATCGATATGAAAAGTGATAAATTCTAGACTATAGGATTATTTCTTCTTGTTCATTTTATAAAGGGGAAAATAACAAGTGACGATTTATATGTATTTTATTATTTTAAAATTACCACGCGAAAAATATAAGTCTATCAAGATTTAGAAGAAAAATATGAAAAAGCGTAGTAATAAAATAAATATAGCAGACATAGCGATTTTAATTTTCAACAATAAAGTAATCTAAAGTTAATACAAAAATAATGTCCATCACTAATTCTTTGCGCAAAAGACTACACACATCATCCCAGCTGTGACAGGTTTCTCTGTTACATATTGGTTTTTCTTCAAAATTAATTTGAACATAACTTTATCACTTTTAAAAGATTTAGTTCTGCCTTCCCCTCGTTAAACTGAAATATGTAATGAAATTCATTTCTTAAAACCATACGGATTTTTATTAAAGTATTTTTCCCCCTTTCTGTAACGTATTTAATTCATTATGCTTAAATATTCAGTTAATTTTCTTCTCCTTTGTCATAGAATCATTTTTCTTGCCGTTGCCACTTCTCGCAAAAAGTAAATCAAAAGATTGTAAAGGCAGATGATAGTAACAGTATGTCTTCATTTAATTGCATATGTTTTCGTCCACGTTATATATAAGTAATTTTTAATATCTGCTATTATTTGACAGTTGAAAATGAATTTACCGCAAAAGTAAAATGCATTTTATGGGAATCATGTACGTTATCATGAATAATGGTCGATCTAGAAACCAGATGCCGTTTTCGCTTGGCATTTCCAATGCAACACTCTGCATTGCGAAATTTATGAGTAGTGATACTTTAGGCTAATTTAGTATAAGATAAACAAATCCAGATTTTCTGTCGCCTTATAAGTGAATATCAAAAAGTTATTTTGGCAACCTATACGTCAAGCGTTTGGTAGCGACATCAGACATTTTACTATAAATTTTATCGAGAAACATGTGTTCATCGTCATTCAGTCAACAAAAAGTTTCTAATGGGCTATAGTTTATCGCCAAGCAATTTGCACTTCCAGCGAAACAAGGTATTACTCTCCTGCCCATTATATGTAAAATATGTATCAAAATCATCGCCTCGCCGCGCCCTAATGTTCTGGTGCTCTCTTTCCCATTTTCATGTACGAACAGCCGCATCTAAAATGTTTTAAAGAAATTTCATATACAGTAAGTTATTAGTTAAACATTTCTGTGCATTCAAAGAACCCGTACTATACCACTTATCTGCAGCAAAAAACTTGGCGCATCTGCTTATTTTTCTCCAACTTTTTATTAAGAAATCATACAGTAGAGGTAGAGAGATCCCCCTTTGTATCTTGGTTACCCCCCCCCCTATACATGGATCTTATATTTCGTGGATTTTCCTTATCTAAGATATACGTTTCGGCTTCCTGATTTCGCGACGGATTGCATATCAACACTGCCATCTGAGTGGACGTGTGCCTTCTCCCTGTGATATCGGTCTGGTTTTTGTTCTCGCTCATCGCTGTTCTACTGGCCCGATCCGACAAGTGACTGTTCCTTTGTACATGCTGTGTCTAGCGTCATCGCCTCTCCACAGATGATCCCACAAATATGCTACCTTCTGATTGATGCTCCTGTGAGATGTCAGCTGTCTTCATTGTAAGCCATCGAGATCTGTTTGCGCTCTTGACGTCGTCCGAATGTTGAAAGTGTTGTTGCCCAAATGTTATGATCGCCTGGTGTTTTGTTGCTTACGCGTGTGTATTTGAATTGTGCTTTGAGTGTATTTTTAGTGTGTGAAAATAACAGTAATTTTCGTAGATAGTGCTGAAAAGGTGTACGTGATAGTTTAATTCACAATTTTCACGGAGAATGCGTTATAGCACCTGCGTTATAGTCTGTTGCACCTGCAATCTTTGATTTACTTTCGTTTAGCATTTTTTCGGGTGTGTTTGTTCTCAAGTTTGTACACATCCATTCTCCATGCAAAATATGTTCATTTAGTTATGACTGTACCGATCCATTTTCCATGTGAAATATGTTTCTTTAATGATTACAGTGAAAATCGTTCAAAACATGAACTGTAAAATTTAAAAAAAAAAGTTTATGTTTACATGCCTTTGTGGTGCACTTTCAACAAGAAGTGTTCGTGTGCCGTGTGAAAGAAAAATCGTGTTCCATATTTTAGTTTTATCAATGTGAGCCGCTATGATATAAATAAAAGGAATGTGTTTGGTGTTTAAAAATTAAAACAAAAGAAAATGTTAAAGAAATCTGTGCATGCAATTTACAATTTTGTCACAAAAACAACAGGGAATTTAAGAAGAGGATAGTAATAATAACATCTAGTAATACATTTACACACAGAAATGGCAATTAAAATAAAATGTAATCTGACAGCAGAATCTTTAAATAAATCTGAACAGGGAAAATATTTAATGTAACTTTTGAACTTTAAACTTCTTAAATGCAGCAAATTACTCGTTATTATTTTGTTCATTTATTTTTCTTTACATGATATGATTTATGCATTGTTCCCTTTTCATTCTTATTGGTTAGAAAAAGATTACGAATGCTTATTTTTACTCTTTATTATATCTGTTAGCATGAACATAGAGGATTTGCTAAGTTAAATAATTATTTATTTTATTTTATTTATTTATTTATTATTTTTTTTTTACTTTGCATATATAATTGTAATCTTCTCTTTTCACGCTTTCTTTTGAAAGGTAAGGTTTTTTTTTCTTTTTTTTTAATGCCAATAGATAATTATTTCAGTTTTATTATTTATATGCTTTAATATTTTTCAAAAATGAAATGAAATTTCATTTATTTAAAATTTCTTTATGATAGGTTAGGCATGTAGGCATTCCTAGTCACCGTTTAAAAAAAAAAAAAAAAAAAAAAAAAAGCTTTGGGATATTTTATCTCGGCAATTAATTTATAAAAAAGAAATTTCTCGACTTTTGCATAATATTTACAGTTGTGTATTACTCATCCATGGCATAGTATTGAAGATTTTTCTGTACTTTATGGGTATTTCTGTTAGCTAATATAAGAATGTTTTGAATTTTTATCCTGGACTCTCAGAAATAAAACTCTCCCTTTTGACGATTCAGAAATCCTCGAGCTGTATTTCGTCGTTTTTGACGATCATTTCCTATTAACATCACGTGACTTTTAACGAAACGTAAACCCTCAAATATTTCACGAAAATTTTGCCTCAATCACGGTCAGACTCAATGCATTTTAAGGAAACATTTCCTCAAATCCTCCTCAAATCCTACGATTTTAGCAAACAGATATTTGCTTGTTTGTGTTAGTCCTGTAATAATTTATTTTAAAACAGCACTTCAGCTTTTCAGAAAATACTGAAATAGAGGTAGTTATTGTTTCTTCATTAGTTATTTTTTTAGCTGATAGAATTTTTAGGAATGCTTATTAATATTATTATTATTTTATTTATATGTTGTCGTTCGTTATGTTTTAATTCTAAAAGAATAAATTTCCTGTGTTTTTCAAAACCATTCAATAAGAAAATTAGGTCAATAAAATTTCAAACTTCTAGGATATTTTTTTTTTTTTTTTTTTTTTTTTTTTTTTAAGAAGTATATTATGTTTTCAATCAAATTAAAAATAAACATAATTGATCCCTCTCCTCTTTATAAACAGTAAAGTGTTAAAATCTTATCTTCCTACTCAAAGTGATAAAATCTCACGCAATATGCACTTCACAATTAATTATTTGTGAGCAACAAATTAACCAGACCATATTCTAATCATCCATTGATCAAAGAAACTTTCAGTTGTAAATTATTTAGTCAAGCCATATCATAATTATTCATTGATACGAGAAAACCATAAAAATAAATTAGCTTTCCTTAAAACTTTCAGAAAATATAGCAGCCCGATAAAATTGCAATCTACGTTATAAAAATAAAATACGAAGTAGAATTCATTATATCAGTCTAAAAGCAGACACTTTCAACTCCCCAGCAGCCAGGTTGGCAGAACAGCGACCTCCATACGAAAGGTCGTGAGTTCGAATCACGCCGGGGAAAGAGAGAAGTGATTTTTTTTTCTTTCCCCGTGTCAAATATTGGAGCTTCCAAACTGATTGAGAGATGGCGCCACCAGCCCTGTTTTGACGAAACTATTGACAAAATTTATATCGTCAAGCAAGTGAAGAAACCAATTTCATCAATTTGACGAAATGTTCGATCGGAGCATTTTGCAGGAAACTATTTCGTCAAAAACAAAGAAAATTTCGTGAAATCTGAGTATTCATTTCTGAGAGTGTGTACGGTAAGGTTAGTTAATATATATATATATATATATATATATATATATATATATATATATATATATATATATATATATATACTTTTAAATATATACTTTTAAAATATATGGAATTAACTTCTCAAAACCCCCTTTATTTTTGTTTCTCTCTGTCTACTCATACGGTGAATTTTTTTTTTTTTTTTTTTGTAATGTTTGTCCTCACTATGCTCAGGGGGCGAGAGCCCCCGGCTGTTTTTTAATGAATCCGGCATTGTGCGCGGAAAGATGATCAGAAGCCCGTCCGAGGTCTCCGTGACGGTCGTTTTCCATTTTCGGAGATGAGAGTAAAGCGGGGAGAAAGAGTTGCCCAGGTGGTTGGTGGAATCCCATGTCCAGCTCACGGACTGCGACCGATGAGGCAAAGTTCACCTGAGTAACATGTCGCAACTGTGTCATCGTGTGGCGATAGCACCTGGTGATCGGCGGTAAGGCCCGAGAGGAGTTCGGGCGTCGACCAGGAAGTGGGAGGCGCAGTGCGGTCTTACCTTTTCGAGCGAGTATGTGGGTGGGTGTTCCGTGCCACCTTGATGTTGCATCGAATCGACTTTCATGAGCATCAGGAGCATTGAGGTGATTCGGGAAGGCTCTACATAGCTGCGTTTCTTCCTCGGAACGGAAGACAATTTCTTCCCGTCAGGAACCAGATTGAAGGTGTGATGGGGCCTTCGGGTGTCGAAGCAGGTGGATGGACGAGAGGTAGATGCGCGGACGGGATACAGACAGCCACAACAGCGTCCGATCTTACCAACCCTTTTTGTTTTACTTCTAGTTCATGCCTGGATGTTGATTAACCACAAGGTGGGCCTTTATCCTTGTGCGTCCTCCAGGCAGCGGTCCTAGGGTATTTAACCACCCCTTGTGGAGGATCCGAACAGGTAACGGGCTTTTAATTTTCCTACATTTTATGTCTATCTACTATCAATGTGTTGTGTATGTTGTCCTCGGAACCCAGTTGTTGATTCAGTGGTGCCTTGATCATATAGGACGGTTTATTAGACTACCTCCGTAACGCTCTTGGATACGTTCCGGTTCCGAAAACCATTTTGCTTTATTTTCTCTCAGTAGCCCGACTTTGAGCTATGAAATCACCTTGTAAATACGCGTCGGAGAATTATCCCACGCACCTCTCCCAGTGGTGGATGTTTACTGCGTCGGATGGGTTACAGTTTTAACTTTCCTGTTTTTTGTGTCATTCTACTAACATGCTTTCAAACCCAGCCTTGACTTGAGGATGGGAGAGATCCTCAGAGGACGCAAAGTTCTTGGGTCTGAGTGCGTTTCGGACATTTGGGTTAGGCCCTGACCTTTGACTCGTGAGTGGGAGAGTCCCTCTCTCGGGTCCGATCAGGCTCGAATCTTGTTGTATACTAACTGTTTAACCCGTTCCACGCACGGGTGTTAATATTCAATAACTATTCGATTTAGAAAAATAAATATAATTTACCATGTTGAAATGGCAACAGACGATAAAACGATAACTTTGGCATAAGGGAATAAATAGAATAAACAGTTTTGTTGATGTTTGTGATAAAATATGTTTCTTTATTTTTTTTAAAAAAAGGTAATAAGCGCAATTAAATAATCTCTAATTATTTGCATACGAGGTAAAAGTATTATTGTACTGACCGCCACAGCTTCTTAGTATTGCAGCGTGGTGTACGTAATATGAATATCTCATATTTCGCTAAGGCTCCGATCATGACTAATTGCGGCCCTGGGCAAAGATAAATTAGGGCCCATTCGAATCGTTGCATCCAAATAGAATTGATGGTGAAGTCATATGTGCAATGCATAAACAATATTTCGCACATTGGACTTTAAATAGAAGACAATTCTTTGCTCCGTCAGATCTAAATTAGGTACGTACCTTAATTAATAGAAATACTCTTTTTACTTCCTTCTTTCTTCAATAGAAGAAAGTATTGTAATCGAAATGTTTTCGACTTCCGGTTTTCGACGGATTTACATGTTTTAGGGGTCAGAGATCCCCAAAAACATGTTTATAGAAAATGTCCGTGTGTCCGTGTGTCCGTCTGTCCGTGTGTCTGTCGCCAATTTACCATCAAAAAGTGTATGAAGTTATGCATAGAATTGAACCAAATTTTTATGTTAAATTTTTGGCTATGGCAAGCAGATTCTTCCTGAATTTGGAAAAAAATCGCCGTCAGGGGGCGCTGATATAGCGATTTTTGTGCGATTTTGAATATTGTACCATCCAAAAGTATATGAAGTTATGCATAGAATTGAACCAAATTTTTATTTTAAGTATTTGGATATGGCAGGTAGGTCCTCCTTGAATTTGGAAAAAAATTCACTGGTAGGGGTCGCTGTAACAGCGATTTTTGTGCGATTTTGAATATTGTACCATCCAAAGTATATGAAGTTATGCATAGAATTGAACCAAATTTTTATTTTAAGTTTTTGAATATAGCAGGTAGGTCCCCCCTGAATTTGGAAAAAAATCGCCTGTAGAGGGCGCTTTAACAGCGATTTTTGTGCGATTTTGAATATTGTACCACCGAAAAGTGCATGAAGTTATGCATAGAATTGAACCAAATTTTTATTTTAAGTTTTTGGATACGGCAGGTAGGTCCTCCTTGAATTTGGAAAAAATTCACCGGTAGGGGGCGCTGTAACAGCGATTTTTGTGCGATTTTGAATATTGTACCATCCAAAAGTATATGAAGTTATGCATAGAATTGAACCAAATTTTTATTTTAAGTTTTTGGATATAGCAGGTAGGTCTTCTCTGAATTTGGAAAAAAATCGCCGGCAGGGGGCGCTGTCACAGCGATTTTTGTGCGATTTTGAATATTGTACTATCTAAAAGTGTATGAAGTTATGCATAGAATTGAACCAAATTTTTATTTTAAGTTTTTAGCCTATGCAGGCAGATCCTGCCTGATTTTGGAAAACATTCGCCGGTAGGGGGCGCTGTAACAGAGATTTTGAATATTGTACCATCCAAAAGTGTATGAAGTTATGCATAGAATTGAACCAAATTTTTATTTTAAGTTTATGGCTATGGCAAGTAGAACCTCCCTGAATTTACAAAAAAATTGCCACTAGGGGGCGCTGTAATAGCGATTTTGCATATTGTACCATCGAAAAGTGTATGAAGTTATGCATAGAATTGAACCAAATTTTTATTTTAAGTTCTTGGCTATGGCAAGCAGGTCCTTCCTTAATTTGGAAAAAAATTGCGGGTAGGGGCGCTGTAATAGCGATTTTCGTGCCATTTTGAATATTATACCATCTAAAAGTGTATGAAGTTATGCAGAGAAATGAGCCAAATTTTTTGTGTTTCTTTTTGTTCATGGCATGAAGGTCCTCCCTGAATTTAGAAAAATTCCGCTGGAAGGGTGCGCTATAATTACGATGTCTGTACCATTTTCTTTATTGTACAATCGAAATTGTATAAAATATGCATACAATTGAACCAAATTTTTTGTGCATGTTTTTGGCTTTGGCCAACATGTCCTCCTTGAATTTGGAAATATCGCGCGGTAATGGGGCTCTGTGATGGCGATTTTTGTATACTTTTCTTGATTTTTCGTAGTTCTATTGTCCATCGGCGGCTCGTGCAAAGGCGGGAACTGACTTCCTGCTAAGCCGGCTATTCACAAACATCTGATAACAACAGAATAAAGAAAAACTATTAATTTTAACAAATATCATGATATAGATTAACTCGTTTTTAGTTCATTTAATTGACTGAAGCAGAAATTTAAGATGAAAATCAAAGTTGGTATAGTAATGAACTAATAATATTGAAGTATTAACATGTGTAGCTAGTTTTAGAAATATTAAGATGTATAAGATAGAAGAAAGTTTTGGGATTGGCACATCCAACTAGTTTTCTTAATACAGAACAAAACTCTTATATATAACTTTAGAATCTTGTTATATTACTTTAAGATGAATTTAATAACTTCTACTTATGGGAGAGTGTCAAATACTCCAACTCTAACATATAAATGCGAGTTAATGAAGTTACATTCTTTTACATCGTGTTACGTTGTACTGCACACATCATAATATCAAATCAAATACGTTCTATTTCACAAGTAGAAAGTGGTTTTTCAATACATTTAAGAAGATGATAATTTGGGTTTTTTTTTTTCATATTTAAGACAAAGTTAAAAGAAAAAACGTTGAATACGAAAAAAAAAATATCTCATGACAATTACAACTGATTATTTTTAACCACTATAGTTCATATATTATTTAAGTTTATTGCTAATACAATCTATTAAAATCAAAATATTATTTCTTCTTTAATAGTATTTGAGATTAGCTTTGCGAAAGCTTTGAGCTATTTGAGAAAGCTTTTGATTTGTACTTAGTATTTGAAAATTTTCAGAGTTGGAATAGAGTGAAAAATGTAAATATTTTATAAATTAATGTATGGATTTGGAGCCCCTGGGCAAAGTCCCGATTTGGCCATGCGATAGTAAAGGCCTTATTTCCCTAAACATTTAGTATTGGATAGAAATCGCGTGATTTCAGGTTGAACATATAAAATGGCAACATTTCGTCAAAAACATAAAAAAATATATATAAATTTTCGATTTTTTTTATCTCGATCGTTCATGGACCTCCTATCAGCAAGCCGTGTGCAAAAGTTCGTAGTCCTGCGCCCTGTAGTTTCCGAGTTTTTGAGGTTACATAGGTAAGCGCACGGATTTTAATCGGATATATACTGATTTCTGGGTTCCTCGTGTGGTCGTGGTAATGTCGCCGGTTGACGGACTGAATAAGCAGGCCGCGTGGGTTCGTCCCCTGTCTGTGAGTGTCGGTCAGTTGTTGGGTGGTTCTCTATGGGACTTGGATCTTTATCACCAAGCCGTTATTGACCGGGTTCATGATCACGTGTGATTTTGTCCTCATGTTCCTGTTCCTGGTCCGATAACTGGTGACGTTTAGTGTTCTCTTTTTTACCGCTCAACATTGACCAGATTGGCCTCATTTGGAATTTAAGACAGACTGCACTATGCCCGTTTTAGCTGACTGCATCCCGATTTTGTCTGGTCTGTTGACTGGTAATGTGTTTATGTTTAGATTAAGTTTATGATTTTATGTTGTTTTACTTCTGTCTTGTGACTCTGGCATGTTGATGTCTTGGTCCGGTTGGGTTCGGGTGGGGCCTGACTGGATTGGGGCGGTCGGCTGCTGGGTTTGCGGGATACTAACTTACCTTTAGATTTGTCTTTCTACTAACAATTCATACGCTGTCTGAAATCACATATTTAGTCTTTATAGGATCCTCAGTTTAGGCTAGCGGTAAAGTAAGCTGGTGTGAAGTCCCCCTCGCTAGTCTTCGAGCACGGGCACTTCCTATGAGGTGTCCCGCGATTAGGAGTCAGTGATGCGACGGAGCCCCTGCATCAGGTCGAGCCTGTTCCGACCCCTCTTTAGTGTTTTATTGAGTCGGCTTCTATCGTGATGTTCGGACCTCCGTATATTAAGTGCCGGATCGGGGTCAAATCGGGGTCCATTGTGAACGTCACGGTGGCTCTTTCTGGACCTCGTGTGATGGCCAGTACTGGCTACATGCTAGTAACCAACTGTCTTACTATGCTCAAGTACGACAAGTAAATTTTAAATTGTAGTACCATCTTTTATGCTTTTTAAATTTTTATTAGTCTACAGATTTTTTTATTATATTTGAAATATATCACATACAGATAAACACCCATACATCGTATAATCTATGGCTGAGTTAAAATGTTCTTTACCTTACATGTTTGAGTAAGCGCTTTAATAAGTATTCTGAAACCGTAAACACGGAATTTCCTCTTGTACAGGAACAAATTGGTCTTGAAAACAATGGCACTTTAATTAAAAATATTATATCTTTACATAAGCAATTTTCATGGAATTTCAAATACTGTGTGCTTTTTGTTCAGGTAGTAAAAGGCGATCATTTTAGGTTGCAAAACAAAAACAAAAATTAACAAATTGTATACACACAAATTTTGGAAGGTTGCACGCTTTCACTTTAAAGGATAAACATGAAATTTCAGTTAATGAGACTCAAGCTAAGAACCAAAGCACATCGGAAGCATACAGAAAAATGTTTTCGCCTAAGCCGAATGCAGCAACACAAACAGACATTTGTGAAAAAAAACAGTCTGATTAAAAAAAAAAAAAAAAAAAAAAAAAAAAAAAAAAAAAAAAAAAAAAAACATAGATTGAATATAGATTCTGATTTGAAATGTCAACAACAGAATAAAAGTACTACAGATGTTACCACTTCTCTTCCCATTTGAAGCATGATAAGAAGCCTATTTCAGTTATTGTTGGTCAATAGCCATAAAATTTTAATATCCCTGATATTCTTTTTTTCAATTTCTGAATTAACTGTTATATCCGAAACTTCTATTTAATTTAAACAAAAATATAAGCTCAAATATGTGAATTCATACAACTCGATATTTTAATTCTAACAGAGTTATCTAAAAAGTTAATTAATCATGGTGAAATCAAAATTCAATCTACATGTTACCCTGTAAATGATGTTTTGTTTCTCAAAGCCTTCTTCATAGAGTAAAATCATGCATAGATAATATAAAATGCCAGCCTGTGCCTTATCCCATAGAGATCCCCATTGTTCAAACAGCACAAAATGCATTAATTGCATTAAGTGTAATGAGGTAAACAACACATATTTTGATATTTTTTGAACAGATTTTTCACCTTTGTGTCCTTCTATAAATAAATTTATACAAGATCAACGAGTAATCTCAAACAACTGCAATGTGTTTCATTGAACACATTTAATTAGTTTCTTTAAAAAAAGAAAAAGAAAAAAGAAACTCTTAACAAAGTAATAATTTTCTTGCTGCACCTTACATACTTGTAATTGTGAGGGATTCTTTAAAACGAAAAACACTTTTTTTAATCATTTCACTTTGTTATACACTCATATACATCTTAATAATTCACCTTAATAATAATTAATCTTAATGATTTTGTTAACAAGTAGTTCATGTGCTATACACAAATTATTGATATGCACAAAATTTGTCCATGCTAAATTACAAGTAGTTCAGTTGTTCAGTTTGAAATATAGTTCATGCGTTAATTTACACTTAGTTCATTCGTGTTTAACACATTATTCATGTGTTTTCATTACAAATTTGTTCATTGAGTTATTTTTACATATAGATCATTCGTTTATTTACACTTAGTTCATATGAGCTGGTACAATTATTTCATGAGAGTACTTACACAATTTTGTTCATTTGAGATTACGATTTGTTCATTAAGATAATATTACACATTGTTCATGTGTTTGTCGCATTTTGTTCATTGAGATAATTATACACCATCACATTTTGTTCATATGCTTATACTTTTTCATTGAGTGAAGCAAAACCCTTATTCTTTACATAATTCAATAATGTTAATTCATTAATTATGTAATTGAAATTTCATTCACAAGAAAGGGTTTGGATTTTGTGCTTGGACGCCCAACCGTTGTTTTATTTAAAAAACTATACTGTTGATCATGTTTAGTTTTACAATATACTTGTAGCACCATACTTTTCTTAGACTTTAAAATTTAACAATTTTCATTTTTATCAGTTTGTGTAATGGCATAACAATGTGTAATGTTATGTCAACAAATGCCACCATTACATTGTTTAATTAAAAAGATGTTATAATTACACATTATAGTTCACACGAAACATTTTAAACTACATATTAATTTAGCAACAATTGACTTTCAACATTTCACATTTTATTTACACTTCCATGAAACACTTATTGCTTGGAACATGCACAACAAGTACAGTTTCTTGTTCCACTACACGTACATTGCATATAGCTTGTATTATTTTTTTTTGTTATTCGTGGCAGGAATTGCAAAAAATGGATACCACTATAAAAGCTATACATATACTTCATCTGATGCAGTGTTTTGAACAGAACTGTTTATAATTTTATTCACTACTCCTAAGTTTAAGAGGTCTTCGTAAAATTTCACTAAATATTAAATAACAGTCTACTTTTATGAAATAATGCAGTTCATTCCTTTACCTGATCATAACATTTAGTCTCTCGGCACTTACGGACTGTCTTTTTCAATTTGATATATGAGCTACATCACATTTTATTTAGTTCCTAAATTATACCCTCAGAAGTGGTGAACCTTTCAAATGTCGCCCAAGTACACTTCAGTTTGCTGAGAGATACCTTCCCTAGTAAATTTGTCTTCCAATTTATTAAATAAAACAACAATGTTTTTTAGATATGTCGACGTGTGCTCCTTTGAAGATAAATAAGATCTTTGAGGAGCATGGGCTCATATATACACCACTGTGTGTCTCAATACCCCCTACTCACCTCTGGCCGATGCCCGAAACTGACGTCATAATACTTGTGGTCTTCATAAGATTTAGGGATACACCCGTTTACGGCTTACTACAAGCACCTACTTTTTGGAAAACCTGTGCCTCGTGCATAATTTTTTTCATATACCATTCACATTTTATCTAATATAGTACATTTAAGCTTTTACTTTTTAAATATAAAGGCACTTTTTCTTTCTATCTCCATTAAAAATATATATTGGTGTGCTTTTATTTTCATTTGCTTGCATTGTATGAAACTATGATCATGTGTAAGATCAAATCGAGAGAAGTGATAAATACAGAGTGGTTATATTTAAACTTCCCGTATAAACAGCATCCCACAACGCTAACGTGTGAACGGAATGCAATGAAATTCGGTATATACACTATACACAAGATGAGCTCACGGAATTCCGAAAGAAAAATTTTAGTTTTTCCACTAGAATGTCTAGTCTAAATTGTCTAAAATTTCCACTAGACGGCGCATAAAACATTAAATTTTACACAATAACCGACCAAAACGGAATACAGAAACATATTAACAATTATGAGTAATAAAATGTAAAACTGGCTGTTTTGGCCATTTATTGTGTTAAATTTAACTTTTTTTCGGCAAAGGCTCCCTCTGGAGGACATTTTGGAACTATTTTATTTTTAATTCCGTGAGCGCATCTCGTGTTAGTCTACTTACGAAATTTCATTGCATTCCGTTCACCCGTTTCCGTTGTTTCTTGGAATATTCAATTGAAATATTGTTTTTACATATCAAGATTGCTCAGTGATGAAAAAGAAGTTTTTGATGATGATTTAGATTAAAAGCAAATATGTTTATGTACTCCTTCATATCGTACTGTGTATATTAGTGTGGTGCGAAAAAAGTCAAGTTGATATTTCCGAGTCGCTATAGTGCGGAAAAGTTGCGATTGGTAAATACAAAAAAAACAAAAAAAAATTCTTCAAATCGGACTTTATCTTCCGATCCCGCAAACTGCCTAAAAATTCCAAAAAAATTAAAATTTCCGATTATTTTAGTTTTTTTTTTTTTTTTTTTTTTTTTTTTTTACGTTTATATATTTTTTATCGCTATAGGGGAAATATTTGCAGTTTGTACTGTTTAATAATAATAATAATAATAATTGTGTTTAGAGAATATCTTCCGATCGCGCAAGCTCAATAAAAATCGACAAAAATTCAATTTTGAGTGATTTTCATTTATTAAGAATATAATCAACTGAGGTCAGTTTGCAGTCTCAGGTTAAGATTTAAATGTTAATTGATACTATTGAGCATATTAAGTTATTTTTAAACAACCTAGACTTACCACGAAGAGTTCGTTTCAGGTCTGAAAAGTTTAATAGTGCACCCAACTGCCGTTAGCCATGTTGGAAAACAGCGCTGAAGTCGGCGTACGCGCTCCCACCTAGTCTCACCTAACTCCATAAAATTTACAGAAAAGTCAACTGGATTCAGATGAACTGCTTGGCATATACTATTTTGACGGAAGAAAGGACGATACCCTAGTTAAAGAAAGGATTGCATTTAACAGGTTCGTCGAACTATTAAAGAGGAACACTTTCCTGTCATAAAAGAACGTGGCTCAGTTTGTTTAGGCCCTGTGCCGCCAAACTCCGGGCCTGCAAAGAACATTGTAGCTTTCATAGTATCATGTCTTACTGAACAAAGGGTTTCACTAGAATACTTAGATTTGGTAGGCTGTGATGGTACAAATACCAATACTGGATAGAAAGGTGGTGCTATCAGAAAGCTTGAGGTTCATCTCTGAAGACCACTGCAATGGGTTGTTTGTTTATTCCATTTTGTTGAATTACCTTTCCGCCATCTTTTTCAACATTTGAATGTTGAAACAACTGGCCCAAGATCATTTAGTACACCATTTGGACACAATGTCATTGTTGTGTAAAGCTCTCGGTGATAAATTTTCAATTGACTGATTGTGAAATTCCAGAAGTGGACAGGCAACTGTTGAGTAAGGACCAAAGATATCTTCTTGGCATAAGTCAAGCAATTAAAAGTGGCAACTTTCCAAATGACTTATTAAAGTGTGACCCCAACCCAATTTCACATGCCAGATTGCTCACTTGTGCAAATAGAGACCTTCGACTTTACGCGAGCGTGGAAAACCCATCGTATGCTTTAAAGCCATATTGACATTTATTTTAAAATCTTACTTGCCAGTTTGTTTTGAAATAAAATGTTGTAAGTACATTACAGACGGGCCTATTCATCTGTAGAGAGCAATTGAAACATCTCGATACTTTCGTGACAACCTGAAGAAAGTGTAGTCCCTGAAACTGAACGAAACTCGTTCTTTGCTCACCCGGAAAACCTACTGATGGCAATGGTCTTTTATAAGAGGAGACACATAAGAGAGCTAGGGCTAAGAAGAGTATTATAAGCCAGGCAAAATGTTTCAAAGGGTAAAGGTATCTCAATCTTTATCACTCCTACAATCCAGAATTAATTGATTGTAATGTAGCAAAATTAACATTTCCACCTCTTTTTCGGAGAATAACCCATGAAGAAATACATTTCTTCGTTCAATCAGGTCATATCTCAGTCTGTGATGATAAAAAGTTTCCCAACTACACGTAAGATGTCCAGCGGTGCGTTAAATCGGTAACAGAAGCATCATTTAAGGTATGTGGGCCCCAATCAAGAGAGCATCAGGACCACACTGAAATCAATGTCCATAATACCAGACATTACCACCAAATCGCAGTACAAAGTTGCGTCTAAAAGTCAGACTTAAACAGATGACATAACAAATTGTATATCTTATACTGTCACGACACTAGTTTTTTAATACAGTGTTTTGACTCTATTATAACAAACTATATATTTAAGTAATGTAAATAGCAAATACCCTCATTGGTTGGATGGAGGATAGGGTGTGGTTTGAACTCGAAGTGCAGCTACCTTCCCGTGGGGAGTTCTGGTTTGTTTAAACATTATCAAATATCTAAACAAGCAAAGAGTTGTACATTGTACAATTTATATGCAAATGTTAATATTGGAACGCAAACTGATCTCAGGTGATTATTTTCTTTATTCATCAAAATCACTGAAAATTGAATTTTTGCCGATTTGTATTGAGCTTGCGTGATCGGAAGCTATTCTTTAAACGCAAATGTTTATTTTTATTATTATTAAACATTACAATCTGCAAATATTTTTCACTATAGCGATAAAAAATATATATACGTAAAAAAAAGAAAAAAATTCTGAAAAAATCGGAATTTTTCAATTTTTTTTAATTTTTAGGCGGTTTGCGGGATCGGAAGATAAAGTCCAATTTAAATAATTTTGTGTTTGTTTTTCTTGTATTTACCAATCGCAACTTTTCCGCACTTTAGCAACTAGGAAATATCAACTTGACTTTTTTCGCACCACCCTAGTGTATATTACCAGAAATGGATGCTTCAAAAATATTTTAGAGCAATAGGTTCATACATAGTGGTTCTTTTTTTGCAAACTTAAAAATTCACTTTTCTGATGTGTTTTTTTTATGTATTTATGAGTGAAGATGGACAAAGTATATTTGTAGGTATAAAGGTGCAGCGCACATATCACAGCTTTCTTCGCTTGTCTCTGTGAGATATGTGACAGTTTTCTCTGTTACATAGTTTTTTTTTTTTTTTTATTAACTTAAACATAACTTGATTATTTTTAAAAGATGTTGTTCTTTCTTCCTCTCGTTAAACTGAAATATGTTATTAAATTCATTTCATAAAACCGTACAAATTTTTATTAAAATCTTTTTTAAACTTTCTGTAATGTCTTGAGTTCATTACGTTTAAATGTTCAGTTACATTTTTTCCCTTTCTCATAGAATCATTTTTCTTTTCGTTACCACTTCTAGTGCAAAAAGTAAATCAAAAACTTAAAAAGGCAGCTGTTAGTAACAGTATGTCTTCATTTAATTGCATATGCTTTCCAGCACGTCATATATAAGTAATACTTAATCTCTGCTAATATTTGACCGTTGAAAACGAAGTAACAGCAAAAGTAAAAAAGTATTTTATGAGCATCATGTACGTTATCATGAATAATGGTCGGTCTAAAAACCAGATGCCATTTTCTCCCATTTGCCATCGTCATTTGCCATGCAGAAGTCTGGATTGTGCAATTTATAAGTAGTGATATTTTAAGCTAATAATTTAAAATAAAATAAAATAATACAGATTTCTTGTTGCCTAATAAGTGAATATCAAAGAGTTATTTTGGCAATCTATATGTCACGCGTCTGGAAGCGACACCAGATATTTTACTATAAATGTTATCGCCAAACCTTTGTTCATCATCGTTCAGTCAACAAAAAGTTTGTAAATTGGCGATAGTGTATCGCAAAATAATCTGCACTTCTAGCGAAACTAGGCCTTCTTTCCTGCACATCATATCTAAAAATGTAGCAAAATCAGCGCCTCGCGGCGCCCTAATGTTCTGTGGTTTTCCTTCCCATTTTCATGTATGAAACACCGCATCTAAAATGTTTAAAATAAAATTCAAGTCCATTAAATTATTAGTTGTAGTTTTCTATGTATCTAAAGAACCCATACCACTAGACTACAACACACCAGCTATAATACATTAATGAAGACTATATAATTAATTGTAAAGTGAGAAAATTTTAAAAATGGACTAAAATTAATATATGTTTTTTTTTTTTTTTTTTTTTTTTTTTTTTTTTTTTTTTTTTTTTTTTTTTTTTTTTTTTTTACCTGGATCACTTTTTTGTTGATTAGCAGCACATAAAAAGTACAATCTGAATAATACTCATAACCCCTATTTCAGAAGCCTCAAAATTCATCAGAATTCTTTGTTTATGAATTTCTAATATCTTTTTATATTGAAAATGCATGGGGTCGCTATATACATGGTAATCCATGATTATACCCCGTTTATCCGAGCTTTATTTTTATTTCTTTGAATTATCCTTGCCTCATCTAAAGTTAACATAAACATAGTAATATATACTCTCCTGTTTTCCAAAAGTCTATAATAATGTACTTCAGTAAAAGAATAAGAACATTAAGTGAAACATATATAAAAAATAACAATTCATAATTGTTGAAATTACACATTGATTACAGATTACACATATCCAGAAAATTATTAAACCGATTGTGTCGTTTCTGACCTTAATGAGCGTGTCTATTTATATTAATATTAATTAATATTATTTTATTTTATTTATTGTACTTTTTATGTAGGTCACTTTGCACGTACTTGGGTTATACAAATATTTGCTCTTATGTTGAAGATTGGAACAGGCAATAATATCCATAGCTCACTGTTTGAAAGGCTCCATTGTATAAATGGCATTCCAGCATTATTTTTGTATACGACAATGTGGGCAATAAAGAGAATAGATAAAATTGAAGTAAAGAGTCCTTGGAAATTCCTAGTGAATTACAGGATGAGAAAGCGAAGTGCAGTGAGAGATAAGAGTAATCTTTGATTTTGTAGAGGAGGACCCCGCCAGTTTTTCTATTGTATTAGCAGTTGAGTGAGATAATTTGGTTGTCTTGGCTTAGATTTAATGTGTTGAGGCTGGAGTGTTGAGCCATGCATTGCCGGTGAAGGTGTTTCTGAGAAAAGATTTACGCATGTGTGAATAAATGTGTTTATAAGCAAAGATACCGGTGTGGTTCTCCGATTAGCCCTGCTGAGTACGCTTAAGTGAGAAGAGAATATTGTATTTTAATAACATTACTCACTACGTAGGTATTATTTCAACATAAAACATAGTGTTCAGTAGTACATGCTATATCCGATGCTATAATTGAAAACATTTTTTATGTAAATAAATAATTCTTTAATATTAACAGAATATGTTAGCATTTATTTACTATCCTTCACGCATTGTGTCCGATATCACGCATTTATATCGGTGATTGCAGCACATCGACAAAACAGCGATTATTCGAATCTGTACAAGTAATCATACAGTAATCAAAGTTTTCGTAATAATCACCATCGTAATGACGCCGAAAAAACGTAACACCTATTTCTATCTTAATTTAAAAGAAATATTATATTCTACATTCTTTCTTCAGTTGATATTCCTTCTTCAGTTTCGTTGTTCCGTTTTATATTAAAAATTTAGTAAAATCATGTTAGTTCTCAGACTAACTTACCATAAATTTGATCTCGCACTTAAGAATTGCGTTTTGTGTTGAGATCACCTCAATTAAGGCCGAACACCAGAGATCTTTATCTGCTATGAGGCGAGTATATTGCTTTGTCAGCTTTTTAACGAACAGCCACTTGCAAATTCATGTGGTGTTTGAATATGCTACCCACCTCGGATCGGCAAGGACTATGCTGTGAGGCATTTTAGTCATTTGTATATTAAAAGTATAACACTAGAAATGCCGGGAGTTTTACTCAAGTTTAAAAAAAAATATTTCACACCAGAATTTTTATTTTAAACTACTTGACTTATTTATTTAACATATTTCTTCTTTGCGTCTTTTAAACTTATAAAGGCATTTCTGGTTCGAAACGCAATAACTTCATTATGGTCGCGGTCAAAATGACTTCTCATGGGCATTCTAGTGTTAAACAATTGGTGGGATGGTTACGTCAATCAAAATTATGTTTTACTCGGTGACGTAGACAAATCTCAGTGCATATAGTTAGCCTCATTATTCAAAATTTGGGCCAAAAATCTACCTATTTAGCATTGAAATGAAAGGCGGTGACATTTTAATTAGACCCAAAGAGTAAAGTAACATGCAATTTTCAAATGTCTAAATTCTTCACAAGCCCTGGCACACAACCCTGGACGCTTTGAGGGGTAGATTCAATGTTTACGAGTTCTTTGGGCCTGATCCGAAATAATAAATATATATTCTTATAAATATATGTTCTAAATTTTATTACATTGTATACAATTTTTTTTTTTTACACTTGCCCACAAATATTATGCATTTCAATAAAAAAATGTAGTATGTTTTAATATTGCTCCTATGAAGAAAATAACCAATGTATACTATATCAAAACTAATTATAAACGATTGGATGGCAATCTTTTAAAGCAGAAGGTATGATAAGGCGGAAACGAATTATTTTTTTTTTTTTACCTCAAGTTTGCTAAAGATACTACATTTTACGGGTAGGGCAAAAAATCGTTTCTGCACTTATCGCCCCACTTATTAAAAATAAAAATTTTCATTCCCATTGTTTTAGATTATACTGAATTAAACTTACACGCTTGTTTTCTTTACTTGAGTGAGAGATTTAATAATGGCATAGATTCAGATATTTTGATAGCAAAGTAGTTTTGATTGACCTGTCTAAAAACGCATAAGATATAAATAAAAGCATCCACATATGTTATTCATGTAAATTAAAAATATATATATTAACATTAAATACATTGTTTAATTAATATAAAATTCTAAGAATATGATGCAAAACAGCAAATTTTGTGCCAATTTGTGTATCATTACCTATTTTTTATACCAATTTGTTTTTAAAAGAATTTTAAACACACACGTATGTTTTTCGAAATCCGTAATACAATTCTTAATCCAAAGTAAACAACTAGATATTAGATTTAAAGATATTTCTGATTTTTATTGTTTTTTTTTTCAATAAAATACGGCTGAAACAAACAATTACTGATATTTTTTTTCATAACTTCCTTCTTTCCTTTAAATCATTATTTCAAAACATTGAATTTCGTAGAAAATGTCATGAAACAGAAAACCTTTTACAAATAAAAAATAAACATACTAAATTCAAACAAAATTCCAAGTAGAAATCTATAATTTAAAATAATATTATTAAGAAATACAATGCGAATTTATTGGCCTTTTCTAAACTGACAAGGGCATTACAGTTTGTTCTTTTCTTGATTTAATAGAAAAAAAAATACTTATTTACAGAAAAACGTCGATAGTCGTTTATCGATAGACGTTTGAGAATAAAACATACAAAATGATTCAATCGCAGAATTGAAAATTGTTTTGAGGGGATTTTTCCCTGACAAAATGCGTTGTCTACTTAAAATTAGTAGTATTTTGGTAAAATGTTAATGTATTTATGTTTAGTTAAATATTCTCGTATGTACATATTGTAGTATGTCGAAGCTATATTGTAAAAACCACATTTCCCCCCCCCCCCTCCAAAAAAATCAGATACTACGAATTTTGCTCTTTTCGAAGATTTTCTATGATATTTGTCGATTGAACACGGTTAATTTTGATTAAAAAAAAATAAATAAATAAATAAAAACCTCAAAATTTTCAAACATTTTTCAACCTCTTTAAAAGTTTAATATACTTTTCATTATTATTCTTTTTTGATTTTACATTCGAAAACGATATTTCATTTGAAGCTTTCTTCATATATTTTCATATCTATCAGCTTATTAAGGACTTTTTATTTTTTTATGTCACTCGTTATACAGTTGATACGCATTGTACAATTTATACTAATAGACCATGATATAGTGATAATTTGTTGCAATTATACTGTAAATAAATAGAAATAACTCTCTTATAAACTATTCTATACACCAGAAACAAACAAACAAAAAAAATGACATATATCGTTAAATATCATCTCATATATATTTATCATCGATAAACCTATCATAGTATAGTACGTTTCTGTATTTTATTACGTATCTGTAGCACATAATCTTATCTACCGGGTGAGCAAAATGTCCATCTAAATTTTTAAAAAAATCATAAAAACCGAAAAAATAACCGAAATAAAAAACTGTTTGCAGGATTAGCATCTATAGGTCACGGGGATTTTTTAAAGAAAGAAATAAAAAATAACTAAAAAAAAACAGTCAACAGATGGCGCTGGTTCGTGCGATTTTGGTGGAAATATGCAAATGAAACGGCTGAAAGAACTTGTGCTTCAAATCCAGGACACGTAACCAACAAAGCTTTTATCCTTCATACTCAGCATCCTTGATCAAGTACACGGCTCACAATGGTGAATTAATTCTGGATTAAGAGCGCAAGTTCTTATAACCGTTTCATTTACATCTGTTGGCTGTTTTTTTAGTTATTTTTTTATTTCTGTCTTAAAAAAATTCCCGTGACCTACAGATGCTAATCCTGGAAACAGTTTTTCATTTGGGTTATTTTTCCGGTTTTTATGCATTTTTAAAGTTTATACGGACTTTTTGCTCATCCGGTATTTAATATTACGATATACAATAAAAATAAAGACATTTTTTTTGTTTTGTGAAATATTCAGCTGTGAATTCGAAACCATATAAACTGAAGTTTTCTAACTTGTATAAAATTATTTCATTGGAAAAGAGAAATTAAGAAATTATAGTTCGAACATCTGTTACGTTAAAAAAAAGAAGAAAAAAAAGTAGGCATTGTTGATAATAACTCCTTCTAACGCGTGCACAGTTGCGTTATAAAGCTGACGTTAGTTAATCGCCTGACTCTCAAGGTTTCACAATAACTGTTGAATATTGAATATTTAAATTATTTTTGAAACGTAATCATTCTTATTTTTTTATCCACGTCTTTGTAATACTGGAAATAAAATTAACCTTTCAATATGTAAAAAAAAAGAAAAAAAAAGACAACGGGAAATTATGAGATATCATCTGGAATACGAATTAGAGAAAAATATTTATGTTGTTTTGTTTGTGAAAATCAATATTGTTTTTAGTTTGCATTCTCTTTATAAATATGTAATCTAATAAATATGCTATTGGTTTAACTGAAAATATTAAAAGAAAGTTAGTCATCTTTAAATTTTTTGCATTTTTCTTAAATGCCATTGTCTAATTTTTAGGTAGCTTTAATTACAAAAAGCTACCTATTGCAGCCGTTCGGAGGAAAACGATTCCAAAAAGTTTTGGTTTCACCGATTTTCATCGATCATGATCCCCAGACCCCGAAACCACCCTCCGTTCAAATGTTGATTGATATATATATATATAGAGAGAGAGAGAGAGAGATTAGATAGATATATATATACTAGAATGACAGTCCGTCAAATGAGGGAAAATGACATATAAAGATGTATACAGTTTTATCTATTTCGCCAAGGCCCCCCATACTGGAAAAGTACCGAGAATTTAATTTATGTATTCGGCCATGTAAGGCACATTAAAATCGGGCATTTCGGTGCTCAGACAGTACAGCGCCTTCTATTGGTGGTTATTTTATTAGTTGCATCGGATTGAAGATGTAAATACGTACATTACAATTTGAATTCTGACCCATATATTTTGAAAAAAACCTTATAGAGTTTTAATTAAATTTCGATGGGTTCGATTATACGATATCGGATTTCGCCAATTTTGTCAGCTATCGAAAAGTTGGTTTCAGATATGGCAACTTATTTTTGTCGCAAAATTTGGCAAAATATTGCGAAACTTATTGATATTTTGACAAATTGGTAAAAAATTTCTCCATTGTGGTAACCTATTGTCGCTGCTATTAGTACTTTTCATCAATTACTCATTGTTGAAGCTCATACCGATTTCTCCATAGGAATCCTATCTTGACCGCAATGAATGAGGCAGTGCAATCGGAATTGTGAGGGACACACAGAGACTTGAATTTTATATAAATAGATACATCCATATATATACACCTGATCTTTGTCACACTGTAACTCTCGTATTTATGAACAGATTTGCGTGTAACTTGGTGTGTACATGGAACATACCAATGTCTGAACCGAGTTCATTGGCCAGCGTCATCCGCCATCTTGTTTCAAAATAGTGGCCATTTAATTTTTTTCTAATTTAAAATTTAAAATGTGATACGAAAAAATTAGAAATTGAATAAGATTTTTTTTATGTGTTTGACCTAGGTACAAAGATTCTGCAGCATTTTTTGGTTCCCCTATATCTTAAAAAATGGCTGATTTATAGCCCTTCGAATTTCTAGTGTGTCTGACACTTTGAAACGATCTGATTTTAGTGCCACGCGATAACACGCGTATTTATGAAACCGTTTATGATGTAACTTGGTGTGTACATAGTACATACCGGTGTCTCAACCGAGTTCATTGGCCAACTTCATCCGGCATTTCATTTCAAAATGGCGGTCATTGAAAAATTAAAATATATATATATAATTTACAATGAGGTACTAAAAAATAGAAATTGAAAAATTTTTTTATTTGACCTTGGTACAAAGATTCCGGAGCATTTTTTTTTTTTTTTTTTTTTGTTTCGTCTATATCTTAAACAATGGCTGAGATATAGCACTTTGAATTTCTTATTTGGCTGATATTTTGAGACAATCTGATTTTTGTCACACGATAATACCCGTATTTATTAACAGATTTGGATGTGACAAGACATGTGCATAGTACGTACCAAAGTCTCGAGCGAATGCGTTTTCCAATTTCATACGCCAACTTGTTTAAAAAAAGCGGAAATTAAAACATTTTTTTTTAAACATTTAACTTTTAAATGGGATACAACAAAATTAGAAATTGAAAAATACTTTTTCCTTATGTGTTTGACTTTGATACAAAGATTTCGGAGCATCTTTTTTTTCGTCTATATCTTAAGAAAGTCTGAGTTATAGCTCTTTCAATGTCTTGCATGTCTGATATTTTGAAACGATCTGATTTTTATCACGCGATAAGACGTGTATTTGTTAACCGATTTGGGTGAGACATGGCATGTGCATAGTATGTAGCAATGTCTCGACCAAGTAGGTTGGCCAGCTTCTTCCGAAATCTTGTTTCGAAATGGCGGCTATTAAATTAAAAAAAATATTAATTTAAAATGAGGTACAAAAACTAGAAATTGAAAAAAGTTTCTTTCTTTAGTGTTTGACATTGATACAAGGTTTTCGGAGCATTTCTGGTTTTGTTTTTACCTTTTAGAATTGCTGAGATATAGCAGTTTGATTTCCTAATGTGGATGACATTTTGAAAAATGTGATTTTTTGCCTGCGACAGCACCCGTATATATCAACCGATTCCAATATGAATGAGCATGTGTACAGGAATTACTAAGGTTTCTAGAAAGTTCAGGTTAGATTCACTCATCATGTTGCATTAAAATGACAGGCTCGTTAAGATATCGCCGAATTTGGCGACCAAATATAAATCATTTATGAAAGCTACCTCTTCCTCCGGGCACTGGCCGGAAAGATCTTTTTAATTGAAACTATTTTTATTGTTATCGACCAAGGAATAACTCAATAATGGCAATTCACAACACCGAATTTAAAGATTGTCTTATGGACCTGTTTGACTCGATGATATAGACAAGTAAATAATGAATACATTATTTGCAAACGGCAAGATTGTCAAATCTTTATCCAAAGTATTCTGAAACAATAAAATTTGACTAACCATACGTTGCAATTTTAATAAAGACATTCTAAGATAGCTACTTTAAAATCAAAAATATCGAAATGTTTTGGGGAATTTTTAGAAAATGTACACTTTAAATCTATTTTTATTTATCTATTTAAAGAGAAATTTAATTAAATTGCTATAATATATCGTTTCAAACACATAATATAATAAGATTTCTTATTTTCCTCCAAACAAAGAATGCTCACGTGCAATGTAACTTCAAAGCATCCGCTTCAACGCCAATTCGTTAGTGATAATATTTCCCTATAAGTGAAATTTCACAAGTTATGATAATATATTATCTATTTATTATTTTAAAAGTATACTTAAATTTATATACATACTTGCAAAACTCGCGGCTTTTCTCGTGTAATAGTTGAAATATGCCATTTTTATTAGAAAAATTAAACCGTTAGGAATAATTAAAAAATTATTAAGTAATTTGCAATTTCTCTAATCAACATTAGTACACTGCATTAGTTGAAAATGAAATTTAAATTAATAGGAAGAACTTAAACTAATTCTAGATAAATTATAATTTAAAATGTATTTTGAAACATTTACCCTCATTTCAGTTTTCCTTTGATGTTTTAAATTTTTTAGACAACATTTTTAGCAATTGTTTACATCTTAAAACTTACCATCCTGCCATAATGCAAACTTCTAGTCTAAAGGTCTACCATTCCCATGATGGTAGTGTCAACAACATAAAACATAGCATATGTTGGAACAAGAACTGTCCCATGAATTTGACTACATAAATTTTGAAAATGTGTTTAGTAAGGTCATTGTGCCTCAATGTGATGATCTCTATGCGACAATGTCCTTGTACTTAATATCTTAATGCAAGAATAGTAAATATGCTATATAATGAGACATCTGAACTTCAGTAACAAAACACGAAACCCTTTTCTGCATTTTAAACAAGTTTTTCTTTCAAACAAAATTCCCATTAAAATAAACATTGTTCATTATAAAGTGACCCTATCTTTCCTAAATGAGCCAAAATCCCAAAATGGGTTCGAGGTTTTTCTTTTTTAGCTTTGAAGAACAAATAACTGGATGTGAGGGATCCCGACTTAAATTTCATTAACTCCAATGTAAGTTTAAGAAAAGGCAACCAATTTTAAAATTGGAGTTATAAATTATTCTACGCATTTTGATGACTTCGATTTCTTCAGAATCTTATTAGCGACAAAGTGAATGTCCTAAATGCGGAGAGACTTTTAGGGGATTAAAGAGGTATGTTTATATGGCATTCTTCATATAACGTATTAAAATAATGTGTAAAGCAGAAATCGGTTTAACCCGGGAGAACTCGCTGCATGAGATTTTCTCTCACAGTCGTACTTTTTTAAGACTCTTATTTAAATCATTTTTCATTTTAATTAAAATTTCAAAATGTTTTTCAATTATTTTACCGATTTTGTGAATAAAAGTACTAAGCCAACCAAAAAAAGTTGATATTATACGAATGTAAAGTAAAAGAAAAGCAATTGGGCATTCTCACTAGCGAGTTCTCCCGGGTTAATTAAGCTGTGTTGAGTTACTAATGAAGGAAGTACAACGTATTTTCTTTCAACTGTGTTTTTTTCTAACTGGTAATTTAAATATGTTTTTAAAGGATCAAAACAGAAAAATACGTGGCTTTAAACCTATTAATAAAAAAATTCGTAAGAATAGCCGTGTATATTCTAGACAGAGAACATGATTACGGAATTCACTTACGGAGAATACTTGCATATGATGGGAATTCTGAAAAATCCTGTATAGATAGAAAACACTTAAATTGTGCTACATTGTGTAACATTTTAACGCTAAATATGTTTTGTTGCTTAAATCTGATTAAAGCATGATGCAGATATGCTGTGGTTTGGGGTTCTTCATTTTTTTGTTTAACACTTCTCTTAAATCTAATATTTTATTTTTGTTTCCAACTTTTACTTTTTATAATAAATGTTTTCTACTTTTAGATTAAAATAGGATGAGAAAAGCAACCTGTGTTTATCTAATTATGTTTCCTTATATGTAGTCTAAGGCATTAAAAAATACCAATTTTTTGTGAAAGTGTAGAATAAAGGAGGGCGTGGAGGCAACACAATATCAGGATATGGACCTCGCTAAATCAGACCTGCTTAAATATAACTATTAGAAACATTGCACTATTTTATCTGTTTATAAGTCTAATATTTTTATCCTGCAAAATTTTATAATAAATCGAATTATATGTAATAATTTTTTTTTTGTTAGCAATGCTATAACTATCTTATAAATACTCTTTTAACATGTGAACTCCACAGTAAGGCGAATTCGTACCGATGAAAATTTAAAATGGTGGCGTTATTTAAATCATGCTTTAATTAATTTGTATTTTAAATTAACAAAATAAGACTTTTGATAAATATCCGCCATGATAATATGTCATTTTGATAAGTATGTTTTTTAGATTCTTAATTAAATTTTGTATAGGAATCATGTGTTATATTCCTTAATAACTATATTGCCAACAAATATATATACAGTTGAAGTTAAAGATTCCCAAATCGCACTACTGTGGAGTTTACGGGTTAATATTCAATCGCGAATTCTGCGAATTTTAAAAGGTTTTTTATGCGACAAGTGTTTAACCATTAACTGCCGTTAGCGATCTCACAGACCACTTCCATTTAAAATTGTCACCGATTAACTTGAAATTTTCATTATAACTATAAATATTTGTGCAACTTTGTTTCGTTTGGAACTCTAGTACTAATTTTAGAGACTTCTGAATAAATGATTTTAAATTAAAATTGTCCTGCTCATAAAGATTAGTACAGAAACTGTATCCTAAGCGGAAATGAAGGTTTTGATTTATATTTCATCAAGCGGTCCCGGAGACAGTTCACAGTAGCTGTGGGACAATTTCTGTCAGAACAGAGGAGAATAAAATGATAAATTAGAACAGATAAATTAGATTCAGATAAATTAGAACAGATAAATTAGATTCAGATAAATTAGAACGTATAAAACGTACTATCACATTTGAAGCTTTGGACGTCTCATTTAGGTTTTGAATTGCGCACTGTCATAGATGCGACAAAGCCTCCCTAAAAATGACAGTCGTATATTGTGGAATTATAATATAGATATTGATTCCATTTCGGCAAAAAAATTACCCTTGAACTAAAGGTACAGTATTGAATATTTTTCTGGATAATAAACTATATATTTATTTATTTTTAATCCAAATATACCCTAAATGCAACTAAACTGTGGGGAATCGCGTCTCATAATAGGCACAATTCCCTTATTTCCTGAGATTCTAGAAACTTTTTTTCTCATTTTACCCCTTTAAATTTCGTATAATATAAAAACTGTTCTTGGAGAGCATTTACGCCTTATAAGTATCTATCATGAAAATGTTTAAGTTCCTAGCGTTAACGATACAAAAGAAATTGTAATTTAGAACACTTTTACAACGCTTTTCGCTTACTTCACCAGTTTAAATATAATTTTTTCTTCAACTGTACAGAACATTTACGTCATTTAAGTAACTACCAAACGAAATTTCAAGTTTCTAATCTATAACAATTCCAAAACTAGTATGTTG
Source organism: Maratus speciosus (assembly GCA_963932465.1). NCBI lineage: Eukaryota > Metazoa > Arthropoda > Arachnida > Araneae > Salticidae > Maratus > Maratus speciosus. Next base: position 418,974,944 of record OZ010795.1, read on the forward strand.
TGGCCATCGCAATTTTTTTTTCTATATAAATCACGTCAATTAAATCATTTAAGTAGTACAAGATGGAAAAAAAAACATTATAGATGGAAGAAATGAAGTCAATATTTATTCATTTCACATGAAAACAGAGAATTCGTAAGAAATATCACATATGGAGATATGGAGATATATATATATATATATATCCATGGCGAAGTGCTCCGTAACGTGAAAAAGAAAAAAGCAGTGTTCTTTTTTCGAACCTTATAGCAACAACTGGAGATAGCCAACTGCTAAACGTTTTGCGTACTCAATCACATCACTTGGCGTAGTACATTATCGCCAATTTACAAAGTTTTTGACGCCGGAATAAAAGCAGACAATGCATTGGCGTGAGATTTAGCAGAAAATGATGTGGCAGTCCCCTTTCAGCACACACTCCAGGATGTAAAGCAACCCTACATAATTTCATGAGTAAGAGCGACATGGATTTGTTTACTTTAACACCAACAAATTGAACTTAAATGTGATTGTGAAATCTTTAACGAATGTATGGAAATGCAGAGAAAAAGTATATGTGCTAAGATAAATGAAATAAATTTGAAACCGCAATTCCCCCCAAAAAATACTTTTAAATTTTTATTTCATTTTACCCGTTAAATTCTAACTGCAATTAAGAGTGACTTATTTACAACGCAGATAAAATACGATAAAAGAAAATGTATTGTTAAAAAGTGCAGATGCACTTAAGTTTTTTCTGATTACTTTTCAATAAAGACCGTTAAGAAAAATAAATTAGTTATGCGACAATGGAATTTTGAATAAGTGGAAAATGAAATCATAAATCTTTGTATTTGACCGTGTTGAGTTAAGTTCGTTGTGAAAAAGGGAGAGAAAATAATAATATATATGCATGAAGATAGAACTATGTATTGTTTTCAGAAAAAAGAAATAAGGATTTCACTTGTTCAAAGTAGATTTTGATTAACGGGGGGCTGGAAATTGATATGTTGCAGAGATAGCTGCCACATACCTGAATCTGAAGATTGTTGAAAACCCAAGCAATAGTTCTTGAGATAGCGCTATTGCGGAAATCATAAAAAATGCAGCATAGCAGTGCCACCTGTTGAGCGATTTACACAAAAGGCACAAAACGTCAATTCGTGTCAAGTACTAACTGAATCTGAAGTTTGATGAAAAAACGTGCATTATTTTTTGAGATAGAGTTATTACGAAAATCGTATAAATGCTGCAAAATGCAGCATAGCAGCGCCATCCTTTGGGTGATTTGCACCAAAACGTTACCAGCACCAATCATATCAAGGCATAACTGAATCTAAAGTTTGGTGAAAATCCGTGCATTAGTATTTGATATAGAACTATTGCAGAAATCATGCAAAATGCAGCATAGCAGCGCCACCTGTTGGGCTATTTACACCAAAAACTACTCACCACCAATTTCTATTAGGGACTACTTGAATATAAATTTTTATTAAATTCCGTGCAATAGTTCATGAGATAGAGCGCCCACAAAATTTGTGTCACAGACAGACAGAGTCACAGACTCACAGACAGACATTTTCTGAAAACATATCTTTCGGAATCTCTGACCTCTAAAACGTGTAAATCCGTGGAAAGCCAGAAGTAGAAATGTTTTACGAATCCAATACTTCCTTCTTGTAAAGATGGAAGAAAGTAAAATAAGAAATTTAGAAAGATTTTATAACGCTTATTGCTCGTTTCACTTTTTTTTAAATTTGGACACTTTTGAAACAATTCATTTACATTTATAAGTGACATCCATGCAGAATTTAAAGATTCTAGCCCCTTCAGTATCTCAAAACTTGCAATATTAGAAAGTTTTTCGCTCCTGCACCCCTCTTTTGTGCACTGACAGAGAAAGGTAGATATGTAGGTGTAGACTCTGTCACCATCCATTTGCCACCATTACTTGTGAAATCAGTTTCGTATTTCCTGAGATACCATAGAAATCGTAAATTAGAACATTTTAAGATTTTTTTTTTTTTTTTTTTGCACATTTCTAAAAAAATAAATCAATAAATAAATAAAATAAACTTCAGGGAGATAAAAGCCGTTCTTTGAGAGCATTTTCATCTTATAAATAACTACAATGCGAAATTTTAAGTTTCTAGCTCCTTCAACATTGCAAAAATCGAAATTTAGAACGTTTTTGGCTTTTACAACCCCCAGGTTGTAGTTGTGGAACCGACATAAAATATAGCCAATGTTGGAGCAAGGACTACCATTATCAATATGGCACCATTACTTTTGAGATATGCTTGGTATTTCCTGAGATGGCATAGAAATCGAAATTTGCAACGTTTTTAGAACGCTTTTCGCACATTTTCACTCATTTTAAATTTAGATTTTTTTAGAGAGTGTTCTTAGAGTGCAATATCGTATAACTAACTACCCAGCAAAAATTAAGTTTCCAGGCACTTTTGTAGCACAGAAATCGCATTTTTAGAACGTTCCCTGCTCCTGCACCCCAGTAGGTTTGCTGACATCGAAATAAAATATAGCCTATATTGGAATATGGGCTGTCAGTATCAATTTGCTACAATTACTTTTGAAAAGATACTGTAGTTCCAGAGATTACCCCTACAAATACACAAACGAAAAAAAAAAAAAAAAAAAAACATATTTTACATCTCTATATTATTAGATACACGCATATACACAATGCATTCAAAAATTTCCAGTAACTTCGGACACGCGTATCAAGTGGTTGCTTTTATTTCTGTGTACTTCTGACATGGTATCGTTCATTCTCGAAAAGATGGAACAATGAACGAACATCGAATATTGTTTCAAATTCGAAAACTTAGCCAGAGATGAGAAAGGAAATGAGTAAATCTGCACGTGGTAAAGGTGCTATGAGTCGTTTGCAAGTATTTCAGTGGTTCTCGAGGATTTTAGCTGGAAGAGATTCCTCCGAAATCTATAGTTCATCAGTTATCGAAAATTTCGTTGTCAATGTTCCTCTGTGACTGGTGCATTCTACAAAGATGTGATGCTTGAGCTTTTGAAACGAATGCAGAGTGTGAGGTCCGATTTGCTGGGCAGTGGAAATTATTGCCTCTTGTATGACCAGGCACGTATCCACGGGAAGGGAGGTCTATCGGGGCGATCGCCTCCCAAAATTATAAATCCACCGCTTGTCGCGACGTTTGACAAATGGACGACAAAAAAGTCAATTTCGTCAATCTTTCGCTGAAAAAATCGCCAATTTCGTCAAAGGATCGCGAAAAAACGCGAATTTTGTTAAAGACTCGTGGAAAAAACGCGCATTTCGTCAAAAACGTGACAAAAAACGCTAATTTCGTCAAAAGATTGCAGAAAAAGAACAAATTTCTTCAAGGAATCGCAGAAGAAACACTAATTTTGGTAAAGAATCGCCGATAAAAGCCTATTAGAAGGGATCATGGCAAGGGATGTGTAGGAATCGCGAAAAAATATGCAAATTTCTCTGAAAACACGCGAAATTCGTCAAAGGGCAGCGGATAAAACGCATAATTAGCGCCAGGAGGAAATTTCACCAAGCGCGGGGGCGATTGGGTTGGTCGTCCCTCCAAAATATATAAATGAAACACATTTAAAAATTCCTTTGAAAAATTCAAGCAACTTAGTGTTTTCTCAAGAAAGCCAATAATGTGTAAAAAATGCACGGTTTTTGCCACCCACATTGGTAAATTTCAGGGGATATTTCATGAATGAACAAAATATGATTATGTCCTAATCCTAGTCAGTTAAAAGCTAAAATGCATATGGTGTGTTGATTTCTTAAAAACCCACTTAGTAAATTTGTTCTTCTCTTATGTATTTACTTAATTAAAAGCCTTCTAGGTGTTTTAAACTGAAAATACCACCCTACTATCACTCGTAGTTCATTGTTTAGTTTACCATTTTTTGACTTTCTTTCTGCCTATTGCAGATGCAGAGGAGCTGTGAAAACAAACCTGAACCTCAGTAACAAAGGTCAAGTTTGATGAATTAATAATGAGTATATTATGAAGAGGTATACACACAATTTACATTACTCATTTTGACTTTCAAGGATATTAATTCCCCTTCAGTTTTCTGAAGGGGATCCTCTTTGAGAAATAGGGATACTAAAAAATAGATGTGATGGTTATGTTTTTCAGCTTTCGGTAATTGGTTCTTATGTATTTTTTACTGATGATTCCAAAAATGTCTTTCCTTTTTTACCATACCACAACATCAGGATTTTTGGCACAAATCGCATGATTTTTCGATTTTTTTTTTTTTTTTTTTAAAGTCGAAGTGTGAAAATCTGCTACTATAAAATAGACTTGTAGATTTTCGTCTTTAAAACATCTAACAATAATAATAACAACTCATGTTTCCATTCGGAAGCTGGAAAGAACTTAAGAATTTTTGAACAAGTAAATAATAAGCTGCATAGTTATAAAAACTGACCAAAAATATTATTACCCGACCAAAAATTACAAAATACATGCGTAAGCAGCATCGACTAACAGCCAAACTACAAGATACAGTTTCAGGTAACAGGACACAACGCTTGAGTTGTTGGGGTTACTTAAATGTTTAAAAAATTAATGAAAATGTTCAAGGTTATGACTAACCACTACAGAAGTAATTTTTTTTTTCATAACTAGGGGGCTCGGCCCCCTACGAGCTACGCTCGCCAACCCCCGTCCAGACACCGCAGACTTTAAATGCACGCTAATGTGATCGGCTTTAAAAAGATTTCGAAAGATTGAATTATAATTTAAAAAACAGTGGCGATCTCCCTATAAACGGATTTCTATTCATTTCTCTTTGATTGGGGAAATTTTAACGCCAAATCCGTTGCGGTACTACTTGATTATCCCGTCGACTAATTTCGCCAAATTATATAAATCGCCAAACCACTCGCCAAATTATACAAATTGACATAATTTTTATTTTAAATAACGAAAGAACAAATAAATTAGTACAACATTAATAAAAATACAAATAAAACGTCGAAATAAAAATAACTTGATGACGTAGACACGTGTAACAACATTTCAAAATAAGCTAATATAAAAGGAATTAAGTAAACAGAATCTTTGTCTCCCGGTATTTTTTAACAAAGCGAAAAGAAAGTTCTTTTAAATGAGACATTTTAAATTAATCGTTTTTAATCTGACGTAATTTTGACCAAACTATTCTTTCTCCTTTTAATATTCACGTGAAAATACTTGTGTTAGAAATAAAATATTATTTGCGCTTTCCTAAGAAAAATAGTTGAAAAGTATCCTCTCAAAACAAATAAGGTACAGATGTCATATTCGCCCCATATTGGCGCGATTTTTTTCGGTTGCCAATTTGGCGAAAACATCAACAGCATAAACAACATAATCCGGGTTACCACATCAAGCAAAATAACGACACTTTGGCGCAAGTTAAGTACCTGTTGCCTGAATGATATTGGCGACAGAAAAAAATCGCGCCAATATGGGGCGAATATGACATCTGTGCCACAAATAAATGTCTAGCGCAATTTGTAAATTTAAACCGTTTTGCAATATTATTTTGTGTTTATTTTATGTAATAACTGTAATGTGACGTAAATATGACGTAATTTCTCCTATTTAAGACTTCTAACGCATATTAATAAATTTATTATTTTACAAATTCCTTTCTCTCTTAAAATTCACATGTAATTATAGTTTTTATGACGTAATTTTTAATTAAGTTCCTACTTTTTGTACATAATTATTTAATTCTAATTCCAAATGTTTTTTTCTGTTTATAATAGTCACGTGTAAATAAATTTTTAATTTATTACACGTATAATTTTTTTTTTTTTTTTTTTTTTTAAGCAAACATTATTGTTTCCGCTGTTTATACAGTTGGCAACAGTTTAAATTAATATTACTTTCTAAAATCTGTTAAAAATATCTCTCGAAATGCTGAAAATTTGAATTTAAAATAGATATAAAACCTCGAAAAATGAGTCAAATTAAAAAAATAAATCAATTCTGCACACCAGGAAATTATAACGTATAAAATGAACTAAAAATTATTAAATTCCGATGTATAGTTTTTGCAACTATAAAAATTTTTTAGTGGAACGATTTTGTCCAAATTTAGCATTAAATATCTCTTAAAATAATTCTTCGATTTGAAAACTGTCTGCATCAGCGTGTTTATCAAATATTTCTGTATAACACTACCGATTTTCATATTTTTGTATGCAGAATTTTTCTTAATATTAACGAAGAAAGATCTCCGGTCACAAAAAATTCAAAACCGGCGGCGGCGGCGGCGGTGACAGCGGTAGTTACTTTTTTTTAGAATAGAGAGATTATTTATTCATATTTTCGCTTTTACTATGCATTTTTACAGTTAAACATGTAAAATATTGTGTATTTAAAATCCCTATAATTTTATTATATGTGTGGAAGTTTCTTCATGTGTGAAAGGATCATGCTCTGTTTCGCACTTTTCCTTTTATCTTCTCTATGGGGTTCATCTTGGTATCCTTTTTTATTTTGGAGGTTGAAAAGGCTGTAAAATTTGTAAGAGATGTATTTAAACCGCGTACTTTCTTTTGTTAAGGCTTTGACAAATCGCTTTGCTAGATTCTCTTTTTTTTTTTTTTTTTTTTTTTTTTTTTACTTTTTAACTTTGAAATTTACGAATTGCGAAAATCCTCACGTGATGGTTAAAAATGAAGGTCATTTTCGGATTCAGGGTTAAAAATTGCATAAAAATCGATTAACAAAAGTTTAGAAACATAACCATACCATGATTCACATCTATTTTATAGTATCAGATTTTCGCTATTTTTGTACTTAAGTCTTTAAAATGAAACATTTGCGATAAATCCTGACGTGTTGGTTACAAATAAAGGTCATTTTCGGATTCGGTGCTAGAAAATACATAAAAATGGATATCAAAAGTTAAAAAACACAATAATCGCTGGCTTGTGTTATTAACGTTGTTAAAAATTGACTATAACTAAAAAAAAAAAAAAAAAAAAAAAAAAAAAAAAGATAAATAATTTTCATAGTACAAGAATAAAAAGAAAAAGAAAAAATAAGATTTTAATAAATAAATTCTGTTATAACGTTTTTAATTTTTCGACCTAATAAGTAACAATAAACCATATTTTGAGGAGACAGCGGATTACATAATAAGAGTGTTGGTTAACCGAGTGTTTCGTTTAATCGGACGTCGGATAATCGAGAGTCTATAATATTGTCAAATCGCATTAATTATTTCATATTCATTTAATAATTAATTGAAAGGAATGATTTGGCCAATAGAAATTATGACTATGTTGATTATTTGTCACTCGGTATTCAACCCCCCCCCCCCCACATAAAAAGTTCATTGTTTGATTTATCATTTTTCGCTGTATTTCTACTTCTTGCAGAGAATCTGTGGAACCTGACCTGAGCCTCAGTGACAAATCGTAACTTTGATGGACAAGTAATGAGTAGATTATGAAGAGATATACGCATCGCTTAGATGACACATTTTGACTTTTCAACGATGTGCCCCCTGGAGAGATTTTTATTCAACTCCTTCTTTGAATAAACCGATAAGATAAATGATTACCATAGTAAAAGAGTAAAAATGAAAAGTAGAAAAATAAAATATCTAATAAATAAATTCTATTGTAACGTTTTTAATTTTTCGGCACAATGATAACAATAAGGCATATTTGAGGAAAGAAGGGATTACATAAGAGATTTTCTTAACCGAGGGTGTCGGTTAATTTAATACCGGATAATTGAGAGTCAATGGCATTTATAAATTGCATTAATTATTTCATATTTATTGAATAATTAACTGCAAGGAATGATTTAACCAGCAGAAACTATGACTATGTTGATTATATGTCTTTCGGTATCGGTATTATAATGCATATTGTTTTTCAAAATTAGACATCAATACTCAGCGTTTGATTTGCTTTACTTCAGTTTTTTCAATTTGCATAATGTTTGTAACTCGTACGTTAGAAAATAAAATCCATATGTCCTTTATTATATTTTTTGAAGGATTATATGTAAAATCAGTTTTGTATAAATTTATAGGCTTGACTGAGTAATACTCTATCTGAAGTTCATCAATTAGCAGAAATGTTAACTGTAATTTTTTCCTTCTTTACGCCTTTTTCTGCATTTCTTAAAATTATTAAATTGTTAATATTATTTTAACTTGATTTTTATGACTAGGAGGGCCCTGAGGATTCATTTTGACCCCTACCAAATTAGTATATTTTGTTTCAAACCAGAATTTGTTTTATAAAATAGCTTTAAAAGATACAAAGAAGAAAAAAGTTAAATAAATAAGTTAAAAAGATTTAAATAAAAATTCTCGTGTATCTCTTTTTATAAAACTCCAGTAAAATGCCCGGCCTTTCTAGCTTTAATTATTAAAAAAGCAAGAAAATTGTTTAATAGTCATTTATTTATTTTATTCTATTTGCACTCATTTTGCATTTATGTAAATTCATTGAAAATCAGAAAAAATAAAACACAAATGTTATATTGTTTATAATTTAACAATTAAATCATTTTTTAATAAATTTATTTGATAATTCGCTCCTTCGATCGCATTAAATTTTTTTCCATCGTCAACTCCGAAAACTATTCTAAAAAATCTATTTATTAAAATATAAAACTTAACAAATACATAATTTAAATGAGAAAAAACCGCCAACTCGAGTATTCATAGATAAAAAGTCTTCAATCTAATTTAGACGAAACATATTACACATACTTTAATACATTAAAGTATAAAACGTAACACCAAAAAGGAAACAAAATCATATTTTTCTCGGTTTAAGAAAGTGATGTGGAAAAAAAAAAACTTTTTTTAGGCCGAATAAGATCAACAGTGACATTATCATAACAACAGTCTCTTAATAAAACATTTTAATGAATCTTGTGAAAAGACATATACAGATAAATAGTAAAACTTCCCAAGAAAAAATGCCTCTTAAGATTTTTTCTAACAAGCAATTAAAAGAATCTTGTCCAAAAACATATTTTCTTTTTACAACAACAAATTCTTTTCTTATTAATTATTAAGAAGAAGAAAAGTACATTTTTTCTCGTAAAAGGTATTTTTTTTATTATATCCTTTAAAAATATATTTTAGAAATAATTTCCATTTTTTTCTTTTCAGAAAGTTAAGTACTTATATATATAGTTAACCTTTTCTGAAGAATGAAAAGTATTTAATGTAAAACACAAGAAATTTTTAAACAAATTTCTGAAGCAAATAATAAAAAAGTTTTAAATCGTCATTGTTAATAATTTACTGTATAATGTTCTACGTCTAAAACTGCATAAATAAAATTAACCTACATATTTTCTGAGTATACTTCATTTAATCACATTTTTTATTACTTCAAAATTTAAAAGTTTTGGATAACATTAACTTAAGAAATAAATTAAATTCTTTTAATACCTGACATATTCAGTATTCAAAAAATAATCTCAAAATCTTTTAAAATAATTCGGATTTTAAGTATTTTTTAATTCCTTTTAGATCCTTATGATATCTATACTATTAAAATCTGTGCGCTTATGTTTATAACCACAAAAACTCGGAAATCAAAGGGTGCAGTGCTACGAAATTTAGCAAACGGGTTGCTGGTAGATGGCCCACGAACGATTGGGGCAAAGAATTCGAAAATTTTAAATAGATTTTTTTTTCTATTTTATTTGATATTTTTGACTATTTTTTGCCTTTTCTTATGTTCAATCCATAATCGTGCGAGTTCAAACCAGTTCTAAATGTTTCCTGCAAGTGAGATATACATATTCCGTAGGCCACGCTGCAATAGTAAGTAGATGTAGTGGGTATTGCGATAATTCTTTTACCTCGCATGCAGATAATTAGAGATTATTTAATTGCGCTTAAATATTACCTTATTTTAAAAATAAAGAAAACATTTATAACGAACACCAACAAAACTTTTTTATTATATTTATTCCCTTACACCAAATATATAATTTTATAACGTCTGCTGCCATAGCAACATATTAAATTAAATTTCATTAAAAAATGCTCAGTAGTAGAAAAATATTTTTCAAGATATACTTATTACGTACGCCACGGTTAAATGAACGACATGTTTCGGCACCAGAGGCAATACGGCGACTTCTTTGGAAGCCAATGCAGGACCCGTCTCATATTATTATTAGATTGCCGGTGCATCTACAAGACATGCAATCTGTGTATTTCAGGGAAGCGGAGAAACGTGAAGCTTTTGAAATTGCAAGAAATAAAGACACCATGCTCACTGGATGGTTTCTACTTAACAGTTCTGATCCTTCAGCAAACATCTATACAGAAATTACAAAGCATTTTGTATGGAAAGGCAATGTGTGGCAAATGTGTGTTACATTAGGTGACTTCATAATATCAGGATATATTCTGTAAGCGCAAAGGATATTGAGCGATTCAATCTTCGTATGCTGCTTTGTCATGTTCCCGGTGCCAAGTCTTTCGAGGAGTTAAGGACGTATGAGAATACTGTCCATGAAGCATTTTAGGGCGCATGCGTGCTACAAATTTATTAGAAGATGTCGATGAATGGCAACATTGTTTAACTGAAGCATGTGGTTCTGAAATGCCACCCAAACTGAGAGAACTGTTTTTGTTTACATGTGTCTTTGACAAACCAAATTCACCGATTCAATTATGGGAACAGTTTAAATCAGAACTCTCAGACGATTTTGCTCGCCATCTGCCGTTACAGGAGAGTAGAGATAGAGCCCTTCAAGACATAGCCAATCATCTACGCATACACAGCATGATACTTCAGAGCCTTGAATTACCTGAACCTCAAACCTGGTGAAATCTGTGGAAAGCGATGTCTATGATTTACAAGAAGAAAGAGCAGAGGGAAAAAGATTGTTAAACATGCTAAATCCGGAGCAACGTGTAATTTTTGATGTTGTCATTGAAAGTATTCAAATGCTACTGTCGCTAAGGTTTTCTTTTTCAACGCTTTTAAGGGATCAGGAAAAACGTTCCTATTCAATACTTTGCTGCATTACGTCAGAGGAATGGGACATACTGCTATTCCCGTTGCGTGGATAGGCATCGCATCTATACTCTTGCAAGCTGGAAGAACTGCACATTCTCAGTTTAAATTACCCGTCCCCATATTGGATAATTCAGCTTCAAAAATTCGGCAAAATATATCTGAAGGAAGATTACTGAAAATGGCTAAGCTCATTATATGGGATGATTGTACCATGGCACCTATTCATGCTTTGAATTCTATTGGTAGACTTCTGCGAGATTTAGTTGGGAATGATGTCCTATTTTTGGGCAAAGTGTTTAGACTGGACTGGAGGCAGATTTTACCTGTGTTTATACATGCAAACAAAACACTCATTTTTGAAAGTTGTATCATGAATACTTTTCTCTGCCCGACATTTCGACAGTTCAATCTGGTAACAAATGTGCGAACGGAACCGGAGGAACTTGATTTCGTGGAATGGCTCATTCGCCTGGGGGATGGTCGGTTGAATAATGATTATGAACTCGGAGATGACATTATTGAAATAATTCCTGAATGTTTAGTGCAGTATTCTATAGTGGATGATATTTTTGGTTCGTCTGAAATTGATCTTGATCATCATTTCGTAGAGAGCAATTTTGTGTCCCAGGAATGAGGATTCTTTGAGATTGAATGAGGAGGTTTTATGAAAAGTACCTGGCGAAGTCAAAACTTACTTCAGTGCTGATGCACTACTCTGTGATGATGAAGAATTACAAAATAATTTGCAGATGGATTTCATCAATAGTTTAACACCTTCTGGAATGCCACCACATCAGTTCAATCTTAAAGTTGGCGTTATTGTTATGTTGTTTAGGAACAGGAATCCGCCCAGTGTAATCGAACACGTTTAATAGTCAGAAGGTTGTCGCAAAATGTTACAGATGCAGAAGTTTTGACAGGACATAGGAGAGGCACATGTGTTTTCATACCTATGATCCTGCTTACACCGTCGGATACCAGTTTACCTTTCCACTTACGCCGCCGTCAGTTTCCACTTAGGATCGCCTTTGCTATTACTATCAATAAATCTCAGGGTCAAAGTTTGAGAAAAGTTGGAATCTACTTGCTGCATTCAGTTTTGTAACAGGAGATGTTGTATGTAGCCTTTTCAAGAGCAACTTCTACAGGAAGTCTACGTGTTGTGGTCAAGGACGGATCAAAACAAGGAAAACTTTTTCACAGTCTGATAAGATATTTATTCAAAACATTGTCTTCCGTGAAGTTTTATCTTAAGTTGCAACTATTTTGCTGTCTTGTAAAAAAAAAAAAAAAAAAAAAAAAAAAAACGAAAACAAGTCTACTGTACATTACCTCAGGGATGACGTGGAAAACAATGCAATTTTTTTTAAAGAATTTTTTTCAATTTTTTCAGGTTTTTTTGCAAGGACGATGTACATTTCATTCTTTCTTACAAATATGTGTTTGGTTGTGTAAATATTGACTTTATAACTGATTTCCTAAACTTTAATTTGGTAGAGTAAATACTCACTAAAAAACGAGACTACCGCAATTTACCTCATCTGTGATGTGGAAAACAGTGCAAAGATTTTTCATTTTAAAGTATTTTTTCCATTTATTTGCAATTACGATGCAAATTTAAGTTTTGCTTACAAATGTTTGTTTGGTTGAGTAAATATTGACTTTATAACTGATTCTTATATTCCTAACTTTAATTTGGTTGTGCAAATACTTACTTTTATTCATTTTTTAATAAAAACCTGAATTTTTGTGCACATACATATTTCATATTGGTTGTATAATTACTGATTTTTAATGGATATAACACATTTTTAAATTCATAAACTTTAATTTGGTTGTACTGATTCTTATATTTAATTTTGGTTACAGAATTAAATTCATGAACACCCGTCCGTAGAATGGGTTAAACAGCTAGTACATAATTATGATAGGAAAATCATCATTATAATCGTAATCATAATGAGTAACATTATGATGATTTTTATACGTTGAGGATGAAATGCTGCGAGATACATTATAATTAATTATTTCGTAATAATAACTCAGGAAATGTGCATTTTAAAAAATACGTACTCTATTACTTACAAAAAAAAAAAAAAAAACAATGAAATGATTTTTTTTTAATACAAGCTTTTAAATTTTAAATTTATAAATGTTCATTTTAGATATATAATAATAATCTGGATTTATGTCCATGTTGAAAAAAGCCTTTTTTTAAGTGGCATTGAATGAAAATAATTAATAAAAAAAGTCCCGTGCTAAAAAATTATAAAAATGGACAAAACAAAAAAAAAACATCCAACTTTTGTTGCTGACTTTATATTTTTATCATTTATAAAATGAAATCACGACATATTTCATCGCAACAAATTTCAGTCAAACAATTTTGTATTAACACATACTTAAGCATTGCAAGTCCAATATGTATATATATATATACACCACGTCCCAAAAGTTTAGAGAATCACTGACATTTGCATTAACATAAAAAGAAATAAGGTACAATTAAAATTCGTGAAATAGGTAATAAATAAATGCAGTCTTTGTGATATACACACATAAATTATGACCCGAGTCGTAACCCGACCGTATATATATACACCACGTCCCAAAAGTTTAGAGAATCACTGACATTTGCATTAACATAAAAAGAAATAAGGTACAAATAAAATTCGTGAAATAGGTAATAAATAAATGCAGTCTTTGTGATATACACACATAAATTATGACCCGAGGTTTGAAATGATAAAATATACCTTAAATTATATAAAAATGTGTTAACATAGTATTACCAAAAGTATAGACACCTGTAATTTTTTTTGTTTTTATATTTATAAAATAGCTAAAAACTTATTTTTAATATTTAACTGTATTGCCGCAACACTTTATAACACCAAATACACGTTGTTCCATAGAATTGCCCAATCTTGTAGGAAAACGCAGTCCGGTCCTTCTAGCAAATCCAAAATTTTCAGTAAGTTGTAACGTAAAATATCCTTATAATCCTCCGATTTGATTTTTCTGTCCATAAATCCTAGGAATGTTTGGCCGTTGAAAGAAAACCCTCCCAAGATTATTACGGATTCTCTGCCGTGTTGCCTGCTGAAACAGTTCTTGTGGTTTTTTTTTAGGTCATACAAGCAAAATTTATGACCATCAGGGCCGTCTAAATTCCATTTCTTTTCATCACTGAAGGTGACAGAAATCCATTTTTCACCGTATGCTTTCTAGTTCACTATAGACGTGCATCTTCATATCTCTACTTTAAGCAAAGTTTTGCTTTCATTTTTTTGGTAAACAATATTTTTTGAAGCTTTAATTCTACTGTGTACAGTACTTTTTGAAATTCTGCAATTTCATGCAATTTCACTCACAGATAAATTTTCAACTGAAGCCATTTTTAATAACATTCTATCATCACGTAACATTGTTTTCTTTGGTCTTCGATGTCGCCTTCTAGTGTTCCATGTTCTACCTGATCTCAAAACTTTACAAATACTGCTCAAGGATCTCCTTATTCTTCTCGATATTTGTACAGTATCTTGTCCTTGCGCTTTTACTTGTAAAATCTTGAAAACTTCATCTTTAGAAATTTTATTAGAACTTGGCATTTTTTGCAGAATACACAGGAAATGTCTTTTCCGAATCACAAACAAAACAATACATTGAACTCATTTGATTCCATACAATTTCAATAAATCATTATGCTAAAATATAGCAGACGATGATTCAATTAAAGAGAAAAATTATTCTGTATTGATAGAAGAAGACGAAAATAAAAATATTTTACTTTGTGAACAAAAATGTAAAAGAAAACATGTAATGTTGTATTTTTTCTATACTTTTGGGAGAGCACATTTATATATAATTTAATGTATATTTTACAATTTCAAACCTTTGATCATAATTTATATGTGTATATCAGCAAAACTGCTTTTATTTATTACCTATCTCACTAATTTTAATTGTATCCCATTACTTTTTATGTTAATGCAAATTTTATTGATTGTCTAAACTTTTGGGACACAGTGTATATATATCAGAAGGGTGAATTTAAAAACTCAACGTTAAAAATCGTATTTTTAGAAAAGCGCCCAGTAATGTGTATATAAATTTCTCTTTTTTTACCATTATTTTTGTGTAACTTTCGAATTTTTGGTATTATAATAAGCTACTTGTATTTTCATTCACAGTTGGAAAGTGATTAATTGGCCCATCTTCTGCTAGTGTGTCTTCTAGTATCGTTTGAGGGATATAATTTCTCAACCACATGTTAAATACTGTGAATATCTTTACTTGAGTTGAAAAGTCGATAATTAGGCCACCCTCTTCTAGTCTGTTTTCCTGTTTTTTGTCTGGATATAATTTTTAAACCATATGTTAAACACTAAATAGCTTTACTTGAATTGAAATGTGGCTAATTATCCAAACTTCTGCTAGTCATATGCTATATATTAAATATCTTTACTTTAGGAGGGTATTCGAATAATATTTTCAATGTTTATCATTTAAGAATTAAAGTATACTTACAAGAATAAGAAAATTGTAGTTATAGAATATAAATAAAATGAACAAATTAAACTAATACGTTGTTCTGTTCTATTTTTAGCGCATTTTTAAAAAGATAAACCATATGTTTTCCACTCCACTTCTTATTTCTTGTTCATAGTTATTGATCTGGCAGTAAATGTTCTTATTCAAGCGTAACTGAATTTAACAATGTTCACCTAATGAGTGAGAAAATGCTTGAAATGTCATTCCTTTTGCAAAACTTTAGTAGAAAAAGAGAATTCAAACTTTATATAAAGGAAATAAAAAACAGCAAAATAAAAGATTGCATTGTCGAAGGATGTTTTAGTCCCATACGCATTAAGAAATTCTGCAAAACCATTTTATATACAAGAATTTTATTTCTATTGCTAAATAAATAAGGTGATCCAACCCTGGTTTCCCGGGTTACAGAATACAGGTGAAATCCCATTTTTTATTGAAAATTCTATTCATTCAATATATTTATTTTTTTATTGTTCAACTAACAATCCCCAAAACATGCAATTTCTAAAATGTACAGTCGTTTTATTAATTCAAAAATTTCAGTGTGTTATATACGAAATTTCATATATAATTTATTGTATACAAATATTTTACAAAGCGTTAAGAAAAATCCTGCATAGCTACAATCACCACTTCTGTTTTATTAAAAAGTGAACGTAAATAAATTCTTTTGATTTTAAATTTAAAATGATATAATTTAGGGGTCCGTACTTAAAAAGTAAAAACGGAACCATTATAAGACCACTCCTGCGTCTGTCCGTCTGTCTGTCTCTCTGTCTGTCACAGCCATTTTAATCGTAAACTATGGAACATGGAAAGTTCAAATTCGGGGAAGTAATAAAGACCATTGACCCACATATTTTCAGATTAATAAACATTCATAAATATATTTAGTAAAAAAGTAGAGGGGCTAATTATACTACTTGAAAAAAAAAATATTTTCTGTGTATATAATGTGGGGTATCCTGTGAAAGCTTTTGTAACGCTGAAATCAAAAATATATTCCTTTTAATTTTAGGTATTATATTTTCAAAGATATTGTTGGAAATGTAGCGCAAAAATATGTTCGTCCCATCTAATTCCGAATCTACTGAAACTAAAATTATGAAAAAATTAGAGGTAGTAGACGTTAATATAAACATTGCCAGAAAATTATAGCGATTACCCTAGGTCACATAGTTTTTGAGTAATTAGCATTTTTCTGTTATACACAAATTTTGATTTACGGGCATTGAAAAAAATTGTTGAGCATTGAATATACCTATCGTTGCAGAAGAATAAAAGCATTGTTGATAATGGTTTTCGAAAAAAATCATCAGTAATTAGCTGAGATATTTACCCTTAAAGGTACGGTCAGTTTGGACATACAGAAGGACAGGGCGGCGTACTCTATGCCTAGTTAACGACTTTTAATGATATATATGTGTAATGTAATGTCCAGTAACAGTATAAAAGCAGTAAACGTCAAATTGTTTAAAACATACTAATTTAAGGGGTCTCGGGACTCTAAAAAGTGGAAAAAATTAAAAAAAGAACTATATTCAACATTTAATGTCTTAAAATGTATATGATTTTAAAACACAATTTTAATTGAAATGAAAGATATAAGTATGTTCTTTCGTTTCATGTATTTAAAAAATTGCAAGATACAGAATTAGTATTTATATGGGGCTCGAAACTGTTAGACATTTGTCGAACAAAAAATTGGCATAACAGTTTACGCGCAGGATTACAAAATAAATATTGCAACTAGAATGAAAATTTTGGTGCTTACTTATATTTCAGATTGTAATAATTTCCCTGAACTTAAATAAATTTGTATTTAAAGCATTTTTATATTTTTAATGCAATGCTGCATTTAGCTAGTGCAAAATTTTGAAAATTTCAACAGTAAAATCACCTAAAAAAATATTTTTTTGAACAATAAAAAGGAAATTTTAGGTTCAGTTTATACAGAAAAACATGGAATATATGTTTTGAAAATTTCATGAAAAAATATTCAGAAGTTTTTGAGGTATCCTGCGCGTTATACCCAAAAACGCCATTTAGAAAATAATGACTTTAAAGTTTCGGAAACGCCGCTTCAGCTATTGAGCGGGTATAATTCTAAAAGTCAAAACTTCTATTCTAATGGGAATTTCAAGGAAACAATTATATCAAAATATTCAGAAAAGATAGGAGTTTAACATCTAAAAAAATTAAAATTTCTTAAATTCCTGCGTCCACTTAATCCTTTCCGGCACGGAGTAATTCTATTTATAAACTTATGAAATAATGAACTGACACCAGAATTTATAAACGAATTTATTAGAAAATGCGAACTTGCTTATTTTCACGTACACGATAAAAGGAAAATTTTAATTAAATATTCTTGGTGCTATTTGTCTGTTTTGGAATTAAAATTAGGTGTCAGTTTTTTAAGGGCATCGCCCTCGAAATATTTAATTAGAATGAATCGCATAAATACTGTGAGATTCGCGATAGTTTGCATTGATTGTATCTCTCAATACGCCTCGAGTGACTTTAAAAGTTAATTAAACACCTATCTGGAAAAACGTGGCACTGACCAAAGCGGCGTTGCAACTTTGAGTCCTCAATTCGAAGCGCGCTTAGCATAATGTCATATTTAAACTTTGAACAAAGGTTTTGTTTTAGATACACTGTAGAAATAAAGGTTATTACTACGCTGAATTTAATTTCATGAAATATAATAAACAGATTAGGATAATATTAAAAAAGAGTTATATGAATAGCTATATTTGATATTGTTCAATATATCTCTTTGAACTTTCATGGTATACCCGATTACACTTTTCTAATATATACAGTTATACCCAACCCTACGTTATATAGTTTTTTAAAAAGTCTTGGTATTCTTTTAGCAACTTTTTTTTTTTTTTTAATAATACAATTATAAATTCATATATTTATTCTACGGAACCCTCTGTGCGAAAATTATGCTCGCACTTGACCGTTTATTTTATTGTTTTAACGTTATTTGAATGTTTTAATATCTATAATAATATTTTTCTTTTCAAATTTAGTTGTAAGTTAAAGAAAATCTGTAACAAAAATACATTCGGGAGAAATTAATTTATGTCTATAGAAAAAAAAAAAAAATTTCTACAAAACAACCGTTTCAAAGTAAAAATGACAAATGAAAATATAAATGATCGGTACGTCCATATGATGTGAATTAAATCTACTGTGAAACAAATGTTTCTTAATCTCCGAAAATATAACATAACCCAGAGAAAAAAAACATAGAATCACCATCTCCGAGTTACCTATAATATAAAAAGCGGTCTTCCTATTAATAAATCCCGTAAATATATTTGTTTTCAATATTTAAATATGCATCAATAAAAACAAATGTTTCTTAATCTCCGAAAATATAACATAACCCAGGAAAAAAACATAGAATCACCTTCTCCGAGTTACCTATAACATTAAAAGCGGACTTTCTATTAATAAACCTCGGAAATATGTTTGTTTTCAATATTTAAATATGCATCAATAAAAACATAATCTATTTTTCTCCCACTAAGTTAAACTTTCCCAAACAGTGTTTGGAATACATTAATTGTTTCTCTAAAGTTGGAATATTGAAATTTATGATGCTACCAATTGTAAATTAATCATATTGAACTGCTTTACAGAATTTACTCATATATGAGTTACAAAATAATATTAATTGTAATGTCGATGTTATTGTTAATACTATTAATGTATAATGTTTGTATGTAAAATGCTTTTTTTAATATAAAGAGTTACTTTAGAATTCAGAGCATCCGAAAAGAACTTATATTCCATATTTTGAAAGCCGATTTAAACACCTTAAAATACTCTGAAACATTTCCAAAAAAAAAAAAAAAAAAAATTGTTGTGTTAAATGCTTTTTTTTTTATATCGAAAATATATTAGATTCTGAGTTTTTAAATATGAAGAACGATTTCGGAATCGTGGTTACTCGAAAACGTCACAATATACTTCCGTTGATGGTTTTGTTACATTTTATTAAATTATGAAGAAATTTGCAATTTTTATTATTTGTATGAATTCTCGAAATTGTATTCGCTACATATATCTTTTTTTCTAAATATTCCAAAGTGTAGCTTGTGATTCGAATACTACCTTAAAAAAAAAAGAAAAAAAAAAAAAAAGCACGTAGTTTATATATATCCAATTGCATGTAATGGAATTCGTTTAAAAAACTATTATATAAATATAGTATGTAATAACTTTCAAGTCCATTTTAAATATAAGGTACTTGTACCCAATATGGACACCCCTAATATCTTTAAAAGTAACAATTTTGATCGAGAGATGGCGCTACATGTCAGCAAAACAGTTGAAAAGATAATTAAGCCTGGAAAGTGCAAAAAAGCGCGCTGTTCGCCATTTGGAAGGAAACTTGTTGTTTCGTGGTGTGCTGATCGTAATTACAGGTAAGTTTAAATTCTTATTAGATATGGTAAAATTACTTTAAATATTGAATAGGGATTGTTTTAGAAAGCTGATAAAACATATTTTCAGTTGCTATTGCATATATCGCTTTAAAATGTTTTCTTTGTTTATTTATTACAAGATTTACTAAAACTATGCTGGATTCCCAATATCGACACCTTATGTCCACATTGGATAACACAGCAAGTGAACATTCGGACTTACTTGATGTATCCTCCAATCCTTCAAGAAACTTCCTCCAAAAAAAAAATCCTCAAAAAAAAAAAAAAAAATCAAAATCAGACTCCCCTTAGTAGGGTATCTGTTGGCGAAATCGCAGGTACAAGCGGTATGACTTCCTCAACAAAGGAGAGCATGTACTGCTTCTTATGCAGCATTGATGTTGTTGCAGACATGCGGCAGATATGTCCATGAGGACTGTTTGGGACTTACCGCCTATGATGAAGACGTTTTTATTTGTCCATTCTGGGAGGACTGAGTAATAACAGATGTAAATTCTACATGCAGATGCAATAAAGCTAAACAAAACCAACTCTATTACTTCATAATATTTTGCAGTAACTGAGGTGCATGGGTCTTCGAAGAGCCACAACAAAAATGACTCCCCCCCTCCCCCCCCCATTCTAAAGAGCATGTTCTCCTGTGACGTGTTCACGGGTGTGAAAAAAAATCAATTTTCCTTAAGGTGTCCATATTGGGTACCGATACCTTATGCTTAAAAGTAAAACTCAATGCTGCTTAACTTATTTTTTTCGGACGACATCACTGAACTGGATATTTATGTCAGAGCATCTGTTTTACAGTTATTGAGTAAATTGCTTCTAAATCAATACTAAATAGAAAAACCTATTTCCGCGAATATCGTTGACGTCAAGTCGACAGTGGCACGCCTAACAAATAAATTTCGCTCAGTCTACAGTTTTTTTTTATTATTATTATTTATTAACATAACATGATTTCAATATTTACACCGGCGAATTGAAGAAACAATGTTCTTTCAAAAAATGTATCTCCATCGAGTTCACCCAGATAACAAAATATTAATAAGTTTGCAGTGAAAATAAAATGAATTAAGGATTTAAATAAGAATGAACTATCAGCTTATAATTTTCAACAAATAAATAAATAAAATTAAAAGACAACAGCTTTAGTAGATTAATTTATGAGGAAAATCCCCATTAATTTATTTTAGGATCCAAATTATAATTTTAATGAGAAGAGTATTTTTACAAAAAATGCCAAAAAATATTTCTTATTTTTAAAGTTAAACAGCAAGCTCATATTTGTTTAAAAGTAATAAATCTTGGAAAAAGACATATAAAGTAAAAAAAAAAAAAAAAAAAAAAAAAAAAAAATGTTTTTAAGAAATTATACTACTTAAAAGAAATTTTCTAAATGACAATTAAAATAACCGGTCGAAAAACATATTTCCTTTTTATCACAACAAAGAATTTTTTTTCATTAATTATGATTATGATAAAAGAACAACGTTTTATGCTTGATAAATAAGTTTTTTTAATCTTTTTGTTGAAAAAAATTCTATTTTTCGAGATATCTCTCGTGAATTTAACTATTTACATCTTCTTATTAATTACTGAAAACATTTGTATATACATATAAAAAAAACTATGGCCATATATTAATGTAATACTATTATTTACTTCCAAGATTTATTTAATATTATTTATCAAAATCTGTATAAATTTAAAACTATTTCGTTCAAGAAAATCTTTAATATTCCTTCATGAAATTATAAGAAACAAAGGTATTAATTATTAAACATCTGATAATTTTAAATATTATTTATTAAAATAATACACATTTACATTCAAATGTATTTTTATATGCATTTTTTTCAATTTATTAATTTTATTTTATTTTATGTTAAATGTAAAATACTAATAAGATCATTATTTCAAATCTTTCCTTTTTTACGAAAACTTAACAAAAAATTGAAATTTGGAAAAATTACATTTATAATAAAAACTTTTTGTAAATATATTAATGTAATTGCTTTTTTCCGGAAAAATTATATTTAAAAACATTAAACTTCTTATTTATCTGCAAATACGGTATGATTTTTTCTTAATTTATTTCTTTATTTTAGAATTACATAAATAAATAAATAAATAAACTTTAAATGAAAAATACTTAAGAGAGGAACTTCTGTTTTTTAAATAAAATTGACAGCCTAATTATTAGTAAAAACAAAACCATAATTTTAATAAAACTTTATTTAATTTTGATTCATAAATATAAAATTTCTAAACAAATTTGTGTAAAACAATTATAATTTATGTATAATTTTTGTTATGAAATGCACGTTCGTTTGTGTAACAATACTGTCCTTTTCCTATGTATACAAACCTAAATAAACGTTTGTTATTAAATAACTAATAATTATATTTGTTAGTATTTAAACTGCATTACAATGGTTGTTGAATCAAAAATAACAAGTCTATTTTTTTATATTAGTTTCAAAAGTGTTCATTCAATATCCATAAATGCATATTACATTCAAAGTACATGGACATGACGTTTTATTTTGACAGGTTTATTTATAAAATTTGTTTTTTCATTATATATTTTTTTTATCTTTAAAAAATATAAATATATATATATATACCCTATATGTATAAAATCCTAATGAAACGAATTTATGAAACGGATATATGAATCGACTGATTAAACAATTGACTATGTTTCAAGCGATTTCTCCTAAAATATGGAATACTTTGTGATGAAATTAACACCAAAAATCAGTATTGATCCGTAGATCTCGAAACTGGTATTAAAATTTTTAAATTAAAATTATTTTCCTAAATATTATTTTTTTTCTAACTTTATATACATTGTTCTAAGGATGGCAACTCAAATTTTAATCAAACTGATATTTTGTTTTCATATTTCAGAATAGGTTGACATGGTAACCCGGCTATTGTTGTTTATTTGATAATAAATGTTTATTTACTTTTATTTCTTTTTATTAATTATATAAAATATTTTGTTCAATAATTATTAATTAATTTTTTTATATTTCCGTTAGAAAATAATATAAAATAATTAAAGAATACGGTACTACTTAGCTATTCCGTCGAGCGATTTCGCCAAAACACTCACCAAATTATACAAATTGACATAACTTTTATTTTAAATAACGAAAGAACAAATAAATTAGTATATAATTAATAAATATACAAATAAAACGTAAATAAAAATCACTTGATGACGTAAACACATGTAACTTGCTTAAAGTCAAGTGAATGTGACATTTACGATCAACCATTATTGGCATTTAATCTCATAGTTTGGCGATAGATTTTAGGTCGACGGGATAATTAATACCAAAAATGCATATGTAACTGGTATTTGAAAACGATGTTTTTGCCAAATTTTCGCAAAAAAAAAAAAAAAAAAAAAAAAAAAAAAAAATCACGCTAAACATGTTGTGCGTATATGACATCTGGCCAAATAACACCACTCGAAAAAAAAATGCTAACTGGCGAGTTGAGAAAAAGCTATTAGCGAGATTTGCACCAGCTAGCGTAACAGTATCAATAATTATTTGCAACCATGGTAAAATTTTATGTAGTTTTATTCAAAAAAAAAATTATTTTTTAAATCAAAATGGAAAACTTACGGTCCCATATTGGTGCGATTTTTTTCAAACGCCAATGTCATATACGGAACGGGCACTTAACTGGCACCAAAGTATTGTTATTTTGCTTGATATGGTAAGCCGGATGTTGTTATTTATGCTGTTGATGCGTTCCCCAAATTGGCGTCGTTAAAAAATCGCGCCAGTATGGGACGTACATGACATCTGTTCCAAACTTTCATATGAACGGCGAAGGGATCAGATCGTATCTGTTTATGGCAGTTGATGACTTGAAGTATTATACTATAGATTAAATGATGGCGATAGAATAATATCTGACGATTTATCACCTGTGCCTGGCTAACATTAAAGTACCAAAATAGCACCTAGAGTATAAAAAGCGAAAAGTTCCGCCTGGAACTGTTGATGATAGTTACATGACTTAGGTTATTGTTATAGAGGTTGTTTTAAAATACCGGGAGACAAAGACTCTGTATACTTAATTTATTTTATTTTAGCTTCTTTTCAAATGTTTAACTGTTACTGTTTAATCAAAAACGAAGACAACCATTGGATGTCTTACCAGCAACTGATTCGCCCTTAAATTTTTGCAATCAAAGGGAATTGAATGGAAACAAGTTTACTGGGAGATCTGCACAGCTTTTTTATGTATAATTCAATCTTCTGTAATATTTTAAAATCCCATCAGATTAGTGTGTTTTTAGATTCTGTGGTGTCTGATCGGGGGTTGGAGAGCGTATATATATATATACGCTTGTATATATGTATATATAGCGTGTGTATATATATATATATATATATATATATATACGCACAAAACAAAATAATTATTGATCTTAATGAGGAACGAAAGGACTTTCATTTCAAAGTTAATACATTTACACATTTAAAATCCTATCTACATATTTCAGTTTACCGTAATATACTAATTAATCATTTGTATAGAATCAAAGTTTATGTTCATCACATCTTGTCAATAAAAACATTAAACAATTATTTTTTGATGCATTAAATCATGGTTTTCCTAAGAAATTAATATATTCCTTAACCTACAATTAATTAATGATCTCAACATTGTGTAATATGGAGGTTTCTTGTATGTTACTACTAACATTTTGCGTATAAAGAAATAATATTAAAAAAACACAAAAAAATTACAATAAACAAAAAAAAAAAAAAAAAAAAGAAAAGAAAAAAAGAAAAAAGAAAAAACAGTATGGCTGGATGGGCAGATGTTAAATTATGGAGGAGGGTGGTTTTGTCTAGATAATTTATACAGTTTCTATGTTTATTTTGGTCCTTATGAAGTTGCTGTCCTAGGTACTGAATAAAAATATTTATATTATATTAATTTACAGCTATTTAAGTCACTTTTATTGATTTACTTCAATATATTTCAATTTGTAATGGAGGACGCTAATACAGTTTATGATATATGTAGTTATCAGTATGAAGAAATGTCGAAATCTTTTGGTATATAACGCCCCCTCCCCCCATTCAGTAAAGTAACATTTTAAATTTAAAACATTAAATTTATTAAGTGATTAATAGAAATACACTTTTATATTATTATAATTGTAACTTATTTGAAATCATTATTAATTTACTTAATTTTAACTAAAATAATTAAAAATTATTATAACACATTATATTAAAGGTGCTAAATGATTATTATCGATTTTCTGTTGGGCTGTTTTAGAATGTTATTGTTGTGCTGTTTTAAAGTGATTTAATAGGTTCAAATATTAGCAATATTTTAAATAAGCAATTTTTCTACAGCTATATTAGGTAATCTACATTAGATTATTGTACACAAATTACACACATTAGGTAATCTACAATAGATTGTAAATTCTTTCCACTTATTTTAGACGTGATAGTATTCATAAATAGACATTATTAACTTTTTTAATTTTATGAATTTTCGCTAGATGGCAGCATTAAATAACTATTTATTCAGCTCTAAAATAATAACGTTGCCATCCTTTATTATACTATATCTCTTAATTATTACCTGTTTAATTTTAAACATCTTCTTCTTTATGTAATTTTTGTAATAATTTATTACAAGATCATTAAAATAGCATATAATAGTTTTTATTATATAGACAGTATGTTAATTGTAATTATTATATCTAAGAGAATATGAATATTCTCTGCATGCTGTGATGATTTGCAACCGTAAGGATTCACTTTAAACTGTACCAATTAATTAGGCGGGTTTTTTGCTGTTCTAAAATTGTTACATGTTTGAGTTGTAATATGGTTTATTACAATTTTGTTACAATTTGTTACAATTCTCTTGCTAGGTATGCCTTTAATTTAAATTGTTACAATTTTTTCCTATTGTTAAATATAACGGATATTGGAAGATTAATAATTCTTTTAGTTCAATATATTTGGCATGGTAAATTTATACTTTTTGGTGTATATTTGGTTGGGTACATGATGCAATTCAATTTTTGGCTTATTGCTGAATTCTATTACTGAAATCGATTATGTTTTTGCTTATATATGTATTTTTTGTACCCTTGAAAAAGTAAAATGCTAGATAAGCTTCAGGCTACATCCATCCATTTGATCCATTTGTTTGTTTACGATACTTCTTTTAATGGTTCAACATTATTTCGCTGGTTATTTGTATCTTTTGTCTTTAATAGGATATTTTATCAAAATTTGGTGGTTTTTTATATGTTTTATATGGATTAATCGTCCGCAATGTGCTTGTGAATTAGTGGTATAGTACTTGATTCTGTATTACTCGTTAAACGTTCCATCTTTATTTTGTATAATGTCAGCGTTATGAGTTGTAGCTAAATTTATTAATTTAATTTTAGTAATTGGAAATAGATGATGATTTGTAATTACATAATGGTTATATATATATATATATATATATATGTGTGTGTGTGTGTGTGTGTGTGCATGAGTGTGTGCTCTCTTTTTATTAATTGGATTTTTATTGATTCATTTAATGGTGAAAGAATACTTTGGGGTACTATTCAAAATGCATAAAAAACGAAAAAGAAGTTTCATGATTTAAATAAATATTTATTCCTCACAACATGCACAAATAATGTGTTGAGTTTACAATTAGAAATTTACCTAAATCTCAGAATTTTAAAATTGCATTTTACTCGCTCGAATTAGAATGAATTTTTATTTGTACATTGATTCCTGTCATGTAGTATAAATTACAATTTAAAACAATTATTTTCGAAAGTTAAAGTTTAGCCTTTTAAAAAATGTGTAAGATTACTTTTTTGTCCGTGTGATTATAATATAATTATCTTTATATTATAAAAAACAAAAACTAAAAATACAAGAATGCTCAGTCAGTTCTATAATGCAGCACAAATATTAATTCTTTACATTTTAGTAAAGTAAACAATCCGTTTATATATATTTTTTGTTCGAAAGAGCATTTTTAATAATAAATTACATTTGCTAAGCATTATTGTAGTAATGATAAAAGTACTAACTGATTGGCTTACTTTGCATTCGAAATTTCCTTTTCCCATTTAATGTTACCTATTTACTAATTTGACGACGCGTAACACTAAAAGTGAACATCCTTTTCTATTCAAAAACTCAGAAAATTTCATCAATGTATTTTAGTAGCAAAACACCAGAAAAATCCAAAATAGACTACAACAATTAAATTCCTTATAATCAGAAACTAATCACCTTATGCGACTTTTAGAAGCATCAGCTAAAATTTAGAAGGTCAAAATGCACAAATTACACAAACATTACATTAAACATTGTACGACTAAAATTATGAAATTCCAAGATTAAAGTTTAAAAAAAAAATGTAATGTTTTGCCAGTACGGGATAATCGGCAAATATTTCGATTATCAACTCAAAAAGTCTCTCAACTAGGGAAATTTTGAACAGTTTCAGCAAAAGAAACACACGCGTAACAGTTTGGAAGAGTCTCAAAACAAATAGTAATGCTAAATGTATGAAACTGATGAAAAAACTTAGGTTAATGAAACATCATAAAGAAGAAAGACTAAAATGCACTAAAAATGTCTTGTCATGGGACAAGAAATGGAAACAAGTGACTTTTTGAACTGAAAAAAAATAACGTTCACGGTCCAGATGGTTCTAAACACTATTGGCATGATTTGAGGAAGAAACCGAAACAACGCTTCAGTCGACAAATGGGAGGAGAATGAGTAATAGTTTAGGAAGCTTTTAGTGATAATGGATTATGCCATTTAACCCGAATTTCGGGACGTATGAACTCTGCGCAATCATGCGTATCTCTGCGCAATCAAGACGTATGAAATCTGCATATCAGGGAATGTTATATGATAATTTCGTACCGTTTAGAACTTTTCTAAGTGGAGCTCTGAATGTTCCAGCAGGACAATGCTTCTTGCCATATGTCTAAATCTACCCAGGAATGTATTAAAAAAGAAAAAAAAATCATGTTTTTTCATGTTTTGAAAAAACACATATGTATGTATACATATAGCATTCGGCAATTCGGAATTTAATGGTAGTATAAAAAGAAAAAAAAAAACTGTATCTATTCAAGAAACAAAAATAATAAACTGGTAGTAGATGGCTTTATTATAAATTCCACTGCTATATATTCCACTGCTTTAATTTACATTAGTATTTTTTTATAGTATTTATTTGAAATATATATAGCTTTAGCATTACCAATTTTGATCTACATGATTAATAGTTTAAATAACACATAAAATTAAAAATCATACCTTTTTCTCCCAAATGTTGAAAACTTAAATCAGATTGTTAAAATGTACATATAATAAAAAATCGCATTGCTCAATATGGTGATACTTTATTTTTTTGCTTTTAGATTGTATCCGATTGCTTAATTTCTAAGTGCTATATATTAAAATTTTATATCATTAGATTTATTGGCCAAAATTTCTTATTGTCCGTTACCAAACCTCACATATCTATATAAAAACTGAAAATTTTGTCGATTTAGACAAGCAGACAATACTCCGTAGTGCTAAGAACTGAATGTGAAAGCAGTGAATAATGATTCTACCTAAGTTCATCCATTAAAAAGTACAGACACACTACTCTAATAAATAAATTTTAAAATTAATATAAAAAAAAAAACATTTTTTTTTCACCTCGCCAATAAGGTGCAGAATCCGAGACATTCTGGAATATTCAGCCATTCTTGTATTAGTTCCGAAACCGGTGACATCAAAAGCTCCGTGATCGCGTAATTGAAAATTTTTTTTATGTAAATTGATAGTAAAAAGTCGTACGAACAAAATAGGCTACGTATGACAGGTTTTGGCAGGCAGAAAATATGTTTATTTAGATTAATTATTATTAAAAAATTATAATGTTTTTCCGTCATTGCGGATTTTGATCATTCTTAGACCATTTTACAGAAAATTTTGGACTTTTTCCGAAAAAAAAAAAAAAAATGAAATGATAAACTGTACTCTCTCAGAAAAGACAATCAAGACAGTCATACCTATTTTAACCCTTTTCGGGGGAGGGGGGTAATTCTGTTTATAAAAGGATGAAATGATGGACTGACACCATAATTTAAAAACGAACTTATTGGAAAATGAAACTTGCTTATCTTTAACTACTTTATAAAAGGAAAATTTTAATTAAATTTTCTCGGTACCGTTTGTCAGTTTCTGAATTAAAATTAGCTGTCCTTTTTTGCAGACACTACCCGTTAAAGGTTTAAGGTGCTTTATTGTGGTAAAATTACACATTTATTTTGCATTGAATTTTTATCTCTGGCTACTTTATTTCGCGTCTGGACGCTGGCCAAATGTCAATTTTCCTTGAAATAGGTAATTCATTACAGCTTTTAAATAATAATTAAACTTATTTTCGGAATGTCAAACTTAGTCATAGCCAGTTCACTTAGTTTGTGTGACATGTTACTGTCGATATACATAATTTGTTTTCAATTCCGCGATGACTGGACTTTTGACGTCACCGGCCCTTGGGCTTTATCTGTAAATGTTTTCGTTTCTCCAGAAATTTGCATACGTGTACATAACCCTACGGCCAGTATACATTACTTTTTGATTTAATGTACATAGATACGCATATATATATATATATATGTGTGTGTGTGTGTGTGTAATAATAAAAATTTTCGCCTCTTTTTCTTAGTAAAACTATTTCAAATTCTTAATATTTTTCCTTTTTTATCTATCTTTAATAATATCTTAATACCTTTTGTCTTTTATTTCATGCATTTAAAGTTGCTTATTCTTTTATTATTCTAAAAAACCTTAATCATTTCGCCTAATCTTATAAAACCCATTAAATTACTTTTTCATTTTATTCTAAAACTAAATTATCTTTCTTTCTAATGTTTTAATATCATTTATTCTTTCGTGTTCTATACCCGCAATTCCATGCGTCCGCCAGCGCTATTTGCGCTTTTATTCGGACGCCGTATAAAGAATTCTTTATCGACGTCATCCTTTCCCATCGAATCGTAATTTGTTCTATGTCCCATCCTCCCCCACCTCTCTTCTAGATTGGTCTTTTACTGTTCTGGAACCGTCCGCGCGTTGTTGTTCGGGGTACAAATATCGTTACGTCGGCGATGGAGAGAATATTTTACGTTTTTCTGGTTGTCTAATTAAGTTGCGTCGCTTGGAGTGAACGTTCGAATGTGTAGATCCTATTCTTATAACATCTAAAGTCTTATGAAGTGATGATCGATTTTTGTGAGTGGATGGAATAACTACTGGAAGTGTTTTGCTATGTTTTTGTCAATACAACCAGTTTAAAAAGTGATGATGACTCTCTATGTTCATTACGTAAGGGAAATTATCAATGTCTTTCGAGCCTGTCTTTCTCGCCACCCTGACTGCAATCCGGTATTTTCAATATAACGGATGGATGGTTTTGATTGCTCTACTACATTTTATGTCGAGGTGTACTGGTGTCGCCTAAATATCTGAAAGTCGGTAGCAAAATGCTACATATATATATATATATATATATATATATATATATATATATATATATATATATATATATATATACCTCTATCAAAAGTATGTGAATTATGAAATTTAAAAAAAACAGGGTGCAAAACGCAACTATAAAATTAATGAAATTTTACAACAAGAAACAATAATTAACAACTCCTTGCTCGTCGGAGGGTGGGAGGAGTAAAAAAAAACAGGTACCAAATGAAAATTGAAATTGAATCCTCACAGGTTTCGCAAGATATGGCCAACCCCCATACTCCAAAAGTGTAAAAAAAAAAAAAAAAAAAAAAAAAAGAAACTTGAACTGCTAAAAACTTAACAAAACCAAACTGCTTTAAAAACATGAACAACCAACCAATTTAAAATCTGTAGAACTGTATTTAACATATAAAACACAATCAAATAAAAAAAAAATAAAACTAAATCAGTAACTAACATTAAATATTGAACATGTGAGAAGGCTATATCCCCACCTTGACCTGCGAAGACTTGAAAAACTTTTTGATACCTTTAAAACACCCACTACACTCCACATCATCCATCCAACAGCACGAGTTGCCAGGCCAAAATCCCAGTGTCGATGAGACTTGTCTTTCCGTCATCTATATATTCATCATTTCCATTCCAGTTTACTTCAGGTTCAACTTGAAATTCAGCAAAATGAAGACGTTCTAAAAGACTTTAATCTACACCCTTCATATACTCAAGTTTTCACTTCGGCATCCATCACGGTGTTTGGCCGCTTGGCTGTTGCCTCTTCAAAAAAATTTTTAAGCTGATTTACATAATGAAAAATAAACTGATACGAAATAAATTCTTGTAAAAAAGATTAGCAGTAAATTTAAAAATCTGTTAACTCAAAATTTCTTTTCTGATAAAAATACTATAAAATCTGTAAACTTGCCCTAAAATTATGTTGATGCCCTTTTACTTAAATTTGATAACCAGTGTGGCATTGATTGAATAACAATATTAAAAATAAATCCCGTTTAAAAAAAGTTTAATTAATATATTATTATCTTTAATTAACAAATCTTGATCCAAAAAATTAACATGCAAACTATCATCGAAAGCTTTATTTAATTTTAAACATGGAGGATAGATATCTTTAATCGATATCAAGAGTATGTCATCGAATATAATTAAATCATCGATAAAACTTCAAACTGCAAAACACTTAATTGTGTTTAAAACATAGTTAAATTCGTAATTAAAATACATATATATATTAGCAGCAGAATTTGAAAAATTATTACCCATCGCAATGCCAAATATCTGGTAAAAAAGCGAGCTGTTAAATGTAATGAAATTATTCTTAAAAAAAAAAAAAAAAAAAAAAAAAAAAAAAATGCATAAACTCACGAAAAAATCTCTTTTTATTCCAAGCTCCTCCTCAATGTAAAACAAATCCCATATATATTATAAAGCAAATCAATTGGTATATTGGAAAAAAGATTTTCAAAATCATAAGTATGCAAATTAGTAGGCGTTATGGGCGTTTTTTTTTTATATTATTCAAAACTTCATTACTATTGTCAATACGCAAAAAATAACTAGTATTTTTCTAGTATTTTTGCACTTAAACTTCAAAAAAACATAAATATGCTTCAAAACTCCAATAATTTAATATTTAAACTTTTAAAATACCTCTTGAATTATAACATATGAATCAGAAAACTTATTAAATATGAGTTTTTATGAAATTTAGGAGTCAAAAACAAAAATGGAAATCTATGATAACACTGATCAACAAATTTGAACTTTTTCTCTGCCCTAAAACATAAATTAGATGTTTTGTATGCAATTTTTTGTGCTGATTCCGAATCTAGTTTTAGATTTCTTCCAGCACGTCAAGTTTGAGAGATATTTGCATATTTCAATTTACGCAAATTTAGTGAATTTAATACAATTATTTGCAAATTTAAGGTATAAAGCAATATCAGACAGGATTTGTTGTTTTATGTTATGATTACTACCTAATTTACTTCACAAAAACGTTATTTCTGTGATTATACTGACATGTGACTGTGAAATATTGTACCTAATTTGCATATTTTTTCATGTTTTTCTAATAATGTTTCTTGACGTTCAAATATTTCTACCGCACGTGTACGCTAAAATGTTTCTAACCAGTTTTTTAAGCTGATTTCAAATCGTGTTTCTGTTTTCTTCTATCACGTCTAGTGTTTGAAAAAAGTGAAATTTTAGTTTTTTGTCGAAAAAGCCAGAAATAGCTTTTTATGACACTTTGTATTATAAACTTCAAGGAGTTAGGATAGATTCTACTTCTTATTTTTTTTTTCGATTATATAAATTTTTGTTTATGTCTCTGATATGAATCTGACTCTGTTCATCTTCTTTTCGATGAATTACACACACCTGAAAATCATCTTATATCAAACCTGTGTTAATGCCGTGCAAAAGTAGAAATTCATCTTGCACAAAAACTAGACATGACATAAAAAAAAAAAACAGACTGCAGATTTGAAATCAGCAAAAATTCTAGTCTAGAAAAACCTTACATCAATTCTGTGGCAACTATTTTAAAGTTGATAGTGATGTAAATATTACACATATAAAAATATGCAAATTAGGCTTAATAACTGATAAATAAATGTTAAGAATATGCAAATCGCGACATTTACCTGAAGCAAATAGTCAAGTAGTCTTTATATAGAAAACGTAATATGATGTGAGATATATTATATCTAAAATTTGCATAAAATAGCAGAAAAAAGCTTAAATTTGCATAAATTTAAATATTCAAATTTCGCAAAACCTGGACCACCAGATATAAACAGAAAGCATATTCGGAATAAGCGCCAAAAACTGATCTATAATCAACTAATTTTAGTTCTAGGACAAAATTACTGTTGTCCAATGTAATTATTAATAGCAAAATTATATGAATGCATTTTCTTGGCCTTTTTAGTTTAAGCATTAAATTTATTAACAATAACAGTCTTTACATTCTTTATAAAATTTACTATTATTTAACTCATTTTTTAATTTGTCAATATTAAAAAGTTTCATATAATTGCATAATTGGAAGCCGCTTAGTCAACAGGTACTATTACAAAATTCTTATACAAAAATTGAATATAAATTAAATCTTCTTTACAGTGAATATGATATTCATAATCCTTACTGTTTAATTCACTATTAACAAAAAATTCAAATTCCTTTATTATATACCACTCCCTCTTAGATAAAGCTTCAAAGGGGATGTTAAATTTGTAACATAACTACATAATGATTTTTTTTTAATCCCTCTGAAAAAATCTGAATAGCTCTTTTCTTGCTAATTATTTTATTTAATCTAAATTTAATGCCCAATCCCATCTTTAAATGTAATTTTTTGTTCTGTGTAATATTTAAGTTTCCCGCAATACCGTGTTTATAGAAATCATCAATAAAATCTTAGAAATCTGTATCAGATTTACATGTTTCAGGAATTTCATCGGAAAAAGCAAGATATCTATAATTGAACAATTTTTTACTAAGAGTAAAGGTATATTAATGAGCAACAGCAATATCAATATCTCTAATAGAGATTAAAATATCGTAATATTTGAAAAAAAAAATCTTTAATTTTGAAATCATCGAAAGACTTCTGTTGAAAATTCAAAGTAAAGAAAACCCTGTCAGTCTTAGAATCTGAAAAAAAATTTAATCTAAAATTAATAAAGTCACAAAGCAGGTCCCTAAAATGCAAATTAGGAAACTTCAAAATTCCACAAGCCTTTCTAATCTTATTTAAAGTTTTAAGCCAAAGAGTGAAGACCGCTTTCTTTACAGCCAATACTTTCTTTACTGCAATTCACAATAAAATCTTTTTCAATATTACAAATCCACTCATTTGTTAGTAAACAATTTATTTTATTGGATAATGCATGTGAACCTCTATTATCTCTTTTAATTACATTAAAAATCTGCATTTTGATGAATATCAAGTTGAAACTGAATGAAAATGGAATGGATCTGATGAATATATAGATGACGAAGGACAAGTCTCTTCAACGCTGTAATTTTGGCCTTACAACTCCTGCTGTTAGATGTGGAGTGTAGAGGATGTATTAAAAGTATCTAAAAGTTTTTCAAGTTTTCGCAGGTTAAGATTGGGATATGGCCTTCTCACAAGTTCAATATTTTAAGATAGTTAATGATTTAGTTTAAAAAAAAAATTCATTTCATTATGCTTTATATGTTAAATTCAGTTCTACAGATTTTAAATTGGTTGGTTGTTCATGTTTTTAAACCAGTTTAATTTTGTTAAGGTTTTTTTTTTTTTTTTTTTTACACTTTTGGAGTATGGGGGTTGGCCATATCTTGCAAAACCTGTGAGAATTTAATTTCAATTTTTATTTAAGACCTGTTTTATGACCCCCCCCCCCCCTTTAACGAGCAAGGAGTTGTTTGTTTAATTTTTCTTGTTGTAAATGTTCTTTAATTTTATTGTTGCGTTTTGGACCCTCATTTTCATAAATTTCATTATTCACATGCTTTTGATAGAGCTATATTTACTTAGTGCACATACGTTTTGCGTTACGCATGATGCACAGGGCTGTTTCTTTTTATTACACCTTTTCAAAAGCATGATATATATATATATATATATATATATATATATATATATATATATATATATATATATATATATATATTACGAAACAATTTAATGGGTGTAGTTGAAATATCACGTCGTGCTTTTTACGACATATTACTGGATTCGTATCACATTTTAATCAGCCGTTGGTGATATTATTAGCAATCCTACCACTTAGCACAAGCATTGCTAGTGGAAGTGTCAACTCTGTGAAAATTTAGCAGCTGTAGAGCGATCTTAATATTTGTAGAGTCCAATAAAACACTTATTATTTCATGATGAAGACAAGGCAGGTTAGGCCGCGTGAGTGGTGAAAAAAGGCGTATGAAGAAATATGGGTTTTTTCTAATTAAACACAGGGAAACGTAGTCATAGGAAACTGTTTATTCCATCAGAACATAACAACACTAAACAATTCCCACAAGATGAGAAATAAGAGCATTCCTCTCGAGCATAAACTAGTTACTCATGCGAAATAGATGTTAATTCACGAAATGATTATTCTACATGGCTTAAGACATCGGGTAACAGGTTATGTAAGCAATCAAACAGCACAAAAAACTCTCGTCCTGAGCTCATTCTCTCGCTATTTATTAGAATGAGCGGAGGAATTCCGATTGAAATGGAAACTTCAGGCTAACCCAACCAAAATCACGAACGAGCTTCGAAGTGAAACTGGGATCCGACACTCAGCCAATGGAGAGCGATCAAGAAACGTCACAGGAAAGAATCCCGGAGCCGCTACTGGAAGGATTTTGATGTGAAAAGGCTGTCTCCTAGCGGGCGGGAAAATGAGATGAATTAGAATAAAAATGTAAAAATGGTTTTGATAAACATTCGAGAAATAAGTAAATGCGTTCAGAACTTTACAGTTTGGTAGACGATAAAATTTAATGAAGGGATTAAAAGTTTAGATTACGTTTTGGAATAAAACTATTATTAAGATACGCGTTTAAAATTATAGGAATTCAACTAAAAATAAATAATAGAGCGTATTAAAAAAAAGAAATAATGAATATGCCGGCAATTTAGAATAATTTAAATGAATAGTAAAAGTAAAAATTTTTATATAACAATATCCCCCCTCCCAAAAAACCGGTGAACTGGTGGCTCCGTGACCCACAAGTTCATTGGGGAAAAGCATGAACTCGGATTACAATATTGTTACCCAGTAGTCTGAAATTTTTCTCCAATCCTGTCAAAAACCAAATCAATAAGTTACTGCTTAAACGCGAAACTGTGGGAATTGTTTTTTTTTTTTTAATTACAAAGATAATATAAATATTTCTCCAACATGGAGTAAATTATATTACAAATAATCTCCTCTTGTTTTACTAACAGCTTATTACTTACAATATTGACAGATATTGACAATATTAGAATTGTTTAGGAGTTTTCTTAGGGAGTTACATTCTTTCCACATCACGATTAAACATTAGTTTAATCTCTGTAACTTAAGCTAGATAACGTAGTAATTTTCCATACAATTCAAAAGTTATATAAATAAAAGGAAAAACATGAATATAATAAATGTAAAATTTATGTACAAAGATTTCAAATGAGTATCAATCTCCTACAGTTTTTTTAACTGGTATGATTATATTGTCCTGATACTATGCTATAGTCCAATGAAATTCAATTATTGCTCATTTTTGACACAAAAAAAACTGTCAAAAAAAACCTGGTGCCATATGAACTCTATAGTATTGTATTGTTATGATAATAACGGTAACATACTATTACCATTTTCCATAAATTCTCTAGTAAGTATTTTACTTTCATTATGATCAGATGTTATCACAATATTTAATTTATGAGTATTCTCAGATATCTCATATATTGACTTCATTAATTCATAACACTTATTTTTCTTTATTACCTCTATTTTATCTCAATATTCAATAATAAATTATCTATACTTTCTATCATACAAGATCTAGCAATAGTAAATTTAATTCAATAATAACAATAACTCAAATTTCTCATCAATAATTTCAAAGTCATATTTTAATTCATCACTTATTCAGTAAATTATAATAAGAGATTATTGCACTCAATAATATTGGCTGGGTAAAAAGTTACATGGCATAAAAATTAATCTCCTATCAATACTAGATTCAATAAGAAATGATATTATACCAAGTGAAAATAGAAAAAAAAAAATAAAAAATAAATTCTGAAATTCTGCAGCAATATCATTGAAACAAAATCTTAACAGGTGTTTTTCCATATGTGTCGAAATATTTCGTTCATGTCCTACATGGTTACGCAATCAGTGAAAAATAAATAAATAAATAAATAAGCAAGCGAAACAAGTTGGGTTTGAAATCCACGAAACTTGCATAATAAACAATTATTCGCATAAATTCTAAAATGTTTTAGTATTAATAACTATAGTTCAATAATTGATTTTTTTAATCCAGTTAACATTTATTCATAGTTTACATATAACTTTAAAATTTATTTAATATACTAATCTAATTCAATTCAATATAAGATATCTTTAACTCAAATCAATTCATTTACACCTGCGTAAACAACTAATTCAAGTAAAACTTCAGCAGCAATGTTCTCGTGGGTCCTTCGAGAACACACTGTTATATAGAAAAGCATTGATTGATTGATTATAATTTATTTAGTTACTTTTTATTAATTTATGACTATTCTAAATTTTATATTAAGCCAGGGCTTTAACATTAGTTTTTTTGTGAATTCTCATGGGATAATTTTAACTGATCTGGTGAAAAGTAGAGGCGCAATTTAGATACATGGACGACTTCCGTATTTCTATTTTGATTTTTCCTATCAATTCGAACATTTACAGGCGATGATTTGTTAAGAATTTGATAGGGAAACAAGTTTTTACTGGTCCTTAAGAATAGTTAAAATTATATACTTTTTTTTTGTCAAAATCCCAGTAAATGATTCGCTCAATCCCATTTTTCCCACTGAATTTAGTTAAATTATAAGAAATTGGGGAAAACCAATATTAACCAGAAATTCTACTCAATAAAAACATAGAAAATTAGGTATATCACAGTTATATATTTTTAAAATTCAATCAATTCTTTTATAATTCATAAATATATTTTAAAAAATTTAAATTGTATGCTATCTTAATTTAATTTACAAAATTTAATGAAGTTTAAATAATAAATTATCTGAGAAAACTCTAGCACAAATCTCGCTAATTCCATCTTTTCTTACTGAATTATGTAAATTATAAGAAACTGGGAATTAACATTAACTGCAACCAGAAATTCTATCAAACAAACCATAATTTGTTAATTTATCTTTAAAATATACAGCTTTAAACAATAAATGAAATTTACACTTTTTAAAATAACCTCTCAATCCATTAACAATGAAATGTCATATATCATGACTAGGTTGTCGTTGTTGACTAGCTGGAGGAACATAAGATTGAATAGGTTCAACATTAACCCATTGAGCGTTTCACTAGATTATAAAAATGTACCTTAAAAAGGCCTTGAATAGGAAAAAAAACTTGTTCGAAAAGGTAGAAGGGGTTATGTGATTTTGTAGTTGAAAAGTGCTAAGGGATTTAGTTCTTTCCCCTTCTTTCTGACACTGAATGATTGAAACGTCTGTCCACTGTCTTTTATGAGGCGTGAATGGGCGTTTAAAACTAGTTGACTAATAGCTTTCGAAAACGATTGTCTAGTTAATCCCAGACAACATCTGAAAGTATGTAACGAAATAGCAGTTTTCAGGAATACAGGTGTGTGTTCCGTGTTGCTTAGAATAATGTTTGCAAACTGTTAATGTAGTATAATTTGCTTTATATGCTATTAAATTTTATCTAAATTTGAAAAGAATTTATATCTTCGTAATAACAAGCATGTTTCATTTCCTCTAAATGCATTCTTTTTTTCTAAACAGTTTCTGTTACATAAACTTGTAAATTTTATTAATTTGTAATGATTTAATTACAAAATTAAACTGGAAGTAATCGATTTTTTAAATAAATTTACATTTTATAAAACGCACGCATAGCGATAGATCTCACTATACAACGAATCTCAATTAAACGTTTAGTACACTTTAGTTACACTTTTAGATAGGGTTATTCATCGTATTTCAATTTCAATTAATCCTAATATTATTTTTTTTCTTTTATAAATAATAATAATAATAATAATAATAATTTCTCATTATGCAAATTAGTGTAACATCTGGTTTCTTTGATTTTCTATGATATAAATCTGAGATAGCTGATATATTGTACATTATCCTGATGAATATACCAGTTGAAAATACATTAAAATATTTTAACACCCCCCCCCCCCCCACCACCAAAAAAAAAGTGATTTATTATAAAGTATTTCAAATGCGCATTCAAAATAAATGGAAAAAACTTCTTCTAAATGATAATTCTTCTAACTTATTTTTTTTTTTTTTTTTTTTTTTTTTTTTTTTTTTTTTTGTGAGCAATAAAAGAATTAAAACAAATTTTAATAAGATTTTCAAAATGTGCAAATTCCTGTTTAAAAAAAGAAGAAAAAAATACAAACTGACAACCTTTTTTCCAGCCATACATAAAAAAAAAAAACAGGCGGATTTTTGGATCTTATAATTTAGCTTCCAGATAACAAATTTGAATTTTTATTAATTCCTATTATTTTACTGATAAATGTAGAACATTAAAAGAAAAACATTTATTGATGTAATCAAAGTGGCAGTAATTATTTCAACCTTTTCTTTCGTCTCGGCAGGCAATTGTTTTAGTACAGTAAAACCAAACATGTTAAGGCGTTTCTTTTTTATAAAGTACACTATTTCTTATACTTAAATCATGTTTAGAGATAGTAAAGATATATTATTTAAGTTTTACAGAATTAATTAATCAGTAACACTGCACAGTACCACTGTATATTACAATAAAACCGGTTAATACGAGATCACTAGGTACGAAAACAAATTCTGTTTTAGACAGGTTTTACTAGGTGTAATTGTGTAATATTTTGTATTTGGGAATATAAAATTCTCCGTTTAAGGCAGGATTATGTTATACATGGATTTCATTTTTACAGGTTTTACTGTAATTAATTAGTGATCATAGTATTGCATCATTAACGAATTATAGGTGTAATACTTGTGCATATGTATAATATTCCTCCCCACTTAATCGGGTCACGGATAATCGAATACCCCGCTTATTCGAATAGAATTCTCCGGAACCGAATTTATTCCTATTGGTTCTATGTTATTTTCCCCCGCTTAAACCAAATAACTTTTATGAACCTCCCCGTTTAATCGAATAAGAACTGTGTGACCGATGTTTGAAAATAGGCGCAGAAAGCCCGTTTCAGCTAGAATTTCCTTCCACCTTTTGTCATTTCCGGTTCCTTTACGCTGAAAACAAATTTTCAGTTCTTCCTGCAATGATTTTGGTCGGCAGGTATATAATGGACAGGTCAAATGATTTCCCCACCTTGATCTCACCACCATCGCTTCTTGCTGTTAATCAGGCTTTAATGGCAATGCGTCATCACTTCGAGACTCGAGATGGTCGTTGTGATATATTGCACTCATTCGAAAAATAACTCTATATTTACTCCTTTAAAATTTCACTTAAACAAACAACTTTAAACGATTTTTTAAAGGCAGTATAAGTAACATAAATTAGAAGTAGCAAAGTTTTGACCAAACTCAAACGAGCTGCATTAAGTGTGATGTAAACCATATAAATGAATATACTGACGTTAAATTAATAAGTATTTACTTTATATTAGCATTCGTATTTATTTTAGTTTATGTTATTCTATTAACGATTTATTATTTTGTTAATTAAACATACCGTAGATGGGTATTTTCCCTTTTTATTACGCATATTACAGTTATGATTCCCCGTTTAATCAAAAACCCCGCTTAATCGAATATTATTTCTGGAACCAAAAATAATCGTTTAAACGGGAACGACTGTATTACTGATTAAATGCAAGTTTTAATTTTAACAATGAAACCTTTTAAAACGAAATGATAAGGGGCAATATAAAAATTTTGAATTAGAAATTTTCCAAAGAACTTTGGATTTTTTTAAGGCAAGATTCCGCTTAGTACAGGTATTACTATGTATAAATAGGTCAATGGAGAGTCTGCATAGTAATATACAAAATAAATGTGCTTTTTGTAAGTTCCATTGTAATAAAAGTGCCCTTTTTTTTTCGGGTGTCATTTTTCTCCTTCTCACCACCTAGGAAAAATAATTACATTTAAAATTTTCCAATAACAGGAATTATTTTAGGTACCCAATATATTCTCCTATTGAAAATGAGAAAAATACAATCCATTTCAAATATCTGTGAAGAGTAATACCTCGCCCCCCCCCCTCACTTTATCTCCCATAAAACTTGCAGCGTCCATCGGCCATAAAGAGATAAAAAGGATTTAAACTTTACAACAATAAGTTCGCAACTCCGCGGGACACAAGTTGAACATTCTTAGACCAGATGGAAACTAAGCACTATTTTTAATAATTTCGAAATGCATTCATGTATTTTTTCTTATATTTAGTACAGTAAGACTCCGTATTTTTTCAAAAATTCTTTGGAGAAATTGAAAAAGAATATTTGTAAAAAGAAACATGAGCTAAAAATCATGTGTCTAGCATAAATTATGAAACACTTTCCAATACATTCAGAATATTG
Organism: Maratus speciosus; assembly: GCA_963932465.1. Taxonomy (NCBI): domain Eukaryota; kingdom Metazoa; phylum Arthropoda; class Arachnida; order Araneae; family Salticidae; genus Maratus; species Maratus speciosus. Next base: position 419,016,859 of record OZ010795.1, read on the forward strand.
AAACAAAACTTTACAGCTTATTACGGAGAAAGGTGGTGTCTAAATAAATAAATTAGAAAACACATAACGCATTTGAAAACCCAATTTCTGCAATTGCTGTCAGTTAGTTGGAAAAATATCTATTTTTTGTGCAGCCCTGTATATGCTCTATAACTTTGTATGTATGTATGCAAAAATTTAGTTCCGCAGGAAAATTCCCATTCAGCAATTTCTGTCAATAAACGGAATTGTACTTGCGATAGTGATTCCCAGTATATGACCTATTGAATTTATAAACACCACATAATATAAAAAAAATAATAATAACAACAGTCAAATTTAAAAACGTATACCGCAACTGATAACGAACTTATAGCAATTATTGGTCATAGGCCAAATTTTTTTGTGTGTCCCTGAAAATGAAATATAAATTCTATGCACATCATATTCTACAGTAATCGCCTTGTAGTGTACAACTCCTTAGTGAAATATAAAAATTCCAATATGTTTAAAATAGTGTAATATCATTAAACTACACCATACACGATTTTTCTAATTCACCGTAATGTGACGGCATTCTTTTGCGTGTCCCTGTAAACGAATCTTACATGCTACACATTTCATTTTCAATAATGAACATGCCAAATTAAACAAAAATAACATATATCAATTTTATGGCAATTGGACTAAATTTATGTGAATTAGAGCACGGACAGAAGGAAAGACTGACAAACCGAATTTATAAACGCTTTTCAACTATACTGGAAAGAGTTAAAAAAAATCAAATGACACTTTTTATCACTTTTTAAGATTTATCCTTTTTTTAAGTTTTAGGATTTGGATGAAACCAGTTTTAATTTTCCTTCTCAAGATATTTTTATTTTTTTCATTTAATTTTTAAACAAATAATATTAATAAACAAATAGTAGTAATTATTATCTCTGCGTATTTGTATGTATGGAAACTTTGAAAACTTTCTCCAGCATAAAAAATAAAAGCTCATAAAAATAAGAACGAGGAATAGATTGTGAGAATAGATTTCAAGAATAGATTGTGAAATACTTTCCAACACATTTATCTATCTATAAAACTGTACTGAAATTTTACCGGTAAATAAGGCGCAAGATATGTGGCAGGAAGATATGTGAGTAAACAGTATGGTAAACATATAACACATTTAGAAATCCAGTTTTATCAATTACCTTCTATAATAATTTAAAAAAAAATAATCAATTACGCACCCAAACGGCCATGTATCTTGTTGGTTTGCGTATCCCTGTATAATTTTTTTTATGTTCCACAAACTTCTATTGGCATACAAATATAGTTCAGCGAGAAAATGCATCACACAATTAAAACTATTCTCTAAGCAACTTCCATAGTCAGTAATACTTATATTTTTTTTTCTGCGTTTCAAGTAAAGCAGGTGTATCTGTTCTTTCAACGCGCTACTTTGATAGCTTATGTATAAGAACAGCGAGTTTTATATATTTATGGAATCTTTGACCAAGGATAGTCTTTGGGGTGAGAAGGAAGAGAGTGGGGGAACATAAAAAAACTTTACATACAGATATTTTAAAGGGGTTGAAATAAACATGTTGACTAACAAACGGAAATTTTATCATCTTGATCTTTACAATGTAGGAGAGGGCAGAGTTAAAGGGGTCGGGGGGTAACAAAGTATGAGTAAAAAATTCAGTACTAAGCGCAAGGAAACACAATTTAGGCAATACATTGCATAAATAAAAATGTTTTACAAAGATCTTTGAAAATAAAGTTTAATATACAAAATTATTGGTTATGGTGGTCCATAAAATACATATATATATATATGTATATTACATATATATTGTCAGGGCCCGACTTATGTAGGTGCATGCGGGGAAGCTTCCCCGGGTCCCCCTTTTTAGGGGACTCCCATGAGAGTAGTCAGGATTTTTATTTAAATGGTGTCAAATGTTTAAAATTAAATAAAAGTGACCAAAATTCATACATTTTCAAACTTTTAAGAAGGAAGTGCGGTCCACTTCCCCCCTCCGCTTTCAGTAACCTCTCCACCTACGCAAATATCATTAGAAAACTAATGATTAATATTTTATTATGACAATTTAGTATTCTATAGTTTTCAAAAGCAATTCTTTATTAACGTTTTTCTCTTAACGTGGCAAGTTAAAACCAATACTTATAACCAATTTGGGACGTTTTCTTTTAGACATCTTATAACGTACGTAGATAAGCAAAGTAAATGTTTGCAAAGAAATACTCGTATCAAACAATCTATCATTTTTTTTCTACTATTTTCCTACAAGTATTTTTTTCTTAAAGTTTTGATTATCTTTTTGTGACACTCTGTATACAGATGTAAGCAGTACCGGATATAAAACTTATGCATATAATACAATAGTATGAAGTTTATTACTAGCTACTTCCACATTATTCACAAAAAAATCTATAGATAGATAGATAGAGGGGGGGGGGGGGCAGAATGATTCTTACCTTTCCCCCCATAGCCTAAGTCGGACACTGCCCTGTATATGGTGGTTAATTAATGCTCTTCCGCCTGCCCTACCGCTAACTTTTGTAAATATTATTTAGATGAAAAAAAATTGCTCGTTTAACAATAAAAACTTTGACACATTAACGAATTAATATATAAGTGTAAAATAAATGTATAAGTTAAAATAATTTTAATATCTATAAAGAAAACTGTCTTATTTTGAAATTTGGTTTTCACACTCGAGTTCAAAATTTAATAAAACATTACTTTCATTATATCTTTCTTAATTTTTCAAATGGTGAAGAAAAAAAAAGTTTTTACTTTCCAGTTCTTTTTTTTTTTTTTTTTTTTTTTTTGCGTGCGCGTAAAAAAATTAGAGGAAAATCAAATGATTAAGAGGAAGAACGATAATAGTCCAATTGTGGGAAATTTTGTATGACAGTTTTATTTAATGGCTTGAACGACGTAATATCGTTTGCTTATCTTAGATAGAGGAATAAGATGAAATAGTCCTTTGACAATGTAGTTAAAGATAGGTCGATACACAGCTGAAGATCGTATATTCACAAATGTAAATTGAAATATAGCTCTGAATAAACGGTCTATGACTATCATAAATTTTCCCTTTGACCTACAGATCCCATTTTTGTAATATGTCTGTTAAATTGTATTAAGACAAGCTTAATAAAACTAGTTTCTAAATTATTTAGATTTTACAATTTTCCTTGTGTATTCAATTTTTCCATTTCTTTAAAAACTGTTATTGTATGCAGATTTTTCAACAGAAAAAATATTTTAGAAATTCTTTGAAAAATCGGGTCAAGCCGAACCGGACCCGCAAGAGACAAAACCTAACCCGAAACAATGGATATCAACCCGATTTGCAGCAAAATTGTAGAAGTTAATCCAACCCCCGACAAAAAAAGAAAGGTTTCCCGACCCGATGCAGGACTCTACGCCATACTCAATAAATTTAGATCCTAAGCATTATTTAAATTATTTTCGAGAAAATATTTTCATTTCTGCTGTGCATTCCTTAAATTTTGTTTTCTTTGTTGAAACTTCAAAATTTTGACTCCCACTTATTGTTACCCCCCTCCATACACACACACATACACGTACACCCCGCTCTTAACTCTGCTCCCCTCTTACATTATAAAAATCAAGATAATGAAAAACCTTCACTTTTGAAAAAAGTACTTTTGTTTATGTTTTGACCCCTTTAAATGTATGTAAAAATTTGTTTCTTTTAATTCCATGTCCTCCCCCTTTCTCTTCACCAAAAGGCTGTCTTTGGTCAAAGTTCCCATAAATATATAAAAGTTAATAGCCTTATACATAAGCTATCCATGTACTAAATTGAGAGAATCTATAGATTGTATTTTCTGTTTACCACCCCGCCCTTTCTAGGGGCTTACTAATGAACAGCCGGCGTCTCCAGCAGAATATATTTTTTCAATACACAGCACCTATTTGTTAGTGTCCTTTAAGTGTAACGCTATGTATAATATACTTTTTTGATATCAATAATAGATATGCGGACTTACCACGGGTTTTAGTTGAAGCTTAGAATTAGTTTTCTATAACTGAAAATATATGTAACTTTAATAACTAATAGATCTGAATTTTAGGTTCATCTAAGTATATATAATAATTATTATTTTTACCACTGATTTTTTTTTGCTAAGACCTTTTCACCGTTGACCTTTTTACCTAAATTCATTTGAAATAGAGTATCTACATTAAAATATACTGCAAACGATTTTCCCGCGTAGATCATTATGTAACGGAATTCTTTTGTGCGACTCTGGAAATGAATAATAAATTCTTTGCATTTCATATTCTACAGAAAGCATGTTTTAGTGCTGCACTTGAAACGATTTTTTCCCATTGGTCGTAATTTAACGGCATACTTTTGAATGCCCCTGTAAGGGGTACATGTACATGCTACATATTTCATTTTCAATGGTGATCGTGCGATAGTAAATGTCAATAACACACAAAATTTCAGGGAAATCGAATTATATTTGCGCAAGATAGAGCACTGGCAGACAAACTGAAGTCATAAACCCTTTTCAACTATGTTGGAAAATGTAAAATAAATAAATTCCTCATAATTTAGAATTACAAATTGTCATTAGTGTGTGACTTAATCGGAGAAAAATTTTCTTGATTTTACGATATCGGAGGTAACATGCGCATATCAAATATCACGAATTTGATTTTTTTTAAAGTAGACCATTGAAAGTGATTATTTAAAAGTATTTAGGTAGAATAACTAAATTACTAAATTCTTCTATAAACACGCTTGCGGAATGGGGCAGAATTTGATAACATACAGAAAATGTGCAACAAAGTTTTTATTATTAAAAATAACCATAAGTTTAATAATAATTCTTAGGCTACAGTAAAGATAACTCTTCGGCTATCAGTTTTTATTTTCCGTTGGGGAGGGGGGGAGGGAGTTATTCTAAGATTTCTGCTGTGATGTCAGAAAAGATTTTTTTTTTTAATGATGCCCTACTTTATTTTTATATCAACAATCTTTTATGTTACATTGTGCAATATGCATGATTTAATAATTATTGATTAATACTAATTTTAAAAGAACTAGTTTAAAACATAAACATTTCATAATCCTTTTATTAAATAAGCGACAATGAAAAAAATATGTAGCAAGCTACCACTATTTGGAATTTTACTGTTCCTGTGAACTGTTTTCTTTAGAAATCATCTTTACAAGGGAAGGGGTGGGGCTGTCAATCATAGTTTTCTCAAAGCTCAAAGCGTCACTTACAGGTAGTATTTCGATGTCATTCATGGGTTGCAAGAGTTTGGATTAAATAACAATGGGAGATATTTACTCTCTTTCAAACCTTACTTCAAAGAAAACTCATAGAAACTTTTAAAGTATCATTGAAATTAATTACACTGGAATATTTGGTCAACTCTGTTGTATTTAGTAGAATGATTAGGTAAAAAATAATGATAATTGTAGATATCGTTCAGGGAAGTGTAGTCTCATAAGCATTTTTCTGGCTACACCTCTGGTTCTTCTCTGTGAAACACAACTGTGAGAATAAATAAGATTTAGGGCTTTTTAATATGGCAGTTTTAATGTAAGAGTCGCTATATTGGGACTCGTTATATAAAGAAAGCACAAATAATACACAATGTTTTTAATTTTCCAAGCGGACACAGCCAGTGATATAAACATAAGAATGGTTTTTGGATTCCCCCCCCCCCCCCTCAACTTTCAAAAGAAATCAAGTATCCAGTTATTCAAAAATATAAGTAGGTCGAATATAATGAAAACCACACATATAAATATGTGTAAAAATACACCTTTATTTATTTTTTAATGCAAGTAAAAACAAGGAAGAGTAACTTTTGTTAAGATTATCTGTCTTTAATGCATATGAATGCATTACCTATCTTAAAATGATTATTATTGTTTACTTTGCTTAATCATATTGGTGAGATGATAGGTTATATCTCCCAACCTGAGAAGTACTGCGTAAACATCATTTTATTGATTGAAATAATTCTTTCATGGCAAATCTCTTTGTATGTAAACTGCCATATAAACAAAAGGAAAATCGAGATAAGAACAGGAAAAAAAAAATATGATACGTTTGTAGAGATTTTGAAATACAGCCTTCACGGTAGAATTATCATTAACTTTGTCTCATATGATAAAGGAAAAGTTTCAAATTGAAAAATAAAATTACTTTACTTTTGCTCTAAAATATTAAAAAAGCATTGCAGATTACTGCGAGCAATTGCACTTAATAAAGCCGTCTATGATGTTTAATTGCGTGGAGTTTTTGATCTACTTCCAACAATTAATAGGCTACTTCACTCACGCGAAAGCACCCGCTCGCTAATGTTTATTTGGTGGAAGAATTTTTTTAAGATACCTCGTTTTTATTTCCATTTTTTTAAACGAATCTTTTGCATTCGCTACCTAAGATCGATCTATAGAAAGACCGTTTTTTTCTTTTTCGATTTTGTTTAAAGTTTTTTTTTTTTAATTTATTTAGGATACATTTACTTTCGGAGCCGGTTTCGAAAGTAAAAGTATCCCCATTAAAAAACCTTGCAAATAAAATAGAAGGGGTAAAAAAGTCCTTTGTACAGATCGACCTCAGCTACTCAAATCAAAGAAAATCGTTTAAAAATACTGAAATGCAAGCACGCTATCTTTAAAAAATTCTTCCTTAGGAATAATATTGAATCTAGGAAAAAAGGTGACCGGAAAAAACGTGACAGAAAAAACAAGAGCGGAAAAAGCGGGATAAGGAAAAAACGAGACCGGAAAAAACGTGACAAGGAAAAAAAGGTGACCGGAAAAAACGTGACAAGGAAGTGTTAAATATTGAACTTGTCGATAAATAAATGCTAAAAACTAAAGTAAAGTTTTTCCACTGTCAGATTCTTACAGCGTAGGGGGGGGGGGGGGGCAGAGTTAATGGGTGAGTTTGACAACTCTAAGATTTGGTCCAAGAAAATACAATTTTAACATTTCATTAAGAGAAGTTTATTATGACTTCTACAAAAGACAAGTTAGTGCTATCCACGGAGGGGGGGGGGGTATTAAGGAAATACAATTTATTGATTCTTTCAATTCGCTATTGATAGTTTATATATGAGTAAAGATGTTTTATAAGGCGGAGGGGGAGGGAAAAAATTGCATACACAGCCTGTAAAGGGAACAAAATAAAGACGAAGAGAGGAGGCATTTTCTTTAGAGGAATTTTTTCATTATCCTGCTTTTTGCTCGCAGGCTATCAAAGCGCAAGGATTAATGTGCGCGCAGGTTTTGTATGTATGTATGTATGCACTTACGTCTGTATGTACGTAACGCGATAACTCTTGACAGAAACATCCGATTTGCTTTAATTTTTTTTCCAGGTTCATTGTTTCCAAATTCAATATTTAACACTTCCTTGTCACGTTTTTTCCGGTCACCTTTTTTCCTTGTCACGTTTTTACCGGTCCCGTTTTTTCCGGTCACCTTTTTTCCGTTTACCAATCTACCTATAATGAAATTTAAAACCTATCTACATCGATGCTTTTTCTGGCCCATTCAGCGTCATTATAGACAGGTTTCACGGTGCTAGTTTTAAATTATGCTAGAATTTGAATAAAATTTGCGCAACAATAATAAATAAAAATATTATTTTTGAAGTGTAATGTTAAATTGGATATTTGAGATTTTTATTATTATTACACAACAAAAGTGCTGTAAGTAAAGAAAAAAAAACAGTTTAGTTATTTAGTATTATAGTTAAATGAAAAAAAATGACATACATTTGGAAGTAAAAAGGAAAGAAAAGAACGTGTATATTCATTAAAAGAGAAAAATAAATAAATATTACATAATAAATAATGAACATGCAAAATAAATAAATATTATATGGCAAATGATATAAAATAATAATTATTATAGTAATGAATTAGAATCTTATGGACAGAAATAATAAAGTAAAATAAGTAAACGATGATATTCTATAAAATTGCCTAGTATATGGTTCGAAATACAATGCCATTCTTAAGCATTAACAGAAAACGAAATCCCTTAAGGCATTCGACTTAAAATACGGTAATCCAGTTGACAAATAGTCTGCCTAACGCCTATTGTGTGCTTGGAAAGAGGGGGTGATTGATAAACGCCTTCTTTAACTCCCAGTCTCGAGAAGTGGGGGGAAGCACAAACGCGCAAACGCGTTCATAACCATCTAGAAGTAGAATATTTTGACCGCCTATACGCGCTTGTGACCATCTACAAGTACAAAAGTCTGACCGCCTATATGCGTTCACGACCACTTACAAGTACCAAAGTGCGACCGCGGATACGCGTGCGTGACCACGAAAGGGTTAAAAGTACAAGTCCTCTCCCAGTGGAAAGCATCCTGTATACCCCTATTCATACACATTCGACATGGTCGACTACGATACTTATTTTTAAAATGAGTAGTAGGCAATCTAGGGCTAACAAATCTAGAATTTTGAGCATTAAGAGGGTTTTGTGGCCGAAAATTAGAATTTGTTCTTTGAAAATTCTGGTTTGGGCGTACCCAATGTCTAGGAGCCTGGTTATTAAACTGGAAATATCCATGACTTTGAGCATTATTCCTAACATTATGGTTGTTTACATGAGAGGTGTGAATGACTACTACTTGTTTAGCCATTCTGTACCAATCTATGGTGCTCTCTGGAGGGTTAATAATCATATAATTCTGATATTCTGGCTTCAAACCATCCGTCAAACCTTGGACTATGATGGTTTCATATAAATGAAGTTGTCTACCAATCTCAATCTTTTCTCTGAAATAACTCTCTAATTCATTAAGATCATTTAGCTTCATAGAAGCAAAATCAGAAAATCTAGGAACTTGTACTTTTATAAACTTTTCTGAAATAATTTCAACTACCTTACTGAAAGTAGTACACTCTAGACACTCATTAATGAACACTTTTAAAGCTTCTCCCTTCAAAAATTTAGAGATAATTTGCATTTTCCATTTTTCATCTTTTTTATCAGAATTGCATGCTTGATCAAAATGTTTCATCCAGGATTGTGTATCCATCTCTGACCCTGGGTCAAAACAGATGATTTTTATTTCACTTTCACTCATTTTATCACTAGATTTTTTAACAAATCCCGATCGCATTAACATAATAGAGGGACAACTCATTAATACATGGATTCATTGTATAATCATAATAAATACTGTAAATAAATTTTAAATAAAATAACAAATGTAAATATTTTCTTTTCTAATAAATACTAACAGTAATACATCAAATGTAAATAAGGAAATATGGTGAAATAAACAAATAAATAAATAAATCTTTCAAAACTTGGGTTGTTTACAGACATCGTACTTTTCTTTCTTTCCTATAACAGGTGTCATCGAAGGTTTCGATTGATTTCACAATCCCAGGGACACTTTTTTTTTCTTTTGAAGGTCTCCTTTTAGAAGTGTAGAGTAGAGTAGGCCAACATTATCCTATGCCGGCTTCTTATTACGAAACAATTTAATGGGTGTAGTTGAAATATCGCGTCGTGCTTTTTACCACATATTACTGGATTCGTATCACATTTTAATCAGCCGTTCCTGATGTTGTATAGCAATCCTACCACTTAGCACAAGCATTGCTAGTGGATGTGTCAACTCTGTGAAAATTTAGAAGCTGTAGAGCGATGTTAATATTTGTAGAGTCCAATGAAACACTTATTATTTCATGATGAAGACAAGGCAGGTTAGGCCGCGTGAGTGGTGAAAAAAGGCGTATGAAGAAATATGGGGCTTACCCAATTAAACACATGGAAACGTAGTCACAGGAAACTGTTTATTCCATCAGAACATAACAACACTAAACAATTTTTACATTTTTAGTTAACGACCGACACATTTTTAATGTAAAATCAGGAATTGTAAGTGTAACGAACTAATATTCCATAATCGGATTCAGAACCAAAGTTATGATTAGAAGTATTGATAAATAAAGAAATACTCAGTTAGATTTTGTTACAGATATGCCTCATATAAGATCAATCGTAGTTATAATAATGGTTTTAATTTGCGCCAAATGACGCTAATAAAAAATTGAATAAAAAAAGTGTTTCAGGACCAAATTACTGAAGATCCATAAATGATAATTATGATTCAAATATGATTTAATAGCCCGAGCTGGCATGAATGAATAGCAATATTACCTAGAATTCCATAAAATGTTCTCTACATAAGAAGTGTAAAGCTGTATTTAACCGTAAGAACAATTTTTTGTTAAAATAAAATTTACCCCCAACCTCAAACCTAGGTTTTTTTGAAATGCTGCTTAGGAATTGCACTTAGGAAATCTGAGTTAATTTGACGAAGACCAATTAGTATGTATATAACAAGCCTAATGTTCTTTTTCCAGTCGTTTGTCCTTTCACCTTTAATTTCGGAATAATTTTATTTATCTTTTTGCATTTTTGAGTAACTTATTTATAATATCATAAGACGAAACGGAATTTTTTACCTTGATTCAACATAAAATAAATAATGTGAACATTAAAAAGGTCCACAATCGTACTTAAAAGGTGACTAATATAATGAAGATTTAAATAAGTTAGAGAAGTTTTAAATAAAATGTACATTTTAAGCTTGTAACATCTTTTTCATTACATTAGTCTCCTTTTAAGTAAGATTGTGTGCATTTTAGGTAGCTTTCATTACAAAAATCTACCTATTGCAGCCGTTCGGAGGAAAACGATTCCGAAAAATTTTGGTATATTTTCACCGATCATGACCCCCAGACCCCGAAACCACTCTCCGTTCAAAATTTATATATATATATATATATATGATCTTTGTCATACTGTAACTCTCGTATTTATGAACCGATTTTGATAAAATTTCGTGTGTACATAGTACATACCAATGTCTCGATCGAGTTCGTTGGCCAGCTTCATTCGCAATCTTGTTTCAAAAGGACGGCCATTTAAATTAAAAAAAAATTAAAATTTAAAATGAGGCACAAAAAAATTAGACATTGAAAAAGATTTTTTTCTTATGTGTTTGGGTTTGATACAAAGATTCTGGAGCACTTTTATTTTCGTCTATATCTTAAAAAATGACTGAGTTATAGCACTTTGAATTTTTAGAATGGCTGGCATTTTGAAACAATCTGATTTTTGTCACGCGATTATACAAGTATTTATGAACCGATTTAGATGCGACAAAGAATGTGCGTTGTACATAGCAATGTATCGACCGAGTTCGTTGGCCAGCGTCATCCGCCATCTTGTTTAAAAATGGCGGACATTTAAATGTTTAAAAAAAATTTTAAATTTAAAATGAGGCACAAAATTTAGACATTGAAAAAGATTTCTTTCTTGTATGTTTGGGCTTGATACAAAGATTCTGGAACATTTTTAGTTTCGTCTATATCTTAACAAATGGCTGAGTTATAGCCCTTTGAATTTCTAGAACGGCTGGCATTTTGAAACGATCTGAATTTTGTCACGCGATAATACACGTATTTATGAACCGATTTGGATGTGACAAGGAATGTGCATAGTACATTGCAATGTCTCGACCGAGTTCGTTGGCCAGCCTCATCCATCATCTTGTTTAAAATGACGGCCATTTAAAAAAAATAAATAAATAAAAGTGAGGTACAAAATAATTAGAAATTGAAAAAGATTTTTTCCTTATGTGTTTGAGCTTGATACAAAGATTCCGGAGCATTTTCTGTTTCGTCTATATCTTAAAAAAATGGCTGAGTTATAGCAGTTTGAATTTTAGCATGGCTGACATTTTGAAAGGATCTGATATTTGTCACGCGATAACACGCGTATTTATGAACTGATTAGGATGTGACAAGGCATGTGCATAGTACATAGCAATATCTCGGCCGAATTCGTTTGCTAACTTCATCGGCCATTTAAAAAATAAAAAAAAAATAATTTGAAATGAAGTACAAAAAAATTAGAAATTGAAAAAGATTTTTTTCTTATGTGTTTCAGCTTGTTACAAAGATTCCGGATTATTTTTTGTTTTGCCTTTATCTAAAAAAAAGCCGATATATAGCAGTTTGAATTTCGAATGTATGTGACATTTTAAAAAATCTGATTTTTTGCCTGCAACAGCACTCGCATATATCAACCGATTTAGATATGAGTGAGCATGTGCACAGGAATTACTAAGGTCTCGACCAAGTTCATTGGTGAGCTTTGTTGCACCCATTATGTTGTTTTAAAATGGCGGGCTATCACCGATAATTCGGGTTAATATAATTATTAATATAATTCGGGATATTGCCGAATTTGGCGACAAATATAAATCACTTTAATAAAACCAGCTTTGATAACGCTGACTAATTTCACGAAATTCTCATTCATATTCAATATTGACAAAAATTAGTATTTAATCTTCTATAATCGGGTTCTACTAATTTGAGCTCCGTGTGTTTGAATAATATAAGCTGGCTTTAAAAAAATAAGGAATATGGAAGCTACCTCTTCCTCCCGGCACTGGCCGGATGGACTTTTTAATGTTCGCATTATTTATTTTAATTTATTTATGTTTAGTTTTTTCGTGTTATTGGTTACACTGAATAAATTATTTTATTTATATGCATATAACTTCAGAAAAAATACTGTGTACCACTAACATTAAAGAAAAGAACCAGGCAGTTTAAACATTCTACTAATTACTACGTTAAATTATTGTCTTCAAAATTTTTGACACCACAAATTCGAAAGGCAATTTTTTTTTCTTAAATCGGAAATTTTCTTTCTTTAAATAAAACATTTTTAACAATGATCTTGTGAAAACAATGAGCGAAAGATAATTTTATATTCTGATTAAATATTGCTTGTTGGTGAAAACAAATACTACTGAAACCTAACAATGGATTTTGAAGTATTATGGCACATCCGGTGTGTCAAAAACGACCATTAGTCGATGGTTCAGCTATTTTAAAAGTGTCCAACAATGCTCCACGTTCATGACAACGAATTGAGACTTCAACTCCTAAAAACATGTTTAAAATTGAACATATTGCTTTCAATAAAATAGAAGGAAAGATGACTGAGATAGTTGAGAAAACCCTTTCCATCTGAATAAGCTGTGTGCGCGAAAGGTGCCGCGTTTCACAAGAGAAGATCTCCGTTCGGAGACATTTGGAAATCGCATTGTATGAAATGCATCCAAATGTTACAGGATGGTTCGAATAACAGAACCCCTCTAGATGGAAATTATGGTGAATTACGTCATCCGTTTCGACAAAAGAAAAATGATGTTTCACCCAGCGTTTGCCACACCATGTACTACATATATGTTTAGATAGCATACATATTAAGAAATAAGATTAATAGAAAATTATTAGCCTATTCTCTTATTTATGATTTATGTCAAATAATGAAATTAATTCATGGTCAAATAAAATAAAGTATATATTTTTCTTTTTTTTTTATTTACGTTGTTCTAAGTCCATTCACATTCAAACATTAACAAGCTGTAATATTGGAGTGTCTTCTGAACGGTATGATATGTGGATCGGAAGTTTCTCTCTATTCTAAAATAAAGTAACTATGTCATCGCCGCCGGTTTTGAATTTTTTGTGACCTGGGGTTTTTCTTCATTAATATTAAGAAAACTACTGTATACAAAAATGCGAAAATCAGTGGTATTACAGAGAAATATTTGATAAACACGCTGATGCAGACAGCTTTCAACGCGGATAATTATTTCAAGAGATATTTAATGTTAAATTTGGTCAAAATATTTCCATTAAAAAGTTTTATAGGATCAAAAACTATACATAAGAATTCAATAATTTTTAGATCCTTTTATATATTGGAAGTTACCGGTGTGCAGACTACATTTATTTTTTTTTAATTTAAGAAATTGTTTGAGGGTTTATTTGCATTTCAAATTCAAAATTTCAGTATTTCCATTTATATATTTTACATATTTTAAAAAAGGTTTAAATTGTTGCCAAAATTGTAAAACTTCTCAAAAAATAATATTTCCTTTACACTGAAAGTTTATTTACATGTGACTATTATATACAGAAAAAAAATCCTATGGAATTAGAATTAAATCATTCCGCAATAAAAGCAGGAAAATGTTAAAAATTATGTCAGAATAATTGTTTATTCATGTGAATATTTAAAAAGAAAAAAAGCTATAAAACAATATATAATTTAATATGTGTTAAGTATTAAGTGTGTGGGAGTTACGTCCTATTTCAAATAGCTAAACAATATTGCCGAACCGTTTAAATTAAAATATATATTTACACGTATACGTGAAATTTTTTTTTTCATATTTCGAGATAATCCTTTTAACTACTGTTGCCAAAGACAGACGTCCGATTTAAAACGTGTGATTTAAAATCATTTTCTTATAGCTGTATTAAAAAAATACCTGGAACCAGAGACTCTTTTGATTTAGTTCATTTTACTAATTTTGAGACATTTAACTAATATTATTTAATCAAACATGAAAACAGCGATTCATAGCAGCTTTTTTTGGACTTAAAATTCTTCATTAAAAGAGAAATAAAGGGAAACCCGTTTACAAGGATATCGCCACTGGTTTTTAAATTATACAGTCGAGTCTCTCTATAACGAAACTCCATACATCGAATTTCTCTATATAACGAATTTTTAGTAGGAACGGCCCCTTTTCCCCTTGATCTTATTAAAAACAGTCTCCATATAGCGAAATATCTATCTCCATATAACGAATTTTTTCATAAAATGTTCTTTATTTATTGTTTTAAAAAAGCTTCCAAATCCCATGGAATCAATTTTCCATCACTGTTCAGTTTTCATCTTACTTTTACCTTGAATCTCCTTGTTTTTTATGCACAACGAATTCGTCTCCCCCCCCTCCCCCACACCTTCCAACATACTTCTTAAAACAGTGTCAATTGGATTGTCACACATAAAATTGCGGAATCAGAGAGGTAATTGAAATTTAAGGTGAATGAGAATTCAAATGGACAAAAATGATCACGATACAATTTTTCATTCCTTATTAAAGTGTGAACATACTTTCCAGAGTGTAACAATTTTGAAATAAAACTGCGAAAAATTACAGATTTATTCGTCTAAAATTAATGTAAGTTTTCCTTATGTGATTTTTATTATGATTTCAAATAAATATCTGTTCTCTTTTTTGAAACTGTTTAAATAATTCAGAAATACAATATTACGTTAATATTTATAGTTAAACATTTCAAATTCTTAATTAAACACCTCAAAAGTAATTTTTATTCAAAATTTACACATTAAATAGGGATTTTTACTCATTCTCTATATAACGAATTTCTCTATATAACGAATTTTTTACTTGAACGATGGATTTCGTTATATAGAGACTCGAATGTATTTCAATCTTCAGTAATCTTTTTTAAGCCTATCAAAATAACGGATTTTTAGAGTCTGAAAGGGGTGTTGGCGAGCAAAACTCGTAGGGGGCAAAGCCCCCTAGTTTTAAATAAAAAATAAGTAGTTAACATTTATTTTCAATTAATTTTTGTTACAAATTTCTCATTATTTGCCGAATCTTATGGAGGCAACTGCAGATCGATATGCATTTGTTTAAAATTTTTAGAGGCTTTTTTTTTGTGAACGTGGTAATTGAATAGCTGTATACGTAATTCAACAGTTACAATTTTTTCTTCTTTTCTTAGGACAAATTTACATTTTAATATAGCCTTATGGCGTAAATCTCACTCCGATACAGCAATTTTGCTGGACACCCTGTAATTATATGTTAGACAAAATATCCCTATATTGTAAAATATTGCATTATATTTAAATATCAATTACTTTCAGATGCATATTTTAACTTTACATTAAAAAAAATATATATATAAGCATATCAGATTTTATTACCTTTTTTAGATACGGTTTTTCAATAAATCTAAAATGTGTTTTAAAATATCCTTTCAGAATTGTACTTTCTTTCAGTAACATAGAACGAGATATACGGATTTACTCTTAAATCTTCATATATCCTTATTTTTCAAAGAAGATTGGCTGTTCATGTCACATATACGTTACATTGTATTCTTTTTCTTTAGGCGTGTATTGATCACATTATTTTTTAAAGTTTAAACATAAATAATTGTCATGCGTATTAAGAGGTAAATCATTTTCTTGTTTTAAAAATCCACGTAATATCATGTTAAAAATATTGTACTGAATATAAATATATATTATCCTTGTGTTTTGTTTAATATATATTTAAATTATTTAAAAATTCTTGAATATAAGAAAGAGATCTAGTAATAGTATATATATATATATATATATATATATATAACCATTAAAGATAATTTTCTAAAGGGGAATAGTTATTTAGTGCTATTTTACATAATAATCATATTTATATGTACGTGTGTGTATGTGTGAGTGTGTGTTGGTGTGTTTGTGTGTGTGTAATGTCGTAAATATATTTTTTTAAGTTACAGTTAAAGAATTACTAACCGTAGTTATAATATTTTACTTCTCACAAAGCAAACATTTTTTTTAAAGATCTTCATAGATTTTGCTTAATTATCTGTTTCCGCAATTTTAAATCCTTAGAGTGTCTACGGATGTTTCTGCATTTTCATAAAATTGATTATAAATCCACACACACACATATACACTGGGGGAGAAAACTTAAGGACATCTGTTATTTTCAACCATTACAGTTAGAAATAGATCTTGAGCATGAACGCGTAATGTACTCTGTTTTGTGAAACGTAAGCAAATTTTGTACTTCCGATTTTGTCGATCACATGACAGCAGAGATAAGAGATTTTAGGCAATCGGCTTGTGCTGAGAGTTGTCATTAGATGCAAAAATTGAAGGAGATGGAGTGAATCTTGAACATTGAAATGATGAACATGTCTTCGAGGCATCATTTAGATGATATTACTCATGGTAGTATAGCTGGAAAGTTGGAAGAATGACGCAAACGGATATATGTTGTGCGTGATATATATCGTGATAATATAGCCTGTAAACTGATGTATATCGTGCACAGCGTTGCTTCTATGCTATGGGCGGCATTCCAGAAGAGTGGAATACGTACTAGGTGCACAGGAGGAGGTCGTCCTAGCAGTACGACGTCCCATGAAGATCGCTATATTGTTATTTCAACAAAAAGAAACCGACGCAGCACAACTGGTCAATTAGCGAAACAACTTTGTGCTGCCACAGAAACTAAAATATCGCGGAAAACTCCTGCAAGACGTTTGAAAAAAGGGTGAAGACTTGTTGTGCCCGAAGACTTGTTGTGTTTGCCCCACTCTCGAGACGCCAACGTAGCGCCCGTTAACAGTAGTGCCGTATGCATCACCATTGGACTGATGACGACTGGGCTACCGTATTCTTCTCAGATGAGTGTATATTCTGCAGAGTTCTCGCTCCCGCTCGCCATTGCTCCAAATCACGACAAAATGTTTCATTTGGCGAGTAAACGGATGGTTAGACTCGCCAAACTGCGAGTGCTGAATTTTTTGCTTTTATTATATGTGTGTGTGTGTGTATCAGTACAGGCGACTCTAATTTACATTACTGAACGATTGATGTCCCTTATCATGTTCAATCGTACCGTACCGAAATAGCCTTTGAAGTATGGGCTTCAATGAAAAGTCGGAGAATTCTAGAAAAAGAAAGTTTTGACACATTTTGCTGTTTATATTTTGATTTTTTTAGAATTTATTGAATGCAATATCTTAAAATTCTGAGTTAACTGGGATTAGAAGTTTTATTTCCTAACATTTTATTGAGTTAAATCAGATTTAAAAAAGTTTTCTGGATTACACAAGACATTTAGAATACACTTACATTTTGTTTAGTTTCTGTAGCGTATAATTAAATTTTGATGAATAACTGATCTATAAGCAGTTATAAAATCTCAGGTTATTTTAGAACATATCGAAAAAAAGGGGAGGGCGATACATTAAGGGGTTAAAGATCGAATTTTCAATGATTCACAAGGAATTTATTTTGCTATTTTTTCTTCATTTGGCGAACGATTTTAATTTCGTATTAGCCAAATTAATAATGCTCGTAAAAAATCAGCGAGAACCCTGATATTCGGTTTATCGTCTGATTGTTTCCGTAAACTGATATGACACGAGGTTGGCAGTGCGTACTGTCGCGAAAGTATTCTAGCAAGAGATCGATATGCAACTTCAAGTATCATGGTGTGGTCTGGCATCATGTTCAATGGCCGCCCGGATCTCTATATGCTTGACCTAAGGTCCATGGCCGGTAGACTGTACCTTGAAGACGTCCTGCTTCCACATGTTCAATTTTTTCGAGGTGCTGTCTGCAATAAGTTTCGTTTTATGGATGATAACGTACCTTGTCATCGCACACAGTCTGTGCAAGATTATCTTGAGGCCGAAGATATCCATTGCATAGACTGGTCAGCACGTTCCCCTGACCTGAATCCTATTAAAAATGTATAGGATCCTTGGGGTGGTGTATTGCTGCTCAACAATTTCCTCTCACAAACAAAGAAACTCTCATCCGTGCTGTGAAGGAGGAATGGGGCAACTTGCCTCAACAGCTACTGAATCATGTTGTTCTGAGTATAGAACGCCGTATTGAAAGTTGTCTCGCATTACAAGTTGGCCACATCCCTTATTGATATGGCACTGACGATTGCTAATTATGAGTATTTTGCTTTCTTTGTACCGTCATGTTTTCGGACAATATTTCTGTTTCAGAAAAATAACTTCTGGTAATACCCTCTATGCATCCATTCAACGAAATTTTTATATTGAACCTGTGTAACATTCTGATAATACTATTGATTCCTTCCTGACACACAATCTCACGTCGATTCTCATTTACGTGTACATTTCTTCTTGGTCCTTAAGTTTTGTCCACCAGTGTATATAGGGGAGACCGTGGAAAGATGACTATATTAAAAATTTTTGTTGTTTATTAATTTATTTTTAAGTATAGTAAAATTAATTTTACATGCCTTTTAGAGTATTCTTTTGTAGTATTAAATATATTACTATTTAATTTTTGAAATAAAAAAAATAAAGGATAATTTTAATTTTCATAACATTAACAAATTATCATCTTGCCGCAGTACTGGGGCAATATGATAACACTGAAAAAGGTTGAACATATCTTTAAATATCTTATCTTTAAATATGTTAAAGGGTTTAACAAATGATAACTGTGTTTTTTAAATATTTCAAAGTATCAAACTAAGCATAATGCATTGTAACGTAATGTTGAAGTGTTTAGTTGCGCAAATAACAATAGTCACAAATAAATATGCCATTTTCGTAACTGGAACATTCCTTACACCTCTACTCTTGGCATTTACAGCACTGGATCCATTCTTCTGTTGGTGAATCACAATAGTCCTCGCCACAAGCAAGACATCTGAAAACACCGTACTTTGAAGTTGATGCAACTGGACTGTTTGGTCTGGATTTAATAGACGTAGGCCTACAGGAACTTAGTTTTAGTTTTTTTACTCCCTTTTTATCTTCACGAGCTTCTTTTCTCTATTTTTTTAAACGTTCCTGTTCTTACTTCTGCTTTTCTATTTGTTCTAACATTTCTTTGATGGATGTACTTGTAAGAATGCTTGAGCTCAATGTTTTGCCTTTTCTTTTTCCTCACAATGTGTTGCTTTAGGCAATGGTTTGAAATCAAAAACACTAACAGGCTTCTTTTGTGCATCGGAATCAGCATTTGCCATAAGTTCTGGTTCTTCTGGAGGGTTTATACGTTGGTTTTCTACTACCAGGGTCTGAGTATGACGAGCTCGCCATCTCGTCCCGGGCTACCTGTTTAAAAATATTCCTTTTCATTGCCCTGAAGGAAGCGATTAATTGATATGTATTCATGGTAATAGGTAGTATTTAAGCTAAGTTACTCATAAATATTAAAGAGAAACAATATATCTTATCTGTATCTGTAGCAGAGCTTATTTACACATAAATAAAAGTTATAACGTGGCGGCGATAAACAATCAAAGCTTCACAACTAACACAAAAATGGTGATTTCAGTGTCTCTATACTATTGTTTAATGAAAGGCCGATAGGAGGGCCAGTAGTGTCCGGTTGAAGCTGCCACCTAGTGGAAAACGGAAAAATTAAGACATTCGTCATCTTGCCACGGTCCCCCCTATATATATATATATATATATATATATATATATATATATATATATATATAAATTACGGTTTGATGCTATAATATCTTTCTTATCTCTCCATTCTATACACATTTCAAAACACAATTCTTTTTAAAGTATTTTTGCCTACATCCATTGTATCACGAATTCCCTAAATGGAAAAACACGGGCTAGACAACGGAAGTCTTAAAACGAAATAATAAATTCCTATAAAATTGATTAATTCACTAGAAATATCATCATTTGGCATTAAATATCGAATATTTTTTTGAATTATTTTGTTTGTATTAACTTAAAAAAATTTCTTTAATTCGGAATTAGCATTTACATCTAATATAATAAAAATAAATAATAATGGAACATTATCTATTATTATACAAATTTTAATACTAATTTAGCAACTAACTGTATAACCATATATTATGTGTTCTAAAAAAAAACAAAACAAAAAAAAAAAAAAAACTGCAATTTCTACGTAGCGGAAATTTTATACAATAAAATATTATTTAACTAATGGATTAATTAGTTCTACTCCATTTTGAAGATACAAAGTACCGCATTTTGTAGTACTGAATTAAAGTTAAAAAAGGACTGAGATGATTGCAACTAGGCCAAGAATACCAAATATCACATTGTTAAATTGGGAGCAAAAATATATACTTAGTAAAGGTAATAGTTATTACCTAAATTTCTAATATTTTTCACATTAGCTTGCTGACAATCAAACCCATAAAATACTTTTATTTTAGAAATAATCGCCTTAACCTCGGTTTCAAACTAGCTAGTATATAATTTTGCATTTTATTGATTTTATTATGTAAGTATTTTCATTAAAAAACTATTAAAAAAGCTATAAAAATAATAGATCTATCTTCAAACTAGTCAAAACTAATAAACACAAGTTTTCTGACCATTTACACGACGAAATTTTTTATACTTTACGCTTAAGAGTGTAGCATGCATATGAAGTAGTACTTCATACTAATATAAAAACTTTTTTTTTTCAGCATTTTTTTTTTCTTCTTAATACTAACGAGTGCAGATTTCATTCGATTTAACTAGTGTTAAATTTGTGATTTTTTTTTCACTCAGAAATAAATAAATAAATTGTTTAATAATATTATTTAGTTGCGGAACTATGTCTGAATAACAACACTTCGCTACTTTTCATGAAAATATAAACATAATACAGCCAAACAGGTATTGATTCAATTTTTTTAAATCTCATTTTATGATAATTTTGTATGCTCATTTTAAATATAACATTTATTTTTCCTTATCACCTCTATTTTTGAGGCATATACATAATCTGATTTGTGTTACATTATTATTTTATATTAGACCTATTATTAATGTAGTAGAACTCAAAACATTTAACCCTCCGAGCGTCTTGCAAAAGGGTAAAATTGTAATGTTGTTTTCTTTGCATTTTGTTTTAAATGCTAATAAAATATGATTCTTTCAACATTATAAAAAAAAACTCAATTACAAATATGAAAGTAATTCTTAAGATTATTAATAATTCTTCAATATATTTAAAATTCCACAAATCTATAGAATTATATTATCTTAAATATTGCTTGTATTGCTGTGAAACCTGGAGCTTAGTGAACGGAATAATACGCCCCAAACACTTAGAGGGTTAAAAACATAATCTAATTTTGATTTCTTGAATATTTTAGTTACATGTATAGAACATGGTAACATTATATTATCACTACCGTGACTTAAATAACACTTTCTTGGCAAAATAATAAAATGAAACTTTAATTGTAATGTAAATAAAATTAGTGTTACATCTTCTTATCTGAAATCCCTTTGTAAGTTCCAGCAGTAATCTGCCATACTATGCATATCCTATCTTCCTTTCTAGCGAAATCCTATTGTATTAATAAGTTGGCTAAATTTTTTCCTTGCTCTTCGCACATACAAGCAAAGGCCCTGGAATTAATAAGCATTTCGTTTACTAGCTCATAATAGTATTCTGCTGTTATTTAAGTTTTTAAGAAAGTTTCTTAGAACCAGCAGGAATGAATTCCATGCATTTACTCCAACCTTACTCATTTGAAAAAGGAATGGAAACTGGCAGGATTGTGTATGAATTGTCTATTTCCTGTGTTTTTAACAATTCCACATTTCAGTTTTTATGTACATATGTTATGTACTCGTACATATCAAATGCAGTTTCTGTACTATATAATCAAAGCATGGTTCATAGAAATAAAAAAAACCTTTGCCAACTGTTTCACCAGTCCTAGATGTATATGCAGTGGAGGCAAGAGAATTTTGGTTCTTACAATTGACGATTCACGAATGAGATTTTTTTTCAATATTCCCTTTCATAGACTACTCACGTCTGCTCCACTGGCCTTTTGTTTGTCTCTGATGTTCCATATGCATCAAAAACAAGGTTAATTTGTGTCACCGCATGGCTGACTAAGGATAACATTTATATAATTTTTAGATATGACAAATTATATATATTGATGTCAGCACCTCAGCGAAAATAATTTGAGGCTGATGTTCGGTCAGTTAGCGATGTGCCGCAACCTGGGTATGCATAAAAATATAAATAGGAGAGTGTTTTTTTTTCAAATTAGAAATTAGCATTACGAATATAACCGAATTCAGAGTTAACGTTGAAGGCTATAAGCATTTTTTTTTTTTTTTTTTTTTTTGGGGGGGGGGGGGCGGTTAATTAGTTTAATTATATATATATATATATATATTTTTTAATTGGCACTTAGAATTCCTTTTAAAAGGATTTTCCCATGAAAAGTTATGTGTTCAATTTTTATAAGTCCTTTATCATTATCTAAATGCTCCTTTATTGCTTAAACACATTTTCATAAATTACTTTGAGTGTAGGTTTTATAAAAAATAATTTACCGCATTAATGTTAATAAAAAATTAGTTATTAAATAGATCTATATCTGACATTTTTGTTATAAAAATACTATTAACATATACATATACCTACCTACATATATACTGACATATTAATATAATGACATACATATATAAAATTGTTCACTCCATTAACTTCAGAATGGTAACAGCTACACTATATGGCCAAAGGTGACCGGTCACTTGCGATTTTAGACGTTTTCTTCAATATCTAGAAAAATACATGAGGAATTATCTTGAAATTCCAGGTATGTAAACGAAATAGTATATATCTCCATGAAGATTTTTTCTAGAAATCCCATAGGGGATCGTCAACAAATTGAAAAGGAACGAATATCTTTTGGATAATCCTGTAAAAATTAACGTAGCAAAAGCGTTCAACACAGTAGATTATGATTAAATACCTTTTTGCAATAAACTGTGTTCACTTTTATGAGAATAGCATGCATATTCGTAGAGAAATTAAAGTTTTTCTAAAAAGAGTCCCAAATTTTGCCAAGTTTTTTTTCTTATAATTTGTAGAGTTCTTAATATATAAAAAAAGTTTTTTTCAGAAAAAATGACGAACAACCTTTTACACAGTACACTGCAATCAGAATTAAAAAAAAAATAATAAAAAAGTGGATGAAAAATTAGCAGGTTTACTGAAAACTGTTTCACTGTGCATGCGCGAATGCAATCAAAACATAATGTGCATAATGTATTAGCTAACTGTACAGAGCAACGTTTTTGAAAGTTAAAAAAAAATAGCTTGAAAATTCTGAAAATTAACTTTTATAGAATAAGCTCGAAATCAGTTGTTCCCAGAAGCAAAAAGATGAGGGGCTGTATCCAATTACAGTAGTACGTGCAATAGTGTGTATGCTATATTGACACTAATTAATGGATATATGGATACAACCCCCATCTTTTTGCTTCATTTTGGGAACAACGGATTTCGAGCTTATTCTATCAACGATAATTTTCAGAATTTTCAAGGTATGTTTTTGAGACTTTCACAAAAGTTGCTGTGTACACTTAGCTCATACATTATGCATATTATATTTTGATTGCATTCGCGCATGCGCAGTGAACCAGTTTTTAGTAAATCTGCTTATTTTTCATCCAATTTTTATCATTTTTGAATACTGATTGCAGGGTATTTCAATGTTGTTTGTTACACTTTCTGAAAAAAACTTTTTTAAATATTAAGAACACTACAAATTATAAGCAAAAAAAATGCTTGGAAAAATTTGGGACTATTTTTATAAAAACTTTAATTTCTCTACGAATATACATGCTATTCTCATAAAAATGAAAACAGTTTATTGCAATAAGGCCTTTAATCATAATCTACTGTGTTGAATGTTTTTGCTACGTTAGTTTTTACTGGGTTATCCAAAAGATATTCGTTCTTTTTCAATTTGTTGACAGTTCCACATGGGGTTTCTGGAAAAACTCTCCACGGTAATATATGACTTGCACCATTCTGTTTACACATCTGGAGTTTCAAGATAATTCCTTAAGTATTTTTATAGATATTTACGAATACGTCTAAACTTGCAAGTGGCCGGTCACCATTAGCCAAATAGTGTATAAGAATGGAATTTATGTCTATGTATATTAAAGTTTCTCTTCGATACTCACTGAGACTGTTTATAGCGCCAACTAATTATGAATTTCTCAGTTCTCACAAACAATAAGAAGTACCAGTCAACTGCAAAGTCGTACCGCTACCCTGATTGAAATTTAGTCTTAAATACAAAAATAAAATTGTTTCGAAAAACCTTAAAAAGTTACTTTTTACTTCCAATCGCCGGCAAAAATATGCTAATTATTGATATACAGATATTAATAATTATTGATATACATTTATATATACATTTACAAATGTAAGTAAGGTATTGTTTATTTAAGAGTATCATGTTATGCTCAATGTGTCCACCAATTGCGGCAATTTTATGATAGTACATTCTGCATGAGTTCTGATGGTGGACACTTTGCGAATCCCGAATTTTAAAATTAAATTGTTCATCTAGACTTGCTACATGTGTTAGCATTAGTGAATGTGCTTTATGCAGAGTGATTTATAATATTATTTTTACATTTAAGACATCATTTCATAGTAAATTATGGAATCTCTTGAATTTTTTTACGTGTTTACGGTTACAGCTACTTTAAAATAATTGCAATGAAATATATTTTAGAATAAATAGGTCCTACTATACTTTTGTTTATTTTTCGTTTTTAATTATAGACAAAAACGTAGTCGTATTAATCTGAAATTAACTATAAGTACGTATTAAAAGTTGGGAGGAAAATTATTTCTTGTAAAACGGTTAACAATATAAAACAATAAATTCAAAAACGAAATCAGTATAGTTTATTACGGTATTCCAATAAAAATATGCGACACAGAGCAACTTTAATAATATGTATATGATTCTTTTTTTTTTTCATTTTACGCATATTAAAATATATTGCCTGTTTTTAGAAACACATTTAAAGTTATCTTCCCTCCAAAATAAACTCAGTTCGTGAAATAAACACAACAACATTAGATTAATCTAGTTAGCATGTCATTTTTATCTTGTAACATCTGATAAAACTCTTCTTTAATTTTTTTTTATATTTTTATATATTACGTCCCGCAGATTCTTTGCTTCCAATATTTTATGTCTCATCAAAACGAGGTGTTATATGTTAATAACAAAAACATTTTTTATTATTTTAGATGAATGAAATTCTTAAAAATCTGGGATTCATATACCATGTTTTAATTTATTTGCAGTAATATGCCGCTGAATTATAATTAGTGTGGCTGATATTTAACGTCAAATGTTTCTTATGAAATTAACTAGCAAACCCTGCGGCTTTGGTCGAATAATATTTGAAATATGCCAAGTGATATTTATATTTCTAATTTTTATTAAAAGAAATTATACTTTAAGGAATAAATCAAAAATTACTATTTAAAACACAACGTTATACAAAATATTTTGAAACATTTATGCTCAATTAATACGCTCATTTCAGTATCTATTTGAAGTTTTGAATTTTTTAGAAACAATCTTCTTACATCTTAAAAATAACCATCATGTCAAATCCCAAGTCCTACCACCTCTCTCAACATAAATAGTATGTTGAAATAGGAACTGCCACTATTAATTTGCCAACATTAATTTTTAAATCGGTTTGTTATTTCCTAATATTCCAAAGAAACGTAATTTAAAAAGCTTTTAAAGGCATTTTTTAGAACGTTTGTTGTTCCTGTGAACCCCAGGTGGTAGAATTATCGGCATAAAATATAGCCTGTGCAGGATCAGAGACTTTTAGCAGTGATTCGCAACTATTACTTTTTTAATCGGTTTATATTCCCTGAATTTGCATAGGAATCTTAATTTAGGACTTTTTTAGAAAGCATTTCGCACCTCACCTTCGCTTCACCCCTTTTGGGTTGCTTTCATTACAAAACGCTACCTATTGCAGCCGTTTGGAGGAAAGCGATTTCAAAAAAAAAAAAAAGTTATATTTTCATCGATCATGACCCCTGGACAGCGAAACCACCCTCCTTTCAAATGTGATATATATATATATATATATATATATATATATATATATATATATATATATATATACACTATATGGCCAAAGATGACCGGTCACTTGCGATTTTTGACGTTTTGTTAAATATCTAGAAAAATACAGGAGAAATTAAGCTGAAACTGCAGGTGTGTAAACAGTATAGTTATAGGTCATATATTTCCGTGAAGATTTTTTCCCAGAACCCCATAGGGGACAATCAAAAAATTGAAAAACGAATATCTTTTGGACAACCTTGTAAAAAATAATGGCGCAAAAACGTTTAAACTCGAGATTATTAATAAGTGGCTTATTGTAATATGCTGTGTTCATTTTTATGAGGATAGCATGAATACTCGTAGAAAAATTAAGGTTTTTATAAAAACAGTCCTAAATTTCGCCAAGTTTTTTGCTGATAATTTGCAGAGTTCTTAATAAAAAAAAGTTCTTTTCAGAAAATATGACGAATTACATTGTACACTATACTCGGCAGTCAGAATTAAAAAATAATAAAAATTGGATGAAAAATGAGTAGGTTTACTAAAAAATGTTTCATTGCGCGTGAAAGAATGCAGTCAAAATATAATGTGCATAATGTGTTAGCGAAATTTATAGAGCAATTTTGTAAAAGTCTCAAAAACATAGTTTTAAAAGTCTGATAATAATCGTTTATAGAATAAGCTCAAAATCCATTGTTACCAAAATGAAGCAACAACATAAGAGGTTGTATTATATCCATTGATTAGCGCCAATTTAGCATACACAATATTGCGCGTACTACAGTATTTGGATACAACCCCCCATCCTTTTGCTTCATTTTGGTTTGGGTTGATTTTTGACGGCCAATTATCTACACGAGGGATATAGGTCCGGGAGAGGTGCCCTCCGTGGGGGTCTTTCTAAGGGAACCCAATCCGTATTAGCGCATGGAAGATCCACGGCTCGAAGAAAACCACTAAAACTCCGAACGATTAGGCCGACGGGCGCGATTGGGATCGAACCCAGCACCTCCCGTCTACCAGCTTCGAGAGCAGAACCTCTCGGCCACTGGTGGGGCTGCTTCATTTTGGGAATAATGGATTTTGAACTTATTCTATAAACGATTATTATCAGACTTTTCAAACTATGTTTTTGAGACCTTAACAAAAATTGCTCTATACATTTAGCTAACACATTATGCACATTACATTTTGATTGCCTTCTCACATGCCCAGTGAAACACTTTTTAGTAAACCTGCTCATTCTTCATCCAATTTGCATTATTTTTTAATTCTGACTGCAGAGTATTGCGTACAATGTTGTTCGTCATATTTGCTGGAAAGATCTTTTTTTTATATTAAGAACTCTGCAAATTATAAGCGAAAAACTTGGCGAAATTTGGGTCTGTTTTTATAAAAACCTTAATTTCTCTACGAATATACACCCAGGTCGAAATTCATGCTGGTATTTGTTTGCTAGACAAGCATTAAATGCTGTATCCCAGCAAAGTAAACTAGCATAAACTACCATAACACATTTGCTGGTTCCACCATAATTACCAGCAAGTCATGGTGTGCATTAGAACGCTTTTCTGTTTGGCCAGCATACATATTCCAGCTTGTGTTGCTTGAATATGTTGCTGGCCTAGCAGAAATCAATATCACCACTTGCTTGTAATTTCTGCTATTCTAGCCATAATTCCCAAGCAACAGATACTTTTTTTTTGTTGCTATTATACCATTACATTTCTACCATCAGTTGCTTTTAATTTTTGCTTTTCTAGCATAATTTTCTTTTAATTTTTGCTAGGCTGGCATTATATTTCTAACTTCACATGCTTTTAATTTTTTCTGTGCTAGCATTAATTTTCTAGCATCACTTGCTTTTATTTTTTGCTATAATCCCAGTTGGACACAAAAAGTTGTAGGTGGCGCCATCTTTGGAAAATTTCTGAAGTAATTACATTTTTTAGAAGGGGAAAGTTATATCGGATTTTCTTTTCCTCTGAGAACGGCAGAACTCACTACCTCCGGTTTGGGAACTCGATGCCCTACTAATTTCGCTACTGGGTCCGCGTTTGTAAACGATTTTAAATGCGGGTAATGGGTGTAAAGCTGATTCTGCTGTGTGTTGATATTTTTTAAGATAAGGGTGAATTTATCGATGATGTTATTCTCCAAGTTTCAATTAATAAGGTTAAATTATTATTGTGGTTTTTTCTATGTTTAATGGATAATAAGAATATGGCTTAATTATTATAATTTATTAGTGGAATTTTCTTTGCTTAATGAATGGTTTGAATATAGTCTTAATTATTTGTTGCAAAAAAATAAAAGATTTTGAAGTGTATTTGTAATAGAATTTATTAATTTCAGGAGGGGGTTAAGATTTTCAAAATTTAGTCCTTATTGGGGGGGGGGGGGGTTAATTGTACATATTTTCAATTCGATGAATATGAATTTATTTCTTAAATGAAACAGTGCTCCTTGAATTTTGAAATTTAATTGACTTAAATTATCTTTTTGAAAAGAACGGAATTTTTTTTTGTATAATTAATATATTTAAACACTAAGAGAATGAAAAGTTAAGAATTTTACGATGGGGAAGTGGAGGGGAGGCGCTTTTCCCCAAAAATCATTCATGGAAATTAAATTTCAGATTTTTTTTTTATATTTATGTGTTAAAATTTTATCTAAACCGGGGGGGGGCGCTTTTTCCCAATAAATACTTTATGGAAATTAATTTTCAGTTTTTTTAGATTTATGTGTTTAGATTTTATCTAAAACGGGTCGACAAAGGCGGTATAAATTTTACGTTGTAGTGGTTCCAAAAGGAAATCTACCGCCCCTGGATTTTCAAATTTATCAAACTAATATTTTTTTTCTCTTATTTTAATAAACACAGTAAATTTAATCTTTTTAAGAAACATAAAATAATTAATTACTAAGAGAAAGTGCAGTTATGGATTTTCTAATTTGAGGGGGGTGGGGTGTTTCCATTTAACTCTACCATGGAAGTTATTTGTTAATATTTTTAAGTTTATGTGTTAAAAAAAATTCTCTACCGTATTCAAGGGGCAGTGTTTAATTCAGGTGGTGGTGACACAGCCCTCCCTTCCTCCCGGCTTTTGAAATTTAATAGACAAAATTTTATTTTTCTTCCATTTTTAAAGATATAGAAAATTTATAATTTACAGGTAACCTAAAATAATTTAAGAGGAAGAGGAAGATCAGTTTAAAATTTTCCGTTGGGGGGGGGGGGTTACTTTTCTATATCCGCTTTGGAAATTAATTTTTTGTTCTATTTCTTTTTATATTTAGATATTAAAAAATCATGTCAAATGGGTGGTTTAAGACAGTGTTGAATTCAGGAGAGGGCCAGCCCAGATTTTAGATTTTAATGAACAAAATTTTCTTTTTCTCCGTTTTTTTAAAGACATACTGCATTTTTTTTTCGAGTAAGTTAGAATATTTAAATTCTAAGAAACATAAGAAAAAAAATTCTTTTATAGGCGGCGGACATAGCAAAACAAATTGAAAAACAAATTGAAATTTAATCTTTTCTCTTAGCTAAAAATAAAAGAGAAAGTAAGTTTTTTCTGTTGTGGGGGGGGGGAGGTGGAAGAGAGCTGTTGTCTCTCCCCGGATTTGAAAAATTAATTTAATTTATAACTAAAATTTCTTTTTTAACTATTTTTAAAAACATAGTCAAATATATTTTTTTCGAGTAACTATAAAAATAAATAAACATTTGATGCTGACAAGTATAACAATAACACAATGCTTCATTTAAGTACCTACCTCATCATTACTCATCATTACGGGGTTTCGGGAAAAAATATTCGCGGAAATATATGACATATACTATACTGTTTACACACCTGCTGTTTCAGGTTAATTCCTCATTTATTTTTCTAGCTATTTAACAAAACGTAAAAAATAGCAAGTGACGGGTCACCTTTGGCCATATAGTGTATATATATATATATATATATATATATATATATGACCTTTTTCACACTGTAACTTTCGTATTTATGAACCGATTTGGATATAACTTCGTGTATACATAGTACATACCAATGTCTCGACCAAGTTCCTTGGCCAACTTCATCCGAAATCTTGTTTCAAAATTGCGGCCATTTTATTTTTTTTTTATTTAAAATTTAAAATGTATTACCAAAAAATTGAAAATTTAAAAATATTTTTTCTTATGTGTTTGAGCTTGATACAAAGATTCCGTAGCAGTTTTTGTTTTGTCTATATCTTAAAAAATGGCTGAGTTATAGCAATTTGAATTTCTAGCGTGGCTGACATTTTGAAACGACCTGATTTTTGTCACGTGATAACAGGCGTATTATTTAACCGATTTGGATGTACTTTGGTGTCTACATAGTACATACCAATATTCGACCGAGTTCGTTTGCCAGCTTCATCCGCCATCTTGTTTCAAAATGGTGGCCATTTAAAAAAAAAAAAAATAATAATTTAAAATTTAAAATGAGGTACCAAAAAATTGGTAAATGAAAAGGATTATTTTTGTATGTGTTTGACCTTAATGCAAAGATTCCGGAACAGTTTTTGTTCCATCTATATCTAAAAAATGGCTGAGTTATAGCATTTCGAATTTCTATTGCGGCTGACGTTTTAAAACGACCTGATTTTTGTCAAGCGATAACGGGCGTATTTATGAACCGATTTAGATGCAACTTTTTCTGTACATAATACATACCAATATCTCGACCGAGTTCGTTGGCCAGCTTCATTCGCCCTCTTGTTTCAAAAGGGCTGCCATTTAAAAAAAAATAAAGTTTAAAATTTATAGTGAGGTATCGAAAAATTGGAAAATGAAAAAGATTTTTTTGTGTGTTTGACCTTGATACAAAGATTCCGGAGCAGTTTTTGCTTCGTCTATATCTTAAAAAATGGTTGAATTATAGCACTTTGAATTTCTAGCATGGTTAACATTTTGAAACTATCTTGTATTTGCCACACGATAACACGCGTATTCGCCGATTTTCATGTAAGAAGGCATGTGGATAGTATACAACAATGTTTCTACGAAGTTCGCTGGCCAGCTTCATCAGCCATCTTGTTTCAAAATGGCGACCATTAAATTAAAAAATATATATATATATTTAAAGTCAGTGCAAAAAATTTAGAAATTGAAAAAGGATTCTTTCTTAAGTATTTGGCCTTGATATATGGATTCCGGAGCATTTATTGTTTTGTCCTTATCTTAAAAATAGGCTCAGCTATAGCAGTTTCAATTTCTTTTTTTTTAGGTTTCATTTGGTACTGTTCGAATTGCGTGGTTTTCAGCATGCGAGTTTGAAATTTTTCTTTGTGAGTTCAAATCCCATGCAGACTTAATTTTCGGAATGGTTTTTTTTTTTTTTTCTAATGTGTGTGACATTTTGAAAAATCTGATTTTTTAGCTGCGACAGCACTCGTATATATCAAACGATTCCGATGTGAGTGAGGTGCACAGGAATTACAAAGATCTTGACCAAGTTCACTGGTTAGCCTCAACCACCATGTTGCCTTAAAATGGCAGGCACTTCAAGATATCGCCAAATTTAGCAGCCAAATATAAGTTACTTTAAATAAAAGCATCTTGGATAAAGCTGACTAATATCGCGGAATTCTCATTCATAATGATTTAGTATTCATAAAAATTAGTATTGAATCTCCTATAATCGGTTTCCACTAAATTGAGCTTCGTGTGTTTGAATAATATAAGATGGATTTTTAAAAATAAGGAAAATGAAATCTACCTCTTCCTCCCGGCACTGCCGGAAGGACTTTTTAATTCGAATTTATTTTCGACAGTCCATCGAGGGCATTTATATTTTTTATGTAACTACCATGCCATATTTAAAGTTTCTAACCTCTTCAGTGTCACAGAAATCGCAATTTAGAAAGCTTTTTGCTCCTGAAACCCTCTGCTGGTAGTGGCACAGACATAAATCATAGCATTTGTTTAAGCAGGTTCGATCACTAACAATTTGTCCCCATACTTTTTTAAATAGGTTTGGTATTTGAAAAGATTGCATAAAAGTTGTAATTTAGAATGTTTTTAGAAAGCTTTTCGCTCACTTCATCTTTTTAAATTTGGAATTTTCTTTCGACAATTCTTAAAAAGCATTTGCACCTTTGAAGTAAATACCATGCCGTACTTCAATCTGTTAGACACCTCGGTTGTGGGAAAAATGCAAATTAGAACATGTTTTGCTCTTCCAATCCCCAAATGTTAGTGACAGCAACATAAAATATAGCCTATGCTGGAGCAGGGACTGACACAATCAATTTTGCAACCATTACTTTTGAAGTAGGTTTGGTATTTCCTGATATTGATTAGAAATCGCAATTAAGAAAGTTTTTAGAACGCTTTTCGCGCATTTTCACCCATTTAAAATTTCCAATTTTTCCGAAAATGTTCTTAAAGATAATGTATATCTAATAAATATGTACCTTGCCTAATTTCAAATTGCTAGCCCCTACCGATCACAAAAATTGAAATTTAGAATTCTTTTTGCTCCTACAACCTCCAGGTGAAAGTGACATCGACATGAAATACCGTCTATGTTAGAGCAGAGGATGTCAGCATCAATTTGCCTACCATTACTTTTGAATTAAGTTTGATTCTTCCTGAGATTGCTCGCAAATCGGCATTTAGAACATTTTTAGAACGTTTTTTTTTTTTTTTTTTCATTTTCACCTCTTTTTAAATGTCAAATTTTTAATGAAATGTCCTTAGAAATCATTTATATCTAATAAATATACAACATGCAAAATTTCAAGAATCTAGGTCCTTCCATAATTCAAAAATCGCATTTTTAGAACCCTTTTAGTTCCTCCATCTCCTATGCGGTAGTGGAAACAGACATAAAATATAGCCTATCTTGGAGTAAGAGCTGTCAGCATCATTTTTCAACCATTATATTTGAAATCGGTTCAGTATTTCCTGAGGTTGCATAGAAATCGAAATTTAGAATGTATTTTACAACGCTTTCCGCGCATTTTTCACCGTTATTAATTTTTTTTTTGGAAATGTTCATAGTGGTGACACACAATGTTCATGTGTCACCATTGTTCACCATTGATATCTTTTAAGTAATTACCATTCAAAATTTCATGATTCTAGGAAATTCTATAACATAAAACCCCTATTTAGAACGTTTTTTTTCTCCTGCAACCCCAAGGTGGTAGTGATACAAACATAAAACAAAGGCACGTTAGAGCAAGGTCTGCCACCATCAATTTACAAACCTTACTTTTGATTTCGATTTGATACTTCCCAAAATTGAGTAGATTTCACCATTTAGAATATGTTTTAGAACCTTCTTCGCGCCTTATCTGCCCTTTTAAATTTCATTTTTTTTAAACTGTTCTTAGAAATATTTTATATCTAATAAGTAACTAATATTTCAAATTTCATATTTCGAGGCCATTCAGTAACTCAAAAATTGCATTTTTTTAGAACGTTCTTTGCTCGTGAACCCCCTTTGGGGTAGTGGCACCGCCATGAAGTATAACCGATTTTGAAGCGAGGGTTGTCACCATCATTTTGATACCAATATTTTTTAAATCGATTTTGTATTTTCTGAGATTGTGTAGAAACCACCCTTTAGAACGTTTTTTAGAACGCTTTTTGTGCATTTGTTCCCCTTTTTAATTTCGAATTTTTTAAGAACTGTTCTTAGAAATCCTTTACATCTAATAAGTAACAAATATTTCAAATTTCGTTTGATTTTTTTCGTTTGATTCTTCCTGAGATTGCTCGCAAATCGGCATTTAGAACATTTTTAGAACGCCTTTTTTTTTGCATTTTCACCTCTTTTTAAATGTCAAATTTTTAATGAAATGTCCTTAGAAATCATTTATATCTAATAAATATACAACATGCAAAATTTCATGAATCTAGGTCCTTCCATAATTCAAAAATCGCATTTTTAGAACATTTTTAGTTCCTCCATCTCTTCTGCGGTAGTGGAAACAGACATAAAATATAGCCTATCTTGGAGCAAGAGCTGTCACCATCATTTTTCCACCATTATATTTGAAATCGATTCAGTATTTCCTGAGGTTGCACAGAAATCGAAATTTAGAATGTATTTTACAACGCTTTTCGCGCATTTTCACCGTTATTAAATTTCCTTTTTTTTTTTTTTTGGAAATGTTCATAGAGATTATTGATATCTTATAAGTTACTACCATTCAAAATTTTATTATTCTAGGTCATTCTATAACATAAAACCACTATTTAGAACGTTTTTTTTCTCCTGCAAGCCGAAGGTGGTAGTGATACAAACATAAAACAAAGGCATGTTAGAGCAAGGTCTGTCACCATCAATTTACAACCATTACTTTTGAATACATTTGATACTTCCCAAAATTGAGTAGATTTCACCATTTAGAATATTTTTTAGAACCTTCTTCGCGCCTTATCACCCCTTTTAAATTTCATTTTTTTTAAACTGTCCTTAGAAATCTTTTATATCTAATAAGTAACTAATATTTCAAATTTCATATTTCTAGGCCCTTCAGTAACTCAAAAATTGCATTTTTTTAGAACGTTCTTTGCTCGTGAACCCCCTTTGGGGTAGTCGCACCGCCATGAAATATAGCCGATATTGAAGCAAGGGTTGTCACCATCATTTTGATACCAATATTTTTTAAATCGGTTTTGTATTTTCTGAGATTGTGTAGAAATCACTCTTTAGAACGTTTTTTAGAACGCCTTTTGTGCATTTTCACCCCTTTTTAATTTCGAATTTTTTAAGAACTGTTCATAAAAAATCCTTTACATCTAATAAGTAACAAATATTTCAAATTTCATATTTCTAACCCCTTCAGTAACGCAAAAACCTTAATTTAGAACGTTTTTTGCTCCTGCACCTCATTTGAGGAAGTAGCACCGACATAAAACATAGCCTATTTTAGAGCAAGGATTGTCACCATTATTTTGACACCCATATTTTTTAAATCGGTTTGGTATTTCCAGATATTGTGTAGAATCCACCATTCAGAACGTTTTTTATAACGCTTTTTGTGCATTTCCCCCCTTTTTAATTTCAATTTTTTTAAGAACTGTTCTTAGAAATCCTTTACATCTCATAAGTAACAAATATTTCAAATTTCATATTTCTAACCCCTTCAGTAACGCAAAAACCTTAATTTAGAACAATTTTGCCCCTGCACTCCCTTTGAGGTAGTGGCACCGACATAAAACATAGCCTATTTTAGAGCAAGGATTGTCACCTATATTTTGACACCCTTATTTTTTAAATCGGTTTGGTATTTCCTGATATTGTGTAGAAACACCCATTTAGAACGTTTTTTAGAACGTTTTTTCACCCCTTTTAAATTTCGAATTTTTTAAGAGCAGTTCAAAGAAATCCTTTATAAGTAATACGTAACTAATATTTCTAACTTCATATTTCTACGCCCTTCAGTAACGCAAAAACCGTAAATTAGAACGTTTTTTGCTCCTGCTACCCATGTCAGGTAGTGGCATCCACATAAAATATAGCCTACCTTGGAGCAAGGGTTGTCATCATCATTTTGATACCATCATTTTTTTTTAAATCGGTTTGGTATTTCCTGAGATTGTGTGGAATCCACCATTCAGAACGTTTTTTAGAACGCTTTTTGTGCATTTTCCCCCTTTTAATTTCGAATTTTTTAAGAACTTTTCTTAGAAATCCTTTACATCTAATAAGTAACAAATATTTCAAATTTCATATTTCTAACCCCTTCAGTAACGCAAAAACCTTAATTTAGAACGTTTTTTGCTCCTGCACTCCCTTTGATTTAGTGCACTGACATAAAACATAGCCTATTTTAGAACAAGGGTTGTCACCATCATTTTGACACCCTTATTTTTTAAATCGGTTTGGTATTTCCTGAGATTGTGTACACTGTTAAAAATTTGCAGCATTCTGGCAGGTCATTTGACCGTTTTTTCCGAAAACGGTTACACAACCGTAATTTTAACACTATTCTGACCATATTATTGGCCATTTTATGGTCAGAATATAGTTAATTTGTGGTTATGAAACCGTTTTTTCAAAAAACGGTCGAATGACCTGCCAGAATGCTGCAAAATTTTTAACAGTGTAGAAACAAACATTTAGAACGTTTTTTAGAACGCTTTTCGCGCATTTTCACCCTTTTTAAATTTCGAATTTTTTAAGAGCAGTTCAAAGAAATCCTTTATAACTAATACGTAACTAATATTTCTAATTTCATATTTCTACGCCCTTCAGTAACGCAAAAACCGTAAATTAGAACGTTTTTTGCTCCTGCACCCCATTTGAGGTAGTGGCACCCACATAAAATATAGCCTACCTTGGAGCAAGGGTTGTCACCATCATTTTGACACCATCATTTTTTAAATCGGTTTGTTATTTCCTAAGATTGTGTATAATCCACCATTCAGAACGTTTTTTAGAACGCTTTTTGTGCATTTTCACCCCTTTTAAATTCCGAATTGTTTAGAAAATGTTCTTATATATCATTTATATCTTATAAGTAACTACCATTCCAAATTTCATGATTCTAGGCCATCCATAACACAAAAATTGCACTTTTAGAACGCTTTTTGCTAGAGCACCCCCTTTGGGCTAGTGGCACCGACATAAAATATAGCTTATGTTCTAATTTGGACTAACACCATCATTTTGATACCATTACTTTTGAAATCGGACCGGTAGCTCCAGAGATTACCTCTAACAAACACACAATGTTTACTTCTTTATAATATTAGTATACATTAATTATTGCACGTTCTGATCCGTCAAATAATATTGTAATTTTTTTCATTAAATTTTAACACAATTTTCTGTTGATAAATTTATTTATTATAGATATGTGTCTCGTTCCTAAAAAAATATTTTTTTCATGTAAATACATTTTTTATTCCATTCCATTTCTGATCATACATTTATCTATTTAATAAAAAAAGAATATAAAAGAAAGATTTCAGTTTGACATTGTTGCATCAATCTACATTTATAGCCGTTGCCTCAAGTTTTCTCATATCATTAAAATACGTTATAATTTATTATATCCAAATACTGTATTTATTTATATTAACTGAAGTTTTGGCATCAGCTCGTTAATAGTCATTGTTTCTTTTCACATTTACAATGGTGACTAAGCTCGAACCACCCTTAACACCAATACTACATTTTGACCAATATGTCATTAAAATTCATAATTTAAAGGTTTTTAACATTACACTGAGAAAAACCTACCGTGCGTCATATTTTCTCTGCTCTACCCTTTCTCGATTTGCCAAATGAAAAGAATATTTTTATTTGGCTTTTTTTATGTTGGGGTTTATATATAGTTCTGGAATTGTGAGAGAGAAACTTTATCACTTTTCTTCCAGCTAGATGATTTTTAAGTAATTTCGAATATTGCATAATATCTCGCGTAGGTATTTGTAACCGAGCTCTGTCTCGTGTATTTTAAAAATGAACCCCGAATAATCAAATACTAGTTTTCAACCAAAACACTTTCCCCTAAAATGGTTAACAATACTTGTTTTGTTAGTCAGGACTGTAGCTACATTGAATTTAACAGAAAAATAACAGTTTATTCGAATACTGGTACTGTCAAAAGATCCCCATTATAATAATTTTATCAGAATAAGTTTCTGATATGCATTGTAATGCGATTGATGCCTGTATTATAAAATATGTATATTATATGAAAACTATAAAATTATTTAAAAGCACCTCAACATAATCTTTATGCATTTTATTATTTATTTTTTATTTTTTACTGAATACGATGTTTGACATATAAAAAAACCACAATATTGCCAAGAAGATCTACTTTTTAGCTCATAGGTTATCAAAGCCGGAGCGCTTATATGCTCGCCTGTTCTGTATATACGTACGTATGTACGTACGTAACGCGATAACTTTTGATAGAAATATCCGATTTGCTTCAAATATTTTTTCAAGATTCATTCTGATAAGGTGCTTCCCTGATTAGTTTTTGGGGTTCATTGGTTAAGGATAAAGGGGGGAAAGGGGGGCTAGTCCCAAATCCCTTAATTAAAAAAAATGGGTTTTGCATGCGGAAATATTCAATTTGCTCCAAATTTGGTATACCGGTTTATTATGTTAAGATCTTCCCTGATTATAGTTGGAAGCTCATTACTTAAATACAAAGGGGGGATGGGGGCTATCCCCCCTTAATTTAAATTAATGAGTTTTTCATGTAGAATTATTCGATTTGCTCCACATTTGGTATACCGGTTTATTATGTTAAAGAGCTGCCTTGATTAGATTTGGAGGTTTATTAGTTACATATAAAGGGAGGAAAGGGAGCTACCCCCTTAATTCGGATAAATGCGTTTTTCATGCAGAAATATCCGATTTGCTCCAAATTTGGTATACCGGTTAATTATGTTAAGCAGCTTCCCTGATTAGATTTGGAAGTCCATAACATATGTATAAAGGGGGAAAAGAGGGGCTACCCTCCTCAATTTATATAAATTGGTTTTTCATGTAGAAATATTCGATTTGCTCCAAATTTGTTATACCGGTTTATTATGTTAAGGATATGCCTTGATTAGATTTGGAGGTTCATTAGTTAAGTATAGCAGGAGAAAAGGTGGGCTACCCCCCTTTAATTTAGATAAATGTGTTTTTCATGCAGAATTATTCGATTTCCTCCAAATTTCGTACACCGGTTTATTATGTTAACGAGCTTCCCTGATCAGATTTGGAGGTTCATTAGGTAAGTACAAAGGGGGGCTACCCCCCCCCCCCCCTTAAATTAGAT
Source organism: Maratus speciosus (assembly GCA_963932465.1). NCBI lineage: Eukaryota > Metazoa > Arthropoda > Arachnida > Araneae > Salticidae > Maratus > Maratus speciosus. The sequence continues at coordinate 419,056,264 of OZ010795.1, forward strand.
AAATGTGTTTTTATGTAGAATTATTCGATTTGCTCTAAATTTTGTATACCGGTTTATTATGTTAAGAAACTGCCTTGATTAGATTCGGCGGTTCATTAGTTACATATAAAGGGAGGAAAGGGACCTAACTCCTCCCTCATTAATTTAGATAAATAGGTTTTTCATGCAGAGTTATTCGATTTGCTTCAAATTTCGTATACCAGTTTATTATGTTAAGGAGCTCCCTTGATTAGATTTGGAGGTTAATTGGTTAAGTATAAAGGGGGACGGGGGATAGTCCCCCTTTTAATTCATATAAATGGGTTTTTCATGCAGAATTATTCGATTTTCTTCAAATTTTATATAGCAGTTTATTCCGATATGGCTTTCGTCGTTTGATTTCGAGGTTCATTGGTTAAGTATGAAAGGGGGGAAAGAGGGCAAGTGCCCCCTCCCCTTAATTTAGATAAATGGGTTTTCATGCAGAATTATATAATTTAGTTTCTTTATTTATTTATTTATTTATTTTTAGGTTCATTCTGAGAAGGAACTTTTCTGATTAGATTTGTAGGTTCATTGGTTCAGCATAGCGAGAAATGAGGGAGTTATACCCCGCTTAATTTAGCGAAATGGCTTTTGTATACAGAATTATCTGATTTACATCAAATTTGGTATGACAGTTTATTTGTTAAAGAGCTTCTCTGATTAGATTTTAAGTTCTTTGGTTAAGTGTAAAGGGGGGAAACGGGGCTAATCCCTTCATTTATTATTCGAGGTGCATTATTCTTTAAAATAAGTGTATAATATACAATTAGTGTGAATAGGCTGTGAGCTCAATGCCATCAGTTTAACTGGGCAATATTATTTTTATTATTATTATTTAACTATGTAATGTTTAGACATTAAACAAAGCATGATGTTTTTAGAGAAATGAATATTTTACTGGGTGTACCGAAAGTGTATTCATTTGAATTCTCTTATAAAGTGCATTTTGATTCGTTTAATTGAAGAAATTCTTATATTTTTTATTCTTGATCATGCATTTAAAAAAAAAAAAAAAAAAAGTTTTAACACATTATTAACAGGGTAAGGATACACCTACCTGTGTGATTGTCCTAATAAATGAAAAGATGGGAATATTCCAAAAATGATGGAGGATTCATCTATGTACGATCTATTACAATGTAACACAAAGAGGACAAGATACACTATATATATATATATATATATATATATATATATATATATATATATATATATATATGCATACATATATATCCAATATATAATAAATCCCTACCCAATATATATAAATTTATGTAACGACTGATTAAATGATTGGTTATATTTTACAGCTATTTCTCCTAAAGAATGGAACGGTTGGAGGTGAAATTAATTTAAATTATCTGTATATCTACAGGTATCAAAAATGGTATCAGAATATTTAAATTAATTAGTATCAAGATTTTATTTTTTTTCTGATTTTAATGACATTTGTATAATGATGGAAAATAGATTACTTCATTTTTGTGGAAAAAAAAGGGGAAAACACATGGATTTTTAAATTTCTTTTTCGTCGTTTTCGAATCGATATTAAAATTATCTTTATTTCAATCGGTAGTGAAGACTATATTGTGATTAAATTATGTTTTTCATGAAAAGTAAATAAATAAAGTTTTTTTCACATTTCGATCATCCAGAATCAGTATATTTTAGAAACCAGAAATCGTCTGTCACTTTCAATTTCCATACACGTAAAAAAAAAAAAAAAAAAAAAAAAAAAAAAAAAAAAAATCAATATAGAAGAGAATGACAGGAATAACCTTAAAAACAGGAAGCAAATTTTAAAATAAGAATTGAATTATCACGTGTTAAAAGCAGAAAATAATGAAAGTTACGTCAAAATCTTTACAGATAAGCATTAAAAAAGTACGAAAACTTTAAAATAAAATTATCTCACGCGTTTAAAGCTGATAATTATGTCACATGTAAAAAGCCAAAACAATAAATATCGTACTTAATTTACATAAATTAATTGAATTAATACACATGAGATGATTTATGTACCCGTGAATCTTAAAAGACAAAAAAATCAATATAAATAAATTATTACATGAGAAATGCATTTAATAGGGACAATTACGTCATACATTAAAACGACACATTAAAAACGGTCTTCTTTACAGACTTAATCTGACGTCACGTGATATAAAAGTAGTTTGTTTAGCAAATTTGTTTATACTATATTACATCACTTCATGCAGCATAAATTCAGGTAAACGTATGCACAAAATACTTTCGGTTTATTTTGTACGAGTTACTATTAAATAAATACATATTAGAAAATTGGGATATTTTTATTAATCAATACAAACAATATACATTGCAAATATAACCTGATAAAATGCATGATGATTTATTAAAATAGAGAAAAGGATTTATGAATAACCTATACCTGTTCTTGAAATACCTAAAACTAGAATAAGACAAAATATAAGCGTAAAATGTCAAAATGCAATGCTTTACGTGGATCTGAAAGCTATTCCAGTTTTTTTTTTTTCAAACCTCAAGACTTTAGAAAATAATATTGTCAATAGCGTCGTTATAAAACTAAGGGAGATAGTGTCATTTTTAACCTAGCCATTTTATGTAAGCTGATTTTGAAATGTGCAATTAATCTTCCTTATGAATCTCGTAAACTGATGTCATTTATTTCGACATCGATAGATGAGGTCAAAGTAACCGAAAGATGCACATTCAAACTGAAAAGCAGGTCAAAGCGATTACAGAAGATAGCCGCGCTGTTACACTGATAATGTCATTCTGTCATCCGTAACCTGCTATTTTTTTTTTTTTTTTTTTTTTTTTTTTTTTAAACAGGGCACATTAGTATGTCTTCAGAGTCTGCGAAGCCTGAACGGAGGTTTGGCGGGCAAAGCTCGCAGGGGTCTGAGCCTCTTTGCATATATATATATATATAAGTTCATATAACGATGTTAACCGAAATTCCAAATGAAGGCGGCATGTAAAAATATAATACATTAATCATTATTATACTTTTGCATGAAATAAAATATTCGTTGATAAAGCTGATAAAGTTAATTTACATCGTAAATTTAGTTTAAAAATGCAACATACTCATATAGAATGAAATCATTCCATAGATGAGAGATCTTGATGGTTTAAATTAGTCATCTCTGTAACAATTGAACTCTTTTGCTTTTCTTATGATAACTTAGTAAATCTTGTAACGTTATTAAAATTAGAATAAATTCTTCTTTAATATGTTGTTATACATATATAAATATAATTAAGACTAAAGTGCTATTAAATATTTGAATGCTTTATAAAATGACTTAGTACCAATGATAGCATGTCCAAGATGGAAGGAGTATTTAAGTAAACATGTGGGCGTTCTATTAAGTGTTTATTAAGTTTAATAACCATTTTTATAAACAAAATATGTTATAAGAATCAAATTATTATGGATGGATTTGAAACCATCACTAATTGAAGTAGAACTATTTGAGATTTAAGTGATACTTTGTGGCTGTGCTTAGTATATGTTGGTGTTTTAGATCGTATTAAAAAGGTAAGTAAAGTGAATAACGTTTTTCCTTCCTTTAATAGATGAAAGTGTAGTAACTATTCAGTACTTTCTAGTTGTAATAAATATATTAACAAAAATGGGAATTTTTCTTTATAAGAGAAATGCTTTACACGATGGTATTGAATGATTGTATAGAAATTATATTTCCTTAGACGAAAATATGGTAAACACAATGTAAAGTTTTGACTATAATACCGCATTCACAGTTTTCAGTATCATATTTATATATTTTAATAAAATGGATGGAAAACTTCCATTACCTGTTAAGAAAATAACACTTTTGTATCAGCGTTTATAATGTTTCTATTTACTTTTGGTGGTATAATGTGAAATGTATAACGTCCTTCATGTGAAAGTACCAGATAAATTGCCATCAATCAATGACGTTTAATTTATTTTAGATAAATAAGTAGATGACAACTAATTTTAAGATTATTGTATTAAATTAATTATACAAGGAAGGTTTGTTTTTTGCTTACATGTCTGCTCTATGATATCCCATTAATACTTTGCGCCATCTTATCCATATTAAAAATATATGCGATTGAATATTATCACATAATATTTTTAAAAAGTTAATGATAGTTGGATTATTTATGTGCAGTTTACAAAGAGAATGTTTTACAGAGTTAGTATCCCTCTTCAAATGATATACGGATATAATATTATAATGTTTCTATTTACTAGATATTAAGTATAATACATTAAGTATGATATAATTACTATATAATATACTATATACTAAATAAATATTGATAACAATTAGGTTCTATATATTTTGTATATGTTTGGTTTATGAAAGAGAATTTCAAAAGAAGTCTACTGTGTTTCTCTTTGAGTACTCGAAATTTGAGTACTCTAATACTTGGAATTTTTTTCCGAACAATATTTCACTTAATATGAATATACTTTAAATTTTTATTTCAGAAAAACTATGAGACATGATTTTCTTTCAGATTAAATAATTTTATGACATTATGTTTCATTGTATAAAATATTAAAGGTTAATGCCATCATAATTTGATCAGATCTATAGGGAGGATCAAAAATGCATGTCATAAAATAAATGTGCCTAACAAATTTGAACATTTTTCGTTATAGCAGTTGCCAACAGTCCACAATAAAATTCTCACCACAACAATTGCATTTCTGTTGCAACATTTGCAAGAGAAAAAGGGAAAGGAAATAAATACTTTGACGCAAAAAAAGTAAATATTACGTCATATTGGACGGCAGCAGGTTAGTATATATCATCATATGAGTTTGAAAACGTATTGAGACATATTAAAAGCACGATTATGGAAGTACTGGCACATTTTAATATATTCAGCTTCCTTAAATTTGTTTTTGCCATTTTTATATGTATCCCATATAATATACGTGAGTGAATTCGTGTATATTAGGATTTCCACAACAGTTTATGTCCCTAGAGCATACTCTTAGAGAAGAACTGTAACAAAGATTTCATATTTTTTTCTAAAATAAAATTCATAGAATTTTTATACTTGGCATTTTTCTGTAATCATGAAAAAATATATTTAAATAACAAAATACTCGGAAAAAACTTTTCATCAAAAGGTTTTAATCTCAGTCTCAATTCAGATCGCTGATTATATTTACTAATTAATTTGGTAACCTGCCGTCGGAATTAAATAAAACAACTTGGAAATTGCTCGTCAAACGTCGCAAATGAAGTGCGTTCGTAGTATAACTAGTTTCATAATTATTTTTGCACCCCACATTGTACTGAATGTATATTCTTTTTTGCGCTTCATAAGTGCATAGTCTGTAACGTCATTAAAATGCACTTGCAATATTTTTTTTCCCATTCCCCGTAATGTAACTGAAAAATTTGACTGTCCCTGCAATTAAACTATACATCCGATTTTCATAAAATTTGAAATGGCTCGACAAAATTTTGAATCAATTATATATTTAAAATTTCAGACTATTCGGAAGGCTGTAACACCATTAAAATGCACTTGCAATAATTTTTTACCATTGCCCGAAATGTAACGGAAAACTTTTGACTGTCCCTGTAATTAAACTATGCATCCGATTTTTATAAAATTTCAAATGGCTCGCCAAAATTTTGCAACTATTATATATTTAAAATTTCAGACCATTCGGAAGGCTGTAATATTATTAAAATGCACTTGCAATAATTTTTCCCATTGGCCGTAATGCAAAGAAAAATTTTGACTGTCCCTGTAATTAAACTATACATCCGATTTTCATAAAATTTGAAATGGCTCGACAAAATTTTGCAACAATCATATATTTAAAATTTCAGACCATTCGGTTGGGTAGTTTTTGCTCTGTTACATGCGGACAGACAGACAGACGGACGGACTGACTGAACGACGACTATAGGTGCTACGTATTTATATAATTACGAACGCACCTAAAAAGAGCAAGTATTACGTAAATCAACACGCAATCGTTGATTTTTCAAATCATACATTCTTAAAATTTCGGACAACACCTGGTAGATTAGCTAGCAAAATATAAAACAGTTATACTCCAAGGTATGGCAGTAAAGTTATTTTTAAATATAGGACAACATTTCATATAAAATCGAGAATGTTCTACATCTTCGTAATTGACTGTTTTTTTCTCAAATATCAAGTCCTAGTTAAGAAGGAAAATATCAAATTGTGTTTCTCTGATGGCTGTAATCAATATCATCCCGTAATACTTGGTTCATTTATTATACGTAAAAACCACTGCCAAGAAGTCGTATTTCAGCATTTTAAAATAAACTGGGTTTCATAGGATATTATTCTGCATCGTTGGTAGTTAGGTCAACAGAAGATCTTAATATGAAGTAATGAAATCTTAAGTGAATCCGGAAAGTTAATATTTTATGAGGAACGCTTTTTCTATATATTTTTTCAATATTGCAAATTTTAATAAATCATTGACATATAAAACATTTTACACATTTTTCATCAAAAAGTATCTTTCTAAATATTCAATTTTGAGCCCGTAAAATTACATTCTTAAGATAAAAAAGCAATATTAATTTTTCTTTTAAAAAATAGAAACATATATTCCTTACTTAAGTACAAATTTTATAATATGAAAAAAATGTTACTCGTATCCAATACATTAAAAAATATTCTACCTAAAATCTAATAAAGTGCACATGATCATATTTATTTTAGCCATAAAACTAATAAAACAAGTTTACTTCCAAAATATAGTTATTTTATGCACGAAAACACGACTTGCTCCATAAATATGAAATGAGAAATAGGACACAATTCATTTCGAATATGAAGTTTATAACTTTCGCCCTTATTTATGATATTTTGGTTGCTATACATGATCGGCGATAATATTTTAAACGTAGGATGCGTTTTTCTTTATATGTATTTTATAACGATATATATGAGGAATAATATCATTTTATTTTACAAAACTGTAAAACAAATAATGCAGGATTTTTTTTTTTTTTTTTTTAGTAAAACAGTAATTAAGTGACGTTTCTCACAAATATCTTTCAAAACCATTTCAAAAGATAAGAATGTTATTTATAGCGCAAAAAACTAAAATTAAAAAAATGAAATTATAAAAGCAATCATTAGCTCACTGGTAGTGTTTAAATTAATGTTTTTTTTTTGTTTTGTTTTTTTTTAGTATAGTCATATTAGAATACTCTCATCAGTGACATATATATCGATAATCTATGATACCACTCATCAAGTTTTAATCAGTAGTGAACAGCAAAATATTACAAAATATAAATTAAAATCGTACTTTCAATCAAATAATTAATTGTTTTCATTTAAAAAATGTTATTATATATACAGTATGTCCCAGAACTTCGTATACAAGTTGGGGAGGAGGTAAAGAGCATCGTTAGGAAACATAATTACATGGGAAATCGTGGGCTGAAACGTAATCATGACGTGATAAAGAGATAGAAAGACACAGTAAGGCCACAATTCAGAAAGCCATGTAAAACGCTTTATTGTACTGAATATGGTACAAATTGAGGCGTATAGGAATCACAGGAGTTGTTCTAAATTGCACCCATTGGCATTGATTGTGCGTTACATCTATTCTACATGGATTGGCGAACATTTGCAAAGAATCCGGTTGTTGCTTTCATGGGAGCCGCAGTTATGTAGATTTGTGACTCCAGGCCCATTTCAGACTTTACGGGAGTATGGTACACAGTGCTCTTCATTTGATCCCAAAGAAAAATCACACCAAAAGAGAAATCGATATATGATAAATAAAGTGATCTGGGAGGCCATGCGACACGGGATTGTCAGGGCCAGTACAATTGTTTTTAAATGTCTGATCCAAATGGCCACTTATGGTGATCATTTCAAGCATTTGATCGTTATATTGACCATTAGGTACGTTCACCATTATTGACCATTAGATACATTTAGAATTTCATATTTTCATTTAAGTTTATGCGCTATAAATAACACTCTTATTTTCTGAAATGGTTTAGAAAGTGTTATGTGAGAAACGTCATTTAATAACCATTTTACTAAATAAATATTTTCCTGCATTATTTGTTTTTTTTTTTTTTTCGTTTTGTAAAATAAAATGATATTATGGTACTAAATGATCATGCGTAATGATATGAAGTCCCATCACGTTGAAACCACATTCTTCAAAAATATGAGGGTACATCGTTAAGAATTTCTAGAAGAACCTCCTGAATAAAAACTACATACTGCCGAGAGTCCAGTCGAGATAGTAAGATATTTGGACCGACTAAACTGTTATCCACGATACCGTCTACACATTAATAATGAAAATTTGCTGTGCGTCTTGTGGTCGTGTTCGTGTGGGTTGTTGTTCGTGTGATTCATACTGATTGTAAGCATTTTGGATTCTACAATAAGGAAGTCACGCGTACCGACCTTTAAAGTTCGCATACAGTGACAACTATCGATTTCCGCCTATGCATTCTTATATAAATATGGTTCTTAAATATGTTCTCTACTTCCACTGCAAGTTTGTTCACGAAGTTATGGGGCACCCTATATCTATCTATCTATACATATATAGTGTTTAATAATTTAATGGTTAAAAACATGTTTGTTAAAGTTTAGTTGATTAATAAAATTAGTTACAAACACAAATCAAAGTACAACAGATGATCATTAGATACTATTTTTATAATTTTATCTTGTTGATTGTAAACTAAACAAGTGCGCGTCAAAATATGTTAGCATTTGTTAATATAATGCAAAAAATGGCAGCTGCATATTTAATTTTGCAGCGCGACGTAAAAATTTAGTTGCTCTGGGATTATTTTTCTGAGCACGCGTTTCAGTGTACAGTTTACAGTAACGAGCAGAATTTAAAAGAAAATAACTATTCCATATGGGTGCCTGCTTATAAAATGTAGAGAGTGGCCATAAACACTTTAAACACAGTGGGTAAGTTTGTAATTAATTGAGAAAAAATTGAAATTGTTTAGCATACATCACATATAGAGAGCTGCACGAAAAAGGTCATTAAATTTGACAAAATCGAGGATTATTATTGTAATAAATCTTTCAAATTTGGAGATGGTTACTTTACTCGAGTTCTTCAGAAAAGGATACTCAAGTAGATGAAAGCCCATTCCATTAAGATAAAAACATTTAATTACTTCATAGCTCAACAATTAATCAAAATATACACGATTGGCTTCTCTTAATAAGATTAATCAGCTCATTGTATTGAACAAATACGATTTTAAACCAAAATACTGATTTTTAATTGATTTCCAGTAATATGGTAAAATTTCGATACTCAGATTTCAATGCAGGAAGGATTTTCTTGAGCAAGAATTTATCACGCTGTTTCAATACAATATGTCACATTAACTTTCCTTGATTTGTAGATTTATAAGACTACTGCAAAAGTAGGCCTTAACGGATTAAAGATTTTACGAATAAACGGTTTTGACATTTTCTCTAGAAACTAAAATCAGAAAGTACTTTAAATATAATCAAGCGTCGAAATAATATCTTTTTTAAATGAAAAGTTTATATATAGGCTTTAACTGGGAATTCGAAGTTCTTTTAGATAGAATATTCTAATTTTAATATACTATAACGTTTGTCTCACATCTTTACTAACATTCTGAATCAGAATATTTTTCACATCTTTACGATCTGCAGTCGTCGCCAGTTATGTCACAGAGACAGTTATTCAAACGACGACCGTTAGAACGAAACTGAATCAAACTTTTTTTTTTTTCAAATAAACTGTGTTTGAAGTGGATGGGACTTCAGATAGAACTGTAAGATTTTTAATGGGACAATTTGGCGTACTCCCATTTGTGTGGATATTTCTTGAAAAGGACAGTGCTTAGCCAATGCATTTTGGCTGCAAGTACTTATGAAGTATAAAGTTGAAAGCCAGCAAGGCGATAACACAAAGATTACGAATAACACAACAAAGTAGGGAAATGTGTGTGCATATCTAGAAAAGAAAGGAAAATAATTACCTGGATAAGAAGTCAGAGGAATGGCTTTCACTTCATCGAGAGAATAAAACAGGTAAAATTGAAATGAACAGTGCACATTGTAAGAAGAAAAGACAGTGGATGGAGTACAACACCCTCATTAGTGCTACAGCGAGGTAAAAAGACAAAGATGATGACCCCAAGTAATATGGAATGGCCGTCTCTGCTGCTAATGCTGATGACAATATACTACGTTGAGCAAAAAGTCCTGGGAAATTTGAGAAAGTTTTGTTATTATGCGCAAATTAACAACAAAAGCTACACGGACAATTCTTCAAAGTAGAGACCCTCATAGTCCATAACTTTCTGCCATCGGTCTGCCAGATTCCGGAGTTGCTAGAAGCACCATTGTAAATCCTTGGAATGGAAAAACTTTTGACATGCTTCTTCAACTTCATTAAATGATTCTCATCGAAAAATTTCAGAATCGTTAGACCTTTTCTTCAATAATGCCGGATCAACACACGCAAATCATACTGTTCAATAGGCATTTTTGAGTCCAAATTCCTGAACTCCTATTGATATACCACTAGTACTCCTATATGCGATAGAAATTCTGGTAACTATTAGATAAAACAATTCCCAGAACTTTTTGCTCAATCTAATACACTGCTCAAAACAATTAAAGGATATTGCAGTTTTAGGTGGATTTTGTATCTGGTAAACTGTTTAGCTGATTGATACATGATCGACAGACATAGTAGGTTATATGAGAATAAATTACACATGTTTGGCAGAAAAAAATGCATTTTATTGCGCATTTGAGTACTAAAGGAAAAAAACACAATTTGTGCATATGAGAAAAAAAGAATAAGAAAAGGTGTTTTCTTCAAAGAAAATCATTTTCAGTAGGGGGTATGGTTTCCACGGGCGGCCAGCAACGTTGAACACCTTTGAGGCATGGGCTCAATGAGGCTATTAATGAAGAGTTGGGGTATTCTGCCCCACTCTTCCAGAAGAGCTCTTTCCAGGTCTTGGAGAGTTTGTGGGGGTTGTTGGCGGCCAGACACTCGTCTTCCTAGAGCGTTCCAAACGTGCTCGATTGGATTCATGTCTGGAGAACACGCTGGCCATTCCATTCGAACGATTCCTTCCTCGAAAAGGAAATCCTCCACCAGGTTTGCACGATGTGGCCTGCAGTTATCGTCCATTAAAATGAAGTTATCTCCGATTGCTGCAGCGTAAGGGACTACAATAGGTCTGAGGATCTCATCCCTATATCGGCGACCAGTCAGAGCTCCATCTCGAATAATGTAGAGGTCAGTGCGCCCGTCAATGGAGATGCCACCATACACCAACACTCCCCCACCGCCAAATCTGACACTTTCGTGCACGAACGCAGGATTATTCCTACTGCCACGATCCCTCCAGATGAAAATACGCCTATTATCCGGATGCACAGAAAAACGGGACTCGTCAGAAAACAGAATATTGCTCCATTCATTTCTCCTCCAGTGGACATGCTCGGTTGCCCACTCCCTGCGGTCGCGACGATGCCTTGATGTTAATCTAACACATACCATCGGTCGGCGAGCATACAGACCTACAGCATGGAGCCGGTTTCGGACAGTCTGAGTTGAAATCGTGGTGCCTGTAGCCGAGCGAAGGTGTTGTTGGAGAAGAGTAGCGTTCATGGTTCGGTGTCTCCGAGCTGTTAACGCTAAATTCCGATCTTCATTGGGCGTTGTTGCCCGTCTACGACCTTGCCCTGGTCTTCGGCCTGCACATCCACTCTCCAAAAAACGGTTCCAGATCCTGGAAATGACACTTTGTGACACTCCAATGGCTTGCGCTACTTCGGCTTGATTTTGGCCCCCTTTTAACCTACCAACAATTCTCAAAGCTTCTGAATCTGTCAAATGACTTCGCTGAGACATCGTACTCATCGAAACAAAGCAATCACTGAATGCCGATCATCCTTGTCTTCATTCTCTTTTATCCATTTGAAAGTCAAATTTCATTCGCTGCCGCTGAAGCGATGTTTTTGACGTCGAACTCAAAATTTGCATACTCCACAGTTTGAAAACCAGAAAAATTTGCATTTGTGATTCTCTTCTTCTATTTTCGGTAAAAAAAAAATTCGTTTATACCTTTATTTTATATAAAACTTCAAATATCCTTTAATTGTTTTGAGCAGTGTATATATTTATGTTACCGGCCAAACCCGATTTTAGGCCAAACCCGATTTTAGGCCAAACTAGATTTGCCTAGGCCAAACTAGTTTATCCCAACGCGCATCGGGAAAACTAGATTTCCTAGGCCAAACTAGTTTATCCTAACGCCCATTGGATAAACTAGATTTTCCTAGGCCAAATTACTTTGTCCTAACGATCATAGGATAAACTAGTTTAGCCTGCTATTCATTGGTCTGAACTAGTTTATCCTAGGCCAATTCAATTTGCCGTGCTTTTATTGATCCCAAAAACCGCTTCCGCGCCAACCTTCTAGTTTATCCTAGGCCAATCTAGTTTATCCTATGCCATTCCAATTTGACATTCTTATACTGATGTCACAAAATGAAAAATAAAGAACCGAACCGAACTAATTCAAACTCAAATTCAATTTCTCAAAAATGTGTCGAATTCAAGCTCAAATTCAAAATTATTCAAACGAATTCGCTCAAATCAAACACATCTATGAAACTCCACTAAAAACTCGTATTTTTAATTACTATTATTTTTAAATATAATAGAAGTTTAGCGACCAATTTTACAAAATTTTGTAAGCTATTCTTTGGTTATTCGATGTAAAGGTCTGTATTGGCCCGCCAAATTTTCCTTCCCAACACTCGGTCCGGGCTTGGTTTGGAATTACTTTTTTTCGAGAGGTTCGGACCGAGATGGACCGGGACTCAATTTTTTTTCCGGATTAAGTCGGGGCTGGACTGAATTCTTCTTGATGTCTGCACAGGCAGAAATGTTAAGTCCAATTTCCAACTCAACTCATATGAAATTCATTTGGACCAATCACTGATCTGTTCCGTAAAAATATGAGTAATATTTGGCACGTCCAAACTTTTTTTTATGCGCGTTTTTTTAAATCGCTATTATTCCACAATTAAAATTTATATATTTATTATTATTATTATTATTTTTTACTTTCTTCTATCTTTATAAGATTAAAGTATTGGATTCGTGAAAATTTTCGACAAATTTAGATGTTTTAGGGGTCAGAGATTTCTAAAAACATGTTTTGACAAAATGTCTGTCTGTCTGTATGTGACACAATTTTTTGGGCGCTCTATCGCAAGAACTAATCCATGTAATTTAATAAAGAAATATATTCAGGTAAGCCCTGATATAAATTGTTTCTGATTACTTTTTGATGTATATCGCCCAACAGGTGGCGCTGCTAAGTTGCATTTTTGACGATTTACGCAATAGCTCTATCTTAAGAGCTAAAGCACGGATTTTCATGAAACTTCAGATTCAGTTAGTCCTTGATATGAAATGGTGATGCTTACGTTTTGGTGCATATCGCCCAACAGGTGGTGCTGCTATGCTGCATTTTGCAAGATTTACAAGATTTCTGCAATAGCTCTATCTCAAGAACCAATGCACAGATTTTCAAGAAAGTTCATATTCAGTTAGTCCTTGATATGAATTAATGCTGATTAGATGTTGGTGTAAATAGCCTAAAAGGTGGCACTGCTGTTCTGTATTTTTCACGATTTCCTCAATAGCTCTATCTCAAGAACTAATGCACAGATTTTCATAAAACTTCAGATTCAAGTATATCTTGATTAATATTGTGGCTGATTATGTTTTGGTGTAAATCGCTCAACAGGTGACGCTGCTGTGCTGGATTTTTCACGATTTTCGCTGTATCTGTATCTCAAAAACTAATACACGGATTTTCATAAAACTTCAGATTCAATTAGACGTTAACATAAGTTGTTTCTGGTTAGGTTTTGGTGTAAATTACTCCACAGACTGCTATGATGCGCTTTGCTGGATTTACACGATTTTAGAGAGAGACATATCTCAAGAACTAAGGAACGGAATTTCATATCTTTAGAATCCTTATGATGAGCATAGATTGCCATTTAATTTTTCCTTGTGATAGCGAATTTTGAAGTATTAACATGTTTGAGATAGAAAAAAGTTATGGAATTGGTACATCTGACTAGTTTTATCATGAGCAGATGCATTTTTAGGTAATACAATTAAAGTGCGGTAAAACCTGAGAAAAAATAACCAGCCTATGACGGTATCCCGTGTTTAACAACAGAAAAAAAAAAAATATGTTGATCTCTGTAAAATGAGGATATTAGTTACTTGTAAAAAGAATATAATGCATTTACAACAGACGATGAAACTTCTAATAAGGGAAACTGCCTATAACGGAATTTCTTCTTACCTGTGCAATTCCGTCTTAGATGATTTCATATTATAGGATTTTTAAAATTTTTAGATCTCCAAGCCACAGAATGTGTATTAATGATTCTATTGTAAACTATATTGAATTTTTAATGAATATCTATTTGTATGTAAATATATGAGTACTTACCACTAATTTTTTTTACACGGCTTCGAGACTTGAAAATCTGAAAAAAATTATATAGAAATTCCTTCAAAGTCGGAATCACATACGAGAAAAAAAAAAAAAAAAAAACTTCGTTATAATTAAGTTCCTTTTTTAGCAGGCCCATCGTCTCTGGCAAATGTATTATGTTTTCTTCCAACGGATTATTTTATCCAATTTGCATCAATTAAAAAAAAAAAAAATGCGTTTAATACAGAATTTTGTCATACACAGATTCTTCTAACAAATTGTAGCTTAAAAATATATGTATTTTAGGCCAAACTGGTGCCGGGACTTCGCCGGATTTTTGAAAATTCCAGATTTCTGAAAGAATATCAAATGTACTTCTGATATTCTTAATGATGCATTTATTCATAAGTAATTCAAAGAGAAGTGATATTTATGTGAAACAAAATCTGTAAATTCTTCCTCTCCTAAATTTTATAATAACATCTCATCCCATTCTTTGGTACTCCAGCACAAAATTTGTCATATGGAACATATTTTGTAACTACCGGCGGCGGTGAAATAGGAAGATACGGGGACAGTATCCCACTCTTCATCTTATAAAATATATTATACGGGGATGACGGCAATACTTCTTTGCACAAGGTTGGCGCCGGAGCAGTAGTTGGGATCAATAAAAGCACGTCAAATTGCATTGGCCCACGATAAACTAGATCGGCTCAGGATGAACTAGAAAGTTGGCGCCGTTGCGGTCTTTGGGATGAATAAAATCACGCCAAATTGAATTGGCCTAGGATAAACTAGATTGACCTAGGATAAACTAGTTCAGACCAATGAATAGCAGGCTAAAATAGTTTATCCTATAAGCGTTAGGCCAAACTAGTTTGGTCTAGGAAAAACTAGTTTATCTTATGGCTGTAAGAATAAACTAATTTGGCCTAGGAAAAACTAGTTTATCCTATGGGCGTATGGATAAACTAGTTTTGCCTAGGAAAAACTAGTATACTATGCGTCTTAGGATAAACTATTTTGGCCTAGACCAATCTAGTTTGGCCTAAAACCGGGTTTGGCAGGTAACACACACACACATATATATATGTATATATATATATATATATAAAGATATGCTAGGATGTTCTGCCTCCTGCCAGCTACGCCCCGTTCAGGCATCAAAGACTCCAAAAATATGATAAAGTGCTCTGTTTAAAAAATATTACCAGGTTACGGAAGATTGAATGATATTATTATTTTAGTGGCGTCTATGTTCAGCAATCATGCTGAAATTCTTTTCCGTTTGAATCGGAATTTTTTTTTTTATTATTACAATGGCCTGATCCATCGCTGTCGTAGCAAATGATGAAGTTTTCGGGATTGATAACTAAGATGAATTACGCATTTGAGAATAAGCTCGTATGAAATGGTTAGGTTAAAAAAGTTTACGGTTTTTTTATTTACTTATTTTATATATATATATATATATATATATAATGACGCTATGGGCAATATCCTTCTTTTAGTTTCAAGGTTATAAAACTCCATCTACTTGGAAATAGCTTTCAGATAAATGGTACTGAAAAGCATTTTTTTTTAAGTATATATTTTATGATTTGATCGAATTTTACATACAGTCACATCTCACGTATGCGCCTCTCACTTATACGCGTCTCTCAGTTATACGCGATACGCAAGGTCCCGTCTCGAGGAAAAGAAAAATAATACTCTAGATTTCTCACTTGTTTGTCATATTTTCAATTATCTCCCTCAGTTATACGTGGAAATAACGGACTATTTTTATACTCTTTGAAAGAATTTGATATGAAGATGGCTAAAAAAAATAAAAGTTCTGCCATTTATGGATCATTGTCCCGACCATCTTTCATATCTACATTGCTGACACATACACGAGTTATATTTTCCCCTGTAAAGTGTACTAACAGACTCCTGCCATTAAATATTAGGTAGCTTTCTTTACAAAAAGCTACCTATTGCAGCCGTTCGGAGGAAAGCAATTTAAAAAAATTTTGGTATATTTTCATCAATCATGACCCCCAGACCCCGAAACCACCTTCCGTTCGAAATTGATATATATATATATATATATATATATATATATATATATATATATATATATATATCTGACCTATGTCACACTGTAACTCTCGTATTTATGAACCGATTTCGATGTAATTCGGTGTGTACATAGTACATACCAATGTCTCGACCGAGTTCGTTGGCCAGCTTCATCCGCCATTTTGTTTCAAAATGGCGGCCATTTAAAAAATTTAAAAAATATAAAAATTTGAAATGTGGTACCAAAAAATTTAAAATGGAAAAATATTTTTTCTTATGTATTTGACCTTTATACAAAGACTCCGTAGCAGTTTTTGTTTCGTCTATATCTTAAAAAATGGCTGAGTTATAGCATTTTGAATTTCTAGCGAAGCTGACATTTTGAAACGTCCTGAATTTTGTCACGCGATAAAAGGCGTATTTATGAACCGATTTGGGTGTAACTTCGTTTATACATAGTACATACCAAAGTCTCGACCGAGTTCATTGGCCAGCTTCATCCGCCATCTTGTTTAAAAATGGCGGCCATTTAAAATTTTAAGAAAAATTTAAATTTGAAATGTGGTGCCAAAAAATTGAAAATTGAAAAAATATTTTTTCCTTATGTGTTTGACCTTGATAAAAAGATTCGGGAGCAGTTTTTGTTTCGTCTATATCTTAAAAAATGGCTGAGTTATAGCATTTTGAATTTCTAGCGTGGCTGACATTTTGAAACGTCCTGATTTTTGCCACGTGATAACAGACGTATTTATGAACCGATTTGGATGTAACTTGGTGTGTACACAGTACATACAAATAACTCAACCGAGTTCGTTGGCCAGCTTCATCCGCCATCTTGTTTCAAAATGGCGGCCATTTAAAAAAATTTTAAAATTTTAAATTTAAAATGAGATACCAAAAAATTGGAAAATGAAAAAGATTTTTTTCGTATGTGTTTGACCTTAATACAAAAATTCCGGAACAGGTTTTGTTTCGTCTATATCTAAAAAAGTGGCTGAGTTATAACATTTTCAATTTCTATTGTGGCTGACATTTTAAACGACCTGATTTTTGTCACGCGATAACAGGCGTATTTATGAACCGATTTGAATGTAAATTGGTCTGTACATAGTACATACCAATGTCTCGACCGAGTTCGTTGGCCAGTTTCATTCGCCATCGTGTTTCAAAAGGGTTGCCATTTTAAAAAAAAAAATGTAATTTAAAATTTAAAATGAGGTATTAAAAAATTGGAAAATGAAAAAGATTTTTTTTATGTGTTTGGCCTTGATACAAAGATTCTAGAGCAGTTTTTGTTTCTGAAAATTTGTTCTTTTGTTTATATCTTAAAAAGTGGTTGAATTATAGCACTTTGAATTTCTATCATGGCTAACACTTTGAAACGATCTTGTATTTGTCACCCGATACCACATGTATTCGTCTATTTCGATGGAAGAAGACGTGTGGATAGTATGCATCAATATCTCGACCAAGTTCGCTGTCCAGCTTCATCAGCCATCTTGTTTCAAAATGGCGGCCATTAAATTAAAAAAAAAATTATATTTAAAGTGAGGTGCAAAAAAATTAGAAATTGAAAAAGGTTTCTTTCTTAAGTATTTCACCTTGATATAAGGATTCAGGAGCATTTTTTGTTTGTCTTTATCTTAAAAAATGGCTCAGATATAGCAGTTTCAATTTCTAACGTGGATAATATTTTGAAAAATCTGATTTTTTGCCTGCGACAGCACTCGTATATAGCAACCGATTCCGATGTGAGTGAGCATGTGCACAGCAATTACTAAGGTCTCGACCAAGTTCACTGGTTAGCCTCATCCACCATGTTGTCTTAAAATGGCAGGCACTTTAAAAAATCGCCGAATTTGGCAGCTAAATATAAGTTACTTTAAATAAAAGCAGCTTGGATAAAGATGACTAATTTCGCGAAATTCTCATTCATAATGATTTAGTATTGATAAAAATTTGTATTGAATCTCCTACATTCGGTTTCCACTTAATTGAGCTTCGTGTGTTTGAATAATATAAGTTGGCTTTTTTAAAATAAGGAATACGAAAGCTACCTCTTCCTCCCGGCACTGGCCGGAAGGACTTTTTTGATAATAAGGTCAGTTAAAGCGCAATATAGGAATGATTTGGTGCGAGGAATGTTTATATCCCAGAGCAGAAAAAGGAATTCACGAAAATTTGGATTCTGGATGATATGCATATGTTAGTTTCCTCTTGGAATAACGTAAGATTCACAATAACTTCTAACGGCTTCAGAAAAGCGAATTTTGTTCATTCAAATTATTCTGAAGCTATCTATATTATAAAGGACAAACATATATGTGCGTAACGCATACGTCATTTTGCGAATGGCAACACTTTGAAATTTGAAATGAAATTTTGGTTTTGCAATTTTCTCTACTGCAAATTTTTAAACTTCTAAACATGGCACATTTTAAATTTTTACACCGTCGTATAAGGAAAAAAAAATCTGTTTTAAATGCAATTTGTTTGAAAGCTGTATCTCAATTAATTTTTAGATATTAATTTTTTGCAGCTTTTAATACCATTTTTCTTATCGTGGCAACAAAAGTACCTCATTTCTATTGAAAGTCATTGAAAGTAAACGGAAAATAGTTGAAAATAGGAGATACAGTATGTTTTTGTTGCCATTATCTCATAAAACCTAAAAAAATAGTTGAAAATAAAATATGGGCTATATCAAGAATATTGTCCGTTATTCCGTGATAATGACGTCATATACACACTTTTCTATAGACGAAGTTTAAGACTGGGTTGTAAAAGTAGATTGCTTTAGCGGATACAAGTGACGTCATTTTATAAAAAAGGGTGTATTTTAATTCTTAAACCTGAATTATGTTTTGTAGAAGTGCGTCATTTTCACACCCCAGCTGCTTTGAAATTCTTCACAGGTGAAAATGCTTCACTTTTGAAAATAATGTAATCGAAACCACACACTGATAAACGCAATGTTTTACAAAAATGTAGAGTGTCTTTATAAAAGACAGGTGACATGAAAATAATAGCGATTTATATTACAGAAATTGATTATTCTCACCTGGATGGATTTCCTTCGCCGAGTTAGAAAACCAAACAAAGAAGTCGTGTTTTAAAATAATATCGTGTTCCTGAAGTGTTTGTCGAAAATTCTCTCGAATAATAAAATTTTAATGCTATTCTTTAGGACATTCTACTATAATTTTATCAAAATAACATAATTTGCTTAATTTAAATTTTCCTCATTTTATATAATCTATATATTTAAAACACAAGTGTGTTTTTTAGTCATCTGCCCTGATCTTTCTGCGGAACCAATTTTACTAATAATATATTTTTAAAACTCTTCCTTTGTAGATGTGGTCGCACTATCTGTTTTTTTTTTAAATATCCCCACATTTATATATTTTGATTTTAAAAGCATTTTATGAAATTTCTTCAAAATGATGAAAATTAGATAGCTTTTATTGCTGCAGACAAGAGAGAAATAATGAAGTATTTTAAAATTTATTCATGCTATTTTCTGATAAAAATTCAAAATTGTTGATAAAAATTGTTGTATAGGGTTTAGTGGCAAAAAATTCCATTAGGATCCGAATATTATATTAGGGGCATAATAAAGGAAAATGACATACTGCTTTTGAAAACACGCATTTTTCCTCATAAATTTTCTATAGTGATTTTCCTTCTGCATGTGTACTAATACTAAGTTTCAGACACTAAGTGAAATGCTTATTTATGTCAAAATGAAGTCATATTTAAAAGATAACAATCATCTTCTTAGATAAAACTAAGCCTTTTAACACAAATGCGTCTAAAAACCATAAATTTCGGAAATTTGTACTCTCCAAAATTGAGATTAGAATCTCAAATAAAGAGTGCGTCTGTTCACATAAAAGATGTTGCTGGCAATCTTCACTTCAAGTTTTGAGTTAAAATGATTTTTAAATGATCAAACAAAATGCAATTTTTTTAAATGATGAATATGGATATGAGAAGTGTGTATGCAAATTTTGAGAAGGTGAAAATTGCTGTTTTCATTCCGGAAATGCAAGCATAAGAGCCTCAATTGATAACCACATCCTAATAATTGATCTTTATTATATTTTACTGATTATGTATCTATATTATAAAGAACAAACGTATCTGTGCGTAACGCTGACATCATTTTGCGAATGGCAATACTTCACGATCAAATTTCGGTCTTGAAATTTTCGGTACTGCATTTTTTCAATCTTCTGACCATCATATATTTTCAATTTTTGTCGCATAGGGAAATAAATGTACTTTCAAATGCAATTTGTTTAAAAACTGTATTCATTGACTCATGTACTATATTTTCTAAAATTATTTTTAAGA
Organism: Maratus speciosus; assembly: GCA_963932465.1. NCBI lineage: Eukaryota > Metazoa > Arthropoda > Arachnida > Araneae > Salticidae > Maratus > Maratus speciosus. Next base: position 419,077,260 of record OZ010795.1, read on the forward strand.
ATGATTTTTTTAAAGTTTATCTTATCACGTGCCGTTTTCAATACATAAAATAATAAACATTTTGCACATAAAGCAACAAACATTTTTCAGTATTTGTTTCTGATTATTTTTCCATAATGAAATTAATACTTCCTTTATAAGCAAATAAAATAATAATATTAAAAACCACCAAACTAACATATTTGTGAAAGATAAATTAACGAAATTAACACTTCTTTTATAAACAAATAAAAGAATAATATTGAAAAAACACAAATCTAACATATTTGTAATCGTACAATTTAAATTTTTAGATCACCAAATTCGATTTTTTTTTTTTTTTGTCAAATGGAATTTGTTTGCAAAGTTCATCTCAGTTTACTGATTGCCTATGGTTTTAAAAACAACTTTAAAGCATGAAATATTTTTTAATTTATCTATATCGCGCGGAGCTCGATTACGAAAGATTAATCCATTTGCCCTTAAAACAAAATAAAGAGTTCATCATTTTCATACGGCTAATTTCCATTAAAAAAAACTTCCGTATGAATAAATAAATAAAATAACATAAATAAAACACAAATTTATCAGACATGTATAAGCTCTGAAATTATCAGAATATAAAAGGATGCCATAAGTAGTAAAATCTTGGCAAATAACTCTTAGCATGCGGCTTATAAGAAAATATCGCTTTTGGTAAATTTCAAAAATTTATTTGACTGTATAATTCATATTTTCCATACGAAAAATGCTCTTTTAATGTAAATGGGCAATATAAAAAAATTATTGCATATAAAAAATTATTAGTTTTCAATAAAAAAAAAATATATATATATATATTTTCACTTATATTCTTTAACCCGGGATGCCCGGGTACGATCCCCTAGTTCCATTAAAGGGAAATAAAAAACAACAATGATTTTAAAATAGACGAAGAAGAATGGAAAAGCATAAGCCAAGATTCTCTTTCTTTTCAAGATTTCGTCAATGTTGATATCAACGGCAATAAAAGAAATTGAGCTGGAAGGAGGAAAAGGAGGCTGGAAAAGGAGAAGATGATGTTAATGATGAAATAGCTATTGTAAATGTCTCATCTTATGCTACTGCTGTACGAGCCCTGGACGTTTTCAGATGTTACCTTCAACATGTTGATGTAGCATCAATTACAATGATGCACATTAATGCATTAAAAAAGGTCGGCTTAAGCAAAAACAAACTCGCATCGATGACTTCCTAAAAGAGGACTAATTGGCATATCTTCTTCTATGTAAAATGAAATTTTATGTTTATTGTATTCCTTAAAGTAAATTTTATAGTGAAAGTGTAAGGATTTTAAGTACACTATACTAATATTACACCTCTTTTATTTTATAAATGCTATTAATCATAATTCTTATATTTAAAATGTCTTTAACATAATGTGTATAAAGAATTACTACATACAAAATCCTCTCAATTATGCGCGTCTCTCAGTTGTGTGCGATTTTCAATCAATCTCTTCAAACGCTTATAAGTGAGAGGTGACTGTATTTTCAGGAACAAGCATAGCTTGTTCATGAATTCTTTTCTATATTCTAATAATCCCTGCCAGCCAAGTCTACAGGCGGAGGTAGATTTCGAAATTAAGTATACTAATTTCACCAACAAAATCGTGATTAGAGATAACCCCACTTTAACAATCTTTTCTGTCCGCTTTTGATGAGTTTTTATTTCATTTTTAAATAAGAGCTAGTTTTATCAGAATCATGTTAAGACGCTATTACAAAAATAATACTTTAACATGCTCAACAACTCGAAATTTTTTGGTACTTTTTCAGGTTCATTTTTAATAGAAAATATATGAAACTTTCTGACGTTATTTTTGAAGAGATTTATAAGCGACCTGTGTTTTTATTTTTCGTTCAATTAATTAAAACTTGATTTATAAACAATTAATTTATCAGTAGGACAATATTTTTCGTTTCTAACTCAATCTCTTCTGGAAATTCGGTTCAAAATGACCACTTTGACTTTAATTTTTTGAAATATATTCTTCCTCTATCAAAAAATCGATCATTACGGTACGTTATATAGTTTCTGAATAAGAGAATCTACCAATTGGGTGCGTTTGAGAACAAAAATTAATTTAAAAAATGAGTCAGAAAATAAGCAGTTTGGATTTGAATACACCCTTAATACGATGAATTTTTTCTTCAACCCTATGAATTTTTAATTTTGCTGTAAGAATTGGTTCTATCAAAAACTTGTCCATCTAAATGTTCTAGATAATATTAAGAAGATATGTAAAACATTGATGCGGATTTTATATTTTGTGAATTGAAGAAGTTATGGATTTTTTTTTCTTCAACTCCCCGTTTTTGTTTTAGTTTTTAATTTTTTTGCGGTACGAATTGGTCCTATCAAAAACTTGTTAAAATAAAAGTTTTAGATAATATTGAGAACATTTAGGAAAAATTTAATTGGATTTAATATCTTGAGATTTGACGAAGCTATGACATTTTTTTCTCCAAAAACCCCTATTTTTGCGTCCCTTGAGCCCATTTTTAATTTTATATAAAATCTGTGATATATAAATTTTTGGCCAAATTTTTAGAAGTAATAAAAACTTTATACTGATTTTATATGTACAAAAATGAAAAAAATTATGGGTTTTTTTTGGTTTTCACAAAACCCCACCCTATTTCCATCCCTTTGGTCCGATTTTGCCCAATAACGAACTTGACCGAGAATTTATTCCCTTGATTTTATCTATCAGTTTGAAAGAGATTTGTGCAAAATTAGGGAAGTTATCTTGTCCAGAAGAAAGTGATATATATATATATATATATATATATATATATATATATATACAGAGAGAGAGAGATAAAGTTTTTTACTAAGGGTGGTTTTGGTTTCTAGTGATCATGATCGGTGTAGATCTGCAAAAAAATTGCAGAAATCATAACATAGGGGAGAATGTAATAAACCATTCTGCATATTTCAAAAGGTATATTGTTTTGCAACAATTTCATTATCCCACTGACCAAAAAACTGTCACCAAACTGTAAGGTTTAATGCGAATAATGAATAATCTTATATGTCGCATTCAATTGACATTAAACATGTTACACGTGTTTGTTAAGTTATCAAGTATTTTTAATTCGACGTTTTATTTGTATTTTTATTAGTTTATTACTAATTTATTTGTTCATTCATTACTTAAAATTACTGCATTTTTTTGAGTCTATAATCTAATGTTTACATACAATTTATATTTATAATCGTCCACGTTCTTTGAATAAATAAAGAACATTAGGTCCCTTGCAATTTTCCATTATCATTGATATTTACTATGTCCCTTAATAAATTCGATTATTACATTAGAAATACCAAGGACGAAATTTCTCTTGTTTTTTTTTTTTGTTTGTTTTGTTTTAGTTTGTTTCTTTTTTCATACTGGTTGAATATTTGAGAAAATATTATTTTATTTAATTGGAAAATACTGCTATTTAATATAAGCACAATTTCTCTAATATTATACTGATTTGCAAAAAAGCATAGCAGTACCCTGAAATACAGATATTTTATTAACTAATGCAATATCTTAAAAATACCTGTTTATTTATGGTTTAATTTAACAATTCTGCTTTTAAATACGTAAACTGTTAGCATACTTTAGACCGAAATCATCTCAAATAAATAAAATTTTATGTTTGGTATGTCGCAAAGTCATAAGTGAACGTCAACATTAAACTAACCGTATTCCTTTGCAATTTTTTTTATTAAATACATTAATTTTTCTATCTGAAAATTTCAGAATGGCACCATTCTTCCATTTGTGTCACTTGGCGAATAGTTTAGCGATTTGTGCAATTTGGCGAAATTGGTCGACGGGATTGTCAAGTAGTGCCATTGTTTATATTAATTAAGAAGACTATCGGAATTTTCTCAAATGTATTTATCGAATAGTAATTTGTACAAAATAAAACGAAAGTATTTTGCGCATATATTTACATGTATTTACGCTATATCAAATGACGCAAGGGATAAAAAATTTGCTACTCTCAATTCCTTTATTCCATGTGACGTCACATTAAATGTCTCCGGAATGAAAATAAATTTAAATGTATCGCTTTAATATACGACGTAATTTACACTATTAAATGCATTCCTCATGTAATAATTTATTTGTTTGAAACTTTCTTTTAAGATTCACGGGTATATATTACTAAACATATAATATACTTTAATTCAAATGGGTTAAGAAATATTAATAATTTTATTACTTTGAAGTTATCATATATCTTTAATATTTACGTGTAAATATTTAGACGTAATTTTCGTTATTTTCTGCTTTTAATACGTGATCATTTAATTTTTATTTTAAAATATCTTTCTGGCTTTAGTAATTTCACTTCGCAATTTCAGTTTGGAAATAACGTCAAAAATTTTACGTATTTTTTTTTATTAATTAAATAAAAACTATACTTTTTAATACTTTGAATTTATTAAAAATTATGATCTTTAAAAAACGCGCATTACATTTTGGTCAGGTGTGTAAGTAACATATAGAATCTATTTTTTTCTTCAGTCATACCATTTAAAATACGTGAAAGAAAATATTTTATATATAAATGAAATTTTATAAAAGGAAATTATAAAGAAAAATTCCAGAAAGTTTTATTTAAAAAATCTGAATAAGATTGAATTTTTATTTTCAATTTCTATAATTTCATATATCTTAAAAGGAATGATAAACATTTTCACACGCAAAGTGAAAGTTTAATTTTCCTATGAAAAAATAAATCTAGAACGTCTCGATATATATTTTTTTTACAGATTTTGTATTACATCTTGAAAAACTAAGGTTTCTTTCAAATTTTGTTCACATATCTAAATCCGAGTAATAAAAAACAAGAAATAGGAACTGTTTATTTTCTTATTTCACCTAGATTGTTCCTGACTCAGAAGAATTTTTTTTAAATAAAAAGTTTGTGTCATATTTACATTAAATTTCCAAATTTTCATTACAGTAAGATTAGAATGACATATCTGCCATAGCAAAATATTTTGGAATTACTTAACATCAAAATTAATAGGGTACGTATTAATAAATTTTAAACACAACCGATAAAGTTTTATTACATTTGTATGTTCATTTAGGAATGTGTTGCACACTTGTTTGTATTAATGTACACGCATTTTTCATGAATGTCAAATAGTATATTTTAACATGTAAAATATTTGTGAAATTAAATTTTAATCTATATATTGTCAATAGCAAAAAGAGTTCGTGTGTAATGCTGAGGTTATATTGGCGATCGCAAAAACCTAATAATAAATTTCGGTTTTTTACTTTCTTCTATCTTCAATAGAAGAATGTATTGTAATCGAAATTTTTTCGACTTCCGGTTCTTGACGGAATGACACGTTTTAGGAGTCAGAGGACACAAAAAACATGTTTATACAATTACATTGTGCATATCAAGCTGTATGTTCGGTAACTCCGGAAGCTCGGGTAGTTTAAATACCAATAAAAATAACCAGTTTAAATACGAATTAAAATGCAAATTATCTTGCAAAATATATTTCTTTAATTACGAAGCTCGGGTAGTTTAAATACCAATAAAAAAAATCAGTTTAAATAGGAACTAAAATACAAATTATCTTGCAAAATATGTTTCTTTAATTCTGGTTCGCCTCAATTAAATGAGGTTAGCAACGGCGAACACAGTTAACAACAGTGACCATTCCCCCTAAAAAGCTTCCAATCTTAAAACTGTAATTATTTTTTATTTAAGCCTCGCCCTGTCTTTCGATTGGTTCTAGACCTTGTCTGAGAGCGGCCACCTTTTCATTCGTTTGTTTCGAGTGGTACGTAATCAATGTATCTTTACGCAGACCTAACAAAGCCAAGCTGCCCGCTATCGGAACGCAGATTTCAGCGATTTACACAGAATTTCGCCTGCTTTAAAATGTTATAAAAGCTAGCTAGTTCTTTTTTTTTTTTTTTTTTTTTTTTTTTTTTTTTTTTTTTTTTTTTTTTAATATCGGCGTTTTTGCCGACTATAATGCATGGGAATTGTTGAGATGACGTGAAAAATAAAGAATTGTTCACGTTTAATGATGACTCCGTATTCTTTTGAGAAATACCCAGTGTGATCCTTGCTTACCAATCTGCTGATTTCGACTGCACAACTCTTCTTTAGTGATCGTTGCTGCTCACTATAACATAATTCATGGTGTTATTTTCTTCAAATGACAGCATCCCAATGGCGGATTATTTATTCGGCCGTGTACGCCAATCAAACCCAAAACAGCCAAATAATAAAATTTATATGCGACAATGAAAGAATTGCATTTCTGTTTATTCCACCAAATTTGTCTCCACATATAAAAGCAAACAGATGCAAACGTGTTTTTGTGCATTACTGCAGTTTACTTATTTTCTTCGCACTGTTAAAAATGACATACTTATAATTAAAAGTACTTTTTATAATTGTAATAGGTCGTAAGCCTAATAAGCTAAATATGACCCCATACATTTTTTAAAATTGATTATACATGCTTATTATCAAGATCTCATCAGTGATGTAGCATCCTCAATTTTTATTTCAAAATACATGTTTTAGCGCTATGCATATTTTAAAATTATCTACACAACTGTTGTACAAAATCATTGAAATTTTCTTTTTGTCTTTATGTTGCATTACGCGCTAATGCAGGCGCAAACGGAAAATTGAGTTAATTTGTGTAATCAGTTTCACACTAAAATTCTGGTGTTGAATTTATTGAATTGTTCGTCATGCGGTCTAATTAAGCAAATCTTTATATTTTTATCCATGATTACTGTACTTACATAAAGTTTCGAATCTTGAATCACGATTGATGTTTTGTTCTTTAGAATGGCTGCAATTATAATTATTAAATATTTAATCGTTATTAAAAATTTCATCATTCCACGGGGAAATATATAAGGTCAACGACGTAAATTCTTCATTATTTTTAATTAATATTTCGTATGATGAAGTTTATAGTACTTTATCAAAGCTTGAAATGCCTCCCACTGGCAAATTGCGGAGTTAGCAATTCTCTCTAAAATGGTACCAGATACGAGAAAATGTCGATTACAAAGTGGTTGAGCATCTTTTAATTCCTTGAAAATGCCTAAAAATGTAATTTAATTGATTACAACGACCATTCAGAAATTTTTTATATAAAAAAAATTGTAAAAGGCCGTGGCTAGTGGATTGGAGCCCCTTGAGACATGGCATTTTACTATCAATCGATTAAACATTAGATTGTTTCCTTTTTCGCTTTCGTCTTTTATTCTGTAATCGAATTTCATGGGCTACATAATCAGTTGAAGACCTCGATTTTTGCTTTCCAAGACGATTTTCATTTTGGCGTCGCTGTTTGGCTTTGGATTTTTCCCTATCTGATAATTTGCGCCTACCCATTTTGTAACTTTTTCAATTTTTAACGATTTTATGCCTTTCGATTACCTATTCAAACACTTTATAACGATTTTATACATTTCTACACTATGACGCAAAAGTTTAGACAATGACGTCATTCAGCTTTAAAATGTAGAATTATGACGTCAGAATTACAAAAACCTGTAAATATATTCAAAAACTGATTTAAAATGCTATGTACAAAAGACAGTCGTTTTATTTTCTATAATACTAATTTTTTTCATAAAAATTCAAATGTGCTTGTCGCAAAAGTTTAGACACTATTCTAAATTTCTTTGAATATTCGCTGGCATATGCAAATTTAGAATCGATGATGTCACAAATTTGGAGTACTTAAGTTCTGCAAACGATTGCGCTTCATAGTCGACATGCCGAGAGCTAAAGAAATTCAAGTGAATGAGGTTTCAAGGATTTGGCAGTTGAAAGGTGAAGGAAAGAGCATTTCTGAAATTTCTGCTATTATTAATAGGTCAAAAAAATCTATTTATCGAGTTTTATCGAGTGGTTGCGAATATAAAGCAAAATGTCGGTCTGGGAGGCCACGAGAACCCACTGACCAAAAAACTGTCACCAAACTGTAAGGTTTAATGCGAATAATGAATAATCTTATATGTCGCATTCAATTGACATTAAACATGTTACACGTGTTTGTTAAGTTATCAAGTATTTTTAATTCGACGTTTTATTTGTATTTTTATTAGTTTATTACTAATTTATTTGTTCATTCATTACTTAAAATTACTGCATTTTTTTGAGTCTATAATCTAATGTTTACATACAATTTATATTTATAATCGTCCACGTTCTTTGAATAAATAAAGAACATTAGGTCCCTTGCAATTTTCCATTATCATTGATATTTACTATGTCCCTTAATAAATTCGATTATTACATTAGAAATACCAAGGACGAAATTTCTCTTTTTTTTTTTTTTTTTTTGTTTGTTTTGTTTTAGTTTGTTTCTTTTTTCATACTGGTTGAATATTTGAGAAAATATTATTTTATTTAATTGGAAAATACTGCTATTTAATATAAGCACAATTTCTCTAATATTATACTGATTTGCAAAAAAGCATAGCAGTACCCTGAAATACAGATATTTTATTAACTAATGCAATATCTTAAAAATACCTGTTTATTTATGGTTTAATTTAACAATTCTGCTTTTAAATACGTAAACTGTTAGCATACTTTAGACCGAAATCATCTCAAATAAATAAAATTTTATGTTTGGTATGTCGCAAAGTCATAAGTGAACGTCAACATTAAACTAACCGTATTCCTTTGCAATTTTTTTTATTAAATACATTAATTTTTCTATCTGAAAATTTCAGAATGGCACCATTCTTCCATTTGTGTCACTTGGCGAATAGTTTAGCGATTTGTGCAATTTGGCGAAATTGGTCGACGGGATTGTCAAGTAGTGCCATTGTTTATATTAATTAAGAAGACTATCGGAATTTTCTCAAATGTATTTATCGAATAGTAATTTGTACAAAATAAAACGAAAGTATTTTGCGCATATATTTACATGTATTTACGCTATATCAAATGACGCAAGGGATAAAAAATTTGCTACTCTCAATTCCTTTATTCCATGTGACGTCACATTAAATGTCTCCGGAATGAAAATAAATTTAAATGTATCGCTTTAATATACGACGTAATTTACACTATTAAATGCATTCCTCATGTAATAATTTATTTGTTTGAAACTTTCTTTTAAGATTCACGGGTATATATTACTAAACATATAATATACTTTAATTCAAATGGGTTAAGAAATATTAATAATTTTATTACTTTGAAGTTATCATATATCTTTAATATTTACGTGTAAATATTTAGACGTAATTTTCGTTATTTTCTGCTTTTAATACGTGATCATTTAATTTTTATTTTAAAATATCTTTCTGGCTTTAGTAATTTCACTTCGCAATTTCAGTTTGGAAATAACGTCAAAAATTTTACGTATTTTTTTTTATTAATTAAATAAAAACTATACTTTTTAATACTTTGAATTTATTAAAAATTATGATCTTTAAAAAACGCGCATTACATTTTGGTCAGGTGTGTAAGTAACATATAGAATCTATTTTTTTCTTCAGTCATACCATTTAAAATACGTGAAAGAAAATATTTTATATATAAATGAAATTTTATAAAAGGAAATTATAAAGAAAAATTCCAGAAAGTTTTATTTAAAAAATCTGAATAAGATTGAATTTTTATTTTCAATTTCTATAATTTCATATATCTTAAAAGGAATGATAAACATTTTCACACGCAAAGTGAAAGTTTAATTTTCCTATGAAAAAATAAATCTAGAACGTCTCGATATATATTTTTTTTACAGATTTTGTATTACATCTTGAAAAACTAAGGTTTCTTTCAAATTTTGTTCACATATCTAAATCCGAGTAATAAAAAACAAGAAATAGGAACTGTTTATTTTCTTATTTCACCTAGATTGTTCCTGACTCAGAAGAATTTTTTTTAAATAAAAAGTTTGTGTCATATTTACATTAAATTTCCAAATTTTCATTACAGTAAGATTAGAATGACATATCTGCCATAGCAAAATATTTTGGAATTACTTAACATCAAAATTAATAGGGTACGTATTAATAAATTTTAAACACAACCGATAAAGTTTTATTACATTTGTATGTTCATTTAGGAATGTGTTGCACACTTGTTTGTATTAATGTACACGCATTTTTCATGAATGTCAAATAGTATATTTTAACATGTAAAATATTTGTGAAATTAAATTTTAATCTATATATTGTCAATAGCAAAAAGAGTTCGTGTGTAATGCTGAGGTTATATTGGCGATCGCAAAAACCTAATAATAAATTTCGGTTTTTTACTTTCTTCTATCTTCAATAGAAGAATGTATTGTAATCGAAATTTTTTCGACTTCCGGTTCTTGACGGAATGACACGTTTTAGGAGTCAGAGGACACAAAAAACATGTTTATACAATTACATTGTGCATATCAAGCTGTATGTTCGGTAACTCCGGAAGCTCGGGTAGTTTAAATACCAATAAAAATAACCAGTTTAAATACGAATTAAAATGCAAATTATCTTGCAAAATATATTTCTTTAATTACGAAGCTCGGGTAGTTTAAATACCAATAAAAAAAATCAGTTTAAATAGGAACTAAAATACAAATTATCTTGCAAAATATGTTTCTTTAATTCTGGTTCGCCTCAATTAAATGAGGTTAGCAACGGCGAACACAGTTAACAACAGTGACCATTCCCCCTAAAAAGCTTCCAATCTTAAAACTGTAATTATTTTTTATTTAAGCCTCGCCCTGTCTTTCGATTGGTTCTAGACCTTGTCTGAGAGCGGCCACCTTTTCATTCGTTTGTTTCGAGTGGTACGTAATCAATGTATCCTTACGCAGACCTAACAAAGCCAAGCTGCCCGCTATCGGAACGCAGATTTCAGCGATTTACACAGAATTTCGCCTGCTTTAAAATGTTATAAAAGCTAGCTAGTTCTTTTTTTTTTTTTTTTTTTTTTTTTTTTTTTTTTTTTTTTTTTTTTAATATCGGCGTTTTTGCCGACTATAATGCATGGGAATTGTTGAGATGACGTGAAAAATAAAGAATTGTTCACGTTTAATGATGACTCCGTATTCTTTTGAGAAATACCCAGTGTGATCCTTGCTTACCAATCTGCTGATTTCGACTGCACAACTCTTCTTTAGTGATCGTTGCTGCTCACTATAACATAATTCATGGTGTTATTTTCTTCAAATGACAGCATCCCAATGGCGGATTATTTATTCGGCCGTGTACGCCAATCAAACCCAAAACAGCCAAATAATAAAATTTATATGCGACAATGAAAGAATTGCATTTCTGTTTATTCCACCAAATTTGTCTCCACATATAAAAGCAAACAGATGCAAACGTGTTTTTGTGCATTACTGCAGTTTACTTATTTTCTTCGCACTGTTAAAAATGACATACTTATAATTAAAAGTACTTTTTATAATTGTAATAGGTCGTAAGCCTAATAAGCTAAATATGACCCCATACATTTTTTAAAATTGATTATACATGCTTATTATCAAGATCTCATCAGTGATGTAGCATCCTCAATTTTTATTTCAAAATACATGTTTTAGCGCTATGCATATTTTAAAATTATCTACACAACTGTTGTACAAAATCATTGAAATTTTCTTTTTGTCTTTATGTTGCATTACGCGCTAATGCAGGCGCAAACGGAAAATTGAGTTAATTTGTGTAATCAGTTTCACACTAAAATTCTGGTGTTGAATTTATTGAATTGTTCGTCATGCGGTCTAATTAAGCAAATCTTTATATTTTTATCCATGATTACTGTACTTACATAAAGTTTCGAATCTTGAATCACGATTGATGTTTTGTTCTTTAGAATGGCTGCAATTATAATTATTAAATATTTAATCGTTATTAAAAATTTCATCATTCCACGGGGAAATATATAAGGTCAACGACGTAAATTCTTCATTATTTTTAATTAATATTTCGTATGATGAAGTTTATAGTACTTTATCAAAGCTTGAAATGCCTCCCACTGGCAAATTGCGGAGTTAGCAATTCTCTCTAAAATGGTACCAGATACGAGAAAATGTCGATTACAAAGTGGTTGAGCATCTTTTAATTCCTTGAAAATGCCTAAAAATGTAATTTAATTGATTACAACGACCATTCAGAAATTTTTTATATAAAAAAAATTGTAAAAGGCCGTGGCTAGTGGATTGGAGCCCCTTGAGACATGGCATTTTACTATCAATCGATTAAACATTAGATTGTTTCCTTTTTCGCTTTCGTCTTTTATTCTGTAATCGAATTTCATGGGCTACATAATCAGTTGAAGACCTCGATTTTTGCTTTCCAAGACGATTTTCATTTTGGCGTCGCTGTTTGGCTTTGGATTTTTCCCTATCTGATAATTTGCGCCTACCCATTTTGTAACTTTTTCAATTTTTAACGATTTTATGCCTTTCGATTACCTATTCAAACACTTTATAACGATTTTATACATTTCTACACTATGACGCAAAAGTTTAGACAATGACGTCATTCAGCTTTAAAATGTAGAATTATGACGTCAGAATTACAAAAACCTGTAAATATATTCAAAAACTGATTTAAAATGCTATGTACAAAAGACAGTCGTTTTATTTTCTATAATACTAATTTTTTTCATAAAAATTCAAATGTGCTTGTCGCAAAAGTTTAGACACTATTCTAAATTTCTTTGAATATTCGCTGGCATATGCAAATTTAGAATCGATGATGTCACAAATTTGGAGTACTTAAGTTCTGCAAACGATTGCGCTTCATAGTCGACATGCCGAGAGCTAAAGAAATTCAAGTGAATGAGGTTTCAAGGATTTGGCAGTTGAAAGGTGAAGGAAAGAGCATTTCTGAAATTTCTGCTATTATTAATAGGTCAAAAAAATCTATTTATCGAGTTTTATCGAGTGGTTGCGAATATAAAGCAAAATGTCGGTCTGGGAGGCCACGAGTGACAAATGTACGAGAGGATCGCCTGATACAAAGACTAGCGAGTACTCAACAAATGAGCGTACGTGGAGTTCAAAGCTCATCGGGACTCTCTGTATCAAAGGATACGATTCGTAGACGAATTTTGGAAAAAGGAACAATCGTTTATAGCAAAATGCAGAAGAAACCAGCTCTGAAACCACATCATAAGTTACAAAGACTTATGTGGGCTCGAAAGCATATGTCATATGGAGAGAAATGGCAGCCAGTCATATTTAGCGATGAAAAAAAGTGGAATCTGGATGGTCCAGATGGTTGTTTATCGTATTGGCATGACTTGCGGAAGGAACCTCGACGTTTATTTAGTCGCAGACGAGGAGGGGGCTCGGTGATGGTTTGGGCAGCCTTTTGCTATAATGGACAAGTATCTCTGACCTTCACCAGTGGTCGTCAAACTTCACAGCATTATACACAGACATTAGAAGAAAACCTACTGCCATTTGCTGAGCTTCTAGGGGGTCCTCAGTGGGAATTTCAGCAAGACAATGCTTCAATTCACACTGCAAAACATTCAAAATCTTGGTTTAATTCCCATAATATAAGAGTTCTCGACTGGCCAGCATGTAGCCCAGATCTTAACCCTATAGAAAACCTTTGGAGCATCATGTGTCGCAAAGTTTATAGCAACGCTAGACAATACTCTTCTGAAAAGGAACTTAAGACATCTATCGAGAATGCATGGTACGATATCGATCCACAAACTATGCAAGATTTAGTTTCTTCCATGCAATCTCGTGTATATGACGTAATACATAAGCATGGATGCGCAACCAGGTTTTAAAAATTGTTTATTTCGATTTTATTTAATTTGTGTCTAAACTTTTGAGACAGCAGTTTATTTTTGTTACCATTTAATTTATTGCAATATGCACAATTCCACTTTTCTTTGTTATAAATATTGTTTATATGTACAGCACATTAATTTCAAGCAGTGATTTGAAAATTGAATAAATATTTTTCAAAGTATGTAACAATTTCTTCATTGTCTAAACTTTTGCGTCATAGTGTATTACCTATTCAAATAAAAATTCTTCTAAAAGTAAAGAACAACATTCAATTTCGTTAAAAAAATTAAATGCGAGCAGCATTTGACCCCATCCTCGACCGAAAACAACAACCATTTCCAAATGGTTAAAAAAGGAAATTTCGAAATGTATTTTTTATATCCAATGTACAATTTAAACTTAGATATTATTGAATGTAGAAGTATGTAATTTTACTGCAGATGATATAAAACAAACACAAGTATGGAACGTACAATTAATTTTAACAAAAAAAAAAAAAAAAAAAAATCAAGCTAAGAGTTTTTAGTGTGTTCACAATCGAGGCACTTACAAAATGCATAATAATCTATTGTTTCCGATGGTGGTTACAATGATACACTTATTTTGCTTTAATCATTAGAACAAACTGTACATTACGTATATCTGTTAGTTACGTATATATGTTATGAATAAGTGGTCGTTATGCAATTATTAGAGTTTTAACTTGGTATTCTGATTTAACAGAAATTACATTTCGTATATTCCATAAAAGTTTTTTTATATGTAAGATATTATTTCATATTAAATCGTGGATATTTTTCATTTTGATTTCCGATTTTTTTTTTTTTTTTTTTTTTTTTTTTATAAATATTTCGAGCTAAAATTCGAACGCTATATTTTAGTGCTATAAGGCGTTACCTCATTCCACTTTTGGTTACGCTTAGCCGTTTTATGATATCAACAAATCAGTTCATAATTATAGCTAGCGTGGTTCAGAAATTATTTGAATGTAAATGGAATTAAGGAAACATCTAGTATTATTATAACTGTATTTGGAAGCTTTAGGTACACAAATTTGCCTACGTCACTTGCTCTGTGAATATATCATTCGTGGATTGTTCCAATAAAAAATTCACATTAAAAGGTTTTTAACCCATTAATACATTTGAATTAATTTACTTTTCAAAGATCTATGATAAATCTCTTTAAAACAACTAAGAAAAATACTTATTGCCTTTTTTCGAAAATAAATAATTTAATATTAGATACAATTTGAAAGTTAGAGAATAATTTATGCCCACAGAATGCTACTATCCATAATGAATCTGGAGAATAAATTCTTGAAAAGTATAGTTTAAACATTATGCATGGTTGTAAATGTTTTATTTCGAAAATATATTTTCTTTTTCTTTAAAGAAATGGAACATTCTCTCCCCACACAGAGTTTGAATTTTATTTTTTCCTCCAATTTTATTGTTTCTGTAATGTTACAATAAATTTTAAACGTGTCGAGTTTTCTGGAAACTTATTACGTATGTTCATGCGGAATACATATCTATATACATATACATATACATATACATATACATTTGAGGAATCTTTTATATATTTTATAAATATATAATTTATGTTAGCTAAATGTTTTGCAACGTTAGCAAACTATTTTTTAAATAATTTTTTATGCGATGGGTTTATTGATGCAATTGCGCAAAAACTTAGTGTGTTATCATATGATTTCTACTATTATAGTTACTTGATACCTAATTCTAAGAAATTCCATTTAATTCTACATGTTTGTCATCTTTATTGGTATATATTAAATTTCATTTCAACATGATCATATCACTGTTGTTAATTAGTTATCAATTAATTTGTATTAAAAAATTTTTTAATAATATTTGTCTCACCAATTTAAGGTATGTGTTATATTGAATGTGCTAGTCAATTGGTGGATTTTGCTTAATTAGTATTACTTGTATTACTAAATGTATTAATTCAAGAACAGAAGTGAAACAAAATTATGTTGGTAAAAAATATATATACGCTTGAAGTCACTACAACCCTATGGCCCACCCTGGCTTTAATGGAAACCACCGCCATTTTTTACCCCCCCCCCCCAAAAAAAACCCCGGATATCCCGGATATACTAATAAGTAATGATAAAGCTATTGATACTATCATAGAGTAGATTAACGATGTTATATTCATTTTTATTTTGTATTAAATGCTAACAAATATTAATAATACGAAAGATTCTTTATCCTTAAGTACGATATTTTTGGCCAAAATTTTCACTTCCTCTGCCATTAGCGTCGCGCACGTGATACGACATCGCCTTTATAGTTTTTTCCACTTTCTATTGTTCTGAGAGTCGAACATATACTGCCATGTATTGAATTTTAAATAATTTAAATGAAACATACGGCGTGGGTCACATTGGGAACCGGCCCATATTGGGCCCAGGTACCTTATATAATTATATATAATAAAAATATGCATAACTATATCTTACTATATATACTTATATGTTAAAGGAGCGTACATTGATCCGCATGTTCGTTATCTAGGGGCATTAAGCACTCGAAATCATATATGTAAGCTTCACTTATTCAAACTACATTCACTTATTCAAAGGTAAAGTTAAGTCTTTGCACATCTTATATCTTATTTCAAAGAATCTCTTTTACAGTAAATTTGAAAAAAAAAAGTTTCATTAATCTAAAAATTAATGACTTTCTTCCTCTTAAAGCATTATTAAGTTTTATTATAAAGCATTATCTCCATCAGTATTATGTAAAAATTAATGTATCAGCACTATAAGAAAATTTTACTCACTCATATGTCAAAGGCGGGCATTAATGTCCTTTTGATCGTGTTGTTAAGCACAATAACAACTTCATATAAAAAAAAAAAATCATTAATCTAAAAATTAATGACTTTCCTCATCTTAAAACTAAACAGCATTATGTAAAAATTAATGAATCAGCACTATAAGAAAATTTTATTCACTTATACGTCAAAGGCGAACTTTAAAGTCCTTTGGATTTTGTAGTTAAGCACAATAACAACTCCATATACAGTTTCAAATGCAGAATAAAGGATAAAAATTCAGGATATCATAATTTTTTATCAGTATTAGAAGAAATTAAATGTTATGTTCTCCAAAGCATCGGCGATAGTTATGCTTAATCGTATGGTTTTGCAATACTTTTATTAAGAGATTGGATCCTAAATTAATTAATATCCATTGAAAAACTGCAATGTATGATCGATCAAACTATTGAACAGAATTAATATTTTTTTTAAGTGATCACTGTTAGGGCTGTATTTTTGTGTATACAAATCAGCCGGGGTTACTGTAGCAGGTGAAGTATTGGATATATTGCTTTTAACTTTTAAAATATGAAAAATGTTTAATAAACTAAATTTACTAATAATTTACAACCTCAAGCATACAGAAGTTTAAACACGGTGTAATGATAATATGACGGTGTCAATGGTAAATAATATTATATAATCATTTAAAAAATATATTCTTTTAATAATTAAAATAATTTATGTTACTCAATATTTATATCAAATAACTGAAAACTTGGTAGATGATTTTAGGGGAGAATATAAGCAAGGAGAAAATGAAAAATTATCATTTTTCTCCCTTCTAGATTAAACATTTCAAATAATAAGTGAAAATATAAAAACATTTGTTTCTTAAAACAACATTTTTTTTCTTGATCGGGTAAAAATATTTAATAATTTTAGAGTCTTGAAAATTTGAAGAAAATAACTTCTCCAAAATATCCGGTTTTTATCGTAGAATTGTTTTTCCGTCACGCAACTGCACTGTATCTTGCATATATTCTAAAAGATCATCTTCAAGCACATTTATAGCATATTTGTTATTTTTCTTTTAAATATAAAATACAAAGCTAATTAACTGAGTTAAATAATCTCACCCCCCCCCCCCCAACCACAAAAATAAATAAATAAATAAGTCCTGCAACATTAACCCGCTTGCATGCTTTTGTTCCACTTAAAATAATAAAAATAAGATTCCCTTTTCATGGACATGCACAGAGAACAAAATTCAAGTTTTAGCACGGTGATTACATGCTGAAAGTTTCCGACAGTCAACCCGAAGCGTTGTGTAATAGCCTTTCTGCATAACAATATATTTGTGACAAAAACTTTACTTTTCTGATTTAAGTTCGTACTCAGAAACGCAGCCTGAAATACGTTTGTTTTTACGGTTTTTTTTAAACAGGACTATTAATTTTATTTTTATTTATAGTTAAAAATTATTTAGTTGATGCTGTAGTTAGAAATTATTTATATAAAGCCTATACCAATAATTATTTAAATTAGATTACATTAATTATTTATTCTATGTTATATTTATTATTTATATTACATAATATTAAGTATTTATATTATAATTCTTTTAATTATTCTCAATTATGATTTTGTTTTGTACATGCCGAGTGAACAATTTTTGCCCAAAGCTACGCCACTAGAAAGAAGTGGGGATTTTTTCTCAATATATAGTTGCTGCTATCTCAGAAAGTAACAGTTTTGAATTAGTATTTTTATTGGTATTTTTACAACAAAATTCACATTATTTCCAGCAATACCACTTATTTTAAATTGAATATTGTAAGTTCTTGCTGTAACAATTTTATTCACCGTAAAACAAATCTAATATACTTCATAAATAACAATATTGATTTATGTTACCTACCTTTAAAATTACGCTTCTATGCTCTGAACTGATTTTGCACTTATCTTAAAAAAAATCCGAAGTAAGTGAGTATTTTACTCCTAAGATAGATATAGTACATCTGATATTTTGCAAACATTGACTCCAAACATTTCTTCAATAAATAAATAAAAAAAAATGTATTAAATTTTTTACACATCCACCTAATTATGCAGAAAATCTCAAACTTTTTTTTAATAAGAAAACATTTGATATGATATAATTCCCATAAAATACTATATGTCTTAAACAATATATATTGATTCTTTTAAAACAATTGGATTATGTCCTAAAAACTACATTGGAATATAGTATAGGATTTTTTTTTTGTTGTTGCTGTTCATAATATGCATTTCGTGAATATAAAATGCAAGTTTTAATGTTTCTCAGTGAATATTATTATTTCTTTCAGTAATAAATCAAAAGAATAATCTCATTGAAAATATGTATTTGTCGATTCTTTTGCTGTAATCTCATTTAGAAATATAATCTTGATTAAAGCAACAAATTAAAAGTAAAAAAAAAAAATAAAAAATAAAAAGGAAAAGAAAATTAAGATTAATTTTTAGTACCATTGAATGAGATTTTTCTTTTCTTTATCTTATTTTATCTATCTATACTAATATTATAAAGATATAAAATTTGTTTGTTTATTTGTAGGATGTAATTTCTGGAACTACCGAACAGATTTCAAAATTACTTGTATAAAAAATAGGTGTTATACCCTGTTCAGACATAGGCTATATATTATGTCCATTCCACTACCCCAAGGGGGGTGCAGGAGCAAAACACGGTCTAGAAAATGCGATTTTTGTGTTACTGAAGGTCCTAGAAACGAGAAATTTGGAATGGTAGTTACATATAAGATATGAATATTTCTTTAAAAAAATCAAAATTTAAAATGGGTGAAAATGCGCAAAAAGGGTTCTAAAAATTAATGCATTTTAACTATTATTCAACTTAAAGGTAGTAAAAAATATTTAAACAAACAAGCATATTCATAATGCTCCTTATATGCCACCTTGCTCTGAAAAGCATTAAATTCCAAAAATATATACATTACGAAACATAAAGAAAATAAGAAAAGAATAAGAAAATAAGTCTTATTATTATTTTAGATTAACAAAAGTTTTATTTACACTTTTTTTAATTAAAAAAAAAAGTTTAAATGATTATTACTTGAAAAAACAAATTCTGAACAGATTTTAAACTAAACTATTTTCAAAAAGTAAACTTAAATACTCTTAAATTGTTTATTATAGGTAATGAAAATTCGGCATTACTATTTTTTTAAAAGTATCGATTACTATGATCTTACAAAATAAATATTGTTTTTTACGTAACAACCATTTCTTCCGGATATATTTTATTTTTCAAAATTTCATTTTTTTATGAAATACCCTTAACACAGAAAATAGAAAAAAACTGAACTCACCAAAAATATTTTTTTTCGTGTGTTCAAAAGACGGTTGTCTTTCATTTTATGCATGGAAGTTTTAAATTAAAATCCGTCCATTGAAAAATATTCGTGATCCAATAAAAGAAAGATATAAAATATTTTAGATACATTAATTTCAGTATGACTGACGACACTTCTTAAATTTAACTTCAATTTAATTATATATAAAACATGTTCTATTTTAACGAAAACTAAAATTAATTCGAGTATTTTAAAGGGTACAATATATTAATCATGGTTTGATATTGCAAATAATAATAATAATAATAATAATAATAATATCAAGGATTAGTTTAATCTTTCTTAAAGAAAATTAAATAAAAATAAAATTATTTTTAATTAAATTGTTGAGTAATAATATGTTAACAATGACGCAAGAAACATTTAAATGACTTCTACTTCAAAACATATTCCGAAAACTATGTGAGGAAAAGCATTGTTAAGTCAAACATAATTACTCTTCACGTACTTAAACAGCTATTTACTGAGAACAGTTACTTGAGACCCGGAAATAGTTTCCCCAAAAGTTTATCGATTGCTTAGATGTTTCTGACATAATTAAAAATTTCTTATGCTGAAACGTGTTAATTCGAATAGAATGTTGAGTTAAAAATGTATTCCATCTTAAATACGTTTTATACATAAAGTAAAATAATAAATTCAAATTTCATCCTTTTCTTAGAATATTTTGAAAGACCATATTCTGTAGAGTCATATAGACAGATTTAGAAATATGTAGATAGTAACCAAATCTTTATGACATATAGTGTTTTTTTTTTTTTTTTTTTTTTTTTGTAGAATACAAACATATATGTTTTACAAAAAGTCATTGATATTAAAACAAATGAAGAGCACATGTAAAAGAAAATGGCAGTAAAAAGATAAAACATTGTTTATCAATTCTAATTTTTAAGTTTTTACGGAACGAAATAGCTGCAAATTATTAATGTAAAATTTCGAGTAGCTTTTTATACCATTGAATAGCTATAAATTTTCGAAGAATTAACATCTAAATTAAAGTAATCTTGCAGTGTCAAGTTTCTAAATGACCCTGTTGATTTACTGCTTGATGCAAATAACTAGTATCCAATTAACATAAATGCGATATCTTGTTGAACTAAATTGAAAGCAATATGCAGAAAGAAACATACATAAATAAGCATGAGTTAGAGATTTTAGTCTATATATTAAAAATGTATATTCGGTATTAATTTATTTAAAAAAATCATAACTCTTTGTTATTCTAAGAAATAAAATAAAAAAGGAAATGTAATTTTCTATTCACACTAAACTAACTAAACTATTTGAATGCATAACACTATATGGAAAATCTTAACTGTCACATTCACAGGCAATTATTTCTACGGTATTGGTTGATTAAATCCTTGTATTTGTCGTTTTCCAATTTTGGATGACATATTTTTCATTCTTTTCAAAGTATTTTAAAACCACAGAAATGCAAATGAAATTACGCACATAAATGGACATTTTGCTATTTAAAGAATATAGTGAAAAAAGATATACTGATTAACAATTGTCGATAAATTATGCACTATATTAGCAGCCTTTCCACTCATATCAATAAATGCAACATAATGCTCACATCCATTTACATATTGTGGATAAACCAGACTTATGTGGACAACTGTGGATTTATAAATAGGACATTGATAATGCGCGATTCTTCTGGGTCGTTTAATTCTGTCCTAAGAAATCTTCCTAAACGAAACATTTATTTACATAAAGAAAATTTTACTCATAGTACAATCCTTATATCTTATTATATACATCATTAAAAGGATGAAATTTCTAAAAGTTCGGCCCTTTAGAACTTGAAAACTTCATAGCATTGTAAATTTTACATTTTCTTTAACTTCATAAATATAGCAATTTTTAAAGCATAATGCACACAGTTTCACGAAATTTAAATTAAGGTAACATTTTAGAATAAAATAAATATGTTTTTTAAACTTTTTACTTTGAATCTTCTAAAGTAACTTCTGCTTTTGAAATTCTGGAACACAAACTCATATAACATTTGGGAATATGAAAATCTTCTTACAGACAAGAATTCTCAAACTATGTCATCATTGTTCTTCCGTTTAGCTTGGGTTGGGTCTCCAGTTTTATTTAAATATTTAGTGACGATTTTTGTGTTTTTGCATTTAACTTTATTTATTTAAATTTCGCAATACTGTTTGGAACCACATGGACTGTATACATTCTGTATGCAACGGTGAAATTTTAAATTCCAAATTTAATATAGGCTATATCCTGTACCGTGTGCTATAATGTATAGCACTAGTGTGCAGGAATATTCTTCTTACTTTTCCAATGATGAATACATAGTTTAGTTCATGTATATTGATATATCAACAACCAAATATTTCCTTAAATATAAAATCATCAAATATACATTTGTATATCATCGATTATATGAAACCTTAATCGTCTTATTTGTGATAATGGTAAAATCTGTGCATAATGTGTCTTCTAAAAAAAGATATTCTCTTCTAATTACGATCGAGCTGTAATTTTGAATTCGCATATTTAAGGATTCTGTATTTCGACTGCTATTAAAAATGCATTGGTTACACTTCATATGTTTAAAAAAATATTTAAAAAAAATTTGCTTTAAAAGTACTTTTTTAAAATGCGTGAATTTTTACATATGCTTTTTGTAAATAAAAATCAAAAATCGATTTTTAAAAGCTTCAAACATGTGAATGTATAAATATTTCATTCCTCCAATTTGTTTAACAGTTATACTTTAAAAACTAGGAATTGCAACTATTTTTAAGGATTAAAAAATAATTTATAAGTTCAAAATGGCTTTATTAGTAAACAGTTTAATAAATTCACAAAATAGACGTAATTAACAGAATAAAAACAAAATTTATAAATTGAGGATTTCAACATTCCAGTAGCAGTGAATTCCGCAACCGAGAAATTAATAACACAATTTTGGGTTCGCGGATCTAACTAATAATTCTCCTATCTCACATACTCTTCCTTCATCTCATACCTCAACCACTTCTTTTACAGTCCCTACCAATGTCCCAACTTCTTCTCTGCTACTGGCTCAAATAAATCTACAAAGAAGTAAAGCAGCCACAGCCAACATGCTTCAACATTTAATCACAGAGAAATATCACATCGCTTGCCTCCAGGACTGCCACACTATAAAAGGCCGACCTCATGGTTTACCGTCAAACATACCCTGCTATTCTTCACTTAACAAAAACTGCTTTATTATAATTTTGGATACTACAATTTGACACATTCAAGCACAACGACACGAACATTCTGTCTTTATAAATATTCTAACACTGGATTGGGATATAACAATAGGTTCCCAGTACTCTCCTCCATCAGCAGATCTAGCAGAGGACTTACAAGCTTGGGCAGACACGAAAGGTATGAGCAAACTCTTTATCCTACTGGGTGATCTAAACGCGCATAGTAAACTCTGGGGCTACCCATCAGATGATGATAGAGGCCACCATCACATCACGCACATGGGGCAAAAAAAGCTATTAGTAATAAACGACCCCTACTCTAAGCCCACCTTCGAGACATCTCACCTACAAGGCTGGCCCGATGTCTCATTAATACCTTTTTCATTATTCCCCAAAGTTAATTCATGGAAAGTTGATGACGACTTAAATTATGGTGATCATCGACTAATAACAACAGAACTGAACGTACAGTTGCCATCTCTGCCAAAAAGACGATACAAAACCAAGAACATCTCATTCAAGGCCTTCAACAAATAGCTTTATCAAAAAATAGAAGAGACACAAATCGATTTTAGAGAAATTAAAAATGCAAATGAATTTGAGTCTTGTTACGAAAAATTCCTTCACATAATAGTAGAAACATGTGAAAAACACCTGAAGAAACGTAAAAGCTCTTTCCAACCGCGGATTACTTTGTGGGCAAATGAACTAAGACGAAAAAGAAATTTCGTAAAGGCCCTGTACAGAAAATCAAAACTACCATGTGCAACCCAACAACATCAACTAATCTATAAAAAAGAAAGAGCCATCTATAAAAAAGACATATTGGAAGCCAAAAAATCGGCATGGCTAGCCTTTTGCAGAAACTCTAAAGAACCCTATGGCAAAATAAAAAGAATAGCATTCCAGGAATTCCATAATCAGGAGCTCTACGCATTATCAAATTCGACGACATCAACCCATACAAGGCAAACCTTTTATGAGGAACTCAAGACTGACATTTTTGGGCAATCTCAACAATCACACACGGATGCAGAACTCTCCCCACCATCAGCACCTCCCTTTCAGCAACAGGAGCTGAAAGCGGCGATCTACTCATTTAACAAAAATAAAGCTCCGGGACTTGATAATCTCGATCATATTATAATAAGAAATCTGTTTAAAAATTTCAACACTGTTCTTCTAGATCTATACAACTGCTTATTACGTCTTAACTACTTTCCTCGAAACTGGAAGATTGGGGAACTGGTGTATTTCTTGAAACCGCGTAAGCCACCGGATGATCCGGGTTCATATAGACCCATCTCGCTTCTTCCAATACTGGGTAAAATATATGAGAAATTAATTTTAAAAAGGATACTATATTCTTTGAGAAATTCACCAGACCTTCATCAATCACAGCATGGCTTTGTTGAAGGGAAATCCACTGAATCAGCACTTCAAGACCTGTTTTCCCAAATTGAACTAAATATACAAGATAACTGCTACACCTCACTACTATCCCTTGATTTTAAAAATGCCTTTGACAATGTGCCAGGGATTGCTACAATTCACGAATTGAAAAATCTAGATCTAGACGTACCATATACAAATATAGAAAGTTCTTTTCTCTCACTCCGGGGAGCATTTCCCAACAGGCTCTCTAACAATGTACATTTGTTCAACAAGGACTGTCCACAGGGCTCCTGTCTCGGTCCCTTCCTATGGAGGGTTTTTATGAATAGCCTCCTTCGTGAACTCAGGAGACGGGGCTTTGTGGTAGTGGCCTATGCTGATGACCTTCTGATTATCGCTAGAGGCCGCACACGGAAGCTATTAGAAGAATCCGGAAATCAAGCACTGAAGATAGTCGAAGAATGGGCAGCTCACCATCATATGCAGATCTCGTATACAAAATGCCAGGTCCTTAACTTACGGCGACCAAAATATCTAAAAAGAGCACCTATTTTCAAACTCAACAATCACACTCTGAAGCAGGACAAAACGTTACCCTA
This sequence comes from Maratus speciosus, assembly GCA_963932465.1. Taxonomy (NCBI): domain Eukaryota; kingdom Metazoa; phylum Arthropoda; class Arachnida; order Araneae; family Salticidae; genus Maratus; species Maratus speciosus. The sequence goes on from OZ010795.1 coordinate 419,102,481, forward strand.
TCTGGGCTTAACATTAGGGAACACGCTTTCTTTTTTTGCCACACTTACGAAATAAGTGAACTGAAATCAATATCATATCCGAGAATCTTCTAAAATTTGCCTCACAACATGGAGGAGTATCTAAATCTATTCTTAAAATATGGTATTCCAACATTTTGGAAAAAAAGTAACATACGCCTCAGCCGTCTGGTTCCATCGCTTACAAAAATCCCATGGACTAAGACTAATTTCGTCAATACAAGCACAGTGTCTTGTTCTGATTTCAGGGGCTTATAGAAAATCCTCAACAGCAGCTTTATGCATGTTAACGGGTATCCCACCCCTGGCTCTACAGCTTGAAAGAATAGCCACCCCAGGAAGAATTCTCCGGCTTAGAATCCCTGTTGATGACCACAATCCCTTCAACTATCAAACAAAAATAAGTTCAATGTACACAATTCCCTTTCAAACTTACTTCAAATGGGCGAATGACTCACATCAGGCAGAAGTGGCAATTTATACGGATGGGTCCAAGACTGAGCAGAGGAAGGCCTACGTCTTCTGCGTATTGCGGGACAATGAAGTCATTCACACGGCACAGGTGAAATTAGGCGTAGAGAGCACAGTATTTCAAGCAGAACTTCTGGCGATTGAGGACGCTGTCCGTTGGGCCAATAGTTCCACCTTTAATAATTTTACTCTCTATTCGGACAGCATTTCAAGCCTTCAATCCTTAGAAAATATCTTCACCACTAATTACCTGGTCGCTATTATCATACAAGCACTGCAATCCTCTACGAAATCTTTTTACTTTCAATGGGTACGTGGTCACACCGGGGTTTTCGGAAACGAGATAGCCGACTACCTAGCAAATCAAGCAACTCAGCAGCCAGTTTCCATGACGAATCACAGTAGATTCTTCCCCTTTCCACCATTTTTTCTCAAGAAAAATATCAAAACAACTATGCTACAAAAATGGCAGCAAGAATGGGACTACGCACCTACGGGACGTTACACGCATAGTCTCCTCCCAAAGGTATCAGAATAAATTTTATTATATCATCGGAACATTTACATATTTTCAACGAACCACGGCCCATTTCCATCTTATCTGTTCAAGTTTGATAAGGCGCCATCCCCCCCAGTGCACATGTGGTCAACAGGGCACATCGCTGCACTATATACTGGACTGTACTCTTACATCGCATTTCCATCTAAGAAAACCACGAACAACCTCGCTGTCTGCATGGTTCGCATATGTAAGAAAAAACCCAACTCTGCTACAAAAAATAATTGACTGTGTTAAACTAATAGAACACAGTCAATACATATTTCGAAATAACGTGCCACCGTTGGATCTTGCAGACTAATGATATATATATATATATATTAAATATTGTTCCAAGCCATTGATTTTATCGTTTTAATACAAAAAACATTATTACCACTGACATTATGTACATAGACGCCCTGCCACCATGCACGGTGAAGATAAAAACTTTGCTATTGTTAATATCCATATTAATACTTTAATTATGATAATTGTTATATCTTGTCTATTTCTAGTACGTAATCTTTTAATAATTACCATTTATGTCTCTTTTTTTCCCTAAGTTTTTTTTTTGCATATTTGATCATAATCCTATGTTGTTCTGTAAATATTCACTGTTTTATTGTTAATGGTATTATGTGCTTCAAAATATTCATAACCAGTAGTCATATGTAAATATTTTCTGTTAGAGGTAGTGTTGTAAAAACTCACATGGATGTGTGGATTGTGCAATTTTCTAATAACTAGTGTTCTTTTATTTATTTATTTTTTTTTTGCTTGCTCAGTTCTTATATAATTTATACCTCACATTGTATAGTAGCACGCTCAGACAACTGGGTTGCTATCTGAAATTAATATTGTTATATCTTTTTTTTTTTATCTTTAAATTAACAGGAGTCTAAGTAAACATAATTAGCCAGGCAGGGCTTGTTGAGCTCAAGTCATTAGGTAGGCCTCCCTGCCTGGTCAGAACTTGAACTTGAACTTGAACTTCCAGTAGCAGTGAATCGTGAGCTCGGTGTGTGTTCCCCGGGTAGTTCTCATGTACCTTAATTTTCTTATTTAAATATACTCTTCGTTTCTGACATGTCTTAATTTTATTTATCAGTATACTTCTGATTTTTAATGTAATTAATGACATATTTAAACTGGTTATAAAATGTAAAACAGCTACATTTAAACATTTAAATGTATCAAGCAGAGTAATATTCACATTTAAGACATAGTTTTATATCAAACTGAGAATTTTTTAAACTTTTCAATTTCTTTTTCATATTTCATAGCGTTTTCCTGGAAATTTCGTTGTCATCACATTTTGTCGTCTTAAGGTGCAATAATCATTCTTACAGCTTAGCTCATAGCCATTTCACGCTACCTAAAAATTACAATCACGAATTCCTAATTTCACATTCTGAAATAAATGGAGATGGGCATATACATAGACGGCATCGTGTGTAGTTAAGACAACAGACCATCTTACTAAAAAAAACCCGGGATTTTAAGATAAATAGTTAAGATAATGGTTTATGAAAAATCGTTTTTCTGTAAATCTTTGAAAAATACTCCCCATTTTAATAAATAATTCACATGCTGAGTATGCTACATGTACTGAGGGAAAAAAATACCACCTTCACCTAGAATGAATAGGGAGTCATTTTCTAAATCCTTAAATAAGAAATATAGATTTCTGAGCTATGCGAATAGGGCAACAACTAAGCTGAATAGACGAAATGATCTAGAATTTCTAATCTCTTGTTTTCTAGGTGATGAAATGATAATGAATCATTTTAATAGCGAGAAATTATTTCTTGATTTCTGGAATGATTTCATAAACTAGATTTAAAATCACTAAAACTATCCTCTTGTTTTCTCATCTATTTATAGAGATTTTTAAATAAGTTTGACCGCGAGAATATAGAAAAAAAGCTCTTGAATTCTAGTAAGAGACTATAGAATTCTGTAGCAAAGGGAATTACAATTTATAGGGATGACATGGAACTATTTTTTTCTAGAGCCACGATATAGATTCTAGATGCCAGAAACATATTTTTTTTTCTCAGTTTGTTTCTTTATAAAAAGCTATATTTCTGAATAATCCATTTAAACCCTTTAAGTGACATTCTTAAAAAATAAGAACAACATAAACATGTTACTTATTAAAAGTAGAAATATATGTCAGTTATTTAACTCGAAATTTTATTATATGGCAGAAATGCTACTCAGATGCAATACATTAAAAAATTCCTTCTAAAATCTCATAAAGTGGACATGATCATATTTATTTTATCCATAAAACTAATAAAATGAATTTTTCTTGTTCATGATATAGTTATTTTATGCACGAAAACATGACTTTCTCTATAAATATGAAAAGAGAAATAGGACACATTTCTCTTCGAAAATGAAGTTTATAACTTTTACCCGTATTTACGACATTTTCGTTACTGCATATGACCGGTGATAATGTTTCAAACAAAAGATTTTTTATTATTATTCGTATTTCATAAAGCTGTAAAAGATGAAAAATGGCATAAATTTTGTTATAACTAAAAAGCACATAAAGAAGGAAAATTTTAGTAGTACAATGTAATGTATAATATTGTAATTTTCCTTACATTTTTCAATATTTTAAAAATCCACTGTATTAGAAAACAAGTGTTTATTTATAAAATATAAACTTCAATTATAAAATAAACTTTTATAAGCAATATTTATTACATTTGCCATTTTTAAATTAACCCTTTTTTAATGTTTTATATAAATATATTCACAACTGACGTACACATTGATAATCCGTGATGTCATTCATCAAATATTAATGAATAGTGGACTGCAAAATATTCCAGAAATAAAAATTAAGATTATACTTTTAACGAATTAAATAAATATTTTTATTTCATAAATCGTTCTCTCTCTCTCTCTCTCTCTCTCTCTATATATATATATATATATATATATATATATATATATATATATATATATATATATATATATATATGTATAGAGAGAGAGAGAGAGAGTAACATAGATGACCATTCAAACTCCAGTTAAACTTTAACATGTTTATTTTTAAAAGAAGAAACATAAATCATTCGTCAATCATAGATTATTAAACAATTTCAGCATATTTTATCAATACTTCGCTGTTTAATAAGTTAAATAAAATCTTCTTAGAAAACTCATATCATATTTGAAAAACAAGACATAGCAATGACCACTCAGAGCCGGAAAAATACTAAATTTCTTTTGAGGAAAAATACTTTAATTCTATGCAGTGCTTTGAGTTATCCTGTAGATGATTTTATTTATATTCTACAAACATACTTAAATATGCTGAATAACGTTCAGCATGGAAATACATAACTCAATTAAAAACCACGTTTAAACAATTCACGCTAATTTTCAGTAATGCATATGAATTATTTTGAGTAGCCCTGTATGTGATACATGTCATTTATACATGCGCAGTAATATTCAAAAATTAGTTAAACAAAAAGACGCAGATCATACCTATAAACGCATTTTCAGCAATTACAACTATTAGACAGCATTTCGGATATTTGTGTGTACCTGCAAATGAACAATAAATTATATGTAAGTGATATTCTACAGCATGTTTCTTTCTTTAATAAACCTCCGTAATGCATATAAATTTCTGTATGTTTAAATGGTGTAACAATGCCATGCACCATTATGTAACGTACTAATTTTTATAGCGCTGTAAATTACTAATAAATTCTTTCCGCCCTATATTGCACAGAATGCATCTGTTAGTCCACAAAGCGGTATAACAAATTTCATTATGTTTTAAATGTTGTAACATCATCAAAATGTGCTTAAAACAATTTTGTCGCAATGATCATAAGGTAATGGTATACTTTTTCATGTCCATGTAAATGAAATACATATTCTACAGTCTTCCTTTTTAATATAGATCATATTATACTAAATGTCAATAACATATTAAAAAGCCAGAGCTAACCGAGGATATTTACAACAGTTTGAGCACGGGCAGACAGATAGGCGGACAGATAAAACCAAACTTATAAACACTTTCAAACTATGATGGAAAGTGTTCGATAAAAATCCTAAAATGCGTATAAAAAAGTGAGCATTAGTTAGTTTAGTTGGAAAGTCTCAGCTTGATTTTGAGTTTAGCATGTATGACGAAGGTGGTCTTGCACAGGTGGTTCATATCGATGAGATTCCAAACATAATAGGAGGCTGTAAAATCAACTATTAATTATTTTAAGAAAATACCACGAAACTGTTAAATTAGGAGGAATCAATGGTAAATCATCAAAATTTCTTTATTGTCCACCGGGATCGTTTCTAACACAACCGAGAATTACACGTCCAACGCCGATGTTGGAGAAGGGAGCAAAAAATTTTACATTTTTATGCTTAGAGAATGAGATTTTAGAAGGAAGTGTTCACAATTACATTTTCTCCAAATGATGGAGTATTGGCAAGAGTACACATACACTTTCGCTAATTACGTATGCTATATGTCGAGAATACCATGAGAGGAGTGATGCGATCACAGTTTGTTAATTTTATTTTAATGGGAAATGTAAAAGAGTAACATGAAATATTTACCGCCAACTGATTGCGTAGGAATTATAGATCATAAACAGCAAAAGAACATTCTATATGGGTTGCCAGAGATCTCATGGGATTGAGGCGGCAGAAAGCGCACGTTAATAAACTAAAACAAAATGAAGACAGGGTTAATAACTTAAATGACTAATATACTGCATCTCGACGAACAGTTAAAAGTGTAGAAGTAATATGTCTGACCAATTTTTGCATATCATCAAAACTAAGGCAGAAAGATGAAAACTTGGAACACTGTTGCTAGGCGGAAATGGAAATTGTTTCTTTTCTTTTAAATGCAGCGCGCTGCGGTTAAAATATTACAGATACAGAAAAAAGACTGCTTAATTTATGAAAGGAAAAGAGCGCTAGAAAATGAGTTGAATCCAAATGCAGATAGTTAATTAAATTTAAGAATTTAAAAGGCATAATTTTAAATGGGAGAGAAGAGGAAACCATTAGTATTAATATGTGAAGGTAGACGCTTCACATATATCTCCTCAACAACCGAACAAGAACTAAGTGAACCGATGGAAAAAATTAAAAAAAACTGACCCATGTTTTATCTCAAATATATTACGCATAAAGAGATATGCAAAAATATAATATTTTCTAGTGGGAACCCGGTGACCAACAGTTTATAATCGTATACAGAAATAGTAAAGATGTAAGAATCAAATAAATCATGTCTCATATAAATAGCATGCCTATAAGCATGACAAGACAAGCTGGTACCAAAAATTTGCCAAAATAATAAGAAATTTCTTTTTTATATGAACTGCAGTTGACTACTTATGGACAGCTGTATTCTTAAATCTTATTTTTAACGTGTGCACACAGTTTTTATTTTACATGAATTACAGAAGATTTTAGTGTAAAATTGCTTGAATTGTCACTCCAAGCAAGAGCAATTTCCACAATTGCTACAAAAGTTTGTCATACTCCAACTTGTAAAATTCTTTTTGAGACATGAACTGAATATATAGATAAACCATTACACATTATATAAAAAAAAAAAAAAAACTGTACATTTTCAGCACTTTTTGTGACATCTAAAGTTTTTAAAAGTGGTGTAAACAGCAAAAGGAGAGGAAGAAGGGGGGTCAAATTATTTGTTGAAGGTTGAAAGTTGTCATCGTTTTATCTTGTAAACAAAGACTGAATGTGTTTTACTGATAAACAAATTTAAGTAAATCGGATTTTAAAACCTATTACATTCCTATAAGGTATAAACAAGAAATAGTAAGAACTTTCCAGTGAAAGTACCCATTAAAAATAAATGAGAAAAATGCACATTAAATTTAATGAAATTTAATATGAATTGTACAACAGGTGACACAAAAAGTACGTGTATGTGTGTGAATGCAGTCATAAATAACACCATTTGGTGTTAGACTGGTATATACCAGTATTAAGCGACATGTCTCAATTAACATAACAAAAAAAAACAAACAAACAAACAAACAAACGTCTTATCACGTGAATTAACTTGAATAGTCAAGGAAGGTACTGAATGAAAAATAACAATAAGTAAAAAAAGTAAAGTGTAATCCTGTAAAGTTGCCAAAAAAAGAAACTTTTTTATCGATTAAATTAAAATAGCCTTTAAGTAAAATGTCTACAGATTTCAATCATCTGCCATGGTAATGTGAACGAAGTTTACATTTCCTTTTTTTTACGAAAAAAATGACCAAGAATGCGAAATTAAATTACTGTTACGTATACGTGTAACTACCATTTAATTTTAAAAAATGCTGCATAACTAAATGTACAATCCCACACGCAATACTTATGATTAGCCATTGTATGTAACCTTTGTAGAAACCTTTGTATAGAGTAACTGCCTGTAAAATTGCACAAAAGATAAAAAACTGAAAGAATATTCACTAAAATTCAACTAGAAAAACTTATTAAGTTTAACACCATTGTAAATTTAAACACCAGTGAGATACCTATCAGTTGTAACAAGAGGTTTTTTTTTTTTTTTTTTTTTTTTTTTTTTTTTTTTTTTTTTTTTTTTTTTTAAGAAAAGTATGTGTGACATAATAAAATGAAACGCTGACTATGTAAACAAATATGTGTGTAAATAAACTTGAAAAAGGTTTAAATAATCTTGCTTCATTGTGAAAAACATCTTTTTTTTATATCACAAAGTAATAACAAACGTATGCAAGTATACTAATGAACCACAGAAGTGTATCGCAGTTACTTCAAGTGTAAAAATATGACAATGAACTAAAGAAATATATCAATGAAGCAAAATGCCTAAGTGTTTTTATGAACACAGCTATAAAAAAATTATTGACAATTAGTCCCTGGTGCACACAACGAATTGACAAAGCAATGAACTAGTGTAAGGGTTTTTTCTATGAACTAAAATAAACTAAGAAATATTGTGTGTGTTAACTATGAACAAAAATTTTCCATATGCACTAAGCACCAAACACTAGAATATATCTATAGAAAAAGAAGAGAAAAATGTACCGTAGGAAAAAAATCGTCAGCAAAGGGGTTAAATTTAATTTTTAACTGTAATTTCATAAGATATTGCTGCATTCGTTGAGAAAAAAAAAACAAGTATGTGCTCAAAATGCATCACTGTAAAATTGACAGGGGCCATACTTTTAAGTTAAACAAACAAAGAAAATGTAGGAGTGCTGCCGCAAAAGATAAACTGTCTCTTGCAAAATATAGCAGAACAAATGTTGTTAACCAAAGAAAAAAATCCTTAAATTCATGACAGATGAGTGTGAAAAAAATTCCTCACTCGACAACCACTGAGAATCAAACTCAGTAAATGAATTCCCACCCCCCCCCCCCCCCCCAAAAAAAAAGGACTAATGTAAAGGTTTTATTTTTGATGAATTTTCATGTATAGACTTTCTGAGACAAAGTGTACCTAACAAAACATATAACTTTCAATAATTTTCATAAAATAAAGTTTTAAGAAGATCATGTCACCTAGGCTGATAAAATTATTGTGTGTTATGCCTAAGGTAGCGACGAGTCACAATCCGCGCGTAAACAATCAAAATTAACAGAAATGAAACAGCTGTGTAAAAAAAAAAAAAAAAAAAAAAAATAAATACCAGCTAGAAATTAACTCATGCATGTAAATTTAAGACGCATGTGCAAACATTGTATAGAATTACCTTATGTAATAACTTCTGGAATTATTCGAAATAAAAAAAAAAAATCAAAATAAATGACAAGGCTACAAAAAGTTACGCAAACCCTAAAATAGTGTAAACTATGTATTTGTGAAAATATGCACTAATGTTGAGAAAGAATGTAAGAAAATTGTGCACGCACACAGAATCATGACCATGTCTAACCAAGGTATGTATTATTTATTACAAAACAAGACCATATGAAGTGAAAATGTAAATGTGTGTGTGCATGTAGTACCAGGTTGAAATGAAATCATAATAAATGTGTATATGAGATTAAAACAAAAAAAATTATGAAGACAAACATCTAACTTCACTATCTGCCCATAGTAAGCTAGAGTGAGAAAAAAAACAAATCATGGACGGAGTATCAGATACTATGAGAGATACCTCATTATGCATTTGCAAAAACAAACAAAAAAAAAATGAGCGCGCACGACTTCCAAATTAATTAACGGGTGTAAAACCTACGTGTCAAGTAAGTACATTTTCTTTTGACAAAGTGGACGGCCGTTCCACTCAATCAAAACTAAAACATATACCTTTATTTATTGGGCTACTTCCGGATCATAGTGCAATGAAAAAAAGGATCTTACACAACACAGGAAACATTAAAAATTTAATCTCAAGAAATATAATCAAATGTAAAAAGTATTGTGTGTGTAAATTGTGTGTGTATGCAGTGACAAGCATACTGATATCAAACCACTGCATAAAATGTTTACGACATATGTTATTAAATATTTTATAAAGTCGATACAGAAGTCAATTGGAAAAAGTGACATATTTTTTTTTTCTTTTTAACTGAAATAATTTTTGATATGATAACTCGAGCAGTATTTAACATGAAAGAGCCTAATTTATGCTAGGGTAACTAAAATAATGGAAACGTCAATAAAAATAGATATAAAATCCGTGGAAACTGGAATATGACAGACTTGTATAAACAGAAAAGTGTAATGTATGGGTACTACTAAATATAACTTTCTTAAACTTGTAGCAACCAACTGAAAAAGATAAAAAAAATGAGTAAACTTAAATGCTACTATTGCTCAATTCCTCCCTTTTTTTATATTATAATTATTATTATTATATGTCACTAGTGCATCCATTACTATAAACTCTCCAAGCTATCTATTTAAGATATATTAGGGAAATTACCTTTTCATATCTTATTGATATGAATTATTGACAAAACATATAATATACACATTAAAAATATAAAATTGTATAGATAAAAATCAATTACCTGTATGAAATTGTGAAAAACAAACATATTAAGCACAACAAATAAAAATCAATAATAATAAGATCAGTCCAGTATCGATTTAAGCTTTTCCATTTTTGCCTCTTTTTTTTATCTATCTCGTATTAAACATTACATTAAGCTCTGTGGGAATTTTTTTTAATTTTTTTTTTTTTTAAGTATGCCCCTTTTTTTAATTTCATTATGTTTTCTCTTTCATTGGGAAAGGCTGCTTGATTACAGCAGCATTGCTAAGATTTAAAAGCTACCCAAACCAAAACAGGAAATATATTGCCTGTGATCAGCAGAGATAACATTTTTATATAAGATGCAATGTGACACATATCTGTTGCAGACGCATAATGTCTAAAAGGGAGAAAAAAAATGCGACCAGCGCTTAGATGAAAGAATTAAGCGAGAGCAACAATATCGGCAATCCTAGGCCAAAAGAGATTAGAAAAACAGCATGTCATGTCAGAATTGCGACATTGTGTCAGACTGCAAGATATATATTATGTGTTCAATAAAATTGGGAAAGGTGGAAAGAAAAAAATGTATAAAAAAAACTTTCAAACTGAACTGGATATGAAGTGCTTCCCTAGACACACAAAAATGTTAGCATGTTACTGTTACTAATAAAACTAAATGCTTACATCTTACCAAGAAACCTTTCATTGAAAAAAATATATATTTATATTAAAAGAGCAACATAATTCAGTCATAAGGATTTTGTTTATTTTTATTTATGACAAATTAATCCTCATAACTAACACATCATTAATTGAATACTGCTAAAAAGAATAGCGAAAATAAATTTTAAACCAACCAATATCTACTCTGTATTGTTTAGTAGATAATATACTATACTTTAACCATAAGCACACACTAAAATTAAAAGGCAAATTTAAAAAAAAAAAAAACCTTTTTTAGCAAGTGAATAAATCTACACAAAAATGTAAGCTATATGCTAAAACACAATACTTTTTAAAACACAGAAAAAATGTATGTAACTTTATTTTTTTTCTATATCTTCGTTAAAAATTTAGCCAGCGAAAAGTTATTTTCATCTTAACAAAGAGTTTTCTATATATAGATCGAAAAATGTGCTTGGGAAAAAAAGCATTTAAAATAATCACATACCTTTAATATAATCTAAAAAAATTACCCTTTTCTCTCTATATATCAAACGTCTAGAAAAGTAATCTCACAAAATATGATATATATTTGAAGAATGGCTCTTCAAATGTTAACACTTAAAGCTAAATAAAACTTACCTTGAGCTAAGAAAGAAAATATTAGAAGCATACACATATTAAGGTAAGAAAATAATAAATGGACTCAAAGCATATGTGTGGGTTTTGGTGTTACAGCAGGAATACTCTTTTTTTTTACAAATCTTTAGGTATATCTGCGTATAGTTTAATGTGGACGTCTTCTACTCTCCATCACTTATATTATATTTCATTACTTTCCGTTTTAAAGAAACTGCACCGAGGTATAAACCGTTTTCTTTGTTAACTGTCTTTCTTTGAACTCATAAACTCAAGCATTATTTTCTTTAAAAGTTTCGTGAAATGCAATCGTAATACATGTAGATCCATGAACCGTTCTTTTTTTAGATCGCTTTCTTTATATAGAGTTACTGGCGAAGGAGAAAAAATGTGATGGAGGATCCATGACTGATCCCCGGAACGCTGACGTATTTTCGGTAACTCTTTTTTTTTTTTTTTTTTTTTTTTTCCGGTAGAACGGGTGGCGATTATCGGCTAGCGGTGACGAAAGCTGACGGCATGAAGATAAGTAAAAATATCGGTCAATTCTGCGTTTGCTGTATAGTGCTTTTCCGCGCACTTTAGCTGCTAATTTTGAAGAGGCATCTATTGGCGTGTCGGACATTTCGGTTGAGAGTACGTGCACACAGAAAGCAATTCGCATTCCTCAGATTGTCCGCAGGAAGTCCATAAATTTTTTGAGCAGTTTTTTTAGGGAAGTCACCGAGCCTAGCATGCATATCCCTTTTTTTGACATCATTCCATAATCTTGAAATATGATACGGCAAGGAGGAAAACAGGAGTAATTCAGTTCGAATACTAATACATCATTAGATAATTTGCAGGAGTCACAGTTTTTCTTTATTTTTTTTTAAATGAAATTCACAGGTTTTTTTTTTTCGTAGTAGACCAAGGTAAGTGTGTACGTAGAAGAAAAAAAATACATATATATATAAAGTGCTCCCCTTCTCCAATAATGTAAGCTATGTATGCTGGCTTTATGCACCAAGTATTTATGACGAAGGTGGTCTTGCACAGGCGGTTCATTTCGATGAGATCCCAAACATAATAGGAGGCTGTAAAATCATCTATTAATTATTCTATGAAAACGCCAGGAAACTGTTAAATTAGGAGCAATCAATGGTAAATCATCTGAATGTCTTTATTGTCCACCATCGTTTCTAACACAACCGATAATTACAAGGCCAACGCCGGTGTTGGAGAAGGGAGCAAAAAACTTTACATTTTTTTATGCTCACAGAATGAGATTTTAGAAGGAAGTGTTCACAATTACATTTTCTCCAAATGATGGAGTATTGGCAAGAGTACACATACACTTTCGCCAATAACGTATGCTATATGACGAGAATACCATGAGAGGAGAGATGCGGTGAGGCTGTTAATTGTATTTGAATGGGGAATGTAAAAGAGTAATCTATATATATAAAAGCCGTTCTCTGTGTGTATGTCCTTTATACAAATCATTAATTTTTGACCGAATTGCAAGAAACTTCATGTGCATACGTTTTCAAACGTGGAAAAGATCACTGTCTACTTTAAAAAATCCTCAGACTACTATTTATCCATTTTTTCTGCCACTTCCACAATTTAACATTATAGAAATATCTCTTTTTTAATTCAAACGTTTCTTCCCTGTTGCCACACCCTAAAAAATGACACAATAATGTGAAAAGAATAAGGATAACGCGTGTATTTTGTTTCTATTTGCCAATAAAAATTCAGATGTTCTTGCTATATTTTTGCGTGTTTGATATTGACGTCATTCTAAACAGAAAAGTTAATTTTTTTTAGATCTAAAGTAAAAACTTTAACTATAGTAGAGGTAAAAGGACGTAACACTTAATTTGAATGTTTTTTTTTTTTTTTTTTTTTTTTTTTTGTTTTGTTTTGTTTCAAATTAAAACATCTATTTTAATACAGACAGTCAAACTTCATGAAAACAATTTAGGAAAAGAACATAAATGCTAGATATGACGTCTCATTCTATCAAATCTTTTCAACATGTAGTCAAAATCACTGTAAATAAATGTCTCCTTTCTTTGTATACTACTTTGATTATATACTAGAGCCATATCTTATTGCTAAAAGTTACAGCTTAGTGTTTTATTGGTTTAGATTCAGTGGTAACATTTTCTGTGATTTATAGCAAAAAGAGAGCGGTTATTTACATTTTCAAAAAAATTCTTGACAGATGTCTTGATTTAAAATTTATGGAAAATGACATCATTTCATCTAATCATTGTAGATTTAATTTCAATAAAATTTCAAATTTTCAAAATAAAGTTTTAGCAACTACTGATTATTTGGATGTATTTTTTTGCTCTCCCCCCCCCCCCCCCGTATTGTGGAAGATATTGTATACTTCTTTTACGAGCGCCAAAGAAAACATGTATTTTAATTTTAAAAGTTAAAAAAAATACCACAATGTGTCAAAAGAACATCCTTTTTCTGAATTTAAATTTCGCGATTTCCAAAATTAAAACTAAAAATGTGAGTTTTTTCGTCAAGTTAAGGCATAAAGTTAAGGCTTTCTCAAATATATAGGAGCTATTTCCGACATATTTGTTTATTAATTTTTGTTCGGAAACGCATGAAATTTACAGGAGTTCTTATTTAGAAACTATGTAATCGAAAGATAGATTCCATATGTTGGTAAAGGTATAAGGTCTTTCAACTGGTGTTTTGAACTGAATTTCGGACGCAACAGTGCAATAAAGGATACAAACCGGCCGTCACGCAAATACAATTGCTCATAACTCGATAAGTAATTTATTTATGAAAAAAAGGAAAAGCTCATTTCAATTCGAAATCGCTTTAATAGTCAGGCCTACAAATTTTGAGACTTTACTTTTAATAAGTCAGAAAATTTTTCAGAAAGTTTCGCGTTGTTGAGCAGGGAACTGGAGAAGCACCTTAAGCATTATTGCAGGTTAGTATTTTGTAATCAAGTTGCATGCCCGATAGTCGCTTAAAACATAAGTCATTCTATATTGTTTTAAACAAAGGTGCATTCCATAATAGGTGTCAAGCACAGTCATTAAAATAAGAATACCCTACCGCACAGTCCCATTACAGAAGATAAACCCTTCAATATACTTAGAGATAAAAATAGTTCTGCATTTTTCTTTCAGCTAATAAGACTAATCCTTCATAATTTGGTTCACATTATTATATAGCTTTCCCCTAAATAATTCTATGACTAAGCAACGGATAACAATATGTTACGCACTAAAATCTTCCCCCAAAAAAACTAATAGTGCAAGTCGCATGGAAATCCGTTCTCAAGAATTCAAGTTATATGCACAAGGAACGAAATTCCCATTTGAAGTTTATACTTATCAGGTTATTTTGAGAAATTTGATTTGATATCTGCTAAATTTGCGTTTTATTTTATTTTATTTTTGGCGCTTTCATTTCGTTTGCCAATTTAGTTATTGAATACTAGTATCCGTCAAGCCGAAATGTCGGAGCTTGGAGGCGCGTAAACATAAAAGATATTATTTAAAAAAAATGTTATATTTTCTAGATTACTGTTTAATAGTATAAAAGTAAGTTAGTTAGTCGTCAGTTGCCTCGAGTAAGGCAAAAATGCTAATCTGTCAGCAAGTGCTCCCATACTTCTAATATGGGTAAAGTCTGTCCTTATCGAAAATTGCTTCCATTAGAACTTTCTCTAAATGGCAAACTACAGTAAAAATGACATAAGTTGTTTTATGTGACAACACCTTTAGATGAATATCCACAGCAGTTTTTGACAATGTTAAACTCGAGGATCTATGTATGGCGGCAAGGTATGCAACAGTTACAGGTAATTAACTTCGTGAGAATGAGGCTTTTTCTTCTTTCCAATATTTACAAATAGGTTTGATAAAAAAAATACAGTTAGAAATGGCTCATGATACTCAACAAAATGAACTATTATGGCCTGTGGCAAGCTGATGATTGAAATCATGGGCCATAGGCAATATAATTTATCGTACTTACGTTTACCAGTCCTCACTTCGTTCAGATATTGGTATGTAGCATAATGCATAACTCTGCATCCAGCTGCTGAGGAAAGTCTAGACTGCAGTCCAGACGCGTGATCATCTTCACTCCATTTTGCTATTTAATCATTGTGATCTGCTAAAATTCTTCTTTATTGGCCCCCGCTTTGATTTAAGAAGTATTTCTTGATTGTGTTTTTTAGTTTGCTTGGTTTTGAGAAAAAGACATATGGCGGCACCTTCAAAATCATTTAAGTTATCCGAAAGCAGTATATCTTTGCGTCGTTGCATAAGGAGTGAGAGGTAGTCAAAAACTTGACTCACGCAAAGTGAGTTCAGAGTCTTTCAGAACTGTGTCTGCTGATCGTCGTTTTTTCTCAATTAATTTGTTAATGTGAAACATTTTTTTTAAAGTTCTAAGCATTTTTTGACCGCGAAGAATCAGAATGACATTTAAAGAATGTCTCTTATATAGAGGGATGTCTTTTATGCGATGTAACTACCTAATACGTCCAAGGATTTAAGCAAATAAGCCTCTAAAAGTCTAAATGTTATCTATTTTACCTTAGCGACATCTTTGTTCAAGGTCAGCCATAAGGCGGCATCCTATCATTGAAAATTCTTCAATAATCAGAAATAACACTGTATCCATTCTGAGCTGTAGATTTATTTGTAACTTTTTAAATTAGCGAACTATTTAAAACACGTTGGTTCTTTAAGCACTGAATGAGTTACCTTGTCTTTGACATTAAATGCAGCAGTACCTGTTAGTGCAAAAAGAATGATAGCTTCAGATCCTGACTGCTCTATGATTGTTTTACTAATTTCTTTGATTTTTGTACATTTTACAGCTCTTCATTTTCCAATAATATAAGTTGACTTAGGGAAATTTGTAAGCTTTGTTTGCAAAGACAAAAGCTGTTCGGTGCATAACTGAAGTACCTTCTGCTGCTCATCTGTAAATCCGATGTCAGAATTATCAAAGTTTCCATGCAGCATAATTTGTTGTTCTTTAGAATAATTCAGAAATGTTAAAGTAAAGAGAAACCATTGAATAAGAGAATCTACGGTAAATATAAAGAATTACCCCCGGATGTATTTGAGAGATTGTGATTTTTTTAATTTAGCTCCGATCATTGAGTACTTCATCCATCGAGTTAGCGACAAAAACTTCAAAGCTCCTTCAAAGACTTGCTTTTCTGGAACAGCCCACACTTACTTAATATGGCAACGGATAATGGTTTGTAAAGTTATCAAACTTGATACCTTTATTCATCTGAGTTGTTGTTATATCGTTATTATGAAAATATTCGGAAGCATCTGGGTTATTTTTATGCGGCTTTTCCTCATAGAATTAAGCTGAATACATTTGAATTACATTCTTTTAACCGTCATGTTCGAAACTTCTATGTATAACGTAGCACATATAAAATATGTATGTTTCTTAAAATGTACACTAAATCTAGGCAACAGATTACAAAAAATCAGGGATTGATTTATGACTTTTAGTGAATATGATTTCTCACGAACTATCTTTCATTGTTGTACCCATTTCTCCGATCATAAGCATAAGCGATCATAGTCAAATACATTAACGTCACATTTATCGCTAAGCTTCGCGACATTTGGACGAAATATCGCCAAATTTTGCGACCAAAAATATGTTGTCACAAATCAAGCCAATTTGGCTGTATGTGACTAATTTAGCGAAATTTCCATTGAAATTCAGTACTGATGATTCTTCTCTAACCGGGTTCTTCGCATTTTAACTTCGTGTTCGCCAGTAAAATTATCTAAAATCTTAAAACCAAGAAATAGGGAAGGTACCTTTTCCAACCTGTACGGGAAATTTTTATTTTGTTATCTACATATTTCTGTTTTCTAGTGTACATCTTGTCAAAAAAAAAAAAAAAAAAAATACTTATCTAATTTACTTTTGCATTTCCGTTGAAATATATTCACTTACGAGGAATTAGAAAATATTGAGTAATCTTCAGTAATTGGGACCGCTACCAAAGTCTTAAATGTGCGCATCGAACAATGCTCAGTAAATTATGAAATTGTCTATAAACCCGATTACCAAAATTTCCCAATAGAAACATACATTCGTCCGAATACAAACATACATGCATAAGAATACATACATATAAGTAATGCATACATGACATTATATTTTTCTCGATTTCTTTGAGTATCACTCGTAGCCATTCGACTAAGGCCCAAAATCTTATTTTCCGTATTCGAATTTCTTTTCGTTTCTCTTAATTTAAAATTCAAAATGAATTGATCGATTTGGAAGCTTACAAAAAATGAAAAGTTCGAAAAAAAATAGTGGTTGTTACATACGTAGAATGTAAAACTTCTGAAAGGGGGAGGGGGGGGCGGTTCAATCTCTATCTCAGGTCACCAATGTATGAACATCGACTTCAACATTCGACTTCATAATCATCCGTATGAGGTTAAAATGCATAATTTGCAGCAATGGAGCTAATGTTTTAATTAATAACGGGATGAATCTCGTCGCATTTCGACGAAAGAAATTGCTTAAAAACGAACTCATACATAGGCTAGTACTAAGTCTCTTAAAACAAACACTATTTTTAACTTAATGTTACAAAATACTAATTCCATGCATTTCGACTGTTCAAAATATTAAAAAATTAAACTGAATTATTTATTATACCCAATCAAGATATGTAATTTTGATGAAATTACCCATTGAGGCTGTTATGTTTAAAAGGCACAGATGTCATATACGCTACTTTTTTCCCACTCCAGTTCGGCGAAAACTTCAACAGCACAAACAATAACATCCAGGTTACCATATCAAGCAAAATACCGACACTTTGGCGCCAGTTAAGTACCCGTTGCGCATATGACATTGGCATGAGAAAATAATCACGTAAGTATGGGACGTAGATGACATCTGTGCTGTTAAAAATTGCCGATTGAAAGTTTTAAAAAATGATTTCACCGTAAGTCAATCATTGAATTATTTTTCGCGTAAAATATAAACTTAATGTTATTTTCACCGTCTCATAATTTGCATACGCATCTCTTATATTTACATTCACCAGTTAGAAAATATTACAATGCGCAATATGTGTATATTTCTAAACTTAAAATCAAGTTTGTCAACTACGACTTTGCATGTGAACATTCGCACTCTTGACTTGTGATTCTAATCTCTGTATCGGCGAGTAAAATTCCAGAAATTTATATCTTTTAGAGGCGTTCGTAGTAAAATATTTACTTTTATCAGAGAAAATGATCGTTTTCATTTAAATATGATGTCATTTTTTCTCATTGAAGTATTTCACCAAGCATCTCAAACTCAATGAATGAAAAATAATTGAATTATAACAGCTTTTTGTGGAAAACATGAGTATTTTATTAAAGCATGACGTCATTTTCTGTTCAATTTTTTCAGAAAGTTTATTTTGAATTTTATGAGAAAATGATATCAATAAAGTTAAGTAAACCTTATTATTTTCCTTTCTTTACAACAATGGAAGTAATGCAATTGCTACCATTTTGAAACAAATTCATAGAAAATTTTTAAATTTTAAATTTAAGTATAAAAACATGAATATTAAAAAAAAAAATAGCTAGTGCGGTCAAATCTAGAAAGAAACAGCTTTCATTAAAAAAAAAAATAATAATTATTATTAAAATTGGTGCTAAAAAAAGTCTTTTTTTAGTCATCTACCTTGATCTCAAAGTAGATGACTAAAAAAAGAAAGCCTTATCTTTCAAATATATAGAATTAAACTCGTAATGTTATCTCTATGCGAAAATTTTGAGCCGACATTTCAGGCTGTTTGGGTTGACGAATATTTATGATTTTCAATACGCGCCGAGATTTTGGCACTACCAACGTCCAGCTCATTTTTTGTATCGATGCGTCAAATATTTTGGACGCTATCGTGTTAACAATAAGTGTAATTTTTGCAGGGAAGCCGGAGCTGAGCTCCGACAATTACGTAAAAGCAAACAAATTCTGAATTATTTACAATGTTTTTGAACAGTTGAGTTAATATTTTGTATTTGAGTTGCAAGCATATTTAAAAAATATGCATGGGTTAAAAATTATTTTAAAACCCATAAAAAAAATTCGTAAATTGAGATAAACATTACAAACAAATAATACTGAAAGTACTCTTGTTTTCTGTAATACGTTGGAACTATCGAATGTACAATGTTTAGACGTTAAACTGCAGTAAAATGGAAATTTGTTGTGTTAGGATGTTGCCACCTAAAATATGATACCAGAGTTTCTCATAGACATGTCTTTTCTTTATACTATTGCATTAAGTGTAAACAGGTACATCTTTCGTAATCGGGTTGCACTCAACTTTAAAAATATCCATGCTTAAAAATTCCTTTATAATCCATTAAAATCAGAAAACTTTTGTACAATTTTCAAACAAATTTCATTTGAGAGAACTTTTTCTATTCGACATTGTAAAAAAAGAAATTGTGTGATGTTTAAAAGGTAGAAAAATTGCAGTAAAGGGGGTTACAATTTATTGGCATTGACATAGTGTTTTTACTTTATAATGTAGATAATACCATACAAACGAGAATTTCACTAAGTGCTGTGCGATTTGGAGAATTTTTTTTTTTTCGTATTTGCAGAAAATCACATATTTTTCTCTTACACACGCCAAAGAAAACGTGCATTCTGTTATTAAAGCTACGGGATTTTACTATGGTTGAAAGACAATAAAGCCACGTTTTTTGATTGTCTTTATACCGATTTGTATATGGGAATGCACAAATTTCAGTTATTGTGATTGCCGTATTATTTCGTTTTAATTTATTTTACCTGGAAGGCTTCTTATAATTGACACGGGCGAAACCGGGTAGTTCTGCTAGTATGAAATATTTATCGCCAACTGATTGCGTAGGAATTATAGCTCATAAGCCGCAAAAGAACATTCTATAGGGGTTGTCAAAGATCTCATGGGATTGAGGCGGCAGAAAGCGCACGTTAATAAACTAAAACAAAATACAGACAGGGTTAATAACTGAAATGACTAATATATTGTATCTGGACCAATGGTTAAATATGTTGAAGTAATATGTGTGCCTAATATCTGCATATCATCAAAACTAATGCAGAAAGATGAAAACTTAGAACGCTGTTGCTAGGCGGGAAAAGGAAATTGTTTCTTTTCTTTTAAATGCAGTGCGCTGCGGTTAAAATATTACAGATACAGAAAAATGACTGCTTAATTTATGAAAGGAAAAGAGCGCTAGAAAATGAGTTGAATCCAAATGTAGACAGATAATTAAATTTAACAATTTAAAAGGCATAATTTTAAAGGGGGGAAAGAGGAAACCATTAATATTAATATGTGAAGGTAGACGCCTTCACAACGTGTATAGTATATTTGAATATACTATATAATTCAGAATATCAAAAAGAA
Source organism: Maratus speciosus (assembly GCA_963932465.1). Taxonomy (NCBI): domain Eukaryota; kingdom Metazoa; phylum Arthropoda; class Arachnida; order Araneae; family Salticidae; genus Maratus; species Maratus speciosus. Next base: position 419,123,233 of record OZ010795.1, read on the forward strand.
AATGCTGTCTAAAAAGAGAGTTGTTCTGGTATTGGTTTTGTGAGTATAATTTTGAAATGTGCAGCATGCAGGAAAATTTTAAAAATGACATCTCTAAAGTGTGTCTGTACTGACACACTATCTATCTTTCAAATATCTATCTATTTGACAGCTAATCTATCAAACTGTACACATAGGCAAACACACTTTAATTATACTCTAGAAAAATTTTGAAATTTACCAATGCATTAAGAGTTAGTTGCATTCATTTAGAATACATTTAGAATACGGAGATGTACAAGAAAAAGGTGATTGAATAGTGAATAAATTAAGTAATTTTATGGCAATAAATATTTACAATTTATGTGGGATAAGAACAGATTACACTTTGCGCGAATTGTAATAAAAAAGTTAAAATCATTAAAAACGATTCTACACACAAATAACGTACAGAACGACAGAAAATTCCCATAACATCGTTTTGATGATTTCTGGAACCCCTTCCTCAATGAGGAAAAAAAAGGAATAGAAATGGGTTCGAAGAACCCCTCGGTTGTAGCCCGAGTACTGGCTTGTGAACTGATTGAAAAGGGTGAAACAAGAGTTTATATGTAAATAATAAATATAAGTTTCTATCTTAATATTAATTAAATTAATATAATTTCCATTTTATACACTTTAGGTAGATGATTCCTTTGCTTTGCTTGATTTGTCTAAACATATCATTAACGCTGTTTTTAATTTATTTAATTAAATTGGTCCATGTATACAGTTTACTTTTTAAATTGAAACTCAACAACGTCTGGCTTTTCTGGATGTCCAGGTAATTCGTAATGATTATGAGTTTTTGACGACAGTTTACCAGAAAACTTTTGCTGTAAATTTACCCCCTCGTTTTATGTCCAGTCATCCTCCACATCAAAAACTTGCAGATTTCAATAGTCTTATTTTCCGCGCACGTAAAATTTGTTCAATTCTGATTTATTTAATAGTGAAATTAACTATATAAAAGCAGTTGCCATTGATCGTGGATTTTGTTTGGATATAATTAACCGTATTTTATCTAAACCCAGCAAATAAAGCATTTAAAAATGTTATTGTCTTACCTTATTTTCCTAAAATCAGTACAGAAATTTCTTATATTCGCAATAGGCTTAGTTTTAAAGTTGTTTCATCTGCAACCAATAAAATGTCTTTCTCCAATATAAAGATCCTATTGACGACCATAATACATAGGGCATTTACAGAATTTTTTGTGAGTGCGGCCTCTCTTTCATTGGGCAGACGAAGCGTACAATTAGAATTAGACTGAAAGAACACCAGAATTAGTTAGAAATCAGGAATTTGAGAAATCTACAATAGCGAAACATTATTGGAATTCCAATCTCTAGCTTAATTTTCCAGAGGCTAAAATTATTAAAAAATGTAACTTAGTTTTTGATCTACACTTTTTACGAATCTCACTATATTCATAAACATACTTCCTCCTTAGTAAATGGTATGGCCAGTACCCCTTTTTCTTTCACCAATGTTGGGGGATCCTGCGAAGTGACTCTTGTGTCTCTTTTTCAATTAGTTTTTGTCAATTACGTTATTTCTTCAGGATATATAAACTCTTGTTTCCGCCTTTTCAATCAGTCCATATGCCAGTACTCGGGGCTATTACACAGAATAGTGTACAATATATGAGTTAAAAGCATCATAGAAGGTTTCAAAATTACGCCAATTGACATGGATGCATGCATGAAACTTATGCAACATGGATTGGTGAACATTTTCGAAGCTTCCATTTGTTGCGGTGATGGTAGCTACAGTGGAGGAGATTTGTGCCTTCAGGTCAATTTCAGAATTTAAGTGCGTGTCGTGCACAATATTCTTCATGACACTGCAGAAGAAATAATCAAGAGGAGATAAATCAGGTTATATGGTTGGCCATTTGAGTGGATCCACACGCCCTATCCAATTGTTTCCAAATTTCCGATCCAAATGGGCACTTAATAAGCGAAATGAAATGGCGCTTCTTCATATTTAAACCACATTTCGCGAGAAACATGTGCATAGACATTGTTAAGCATTTCCAGAAGAACCTCCTGAATAAAAGCGAGGTACTTTTAAACGTCCAGTCAAGGTGGTAACATTACTAAAAAGTCCGCCACGATACCCCAACGATCAGGATCGTGGTCGAGTTCCGTGTAGGTTATTATCCGTAAGACTTATGCTGATCGCACGCAGTCAGCGTCTACAATAAAAAAAAAAAAACCACATATGCTGTCCATGAGAACTCTTATACAGCGCCTCCTATCGATTTCCGCCTATGCTTTCCTTCGTAATTATGGTTCCTAAAGATTCACTCTACTTCCCTCCGAATCTATGCAAGAAATTCTGGGATACCCCGTATAAGACGACCGGTAAATTGACATATTTTTTTCTGAATACATATTTACAGAATAAATGGTTTAGGAAGATTTCTGACTCCTGTTCTGGTTGCCGTGATTGACTAAAGTATTCAAAATGGCGTCAAAGGACCATTTTAGCATCTTACTAAATTTTTAAAGATAGCATGGTTTTTAAATGTTTATAAACATATATTTGTATGTCATAATTTATATATTATTATTATTTTGATGCATGTCATGTATGTAATTATATATAGAGAGAGATAGAGATACATATAAAAATACATATTATACTGGGTACAATATGTTATCTATCGCCGACCTTTAATTTCTCAACCGTTGGCCGTAGACATATAGTTCGCATTACAAAAATGTTTCAAATGAGCTAAATGTTGTGCCATTATTTGAAGTAGAAAATCAATTTTTATAAAAATTACGAAATCTAATTTTTTATACGGTCCCCCGTTACATAAAGTTATATTTAGTAAAAGTTTGCAAATATCATAACAGATATAACACAAAAAGTTTGACATCTGTACTGCAAAATTTGACACAGTTATTAAATTTCAAAGTTTGATAATTTTGCACAAGATATTGTCTTTCATTGAGGGATCAGTTAAAAGGTGAATTAAAGTAATTCGAAATCAAAGTCAGGGTGCAATGTCCTTTACACGGCGAAACCACGTTCAGCCGGTATCGCCAAATCGGGGAATCACCAAAGAGGTTTGTTTCATCTAAAAATTTGAGTTTACTTTTATGGGCCGAACAACATTCAAATGTCAAAGTAGGTAGAATGTACAACCGGGTAATAAAACATAGTCAGAAAGGACTAGATAAATGGCAGTGGAATTGCACCCTGATTTTGATCTCGAATTACTTTAATTCATCTTTTAACTGATCCCTCAATGAAAGACAAAATCATGTGCAAAAATCTCAAACTTTGAAATTTAACAACTATGTCAATTTTTGTAGTACAGATGTCAAACGTTTTGTGTTACATCTGTTATAAAAAAGTTAGATTTTGTAATTTTTATAAAATTGATCTTTTACTATAAATAATGCCACAACATGAACATTTTCCTCATTTGAAACGTTTTTGTATTTGGAACTATTTGTCTACGACCAACGGTTGTGAAATTAAAGGTCGGAGATAGATAACATATTTCACCCTGTATATACATATATCTAAAGGTTATATAATTATACATATTTTTTTTAAATTTTATATATTTCATATTTTATGTATTTCTTATACATGTGAAACTGAAACATAAAATTCTATTATTAAGGTAACTATTATATACAACTTAAAACATATAAAAATGCACACAAAAAATAATTACAAAACATTACTACGAAAAAATATAGTTTAGAAGAAAACCCTTAATTTTTTAAGTTTAGTAATAATTAATTATAAAAAAATATGTATACAGAATTAATTTCTATCCACCAGTTACATTCAAGTAATAGAAAATCAACTCCAAATACTGAAAATAGCAAAAACCACACCGAAGCAGTTACCGCCAAAACAAAGTTCCCGAATAAACCAGAAAGGGATATAGAACACTTCGCAATGGATTCATCATTTTGAGGACAAATCATAATCAGAAACCACTCTAAATAGAATCATGTTCAAACATAATATTATATCAAATACGAATACTTTATATATACACTGAAAATTATGATCATGTTTAGTTAGAATATACGAATTAAAAGAATAAGCGTTTTTTCACATATCCTTCTATATATATATAAAAGTAACACTTTGGAAATGGACCAATAAAAATCTGCTTAGATACCGTGATTGGTCAGAGCTTTCTGAAGCAATAAGGGGGTTACCAAGGGAGGGGTCCCCGCTCTGTCGCCAAACATCGCCAAGTTCGTCGCCAACATAGCGATATATCACCAAATTTGGCGACCTAAATTAGTCGCCAAAAGTGACACCAACCTGGCGCTATTTCCAGTATTTCGCCAAATTTCCATAGACTCCCATTGAAATTCAATAGGGTTTACTTTCTTGCAGGAAATCGACAAATTGATATATTTCAATGCAACAAAAACGAATATTAGCTTATGAATAGAGCTTAATTGAACTATTTACAATCTTAAAGCGCAAACACTAACTATTTACAATATTAGATCATATGTCATTTTATATTTAATAATTCTTAAAATTATGAAACTCGGTAAGCTCTAATAATTATGCGCTTGGAGATAAGGAAATAAAATTGCCAGGAGTTGGGGAGGAGCGCGTTTTTACCAAGCGGAATCTAAAAATTGAATGCAGAGAAAATAAGGGATGGCGAAGCGATCCCGAATGGAAACGTGAAACAATTACATCTGCGGTATGAGTGGCAAATTCTACTGAGTCTGATAAATCTATTATAAAAGGGATTACTTCGCGATGCCGATTGGAATCGCGAAGCGATTACGCGGGGTTTGGTGAGCGTATCGAGCAGGGGCGCAGATCCCTCTTAGTTTACCAAAAAAAAAAAAAATCCGATACCGTCATGCACACAATTCGCTCCACGTGCTTTGCTGCCAGAATGAAACCGAAACAGTTTTCTCCATAAATGTTGAGGGAAGTGGTGTGGACAGGCAAAGTAGCAAGCTGTTGAATGGAAGCTTGGACGTATACCGTCTTAGGTACTGATAATTAGGCTCTAAATTACACTATTAGCACTATGATGGACTTTCTCTATGAGTGGCAAATTCTACTGAGCCTGATAAATCTATAATAATAAAGAAATAAATTTGTGTGTGAGTGTGCGAGTGTGTCGATGGTGTTCTGAAGAGACCGCTGCACATAGAGCTACAAAATTTGGGGAACAGGTACGTCTATATATAAAGTTTTGGACCTCGAAGTCCGATTTTAGATTTTTTTGATTAGATTTTTTTAATTTATTTTTTTATGCGATTTTTAGCGCGTTTTACTTTCTTCTATCTTTACAAGAAGAAAGTATTGGATTCGTGAAAAATTTCGACTTCCGGTTTTCGACGGATTTATACGTTTTAGAATGCCCAGAACACGATTTGATGGTTTTTAGAAAATGTATGTCTGTGAGTCTGTCTGTCACTCTGTCACTCTGTGAGTCTGTATGTGACAAAAATTTTGTGGGCACTCTATCTCAAGACTAATGCACGGAATTTCACAAAACTTCACATTTCGTTAGACCTTGATATAAGCTGGACCTGATTAGTTTTTGGTGAAAATCGCCCAACAGGTGGCGCTGCTATTCGGCATTTTTCACGATTTCTGCAATAGCTATATCTCAAGAACTACTGCACGGATTTTCATAAAACTTCAGATTCAGTTAGTCCAGGATACAGTTTGGTGCTGATTATTTTCTGTGAAAATCGCCCAACAGGTGGCACTGCTATGCTGAAAATGCACGAATTTTCATCAAACTTCAGATTTAGTTAGTCCCTGATATAAATTAGTGCTGTTTAATTTTTGGTGTAAATCGCCCAACAGGTGGCGCTGCTGCACTGCATTTTCACGGTTTCCGCAAGAGCTGTATCTCAAGAACTATTGCAAGGATTTTCATCAAATTTCAGATTTAGTTAGTCCTTGACATGAATTGACGTATAGTTTAGAGCTGTTTAATTTTTGGTGTAAATCGCTCAACAGGTGGCGCTGCTATGCTGTATTTATTGCGATTTCCGCAATAGCTTTATCTCAAGAACTAACGCTTAGATTTTCAACAAACCTCAGGTTCAGGTATACCTTGATATCATTTAGTGCTGTTTATTTTTGGTGTAAATCGCTCAACAGGTGGCGCTGCTATGCTACATTTTCAGAATTTCCGCTATAGCTCTATCTCAAGAACTAATGCACGAATTTTCATCCAACTTCAAATTCAGATATACACTGTTAAAAATTTTGCAGCATTCTGGCAGGTCATTCGACCGTTTTTTGAAAAAACGGTTTCACAACCATAATTTAACTGTATTCTGACCATAAAATGGCCAATAATATGGACAGAATAGAGTTAAATTACGGTTGTGTAACCATTTTCGGAAAAAAACGGTCAAATGACCTGCCAGAATGCTGCAAATTTTTAACAGTGTACTTTGATATGAATTGGTGCGAAATTCATGTAATTTCTTGTACTATTTAAATGTTTTAATTGACGTGATTTATATAGAAGAAAGTTTTGTGATGGCCACAACATACTAGTTTTTTTTTTTTTTTTACTTTTGAACAAAAAATGACGTTACGCTTTAAAAAAGACACAATTTCCCTGATGATGCTGTTATATTTCACTATTTTTTTCATTTCGCTGGTATTGAGTTTGAGACAATAGGCAAAATATTTCAACGACTGAAAATGACGTCATATTTAAAAGAAACTATAATTTTATTTGATAAAACAATTGGCCACAACATACTACACTGGTGAAAACAATTAAAGGGACAAACGATTTTTTAAAAAACAAAACAAGTTATCCCCATACGCAAATAAGTTATGATATGATAGTTAAGCTCTTCGCGGACACACCTGCCAAGCAGTGGTCTGTGTCGTCATAAGGCAGTGGCGCTGTGATCGCGTTTGTACAGAGGTACCTCATTTGACCGCCGAAGCTTGTAACGTAAGGACGTTTTGAAACATCGTAGCATAACCCAATCCTTGTTTTTTGAATTTCTTTGTTTACCCATTGCTAGTATGGGTAGTTATCATCGTCTAGATGATGCCACAAGATGGAGTATTGTTGGAAGACTCGAAGCCGGCCAATCACAGGCTACCTGTTGTAATGACCTGGGTGTTTCGAGAAATGTGGTGTCCACTCTGTGGAAACAGTTGAGTGAGACAGGAACCGTGGTCCGCCGACCTGGTCAAGGCGAAAAAGGGCAACAACGTCGACTGAAGATCGTTATTTGAGACTTCTAGCCAGAAGTGATAGGTCCGCGACAGCGACACAACTGTCTCGTCACCTGTATAATGCAACAGAAACATCCATTTCACGAATAACAGTCACCCAGAAACTTAATGCAGGTGGTTAGTATGCCAGGTGCCCTGTAGTCTGCATCCCTTTGACTGTGAACCACAAAAAACGCCGTCTAACATGGTGCCGAGAGTACCTGTCCTAAACAGAGGATAGTTGGGGGCGGGTTCTCTTCAGTGATGAGTCGCTATTCAGTCTGGACAGTGACAGTGACTCGAGACGTGTTCTCATCTGGAGAGAACCCGGGAGTCGATATCGGCCCTCTAAGTATGTCGAAAAGGATCACTATGGTACAGGTGGCCTGATGGTCTTGGTAGGTATCATGACAGACGGGCATACCGAGCTTCATGGGTTTGATAGAGGTACTCTGACAAGTCAGCGGTACAGGGACGAGATACTTGCACCCTATATCAGACTTTTCCACAGGGCATATGAACCAAATTTCGTCTTTATGGTCGATAACGCGCGTCCACATAGGGCTCAGTTCGGGAGCGAATATCACTAATCGGAGGATGTTCAACGAATGGAGTGGCCTGCGATGTCCAATGACCTTAATCCTATCAAACACGTATGGGACGCCCTTGGACGATCAATTGCAGCTCGAACACCAGCTCCAATGGCCATCGATGAGCTCTATGGTGCCTTGGTCCAAGAGTGGGTGCAGTTGCAACAAGGATTAATAAGGACCCTGGTAAATAGTGTGAAACGCCGATGCGAGAGTTGTGTAGCTGTTACAAGCGATCATACACCCTATTAGACATGTTTTTCTCTGACTGACAGGGTGTCGGTCAGCTGCTGTGGTGGACATCTGACCAGTTTCCTTATTTAGGGTGCAGGTTGTGCCCATTTTTCTATTCCCATATATTAATCTTATATCGAATGATATTTTGGCCAAGTTTGGTTTTATTTACTTTGTTAGTTTTTTTTTTTTTTTAATTGCACAAAGAACATTTGTCCCTTTAATTGTTTTCACCAGTGTAGTTTAAGTTTTGAGGCGATTTTCCCACATTAGTGAAAATAATGCGGATTCTTCCTTTTAACCCAATATAGTAAATTTTAATGAAACACGCACAAACTACAATTTTGTTCTACTTTCAAAAAAGTTTACTCGGAATTCGTACAGCCAATTTTGAATTTTTAGCTAATTTTTTATGTGATTATTGAACTGCATTTAATGCATCACCATACATATAAAGGGGTTACTTTTAGGGGGAACACATTTCTGTCGCCAAATGCCGCTGTGTTTATCGCCAACTTGGCGATATAGCGCCAAATTTGGCGACACAAATTAGTCGCCCAAATTGACGCTAATTGGCGATATCTCTAATACTGTGCCAAATTCCCATAGACTTCCATTGTAAACCAATAGGTATTACTTGCTTACAGAAAATCAAAAAATTGAGATATTTTAATGCAACAAAAACTAATATTGACTTAAGGGATTATAGTAAATATATTTAAGGGAATCTAAGTAAATTAAATTATGAATAAAAGTAATATGATACAATGCTTAGCATGCTTTCCCAAACATAAATTGTAAGAGAGCCCGCAAGTCAAAGAAATTAGATTTTAAACTTTTATCCAATTATAATAAATTTTGACTTTCGTGATATTTGAACTTTTTGTGATTTTTAATTCGATTTTTACTTTTCTTCGTGATCTGTTGTATTTTTTGACATTCCATTTTTGACCTATTATATTAAGTAATTTTTGCCTCATTTCAATGAAGTTTATTCGGTTTTCGTATAGCAATTTTCGAATTTTTCGGGAATTTTGTATGTGATTTTTATTGCATTTTAGCGATTTCCTACCATTTTTCCACTTTAGTGAAAGGAAGCAACTTTCAATCTTTAAACACAATATATATATTTTTTCTCTTTTCGAAATTTGTGCAGCCATTGAAATTTTTTTGCGACATCTTATTTTGGTTTTTAGAGCTTTTTCGCAATTCGTGTTGTATTTTGACGTACAAGGACAACGCTGGGCAAGATAGCTAATTTAATATAAATTTAGGAATTTAATAGTCTTGAGAATCTTGTTGCTATTTTCAGTTCAAAGTTTTGAAAGTAGTATTTTTTAGCTCACAGGCTATCAAAGCCTGAGAGCTAATGTGCCCGCCCGTTCTGTATGTATGTATGTATGTATGTATGTATGTATGTATGTATGTATGTATGTATGTACGTACGTATGTATGTATGTATGTACGTAACGCGATAACTCTTGATAGAAACATCCGATTTGCTTCAAAATTTTTTCCTAGGTTCATTGTGATAAGGCGCTTCCCTGATTAGTTTTGGGAGTTCATTGGTTAAAGATAAAGAGGGAAAAACGGGGTTAGTCCACCCCCCCCCCCCTTTAATTCAGAAAAATGGGTTTTTCATGCAGAATCATTCGATTTGCTCCGAATCTGGTATACCGGTTTATTATGTTAAGGAACATCCCCGATTAGTTTTGGGGGTTTATTGGTTAAGGGTAAAGGGGGAAAAGGAGGGTTAGTCCACCCCCTTAATTCAGATAATTGGGTTTTTTATGCAGAATCATTCAATTTGCTCCGAATTTGGTATACCGGTTTATTATGTTAAGGAACTTCCCTGATTAGTTTTGGGGGTTCATTGGTTAAGGATAAAGGGGGGGAAAGGGGGTTAGTTCACCCCTTTAATTCAGATAAATGGGTTTTTCATGCAGAATCATTCGATTTGCACCGAATTTGGTATACCGGTTTATTATGTTAAGGAACTTCCCTGATTAGTTTTGGAAGCTCATTGGTTAAGGATAAAGGGGGAAAAGGAGGGTTAGTCCACCCCCTTAATTCAGATAATTGGGTTTTTTATGCAGAATCATTCAATTTGCTCCGAATTTGGTATACCGGTTTATTATGTTAAGGAACTTCCCTGATTAGTTTTGGGAGTTCATTGGTTAAGAATAAAGGGGGGAAAACGGGGTTAGTTAACCCCCCTTAATTCAGATAAATGTGTTTTTTATGCAGAATGATTCGATTTGCTCCGAATTTTGTATACCGGTTTATTATGTTAAGGAACTTCCCTGATTAGTTTTGGGGGTTCATTGGTTAAGGATAAAGGGGGGAAAACGGGGTTATTCCACCCCCCTTAACTCAGATAAATGTGTTTTTCATGCAGAATGATTCGATTTGCTCCGAATTTGGTATACCGGTTTATTATGTTAAGGAACTTCCCTGATTAGTTTTGGGAGTTCATTGGTTAAGGACAAAGGGGGGAAAGGGGGCTAGTCCACCCCTTTTAATTCTGATAAATGGGTTTTTCATGCAGAATGATTCGATTTGCTCCGAAGTTGGTATACCGGTTTATTATGTTAAGGAACTTCCTTGATTAGTTTTGGGGGTTTATTGGTTAAAGATAAAGGGGGAAGGGGGGCTTGGCAACCCCCCTTACTTTATATAAACGGGTTTTTCATGCAGAATTATTCGCTTTGCTCCAAATTTGGTATACCGGTTTATTATGTTAAGGAGCTTCCGTGATTCGTTTTGTCGATTCATTGGTTACAGATAAAGAGGGCTAGTCCACCCCCTTAATTTAGATAAATGTTTTTTTTTTTTTTTTTTTTTTTTTTTTTGCAGGATTATTCGATTTGCTCCAAATTTGGTATACCGGTTTATTATGATAAGGGGCTTCCCTGATTGGATTTGGAGGTTCACTGGTTAAGTATAAAGGGGGAAACGGGGGCTAATTCCCCTTCACTTATTTTTTTAGGGGCATAATAGCCTGTGAGCTCAATGCCATCAGTTTAGCTGGGCACTTTTCTTTTTTATTTCCATCGCTGCGGGAAATGGTCACGAACCTTAATACAATGCCGGTATCATAAGCTATAAACAGTAGGAGTCGTTCGGTAGCTTCATCGTCCCGAGCCATACCTTCCAGATTTCGGTGTCTTTAATTTGTGCAATTTCCCTTTTAAATTTGTCCGGTTTCAATTTTTGATTTTTTTTTTTCAACCTGTCTTTTTCTAGAGTTTCTTTTACTCGGGACGTGGCCGTGGACCTATGAACCTTGCTCCTGCAAAATAGTCGGACTAAGTGGAAGAATAAAGGGCTGAGGACGAAGAGGGGCCGCTCGACGCAGCGGTTTAAAACCGCTCGGGGCGATGAAGCTACCGAACGACTCCTAGCTACGTCGAGCCCATTATTAGGTCTCGATCGACGGTTGGGTGTCGATCTTGAGGAGATCCTTGAAGAGAAGCTTATACATGTATAACATTAGATGAAACCCAAGACAATACACGTAAAGGAGCAGTAATCATGAATCATCCTAGAGTTGATAAATTTAATTCATTTGAATTTGTGGATAAATGGGCTAAGATAAATGGAAGAGAATTTATGCGGGTTTCAACATGCACAGGGTGATGGATAGTTCTTCGAATATAATAATAGTACTATGGACTGATTAATTTGGATAATATCTGGCTACTATCATTTGCGCCCTCTGAAGTTTAGACCATAGCAGTTATAAATGTTCAAATAATTTGTCGTTGAGAATAGACGTCTTACACTTTTGAATATTTTACAAGTAGAAAAAATCTTTTAGATTGATAAACTTCGGTTTTTTGGCATATATTCGAATATAACGAATGCATTTATTTAATACCTTACTCATTGTTGATATTTCATCTGGTATCAAGAGTTTTTGCCGTATAAAGTGCAGGACTTGTTCTGGATCAACACGCTAACAATAAAGATGGAAATAAGAAAAAAGGTTTCTGTAATAAGGATGATTTTTACGGATCAGTTCTTGCAATCGAATGGCAATGCATTCTGATTACTAGGGCGTCCATCAGCACGAAAAATCATATTAAAATCAAAAAGAATATTTAATTACAGCTGCTTTGTAGATGTAGACAATGGTTTGTGTTACTTAAGACGATTAGTTTCAGCTAAAAATAGTGTATTTGGAAAACACTTGATTGCAGTTTTATAAACACTATTAAGTTCTCAGGTATTTAATGTTTTATTTATTTATTTATTTAACGTGACACATGCGGCGTTTTCAAATCTTTATATCCAATAAGCAACTTGGTCTAATTTTGCATAAGACGAGAAGGCTGTTAGAATGTCAAAGGCTTTATCAAAATAATTTAAGAAGCATGAGTTGTCAGTTGGTGAAGAATCAAAAGGATTTTTTTTAATTGATGATGTTAAGAAAGCATTAAACGTTTCATGGAGTCAAGTAGTCCCAGACCAACATTTTTTATTAACTTTTAGTTTATAGAGAAAGACATCTTTGGTTGAACATCGCATATTTTTTTGTTGTTATTCAAGGTATTTGATGCCACATTTCGATGTATGTCATTTCTTTGATTTAATGTTCTAAATGGTTAACAAACGTATTACCTTGAGCTAGAATCTTAAAAATTTAGTTAATGCAATTGCAGAATGTGTATATAAAAATGTCTCATGCACAGTACTTGGTAAGACACCTTTAACATTATAAACACGTTTCAAACCAGAATAGCTTAAAGTAGATCAAACCGAGGTAATATAATTTGGTGTGGTAAATGCGGTTGCCAGCATAACCATTTTGCAGCGACTAGCATAATCGTGACAGGATCAGTAAGATTTTTTTTACGTAGACAACATTAGCACGTGTAGAGACATAACAGAACCCAAAAATATTATTTTTGGTGATGCGCTTATATTCACGTGTTGAATACAAATGTGCACAGATTTAAAAATACTTATTTCCGAATAGAATTTAATTCTTGTTTCTAGAAGGCGTGATGACAGAATGCAATTCCAATTTACGTTTACTTACAAATGCATATTTATGTTTTGTTCTAAAATGCATTTCTCAATTTCTAAATGCCATCCTATACAAATATTTGTGTTTTTTAACTGCGCGTATACACATTTTATTTCAAACCAACGAAAACATCTATTAAATTATTTTATCTTAATACGACTCGTTACCAAAAACTATACTTTATTCTGCTTTACTTAGATTAGGGCACGCAATGATTCTATTCCTCCCTAAATCGTGGTAAATTAATGTATAACTTTAGATCCATCAACTGGAACATTTTGCCATCTTTCTGGAGTTATAGATTAAATGTCGTACGATTTGTGCAGGGATGAAAATGTACCATCGCGGTATTAATATAAAGAAGTATAAGTCATGGTTGATAGTTCTGTGTCAGCGCAAGACAAGACTGGTTAAGTTATATTTTCTGAGACATTATCTAAAACTCGTATATCCTATTAAAAAAAAAAAAAAAAAAAAAAAAGTCACTATGTTGAATTTGGCAGTAAATTTCTTTTTTTCCTGCAAGACAGTGCATGCCTCAAAAGCTACAAAGCGGTTCTTCAAAATATAACAAATTATATCCTATTATTTGTTTACCCTCTTTGATTGCATAACATTAACATTATACAAAAGTGAATGCAGTGTAATGGTTAACTATATAAATGGCAAGAAATAAGTAATTATGCGTTATAAAACTCGAAGATGTTACTTACAAATATTGTGCGGCTATACTTACATTTTGATTACAAAAGATTTCACCCAGCATATCAAATCGTAGGTCTCTGTATCTCAGAAATAAACGTAGTTTCATTTCATATTAATACCGTACCTACTTGAACTTAAACAGTATAATTAGACTTATGAACTTAAAATTCGTATTTTTTTCTAATTTTATACCTATTAAACAAATGTTTTGAAAAAATAATAAATAACAAAACAAAATTCTACGCATTGCAAATAAATATTTTACTGGGCGTAGTATAAATTATATTACTTAGAATAGAAGAAAAATTATGATTTTTAAAAAATTTTAATCTCCTTTAAATTTTTATTAGGTGTGTAAGCATCGAAACTAAATCTTATTATTTATTTTTATTTTATATAGTTTAGTTACACGATGCAGTATAGGTAAACGACAATGCTATGCATACAAATAAAATTATGCAAACGCAAATCACAATGAAAACTTCTAGAAAGTTTTGATTTAGAATTCTGAATATGCTTTACAATTTTTGTTTGCAGAATATGTAATTTGATATATCTTACAACGAAAAAAAAAACAAAAAAATAAATACGTCACGCAGAGCGCAGGTTTAATTTTTCTGTAGAAAAATATATTTAGAACGTGTCGAGATTTATTTACTTATTTCTTGTGTAACCTTAAAAAAACCATGTTTGAATTCAAAATTTTATTCACATATATAAATCTGAGTAATAAAAGATAAGAAATCGGAACTTTTATTTTCTTATTTTACCTATATTTTTTTATAACTGCGAAACAAATATTTTAAATGCAAAACTTGTGTCATACTTAAATTCAATTTTCATATTTTTATTACAGTCCGATGAGAGCGAAATATCTGCCAAAGAAAAATATTTTGGAATTACTTGACATAAAAAAATATACCGTAGGTTAATTAAAAATTCTAATCGCAAAGAAGAAATTCCGCTACACATGTTTGTACATTTATATTATGTATTGTAATCTAGGTTATAATAAGGAACTGTCATTTGCTGTGAACGTCAACACGCATATTTGAATTATGTAAAATATCTTAAAATTAATTTTACATTTATCTATAATCAAAAGCAAAGGCTAAGCGTAATGGAGACGTTATATTGACGATGTCGAACAACCTGAATTATAATTTTTGCTTCTTTTGTTGTAGAATATTTAACAATATCCTTATTTTGACAAATTCTGGTGTTATTAAAATCCCCCCTCTTTATATATATATATAACATTGTATGCTTTCATCTTAAAATTATTAATTTTCTTCAATTATATCCCCCCTTTTTCAAGGAAAAGTGTCAGACAAAATTTGCATAGTTTAAGCATATTACTTAATGCCAGAGAATTCCTTTTTCTCAGTTTCAGATCTAGAAAAACACGTATTATTTCAGTGGAAAGAAATACTAGGATACGTGTAATCTTTTATCTGAGAACGTAAACACAGGCAAGATGTCCCGTCCCTTTTTTTCCCAAGAAAAATGCGAAACTCCTCGTTTAGCTTTGGATTTAGGCAGCTGTTGAAAACGGTCAAGTATTTCCCCCATTATAGAGCGGTGTTACCATAGCAACGCCAGCTCGTAAAATCAAAACACCCTCAGTCTGCCTTTGTAATATCACATAGGATGCAGTAAAAACGTGTTTTCCATGTGAATTTCATACACCTCTTTTGCTACGTTCGTATCACAGCCTAAAAGCCTGCTTGGGTGGCCAGCTATATATATAAAATTTTATGAGCATTTTAAGTAAAATGCTTGGTGCAGTTTTATTACCCCCTTTTAAAAGTTATTGTCAAACAGACAATTTGGGAGATTTTATGGGCAACTGCCGTGGGAAATAGATAGTTTGCCTGGCATTTAAAGATGGGTGGCCCATTAGAAAAATGTGTAGGGTGGAAAGTGGACAACACACCCTTTTAGTTAAATGGTTGAACCCTACCAGGTTAGCGAATAGGAGCGTCTGACGTCAGCAAGTAAGAGTGCACGTGTGATTTTTTATTACACGCTACGGGGAAAAGTGAGTCAAGGCAAGGGCAGCAAAGAGTGAAGACGCTGATTCTTGGCTCCCTTTTTTTGAATATGTGGGGGCAGGGGGAATTTAGGGTTTTCTTTTTAGCCCTCCCCCTGACCTATGGAGTTTTCTGGAGTGACAAAAAATAAAAATAGTTTAGAAGAAGAAGAATAGCTACTGTCTAAGGAGATCGTCTGTTTCTCTTGTGTATCAAGCACGGGCACTCTCCTGAGAGCCGAGGGTATGCCGGGCAGTTTAGCATCGATGGAGCAGTTTATACCTAATAAGTATCATGATACAGAGAATCCAATCCAGCTGGTGGAAAGTGACGACTTGTGAAACAGAAATACTCGTCGATACTTTTTAGTAAAATTTCATTCAAGTAATCCTGTTTTCTATCTGAAAGACTGGACGAGTCAGTGTCTAGTGCAGAGGACCAGCCGATGAGGTTCTAAACACGCAGCTATACATCCCGTAAAAAAAAAAAAAAAAAAAAAAAAAAAAAAGTATTCGCACAATCGTCAACACACTCAAAATCTGAAGAGAAGAAAAATGTGAATAAATCACCAGACACTTTTCGGAATGTTATATAGTGGCTTATCTCCTCCAAGGATTCTGATGTTCATGAGTTAATTAACTGCACAGCTAACAGTACTATTTTATAGTGTATCTCCAACTTCCAAAATTTAATATATGTGCCCTCGAGAGGACTGCCAACAAAAAAGGATATAATAGAGTGTAAAGCCATGGGTTCAGCATTTACCCTGCTCAATGATGTACAATGTAAGTAACTTTTGCATTATTGTTTTTGATATGTTGAAAATATATATTTAAAAAAAAAAGGACAGGGAATGAGTCATGTTAAATTAAGTAGTTTTAAGTATCTGTTTGTAATGTTTATTGAATTCAAGACTCTTTGCAAGATAGTAGTAATTTCTCGAAGTTTTGAAAATTATTTTGAAATGAATTCAGCTATGTAAATATAAATTTGATATCTCTATACTAAAATTTCTTTGCAACAAATTGTTTTAAAATAATAGAAAATTCTTAAAAAAAATAAGACTTAAAACTTAATAAAATGATATTAAATGTATTGCATTACTCTGTTTCTTTTTTATTTAACCAATTTAATCTTTAAAATGAAGGAAGCTTAATATCATTGATAAATAAAATTAGTACATAAAAAAAATATATATATATATATATATCTTAAAGTTTTATAACCAGGAGTAATTATTTCTATCAGATTTTAAGTGAGGAATGTTGTGTGAGATGAATTGAGGGTTTTGTTACCTTTTATGATTGATTTAAAAATTAATTTTAATGGTTGTCACCTCTCTTATTACCTTTCTTTTCTGGTTGTATTTGTTTCAACTCTTAAATCCTTTGAATTTGGTAACTAAGTATTATGGTAACAGAATCTATGCTAGGTGGAAATTCATAAACACATATATTCCTTGAGAGATTTGAATTAAAATATTTAATAAATAAATAATTTCTGAAAAGAGTATGTATTGTTCATTAAATTTAAAAAAAAAAAAAAAAAAAAAAAAAAAAAAAGAAAAAAAAAAAACTGAAATTGATATAATTGCTAGAATGTTCAGGGCAACTCCTAAAAATATAAAAAAAAAAAAGGAAAAGAATTCAAGATGTTAGTTTGTTTGCAGTGTTAAACATCAGCTAGATTTAATGATTTTCAATGCTAATGATCCACTATATGATTATATGGCCCCTGGATTTGAGAGTATAAGTGCAGTCACAATCTTGATATTAAATCCTTCTAAATTATCAAAACATATTTTTTGATATAATGCGGACTCATGAGTTTGCCTTTCGGTTGTGAAGTTCTGGGGTAATCAATTTAGCTTTTCTTATTTTGTTGTGAATGCATTGTATTCTCAAATTCAGAAGTGTTGGTAGTTTTCTCTTCATAAGTTGTGAATGGTTGAGGATGTTGTTACTGTTAAATAATTAAGGTTTAATTTCACATTTCTAATAGTAATTTTTTGATTTACTTTAAGTTAGTCTATGCATTTCCTCGTTGTTTTGTTTTTTTTTATTAGTAATTATTCTAAGAGTTTTTTTTTTTTTTTAAATCAAATTAGTATATTTCTAAGCAAATTGCTTTTTTTTCTTTTTCCTCTTTTTGTAACAACATCCAGGTGTTGGTGAACTGTTCACACCTTATTTAAAAATTTAAGGTCAGACTAATATCATCAGTGACAGTTAATTGTGTAAATTAAAAGTGGAGTGTAATTAGAAGAAGAGAAAAACGACCCAACAAGAATGGTGCCGTGACAACAAGAATGGTACCGTGACATTTAGTCCTGGTTTGTTGTTTTTAAAATTGTGTTGCATTTTTATATAAACATGTGAAAGGTAAGTGTGTGGTTCTGTACTACTGATTAAGGATTGCTGTGGATATTTTTTTTTCCATACTGGTGTAATTTTAAGAATTTTCTTGGTATTTATTTTTATGAATTTACTTTTCTGTGGATAGTTACACCCCTCTTGAAATTTTCTTGTACTAATTATGGCTACTGACGAGCACATCAAAGATTTTGCACTGGTCCAAAAGAAGAATGCACTTATGGAAAATATTTCCTCCATTCCACCTTTTAGCGGTGAGGCAAATTCAGTGCCCTTCATTGAATTTTTTGAAAAATTTGATAGTTTGGCTAATTTTTTCAAATGGGAAGAGGAAGAAAAAAGTTTGCTTTGTTTAGTAGAGTAAATGGGGGAGCAGCTAGATTATATAAGCTTAATAAGGGAAAAACAGTAGATGATATTATAAAAATTTTTAAGGAAAGATATACCCACCATATCACTCCGGATGTAGCACTCTCGAATTTTTTCAGTTTCAAGCAAACACCCCATATGTCTGTGCAGGATTTCTATGATAGGGCATATGATATGTCGCTTAAAGCGTTGGATATTGATGGGCTGCAGGGTGATGTAGTAGAAAAAAATAGGAATGCTATTTTGCACTCGATGCTCCTTGGTAACCTTTCCCCTGAAATTAGGAGGGGGGTTATCACAAAAAATCCACAGACACCCGAAGAAATCCTCAGAGTTGCGCTTTTAGAAGAAAAAGCATGTAGGAGTGTTAGTGTAAACCCTTTCTACAATCTGCAAAATGACGTTAGTACCCCTTTTACACCTCAGTGTGTACAACAAAGTGTAGCGTGTGCCGCTGTGCACCCAAAAAGCGAATCGAAACAGTCACAGCAGGAAATAAATAAACTAAGGCAACAAGTAGAATTACTCACAGCGAAAATCGAAAGTTTGGTGCAAAGTAATGATAAACGGAGCGAGGTGCAGAGCCAGGAAAGAACAAATATGCGTAATTTTTCGTGTTACATCTGTTCTGAGATAGGCCACTTTGCACGAGATTGCCCGCAAGCTAGGTATCAAAACAATTATGGTAGGGGCAGGTTTAGTAACTATAGGGGCCGTGGGGGCTATGGCAACAATTATCGAGGATATCCTGGCCAGCCTGATAATACTTATTTTAGGGAAAATAGAGACAGAAATGATTATAATTATAATGGTAGAGATAGACAGGACTTTAACTATAGGGGAACTAGGGGTAGAAGTGGTAATAACAATAGGGGCAGAAATGATTATAGTGGTAGGGATAGGAATGATTATAGCAATAGGGATACTGATAATCAAGGGAATAGTAATAGGGATCAAACGAATAATGTAAATGTAAATCAACCTAGCAGTGACAGCAATACACAGGGTGCTCCTAAAGTACCTTTAAACTAAATAAGGCTGGATCTGAAATGGTCGGACTGATCCCACAGAAGCCGCACGACTCCACCCCAGTATATAGTGTTTTTTCCCCACAAGTGTACAGTCTCCCAGTGACGAGTATGATTGTAAATAATAAAACTATCACTGCATTATGCGATTCTGGATCTGCGATAAATCTTTTGAGTAGTGCTATGCTAAATTTTCTTTTGGAGAGTAACGTAGAGGAATGTTGCACACCCATTGTGACTGTAACTGGCGAGAAAATGAATCTAAATCAATGTGTTGTAGCAACGTTTAAAATTAATGATATTCTGTGCAGGGCTAAATTTTTTGTTGTCCCAGGGAAACTGGCGGATGAATTTTCTGCCATTTTAGGAATGCCTTTTTTAAAAAAGTACAGAGTTACCATTGACTGTTCAAATAATACTGTCAGTCTTAAAAGCTCTGAACAAACACAAGGTAAACAAACAACTGAAGACCAGGATCATTCCAAAGTTGAGGGAAATTCAGGTTGCCATAGTATTAGCACAGTAACCGAGGATGTAGAAAAGTGTCAGAATAGTACCAAATTGTGTCAAAACTTTGTAAATAATGCTGTAAATAATTCAAGTAAATGTAATTGTAAATGTAAATGTAATATAGCAAAAATGTGTACAAATTGTGGAAAATATACTTGTGAGAACTACCAGTGCAAAAGTGTAAACAAAGCTAATAGTGAACAAAAAGTAGCCTGTAGTAGTGGTATAGAGGCAGTTCAGGGTACCATAAGTAATGAGAAGGAAGAATTATGTAATAGAGGGCAAAAGAAGTTACTAAATGAAAGTAATAGTGACTTGCAAAGGGAGAAAATCACCGAGGAAGTTAAGAGTACCATAGATAACCACAATATACCACAAACTACTCATGTTCACCAAGTAAACCTTATTTCGCAAGACACAGGTAGGATACAGCAAGGAGTAGATAAAAAGAAACCTGATGCGGTGCAAATTGCTGATACTGAGGAGGATTTAAGTGGTGACAATGAGAATAGTGAAAGTGAAAATAAAGTTAATGAAAATGAGAGTAATGACAAAACCATCATAGGTATAGCCGCATTATGTGATAAAATAACAATCCCTCCCCAAACTAAAATTTTGACAAATGTTAAGTGTAGTAAAGAATTAAATGTAAGCGTAAATGATCCTATTATGTTAGAACCCCTTGATAGGAGTTTGCATCAAGGCCTCCTTATTTCCAGAACCATTTGCACACAAGAGCATGGTTTATTTTTATCTTTTGCTAATTTTTCAGACAATATGATTCACTTGAATAAAGGAACGTTTGTAGCTAAAATTCTTAAATGTACAGATAACTTAAATTTAACTCATGATGAATGTAATTTAAATTCAAGTAAATGTGATTCAACTCCAAATAAATGTAACTTAACCTGTAATGTAAATTTTGACACCCCAATAGCAGATTTTGATCACGCTGATTTAAAGTGGAGTTCAGAAATTAATTTGGATCACTTAACACCTCCTTTAAAAACTCAAATGCAAGAATTCCTTGATAAAAATAAAGATGTGTTTGCAGCCTCTGTACTCGATTTACCCGGATGTGACACAATTCCCCATACTATAAACTTAACTTCTGACAAACCGGTTCTCTGCAAAGCTTATAGAGTTCCCTACAAACTGCGCCAGGAAATGGAGGATCAATTGAATATTTTGTTAGAAGCTAAAATTTTTCACCTTCAATGTTGGAATTTGCCTCTCCTGTCATCTTAGTGGAAAAAGCAGATGGTAGTTATCGCCTAGCTGTCGATTTTCGAAAGCTTAACAAGAATTTGGTAAAAGATGCGTACCCTATTCCTAATATCACAGACTCTGTAGATTCTTTGTCAGGTGCTAAATATTTTTCAACTCTTGATCTCACGAGTGGATTTTTTCAACAAGTTATTAGACCTGAGGACAAGCATAAGACAGTCATTATAACACATAAAGGATTATTTGAGTGGTCCCGCAACTGCTTCGGTTTGGCGAATTCTGGTAATTCGTTCCAAAGACTTATGAATGCCATTTTTGGGGACCTAGGAAAATTGGGTATTTTGGTCTACATTGATGATATAGTGGTCTCGTCGAAAGACATTGAGTCTCACATCAAGAAACTCAATCTTGTATTTGAAAGGCCTCGCCAACACAAACTGAAACTTAAACCTAGCAAATGTAAATTTTTAACAGATAAAATTCAATATCTTGGTTTTGAAATTCATAGTGGCAAAGTGTCTCCCATTAATAAAAATATTGAAATTATTGAAAAATTGCAACCTCCTACTACTCGTAAAGGTGTCAGATCTTTTATCGGCACACTTTCTTTTTACATGCGTTTTATCCCAGATTTTACTAAAAGAGCAATTAATTTAATAGATTTAACTAAAGAAACTGGGCCTTTTGTCTGGAAAGAGGCAGCCCAAAAGGAATTTGAGGATCTTAAGCAAGCGCTTATCTCAAAACCATGTCTCACCTTGCCAGATTTTAACAAGGAATTCATTATATATACAGATGCAAGTAGTGAATCTCTAGGGGCAGTCCTTTCACAACTTGACGAGAACAAGATGATACACCCTGTTGCCTTTGCTAGCAGTAGACTCAAAGATGCTGAGGTAAGATATTCGGCCACTGAGAGGGAGCTTCTCGCTCTTGTCTGGGCCACTGCCCATTTTAAATGCTACCTTGCCAACACTCATTTCACCATTTATACAGATCATGCACCACTAACTTTCATGTTAAAGATTCAAGACCCGACGTCACGAATGGCAAAATGGATTTGTACTCTATCAGACTATAACTTTACTATAAGTTATGTCCGTGGTAAATGTAATAGTGTGGCAGACTTTTTATCCCGTTTTATTAAGGTAGACGAGCCTACATGTGCAGTCAGCTGCAATTTCAATATTCAAGTTGCTAAAGAGACATCCTTTGAACCATACTCCAACCTTATAGAAAAAATTAGTGAATGCCAAAAAGCGGACAAGAAGTGTTGTGAGATTGTAAAGAAATTAGAGCAAGGTCTGGAAATTTCACCTAAATACATGAAGTTTTTTTTTAGAGATGATATCCTAGTATGTGAAGATACGAGAGATTCTTTAATTGTAAATAATCCTATCAAATTAGTTGTTCCTAAAGCATTAATTTTACAAGTATTCACTCTAACACATGACTCTCTAGCTGCCTATCATCAGGGGTTCCAAAAAACGATTGACCGCATCCGTGAGCATTTTTACTGGCCGGGGATGTCGTCAGATGTCAAGCACCTAGTGGAATCATGTATTAGCTGCCAAGAAAAAAGAGCCCATAAGGCAAACCATCTTGCACCACTGCAACGTCTTCCCACCCCCCAATTCCCTCTTAATAAAGTACACTTAGATATAATTGGAGTCTTGCCACTGACCTTTTCTGGAAATAAGTATATAATTACCTACATTGACTCGTTTACAAAGTGGCCAGAAGCATATGCTGTCAGTTCGGTCACATCTGATGTGATAGCAGACACTTTGACTGATTTCATATCGCGATATGGAGCACCGTGTTATATTACAACAGATAATGGTAAAAACTTAATATCAGAAGCAATTGAACATGTGTACAATATGTTTGGCATAAAGCATATCAGAACAACTTCCTATCATGCTTCTAGCAATGGCCAAATCGAACGCCAAAATCGTACATTAAAAAATGCACTCTCTCACATTGTGAATGAAAATCAATCTGACTGGGATACTAAGCTCAAATTTGCCCTTCTTGCAATGCGTACTGCTGTACACTCTTCAACAAAACTGACTCCGGCAGCCGTAATGTATGGAAGAAACTTAAACCTTCCCTATAGTCTATTTTCACAATCACCTAGAATCAATTACAACGATGCACCATCTTTTTGTGAACTCATAATCCCCGCCCTTCAAAAAGTGTATGCTGAAGTTCACAACAATCTTATTTCAGTAGCTGAGAAGCAAGAAAAGTACAGAGAGAAAACAGCAGTTTGTAAAAATCTAAAAGTGGGTGATCTTGTGTGGCTTTACACACATAAAATTGAGCCAGGTCATACAAAAAAATTAAGTAAGTTAAATAATGGTCCTTTCACTATAATAGAGCAGTTAAATGATGTTAATTTTAAAATCGCGCCAGTTGCTAACCCGAAAAATACTCAAGTTGTGCATATTGACAGGCTCACTTTATTCAAAAACACACTGATTGCAGACCAAAACAATCCACAACAACAACAAACGACTAATGGGGATTCGATTCACAGTCCGACAATCGATGAAACAGAACCGATTCAGAGTAGCGAGCGAGCAACCCACCCCCGCACTAGTAGACGTAGGAGATGCTATGCATGAGTACCGCCCCCTGCAATGCAACGTAATGTAAATGAAAGCATCAGGGAAATCGAAACTAATCAAAATAGAGGCAGTACTCCCGATGACGCACGTAGGGATCCAACGGAAATTGTTGCACTTTCCCGCAAACTCAGGAAGCTCCGAGAGGAATAGAATCACAACCAGAGATTGCACCGGGAGGGGAATGTTTAGGTTGCTCACCAGATGCATCTAGCGTTGCTGAAAGGGTCAGGGACGAAATTGATCATCCAGATAGCAACAATGCAGGGACGTCGGGTGATTCGATACGAACTGTCGCGACATCGAAACGCGTCAGTCGATCCAGGTCGACTACACGAACCGAATATTCGTTTCGGGATAGAAGTGTGCGACCAGATTATAGGGAGTAACGATTTTATTTATTGTTTTTTTTTTATTTTTTCTGTACATATATTTTAATTAATTTGTATTTATATGTGTTTTAATCTGTTTTTAGGTAAATGTATTTAATTTAAAAATCAATATCGAAAATGTTGAAGCTTCAAAATGGGTTTGTTTTGATTTGTCGTCCGTAAATATTAGTAGCAGTTTTTGGAGCTTTATATGTCCTATTTGGAAAAATTCTCATGTTGTGTGTTATATTATGGCCTGCATACCGTTCCGCACCAGTTTTCTAAAAAGTTTTTAGCCAATTTTAGCCAAAATTTAAGCTAATTTTGGGGAGATTGAAATTTTCAGGTGTATTTCGAAAATTAGGTGCTGCAACTGAAGCGATATGTTTAAATGTCTACTTACGTTTAGTTAAGTGTATTTTGTATTGTGTATCCAATATCTTTTACATAGATAATTTTTTTTTCTCTCAGAAATAAATAAATTTTGGGGTATTTTGCAAAAATTTTCGGAATGATATTATGTTTATACTTCTCTGTGTTTTTGATGTGAGTTATCTACTGCCATACTAGCACACGCTCATGTTCTTTATGCTTTACATGTTTTATTTTCTTTAGCTGTAAATATGAGTAAATGTATAAATTCTCCTTATTTATTTTATTATTATTATTATTATTCTTTCCTGTTAATTTTTTTTTGATTAAATTTGGTAGGCATGTTTATTGGATGATTGTAGACAATACATCACCATCCTTGCATTGTTTGTGTAGTTTATTTTTGCCTTTTTCTAATTTTTTCTAAGCTATGGGTAGTGTATTCCTAGTAGTACAGAACTGCAGACATACACTGTTTGCACAAATGGTCTGTAAGTGCATTTGTAAATTTCAAGTTAAAACCCCACCCTTTGGACAATGAACTTTTTCACGATAGGGGTTACATTTTTTTTTTTTTTTTTCACAGTACAAATTTTACACACCCTGTAATGTTATTGATGCTTTTCTATTTAAACATATGTATGTATATAATATCATGTTAATGCTGTAAGTTAGTTTCAATGATTTTTTTTAAGTTATGAATCAGATACTGTTATGTGTTTTGCAAAAGATGTGATTTTTTTTCTTATGTGTATGCATCTGCATCTCCAGCCTGTGTCTAATTGATGTTTATGCATATGTGTAAGTACCGGTTGGCAGTCCTTCATATATTTATTCCTCCACATTAATTTAAATTTCTCTATTTTAGAATATTTTAGGCTCAATTGCAGATGTAATGGGCATGTATGGGCAGGTGTGGTGTTCATTCAGTAAGAATACTAGTAGTACTAAAATGAGAGTTCACTGTCTACATGTTTAGGTCAAAAGTATAAATAGGTAAAATTATAGATAAATATTATGTTGTGCAGATAACTTTGTGCTAGTGTGACGGCTGGGATTGGGATTCAGCTGGCTGTGGATTACATTTATGGCTTAATATTTAACTTTTTTTTGGTTTATTCAACTTAAAGTTCCTGTCTGTTAAGGAAGTATTCAGGTAATCGATTCGTTGTAAGCAGCTCATATTGCACATTCCGGACTGTGCAGAGTGGTGTGTCAGATACGTAGTGCTTCGAGACTCTTCGAGTCGCTGTTTGATTTGTTCGAGTATCAAGTGCTCATGTCGATGATACCCCAGCATTGCAATGGACATACTAATATTTTCGCTTCTCCCAATTTTTAATTTAATATCCTTAGTTAACTTACTTTGAGTGGAAGAATTGAGTTCTCCGCTGGGAGTTTAGTTTTCGTTTACCTTTCCAAAAAAAAAAAAAAAAAAAAAAAAAAAAAAAAAAAAAAAAAAAAAAAAAAATGTGTTTTAGAAATTTTTTTTGTTTTTTTTTCTTCAAGATAGGGGAGCCATGTTGTAGAATATTTAACAATATCCTTATTTTGACAAATTCTGGTGTTATTAAAATCCCCCCTCTTTATATATATATATAACATTGTATGCTTTCATCTTAAAATTATTAATTTTCTTCAATTATATCCCCCCTTTTTCAAGGAAAAATGTCAGACAAAATTTGCATAGTTTAAGCATATTACTTAATGCCAGAGAATTCCTTTTTCTCAGTTTCAGATCTAGAAAAACACGTATTATTTCAGTGGAAAGAAATACTAGGATACGTGTAATCTTTTATCTGAGAACGTAAACACAGGCAAGATGTCCCGTCCCTTTTTTTCCCAAGAAAAATGCGAAACTCCTCGTTTAGCTTTGGATTTAGGCAGCTGTTGAAAACGGTCAAGTATTTCCCCCATTATAGAGCGGTGTTACCATAGCAACGCCAGCTCGTAAAATCAAAACACCCTCAGTCTGCCTTTGTAATATCACATAGGATGCAGTAAAAACGTGTTTTCCATGTGAATTTCATACACCTCTTTTGCTACGTTCGTATCACAGCCTAAAAGCCTGCTTGGGTGGCCAGCTATATATATAAAATTTTATGAGCATTTTAAGTAAAATGCTTGTTGCAGTTTTATTACCCCCCTTTTAAAAGTTATTGTCAAACAGACAATTTGGGAGATTTTATGGGCAACTGCCGTGGGAAATAGATAGTTTGCCTGGCATTTAAAGATGGGTGGCCAATTAGAAAAATGTGTAGGGTGGAAAGTGGACAACACACCCTTTTAGTTAAATGGTTGAACCCTACCAGGTTAGCGAATAGGAGCGTCTGACGTCAGCAAGTAAGAGTGCACGTGTGATTTTTTATTACACGCTACGGGGAAAAGTGAGTCAAGGCAAGGGCAGCAAAGAGTGAAGACTCTGATTCTTGGCTCCCTTTTCTTGAATATGTGGGGGCAGGGGGAATTTAGGGTTTTCTTTTTAGCCCTCCCCCTGACCTATGGAGTTTTCTGGAGTGACAAAAAATAAAAATAGTTTAGAAGAAGAAGAATAGCTACTGTCTAAGGAGATCGTCTGTTTCTCTTGTGTATCAAGCACGGGCACTCTCCTGAGAGCCGAGGGTATGCCGGGCCGTTTAGCATCGATGGAGCAGTTTATACCTAATAAGGATCATGATACAGAGAATCCAATCCAGCTGGTGGAAAGTGACGACTTGTGAAACAGAAATACTCGTCGATACTTTTTAGTAAAATTTCATTCAAGTAATCCTGTTTTCTATCTGAAAGACTGGACGAGTCAGTGTCTAGTGCAGAGGACCAGCCGATGAGGTTCTAAACACGCAGCTATACATCCCGTAAAAAAAAAAAAAAAAAAAAAAAAAAAAAAAAGTATTCGCACAATCGTCAACACACTCAAAATCTGAAGAGAAGAAAAATGTGAATAAATCACCAGACACTTTTCGGAATGTTATATAGTGGCTTATCTCCTCCAAGGATTCTGATGTTCATGAGTTAATTAACTGCACAGCTAACAGTACTATTTTATAGTGTATCTCCAACTTCCAAAATTTAATATATGTGCCCTCGAGAGGACTGCCAACAAAAAAGGATATAATAGAGTGTAAAGCCATGGGTTCAGCATTTACCCTGCTCAATGATGTACAATGTAAGTAACTTTTGCATTATTGTTTTGATATGTTGAAAATATATATTTAAAAAAAAGGAAAGGGAATGAGTCATGTTAAATTAAGTAGTTTTAAGTATCTGTTTGTAATGTTTATTGAATTCAAGACTCTTTGCAAGATAGTAGTAATTTCTCGAAGTTTTGAAAATTATTTTGAAATGAATTCAGCTATGTAAATATAAATTTGATATCTCTATACTAAAATTTCTTTGCAACAAATTGTTTTAAAATAATAGAAAATTCTTAAAAAAAATAAGACTTAAAACTTAATAAAATGATATTAAATGTATTGCATTACTCTGTTTCTTTTTTATTTAACCAATTTAATCTTTAAAATGAAGGAAGCTTAATATCATTGATAAATAAAATTAGTACATTAAAAAATATATATATATATATATATCTTAAAGTTTTATAACCAGGAGTAATTATTTCTATCAGATTTTAAGTGAGGAATGTTGTGTGAGATGAATTGAGGGTTTTGTTACCTTTTATGATTGATTTAAAAATTAATTTTAATGGTTGTCACCTCTCTTATTACCTTTCTTTTCTGGTTGTATTTGTTTCAACTCTTAAATCCTTTGAATTTGGTAACTAAGTATTATGGTAACAGAATCTATGCTAGGTGGAAATTCATAAACACATATATTCCTTGAGAGATTTGAATTAAAATATTTAATAAATAAATAATTTCTGAAAAGAGTATGTATTGTTCATTAAATTTAAAAAAAAAAAAAAAAAAAAAAAAAAAAAGAAAAAAAAAAAACTGAAATTGATATAATTGCTAGAATGTTCAGGGCAACTCCTAAAAATATAAAAAAAAAAAAGGAAAAGAATTCAAGATGTTAGTTTGTTTGCAGTGTTAAACATCAGCTAGATTTAATGATTTTCAATGCTAATGATCCACTATATGATTATATGGCCCCTGGATTTGAGAGTATAAGTGCAGTCACAATCTTGATATTAAATCCTTCTAAATTATCAAAACATATTTTTTGATATAATGCGGACTCATGAGTTTGCCTTTCGGTTGTGAAGTTCTGGGGTAATCAATTTAGCTTTTCTTATTTTGTTGTGAATGCATTGTATTCTCAAATTCAGAAGTGTTGGTAGTTTTCTCTTCATAAGTTGTGAATGGTTGAGGATGTTGTTACTGTTAAATAATTAAGGTTTAATTTCACATTTCTAATAGTAATTTTTTGATTTACTTTAAGTTAGTCTATGCATTTCCTCGTTGTTTTGTTTTTTTTTTTATTAGTAATTATTCTAAGAGTTTTTTTTTTAAATCAAATTAGTATCTTTCTAAGCAAATTGCTTTTTTTTCTTTTTCCTCTTTTTGTAACAACATCCAGGTGTTGGTGAACTGTTCACACCTTATTTAAAAATTTAAGGGCAGACTAATATCATCAGTGACAGTTAATTGAGTAAATTAAAAGTGGAGTGTAATTAGAAGAAGAGAAAAACGACCCAACACTTTAAAAGATTATTAAATTGTAAGCATCACACGATCTCAACTTTTCACACCGTTATATAGGGATAAATGCTATTTTCTAATGCAATTAGTTTCAAAACTATATCTTGCTTCAGTCATATTTCATTGGTTACAGAATAATTTTGAAACGTAAGTATTATTAAGTATATTTCTATCAAGTGGAGCCCAGGTACGGATATTCACAAGTTTTCACGGAAAAAAAATATTAATAGTATGGTGGAGAAATACTTATGGAGGCGTTTGATTCTCCATGCAGCTGTGGTTCACGGGTTTGATGAAATGTTGAGATTAAAAAAAAAAAAAAAAAAAAAAAAAAAAAAAAAAAAAAAAAAAAAAAAAAAACCTCCATCATTATAGGTGAAAGTACAGTCACCGTTTATTCATTCACAAATGAAGAAAGACCACTCGTAAAAAAGGGAGCCTCAGATACGAAGCTACGTAGAAATATATTTATCCACGACAAACTGCTCCGTAACGTCAGAACAGGAGAAAAACAACAGCGGCCCTTTCAGGGACCTTACAGCATAGGGGTCGGGAGCGAACTGAACTTAATGCGTACTGATTCGCATGACTTGGCGTATTGTATTATCGCCAACTGACAAAATTTTTGACGCCAGCATTACAGAGACAAAGCGTCGGCGTTAGGTTTAGCAGACAAATAGAGGTGCCTGATATCTACCCCTTGTATATCTGCCCCCATACGTCATTTTGACGTCACAGTAGAAGGGGATACATATCCAGTGCTACACAATTTCACTTTATTCGAGAATTGTATATCCGACCCCTGTATATATGACCCCATATCAGAAGGGGGCACATATCCAATACAGAGCATTTTATTTTTCTCAAGAGCTGTATATCCATCCCCTGTATATATGCCCCCATACGTCATTTTGACGTCACAGTTGAAGCGGTCACATATCCAGTCCTACAGAATTTTCCTTTCGTCGAGGGTGTATATCCGACCCCTGTATATATGCCCCCATACGGCATTTTGACGTCATAGCAAAAGGGGACACATATCAAGGGGGCAGATATCCAATGCTAGGACTTTCACTTTTGGCGAGAGAGTTGGATATCCGACCCCTGTATATATGCCCCCATACGTCATCTTGACGTCACAGCAGAAGGGGACACATGTCAAGGGGGCAGATATCCAATGCTAGGACTTTTACTTTTGGCGAAAACGTTGGATATCCGACCCCTGTATATATGCCCCCATACGTCATTTTGATGTGTCACAGTAGAGGGGACACATATACATTGCTAAAACATTTCTACGCTCGTCGAGAGTTGGATATTCTGAATATATGTTCCTTTCTACGTATAGTTTTTATTGTGGCCGCGAACTATCATACGGCTTTATTTATCTAGAAATCTGTAGACGACATTTAGAATGTAACTCACGAATTATATAGATATATATGACGACGTGAGTTTCAAAACTCACCTTATCCAAACTTTAGAAAATCGAGTTTCCTCTATGAATCTATTCTATAGGGGGTAAACCTGCATAAAAAAAAACACTATAATCTGAAGAAAAAAAAAGTTTTATCGTGTATTTCTGGCAATGTAAAATCTTGGTTTACAGTGAAATAGAATGGGTTTTAATTTGGTTTTCTGGATAAAGCGAGGTTTTAAACTCACGTCCTCATATATGCATACAAAATTTATATTGAAAATTTATAACGTTAAAAAAATGTTTAATCATTTTGTTTCCGTTTTAAAATGTTATAGACAGATGATTAGAAATTATTTCCAAATGAAAAAGAAATATTATTGCTGGTTTTCCATCTGAGGTTCATTCCTGCTGATATACGAACAAAACAATGAAGAAAAATGATGCTGGTTGTATAGATTATGAAACACTTCCCAACTGCTTTTGCCCGCCTTTAGTTTATCGAAATAATCTGTACTTTCATGCAAATTTTAACATCAAATAAATTTCGTTGAATTTGTTCGAGTAAACATCATCAAAATGGAATTCAAATAAATTGCTGTAGTATACCCTAATGTATCCGAATTCTTTTTTGTGCCCCCTATAACAACTATAATTGTTAGATATATATATATATATATATATATATATATATATATATATATATTGGAGGAACATGCTGCAGAATAAGACAATTCTTTCATAAAAAAGAGGTACTTTCTGATACATTTCTGATTTTTTTTTTTTTTTTTTTTTTTTTTTTTTTTTTTTTTTTTAAGAAACGCGTGGAATTGGCGAATTTGGCCGAAAACGTTTTGGAATTCTAATTTGGTTTTTAATGTATTTTTGAGGTATTTTAAAGTACGTTAAATAATTTTATATTACATATATGCTCATAAAAACAATTTTATTTGTATTTTACACTAATTTTAATTGTAAATTGCTTATATCTTAATTTTCTAAAGTTATTATGAAAAAATAAATTCGCTTTTTAAAATATCTACAGAAAGTAATTTATATTTTTCTTAATAATTTTAAATTTTCTTGTAATATTAAATTTTAATTAAGATAATAAATTTTACGAAAAATAATTAACTTTACAATTTTCCAAAAGCTATTATATAATTTATATATCTGTCCATCTGTCAAGCTTTCCTGCAATTTTACTTTCACAGAATCATAAGTATCGTTCAATTGCAATGATATTTATATATATTTAAAAAAATTACGACAATATGTTTTCTATTGAAAATAGTGCGAGTAGTATTTGTATATTTTTTACTGAGACACACAAACGAATTCTCATACATTTCGACTTACGTATGGTAATTGTTTGAATCGCATGTTTTTTTTCCCTCCATTTTTAGGGTTCCGCACTTAAAAAGTAAAAACGGACCAATTATAAGATGACTCATGTGTCTTGTCTGTCCGTCTGTCATAGCCATTTTACTCGTAAACTATGGAAAGTGGAAAGTTCTAATTTGTGGGAAGTAATAAAGACTTTTGACCCACATATTTACAGAATGTTTATTCACAAATATATTTAGGGAAAATGTAGAGAGGCTAATTAAGTGACTTGAAAACAAAATCTTTTCTTTGTATATCGTGTGGGGTATCAGGTTAAAGCTTTCGTAACGCTGAATTCAAAAATACATTTATTTTAATTTTAGGCATCACATGTTTAAAGATATCGTCGAAAATGTAGTGTAAAAATACGTCCCCCCTCCCTCTATTTCCGAATCTACTGAATCTAAAATTGTGAAAAAAATTAGAGGTAGTAGATGTTAATTTATAACTTGCAGGAAAATTATAGGAATTACCCTAGGTCACATTGTTTTTTAGAAGAGTGCATTTTTCCGTTACACACATATTTCGATTTGCACGCATTCATCTAATGTGTTGAGGAAAGCTGGAGATACCTATCGTAGCAGAAGTATAAAAGCATTGTTGATAATGATTTTCGAAAAAAATCGTCAGTAATTAGCCAAGATATTAACCCTTAAAAGGGCTGGTCACTCAGATTCGGAATTCTCCTCCGTAATGTTAAGTCTATGGGCATTTGATGCATTCGTCTATTTAAAATATCTTCTCGGGAAATTAATTTTTTTAACTTCTATTTTTTATGTACACTTCTTAAAAGATGTTTCATTTTATCTTAGTTCTCAAAATATTTCTAAAGTATAAACTTAATTTTATATGAAGCGTTAAAATCTTACTCACAGTTCGCCCGCTTTTAATGCATAAAATATTAAATTCCGCATAGATTTTAGAAATATTGTGAAAACTAAGTAAAAAAGAGACATCCTTTAAGAAGAATACACAGAAAAAAGATTTTTAAAATATGAATTTCCCGAGAAGATATTTTAAATATACGAATGCATCAAAAGTCCATAGACTTAACATTACGGAGGAGAATTCCGAATCTGAGTGACCAGCCCTCTTAAAGACATGGACGGTTTATACAAACATAATGACACGGACGGCGTACTCTATGTACCATCAAAGCAATAAAAGTCAAATTGTTAAAAACCGACTAATTTAATTATAATTAATCACGTAAATACTTTGGGATTCGTCACTAGTTTGGATTGAGTAGATCTCTCAATACGCATCCCGTGTCTTTAAAAGTTAATTAAAAACCTATATGGGAAAACGCGGCACGGACCAAGGCGGAGTTGCATCTTTGTGACCTCCTTTCGGAGCGTGCTTAGAACAATGTCAAGTTTAAACTTTAAACAAGGGTTTTGTTTTAGTTACACCGTAAAAAGAAAAGATTATTACGACGCTGAATTTAGTTTTAGGAAATGCCAAATGAAGTTTAAATATGCACTAGTTTTATTGTGAGTAGCGAATTAAGTTCATCATAAACAGGTTAGGATAAGATTAAAACTAGTCGGATGTATCAATCCCAAAACTTTCTTCTATCTCATACATGTTAATATTTCAAAATTCGCTATCACACTGCCAAAATTAAATGGCAATCTATCCATCTCATGAGGATTCTAAAGATATGAAATTCCGTGCATTAGTTCTTGAGATATGACTATCGCTGAAATCGTCTAAATCCAGCAAACTGCTGCCTAGCAGCGCCACCTATTGGGTGATTTATACCAAATCCTAATCAGCAACAATTTATGTCAACGTCTGACTGAATCTGAAGTTTGGAGAAAATCCGTGCATTAGTTTTTGAGATAGAGCTGTAGCGAAAATCGTGAAAATTCCTGCATAGCAGCGCCACCTATTGGGTGATTAACACCAAAACCTAAGTAACAACAACTTGTGTCAACATACAACTAAATCTGAAGTTAGATGAAAATTCGTTCATTAGTTCTATAGATAGAGCTATTGAGGCAATCCTGAAAAAGGCAGCACACAAGCGCCACCTGTTGGGCGATTTACACCAACACATAATCAGTTGCAAGTCATATCAAGGACTAACTGAATCTGAAGTTTGATGAAAATCCGTGCGTTAGTTTTTAAGATAGAGCTTTTGGGAAAATCGTGTAAATCCTGCAAAATTCATCATAACAGCGCCACCTGTTGGGCGATTTACACCAAAACGTAATCTGCATCATTTCATATGAAGGACTAACAAAATCTGAAGTTTGATCAAAATCAGTGGATTAGTTCGTGAGATAGAGCTATTGCAAAAATCGTGAAAAATGCAGCATAGCAGCGCCACCTGTTGAGCGATTTACACCAAAACCTAATCAGTTTCAATTTGTATTAGGGACTAACAGAATATAATTTTTTATTAAATTCCGTGCATTAGTTCTTGAGATAGAGCGCCCACAAAATTTGAGTCATATACACACAGACAGACAGACAGACTCACAGAGTCACAGACAGGCATTTTGTAAAAACATGTTTTTTTGGAATCTCTGACCCCTAAAACGTGTAAATCCGTCGAAAACCGGAATT
Source organism: Maratus speciosus (assembly GCA_963932465.1). Classification (NCBI taxonomy): domain Eukaryota; kingdom Metazoa; phylum Arthropoda; class Arachnida; order Araneae; family Salticidae; genus Maratus; species Maratus speciosus. The sequence goes on from OZ010795.1 coordinate 419,157,980, forward strand.
CAAAAATTTTCATGAATCCAATACTTTCTTCTTGTAAAGATAGAAGAAAGTTAAAAGGGTTATACACAATAGCAATATTTGATATTATTTAGGCTTCATATCTCTTTGAACTTTTATGGTATACCCACTCATACTTTTCTAGTATATACAGCTATACCCAAGTCTGCGTTATATAGTTTTTTAAAAAGACTTATTATTTGTTTACAAACATTTTTTTTTTAATAATGCACTTATTAATTCATATATTTATTGTATAGAAGCCTTTGAGCGCGAGTAATACTCGCGCTTGACCGTTTATTTAGAATGAAATGAAAGTTTTTATATATATAAGGGTGTTTCATAAAAGATGGGCAAAATTTTTAGAGGTGATAATACACATCCAAACAAACAACTTTCACCAAAGAATGCATGGTTGGAAATGAAACGCAAATGTGTTAGAGGGCGCCGAAGGTCACGTTGTTATACGAGGTAAAAAAAAAAAAAACACAAATCTAACTGCGATAGGCTCTCGCAAGACTACGTGACTCATAGCAAGCGTGCAGTTGTTCGAAAAATTTTGGAGTAGTTAAAAATTTTTTATTCGTAGTACATGTGCAGCTTTATAAGTGCTATTTTTTTGTATTTTAAAATACTTTTCTTTTTATATAGTACGCGTTACTTATATATATTTATCATGGAAATAATATATATATATATATATATTTGTGTTATTTACACAAAAACGATGGAAAAATCACGGTTTTTAGTGAAAAAAACTCTACAAGAAAAAAGTCGTGAAGTGTTGGAAATTCCGCAAAATCATATAGTCTAAGAGCAAGCAGCGTAAAAAAAAAGTAATTTTAACAAGGCTAATTTTTCTAGGGATTTTAGACGGATAAATATTTATAATTGTTATTTGTATTTTCTCCTTTTCTGACTAAATAAAGAGCTATTTCTTCAAACTTCTGTCCTTATTTAAGTTAAATTTTACTATCTGGTAACAAACTTTGTTAAATATCTATCTGCACACCCAGTGTTGTAATTAGACGTTGGTATTATTTTGTTGTACCAACAACATTGTTGCCAAGCATAATAGTTGGCACTAAAAGAAATTTCTCTCTATTCTAAAAAACAGCAACTTACGCTGTCACCGCTGTTCTGAATTTTTTGTGACCGGAGGTATTTCTCCGTTAATATTAAGACAAATATTGCATATAAAAATATGAAAATCGGCGGTGTTATTGAGAAATGTTTGATAAACACGCTGATGCAGACAGTTTTCAAATCGAAGAATTATTTTAAGAGATATTTAATGCTAAATTTGGACAAAGTCGTTCCATTAAAAAAGTTTTATAAGCAAAAGATATACATCGGAATTTAATCATTTTTAGATCATTTTATACGTTATAATTTCCCGGTGTGCAGAATGAATTTATTTTTTTAATTTGACACATTTTTTGAGCTTTTATTTCTATTTTAAATTCAAATTTTCAGCATTTCGAGAGATATTTTTCACTTATTTTAGAAAATTATACTAATTTAACCTGTTTCCAACTGTATAAACAGCGCAAACAATAATGTTTGCTTCAAATTAAAAATTTATTTACACGTGACTATTAAACACAGAAAAAAAAACTTTCAAATTAGAATTAAATAATTATGTATAAAAAGCAGGAACTTATTGAAAATTACTTCATAAGAACTATAGTTACACGTGAACTTTAACAGAGAAAGGATTTTGTAAAATTATAAATTCATTAACATGCGTTAGAAGTCTTAAATAGGAGAAATTACGTCACATTTACGTCACATTACACTTATTACGTAAAATGAACAAAAAATAATATTGCAAAATAGTTTAAATTTAAAATTGCGCGAGACATTTATTTGATATTTCGAGATGAACTTTTCAACCATTTTTGTTGGGATTTTTGTTAAAAACGATGTATTTAAAATGTCGTTCATTTATTTATTTACTTATTGAACAACAAACATACGACTTGTGTGCTTGACATGAGAGCCCGCTTATAATCTCTTATTTAAAAGAACTTTCCTTTCGCTTTGTTAAAAAATACCGGGAGACAAAAACTCTGTTTACTTAATTCATTTTATATTAGCTTATTTTGAAATGTTTAACTGGTTTTATTTAATCAAAGAGGAAGACAGCCATAGTATCGTTTAACAGCAGCTGATTTTTCCTTAAAATTCCCCAATCAATGAGAAATGAATAGAAACCCGTTTATAGAGAGATCTCCACTGTTTTTTAAATTATAATTCAATCTGTCAAAATCTTTTTAAAGCCGATCAAATTAACGTGCTTTTATAAACTGCGGTGTCTGAACGGGGGTTGGCGAGCGTAACTCGTAGGGGGACGATTCCCCTAATACATGAAAAAAAATTGTCGCTATGAAAATGAGTATTTAAAAAATATAAAATTTAAAAATTACAGACGTTTACGAACTGTTTTATTAAATCAGTACAAATATATACTTAAAACAGAATAAAATATATTTAATAAAATAAACAAATTAAAACTACAGGCTCTTTTATAGCTATACAATAAACATTTCATTAACTCAATAAGACAGGATGACATCCATCAAAATACATCTCACAGTCATTAATAAATGCAAGTTATAACTTATTAATAAATATTTTTTATTCGAAAAAGAGCAAAATATTATGTTTTGTGAGTTTACAAATAAGTAATAATAAAATAAATAACGTTCAATAAATAGCAAATGACAATGTTAGGTGCGGATTGCAAAAAAAATCCTTTGTATGGTCAGAATTGAAATAAATGGTGTATTAGCATATGCATTTTGACTTTAGAGCCTGAAAGGCACATTATTTCATATTCAATGAACTGCAGTACTATTTACGTATCTCTATCAAACAACAAATATCTTTCTGAAAAAATTTCTAGTCTTTTGAAGTCTCATAATATCAGTACATCATTGAGATCGCAAAATGTTTTGAAAAATCTACTTTGTAAATCTAAACCTAAAATCCCCCCTAGCTACTATCAGATTCACCAACTTTTCGAGCAATTTTTGGGCCAACTCCTGATTTCCTCCAACTTTTCACGAAATATTGTCTCGAAGATAGCAAACAGCTATATCCCCAACTTTTTATCTGCATCTCAAAAAAGTCTGCGCTAGCCGCAACATTTCTTCCCACCTTTCAACATTTCAGCGAATCAGAGATAAGCGATTGTTACGAAAAGGCAATAAATATTGACGGCTGGTACTAGTAGTATTGGTTTTCCTCCAACTTTAGCAATGACAATTGTAACCTTTTTCTCCCTTTGAACTGGAAAAAGTGCGGTTAAAATCGGCTGAAAAGTTGGTTGCTTGAAAAGTTGGTGAATCTGATAGCAGCTTTTATTACTAGAATCGGTTCAATTTACAGTATCCCATGTAAAGATTGCGACTCGGTTTTTATTGGCGAAACTGGTCGTACTTGCGCTATTCGCCTTGCCGAACATAAACGTGCCTACAAATCTGGAAGCCTGCAGTCTAAAATTGTACAGCATTCTTTAGATTCCGACCATATCCCAGATATCACAAATATGACACTTATCAAATTCGGTTGCAATAACGTTAAAAGTAGAGTTTTTCCGGAAGGTGTATTCACTCGTAAGCAAACTTCGCCGATTAATAAATCTTGTGCATTTACACCTGAATACACATCATTGCATTGATATTTTTATACTTTCTTTAATTTTAACTGCTAATAATTATTAACTGTAAACAAGATATATAGTTTTCTGGTCATTTGAATGTTATTTATTGCACTAATGAGAGGCTAAAATTTAGTTCGAAACGCTTGCATTTTTAAATGCATTAAATGTACTTATGCAATTTTTACTTGTAATGTCTGATGAATCGTAATATATATATATAAATTTTTAAATCGTATATCATACGTTAAACAATGATTTAAAAATAATATTGTATTTTGAAACTTATAAATAATTGTTGATTTTTTTTGTAATTAATAAAATTTATAAATGTAATAAAAAAAAAACTTTATTCAATATATATGTGCAATGACCATTGAAAACAACTCCATCCGTTGTTGTTAAAATCTGATGCAACATTTAAGTGTAAAAACAAAACGAAAGAAATATGTAATATTTAAAATAAAAAAAATGAACAACTGCCATGTACAGTCGTGGTAAAAAAAAAAAAAAAAGTAAACACCCCCTACTAACTCCTCAACAAATTATCGTAGACGAAAGTTACTGGCACCGGACGATTGGAAATAAATTCTACTTTTAAATGGTGTGTATAAAATTTTCTTAGGGGGCCATATACATATTAAACGAATCCAAACTTCATTTTTTTAAATGGCAGTACCCAAATTTAACGAGATATTTCAAATCTTCGGTTCAAAATATGCCCAGAAACCAAATTTCAAGTCATTCGAATGATAAGTTTTTGAATTATAGACATTCAAAATTTAGTACTTCTAATGTTAAATTACATTTTCATATTTTTATTTATATCTCCTGAAATTATGCTCCTAATGAGCTAATTTTTTGTGTAACAATAATATTAATATACCCAAACATAAATACGTTGAATTTGCAATTTTTATAATTTTATGATATGAATTATGAAATTAATATTCGAAAAAATTATGAATTGCAACATGCAATTTTTTTGATGGATTTAGATTTATTACGTCCTGCTTTATGGAAATCCGAAATTTCACATTTTTCTGCCAAGTAGTTTTCAAATTATGCTTAAAAAACGGCAAAATGATGGTTTAAGGGGCCGTCTATGATAGAAGTGAGTAAAGTTTTGAAATTTATTCTGCTATCCTGTAATCAAACAGGTTTCATCGACGCTTAAACGTGCCATGATCAAGAAGGCGGCTCTCTCGGCTAACAATCGAGTTCGAAACTTCAATTTGATACAGTCCTTAAAATACGCTCGTTTTAAAATAATTAATTTCTCGGAAACTTATGGCACGAATTGCATAAAACTTTGTTTTTAGTATAATTGAAAGGTGTAGAGTTCATTTATGCTGTCAGAAATGTGTACTGCTATTGAAAAAAAACAAAGTTATGGTTCGTTTTATTATGTAGATGGCCCCTTAAAAATTTTTTATATACATCATTTAAAAGTAGACTTTATTTACAATCGTTCGGTACCAGTAACTTTCTTCTACGATAATTTGTTGAGAAGTTAGTAGGGGGTGTTTACTTTTTTTTTCCACGCTGTACATTTACAAATTGACTTTTATGAACAGATAAGTAACCTTTACTCTTTTCATTTTTACTAGCGTTTTTTAAATAATTTAGATTCATCAAATATACAACACGAATCCTTCTCATTCATTAGAAAATAAACAAAAACATATCGCTATATCGTAGAAAGAATTTAGCACTTTGGCGGTCGCCAGAAAAAAGCAATAAACCTTCTTTATGGCACCCGTGCTGTCAAAACGACTAAATTAAATATTTATTTAAACTTCATTACGTAAAAAAACATATACTTGGCTCACCTTTTCGAGATTTTATTGTTTTGAGAAAAACATTTAAAAAATAATAATGTTGCAAAACGATTCAAAATTTATTAGTGAAAAAGAAAAAAATGGGAAGTTTGCCAATATTTTGCACTGAACCGGAAGTGCCGTGCGACAATTCCGGTTGAGCTGGTTTTGTTTATGTTTACACTGATAATTCGGTCTATAGTAGGAGTTTATCATCTAATTTCCATTCATATTCTAAATCGGTTCGGAAAAAAAAAATTAAGCCTCCTTAAAAATTAAGCCCCCTAAAAAAATATTAAAAAAGAAAAAAATGGGAAATTTGCCAATATTTTGCACTGAACCGGAAGTGCCGTGCGACAATCCCGGTTGAGCTGGTTTTGTTTATGTTTACACTGATAATTCGGTCTATAGTAGGAGTTTATCATCTAATTTCTATTCCTATTCTAAATCGGTTCGGAAAAAAAGAAAATTAAGCCTCCTTAAAAATTAAGGCCACTCAAACTCCCTTTTGAAAAGAGCTAACCACTTGTGTTATAGTATGACTCAGCCTTAAAAGGTCATTTATTCCTACTCTAAGTCGATTCGAAAAAAATATATGTATAAAATAAACCCCTCTAAAAATTTAGCCCTTTACACTTCCTCTCGAAAAGACTTAACCTCTTGTATTATAGTATGGCATCACCTTAAATAGTCATTCATTTGAGCTAAAAGACGATTAAAAAAAATTAAGCCCCCTCTAAAAATTTAGCACCTCCTACCCCCCTCAAACTATAGGATAATCAGATAAAAAAACATTCTTTTCAATCGAAAATAACAAAAAAATCTCTCTCAAACTTCATCATACTACATTATGATTCCATTCCCTGCGCCACCTCCACAATCGAACTGTTCTTTTCACACTCCGAAACCGACTCTCTACATAAAAAAATAATCCCCCTATAAAAATTTAGCCCGTCCTACCCCCCCCCCCCCGTACAACAGAATAATCAGATAAAAAACATACTTTCCGATCGAAAAAAAATCTATTTAAAACCTCATCATACTATAGTATGATTCTACTTCCAGCGCCACCACCCCCTCCACAATCAAACACCCTTTTTCCCACAATTCTTGTGTCGTCGTTCGCACAATTCCATGAATTAGGATACGAACTGAAACTGCATCCACCATATTCACCAGATTTACTGCCTAGAGATTATTTTCTATTTCCAAATATGAAAAAATGGTTTAGTGGTAAAGAATTGGCTTTAACGACGAGATTATTGCTGGAACAAACGCGTATTTTGAAGGGTTGGAAAAATCGTATTTTTTAGAGGGGATGCAAAAAAAAAAAAAAAAAAAAAAAAAAAAAAAAAAAAAAAAAAACAGAAAAACGTTGGGCTAAGTGTATCGAGCTAAAAGGACATTGTTAAAAACAAAATACATTTTAGACATAAAAAGATATTTTTCTTGTGAAGGCTAGGTACAGCCCTCGTAAAATGCTAGCTAAATTTTGTTTTGTGAATTCTAATTTTTATCTTCAATAAAATAAAATAATTAGAAAAATAAATTTTATTTATAAAACAACATATAAACTCGAACTATTCAAAAATATATAAATTAGTACCTAATTTTTGCAACACCTTTTCTAGCGCAGGGATTTACGAAATTAATTATTTTATTGAAACACAGCCGCAACAGGGCCTGACCCATACAAGGGCGTGCGGGATAGATGACTGGGCTGCCCTTTTCTGGAGGCCCGCATGGGAATAACCACTATTTTTATTAATACGTGACAAATGGGTAAAATCGGCCAAATGTGATCAAAATTCATATATTTTCAGACATTTAAGAAGGGAGTGCGATCTCCCTCTCTGCTTCCCATACCCTCCCCACTTTCACAAAAAATAAATTATATTAGAAAACTAATGATTAAAATTTTATTATAACAACTTAGTTTTCTATTGTTTTTAAAATCAATTCTTTATTGACATTTTCCTCCTAACTACGCTAGTTAAAACTTTTACTTGGGACCCACTGGGGGCATTTTCTTTTAGACATCGTATAACATGTGTAGATAAGCAAATTAAAAGGTTTCAAATACTCCTGTCAACCAATGAATCAAATTTTCTACTGTTTTTCTATAACGATTTTGTCTTAAAGTTGTGACCATCTCTTTGCGATGCCCTGTATACAGATGTGACTAGTACCTGAGCCATTGACAGGGAACGGCAATTAATGAAAATATTCCCAGAGGATAGCTGCGGAATTGCGGACCGAACGTACTAGGTAATTTAAATAAAATGTATATTTTAAACTTGTAACATTTGTGTTATTATTATCTGTCACTTTTTAAGTTAACAAAAAGTTTTAAATTTTATATTGTGAATCAGGGGACATATTTTCTTCGAAAAAATCATTATTGTAAACTCATATATGATACCACCGGAAACGTTTTAAAATAAGAATATATTTTATATAAAAGATAAATTCATGCATCGCCTGTCATGCACATTTGTAGGATCTTATGGAACTTTTTTTTTTTCTCTTATTGATTGTACTAACGATTTTCTTAATTATTTTTCTTCTCTACTTTTACTTTTACCGGTGGTCTCGGCCGCGTTTAAATTTTCTTTTTTATGGTTCCCAATGCACTGTAAAACGCAACATCTATAGCCCGGAGGTGCAGTTGCAACGCAACTAGGTACTGCAAGAACGTGGCTCCGATTGTTTCATTGTTCCATAGTTTGCATCGTTTGAGGGATGAAAAAGCTATGTGCTTCGTTGTAATGAATCTTTTTTTCTTCAGGCTAAAGGATATAATTTCTTCTATTTAAATGAACAGGTACTTTTTTATTTTTTTAATTATAAGAATAAATGGCATCTTATAAAATAGTGCCCTGTAATAATTTTAATATATATACATTCGTTCTGTACAAAATAAGATTATTAAGAGGAATTTTCTGATTTATAACCTCTAAGACGCAAAAAAAAAAAAAAAAAAAAAAAAAATGAGAACAGAGAATTAAAAAAGATCTAACATTTCTAAAGGGATTGAAAAATAAATAAATTAAGGTTTATGCACGTAATTTTTTTACATGCGAACTGTAATATTTTTAAATAACTCAAAGCTATTTTCCCGGCACGACCAGCGACGCCAATTTATAGTAACACCCCTTATTCTCCTTTGACACTTACAAAGCATCCGTAAAACTTTTTTTTTCTGGGAGAAGGGGGGGGGGGGGGGGGTTGGATTTGTCACAAGTAATTGTCAGACACCTTTCTGTTAAAGCTCCTATACATATACAGAAATCTTTCTTTGTGTAGAGTGGTCTTATCTGTCGGTGTGCAACAATATGGACTACCCCTCACCCTATCTTCACACAATGAAAGTAACACATAAATACAATACATTCAAAACAAAGAACAAGAGACTAAGTGTAAAAGGCGTGAGCTGCCTCAGAGCGGCGTTTAAAATGGGTGTCAGTGGTGGGTCAATTTAACTCTTTAGACATGTCCAGTTTAAAGTTTAAACACCCTTATACAGTTAGGTACAATTACCATAGTTTTGGATTTGAGAACAGCATTAAGCTTCTTTTTATTTTAGAAAGAACTGAAAAGAAAGGTTATATGAAGTTTAAAAAATAATAATAATTATTAAATATTTTAATTGTTTTTATGTGCTATAACTTAAAAAAATCATAACTAAGGTTGCCTACGTGATTGATTCCAATTCAGAAAAATTGTACTGATTTTCAGTAAAATTTTATAACTATATAGATATAGCTTATAGAATGTCGGAATATTATAATCGATAGAAAATACAATTAGAATTTAAAATAATTCTGCAATTTGTAAACTGCTGAATAGGTTTAAATCAAGCACACAACCTTTAAATGTTAAGGTTGTGTATTTTATTTAAACGTAGTATTTTTGCAAAAATGTTGAACAAATCCATGAATCTTCAAATAATGATAATAATAATAATAGATTGTATCTACTCTTTAAATCACATTAAAAAAAAGTGCGATGAAACAACACTTTTACTAGAAAAGTAGTCTCCATTACTTTTAACATTCGAGAGAAATGATGCGCTTAATTTACTTTCATTTATATATATATTTTTTTCCCTTTCGTCCAGTTTTTTAAAATTATTCCCGAATGTACAATTTCTATATGATCGCTATAAATTCAGTAACAAAATCAGAAAAAAAAAAAAAAAAAAAAAAAATGTGTATTGCCCTTTCCCAGGTCCCGGAAAATAAAGCACTGGAAAAAAGAAGAGCAATAAACAACCAGGAAATAAATCAACGTACAATAAAGCAGTCGAAAAATAAATCACTACATTGGAAGGACTTCAACTCTTGGTTACAATTGCCATGGTGTTATCAAACTAAAGCTGCTTCAAAAGCATAAAATAGAAAATGATCTAAGAATTCATATGCCACGTGTATACACATTAATATACATCTTTAAATGATTCCCCATTGATTATAAACAAGAAAGAAACATCATGCGTTAAGCATAGATTATGAAACACTTTCCAACACTTCCTGAATGCTTTAACAAAACTTCGTTATTTAGGGAAATAAGGTATATAAGAGAACTAAGTAAACATTTTAGAAAACGCATAAAACATTTGAAAAATTGATTTTAGCAGTTACCATCCATAGCAAATATGTATTCCAATTCTTTTGAGCAGCTCTGTATTTGATCTGTAGGTTGATATATATGCTATATAATGGGGGAATTTAGTTTAGCAAGAAAACGAATAACAGGTTGAAATTTCTCTTTCAGCAATTTATACTAATATATGGAAACATACTTCTATACTTTTATACAACCTTGTAGTTAACCTAGTACCTTTATTACACGCCACTATTTAGCTAAAGTTTAATTCAAAGTAAAACACTCTTAAAACTACTGGAATCACATTTCCGGAAATTATCATTTATAGACGGTCATGTATCCAATTCTTTGCGTGACACTGTATATAATTTTATCTTTGTTCTACAAACATTTCTTAGTAAACAAAATGCAGTTCAGCGTAAAAATGCATAAACAATTTAAAAACCACCTTTAAGCAATTTACAATCATACCCAGTAACCATTACGAAATCTTTTGTGTAGCCCTGTATATGAATTTCAGCATTTATACACACCATATACAATGCATTAGATATAGTGAAACATAAAAGCACATGACATAATTAAAAATGCATTTCCAGCAATCATTGCTACCGTACTTCGAATACAATATCGTATCTGAAATCTTTTGTGTGTCCTTGTAATTGCTATGCACTTCGTATTATACATGAAATAAGTTATAGTAAACATCAGCGACATATATCAATTTCATTACACATGAAATAATTTAACATAATTAAGGTACGCCGGAAAAAATTCCCTCCACCCGTATATTATTATGTAACGGAGATCTTTTGTGTGGCCCTGTAAATGAATAATAATTATTCTTTGCACCGCATATTCTGCGGAATGCATATTTTAGTGCACTTGATAAATGCATATCAATTTTAATATGTTTGAAAGCATGTAACATCATTAAAAATCATTTTAAATGATTTTTTCCCATGGCCCGTAATGTAACGGAAAATTTCTGACTGTCCCTGTAAATGAACTAAACATGCTACAAACTTCATTTGAAATAGAGTTCGTGCTATGGTAGAGGTCACTAACATCCAAAAATATAAGAACGATCCGAGTATATTTACGGGAGTTAGAGCGCGTACAGACGGACAGATAAACCGAATGCATAAACACTTTTCAACTTTCTTGGAAAGTGGTTAAAAATGAATTTAACATTAACTTTGTTTTTGGTATTCTAGGGTAATTTTTTAATTAATACTAATATAAAGTTAATGTTGGGTGTTCATATTAAAAATTTCATTTTTGTATACTTGTGTTATTATTATTATTATTATAATTACTACTCTTGTATTATGTGTAATTTAAAATTTGGATACAGCCTTCCAAATATGCTCATTGTAAAATAAATAATTTGTCTGAAACTATAGTGCGAATTTCATGAAAATTTGTTTTTAGACTAATTAAGTGGTGTAGAATTTATTTATGGGGTCAAAATTGTGACTTGCTTAAAAAAAACAAAAACAAAACAAAAACAAAACAACAAATATTGAGTTTGTTTTCAATACATACATATACCCCCCTAAGCAAATTTTATACACATTATATAACAGTAGACTTTATTTCCAATAATTTGGCACCAACAACTTTCTTCTATGATAATTTATTGCTGAATTAGTGGGGGCTGTTTATTTATTTATTTTTTTTTTTCAAGACTGTACATTTATTATAAAAATTAATCCAGAATTAAAAAAAATATATAACAAAGTAATTTCAATTTTTTTTTTTTTTAAATAAAATTTATTGCATTTTGCATTTTTTCTCTCAAGGGAAATATTTCTAAATTTTCTTTTATATAAAAATTATTATATAAAAAATATCATAAGTTAACTTGACAAAGTTTATCGAACTTCATTTCCCCTATAAAGTCTTTGTCTTTTTAGTAATTTTTCTTCTTAACTTTTCTTTTTCTGATTAAAATATAACTTATTTACCGATATAAATTTTTATATGAAAACCTGAAAAAACTTCAGATACGCCTAACTTTTAGATTTAAATAATTTGACATTAAATTAAAATAAACATAATAAACAAGAATAATACGAAGAATAATATTGTTTAAAAAATGTCAAAATCATAATTTAAGTGAAATAAATAATCTTAAATAAGTTTTTTTTTTTTTTTTTGATTTGTTTAGGCATATCTTCTGAAAATGTGGTGATCCCCTGAATTTAGTCTTTTTTTATGAAGATTTTTTATTTTAAGAAAATATTTCAAAGTTTGTAGCCCTTTTGTGAAATTTTATTTTTTTTCTAACTTTTCTTCTCTTTTGAGTTTTATGTCTCTGAATTATATATATATATATATATATATATGAATTACCTGCGATAAATTACAGACAATTTATGTTGTAACTCTCTATGTCTCTTTTTACCTCTTTTTTGAATCTCCATGTTGTCCAGATTATATTATCTTTCTATGCGCAATACAATGGCAACCTTGATTTTTGCTATAATCTTTGCTAAGCCTTTACTGATTAATAACCAATAGATCAATAAACGTTCCATCAAAACAGTGTGGGGAAATGGGAAATTAATGATGTATACCGAAAAAAAGCGATTTTCAAAACCGTATTTTCCGGATTCTCTAAAAACTCATCAATCAAGTACTCAATCAAACACTTCCGTTAGGAAAGAACCTGAGCCCGAAAATCATTTAGACTGGGGAATGTAAAGGATGATATAGGAGTCGCATAGCGCCAATTTTCAGATCTGAATCCCAGCAAGATAAAAAAAATTCAAAATAAATACTATTGGCTATGTTCTCGCTATAAAATCTGCAACGCAAGAATTATATTAAAACTGAACTAAAGTTTGTTTGTAATTCTAGGCACAAAAACAGATAATTTTAATGCATACAATATTTTCAACAATAATTTTTAAATAGAAATTTTACTAAAATATGTACAAATTTAAATCCAATCCTAAGTTGTAGATATAATATCTAAATTCGTAAAGATTGCATGCAAAAGTATTAACTAATGTAAAATACATCTTTTGTGCGCAGCCCCCCCCCCCCAAAAAAAAAAAAATGGCTTTTATCTTTCTGAGAAAAATAACTTTAAAGTGTCTTTTAAATCATTGTTTGCAGTAAAAGAATGGACGCATTTTTTTAGTCATAATTTACGTAAAACTAGAAATATTTCTATGCAAAATGTTTTAAAATGCAACAAAATACTACTATAATGTTCTTTCATATGTAATTTTTCGAAAAATCAATATTTTGGTGATTAAACAGCTCTAAGTCTCTTAAAATTTCAAGATAATAAGATTTGAATTATTTTGTTGCTAACAAAAAAAAAAATGCTTAAGGGGGCACAGGACTTTTAAGATTTCTCAACCATATGCAAAAAACTGCATTCAAAAATCTGTATTATTTCTTGAATTATAATCAGTTTTAGATGATGAGTATAATAGAAGGTCCGTATACATTGAAATTTTGAAAAGCGTTTTCTCATATTAGTAAATTTGGAATTTGCGCGCACTGCTATTTTTAAACTATGTAAGCTACAGCTTAGAAAAAAATAACCAAATATGCATTTCTTTATAGTCTACAGGGTACAACAACAACAACAACAAAAAAAAATCAGATATTTTGGTTATTTATTTTTTTGCACTTGAAAAACTTGAAATAAATTTCAGATTTTTGAACTTTTTTTTTTTATTTTGTGCTAAAATAAAATTTTAAACAAAACTTTTTGCGTATATTTTGATTTTAAGTTATACGTAGGTATGTTATGATTCTATTTTGCTCTAAAATTGTTTCCTATAGGCATAATTTAGAGTTTTATCATGCGCGCAGCACTTAATCACGCATTAGGGAGATTAATTTTTAAATTTAAAATTTAAATATTAATTTTGTACATACAGCCTTTATTTTTCTAGATAATGTACTTAAGGATATATTCTTTAGGCATGAAGGGGAGAAAAAGATCTTAATTGCATGTTGTTTGTGTTTTGGTACTTTGAAGAAGGCGATGTTTTTGATTGTTTCGACAAACTCAAAGGTCCTGTGCCCCCTCAATTTTCTTTTATAATCAGAAATATTTAAATTACATATACATATATACCAATCTTTATGAAATATGAATCTACTCATTTTAAGGTAATATAATCTCTACAATATACAACTCTTTTTTTAAATAGTCTAGTGAATTTTCACGGGAAACAATATATATATATATAATATACATATATAGTTATAATATGTTGATTTTAATCCATGTACAGAAGAGCGCCGATTATCGGAACTCCAATCAATCGAGCTTCCAACTATCCAAACAGCCTATTTCTCACTCAAAAAATTTGTAACCTAACTCCCACTTATCCATTGGCTTGAAATAAAATTTTAAATGAAGAAAAAACTGATACTGGATCAGAAAATGAGGAATGTAAAACAATAAAAGAGATGGGAAGAAGGTATGAAGAAAATGAAATTAACGAGTGGTTAAATAGTGAAGTAGTACATGACCCTGGATATCAGATTTTAAATGATGATGAGATTGTGGATGAGATTCATGATGAAAAAGAAATTATAGAAAATGAAAACGAATGCTCTGGAAATACCCAGGTCCATCACATAATGAGGCATTTGAATATTTGGAAACAGCTATGAAGTGGCTCGAACGGCAGAAGAACGTTGATCATATTCAACTGATATAGAAAGAAAAAAAATTAATTGATAAGCATATAAAATAATAATAATAATAAAATAAACGTGCCAGCACTAACTGGTGCTGACAGACCTAAGCTTCGATAAGGTGTGAAGGTTTTAGTAAAGTCAGAAACATCCCTTAAATTGTCTGTCCATTTATCCGAACTAGGGTCGGCCCCAACTTGTTCGGATAATCGGCGCTCTACTGTACTCAGTTTTAGATTTTATTTTGTGCAAACCGTTACATACAAAACTTTAAAAGGCAAATTAATTAAAATAATTAAAAAAAAAACTTTAACTTATATATTCCATTTTTTTAAAAAACATGTCCTTCTGAAAAATTTGTTGATGCACATTTTCATTAATTACGTCAAAATTTAATGTCTAAACTCATCAATCAGTACCATACTTCTTTAAATAATATGCTTTCTGTGAATCTTAATGTGCTAAAGTTCTGAAAATTATGGACATTTGGAGACGAAAACTTTGCTAAATAAATAAGAATTCTACAGATTTGCTTGTAGTAGCTCCTAAGGTGTCTTTAACCTCTTAATTCTCGCTCCCGTGATATTTACAGGCTGTGTCTTTTATTCAGTTTGTTTAATCCCCACCACTTTTATAAAGGCTTTTGTATGTAATTGGCTTTATTATGACATCATTTAACCTGCTATTAAATAAGGTAAATATTTCTTTAAAAAAAAGAAAAAAAGGTGCCAATAAGCAATTTGAATTTTTAAACTGTAATTTAAAGCGACCGTTAAGGGGTTAAACTGAAGACCGAGAACCGACGAATTACCACTAATTCAATATCTAAAAATTGTCTTATTTAATAGCAGAAACTTTGCAATTAAATAAGGCGATAAAGAGTTAATAAATATCACCTTTTGAAATTTGTGGTGGAAAACGATATACACAAATTAAATAAATTCATATAAATAAAAAACATAGATTTTTCGGGATGCTTTGAAAGATAAAAGTATTCATTATGTAAAATAGTTGAAAGTTACTTTTTCGTGAGTTCAACATTCAAAGACAAAATATTATAAATAATAAAATATACATAAACTGGTATTAAAATATTATTAAATTTAATAAATTTTAAATTTATAAAATACTTATATTTTTATAATACTTTCATACTAGATTATTTTTTTTTTTATATCGAAAAAAAAAAAAACAACCTTAAATAGAAAAAAAAGTATTTTTTCATACTGGAAAAGCAACCAGTACAACTAAAAAAATAAAAATAAACTCCAAATTTAATCTTAATACTTTTAATAAGGGTGTCAACGATTTTAATCAGAGAATTAAAATTAGTGATTAAATCGTGTTTAAAAATTAAAATTTTTTTAAACTGTTTAAAAAGGCATTGAAATATAAAGTGAACCTAATTTGTAAAGTTTCTATGGATACTTTGCCTTAATGAATAACCGAAAAATGCTTTAAATACATGTTTTAGCTTAAATGATTATGTTTATAAAAAATTAAATATGATAAGTTTGTAAAAAGCAAGTTCTTATCTGGCGTAAAAATCATTCAATTTAAAAAAGATATTTAAATCTAATGCTGCTATATTTCAAATATAACTTCAGATATAAAATTGGTCATTCTCATATTTACTTTGTGTGCACAATTTAATGGTTTCCACCCATTTTCATAGTTTGTGTTGATTAGCAAGCACATACATGCGTGTAAGCTTTAATTTATGGTGTTAACAGTAATTTTTATAAGTTGAAATGCAAAAATTCTTGCCATGATATTTGTTTGATTTGTTATTTGTGTTAATTGATGAAATTACTTATGTGAAGTTTTTATTATTTCTATAATTATATTAATTATAATTTTATTAATCAAAACGTAAAATGTGTAATGTTCTAACTAGAGAAATAATTGTTTAATAACTATTAATTTAAATAGTATTAACAATTTAATATTAAATTAAGTTATTAATAATTTTAATAAATATAAATGTCTGCAGTATTTAATATAAATTTACATAATTATTACAAAATTTTAATATGCATAATGATATTACTAACTGATAAAATAACTAATTTGCTGATTTAATCTTTTAGTACTAATAATAGTTTTATTAATTAAAGCATAAAAACATAGATTATGACAAATGCTTACGAAAAAAACCTGACAACTGTATAATCCTTTGAATGAAATTTTAACATGCATTACGCAATCTCATTTTTTTTTCTTTCGGAATTATAATCAAGATTTTTTTCTTTACTTGCGTGCTGATATTCAGATCTCAAATTCTTTGATTTTGAAACCCATACAATTAACCAAAATTTATCCCTAGAAGATCTCGGCTGCATTACAATAGTTTGTGCACAATAGAATGTTTCCAGCTCACATAAATAAACAATATAAAAATCACATTTTTTTAAAATTTAAATAATAATAATAATAATAATAATAATAATAATAATAATAATAATAATGATAATAATAATAATACATTATTATTATTATTCAGAAGCAGAGCTAACACAATAACGTTTCAGAAAAAAAAAATATATATATATTGCTTGCGATTTTTATTTCACAACAAATATCTGTATCTCACAAATAATACATTTGAATTTCATGATAATCGAATTAATGATATAAATAATACATTACTGAAGGGGAAAAGAAGGGATGTAACAGTGAGCTGCTACAAGAAAATCGAAAATGGCTTGCCTATATTTTAATATTTTATATTACTATTTAAAATCTTTAGATGAAAAGTGTTATAATAAACAATAATGCTGTAAAAAAAAAAAAAGCAAATTTATAGACGTTAGAAAAAAACTTGCCAAGAAATTTATTTTTTAATACATTAAAGCCTGTCTGTAACGGAATCTCACTTTAAACTGGAAAAATCATGATCATGCCAAAAAGTACCATACAATTATACCACTTCAGACGTAAAAAACCTATGTAAAACGGAATTCCTCATTGATAAATTAATTTTTCGTCTTAGCAGATATCTCTCTAAAATATTTGTGGTGGCATTCGAATTATTAACGGGGCCGGCTGTCTCTATCTACGGTCCTGTTTCCACATAGTATGTCCTTGAAAGCCGAGTATGCAAAATAGGCGAGATACTATTTTTTATATTACACACTAAATCTCTCCTACATATTTCTTCAAGGCCGTATACTAATTCACAGCAACAACAAAATATGCACGTAAAAGGGGGGCGGGACACATATACAGGAGTCGGATAATCAGCTGTCGACGAACCTAAAAATGTTCTTATAGCATCGAATATGTAACCCCTCTGCTGTGACATCAACATGACGTATGGGGGCATATATACAGGGGTCGGATATCCAACTCTCTCACCAAAAGTAAAAGCCTTAGCATTGGACATCTGACCCCTTGATATGTATCCCCTTTGCTCTGACGTCAAAATGACGTATTGGGGCAGATATACAGGGATCGGATATCCAAATCTCTTTCCAAAAGTAAAAGTCCCAGCATTGGATATCTGCCCCCTTGATATGTGTCCCCTTCTGCTGTGACGTCAAAATTACGCATGGGGGCAGATATACAGGGGTTGGATATACACCCTTGGAAGAAGAGAAAATTCTCTAGGACTGGATATGTGTCCCCTTCAGCTGTGACGTCGTATGGGGGCATATATACAGGGGATGGATATACAGCTATCGACAAAAATAAAATGCTCTCTATTGGATATCTGCCCCCATCTGCTATGGGGACATATATACAGGGGTCAGATATACAACCTTCGACGACAGTGAAATTCTGCAGTACTGGATATGTGCCCC
Source organism: Maratus speciosus (assembly GCA_963932465.1). Taxonomy (NCBI): domain Eukaryota; kingdom Metazoa; phylum Arthropoda; class Arachnida; order Araneae; family Salticidae; genus Maratus; species Maratus speciosus. Next base: position 419,176,546 of record OZ010795.1, read on the forward strand.
CTTCTATCTGTGACGTCAAAATGACGTATGGGGGCAGATATACAGGGGGTAGATATAAGCGTCCCCGACAAATAATATGGCAGCCCCCCCACCTTTCAACGCACCTACAGGATGTGAAGCAACCCTACATGTTTCAAGAATAAGTGCGACATAAAGTCGGGTTTTGTTTACATTAATCAACAGATTGCGCTTAAATATCATTGTGGAATCTTTAACGAATTTATGTAAAATGTAGAAGGCATGATGATAAATGAAATATAATTTGAAACCGCAATTCCAATAAAATACATTTTTTCATTATTTCCTTTTTACCCGTAAATTCTAATAGGAATTAAGAGTGGTCTATTTAAAACGCAGATAAAATACGATAAAGAAGCTGAAATATTAAAAAGTTCAGATGCACTTATGCTTATGTGTCCTTGATTGCATTTAACAAAAACCGTAAGAAAAGAAAAAATAATTATGCGAGAATGGGAATTTTGAATAAGTGGAAAAAAAATATGAAATTATAGATCTTTATACGTGTCGAGTAAAGTTCATTGTGAAAGGAGAAAGAAGAAAAATTAATCTATGAATGCAGAACTATGAATTGTTTTAGGAAAAAGAAATAAAATAATGAATTTACTTGTTCAAATTAGATTTTGAGTAATGGCGGGGGCGGATACCGATATGTTGCAGAGAAATCTGCCACAAATAGTTCAAAATGTATTTACGTATAACTTGGTACAACGGAATTAAAACTTCATCAATCAATTAAATACAATATTAATAAATCAAAAACATAATAGTCATGTTATCAAACTACGAGATTAAACCACGGAAATTATGAGATCAAAATGGTTGGTGTCTGTAGCGGAAACTTTGGGTATATTTTCGGACATTAAATCCTGGCATAAGTATTGCTTTTAACACATAAAAGAACCTTTAAAAAAACCATTGACAATTGTATAAATAAACACACATTTATTATGTAATAGAATAAAAAGGGTTACCCTAAATGATTCATTGGGTTTCAAAACACTGTGCATTGTGAGGTATATTCCTAAAAAGCGGGTGATATATGTGAAGATAGTACAGTCTTGGAAAAAAAAAAGTAAATGGTACAGAACGATTAGAAAGAAAATCTACTTTTAAATAATGTATATAAAATTAGCTTAGGGCGGGCATCTAACTATTAAAATGAACCCAAAATTATTTTTTTTTCAATGACAATACCCAATTTTAACAAGATATTTCAAATCTTCGGTTCAAACTATGCCTAGACACCAAATTTCAAGTCATTTGAATGCTAATTTTTTGAGTTATAAACATTGAAAATTTATTGCTTCTAATGTTAAGTGGGTCCGGGACGCATTTTCAAAAAAAAAAATATTTATTGAGTTAAAATTTTGAAATTTTTTGTGATGGTTAACTATATTATTTGTAAACAAAATCGCAAGATAAAACTTCTCATTTTTTTAAATTTTAAATTTAAATTTTGTTAAAAAAGTGGGGTAATTTCAAATCGTTATAACCGGAAATATTATTTATAGAATTTCAATTTTTTTTTTCATTTAAATAAACAGAAATATATAAGTTTTAATTTAGATTCAGCATTTAAAAAAATATTAATAAAAAAAATAATAAAAATATTTAAAGTAAAAATTAGAAAAAAAAAATGATGTAACTTAAAAAAAAATCATATTTTCAAAACTAATATATATATATTTTAATTTGCTGAATCTAAATTAAAGAAAAGCTATTGTTAAAGACATGTTCCAATTTTAAACTATTTGTCTATAACGGTACTTGATTTATAACAATTTAAATATGAGTAATGGTGAAAAAACCCACCATGAAGAAAAACGCAATTTCACAAGAAGTGGTTTCCTTGACAACCATAGCTTGAAAGGTAGATTTTGAAAATGAACCAAAACGAAAAAATTAATATTTCCTTTTCTATTTAAGATAGAAACATGATTTAAACGTCATTTTAAGCAGAAAACGGCAGATAAATTTTTAATCCATTTTTTTTTTTTTTTTTTTTTTTTTTTTTTTTGTAAATTTGAAGATTTTTGTGTCCCGGACGCCTTTAAATTACAATTTCGTATTTTTATATCTCCTGAAATTATACTCCTAATGTGCTAATTTCTTGTGTAGCCATTATACAAAAATACCCAAAAATAAATACCTTGAATTTGCGTTTTTTTTATAATTTATGATATGAATTATGAATTATGAAATTAATATTCGAAAAAATTATGAATGACCTACAATTTCTTTGATGGATTTAGATTTATTAAGTACTGCTTTGTGGAAATCCAGAATTTGACAATTTTCTGTCAAATATTTTTCAAATTATGCTTAAAAAAACGGCAAAATGATGGTTTAAGGCGCTTTCTATGACAGAAGTGACTAGATATTTTGAAATTTATTATGCTATCCTGTAATCTAGCAGTCTTCAATGACTGCTTGAGGGACTCTTAATATGCCTTGATCAAGATGGGGCCTCTCTCGTTCAACTACCGAGTACCGAACTGTAATTTGAATACAGCCCCTAAAATACGCTAGTTTTAAAATAATTTCTCGGAAACTTGTCTTACGAATTGCATAAGGATTTGTTTTTAGGCTAATTGAATTGTGTAGAGTTCATTTATGCTGTCAGAATTGTGTACTGCTATTGAAAAAAAAAAAAAAAAAGTTATGGTTCGTTTTAATATGTAGATGGCCACCTAAGCAAATTTTATGTATATCAGTTAAAAGTGGACTTTATTACCAATCGTGCGGTACCAGTAACTTTCTTCTATGATACCGTTTTGCAGAGTTAGTAAAGAGTGTTTTTTTTTTTTTTTTTTTTTTTTTTTTTCCATGACTGTACATGAATCACCATGTTTAAAAACCCGCGTCGTTGCTCGCGTGCAGGAATGAATCACTGCTGCCGCGAAGGGCATTGATATAAACATGTAAATGAAGTTACAGGCTGAACTATATGACAGTTGCGAAGTGTGCCGGGTGACTAATGCCGCACATATTGAACATTTGTAGTATGTACTAGAAACTAGGTAGTTGGATTAATCCTTTCATGTATCACAGGCCATTGTACGTTTTATACGAAAGGAAAAACTTAGCATATATTATAAAATCCAAATTGCTAATTTTAGCCGTACAAATTTATACACTATTTACTAGTTAAAAATATCACCCCAGGAGAAAAAGTGATGCTTCAAAAATTTCGCATTAAACCATTTAAAGCCACTTAAAGCATATGATAGAATTTACTGTTAAAAAATATATAGTTAAATGCCTTTAAACAACCAAGAATAAATAAAATCGATTTTTTTTAAATAATAAAAACGTTACCTATATACATTTTGCAATATAAGAGAATATTCTATGAGTACGAATTCAATTTTGTAAAATGAATCTCGAAAATAAGTTCTTGTAAAGTACATTTAAAATGCTGTATCTGTTGTAAATTTTTCATTTTTTACGATAGAATATTATTGTTCCTTAAAGAATCGGAACAAATTTCCTCACGCGGAGTAGCAATTTTTTTTTTCCGCAAAATTCTCTTTTCTGTACTGGGACAATAAATTTGAAACGTGTCGAGATTCTGGATACTTAGTATGTATGCAATGAAAAACATTTATTTAAAAAGTTTGTATAAGATGTACATAGTATATCTACATAAACATATAATATTTTTTAATGTGCATGTATGACAGTATATATTCTTATATACATATAAGTATACATATATATATATATATATACTTATATACATATAACTATAACACCTGAAAAGAAAAAATGAAACGACAACTAACAAGTTCGACGACTGACGATAATTGGTGCACTGGTTGTTTTGGTTTCTTAAATTTCTAACATTATTTGATACCTCTATTCCATTTTCAAATCAATAAATAAATTTTTATTTCCATTGTAAAATAATTTATTAGTTGGTTTTATATAAATTTACGTTTTGTAATCTTTCCTGTGGCAAGTCTTTGGATTATTATCTGCCATATCTAATTTTGGAGATTCGGTCACTTTATTCTTTGAATATGTTATTTTTAAAACTTGATATTAGGTATTCTATATGTAAATTAAACATATGCCCTCATAACACAAGATATTTTTATCAAGGTTTGTTAATCGAACTTATTAATTGTCTTTTGAATTTTAAAGGCACTATATTTATTTAACCACTCTATAATATTCTGGTGCTTGGCGGGAATTGTTATGGAATGGCTACATTTTTAAAATAAAGATTTGATTATTTTCATTGCATTTTGCTTATGATATTTTATTTTTATTCATCCCATTTAGGATCACATATATATATATATATGTGTGTGTGTGTGTATATGTATGTATGTATCAATACATGAATCAATACATAACTAAATTATCAGCGGTAAGACTGAAATGACAGAGAATTTATTATTAATTTTTCAATCAGTAACAGATGAGTATAGCAGTGAAGCCGGGATATCAAGTTAAAGAAGATAAAATTTAAAGGTGAAAAATTAAAAAGGTGAAAGGGGGAGAAGCTCACAGCGAGAATTTATCTAAATTATATCAGTAACTGTTATTAAAGTGTCTACAACATTTGTCACTCATTATCTATATATATAAAAGCTGTTCCCTTGAGTTTATGTTCTTTATACAGATCTTCAATTTTTGAGCAATTTGTACAAAACTTAATGCACATAAGCTTTAGAACATAGGATAGGTAGCTGTCTACTTTAAAAAATCGTTGGACCACTATTTACTTCTTTTTGTCTACAAAATTCCATAATGTAACATAATAGAAATACTCTTTTTAAACTTTATAATACAATCATTTCTTTCCTGTTGCAACATTTTAAAGAATGACACAGTAATAAAAAAAAACAATAAAGCGCATATTTTGTTTTTATTTACCAATAAAAAATTAGATGTCTTGCTATATTTTTGCTTTTTTGAATTTGACGTAATACTAAACAGAAACGCACATTTTTTTTTAGATCTAAAGTAAAAACTTTAACTATAGCAGAGGTAAAATGACGTAGTACCTTAATTTGAGTTTTTTTTTAATTAAAACATCTACTTTAATACAGGCAGTAAAATTTCATGAAAACAATTTAGGAAAAAGAACACAAATGCAAGATATGACGTCTCATTCTATCAGATCTTTTCAACATGTAGTCAATATCACTGTAAATAAATGGCTCATTTTTTGTATACTACTTTGATTGTATACTACAGCCATATCTTATTGCTATAAGTTATAGCTTAGTGTTTTATTGGTTTAGATTCAGTGGTAATATTTTCTGTGATTTATAGTAAAAAGAGAGAAGTTATCTATTTCCCTTTTCAAAAAAAATCTTGACTGGTGTCACGACTTAAAATTTATGGAAAATTACATCATTTTTATCTAATCATTGTAGATTTAATTTCTATTAATGAAAAATTTAAGTTTATGTTTACGAGTGGCGTTTTATTCAGAGTGGAAACCCTCTTGATCTAATACTTTAAATAAAGATTTAATTACAAAAAAGGGAAAAGTTTAGTTTTAAGCCCTTAAAATTTCAGTAAATGCTACCTCATTTCAATGTATTTATTGTATTTTTCCCCGTATTGTGTGAAATCGTATACTTCTGTTACGCGTGCCAAAGAAAAAATATATTTTTATTTTAAAAGTTAAAAAGAATACCAAATTTGTGTCAAATGAACATACTTTTTCCGAATTTAAATTTCGCGTGTTCCAAAATTAAAACGAAAAATGTGAGTTTTTTCACAAACGTCAAGTTAATGCTGTTCATAAAGTTAAGGCTGTTCTCAAATCCAAAGGAGCTAATTTCTGACATATTTTTTTTTTTTTATTTCTTGTTCGGAAACGCATGAAATTGGCAGGCGTTCTTATTAAAAAACTATGTGATTGAGTGATATTTTCCATTGTTTCGTAAAGATATAAGATCTTTCAGTGAGTTTTTTAACTACACTTCGGACGCAACACCGTGATAATGTAGAAAAACTGGTCGTCACGTAACCACAATTGCTCATAACTCGGTAAGTAATTTATTTATCTAAAAATGGAAAAGTCATTTCAATTCTAAATCACTTTGATTGTCAGGTCTACGAAATTTAAGCCTTTACGATTAATGAGTCACAAAGTTCCGCGTTGTTGAACAGGGAACTGGAGAACCACCTTAAGCACTATTGCAGGTTAGTACTTTGTAATAGAGTTGCATGCTAAATATTCGCTTAAAACATAAGTGATGCTAAATTGTTTTATTCAAAAGTGCATGCCATAGTAAATAAAAAGCACACTCATTAAAATACGAATACACCAACTAGCGGATACCCCGATTACTGAAGATAAACCCGTCAGCACTTAAAGAGAAAAAAAAAACTGTTCTGCATTTTTCATTGCGGTAATAAAACTAATCTTTCATAATTGGGTTCAGATGACCATATAACTTTCCCCTATAATTCGATGACTAAGAAACGGAAATGTACATGTTACGTACTAAAACCTTCCCTGAAAAACTAAGAGTGAATGTCTCGTAGAAATACGTTCTGACGAACTCAATTTAATGCACCCAGAACGAAATTCCCATTTGCATTTTATGTACTACTTATTAGATTATTTTGAGTAGTTTGATTTTATAGCTGTTAAATTCATATTTTATTTCATTTTATTTTTGGAGTTTTAATTTTGTTTGCCAATTTAGTTATTTAATATTACAAGAAAACAAAAACATTATTAATTATTTAAATTGTTTTTGAACAATTGAGTTAATATTTTGTAATTGGGTTGCAAGCATATTTAAAAATATTCCTGATTGAAAATTACTTTAAGATCCATCAAAAATCTATGAACTGAGATAAACATGACAAACAAGGATTACTGAAAGTACTTTTGTTTTCGATAAGACATTGGAACAATCAAATAAGTCATGTTTAGAGGTTAAATTGCAGTAAAAATTAAAGTATTTGTTGTGTTAGGTTTTTTCCACCGAAAATATGTTGTCGGCGTTACTAACAAACAAGTATTTTCTTTATACTATACCATTATAAGTAAACGTGTTCATCTTTCGTAATCCGGTTGCACGCACCTTTAAAATTATCCATGTTTTAAAACTATTTTAAAATCCATTAAAATCAGAAAATTGAGATACAATTTTCAAACAAATTTTATTTGAAAGAATTTTTTTCTATTCGACATTGTAAAAAATGAAATTGTGTGATGTTTAGAAGTTATAAAAATTGCAGTAAAGGCACAATTTGTCGGTTAAGTCGTAGCAATCATCAGTATGATGTCAGTGTTTTTACTTAATAATGTAGACACATGCCATACAAGCAAGATTTTCACTAAATGCTGCGCGATTTGGAGGACTTTTTTTTTCGTATTGTCAGGATAATATATATTTTGCTCTTACACCCGCCAAAGAAAACGAGCATTCTGTTATTAAAACTCAGCGATTTTACTGTGGTTGCGAGAGAATAATGTCATGTTTCCCGATTGCTTTTATAACGTTTTGTGGATGGCAATCCACAAATTTCAATTATTGTGATAGCAGTATTATTTCATTTTAATTTATTTTACTTGGAAGGCTCCTTATAATTGACCTGGTCGAAGCCGGTTAGTTCCGCTAGTTCTAAATAAAAATAGATCCAACAATACCAGAAAACTAAATATATCAGTTTAAGAGTATGTTTAAAAAAAAGAGAATACCGTGAACTCCAAATATGTTTCTATTTGAAGTAATTTATACAACGTCTTACCATACTGTCAAAATTTTTATCTGAAATATACAGGGTGGTCTTTTTCAAAGTGACAGTGTTTGGAGCGCTCTGTAGCGTGATCTAATATCCGAAATAGCACCAAACTTGTTATTTAGACTAATTAAGACATGGGAAAAGAATTTCGTGAAAAAAAAATTAGTTCCAAAAATCGCCACTAGGGCATTTTGTGGTGCTGATGTAGCTTACAATAACGATAATTAGCATAAAACACATGTATCAAAGAAAAATGCAAACGTTGTGCGATGACAGCGCCAGTAATGGGGGATTTAAAAGTAAGTAGTAGACAGCTCCGACAAATAATCTCAGCTGAAGTTAACGAGCTCCAGTGGACATGCCTCTCACGTTACCGGAACATGCGTTACTGGTGAAGTTGTATTATATGAATCAATTTAATGCATACGCAGCTCTTCGGGAATTTCGAACCAGAAAAAAATTACGAAAGGGGCCTTTATCGCTGAATGGTCTTAAGAAAATGATTAAGAAGTTCAATGAAACGGCGTCACTGACCATTCGCGCTGGGAGAGGACGTAAACAAGTATCAGAAGATGTAATAACTGATGTGGCAACTACAATTGTCGAAGGATCGCAGGGAACCATTGCTGGTACTAGCAGCGCCCGGGGTGTAGCTCGACAATTGGACATGAATTATTCCACGGTATGGATAGTTTTGTGGCGCGTTATTGGATTTTACCCCTACAAAATCACCCGCTTGCACGAACTGAAACCAAGTGATTATGATATGCGAGTGACATTCGCTCTATCGTTTCTTGCCAGGGTAGAAATTGATGATGCTTTCCAATGCCACACTCTGTGGGGAGATGAGTGCCATTTTTATCTCAATGGGTCCGTAAACACACAAAATAGCCGAATTTGGGCTTCTGAGCAGCCCCTGTTCGTGCATGAAATCCCATTAACTTCCTCAAAAGTCACTGTTTGGTGTGGTTTCACAGTCGAATTCATAATTGGGCCATTCTTCTTTGAGACCATCACTCCGACAAGACCCGAAACGTGCACCATAAATGCAGAGAGGTACCACGAAATGCTGCAAACGTTTGTTATTCCACAACTTCAGCAAAGAAACCGTCTTCAACAGACAATCTTTATGCAGAATGGTGCTCCGCCGCACATTAGTAATAACGTAAAGCAGCTGTTGCGCCAAAACTTCACTGATGATAGAGTCATAAGTCGGAGTTTTCCAGTTGCATGGCCGCCTCGTTCCCCTGAACTCACGTCCTGCGATTTTTGGCTCTGGGGTTATTTGAAATCTCAAGTTTATGTTGGTGGAGTATCAAATTTGTCTATTCTAAAGGACAACATAACAAAGACACTGCGGAATATTCCTTGTGAAACGTTACGCACAGCTGTGGAGAACGTTGTGCACCGAATGCACGGTGCTCACCTTGAAGGTGGTTTAATTCCTCACCGGGAAAGTTAATGCAGTAAATAAACATTAATAATTTAACTGTACGATTGTATGTGTTAGTATTTTTCATTTCTCACATTTTATAAATTGCAAAGTGCCACAAAATGCGTTAGCGGCGATTTGCGGAAATATTTTTTTTCACGGAATCACTTTTCCCATGTCTTGATTAGTCTAAATACCAAGTTTGGTGCCATTTTGGCTATTAGATCGCGCTACAGGGCGCTCCAAACACTGTCTTTAAAAAAAGATCACCCTGTACTTTCCGACACTCGGACAGCATCGAAAATAACTGGCAATTGGTACGTGACAGAATCCAAACACAGAATCTGAAAACAAATGGAGTTATTTTCTTATGTTTCATAAATGGCGAGATTCCAACCCAATTATACAATATTCAACATTCGATTTAGAGTATCTTCATAAGAGAGTAAATAAACACTACGCTACAAAAGTTTATGAGTTTGTGAATAAACAAATTTACATTTTTAGAAGGATTTAACCCTTTTTAAAATAAAGTAATTGAATGAATTCGTAATTACATGATGCATAAATATGTATTATATATTGTGTATTACTAAGCATTATATGTTATTATGCTTTATAAAGAAATCCCTATATGATATAAATATATACATTACATATATCTATGATATTCCTTGGACTTCTAGTTATTCTGATGTAATATATGAAACATATGATTAAATTCCAAATATACTTTCTAACAATTTTGCTGTGATTGGCGTAACGAATTTCGACTTATGGGCAGCACAGTGTTAATAAACAGCTAATACAAATTTATCCGACCTTAATTTATTATTTTTTTTATGATGTATGATATGGTTAGGTGTATTTAAGAAAATGTTAGTTTTTAATAATAAAAAAAATGACATCTTGATTTTTGGCTATTTAAAAAATTCTATGATAATGACTTGAAGTTTTATGCATTAAAAATATGCCATTTTTTTCAAAATTATTTGTAAAGAATAACTCAGAAATACGATAATTGTAATTATTCTATGTAATTTGATTATAGGCATTTGCTTTGGAAATTTATATGAATGGAATATAATAATATTTTTTCGATTATATAACATATTGGAAAATACAAGTAAAATGATTTTTTTCTAATAATGTATTTAATATATATTTTTTTCTTTTGTGTTTAAATATCGAAAAAAAATTACAAATTAATGTTGTAATTGAGTAGGATTTTATAATTAAAAACTAATAAAATTTGTAAATTTCACAATTCTGGGACCTTGACTATATATTTTTGCAAATGCATGAAAATGCACTTTTATTTAAACAAACACTGTTTGTCTACAAGCAGTTTGTTGAAAGTAAAACTATCTAAACACTTAATTTTATAAAATCTCCATCCTAAATTTCGACACTAAGAATCGAAAAATCATTATTCCGAAAACTGATAATTATATAAAATAAAGTACCAATATTTTTAAATTATTGCAGTAATGATATGCATTAAACTAGTAAGTATTAATATTTTATTTTATTTCATTATTTTTTTCCGTATTATTCAATTTATTGATGGTCAAAATAATTTTACGAAAAAAATTGTAAGGTAATTTTTATTATAAGAAAATATATAAAAATTATTTTATAAAATAATTTTAAATTCCATTTATTCATTTTTTTCTATTTTTCAACCTAATGGTAGTAAAAATATATGTTATGCAAACAACTATATGAATAATTCAAACGAAACATGGTATACAACGATTTTTTTCTCATATGTCAACTTACATTGGGCAGTAATAAATTTAAATGTTCCAACATATTTCATTACGAAATATAGAGAAAACAACATATTTATATTTTTTCTTTATCATATATGTAACACAAAGCATATTTTTAACTTATTAAGTCATTAATTCAATGGCTTATATTAAAAAAAAAAAAAAAAAAAAAAAAAAAAGGAAAGAAAGGAAGAAAGAAAGAAAAAAATAAAAGAAAACTCTAAAAAGATTTGGAACAAAAATATTTTCTATAAGTAAACTTTAATGCAGTTAATACACTTAAATTCATAATTTCAAGTAATAATAATTCATATTTATTAAGTGAAAATTTTTTTCGGAATCGTATTAAATATTGTTACTCTTCTAAATAAATAAATTTCAAATGAAAGAACTAGAAGACAAGGAGGAATTTGTTTATTTATGAAATATATTGAAGAGAGAAAAGAAGAAAAATTAACCTAGCGATAAAAAATATATTTTCATTCCATCTGATGAAACAACGGATGACTTTAATTTATTCAAAAATCTTCTTGATTCTACAAAAGAAAGAAAAAAATAACACAATAATATCAATGTGAATTAATAAATGTTTAAAACTGAACATGATTTAATTAAATATAAAACATGTTTTATTATTACATAAATAAAAATATTTATTATTACATAAATATTCGAGAATAGTGCGAAATATTATTCATTGTTTGATGTTAACAACAATAAAAATAATTAGTATAATCCCACTTAATGAAAATTAAAGACAATAACAATCATTATTGCCGAAACGTCAGTGAAGGCTTACTGTGGAGACACGAAAAATTTTGGTTTCTGTTAGTCTGTCTGTCTGTTAGTCTGTCTGTCTGTTCCGCGATAACTGCCGCAAAAAGCATCCGATCGGCTTGAAATTCACTGGACATGTTGATGAGGCACCCGGACTTAGCTGTATAGTTTTTGGTTAAATTTGGTTCATTCATTCGGAAATATGGGACATTTTATTTTGCTCTATAATGCTTTTCAATGGCAAGTCAGACGATTTTCAGATTTTCATTTGTTTAAAGAAATGGCTCATATGAAAAATGGATTTAAATGATAAATTTTTGATGCTGAAATTTTTAAATAACATTATTGAATTACTCCAATAAATTATGACAATATATTTGCGAGATTTTTTTAATTAGATTTATAATATTGGGGGGAATTTTATGCATGTTTTCCAATAATATAAAGGATTTTGTTTTATCAAATTGACATAATGCATATTTCATTTTTTTCCTTTCCTTTCTCTGTTGCCTAGCAACGTATTTGGTCCTAATAATATTAGTATAATTGCGTGTATAATGCTTGAGTAAAGCCAACGTCAAAACAGATGAATTAATGCATTGGTATCTTTGCATATAGAAGGATTTTATCCCAGAAATAAAAATAGGCAATATTTCATTTATTTTATTGAAATATTTTGCTTAAAAATACAAAAGTGCATTATTTTCATAGAGAATAACGTAATATTTTCCCATAACATTTACCAATATTTCTTTAATTGTCGCCAAGAAAATCAAAACCCGGAATAATATTTTCTTTTAAACAATTTTCAATTGAAATGTTTTGTCGTGAAACAGGAAAATGAAAAATAAAATTAAGAATAGAAAAATTAATATGGCGGCGTATTAAAAATAAAAAGAAAACTCTCGAGTATTTCTTAATATAACAAGATGAAAAGTTTTGAGTAAGTACGCATAGCAGGTGAATTAGACGTCATTTATCGAAAACAAAGATGCTGGAATAAAAAGATCTTGGGTAAAATAAAATTAACTATTATTCACGGAGGAAAGAGATAGATGGAGATGCAGTATGCCGTAAAAACAGTTTGCAATACGATGTGCGTTATCGCTCAGATTTAAATGCCCTCATTCGGCCCAAACAAAACAAGCACGTGGAACAGGGACCAAATTCTTTGACCTCATCCGTTTTTTTTTTTTTTTTTTTTTTTTTTTTTTTTTTTTTTTTTTTTTCTTTTTTTTTTAAGGACGTCGTTGTGTTGTGCCGAATATAGCGATTTTAGGGTTACATTTTTGGCGTCATTTCAAGATTTATTGTCTGTGTACGGTTAACATGAAATATTTTATTTTAAATTTAAATTTTATTAATTTATAAAAAAAACCCTTATGCTTATCCTTATAAATCACAGCGTAAAAAAAATCTAAGATATACTATAACCATCCGCACAATCAATAAAAAATTACGAATGTAAATTTAAATAGACTACGGGGGGTTCAGGGGGGCAGAGCCCCCCTTAAGAAATACAATTTTTGATTTAAAAAGTTACCAGAATAAGTTGCTCATCAGAATTTCAGAACATCAATGTACAACCACTTATTTAACACTTTTAATTTCTGAAACTTTACGAAGTATCTTGTATACTCATAAATATTTATGTAATTTGAAAACTTTAAAAAGCGATTTGTAGGAAGTTGAATATTATGCAATGAGCAGTGGCGTGGCGTGAAAATTTTCGGTGGTCATCGCAATTATTTAAGTTTGTGGTGAAAAATTATTAACTCTAAAATTCAATGGTTGAATGTTGAAAAAAAAAACTTTAAATCTTACCTTCACTTATACATGAACTCCAAATGTTCTGCTAAAACTGGATCGTAGAGTTTTAAAAGCTTATTAAGAGATTTAAAATATTGCTTGCTCATCGCCGCATCCAGCGATGACCGGACGCCACGCCACTGGCAATGAGTGTTAAAAAACGATGACTTGCAAAGATGACGTTGAGGCTCCTGATCTGCAGTTTTAATAGTATAAATTGTTTTTAAAAGTACATCTTAAAAATAATAATTTTAAAACTTAAAAAACCTTATTATTCGACTCAAAGGTCTGTAGTATCTTACTTCTGGGCCCCTGACATTGTCTAGGGCTCCCATAAATGGGAGGTGAGGGGTGAGAGGTAGTCATTATGGCCCTACTGATTCGCTACGCTTTGGAATTACTATTTTTGAACTTATCTGTGTGAATTTGTGAACATCAAAATATCGATTTAAGTATCGATTCTAGAATTTGGGAATCGATTCTTATTGTGATCGATTCTGTTTTATACGATGTCGATTTTAATCGATTCTCAAATTTTCCAGAATCGCCCATCACTATATTGTCGGATGTTTAGAAGTTTAAGAATGAAATTTCATTTAAAATTGGCCGTCAGATTTCTTAAAAATCTGACGATGGAAAAGCCTTTTCCCGAACAGCCAATGAAATGCTTGGATATTTACGTAAGTTTCAGGTGGATAATACTTAAGTTTCATGAAATCTGACGGGTCGCAGGCGATATTTTTGGCTTGCAATTTTTACGTGTAATAACACTATTAATGTTTAATTCATGGCGTACGTAATGTATGATCAACTCCGTGCGATTTTTTATGTCTTAAATTTTAGTCTTCAAAAAAATCGTTTTCCAAATGGTCGTTGTAATTTGATAAATTGCTATTTTATTATTATTATTATTATTATTTATTTATTTTTTTTTTTTTTAAGCACGTCGTTGTGTTTGTGCCGAATGTAGCGGATTTTAGGGTTACATTTTTGGAGTCACTTCAAGATTTATTGTCTGCGCACCGTTAACATGAAGATTTTATTTTAAATTTAAATTTTATTAATTTATATTAAAAAAAACCTTATGCTTATCCTTATAAATCACAGCGTAAAAAAAATCTAATATATACTGTAACTATCCGCTGAACCAATAAAAAATTACGAATGTAAATTTAAATAGACTACGGGGGGTTCAGGGGGGAAGAGCCCCCCTGAAGAAATGCAATTTTTGATTTAAAAAGTTACCAGAATATGTAGCTCATCAGAATTTCAGAACATCAATGTATAACCATTTGTTTAACACTTTTAATTTCTGAAACTTTACGTTCAATTACGTTACTGAAACTACGTTCAATTACGTTAGTGAAACTTACGTTAAATTTTGTTTTCTTATAAATATTTATCTAATTTGAAAACTTTAAAAAGCGATTTGTAGGAAGTTGAATATTACGCAATGAGTGTTAAAAAACAATGACTTGCAAAGATGACGTTGAGGCTCCTGATCTGCAGATTTACTAGTTTAAATTAAAAAGTTAATGTATATCATGTTAAAAGTTACTCAAGGAATATTCAAATGGCTTGTAATAAAAAAAAAAAAAAAAAAAAAAAAAAATGTTCAGAAAACTATCTACGGAAATACATTTTTAAGTCAAACTTAATTACCGTTAACGTACTTAAATAGCTACTTAGCGAGAACAGTTATTTGAGACGTGAAAATAGTTTTCCCGGAAGTTTATCGATTACTAAGTTGTTTCTAGCATAATTAAGAACTTTCTTATCCTAATTCGAATAGAAAGTTTAGTTAAAAATGTATTATGTCATATTAAATAAGTGTAAGACAGAAAGTAAGTTAATGAATTCATATTGAATCATTTGCTTATCTTTTTTCTTAAGTGTATTCTTTTGAGTCGTACAAACACAGATATATATATATATATATATATATATATATATATATAGGGTGTCTACAAATTAGTTGGGCACTTTCGTAAGTCAGGTATTTCAGAAATATTAAATGGAATTTACAAGTTGAAAGTCAGACTAGTAATATTATTGCCGACGTTTAATCATAGATGTCGTTAGGTGCCATAACTGACGTTATCGCTTAGTCAGCGGTAATCATTCTTGTTCGACATTACAATAATGGAGGCGTACAACGGTGCTGAAAAGCTAAATGCTGCCATTCGTTTCATGAAACTCATTCTTCTGTGCAAGTACGACGAAATAATGGTGATAATTGTAAACCTGAACTATTTTTTCTATCTTACAGCAATTATTTTTTACCTGTATATCTATTCAATAAACCATTCTTTTTGTTCAACTAATTTGTAGACAAATTGTGTAAAGCTAAATAAGTAAATCTTTATGACATATTTTGTTTGTTGTTAATGAATAGGAATACCAATAGTGTTGTCAGGTTTCACGCGTAAATCGCGGTTCCAAATAATCTGGACACCAGTATTTTAGTGTAATTTCATTCCCTTATTTAATGGCAGAATTCTCCGCGATTAAATATGGCGAAATAAACAGTAAGAAATGAGGGGTATCCAGAGCATTTGGAGACCTGATCAGTGATGTCGCTATACTTGAAAAATCCTGGGTTCCCGGGCCCCAGGATTTCCAAAAATATGGGTCCTTTTTTTGCAAAAGCAGGTCCCAATCAATAATAATTCATATTTTAAAGAAATAAATGAAACTTGTTTATTTGGAAAAGATGAAATAAATGCATTAATTATTGTTTTAATAATAATTAAATAATGAATTAAAACTAGTATTATTTGCACTGAAATAGGATTAAAAATATATATATATATTAAGAGAAAATTTCTTTACTTTTTTAAAAAGTAAAAATGCAAGATACAATTTTAATTGTAAAATAATGCTTATTTGAGGGTAGAAGATATCAAGGTCCACTAACAAGTACCACTAATGTTCGCATTTCTTTTACAGGGGCAAAACGTGTTTATTGTAAAAGATATTTTTGCTGAAAAAAATAATATTTATGTTAAGTAAAGGGGTATTTTTTGTTGAATAAATGGGTGCTTTCTTACACTTCCCATTGAATTATTTGTCAGCAGAGATCTATGTTGGAATCGGAGTTTTCCTTGGAAGGTAAATTCACATCTAAATCATTAATAAGCATCAAATCCAAAATCTTCCGAAGGTGGTAGACATTTCAATGCAGTAAGAAGGGGTGGGGCGATTTACACTGATCCACCCATAAATACATTATTAAAGTACACTGAAATCATGCTGTATTTTTAAGAATCTTATTAAAAAATTAAATCCCATTTTATGAATGTTCTACCTGTAAGTTTGGTTTGCACATCTCTTTTGGTGCTTTGGATGCTTTGACTAAATAAGCCCTTTTTTCGCGATCCTTTGGCAAAATTCGCCATTTTTTGCGATCTTTTGATGAAATACGCCATTTTGCCGCGTCCCTTTTACGAAAATCGCGTTTTTTCCGCGATATTTTGAAGAAATTTGCGCTTTCTTTGCGATCCTTTGACAAGAATCTGCTTTTTCCGTGATTTTTTGACGGGATTCGTTATTTTTTCGCGATCCTTTGACGAAATACGCTATTTTTTCGCGGCCCTTTTACGAAGATCGCGTTTTTCCGCGATATTTGATGAAATTTACGCTTTTTGCGATTCTTTGAAGAAAATTGGATTTTTTAGCGATTTATTGACGAAATTCGCTATTTTTTCGCTATTCTTTGACGAAATATGCTATTTTTGTGCAGTCCTTTTATGAAAAACGCTTTTTTCCGCGATACTTCGACGAAATTTGCGCTTTTTTCGCGATCTTTTGAAAGAAATCGACCTTTTTCTGCGTTTTTTTGACGAAATTCGCTATTTTTTCGCGATCCTTTAACTAAATGCGCTATTTTTTGCAGCCTCTATAGAAAATCACGTTTTTTCCGCGATATTTTGATGAAATTTGCCATTTTTTGCGATCCATTAACGAAAATTGGCTTTTTTCCGTGATTTATTGACGAAATTACGCGCTCCACAGGACGCGTAAGAGCGTCTTTTTCCGTCTCGTCTACGATATTTTGCGCAATTTACGCACTATAGTGCGTCGGCGTCATCGATGCCTGATTTTCGCGAAACACCTCACAACACTAAATAAAAATGTTTTATATAACATCTTTAGCAAGGCGTATCGTAAAAAAAAAAAAAAAAAAAAAAAAAAAAAAAAAATCTAAAATCATTTTGCGGAAGTGCGGTTGTGAACTCCTTTCATTAAAAAGTCTGCGAAATCTTAAAACAGTGGGTTGATATTATTTGTCACCTCAGTAGGCCGGAAGTTCTGAAAATTGTATACAAATGATAAATATACATAAATTAATAAATGATCATAGATTTTGTTGATAGGTCTGGGGTAGTGCTTAAAAATTACTATGTTTTTACAAAAACAACCAAAAAAAAATTAATTATAGGTTAATATATTCTGCCACGTCATCGACACCAAATTTTGGAAAATAATAGAAAAACTTTAAATAAATACATGTCACGCTTACCTCATTTTTAATAGTAGCAGAAACTTTATTATACCTTTTGAACATACAAATGACAAAAGCATTACTGCTTGTAACCATTTTTAGTCTCAAATTATGAGATGTGTTTTCTGGATTCTAGTGTCGCTCTAATAAATCTATCCCTGTTCTACATTACATTTTTTTTTTTTTTTTTTTTTTTTTTTTTTTTTGCATGAGACTGCAGTGACTAGTTTCACAATCCGTTCAATTGCTTGTGTGTGTGAAGGATATTTAACAAATTCCCAGCAATCCCGTACTGTATCATCTTCAGAAGTTATTGAGAACTGATCTCTCTGAGATATGAGGGCGATGTCACATAACAAGCTTGCCAGTCAATGAGATATATATCTCCAAAATCTATATCTCCATAGTCCATATCTCCAAAGTTAACAGCAGGAATAACTAAGCTGCGAACACAATTTCCATCTGAACAAATTCCAATTTCTTTGATAATCCTCCGAGCTGCAAGAGTCGTAATGTGTCATTTATCATAATTTAACCTGACTAATAGTATGTTTTCTGGAGCTCCGAAAAATAAGCATTACGAGAAACGTCACGATACTTCTATGGCAAGTACCGAGATGAGCTGATGGAATGCTACAGGTGTCTAGCACCATCCTTTTTAAAGTTTTGTCAATCCGCCCATCAAAATAAAGGCCCGATAGAGTGGAATGATTTTCATTTGATTTTGAAACTAATTTTTTGAAAATTCTTGATTTTTCCCTCCATGTTTTATTTTTGTCTGCGACAAGGCTGGTATCTTATTCCGATATTAAACTCAAATCTTGCATAACACTCGATTCAATAGCAGCAGTGGCTCTATTGTACGCACCATATCTTTCACTGACAAGAACAGTGTTATTCAGTTTTAAACGCATTTGTACACTCCTTGTGGGCTGCTTGCTGAAGAGACGCTGTGTAAGACCTGTGTTTTGTGCCCACATTGTCTGCCCCCGCCATCACTTCAAACACATCTTCTGTTTTATTTTCCCTTTCATCCTCCACTGAATAGTTTGAAGCAATAGAAGAAGACACTTGTTTTGCATATCGAATTGTGTCCTGTTACTTTCACATTTCGCGTTTCTGCAACCGTTTTGATTCTATAACATAACACTTCCAATGAACATTTTTTTTCCGTTCTTTTGTCAATGAGGAACGCCTGACTTTTCCAGGAACTTTACTTTCCTTCGGACAGATACGCCAGACATTTTTTTTTCTTTCATTTTAAAAATCTCAACATTTTCGAGGGTAGTCTTGCTTTTTCCAAAACATTTAATATTTTTCATGATTGATCGATATCACACTTACCTCATTTTTAATGGTAACAAAAACTTTATTTTACCTTTCGAACATGCAAATGACAAAAGCATTACTGTTTGTAACCATTTTTGGTCTCAAATTTTGAGATGTGTTTTCTGGATTCTACACTGTTAAAACACTATCCTTAAAAATAAGTAAATTGTAATAATTATTGAGCACTTCCCGATCTTAAAATAGCTCCGAGTACTTAACTCTTAAATTTGAAAAACGCATGTACTCATTTTTTTGAGTACATACAGGGACTCAAAAATAAGTACGTATAGAAACACACATACACTATAAGAAAAAAAAAAGCGAAATTACAGAGAACCAAAAAATCACCTTTTTTAATTATGGTAATTTTGAACTGCGAAGAACTACAATTTTTGGAGTAAAAAAAACGAATTCACTACTTAAATTCTTGAAATTTTGTGTATGAGCCGCCCCGTGAATTGAACCCGTGTTCTCTAGGTGAGCGATCAGTATTGTACTGACTGTGCTATAAGAGCAGTTACCAGTTGCTTCCAAATGACACCTTTTATGAATCAGCGACGGAAGATTGCTAACAGCAGAGATGAATTTTCCCTTTCTTAAATATTCTAATTTCTAATAAACAATTTTTGAACTAAATATTCTTCTTTAACATTTCTAATTGAATTTTTAAATAAATTTGAAAAGTGTGTATTATAAATTAAAAGTTATAACAAAGATAGGCATATCTTAAAATAAAAGCTTGGAAATCCCTACTGTCAATTCGGTATAAGAAAAGTGTTTATCAGAAAACTCATATTTTTGAGCACATAGGATTTAAACATGAATATTAAGACTTTAAAATACAAAATATATGTATTCATTTCTGCATACCTTTATAAATCAAGTATAAATATACAGAACTTCAAAATATCATGTACTCGTTTCTGAATTAATTGTACTTAAAAAAATCGAGTACAAAGACATTTTAATTTTTAAGTAGATTAATGCTCCTTTTTGAGGCAATTGTACTTAAAAAATATGAGTACATAGAAATGCACATTTTTAAGTAGATTATTTTTAACAATGTACTTCTTATTGAAACAATTGTACTTAAAAAAAATACGAGTACATGGAAGTTCTTATTTTTAAGTAAATTATTTTTGAGAGTGTAGTGTCGCTCTAATAAATCTATCCCTGTTCTACGATACAACTGTATTTCATGAGACTGCAGTGACTATTTTCACAATCCGCTCAATTGAGTGTATGTGTGAAGAAAATTTAACAAAGTCAAACCAGCCCATTGCCAAACCGTCCTGTATCATCTTCAGAAATTCTTGAGAAATGATCTCTCTGAGAACTGAGGGCGATGTCACATAACACACTTCGGAGATCTACAGAGGCAATGAGATCTACATAGTCTGTATCTCCAAAGTTAACAGTGGGAATAACAAACCTTCGAACAAAATTTCCATCTGGGGTAATTTCCCTTGCTTGATAATCTTCCGAGATGCAAGAGTCATAATGAGATACAATTCAATATTTTCCATGGTATGTGTGTATCATATCACAAACACGTTTATGTGAAACTGAAGGAATGGATGCATCGAATGGATGCATCGAGAATTTTTGAATATTGAAAGCAACAGTTTCTGCTAAAATTGGAAAGCATGGTTCTTTGTTTTCTCCAGTTTTTCAGACAATACTCCATCTCTCGTAACCGCAACATTTTATGATGTCCTCGTGCGTTGGCAACATGCGCAAAAAATCCTTCAATGTTCCAAAAATAAGGCATTTTAACTTTTGTCGTCCTGCAAACTTTGACTGCGATGATTTTGGCTTTTCAAATATTTACCAATTTCTTATATTTGAAAATGACCGCGAAATGCACAAAACCATAAGATAAATCCTAAGAAAAACGACTGAAAACTGTGAAACTGAAAAACGACTGTGCAAAAAAACTATAAATTCCGCACGCTAACTAAAAGGATACTGCTTTAAACAAGTTAAAATCGGTTGCCACTCTCAGATGCTCTGTGTACCTGCCTACTGCGCTTAGCCGGGCGAAAAAGAGTGGTCAGGTGATTTACTGGTGGTTATTATTTCTTTATCGACGTGAAAATAGTGGTGTTCAACTTTTTTTGGTAAACTACCAAACCATGTCTGTCTGGATTGTGCAATGTGCAAGCTGTAAATAGTTATGGAGAAAAGGGCCAAAATACGTGAAAATTTCCAAAATTCTCTATGCCGATGGCACGGCACAAGATATTAACCCCTTAACCTACGATTTACTTTTAACAGCTCCACGGTTCGGCAAATCCATAGCTACCACTAAAATTTAATAGAGATTTTTGCCTTTTTTAATCATGGAATTTAGACGATTAAATTAAACTATATTTACTGTGAAATTTTAGTGGAAAAAATAATTTACATTTGGCTCGATAATCGTTCGCGGGCTATGCCCATCATTATAGGTTAAGAGGATAAGCTATAATTAAAAAAAAAAAAAAAAACATTTTGGTTGTTGTTGTTAAACATAGTAACTTTTAAACACTGCCAAAAATCAATCAACGAAATCTGTGATCAATTATTAATTTTTTGTATTTTTATCATTTTTTGTCAAATTTTAGAACTTTCGGCCCACTTAGGCGAAAGAAGATTTCAATCCACAGATTTAAGTATCCGCAAATTTTTAATGAAGTGAGTTCACAACTTTTCCGCACTATCGCAAAAAGATTTAAGAAAGTTCGATTTTTTCGATACGCCTTAACATTTAATATTTCAAAAAAATCATGTACACATATAAAAAAAAAACATTGAAAAAATAAAACACGTTTAGTAATTGTACATATAAAAAGCAATGACAAATGTAAAAGCTGCATATAATGTAAGTTTCCGAGTGGTATTTTGTACCATTGAATAGATATACCTTTTCATATAGCTAACAACTGAACTAACAAAAACAGTCAATGTCAAATTTTGAAATTTGTCAATTTTCGATTTATTACGTGATACAAATAACTCCCTAAAATAGGATACCATTAAGACGAAATAATTATCTTGTGATTTATGATGAAAGAAATACTAAAAAAAAAAAAAAAAAAAAAAAAAAAAAACATATAAAATTATATAGGGGAGACTAGGGACGGTTGACCTTAGGGGAGGCTTGACCCATCCATTAGTTTTCATATTAAAAAGAATTTCAGAGATTTATCAATAGGTGTCAACCAAAGCTACTGGAATGCTCAAACAACAGTCTTTGTTTCATACAGGTAATCGAAATAGGTCCAGAAAAAATGAATTGTGGGGCGTTTTCAACCTAAAAGTTGTCTTTTTTAGAAATATTTTGTAAGCTTTTTTCAGATAAAATATATCATAGAATTTTAAGTAAGTAGGTTTAAAGTAATGCAGAAATATCGAGCTTTCATTCTAGGCATCAAGATTGTACAGTAAGTTAGGCTTAACATAATAATATGTTGTCATTTAGAAAAGGACTATGTGGGGAGGCTTGACCGAGTAAATGTGAGGGAGGATTGACCAGATGCTCAAGGCTCCCTTAATTAACTAGGTATTGGAAATCTTTTTATTATACACTGTGCATAATGAAAGGTTAATGGTTAAATGTAAGAATGTAAATTTATTCTGTAAAGCTACATTAAAATTGGGGATGGAAAATAAAATGTTTAAGACGGATTAAAGAAAGATGTGAAAAATTAGTATAGTATCCACTGCAAGAAAAAAAAATAATGAAATATAAAATGGGATATAAACGGGAATGTTGATAGGGACTTTTTTCCATTTTACCCTCTAGTACCAGGTTTAGTACTTTGTGAATATTCTTAGTTTTACATGATTTGAGTTGGAAATTTTATTTTATATATGTAACTTCGAATTAGGAGGTGTCCGTATTTCATATGTTATGTATAAATTATAATTTTTTTCTGGTGTAAAACAATAAAATTTCAAAATAGAAAATAAGTTGGGTCAAATAAAATCCCAATGGCACTAGGACGGTGGAATATTACTTACAATAGGTAAATAGAAGCAGTGGAAAAGACTAAAGCGGACTACAAATTATGAAAGCAGCAGTCTTAACCCTTTCAAATGCAGTGGCATGTTTACGAAACCTCTTAATTTCAATTTCCAAACGCCACAATGACTCCAGAATTTTGTTAAAATCTTTTCGATTTAATATGTATGTGAAATATAGCCGTTTTCCTATTTACAGATAAAGTTGTTCGTAAATTCCGGTGCCAGTCATTTATTTCAGTATTATAGTACTGAAATTACTTTGCCCCTGAAAGTGTTAAAACGTATTAATTACAAGTTATGTGGTCATGCGGCTGCAAATGAACATAGCATTGATCGAAAAACTTTAGGAGGGCATGTAGACAATTTTCACCAGGATGAATACTGTGATGCGAAGCTAAACTATGTGACAACTAGAGTCGCTAGGTGTCACAAAATGTAGGATAAGGAGACAGAAAAAAGCGGGACAGAGGCTCCTAAAACCGCACATAATAATACATGAAACCCTATGAAAACGGACCAGGTCTCTAATGGAATACTTCCTAAATGTTAAAATTTAATTTTTCCTGCTCTACAATTATACCTGCTCAGCAAAATCCTGTTTAAAACAAACATTTTCTTCTCTGACTTGCCATTGCATCTAAACAGGTTTATGTTCACCCATCATATTTTCAAAAATATTTTTTATAATAATTAAATCATGTAGCATAATGTTATTTTGCTTTTTTTTAACTGATTTTATTTCTCTTCACAAATAATTCAATATAAAACCAAGAGGGTCAATTCTCCCATATAGTGGGTCAAGCCTCCCATATGTGGGGAGTCTTGACCCATTATTTTTTCTTGATTAAAATCAATGATTTTTCAAATTTCTTATATATTACACTCATGTAGCAATTTTACTTTGATAACTGATTGTATAACGAATAAAATTATATATAAAACTTTATTCTACGTCCAATATTTAAAAAATAAAAAATCATTTTGTAAAAAGTGGGTCAAGCCTCCCTAGTCTACCCTATAATAAAGATTTTAACCCATAAATGAGAAATCTGAATTTTGTACAAACTAACTTTAAATAAATCTTAAATATTACTTTCGCTAAAAATGATGATTATTCTTGATTATTCTGAGAAATAAAATGACAAAAAATAGTACTAATTGCACCAAATTAACTAAACTCTTCGAATTAATAGTGCCATATTGAAATTCGTTACGATCACATTCACAAAAATTCCTTCCATTGTATTATAGCCATCTCATCCCACTTTATCAGCATAAAGCGAGTTACTAGCTTACAGTAATTAACTTGGCCTTTTGCTCGACACTAATGCTCTCGCCTGCTGATCATGGGATCCATGGTTTAAATCCCGGCTGAGGAAAACTATCTCTCCCCTCATTGATGAGCCGAACAAACACGCAATAACATCCTTTAGCAACAATCATCTCCTTTCATAACCAACAGATTGCAGCACCAAATAAATAATCTCCAGCAAGCAAAGTCTGTGAAACTCACAGTCTGGCATACTGCGCTTCACACATGCGTAAGACAGCATCACTCACGACTGTATATCGCTCGTTAGACGTCAACAAGGTGTCTTCCTTACTGGGGATAGAGTGTGTAGTTAACTCATCTCACTTGATCAGAATAAAGCGAGTTATTAGATAAGAGTAAGTGGCTTGGCATTTTACTTGAAGCTAACGCTCACGTCTACTGATCATGAGATCCCCGGTTCAAATCCCGGTTGAGTCAATTAATTTCTCTCCTCAGTATCAATTGATGAAAACCATTGGTTTGTTAATATTCCGACTTTGCTCGTCTTACTTTGTGTTATTTTGAAACAATTCTGAAAACACTAAAGTGTAAGTAAAATTATGTATTTCTGTTAAAAGTCCATTTTGATTTTTATTAATACATAATAAAGAAAGCTATTCTGGTTAATAATTGTCTATAAATTATGTATTGTAATAGAAACTTTTTCACTCAAACTAATGGATGAAAAGAATGGCTCAGTTCTATCTAAATATTTTGGTACAGCACACTTTTAACTTATACACAAAACTTTAATAATGTACAATAACCGGAAACATCATCTTTCACCCTAAAAATAACCTGAGAAATGAAAAAAAAATTTATATAGTATTATATAGTATGGGACCTTAAAACGGTTACATTTCTAAAAATTCACTGATTCAGAACTTGAAAACTTCATAAAATTTTAAACTATACTTTTTCTTGAACTTCATATATAGAAGAAAATGTTAATACAAAGAACCTACCCTGTCATAAAACTAAGTTATGGTAATTTTTAAATAAAATAAAACTGTTTCTGAACATCTGTTTTTTTTTTTTTTTTTTTTTTTTTTTTTTTTTTTTTTTTTTTTTTTAAATCTTTTATACGTAAATTCTGCTTCAGAAATTCTGGAACATACACTCACATAACATTTAGAAATTAAAAAAAATATCATACAAGCAAGGATTCTTAAACTGTACCATCATTGGTCATCCGTTTGTCTTGGACTGAAAAAAATGAAGTACTCAAAAATGAGTATGTCGATGTACTCATACGGAATTGAGTATGTTTGGATCAAAAATGAATTTAAGTTTTCTCAATTTTGAAACATCACATGTTATCAAAACCATACAAAATGATAATTTTGTACATCGCAAAGGTTTATTTCATTTATGGCGACATAAAAGATGTATATTAATGTAAATATTAAATTATGCACATGATTTTAAAATAATTTAAAAGTGCTTGCAAATAATGCTCTCGTCATAAAAAATATTCCATTTGGGTATCTTGTTAATAATTTTGCTATTTTTCTTAATAAATAAACAATTAAGCGTTTCTTTTTAATAACTTAGAAAGGGGGAAAAAATGTTAGTTCATTTTTATTTTTATTTTTAGCTTCAGAGGTACAGCACATAGCGATCGATATTTGAACACAAACATGGAATCAAAAATGAGTACACGTGTTTCTCAATTCTGAGGTGTATTTGGATAGGAGCTATTTTGAGTATATGACGTATTTAAAATTGAGTATGTTTTACTCAATTTTGAGTACCCATTTTTTCAGTGTGGTTGAGTGGTACAACATATTTTCGTCATTTTTTGAGGTTCCGTACTTAAAAAGTAAAAACGGAACCATTATAAGATCACTCCTATGTCTGTCTGTCGCAGCCTTTTTACTCGTAAATTATCGAAAGTGGAAACTTCAAATTGGGGGAAGTAATGAAGGCTATATACCTATATATTTACTGATTATTAAACATTCACAAACGTATTTTGGCAAAATGTAGAGGGGCTAATTAAGATAGTTGAAAAAAAAAATTCTTTGTATACACTGTAAAAAAAAAAAATAATAATAATAATGCCAGTTTTCCGGTAGGAATCGGAAAAATAGTTGCCCTTATCGTACCGGAATAATTTCCAACCCAGCTTGGAATAAAATCCGTAAAATACCGTTTTACTGAATATTTCCTTTTTTTTTTTTACGGATTTTATTCCGAGCTGGGTCGGAAATTATTCCGGTACGATAAGGGCAACTATTTTTCCGATCCCTACAGGAAAACTGGCAGTTTTTTTTTTTTTTTCAGTGTATCTTGTGGGGTATCGTGTGAAATTTTTCGTAACGCTGAACTCTAAAATACATTTTTTTTTAACTTTAGGTATTACATTTTCAGAGAAAAATTCGAAAATGTAAGTGCAAAAATATGTCCCCTCCCTTCTATTTTCGAATAAGTGCTCCGTACTTAAAAATTACAAACGGAACCATTAAAAGATCACTCCTGTGTATGTGTGTCTGTCACGGCCAATTTACTCGTAAACTATGGAACGCGAAAAGTTCATGTTGGGTGATGTAACAAATACTATTGATCCACATACTTACAGATTATTAAACATTCGCAAATATATTTAGGAAAAATGTAGGGGGGCTAATAACGTTACTTGAGAAAAAAAAAATATTTTCTTTGTATATTATATGAAAGGTTTCGTAATGATGAACTCAAAAATAAATTTCTTTTAATTTTAGGAATTATATTTTAAGAGATATCGCCGTAAATGCACTGTTAAACATTTTGTGCTACTTTAAACCGAAATTTGGTGCTTAGTAGCTTCCACCATGAGATGGTGAAATCTCGTTCCAAGATTTGGAACTTCGGTTGAACCATAGTTCCATTTTTCCGAATAAGATGGTGAAATCTCGTTCCAAGATTTGGAGCTTCGGTTGAACCATCCTATGGTGACAGTTGGTGATTGCTGCTGAGCACCAAATTTTGGTTCAAAGTAGCACGAAATTTTCAACAGTGTGTAGTGCAAAAATAGGTTCCCTCCCATCTACTTTAGAATCTACTAATTCTAAAATTATGAAAAAATTAGAGACAGTAGACGTTAATTTAAATCTTGAAGAAAATTATATTGATTACCCTACGTCACATAGTTTTTGAGGAAAGCAAATGTTTCCGTTACGCACAAATTTCGATTTGCAGGCATTCTGCAAAGGTGTTGAGAAGCGCTGGTGGTGTTATTGTAGCAGAAGTATAAAAGCATTGTTGATAATGATTTTTGAAAATTAAAGCGTATGTAATTAGCCGAGATATTAACCATTTTGGTTTGGACATACATAATGGCAGGAGCGGCGAACTCAATGTACCATCGGTTCTGAAATCTCAGATAACAACTTTTAATTATATATCTGTGTAATGTAATGCCCAATATCAGTATAAAAGCAATAAATGTCAAATTGTTTAAAACAGTCTAATTTAATTAGAATTAATCACATGAATACTATGAGATTCGCGACTAGTTTGCATTGAGTGGATCTCTCAATACGTCGCCGTGTCTTTAGAAGTTAATTAAAAACTGTATGGAAAAACGCGGCACGGACCAAGGCGGCGTTGCAAAATTGCGTCCTCCTTTCGAAGCGTGCTTAACGCAATGCCACGTTTAAACTTTGAACAAGTGTTTTGTTTTAGATACACTGTAAAAAAATATACTAATAATAAATAAATGCCAAATGGAATTTAAACATGCACTAATTTTATTGTCAGTACCGATTTATGTTCATCATAAATTTACGATAAGATAAAAAAAAAAATAATTGAGTATACACATTCATACTTTTCTAGTTATATAAAGCTACACCCAACCCTATGTTGTATAGTTTTTTACAAAGTCTTATTATTCTATTAGCATTAGCAACGTTTTTTTTTTTTTTTTTTTTTTTTTTATAACACAGTTAACAATTCATATATTTACTGTACGGAAACCTCAGAGCGCGAGTAATACTCGAACTTGAGCGTTTATTTTTATGTAAAGCAGGATACATGAATATTACCTAAAATGAAATAATATCATTTTTTATATATTTTTTTTTTTATTAGGACGATTTAATATACTGCACTACACATAGCTATAAATTTAAAATACATCTTTAATTTTTTTTTCTTGTTTCCTTTCGAGATCATTGAATCTGTAATTTGTGTTAAGATAGGACTTTTGCGTCATTTAGATGAGGAAATTTAAATAATGGCGCAATGATATAAATTATATTTGCTCTTTACTTGATATATCAGCATTTCTACGTTAATTAGCATTTGCAAATTCAGTCAAATAACAGTAACGCTCTACATATTTTACTAATCAAGATATCACAAATTTCCGAAATATGATGCTTTGATACAGAATTGTGAAATATAAAATTACACTTTGTTACAAAATTGAATTAAGTTGATACTACCAATAAAATTGTACTTTGTTACAAAAATAAATTAAGTTGATACTACCAATAACATTAATAAGTACTATTCCTAATGAAATATATGTTCGAAACATGAATGTTTAGGACATCTGAGATTAACAACGACCCTACAACATCTGAATTGGAAACTTTTCCTTTATATTATACAGATAATAGGCTTACCTTCTCTAACATTTCTATCAACCTAATTATTTCATGCGTTATATCAGATATCTTTGTAAAATATACAATTAAAAGCCATAAATGTAAATACATTTATTAAAAATAATAACTCAAACCAGGATACAAGTAAAATTAAATTGTGTAATATAGCAGTTCAAAAAGTTTATATGCATTCGATTCACCTTAAAGTTCGATTATGATTCTCGAAACAAATAATAAGCAGCTATATCGTAGCTTTTATATAGTATAATATGTCAGGCGAAGAAAGCGAAAGTTCATACAAAACATATATCCGAAAGCAGTTAGAATGTAATTCTATTGTCAATAATCATAATAAAGAGATTTCAGAATAATCATTAAATATAACCATCTATTACAGTGGATGAAAATATACGTTTATAAATGAATGTGTTTTTTTACAAGTGTTATTACTAAATACAGTTTGGGAGTCAATGCAATTTATAACATTATATTCCCTCAACGAGGGAATATTCTTCGTGTTGAAATTCGTTAAATTTCATCTCTTAGATAAATATTGTAAAACACCGTATTTTACAAAATTGTTAATCTGTATTCTATTAAAATATTTTCACTATAGGATATGCTATATGATTGTTATAAAGATTTATAGTAAATAATAAATCTAATAGTATATTTCCAAGGATATAAACGATCATTACACGAC
This sequence comes from Maratus speciosus, assembly GCA_963932465.1. Classification (NCBI taxonomy): domain Eukaryota; kingdom Metazoa; phylum Arthropoda; class Arachnida; order Araneae; family Salticidae; genus Maratus; species Maratus speciosus. The sequence goes on from OZ010795.1 coordinate 419,206,536, forward strand.
GAAATTGAAACGCTAAATAATATTTGTTTTACTACGTTTCTATTAAATTTAGTTTTGAGGCATGTATACAATCCTAGAATTATAAGACAACGCTGACAAAATACGGATAATCGTATAAACTATTATTTATACTAAATGAGTTCAAATAATGTGTAGGATTTACGGTTATGCATAAAATATGCACCAGGACATGTACGTATATACAGTAAACTTCACATGGCCTTTCTCAAAAATTCGTAAATTTGAAATTTGCTTTTCAGATACAATATCCAATAGATGTTTTTTATTTTTTAATTGGTTAATATTCATCCAGAATTACACTTTTACACTGCAGAAACAACTTCATTGTTGAATACTGCTGTACACTGCAAATAGAAGCGTCTTAAATTTAGACACATATGTGACTGAAAAAGAATTTTAGACACTTAAGTGTCTTAATCTGAAAATTAAGACACTATAGATGTCTTAATTTAAGATACATAAGCGTCTTACTATGACCATGGTGTAAACGAACTGAGAATAATGTCTAAAATATCCGCAAACGTCTTATTTTAAGACACTTCATTGCTTTAAACGTGTCTTAATTTTTGATTCTTCCGACGCAATAACCACCAGGGGGCACTAGCACTCCCAGTTGCGCATGCGTTTTAGATGTCTTCGTTCGAAGTGGTATACGTTGTAATTCAAACAAAGTTTGTTTTTATGTACGCGTGTATTTTAATTCGTTTTTTGCGAAATGTGAAGTACTGTGATTTTAATTCGTATTAACTTGGATTATGTATTTATTGAATACATACATCTGACGTGTGTGCTCGGCATCAAATGTCTCTTAGAAGCTGTCGTCGATACAAGGGCGGGATAGACACAGAACAGAAGAAGACGACGGTTGAAGAATACACCCGGAAATTCTACAAAGCGTGTGCAATGGGCTTAGTGTTAACTCGTATCAATTTATATCAATAATATTGTGTTATTCATCTTCGTCCTGTCGAAGCTGGCAAAAAAAAAGAAACTTTTGTCTGGCGGGTCCTGTTTTTAGGATGAAACATCTCATCCTTTAAATATGGCTAGTCGGATGTATTATGGATTACCTTTTAAACTGATGAAAGTCTTTCTCCCTCACTGTGGTTGTGGTAGTTTTTAAAATTTCAAATCGAGGAATATTTCTTACCTCCTGCAGCAACTCAAGTAAGTTTCTTTATAGTAGTAAAATTAGTGTATTTTATGATTTTATTTATTGTACTAAACAAAATCCTGCATGAAATTTAATTAGTTTTGAATCTGTTCGCAAAAAACCCCACTAATTCTAGAAGTATATATTTTTAAACTTATGACGTTCTTTTTTATTACGAATTATATATTCAATGTCAGTTCTTAGTTTCAATGGACAATTTTTATCTCGCAGTAAATGACGGCCACAAGGAAGTAAAGATAAAAAAAAACTTTGAAAGATGACCTAATGCTTTCTTACTTCCTGGCATAAAACCGCAGATTAAAAAAAGATAAATAAAGTAAATGAGACTCGTCTATTATATGAAGCTGCCTGTAAAAATATACATATGTATTTGATTTGCAATCAACTCTAATACTGATTTTTTTATTATTTTTAATAAAAAAGTAATTTGAAATTTATAATGGGAAAAAGTAAAAAACTCTAACTAGATTTCGTATTTAAAATTGTGGTAACTTTATTTATATGCACTTATACGAAAAATACAAAAATGACAGATGTTACTGTATATATTTAAGACGAAAGAAGTTTGGAAATCATAAGTTATTTTTTCCTCATGTTTTTAATATAGAATATGTACTTATTTGTTTTTATTGATAGTTGAATAGCTTTTGTGAGTACCCTCTGATCTACATAAAAACTTGCCCATGTGGAAATATAAATTTTTTAAAAACATAATTTTTAAATAAGTATTTTCGTTTGTTTTTTTTTTTGGGGGGGGGGGGGGGATTTTGCATGAATTTTTGTAAAGCTGATATCTTAAATCTTGCACTGATTATAATGAAAGTTTTGAACTTTTAGAGTAGGACAAGTTTAAAAACGCAAATATATTTAACAAAATACCAAAGTCATTTTTTCCCCAATGTTATTAAAGTAGAATATTTATTTATTTATTTTCATTATTCATAGTTAAATGGCTGTTGTGATTATCAAGTGATGTATATGTAAAATTGCCTATGTGGCAATATATTTTTTTATATTTTCATTTTTTTTTTTTTTTTTTGGGGGGGGGGATTTTTGCAATTTTCGTACATCTGATATTTTAAATCTTTTTCCACATTCAACCGAGTATAATAAATATTTTGAACTTTTAGAGTAGGACAAGATTATAAAATATATATATATATATTTATCTATGTACCTTAAAAGCCCTTAATAGCGAACACTTCGGGAACGCGGAATTTGTCCGATAATTGGAGATGTCTACTTTTTTGAGGTAAAAATATACAAATATGTATGTCTGCTGATTAAAAAAGTATTCGTTAAATAGAGGTGTTCGCTATTCGAGAATGTTCATTAACCTCCACAACGGATACTCCCGAATATCGGACATCTCAATTTAGACAACTATAATGCAGGGTTGCGTTTTTTGCAAAAGTACTTCTTGATTAAAGGAAGGGCAAACTGGGAAGTGCCCCGTCCCCCTACGACTGTAGTGCCCCCAAATTTGATGTGCAATATTTGTAAAGCTTATATTTTAAATCTGTTTCGAAATTGTACTGATTATAATCAATATTTTGAACTTTTAAAGTAAAATAAAGTTAAAAACAAAATAAATTTTAAAAAATCTAATATTTAGATAAATATTTTTTGTTTTTTAATCTTGTTCTATTCCTGAAGTTCAAGATATTGATTATAATCAGTACAATGTCGTAAAAGATTTAAATTATCAACGTAACGAAAATTGTATACCAAAACTGAGAGCACAAAAAAAATCAGGCTGTATTGGGGGGGGGGAGGGGCAGGACCACAGCCAAATATTTTTCCAGGATTCAACGTGGTCAAACATGGCTACGTATGATGCTTACAAAAAAAATGGATGCGATTCAGACGTTTGAAGTGTCTGAAATTCAGACGCAAAAAGTGTCTGAAAAAATTCAGACATTTTAAAATGTCTGAAAACTGAACACTCCATTTCAGACACTTAAGTGTCTGAATTTCAGACATTTTAATTTAGAGTGTAGTAAAAAATTTACATGTTTAAATAAAAAAAAAACATTAAACTTTTTTATATTTGTATCTGACATAATCTATGACTATAATCCTATGATAGATTTTAGCTTCATACACTGTAAAAAAAAAAAAAAAAAAAAAAAAAAAAAAAAAAAAAAAAAAAAAAAAAAAATGCCAGTTTTCCGGTAGGAATCTGAAAATTAGTTGTCCTTATCGTACCGGAATAATTTCCAACCCAGCTCGGAATAAAATCTGTAAAATCGGAATAAAATCCGTAAAATATCGTTTTACTGACTATTTCCTTATTTTTACGGATTTTTTTCCGTGCTGGGTCATAAATTATTCCGGTACGATAAGGGCAACTATTTTTCCGATTCCATCATTCCCGATGTCTACGTTAGAAACAGTTTTTTTTTAAAAACTTTAATTATAGTTAATATTTCGAGCTCTATTTTAGATGTAACGTTCATGTTTTTAGATGATTTTTGATTTAATATTTTTAGTGAAGCCGTTTTATTCACAGTGATGAGCCAAATTTTCTGTGTTTGATTCGGTAAGGATAAAAAAAAAATTAAAATAAATGCAATATTATTTGCATTCTAATTACGTTGCACCTACCAGGAAACATCACGCTAGTGGTTATAATCTTTTGTGGAAGGGCATCTAAATTTGAGGGATGAATTTAGACGATTAATTAGATTATAAATCAGAATTTCCCCAATTACGTTAGCTTTTCTTCACATATACATTTGTGGCATTAAATAAAAATTAAATGTCATTATAAAATATCATAATTTATGAATTGCGTTTTTCGAAGAAATTACTTTTATATCGACCACGACTTCATTTCTATGCATCAACATATACAATTTAAATATATACATATATTTATTCACACCTCCCAAAGGTTACAAAATTCCTTTTATTTACGCGTGTAGAAATATGATTACAATATATATTTTTATATAATTGTACTGATATATATATTTTTTAATATTTAGTTACTTTCATATTAAATACGTCACTAAGACACAAATTTTGCGTTTGAAGTATTTTTCTCTAAAATTATTTAATAATTTCAAAGTTTATGATTCAAATCTTTTTATTTATTGTATTTAAACAGTTATAATATTTTGTGATTCAAATGTTAAACTAGTTACTATAATAGTGAAAAAACATTTATTGAAATTAAACAATCGTATCTTAGTAGATTTTCCTGTAAAAGTTACACTTATCTATAAAGCAATTAGATATTTTCTTTATACAATCAAAGAAGCGATATGTGCAAGTCCAACATAAAAAAAGAAATGTATACACAAACAAATACGAAAAAATATAATAACAGGCTGCATATGTCTAGAAAATGCAATACCATATGTACAGTCGTGGAAAAAAAAAGTAAACACCCCCTACTAACTCCTTAACAAATTATCGTAGAAGAAAGTTACTGGTACCAAACGACGGGAAATAAAGTCTACTTTTAAATGATGTATGTAAAATTTGCTTAGGGCATCTACATATATCATACATAATAGCATCTACATAATAGTATCTACATATTAAAACGAATTTTCAATGGCAATACCCATTTTTAATAAGATATATCAAATCTTCGGTTCAAATTATGCCTAGACACCGAATTTCAAGTCATTAGAATGATAAGTTTTTGAATTATAAACATTCAAAATTTATTGCTTCTAATGTTAAATTACATTTTCATATTTTTATTAATATCTCCAGACATTTTGCTCCTAATGTGATAATTTTTTTGTAGCAATAATACTAATATACCCAAACATAAATACGCTGACTTTGCAATTTTTATAATTTTATAATATGAATTATGAATTATGAAATTAATATTCCAAAAAATTATGAATTGCAACCTACAATTTTTTTGATGGATTTAGATTTATTAAGTCCTGCTTTATGTAAATCCAAAATTTCACATTTTTCTTCTAAGTAGTTTTCAAATTATGCTTAAAAAACGGCAAAATGATAGTTTAAGGGGCCGTCTATAATAGAAGTGACTAGATATTTTGAAATTTCTTCTGCTCTATTGTAATCTAGCAGGCTTCATTGACTTCTTAAAGTGCCTTGATCAAGATGGGGGCTCTCTCGGTTAATAATCGATTTCCGAACTTCAATTTGGATACAGCCCTTAAAATACGCTCGTTTTAAAATAATTAATTTCTCGGAAACGTATGGTACGAATTGCATAAAAAATTGTCTTTAGGCTAATTGGAGGATGTAGAGTTCATTTATGATGTCAGAACTGTGTACTGCTATTGAAAAAAACAAAGTTATGGTTCGTTTTAATATATATATGGCCCCCTAAGCAAATTTTATCTATATCATTTAAAAGTCGACTTTATTTCCAATCGTTCGGTACCAGTAACTTTCTTCTACGATAATTTGTTGAGAAGTTAGTAGGGGGTGTTTACTTTTTTTTTTCCCCACGACTGTACGCCTTTAAAAAATTTTCTTCAAAGAAAAAATTATAGGTAATATTAAACAAAATTTTAACTAGATAATGCATTAATCATTAGTCATTGTGTTTGCGTCTATGTCGACTTTTAAATTACCACACATAAAAAAAAAAAAAAAAAAAAAAAAAAAAAAAAAAAAAAAAAATGCAACACGCAAATAAAATAATTTTTGACGTGTTTAAAGAAGCTACCTGTTCAGCTCGCTTTCACATTTAAGAAAAGTTCTGATTTTATGTTTAAAATAAAAAGAATTCGTTAATTATAAATTACATTTCTTATATAATTTTTACAAGTAATTTTCAATGAACGCATCATTTGATGTTTCCGTACTTTCTGAAAAATCTCTTTAAACACGATAGTGAAAATATTAAAAACATCCTTCCTTTAAAATTCTTTCAAATATATCCAATGCATATATTGATTCGTGTACATACAAAGCTTTAAAAGAGAAAATTTATACAATGAATTCTGCTAATTAAATTTCTTTTCAAATCTAATTATTCAAAGAGTTTTCAGAGTTTCGAAAAATATTGCTTCCCATTTTATAATTTCAAAGGGCAGTTTCTATTATATTGCCGCAGGAATGGAGATTTGCATTCATAGAATATAATGATTCAGGAAATGTACATCTTTGCAAAAAGATAAAATAACTTAAAAATTGAAAATAGAAAACAAACTTTCTGGAAGATAATAATATTAAGTATTTGTAAATATATAAATAAAATATCGTATACAGTAAATTCCGGCGTATTACGCGCAGATTCCAAACAGTGAAATTGATCAACATTTATGTGTGTAATTTGGGTATAAAAATGAAAAAGGTGTATGAAACGATAGCCTTATAAGTTAAATTTTATTTATACGAGGGTCACTCTGAAATTTTTGAGATACAACTAGGTTTTTAAAGTTATAATTAAAAAAATTTAGGCGTGTTCAAAGTAGTCTCCTCCAGCATCAATGCATTTTTGTAGACGAATTTTCCACAGATTAAATGCCTCAAGCCATTCATTTCTTGGAATCGATAAAAAAAATGCATTTATAGCCACATCAATATCATCTTCTGAATGAAAACGACGTCCGCGTAAGTTCTTTTTTAGATTAAATAATAACCAAAAGGCACACAAAGCTAGATCAGGTGAATACGGTGGTTGTTCTATAACTTTAATTTGTTATTGTTTAAGAAACTGAACTGTAAATCCGGCTGTATGTGAAGCTGCATTATCTTGGTGAAGCATTAGTCCCTTAACATTCACTTCTTGTAGAATTTCTGGAAGGCATTTAGTGGTATACTAGTTTGCTGTTACTGTCTTCTGTCCTTCCAACTTGATTGCTTTGACCAATCCCGTACTTCTGAAGAAAACGGCATACATCATTTTTTTCAGTGCGCATTGTTTTGTCATCATTCTCGGCGTGGGATCATCTTCAAAGACCCATACTTTAATTTCTTGACGTGTTGGAACGTCAAAAAAAAGTTATGTACATTTCATCACCCTTTACAATTTTAGAAATGATTCGGTGGCCATCATCATTTCGCAATTTACGAGTTTCTTTACTGATTCTGACACGCTCCTCTTTTTGGTGCTCAGTTAGATTATGGGGAATCCAATGGCGAACTACTTTTTTCATATGCAATTCTTCATGAATAATTTTGTGTATGGCTGAGGATCCAATGTTAAGTTCCTCCTGTATCATTTGATAGGTACAGCGATTATCATCCATTGACATTTTTCATATGGCAGATAAATTATCCGGGAGTACTGCCGACGGGGGCCTTCCTGTGTGTTCTTCATCCTGAAGAAAATTGCGACCTCTGCTAAATTCTTTAAACCATCTGAATACAGTAGCACGAGCTGGAAATTCATCCCCAAATGCTAATTTCAACCGTTGAACGCATTCTTCTTGATTTAATCCTGCTTTAAAATCATAGAAAATCATAGCGCGAAAATGTTATCGCGTCAACTCCATTTTCTCTTCTGTTTAAAAGTTATTCTATGCTATACAAGTCGAAGTAAGTCAGTAAAAAATTGTCTGCTGTGTTAAAATACTTTGTATTTTAAAATTAAACTGTTATTTTTATTTTGTAAATTCTCGTCTGTGCGTATCTCAATAATTTCAGAGTAACCCTCGTAAGCTAACTGACAGACCAGCGTTGCCCGTGCCCGTGATAATAACATTAAATTAAACTTAAATATGTATAATTATTTTATATCTGTAACCTTATTTTATCTGAATTTATCCTCTACTAGTCTGCACAAATTACATTTTGACGTACACTTTACAAAAAAAAAAAAAAAAAAAAAAAAAAAAAACTATTGAGTATTTTTACTTGAAATTAAACATAAAAATAAATTATGATCTATAGATTTACAGATTTACGCAATATTATTATTTTTACAGAATAACTTAAAAAAAATTATTATTATAATTAATTTATTTTACATGTTTTTTCATTACAGACGCATTTTTACAAATAAAAATGAAACACGTACACTTTCAGAAGAAAAAATAAATCATGGGGTTAGTAATTGCCGAAACGTCAATGAAGGCTTACTGTGCAGACACGAAAAGTTTTGATTTCCGCCTGTCAGTCAACTCGTCTATCTGTCCCGCGGTAACTGCCGCAAAAACCATCCAATTAACTTGAAATTAATTGGGCATGTTCGCGAGGTATCCGGACTTAGTTGTATAGTTTTGCGTTAAATTTGGTTCATTCATTCAGAAATTTTATTTTGCTTCAAAATACTTTTCTACAAGTCAGACGATTTTCAATTTTCCATTTGTTAAAACAAAATGGCACATTTAATTAATGGACTTAAATGTTAATTTATGGATACAAAATTTTTAATAAGGGTTTTAAATTATTTCTATTATTTGAATTTTTGTTAATATATTTCTCAGATTTTTTTAATTAAGTGTATAATTTTTAACGAAACTTTATACATGATTTCCAATAATATAAAATATTTTTTTCATCAATTTACATGTTTGACATGATACCTATTCATTTTTTTCCGTTTTTTGTCCGTTGCCTAGCAACTGCATTTCGTAGCCTATAAAGAAAATTATTCAAATAATCTCAGATACGAAATATTAAAAAAAAATCTGGCTGAGGTAAACGAAAGATTATTTAATCTTCACTTCTAATACGTATTGTTTTAAATCTAGTTTTGCGTCAAATATGAACTAAGTTAATATATTACGGTTTAAATGTGAATGTAGATACTATTAAAAGGCTATCACAAAACTATTTGACAGCGCCAAATGGATGCAATTTATGCAATTAATAACCTATGCGATAAGGAATGATTATCCAGTAGATTTAAAGGTCTCCAAATGTGCTTATTTAGGGAGATTTTAGTATGCTGATGCTAACGATTACATTAGGATGTATTTAAAGTAATATTTCAACATGCTAAAAGTTTTAAAAAAGTACATTTAATCGCATATATTCTTTTTAACACTTTTCAACATAGTCAAATAGTGTTTATTGCTTCGGTTTGTCTGTCTGCTGCCTGCCGTCTGTCTGCCCGTGCTCTAACTCGCGTAAATATAATCTGAATTGCTTGTAATTAATATACGTTTGGTTTGCATAGTATACCTGGTATTGGAAATAAAGTATGTAGATACATAGCTCAATTACAGGGACACTCTTAATGTATTCCGTTACATTATGGTCTATGGGGAAAATCATTTGCAGTGTACTTCAATATTGTTACTCAATTTTAAACATAAATAAATTTATACACATTATTAAGATGCACTAGAACATGGTTACCATAAAATATCTTATGTGTATTACTTACGGAACGCGTACAGAGAACTCAAAAATATTCATTATATTACAGGTCAATGAAGAAAAATATTTTGCGGTGTATTTTAATGATGGTAATTTATTTTGAAACATAATAAAATTGATATGGATTTCTGAGATGCACTGAAAAATCCGTTCTCAAGTATAAGGGTGCAAAGCATATATCTTTTTTTACAGAGTCGAAAAAAATAAGTATGTTATATAATGCAGGTCTACGGGTTCTACGGGGAAAAACTGTTCGCAATGTATTTTAATTGTATTGCACCATTTTAAACACTATGAAATTGATATACATTACTGAAATTTTCTACAAGAAGCTTGCAATTGAACATGATTTGCATCGCATTTATCATTCATTTACAGGGAATGATAAATTATATCAATTATCAATGATAAATCAATTACAGGGAATGGCCACATAAAAGAATTTGGATACAATACTATATCCGAAGTATAGTCTATTAGGAGTGACTACTGAAGAGCGTTTTCGATTATGGTATGAGTTTCAATGTTAATTAGATTTTACTTACTATTTGGTGTAAATAAATTACATAGACCATATACAGAACAGCACAAAAGAATACGTAAACATTACTGAGAATAACTTCAGAGTATATATATATATATTTTTTAATTTAATTTACTCATTTTCAAGCTGAGAAACTTTTAGTATTTGTAAAATTTAAATAGATTCATTAAGTTAATATGTGGCGCGTATAAAAATCTTCACGTAATATACAGGGCTGTAGAAACGAATCCATGTGCGTTTCCGTCTAGAGGTAGAAAATACTTAAGTTGAATTTTTATATCCTATATGCTTTTTCTAACTAAACTAAATTTAACATACTATGTAGAGTATATACAAACATTTAGATCATATACAGATATGCACAAAATTATGTTACGGCGAAGTTTTCTTTAAGTACTCAGGAAGTATTGATAAATGTTTCAGAATCTATGCTTGACGCGTGAATTTTCTTTCTTGTTAATAAACTGATCTGAGAATGTGGAAAGAGATGCCTATTAAAATTAAAAAGAATGGGATAAAATAAGTCAAGTGCACAGATATCCCTTCATATTAGAATACCTCATTTCACCAAACCCGTGATTTAATTAATGATTATTGTTTTTTAAGTTCCTTTTTTTAATGATGCAATAATTTTTTTAAATCAATATTGATTTTGATAAAGTCGGTGATTGTGCATATAAAACATGTACATCAGTTTATTAACTCCTTAATCGTCGTGCCTGTTACTTTTACGGTCAAAATGCCCGTGAATGTATAGTGCGCGATGTTTAAGGCTAATGTCAGACGAACGTCTATTTTCCCGTTTTTTGTTTGAATAACAAAAAGAAGCCCCTATTAGCTAAGGTGATTCTTTTTCATGTTGAAACGAAAAGCGTGCAAATAGACGTTCGTCTGACCCTAAGGGATCCCTAAGGGATAAAAGGTGTTTATATACATTTAAATGTCATTTTTTTTTTCACTTTTATCATGCTATAATTTCAGTTTAATGATAATAAGCTATTTTTCTTATGCAATTTTACGGAATCTATTTAGATAAGATATTACATCTATGACCATAAAAAAGCTTTCCTGAATCAAAATTGTTTTTTAAGATTAGATTTTTAAATTTGATATAATAGATTCAGTTTAATTAAATATTTCTATTTGGATATTAAGACTGTTGCTTATCCTAAAACAATATCTGAGTAAAACGAAATCCAAGCTATACTATAACCATTCGCACAATCATTAGGGAATTTCTAATTTAAATTTAATGGGAAAATGAGGGGAAATGTTTTTTGCATCTAAAAAAAACAGACTATGTTGTTCGTCAGAATGTCGGAATATCATTGTCGCACTGTGTATAATTAATGTCTTCTAATATCCGAAACCTCCCAAGAATTTTACATTCTTATAAAATGCGGATTGAAGGATATTAAGGGGACGAGGGACCTTAAAAAACCTTAAAAATCAATTCTTTATTTTTTGAAATTTTGACTTTAAATATTATTCAGGGGTACATTATATGCATTATGACAAGCAATTATATAAAAAAAAAATTTTTTTAATTATTTTTGAGAAAAAATGGAGTTTTACGAGTCGTCTTAGAAATCTTCGAAATGCCCCATGCGCATTCCAAATCAATGAAAATCCAATATATTTTTTATAAAAGTTTGGTTTATATATATAAATAAAGCTGTGCATCGAATTTTATATATTTAAATGTAAAGGTAAAAAAAATAAAATAAAATAAAAATTTCAAAATTTTTTCGAAAAAATTTCAAAAATTTTGATTTTTTTTTTTTTTTTTTTTTTTTACACATTCATATTCAAATATATAAAATTCGATACACAGAATTATTTATATATATAATCCAAACTTTTATAAAAAATATTGGGGATTTTCATTGATATGGAATGCGCAGGGGGCATTTCGAAGATTTCTACGACGACGCGTAAAATGCCATTTTTTTCTCAAAAATAATTTTTTTTTTAAATTTTTTTTGTGATAAATGCATTCCACAATGCATATAATGTACCCTTGAGTAATATTTAAAATAAAATTTACAAAAAAAAAGAAAAAAATTAAAAAAAAATAAATTTTTTCAATTTTTTCGAAATTGTTCATTTTTTTTTTTTTTTTTTTTTTTTTTTTTTACCTTTATATTCAAATATATAAAATTCGATGCACAGTTTTAATTATATATATAAACCAAACGCTTATAAAAAATATTGGTGATTTTTATTGATATGGAATGCGCAGGGAGCATTTCGAAGATTTCTACGACGACACGTAAAATATTTAGATGTACATCTAAGATGCATCTAAGTACATCTAAGTACATCTAAGAAGCATCTAAGATGTACATTAGATTTTACATCTAAATATGATTTGTTTACCAATTTGAATAATTGTGTTAATATTAATCTAGTGACACGTAAAATGCCATTTTTTTCTCAAAAATAATTTTTTTTAATTTTTTTTTTGTGATAAATGCATGCCGTAATGCATATAATGTACCCTTTAGTAATATTTAAAGTTAAATTTGCAAAAAAAAAAATGAAAAATTCTGAAATTTTTTCGAAAAATTTCAAAATTTTTCAAAAAAAAAATTTTTTAACCTATATATTCAAATATATAAAATTCGATGCACAGATTTTTTTATATATATAAACCAAACTTTTATAAAAAATATTGGGGATTTTCATTGATATGGAATGCGCATGGGGCATTTCAGAGATTTATAAAACAACGCGTAAAATTCCACTTTTTTCTCAAAAATGACTTTTTTTTTTTTTTTTTTGTAATAAATGCATGCCATAATGCATATAATGTACCTTTGAGTAATATTTAAGGTGAAATTTACAAAAAATAAAAAAATTACTTTTAAAGTCCCTCGTCCCCTTAAAATTTATGGAAAGTGAGATTACAACACAATGATTTGCAGAGCTGACGTTGAGGCTCCTGATCTGGAGATTTACTAGTTATAGATAGAATCATGATTAATTAAATAAAAAAATATAGGTTCATTATTCCGCCAAAATATCTCAAAAACTGTTTTTTAAATTTAATTAAGGAAATAAGCATTTTTTGGACTTGATAGAAAATAAATATGATCTGTAGATTATCACAATATTATTTTCTTATCGAATGATTTAACAAAAAATATTTTTTATTATTTTCTTGAATATATTTTTCCATTATACAGATTTATTTTTGTAAACGATAATGAAATCTGCGTATTTCTTGCAGTAAATAAAAATCATCGAGTCAGTAAAAATAAATAAAGTCATGAATGATTAAGTACGTGAAATATCGACGTTGCATTAAAATTTCTTATTTTTTTAACATTATTTAAACAAGGAAAGGAACCTATATGTCTGCATTTTGCGAAGACGTAATATTTTATTATTGAATATAACTGCAGAATTGATACTTCAAACCGTAAAACAACGTTAAACTTTCTTATGTATTAAAAGTGTATGTTATTTGAGAGGATAATATACATTTAACAGAATACTTTATTAAGATTGGTTAGAAATGGTACATATTTTCGTGCTCATTTCTTGAAATTTTTAAAATACCTTTTTTATGAAAATTATAGAATATTTTTAATGAATTAAAATTTGTGAAAATTAAATTATTTACATTCAATTATAAAAGGTATTTTTCAGTGTTAAGTATTCAAATACACTATTTATTCTTATAATGTGAAATCATTTACGCAACGATGAACGATTATGAAAGATACTCGCGCATTTTAAAAGAATTATATTATGATTTTTTTTTTTTTTTTTTTTTTTTTTTTTTTTTTTTTTTTTTTTGTAAAGTGGCGACGAAAGAATTATAAACAAATAAAATTAATTGTTAAATTCGTTATATAAAATGTTATTCGAATTCGAAGTTTGAATAATAACAATACTATAATAAGCTAATAATTCTTATTATCAACGGGAGCAGATTTCAAATGTTTTTCCAGAAAATAGGATTTTGAAGAAGTAACTTTCTTCAAACTCTCTTCGAATATATTATTCTAAAGTTGCTATCAAATATTATTTGATGTGAATTACAAAGATTGGAAACTTATCTATTTCAAAGCATTTGAGAAAACACCAGAGGCTATTGGTAGATTTAAAAACATCTTTAGAAGAGCTTTTAGTTTAAAATGCAAAAATATTTAGTAAATTTTGCTTCGAAAATATTTTTTTTTATACCAGTTTTATATCATAAATAAAAAATTCCGAGGAAATTCTTAGTTATTTTGCTGAATATACATTTCTAAAATGAAAATTCGCCAAAACATAAAATAATGTTTTTGCTTAATAAAGATGCAAAAATAATATAAAAAATATTGTTACTTTCAAATATTTATCTTATTAAATAATGCTTCGCGAATCCAAACAAAGTATGACCTTTGCTATTATTTTTAAATGAAACAATCCCGAAAAGTTTTGCTTTTTACTATTAAAAAACACTCGTGAGAAGACTTTTTTTTCCAAGTAGGATCGTTTCATATTAAAAAAAAAAATTCTTGTTCTCAAATCTTTTTTAAATTTTTATCAGTTATAAATGAAATGTTTTTACAGCCCGTGGAAAAATTGCATGAAAAAAAATATCGAAAAATTTAGAAAAATGACTTAATCATTTTTTCGAATTTGTATATCAGGATTTCACCGTAAAAAATGTCGTTATCATATTCGTATACAAAATATTCGTTACATAATGTTATTTTGTAAGACATTATAATTAATTTTACAACCTGCAATTGTCCAAATACTTAAAGGTGTGTATATATTATATAAAATGAGTGTTCGTTGACAGTGTGAAATTCGATTAATATATATATATATATATATATATATATATATATATATTATATATATATATATATATATATATATATATATATATATATATATATATATATATATATATATATATATATATATATATATATATATATATATATATATATATATATATATATATATATATATATATATATATATATATATATATATATATATATATATATATATATATATATATATATATATATATATATATATATATATATATATATATATATATATATATATATATATATATATATATATATATATATATATATATATATATATATATATATATATATATATATATATATATATATATATATATATATATATATATATATATATATATATATATATATATACAGGGTGTATCTAAACTCTTGGGCAAAACTTTAAGGGGTGATAGTACACATCACGACAAACAATATGAAATAGGAAATTAAGGGTCCCAAACGTCTTCTAAAGGAGATAGGCGCCTTTAAAGTTTAGGGTCCAAAATTTCAAATGATTATAAAAAACGGAAAAATTGGCCGATTCGTTTGCGGTTTTCACTAAAACTTTTCTTTATGTCAGTATTTTCTTGAAAATAAATTTTAAAGATACAGTTCAAAAATGCCGATAGAGGGCGCTTTAGACTTTGGAGTAACCAACAACTATTTTTTACCGTTATTTTTTGTATCTCATTACATGCTTTCAAAAGCACAGACTTAAACTTAAATTTTGAACTCAAAATCTGAATCATTGGGAGTGGTTAAGTAGCGCAAACTGAACTGTGTTCAGGAGTTAAAATTTCAAACGATTATAAAAGACGGAAACATTGGTCCATCAGTTTGCGGTTTTCACTAAAACTATTCTTTAAGTCAGTATTTTCTTGAAAATAAATTTTAAAGATACAGTTAAAAAATACCGATAGAGGGCGCTTTAGACTTTGGAGTAACCAACAATATTTTTTACCGTTATTTTTTGTATCTCATTACATGCTTTGAAAAGCTTAGACATAAACTTAAATTTTGAGCTCAAAATCTGAATCGTTGGGAGTGGATAAGTAGTACAAACTGAACTGTGTTCAGGAGTTAAAATTTCAAATGATTACAAAAAACGGAAAAATTGGTCGATTAATTTGCGGTTTTCACTAAAACTATTCTTTATGTTAGTATTGTCTTCAAAATAAATTTTAAAGATAAAGTTTAAAAATACCGATAGAGGGCGCTTTAGACTTTGGAGTAACGAACAACTTTTTTTTACCGTTATTTTTTGTATCTCATTACATGCTTTCAAAAGCTTAGACTTAAATTTTGAGCTCAAAATCTGAATCGTTGGGAGTGGTTAAGTAGCGCAAACTGAACTGTGTTCATGTGTCGAATCTTGAACCACCCTCCTGAACACAGTTCAGTTTGCGCTACTTAACCACTTCCAACGATTCAGATTTTAAGCTGAAAATTTAAGTTTAAGTCTAAGCTTTTGAAAGCATGTAATGAGATACAAAAAATAACTGTAAAAAATAGTTGTTCGTTACTCCAAAGTCTAAAGCGCCCTCTATCGGTATTTTTTAACTGTATCTTTAAAATTTATTTTCAAGACAATACTGACATAAAGAATAGTTTTAGTGAAAACCGCAAACGAATCGACCGATTTTTCCGTTTTTTTAAAATAATTTGAAATTTTGACTCCTAAACACAGTTCAGTTTGCGCTACTTAACCATTCTCAACGATTCAGATTTTGAGCTCAAAATTTAAGTTTAAGTCTAAGCATTTGAAAGCATGTAATGAGATACAAACAATAACAGTAAAAAATAGTTGTTGGTTACTCTAAAGTCTAAAGCGCCCTCTATCGGCATTTTTTGAACTGTATCTTTAAAATTTATTTTCAAGAAAATACTGACATAAAGAATAGTTTTAGTGAAAACCGCAAACGAATCGACCAATTTTTCCGTTTTTTATAATCATTTAAAATTTTGGACCCTAAACTTTAAAGGCGCCTATCTCCTTCGGAAGACGTTTGGGACCCTTAGTTTCCCATTTAATATTGTTTGTCTTGATGTGTACTATCACCCCTTAAAGTTTTGCCCAAGAGTTTAGATACACCCTGTATATATATATATACATATATATATATATATTTACCGGTAAAATGTGTCGAAGGAACTGCAACTGGAGAGGAATGTTGCACTTGAACGTTTAAAAAAATATCATTGTAAAAATCCTGTGTATAATTTTCGTGCTAAGATAGTTGTAAAAATCAATATATTTATTCTATGTATTTCATTTTTCTTTATTTTTAGATAGAAAGAATGAATTTGATTTTTTTTTTAATTCGAACTCATAATTTTGAACCTGTGCTGTAACCCTGAACCAATTTTTTGTCTTATAAAAATAAGGTTTCAGTTGACTGTTTGTAATTTGCGTACTAAAATATTCATATTTAGTTGTAAAAACCAGCTTTCTAAGAGTAACTAATTATTTATTTCGTTATTTTTTAACATCGATGTCCTAAGTTATTTTTTTTTTAATATTTTGTTTTTCAAACTAAGTCCTATTTTAACTGAAACAAATCTATACGTGATCATTAGCTGAAAGGTCTGTATGTAGTGATAAAATTTAAGTGTTACTATATAAGATTCAATGTATTTGTTTAATAAAAATGCGTATAGTGTTAATCCTAAACTAAGTCCTATTTTAATTGAAACAAATGTATGCGTGATCATTAGCTGAAAGGTCTGTATGTAGTGATAAAATTTAAGTGTTACTATGTAAGATTTAATGTATTTGTTTAATAAAAATGCGCATAGTGTTAATCCTACGAGAAAATGCTTGGAAATAAAGACATTTGATTTTGGGGAGTGAAATATTTTTAAAGTGTAAATTCCCATATTTTTTAAATGGTTTGCAATGTTGTAAAAAAAATTATTTAGGGTGATAACCGCTAGTAGTTGACACAATAAAGTCAGTAGTGATAAGGGTTTTTTATTACATTTCCTTCCTTTTAATTTTTAGAAGTAAACTAACATGATTACTACAATCCTTAATGAATATCCTACAAAGGACAAATTTGAAATCTGCTGAAATTAAATAGCAACAGATGTATAAATAAATATATTTTTTAATTGTCCTTTTTCCTGTGGTTGATCAGGCGGAAGAAATCAGTCGAACGTCTAAAAATTAACTTTAAAATATATCAACCTTGCGCTGTGATTAACAGTAATTCTTAGAATAACATTAGTTGAAATAAGCATGATGGAATTTTGTTATTTTAAATTGCTGTAATTGTCGCAAACTAATCAAAAACAAAATGTTTACACTTTCTAACAAAAAAATGTCATAAAATGTCTTCTATTGCAGCTTCATACTTCTTCACAGCTATTACTTCTATTATTATCTTCTACAACAGCTTACGACAATGTAATAAATAGCAAGCTCACTAACACTCTAACAAAAAAATATTATGTCTAGTGGCACGTACAAAATTAATTTCCACCTGAAATTATGTAATATTTACACAATTTGATCAACTATTGCAAGGGTATTAACTTTTTGGCGGGATCACCCTACATATATATATATATATATATATATATATATATATATTCTTTTTGTGTTTTAGATTTCGGAGTTAAACGTAAAGTTGAAATAGTCAGGAAAAAGGAAGAATAGCTGTTATCGTTCAAAC
Organism: Maratus speciosus; assembly: GCA_963932465.1. Taxonomy (NCBI): domain Eukaryota; kingdom Metazoa; phylum Arthropoda; class Arachnida; order Araneae; family Salticidae; genus Maratus; species Maratus speciosus. The sequence goes on from OZ010795.1 coordinate 419,225,052, forward strand.
TGTTTGAAGATTTTAGGAATTAAAACATAATATTTTCCTAGTCTGTGTGAAATAAAACCGTTATTTATATATATATATATATATTTATTTAAAAAAAACTTTTTTGCGCTTGGTCTATTTCAATAGTTTAAAAACAAAAGTTCTCCTCACGCTTTGAATTGACAGTGGTCATAAATATATACGGTTATGCACAGCGTAACAATAAAAAATCTTTTGAGATCTAAAAGGGCACTTTTACTTGTAATGAAAGTTGTGTTTACAGCACAAATTCCAGCAAATAACTACTGTAGTTTCTTTATGTAATAATGTTGTAAAAACTGCGTTTACACCAAAAATAATGCAGAATAAAATGGAAATAATAACAAAAAAGGCGTTATTTTGGCCTTTGTAAAGCATCGACATATTTTATGATCTCGTTCACTGAAGCATATCAGCAGCGTTGAAAGCTCGGATTTTTATATTGATTTTTGTCTTATGCAGATTGTCTTATGCAGATCTACTACTTTTTTTTTAAGATTTACTTTATTTTAAAATAAATTTAATATGCTACTATCTCTGAAAAGAATTAACAAACAAGGATTATATATACATACTAGGGAGCTCTGCACCTTGCAAGCAAAGCTCGCCAACCCCCGTTCAGATACCGCCGAATCTAAAAGCACGCTAATCGGTTTCATAAAGATTAGAGAAGACTGAATTATAATGAAAAAACCTATAGTGAACTCCTTGTAAACGGGTTTCCATTCAATTCCCTTTAATTGTGAAAATTTGAGGCCGAATCAGTTTCTGTTAAAACATAAAATGTTTGTTTTCGTGTTTCATTAAAGAAGTCCAGTTAAATATTTGAAAGGAAGCTAAAATAAAATGAATTAAGTAAACAGAATCTTTGCCTCCCGGTATTTTTTAACACCATTATAAAACGATTGACGTAATACAATTTACTACAAATACTACAATTTAACGCCTTAACCTCTTCAAGGACGGTGGTTCATTTTTGGACCACTTAATTTTAATTCTTAAATGCCACATTTACACAAGAATATTGGAATGGAAATTTTCCTTTTATTAAATAAGTGAAAAAAAAGCATTTTCGTATTTCAAAATTTGTTTGTAAATCCTGGTGCCATTCACTGATTTCAGCAGTTTACGAATAGAAGTACCTTGCTCCTGAAAGGCTTAAACGCATATTAATGCATTTATTATTTTAAAGTTTCCTTTCTCTTTTAACATGTGTAAATACAATTTTCAAGACATAATTTTCAATATTTTCCTGCTTTTAACACTTAATAATATAATAGCAATTAAAAAAGAAAAATCTGTTTTTAATAGTCACGTGTAAATAAATTTTTAATCCTTAGGAAACATATTATTATTTGCGCTGTTTTTAGAATTGAAAACAATCTCTATAAAAATAGCCTAAGTCATGTGACTATTATCAACAGTTCCGGATTCCTTCGCTTTTTATATTCCAGGTGGCCATTTTGGTACTTTAATGTTAGCCAGCAACATGCGATAAGTCGCCAAATATTATTATATCGCAATCATTTCACTTATATTATAATAGTCCAAGACATGTAACTGCCATAAACAATTACAAACCTTCGCTTTTCATAAGAAAGATTTCCATTTTGATTAAAGAATCAAAGTTATTGTTTTGAATAAAACTTCATAAAAGATGCCATAATCGCAAAGAATTCTTGGTACTTTTACGTTAGCCTGGTGCAAATCTCGCCAATAGCTTTTTTAAACTCGCCATTTAGCATTTGTTTATTTTTCGATCGGTAAATTAAAACGGTACTGCTTGGTTATCTCACCGCCCTTTTGGCGCTTTTTAGATACCCCAGTGCGTATATGATATCTTCAATTAATATTTTTCGTTTCGTTTCTAAAAAAAAAAAGAGTGAGAGAGAGAGAGAGAGAGAGAGAGAGAGAGAAAGAAGTGAAAGCATTGATTTTAATTTTTTCAGTTTTAAATGTTTTAAATGAAAGATTTGTATTAAATAAAATGAAAATGAAAAAAAAAAAAAAAAAAAAAAAAAGAAAAAAAACCGCATTGTTCTTGGCATACATTTAAGGGAACCAAATTAGTTTAAAATAGTAACCTTTTCCAAAATATGAAAAAAATATAAGTTATGATTAAAATTTGAGTTGTCATCATTAGAAAAATGTATTTAAAATTAGAAAAAAAACAATATTCCGAAAACTAATTCGAATTTAAAAATCCTAATACCAGTTTTGAGATCTGCTGATCAATACGGATTTTTGGTGCTAATTTCATCGCAAAGTATTCTATATTTTAGGAGAAATCGCCGCGAAACGTAATCAGTTGTTTAATCAGTCGTTTCATAGAATCGTTTCATAAATTCGTTACATTTCAGTTATTCCATATATCCGTTTCATAAATTCGTTTCATTAGGATTTTAAATGTATAGGGTAGATATAAAAATCTGATATACTGAATGTACTGAATCCCACACATAAGTGAAAACTAGTATCATTATTAGTTACTAATATCAAACTTTTACTTAACAATTTAGGTTACCATAAGAGTTCACATAAATTATTTTTATAAAATTAATCATATATGTTTGTAATAATAAAAAAATTCGCCCTTTTATCTTAGTAAAATTATTCCAAATTCTTAAAATTTTTCTTTTTTTTACCTATCTATATTATAAAGGACAAACATATCTGTGCGTAACGCATACGTCATTTTGTGAATGGCAACACTTTGAAATTTGAAATGAAATTTTGGTTTTGCAATTCTCTCTACTGCAAATTTTTAAACTTCTAAATATCGTACATTTTAAATTTTTACACCGTCGTATAAGGAAAAAATGCTCTTTTAAATGCAATTTATTTGAAAGCTGTATCTCAATTTATTTTTGAGATATTAATTTTTTTGTAGTTTTTAATACGTTTTTCTTATCGTGGCAACAAAAGTAACCCATTTCTATTGAAAGTCATTGAAAGTAAACGGAAAATAGTCGAAAATAGGAGATACTGTATCTTTTGATGCCATTTTCTCATAAAACCAGAAAAAAAAAGTTAAAAATAAAATATGAACTATGTCAAGAATATTGTCTGTTATTCCGTGATAAAACGTCATATGCATACTTTTCTATAGACGAAGTTTAAGACTGAATTGTAAAAGTGGATTGCTTTAGTGGATGCAAAAGACATCATTTTATAAGAATTCGTGTATTTTAATTCTTAAACCTGAATTATGTTTTGTAGAAGTGCATCATCTTCACAGCCCAGTTGCTTTGAAATTCTTCACAGGTGAAAATGCTTCACTTTTGAAAATAATGTAATCGAAATCACGCACTGATAAAACGCAATGTTTTACAAAAATTTAGAGTGTCTTTATAAAAGAGAGGTGACATGCAAATAATAGCGATTTATATCACAGAAATTGACGATTCTCGCCTGGATGGAATTGCTTCGCCGAATTAGACAAGCAAACAAATAATTCATGGGTTACAATAATATAATGTTCCTGAAGTTTTGTCCAAAATTCCCTCGAATAATAAAATTTTAATGCTATTCTTTAAGACATTCTACTATAATTTTACAAAAATAACATAATTTGCTTAATTTAATTTTTCCGAATTTTATATAATCTATATATTTAATACACGAGTGTGTTTTTTAATCATCTGACCTGCTTTTTCTGCTGAACCAGTTTTACTAATATATATATATATTTTAAACTGAAAGCTCTTCATTTGTAAATGTGATCGCACTATCTTTTTTTTTTTAATACCCCCACTTTTATATTTTAATTTTAAAATATTTTATGAAATTTCTTCAAAATGCGGTGAAAATTAGATAGCTTTCATTACTGCAGACAAGAGAGAAATAATAAGGTATTTTTATTTTTATTCATGCTAATTTCTGATAAAAATTCAAAATTGTTGATAAAAATTGTTGTGTAGGGTTTAGTGTCGCAAAATCCCATTAGGAGCAGAATATTATATTAGGGGCATAATAACGGAAAATGACATACTGATTTTGAAAACACTCATTTTTCCTCATAAATTTTCTATATTGTTTTTTCTTCTGCATTTGTACTGATACTAAGTTTCAGACACTAGGCGAAATGATTATTTAAGTGAAAATGAAGTCACATTTAAAAGAAAACGATCATTTTCTTAGATAAAATTAAACATTTTAACACAAATGCATCTAAAAACCGTAAATTACGGAAATTTTTACTCTCCGGAATTGAGATTAGAATCTCAAGTAAAGAGTGCGTCTGTTCACATAAAATATGTTGCTGACAATCGTGACTTCAGGTTTTGAGTTAAAATGATTTTTAAATGATCAAACAAAATACATTTTTTTTTAAATGATGAGTATGGATATGAGAAGTGCGTATGCAAATTTTGTCTGTTTTTCATTCCGGAATACCAAGCATAAGAGCCTAAATTGATAACCATATCCTAATAACTGATCTTTTTTATATTTTACTTATTAAGTATCTATATTATAAAGAACAAATCCAAACGTATATCTGCGTAACGCTGACGTCATTTTGCAAATGGCACCACTTTACGATCAAATTTCGGTCTTGAAATTTTCGTTACTGCAATTTTTTAATCTTTTGACCATCGTACATTTTCAATTTTCATCGCATGGGGGAAAAATTTACTTTAAAATTCAATTTGTTTAAAAACTGTATCTTTAATTGACTGATGTATTATATTTTCTAAAATAATTTTTAAGCATGATTTTTTTTAAAGTTTATCTTATCACGTGCCGATTTCAATACATAATAATAATAAACATTTTACACATAAAGCAAACATTTTTCAGCATTTGTTTCTGACCATTTTTGCCTAACGAAATTAATACTTCCTTTATAAACAAATAAAAGAATAATATTAAAAAACCCACCAATCTAACATATTTGCGAAAGATAAATTAACGAAATTAATACTTCTTTTATAAACAAATAAAAGAATAATATTGAAAAAACACAAATCTAACATATTTGTAATCGTTCAATTAAAATTTTTAGATCACCAAGTAAGATTTTTTTTTTCATATGGAATTTTTTTGCAAAGTTCATCTCAGTTTCCTGATTGTCTATGGTTTTAAAAACAATTTTAAAGCATGAAATATTTTTTCATTTATCTATATGAAAGCGATACGGAGCTCGATTACGAAAAATGAATCCGTTTGCCCTTAAAACAAAATAAAGTGTTCATCATTTTCTTACGTCTAATATCTGTTAAAAAAACTTCTTTATGAATAAATAAATAAAATAATTTAAATAAAACTTAAATTTCACATACCTTTATAAGCTCTGAAATTATCAGAACATAAAAGGATGCCATAAGTAGCAAAATCTTGGTCAAATAACTCTTAGCATGCGGCTACTAAGAAAATATCGCTTTTGATAAATTTCAAAATTTCTTTGATTATATAATTCGTATTTTCCATATGAAAAATGCTTTTCTAATGTAAGTGGGCAATGTAAAAAAATTATTGCATATAAAAAAATTATTAGTTTTCAATTAAAAAGAATGTTTTCACATATATTCTTAACCCGGGAAGCCCGGGTACGATCCCCTAGTCTTTAATAATATCTTAATATCTTTTGTCTTTTATTTCAAGCATTCAAAACTGCGTATTCTTTTATTAGTCTAAAAAACTTAATCCATTCGCCTCATCTCATAAAAACCATTAAATTACTTTTTTCATTGTATTCTAAAAATAAATTATTTTTCTTTAGAATGTTTTTTAATAGAATTGTTCGATGATGTTCTCTTTTTCCCACAATTCCTTGCAAATCCCGCCAGCCATTGTTTGCGCAATAATTCTGACGCTGAAGCTAAAGAGATCGCATGGTCGTCACGCGTGCCTCTCCCCCTTCCCCTTGGAGCTACTTCTGTCGTATTCTGCTCTTAGCGTGTCCTTCCGGCTACTTGTACGGGATTAGTCATTTTCCGTGTAATGTATTCATACACATGCAGCTTTCGCAAGTATATAACACACTGCATGGGCTAATTAAATCACGCACCTGGAGTGTTTTTTTTTTCCTAAATCTTTGTCATTTGTTCTAATACGTAACATCTAGGGGTACATTTTACTACGTAGCAACTGCCAGGACATGGGTCACCTATAACTAGTGGAATCTGATGCATTATATGTTCGATTAATAAGCGTTTTGATGCATCTATAGGCTTCGATTATTATGCTTCGGAAAACATTCCAATGGACGACAGCCTGACCTTCCACTCTTCCATCACGATTGTACGACTGCAGAAAAACCATGATTTCTTCATTTAGTTACATAATGTGGGTATGCTGGTGCTTAAGATCTACATGTTTACATGATACGAATGAAATCGTTTCATGAATGGAAATTTCGTTTATATGATTTAGTCCAAACCTTCTTAAATACTAATTTCAATATTACAATGAGTTTATGGAATGCTGTTGTTTGTTAAATAGAGAATTGCTATTATTCACATTATCTTCTTACAAATGTCATTCCCATTGAGAAACTGATAAGAGATAAACGATCGAATGCGAATATTAATCGCTCTTAGAGGGTTCCGTACAAACAATATATGAATTATTAACAGCATTATTAAAAAAAGCTTTGCCAAAAGAATAGTAAGAATTTGTAAAAAACTATACAGCGCAGGATTGGGTATAGCTGTATATACTAGAAAGGTATTACAAGAAAAGTTTAAAGAGATATGAAGCCGAAATAATATCAAATATTTCTATTCTGTATAACTCTTTTTTTTTTTTAATCTTACCCTAATCTGTATATAATGAACTTAATTCGGTACTTACAGCAAAATTAGTTCATATTTAAACCCTTGCGCTCAGGCGCTGTTGACGGATGTATGTCACTAGCCACCAGAGTTACCGCAACTGGCAGTTTTTTTTTTTTTTTTTTTTCAATTCACGCCACGAAAATGTAATTGGTAATTTTATTTTACTTCATAGAAAATGGATTATCTTGTAAAGCAAAAATAGAAGTTAAAACTTTCCGGTGAGAATTGGAATGTCTAATTAATAAAATTAACCATATATCATTGTCGGAAATGGCCAAAATAGCATAACGTACGCAGCGTACGTCACAGAGCGCAAGTGGTTAAACTTTATTTGCCATCTCATAAAGCTAAATTCAGCGAAGTGATAATCTATTTTTTTTACAGTGTAGCTAAAACAGTGTAGCTCTTGTTCAAAGATTCAACTTGGCATTGTGCTGAACGTGCTTCGAAGGAAGGTCGCAAAGTTGCAACGCCGCCATTATCTGCGCCGAATTTTTCCAGATAAGTTTTTAATTAGCTTTAAAAGATACTGGAGGCGCATTGAGAGCTCAACTCAATGCGAACTAGCCTCGAACCCCATAGTATTTATGCGTGATTAATTCTAATTAAAGTAGTCGGTTATTAACAATTTGACGTTTATTGTTTTTATACTGCTACTGGGCATTTTGTTACAAAAATAGGGTAAATGCACCAGTAGTCGGCCACTTTGAGATAAAATACATTACGAATAGCTTACTTTTGGTTTCAAAGGAAATATTACAACCCCCCTATATGTAACCATTTTTTATACATCATAAGCCATCAGCAAAGAATTGTGGGTATTTTTATTGCATTAGTAATCAACCATTTTTTATTTGGTTGCGGTCAAATAACCGTTTTTGCTAATTTTTGTTAATCGATGACAAAATTTTTAAAAGATTAGTATTAATTTATTTTTTTATTATTTTCTAAAATTATAAGACTGTACATTAAAAAGTTTAATAAACTTAAGTTTTTGAGTATCAAAATTAAATAAGTGTGTTTGTATTAATTAATTTTAATGTGGCCGATTATTGGGTATTATACTTACTCACATGTTCAGTAATCGGCCACCATGGTTGACTACCGGCTAAAAAGATGACAAATTGCTTTTACTTACCATTAATAGCGATATCAGTATGCAGTGATAATCATCTGATATTTTATTCTTCTGACGCGAAAAAATTAGAAGTATTTAGGACTTACAAATTTCTCTTTATCTTTTTTAGTTTTCAACAATAACAATAATGGCCTCTAGTGTATAAAATCAAACAAATAAAATAAAAAAATGTATTTCTGGCACTGAAAAGAATCAACCCGAGTAATAACACTAGTGGATGGCGTTATTACACCGATATGCATTTTGCGCAGTATATTTTAAGCTACAAGCTACCTCGCGAATGCATCCAAAATCACCCACAACATTTTGAAAGTACATGAAATACACTACAAATTTATGTAATAAACAAAGTATTTCCTAACAAATATATCGCTCACCCCCTAGAAAAGTGACACATCTCGACAAAAGTAAATTTCACACGTGAGGCAAAATAAATAGATAAAATATTTACATGATTTTACTGTAACATGAAATTATAGCACTAGCTCTGCATGCAGGAATAAAAAAGTGCATAAATGCATAAAACTCTTAAGAATGAAGATGTATGATAATGTTTGGAGGGTTGCGTAATTTTACCTCTCCGCACAATCCACCTTTCTTCTGTGGTCACAAATGGACAGATAGTGTAATAATGTGATTTTTCGTATAACTGCACTTACGAAATTTTTAAAGTAGCTAGACGCACCTACGACGGTCATATTAGTGGAATAAAACGCAAAATGAATTTTTGCGAGATGTGTCACTTTTCTTACGGGTGACACGGGTTTCTTACGGGATAGTCTTCACATGACAGAACTTACCAAGCAAATTTTGGATAGGACGTTGACTCTTACGAGCTTATTCCAGCGATAAGGCCTATAAATGTAACAAATTAATTTTTAGCTGTTGTTTGTGATTCAGATGACTCAGAGCCTTTGAGCTCAGAAGCTAAAGTGCCATTTCCCCGTATTCCTTTATAACTATGCCTATTATTAGCACTTGGCGTTATTACACGCAATTCCGTTTATACCCCAGGACACCTGATATAAAATGCAAATGAGAATTTCGTTCCGGCCTCTTTAGTTTTGCTGAATAGATTTCGATGGAACTTGCATCGTTAATTAGATATATTTTCAGGAGAGATTTTAGTTTATTGTATATCATTCTACGTTGCTGAGTTATATCATTATAGGGGAAAGTTCTATAATCAGGTGTACTCGATTATGAAGTATTAGCATTAAAAAAAAAACACTGGACGATTTTGATGAGATTTTCATTGTTAATTAGATAATGCTTTAAATATGCTTTAGTATATTGCATTATATCGTTCTACCGTTATTTACTAAAACATGTAAACTGAGAATTTATCCTTGTATTTACAAGGTTAAATTCACCGATATACTTCGTTTGGGAAAATCGACCAGCATGAAGCCTTCTAATATGCTAATGTTATAAAGAACAAACGTTTGTTTCTTTCTTTTGTAGGAGGAAATCTTTGGAAATGCCGAGTCACTTTTAAAAGTAAAAGTAAAAATGATGGTGGCAGTCTCTGCAGAAGAAAAACACGTTCTAAAATATCACTTTTTTGTAAAACTGGGGGTGTTACATATGTAAAACTTGACATGGAACTTTTCAAAGAGATAACTTTCAATGCCGACTGAAAATGGTTTCTAAAAAAAGCGAAATATAAAAGGCTGAAATGAGTAGAAAAGATTCTAAAAACGTTGAAAATTATGCTTAATATCAAAATGTTAAGGATAAAGACTTGAAATATTAAATGACAGTTATTTATAAAACGCAATTGCTTTCGCATAATAGTTATGATAAATTTGAAATTTTAAAAGATAAATTAATCAAAAAAGTTATACTTGTTAGGGATAGAATTAGAAGCAAGTAATTTAAATTTTGGATTGAAACTCGGCATAGCTGTTACTTTTTCGCACAGAAGAGTTTAATTCACTATGGAAAATTTAAAGTGTAAAATGTGCAGAAAGCATACTTAAAAAGGTGATTTATTCGGGAATTACGAGGGCTATTGGCGAGAAACTTGAAATTTTACATGTGTTTTACTTTTAAGACATAAATGCTCTCACAAAATATGTTATAAGATAATAGAAATTTAAAGGGGTGATATGTTTCTCACAATCTTCTAACGGGTTATTAAGATTTAATTTCAAAAAATTGCGTTTTAATTAATAATATTTAAACATTCTGCGGAAATATAATTTCTTTCTAATTTTAATATCCACACAAATATCATTTGCAATATTTCAATAACCACAAAGCCATGGATTGTGAAAACTTTTCAATAATATAAAATAAAACGTATCTGGTTGATTAACTCAATAGTCAGCAATAATATTAATTAGAGGCTAACTATGTATTTTTAAATCCCATCTTCTGCTTCTATAGAACTTAACCCCTTAAGCCCTGATTTAATTTGGGAACAGATAAAAAATAAATTTCTGGTTAAATAAGCTTGAATAGACATAAATAACTATAATATGAAGTATTATATCATTTCGATAATCAGTAAACCAATTAAAAACTGTTCTAATAATAGGACACCAGGGCTTAAATTATGCAAAATGAGCAATTTTATTTTTTGTGCACATTTACAATTATGTAAGATATAAAGGACATGAGAATGAATAAAATGAGTTTATTTCATATGAAATCCTTTAAAACAATTTTTCTATGCGTGAAAACATAAAAGTACTTGATTTTTTTCACAAAAACAGGTACTTTTATATGTACAACCTTCCATTTTGCCCCTCTGTTGCTTTTCACTCTTTTCAATCATATGGTTCATTCCATCAAATCTAATAACTTTAGCAAGCCTAACAGCAGTATTCATTTTCTTCTTTGGCAAAACAGCGCTTCTTGATGATGGCCTTCCACGTTTGATACGGATTAGCGATTGGTCTTTGAGTGATGGAGCTTCTGCTATTTCAAATGTGAAATCCAATAAATCCATTTGACCTTGCGAAGAAACTTCCAAGCATTTTGCATTATTTTTACTCTAACCAAGAATTAATAATGGTCATACTAAAATAATGAGATATTACTCGATGTGTCCATTTTTTACACTTTATAGCAGTTCGATACAATGACGGCAAGAAGTCATATTTATCGACTCCCCCATGCTTTTATTGTAGAATTTCACAACTTCTGGCCTATATACATAAATGTAAGTGGAATCTGTTTTTGCTCCATCTTTTAACAATATCCTTCACATTATCGGACAGAAATGTAGATGCTGGTGTCACAACTTTATTGTCATACCACTTTACAACAACGATTACCATATTTGCTGGCACAAGTGTCCATATTTTTTTTAAATTCGACATCACTGTTTAATTGACAGTTTGTCAGCCTAATGCTGCCCACAAAGGTGGCAGCAATAAAATCAAAACGCTGGTGCTTGAAAAACATCGTGTGTGTCTTAAAGAGAATTGGCTCAAGATATCTCACATATATTTTAAGCTCGTTCATAAAGATATGACCAATATTTTGCATTTGAAACGCATCGTCACACGACTGATTTCGAAAGAGCTCAATTTTCTCTGACTGTTCTGCAAGAGTTTTCGGCCAAAAACGCAACTACTGTCGTCAAACAAGGACCGAACACGCCTGGTATGGCCTCGAGTGACATTTTTCTGTTCACGAAGCTAAAATTATTATAAATGTTTTGAGTCAACTGTGGCCATAAGAGAAAATTCGCAGAAGGAACTAAAGGCCATATCCCAATTTACCTATCTATAAAGTATGGAAGATTGGGACCTGTGTTGGCATAGTTGCATTGAACTCAGTATGGTCTACTTTGAAGATGGCTAAATGAATTTTGATGTAAAATTTTTTTTGTGTGTTTTATGTAGCAATTCTGGGTACTTTTTACACAACCTTTGTTAGCTTTAAGGCCTCATGTCCTAATACTAGAACAAATGTTTGATTCTTAGTTATAATGTGATTTATCATTATTTTCTAAATTACATGACTAATTTATGTAGAAAAGGCCTTAATTTATAAAATATAATTAACAAAACGCCACTAAATTATTATTAGTATTTTTACTGAGAATTTTAAAAATGTGTACTTACGTTTTGCCCTTAAACTGGTAGAAGCCTCCATTTTACTGCTTACTGAGGCATGTGCTGCTATGTGTGATCACAAATGAGATTAAATTGTTAATCTACAATATATTATTAGTAGGAGACCGGGTTTTTAACTTAAAATTCTTAAAAACGAAAAATTTAGAGCAATGTAAAGATGTATTCTAATAGTAGGACGCCAGGGCCGAAGGGGTTAAATTAAAAAAAATGAAGATAACATTGTTCATTTTCAACGGAACTGTCACTATGAAATGTAAATTACACAGAATATCAATAATAGATGCCTATGACATGTTAAAATTTCACATCGAAACTCGATCTGTTAGTACCGCTTGAATGACGAATTGATGCTCTATTTGTATCGGATCATTTCAAGCTATCACGAAGCAGATAGTAGTATTTTTACTGTACTAATCTAAATATGCAAAATATTAAAATTTCATTCCGAAATTCGATGATGCGATAGTACAACTAAAAGGAAGAATTGGCGCCCCGTTTTTCTCATATCCTATCAAGATATCACGAAATCGACTGAAGTATTTGTATTATACTAACCTGTAGCTTTAATCATTAACATCTTATTCTCAAAATTGAAAACGAAATAGTACCACCAAAGTAATGAGTTGGCGACCCGTTATGCTTGTAAAGTAGGGCGGAGCGTAAAAATCGTTTTTTCGAAATTCTTTTTCCGCTAGCGCGGAAAAGTTGTGGTATAATCTAAGAAATATACTCAAAAAATTTTAAAATAATCAATAAATATCTTCCGGTTCCAGTTTAGGGTCTAAGTATGCAATTTTAGCCAAAAATGTTGTAAATTTTCACATTTCAGTAAAATTTTTAACTTCCAAATTTTCCTTCGCGCTAGCGCGGAAAAGTTGAAAGAATATATAAGGAACATAAGTCCAAAATTTTAGAGCAGTTAATAAATATCTTCCGGTTCCAGTTTGGAGTCTAAATATGGCGAATTATCCGAAAATGATGTAAATTTTTATATTTTAGAGATTTTTTAAATTTTTGATTTTCTATTCTCCCTACCACGGAAAAGTTGGGAAAATATACAAGAAATATAAGTGCAAAATTTTAGAATAATCAATAAATATCTTTCGTTTTTCCTTTGGGTTCTAAATAGGAAAAACTATGCAAAAGAGAAGAAAATTTAGGGGTCGAAATATTGAAAAAAAAAATGGAAAACAATTGCATACAAATTTATTTATGGAAGCTTTAAACCTTTCTTCATGTGTTCGTTAGACAAGTGAGTAGTTATCGGAGGTTCTGTTAGTTGGTAATTCTGGCAGTCTATGAGATCCACGTAAGATTCAGCTTTAAAGTTAAAGGCAAGAATTTGGAACACACGAATCCTGCTCTCGTTTTTTCCCTACGTAGCGCAAGTTCTCACACATTCTGGTTTGGGTTGACAAGCATTGCAAAGATTATTACTGATTCAGGATGACCAAAATAACCATTTCTCTGGGTGACGCGATCCACAACTAGCTCCAGATCATCTGCAAGATAACGTGAAGCTTGAATTGTTTTCCAAAGATTTCGTGCTTCATCTGTGCAATTGGCATGCGATTTGATTATGAGTTTATCATTGACTGAGTTTATTATAAAAGTTTACGAACATGCGTGGTTCACAATCAAATCCTTGCAATCCTTGTTGACCCAAACCAGAATGTGTGAGAACTTAGGATTTTGAAAGCAAGGAGAAAATCGAGAGCAGGAGTTCGTATCTTCCAAATTCCTGCACTTAACTTTAAAGTAAAATGTTACGTGGATCTCATAAGCTGGCAGAATTGACAACTACCGGAACACCATATACGACTCACTTGTCGAACGAACACATAAAGCAACTGATAAAATCTGGCGAATATCCGGTATCGCCATTGGGAAACATAAACTTTCCGTGCCACAATGTGTTGAAAGAAGAGTTAAACTGACAACAGAAGGTTCCCTTGCAGTCATCTGAGAGAAAAAGCGTGATGGATACATCATATCCAGAATGGAGTCAAGGCGTGTCATGCCATCGTTTAAAACCAAAAGCCAGTATAAAGTGTAAAATATAGAAACAAGTGAATGAAATGCATTTAATGCATATTTGCAACTTTTATTCTGGAACTCCAAATACACTTAGCTATACAAAGTTTGTGTATTTCGTGAATAATAAGATTTATTGTTTAATGTTCCTAATTATTACTTACGAATGTCTAATTTTGTAAAAAGAAATGTTTAAAGCTTCCATAAATAAATTTTTATGCAAACATTTTTCCATTTTTTTCTATATTTCGACCCCTAAATTTTCTTCACTTTTGCATTATTTCTCATATTTAGACCCCTAAGGGGAAACGGAAGATATTTATTGATTATTCTAAAATTTTGTACCTATCTTTCTTGTATATTTTTTCAACTTTTACGTGTTAGCGGGAATAGAAAATGGGAAGTTAAAAAAATCACTAAAATGTGAAAATGTACATCATTTTCGGCTAATTTTCCATATTTTGACCCCAAACTGGAACCGGAAGATATTTATTAATTGCTCTAAAATTTTGGACTTATGTTCCCTATATATTCTTTCAACTTTTCCGCGCTAGCGCGAAGAAAAAGTTGGGAGTTAAAAATATGACTGAAATATAAAAATTTACAACATTTTTGGCTAAAATTGCATACTTAGACCCTAAACTGGAACCGGAAGATATTTATTGATTATTTTAAAATTTTGTGAGTGTATTTCTGAGACCATTCCACAACTTTTCCGCGCTAGCGGGAAAATAATTTCGAAAAAAACATTTTTACGCTCCGCCCTATTTTATAGTGCTCAGATACCACGAACAGACTGAAATTCTTAAATCATATTAATCGAAAGAGAGATATTAAAATTTGTTTTCGAAATTCGATGACCAGATAGTACCGCGAAAATAAGAATTGGCACCTCATTCTGCTTAAATCGTTTAAAGATATTACGAGACAGGCTGTAATATTTGTAATGTACTATTCGAGATACGCAATTCATTAAAATTACATTTCAAAACTCGATGACGAGATTGTACCGCAAAAAATGAAGAATTGGCGCCGCGTTCTGCTCATATCTAACTACGAAATCCCAAGACAAACTGAAATATTTGCATTGTACTAGACGATATATGCAATATATTAAAATTTCATCTCGAAACTCGATGACATGGTACACTTTATGTTCTGTTAACAATCTTCCTCTACATCATAATTTCATTTTGAAACAAGATGACGTAATAATTTTTTTCTCTTCCCGCCGCCGAGTCTATGATGGCTAAACACAAAATGTGAAAGGCTGACTACTATAAAATATACAGATTATATATAGGTTATTTGGTCTTTTAACTTTACTTTCCTTAAGGAACAAGAATGAAAAATCATGCATCAAGAATAGATTACAAAAGCACTTCCCATGAATTGTAGAATTCTTTAATGAAATTTATCTGCTCAATACTCCAAAAAAAAGAAAACATTTTAGAAATGCAATAATGCTTTTGAAAACCAGATTACTGACCCGAACCGGAATAGTAGTTTCATTCTTTTGTGCAGAGCTGTATTTAATCTAAAAATGTGTATATTATTCTATACATAGAATGATAAAACTTAGTATAGTAAGAAAATGCATAACAGTTAAAAATTCACCTTCAGCAATTTCTACCACTATATGGAAAAATACTTGAATTATATTGTACAGCACTGTATATTACCAAGAGATTTTTATATGCCGTACATATTAAGCTAAAATTTAATTCAGGATAAACGTGTTTAAAACTACTGAAATCATACTTCTACACATTATTATCCCTGGACGGTCATGTATTCAGTTTTCTACGTGGCCCTGTATATGATTTTACTTATATTATACAAACATCTCTTAGTATACTAAATATAGTTCAGCTTGAAAGAGCATAACTCAATTAAAAGCCTCTTATAAGCCATTCACGCTCATACTCCTTAAAGCTTACAAACTATTTTGTGTAGCCTTGTATATGATCTATATTAGTTATATACACGCCGCATACTAAGCAAAGATTTAATTAAACTTAAAAACGCAAGTCATAAACAAAATCATACTTCAAGCAATAATCGCTAATAGAAAGATACAGTACTGTATTCGAATTTTTTGTGTTTCCCTGTAAATGAACGATAAATGCTATGCATATCATGTTATACAACAAATATTTTGTATTAAGCCTGAGTAATGTCGTATATCAATTTCATTCTATTTGATATAGTATAACAGAACTAAAATACGCTGCAAACCGCTTATCCCCTGATACTATTATGTAAAGGAATCCTTTTGTGTGGCCCTATAAATGAATAATAAGTTCTTTGGACCCCATCGTGTCCAGAATGCATAGTTAAATGCAGTTCATAAATGCATATCATTTTCATTATGTTTGAAATGGCCAACATCATTAAAATAAACTTGAAGCAATTTTTTCTCATTGAGCGTAATGCATCGGAATACTTCAGAATGTCCCTGTAGATGAACTATAGATGTAGTATGATGTCGATGAACACACCCTGTAGATGAACACACTTTATTTTCAATAGCGATCGTGCTATTGTTAACTTCAAAAACATACAAAAAATTCAAGGAGGTTCGAGTATATTTACGAGTGTTAGAACTCTGAAAGACTGAAGACAATCCAAATTTACAAACACTTTTAAACTATGTTGGAAAGTGTTAAATACTATTATAATATTTTAAATTATTACTACAACATTATAAGAAAAGAATAAATTAACACATTTTATTATTAAAATGTTGTTCTGTTTATAAAAGTTATACTTTAAGTTATTTAAATAACAAAGCATTTAAGTGGCCGACTACTGGTCCAGTGATGGCCGAACACTAGAATTGAGTGGCCGACTAATAGACCTTTGCTACTTTTAAGTTTAACTTTTTATAAATAAAAACTATAATCAGTTTTTTTAAAAACAATTGCTGAAATAGTAAAAAAGTCCTTCCGGCCAGTGCCGGGAGGAAGAGGTAGCTTTCATAATCCTTATTTAAAAAAAGCCAACTTATATCATGCAAACACACGAAGCTCAATTTAGTGGAAACCGAATATAGGAGATTCAATACTAATTTTTATCAATATAATGAATGAGAATTTCGCGAAATTAGTCAGCTTTATGCAAGCTGATTTTCTTTAAAGTAACTTATATTTGGCTGCCAAATTCGGCAATTTCTTAAAATGCCTGTCATTTTAAGACAACATGGTGGATGAGGCTAAGCAGTGAACTTGGTCGAGACCTTAGTAATTGCTGTGCACATGCTCACTCACATCGGAATCGGTTAATATATAGGAGTGCTGTCGCATGCAAAAAATCAGATTTTTCAAAATGTCACCCACAATAGAAATTGAAACTGCTATATCTGAGCCATTTTTTAAGGTAAAGACAAACAAAAAATGCTCCTGAATCCTTATATCAAGATCAAATACTTAAGAAAGAAACATTTTTCAATTTCTAATTTTTTTGCACCTCACATTAAATATATATATATTTTTTAATTTAATGGCCGCCATTTTGAAACAAGATGGCTGATGAATCTGGACAGCGAACTTGGTCGAGGTGTTGATGTATACTATCCACATGCCTTCTTACATCGAAATAGGCGAATACGTGAGATATCGCGTGACAAATACAAGATCGTTTTAAAATGTTAGCCATGCTAGAAATTCAAAGTGATATAAATCAACCATTTTTTAAGATATCAACAAAAGAACAAATTTTCAGAAACAAAAACTGCTCCGAAATCTTTGTATCAAGGCCAAACACACAAAAAAAATCTTTTTCATTTTCCAATTTTTAATACCTCATTTTGAATTTTAAATAATTTTTTTAAAATGGCAACCCTTTTGAAACAAGATGGCGAATGAAGTTGGCCAACGAACTCGGTCGAGACATTGGTATGTACTATGTACAGACCAAGTTACATCCAAATAGGTTCATAAATACGCCTGTTATCGCGTGACAAAAATCAGGTCGTTTTAAAATGTCAGCCACAAGAGAAATTCAAAATGCTATTACTCAGCCATTTTTTTTTAGATATAGACGAAAGAAAAACTGTTCCGGAATCTTTGTATTAAGGTCAAACACATACAAAAAAAAATATTTTTCATTTTCCAATTTTTTGGTATCTCATTTAAATTTTTTTATTTTTTAATTTTTTTAAATGGCCGCCATTTTGAAACAAGATGGCGGATGACGCTGGCCAACGAACTCGGTCGAGATATTTGTATGTACTATGTACACACCAAGGTACATCCAAGTCGGTTCATAAATACGCCTGTTATTACGTGAGAAATATCAGGACGTTTCAAAATGTCAGCCACGCTAGAAATTCAAAATGCTATAACTCAGCCATTTTTTAAGATATAGACGAAACAAAAACTGCTCCAAAATCTTTGTATAAAGGTCAAATACATAAGAAAAAAATATTTTTCCATTTTCAATTTTTTGGTACCACATTTCAAATTTTAAATTTTTAAAAAAAAAATTTAAATGGCCGCCATTTTGAAACAAAATGGCGGATGAAGCTGGCCAACGAACTCGGTCGAGAGATTGGTATGTACTATGTACACACCGAATTACATCCAAATCGGTTCATAAATACGCCTTTTATCGCGTGACAAAATTCAGGACGTTTCAAAATGTCAGCCACGCTAGAAATTCAAAATGCTATAACTCAGCCATTTTTTAAGATATAGACGAAACAAAAACTGCTCCGGAATCTTTGTATAAAGGTCAAATACATAAGAAAAAAATATTTGTCCATTTTTAATTTTTTGGTACCACATTTCAAGTTTTAAATTTTTTTAAAAATTTTAAATGGCCGCCATTTTGAAACAAAACGGCGGATGAAGCTGGCCAACGAACTCGGTCGAGACATTGGTATGTACTATATACACACCGAATTACATCGAAATCGGTTCATAATTACGGGAGTTACAGTGTGACATAGGTCAGATATATATATATATATATATATCAATTTTGAACGGAGTGTGGTTTCGGGGTCTGGGGGTCATGATCGATGAAAATATACCAAAATTTTTTGAAATCGCTTTCCTCCGAACGGCTGCAATAGGTAGCTTTTTTGTAAAGAAAGCTACCTAATAAATGTATACATTAACATATGTCACTGTTAAAAATGTTGTATTGCTTTTTAAAATTAAGCTTTGAGATATATACTAAAAGAAAGCGCTTAAGTGGCCGACTATTGGTGCTTTTACCGTATCTATATTATAAAGGACAAACATATCTGTGCGTAACGCATACGTCATTCTGCGAATGGCAACACTTTGAAATTTGAAATGAAATTTCGGTTTTGCAATTTTCGCTACTGCAAATTTTTAAACTTCTGAACATCCCACATTTTAAAGGTTTACACCTTCGTATGCAAAAAAAAAAATGCACTTTTAAACGCAATTTGTTTGAAAGCTGTATCTTAATTTATTTTTGAGATATTAATTTTTTTATATTGTTTAATACCAATTTTCTAATCATGGCAACTGAAACACTTCATTTCTTTTAAAAGTGGTTTAGTTATCTTTATTGATTATATTCTTACTGATGCCATTTTATCATTACAATTAAAAATATCTTTTTTTAAAAATTTGTATAGAAAATGACGCTACACTTTAAAAAAGACACAATTTCCCTGATGCTGTTATATTTCACTATTTTTTCATTTCGCTGATATTGAGTTTTAAACAATAGGTTAAATATTTCAGCGACTGAAAATGACGTCATATTTAAAAGAAAACGATAATTTTATTTGCTAAAATGAGATATTTCCCCTTGAATATGTCTAAAAGTTATAAATTTCTGGAATTTTTACGCGCAGGTACAGAGATTATACTAAGACCTCAAATCACGAGTGGGAATTTTAACATGGAAAGTTGTAATAGTTGACAAACGTGACTTCAAGCTTGAAAATATATTTATTAATAACCTATTGCGCATTAAAATGTTTTTAAATGGTTAATATGGATGTGAAAGGTGGAAAATGAGTTGATTCGGTTTAGATTTAAAGGGGAAAAATTCTATGATTATGTCAAGGTGAAATCACTTGGCACAAATGTCATATTCGCCCCATATTGGCGCTATTTTTTTCCGATGCCGATTTGGCGAAAACATCAGCAGCATAAACAACAACATCCGGGTTACCATATCAAGCAAAATAACGACACTTTGGCGCCGCTTAAGTATACATTTCGTATATCACAATGGCGTCAGAAAAAATTGCGCCAATATGGGGCTAATATGACATCTGTGCCAATCATTTTTGCTGATTTTTCATTCCGTAATACCAAGCATCAATTGATAACTTAATAAAAATTACTTATCTTAATTATATGTTACTTACTAATTACGTATATGAATAAAGTTTAATTTTTCAATAATTTTAACAGTTGAAGTTTATGAAGCATTTTGTTAATCTTTGTTTAAAATATGTTTTTAGAGAGTTAAACTAAGAAGTGTAAGATGGATATTTTATTGTAATTATTGTTGTCGATGTATTATAAATTTGATGCTACAGTTCCTTTGTAAACATTTCCTTTCGTCGAAATTCGACGGGTTCCACCTTGTATCTTTAAAAGTTACTATCTGGGATTTAAAGGCCGGAGGTACATAGCGTACACCGCCCCTGTTATTATGTAGGTCCGAACAGTCAGTGTCTTTAAAGGTTAATATATAATTACCGACGATTATTTTCGAAAATCATTATCAGCAATAGTTTTATACTTCTGCTATGATAGGTACCTCAAGCGCTCCTCAACGCATTTGCTGAATGCCTGCGAATAGAAATTTGTGTGTAACGAAAAAATGCGTTTTACTCAAAAATTATGTGACCTACAGTAATCGGTATAACTTTCCTGCAAGGTTTAATTTAACTTCTACTATCTCTAATTATTGTTAATTTTAGTTTCAGTAGAGTCGAAAATAGATGGGAGGGACATATTTTTGTACTACATTTTCGACGATATCTTTAAAAATATAATATCTAAATTAAAATAAATGTATTTTTGAGTTCAGCATTAGGAAAGCTTTTACACGATACCCCACACGATATACGAAGAAACGATTATTTTTTCAAGTATCATAATTAGCCCTCTACATTTTTCGTAAATATTTTTGTGAATGTTTAATAATCTGTAAATATGTAAGTTAATATTCTTTATTACTTCCCCCCCAATTTGAACTTTCCACGTTCCATAGATTACGAGTAAAATGGCTGTAACATACGGACAGACAGACATAGGAGTGATCTCATAATGGTTCCGTTTTTACTTTTTAAGTACGGAAACCTAAAAATGAACGTAAAAACATAATATCAGTTAATCAAAATTGTAAAGTAAACAGCATTTTTTCCTAATTTTATAATTTCCGGCACTGAACCGCTTGTCAGGCATATTTAACGTGCTAAAGATTTTTTAGAGTGAGTTTAATATATGCATTTATTAGCTTAATTAAATATATTTTCTTCATACACTAATTTTATATTTAAATGGTTCAAAATTTATTTAACTTTAAAGTTTGTATTTAGTTAATGTCCGCATTATTGTATTTTTAATGTACATTTAATTACAATATTCTTTATAGTTCATCTTAATTTTTTTAGATATAAATTCTCATATATTGCTTAGTATCAGTTGCTTTTAATTTTAAAGAGCTTATTTTCAAGGTCTTTTTTTTATTATATTTTATTAATTTTTACTTTCATACGAAATATCATAAATTAAAATCCTACATAAAGTGATGTGGAATGCTTTTATTGAAATTTTTTCTTACTCTCAATGTTACATTTTCTGTTTAATAGTTTGAGTGAATATAGAAATTAAATGTTGAGCCGCATATAGAATGCAACATTTGGGATTTTTCCCTTCACGTCATTTTCACATTTATTCCAGACTTGTGTTTTAAAGCCCTTTTTTTCATCGGAAGTAAACATAAAGTTCAAAACATTCATTATAAAAAAAAACCTGAAGAGTAGTATTCATAAATATATTTCCTCTAAAGGGCATTATGAACAGCATAGAATTATACATATATATATATATATTATTTTTTTTTCACATCCGACGTACAATATGAAAAAAAAAAACCGTGCACAATTCAATTACATATATATTTAAAAATGTATAAGTTACCAAAGTTAATTTTTATGTTTAAATGTTTAACTTAAAATCGAAATAAAATATTATAGCACAACTAGAGATCAACTTGTTTTTTTTTATGGTCTCGCGAATTTTATCTTCCCATTTATACGATATTTGTCTTTTTAAACCTTTTCATTATCAAAAATATAAAGGAAGTTCAAGAGAATTATTATCAAAAACGGTGAGAATTAGTTTACATAATAATATTTCCTTTAAAGAGCGTTCCGTGCAGTTAACAATGATACATTTTTTTTTTCACATCTAAGATACAGTATAACAAACAGTCAGCAATTTAATAAATAAATGTTGTCCTAAAATTTAATGAATTGATACGAATTCATGCTACTTACATCTGATTTTCGATATGTGGAATACATATATTTTCCCAAGTTTTTGCATGTGTTTGACTTTTTAATTTTATTTTATAATATTTTATGCATTTTTGATTTCTATATTTCAAGAAGTACTTTAGTATGTAGGCTAAAAAGTATTAGAATCTTATTAACAACCAAAAAGGCATTTTTAAAAATGGAGAAAGGTCGATTATTGTAACAATTAAAATAAGGTTATTAAATCTTTATTCATAAAAAAATATATTCATTTTAATTGCATATATTGAATAATACTTCGTAATCTGAAATTGAATTTTAATTTAATGCAATATAGGGCAAGTCATGCTTTAAACAATGCTAAAATAAATGGTCCTCTCGGCCTAAAGGTTAATTTCGACCAAGGTAATTTTCTATGCAAATCTTAAATCTACAATAAAATTTTGTATTTTTGCGATGAACTCTAAAGGTGATCTAAAAACAGCACTGTGATGCTAAATATTGCTTTGAATCATAAAAAAATGCGTACATCAACCACAATGAGAATTAAAAGATCAATCTAAAATATAAGTATTGTTAATTCTCCTAAGAACAAATTTAAATTCATTTACTCTGTTAGTGTATGTTTTCTTTACTCGAAGAAATGTAAAATATTACGTAATTTTCTTTACAATGTTTCTATTTTTCAAGAAAATTCTTGAATATTTCTTTTATTAATTCTTTTCATAATGTTTAACTTAATTAAAGAACGTACACTGTAATAAGGACTATAGGTTTTAGACGAAATCTCAGCCTCATATGAAATTTAGAGATTAAATGAAATGTTAGGCTTTTAATAATAAATAGAATCAAATTAGATGTCTTACGATAGACACGGGTAATTGAAAACCAGGCTGGTAAGTGTGATTGAAGATAAATCAAGGAGTGTATCTGTTAATATTCCTTTCAAAACACTTCATCCTTTAATTAATCAATACAAATCGCTAATTTATAATTTTCAAATCTTTAGCCATTACCAATAAGATCATAGACGACATCACCATTAAATATAATTTTAAAACTATTTCAAAGGAATATATTATTTTAATTAAATTAAAATCATTCACGAACGGCTTTTCCAAACAATTACAATAGCATATATTTTTATAGCTGAAAAGTATTTTTAATACCAAGATTTAATTTTAACACACACACAAAAAAAAAAAAAAAACCCTCATAAAATTGCACAAAATTACGAAAAATATCTTTATTAAATCCATCGAACAATAAAATGATGTTAACTACAGATCACGCTATTCCCCCCCCCCCTCAAAAAAAAATGGTAAAAGTTTTACAAATTTTGAACTTAAAATTCCAAAAAATAAAACTCTCTAAAATTAACTCAATCTATTAGTTGTTGTGTTTTATGACGGCCAATTATGAACACGAGGGATATAGGCCCTAATGGGGGGAGTGCCCTTCGTGGGGGTCTTTCTAAGGGAACCTAACCCGTATTAACCCTTGGAAAACCAAGGTTCGAAGAAAACCACGAAAACTCCGAACGATTAGGCCGACGGGCGCGATTGGGATCGAACCCAGCACCTCCCGTCTACCAGCTTCGAGAGCAGAACCTCTCGGCCACTGGTGGGGCCCTCAATCTATTAGATAATGAAATCTATTCCGGGGAGAAATATTTCCAAACTCTGACGCCGAGAATTGAACGGGAAAATTTTTGATTAGCAGCATGGGGCTACCTAGCCTACGCAAAATAGACTGAAATAAAGGTTCTGTTTTTAAATTTAAATTATAAAAATGGTTGGATGTCAATAAATTTAATTAAAATAATATAAGAGTTTTTTAAGTTTTTTTATGATTTGTCTTGTGATCGGAGGCATTCGGCTATATGTATGCAAAATTTAAAGTCTCTACAGTTTCTGAGAACGAACTTTGTGACCGACAGATGAGTGAGATGAACAGCGTTTCCTTCGATGAACGAAATCCTAAAAATAAAAAGATGTATGAGGGCCAAGGAAAGCGCCACTATAGTTAAGGAAAAAGTGCCCAGTTAAACTGATGGCACTAGATTAATTTTAACACAATTACTCTAATTGGTAAATAATTCATGTAAATTTCCAACTGTGCGAAAAATTTCCGGACCAGGGCTCGAGCCAAGGATCTTTTGGACGAAGCCGCTAATGCTCTATCATCTGAGATATCCCGGACGAATTTGGTGGAACTTTTTCACAAAGCTAACCTTATTGATCATAGCATCTGGTCTAAAATCTGGTTCAGCTCAACAGAAAAAATCGCAGGTAATGCAACTCCAGAAATCGCTGGATACGTAATTACACTAGATTAATTTTAACACAATTATTATAGTTGGTAAATAAATCATATCTGATGTAAATTTCCAACTGGTCGAAAAATGTCCGGAACAGGATTCGAACCAGGGATCTCTTGGCCGAAGCCACCAATGCTCTACCATCTGAACTATCCCGGACGAATCTGATAGAATCCTCGTCCGGATATTTTTTCACCCAGTTGGAAATTTAAATCTGATATGATTTATTTACCAATTAGAATAATTGTGTTAAAATTAATCTAGTGTAACTACGTATCCAGCAATTTTTGGAGTTCCTTTACCTGCGATTTATTCTGTTGAGCTGAACCAGATTTCGACCAGATGCTATGATCAATAGGGTTAGCTGGGTGAAAAACTTCCTCAAGATTCGTCCGGAATTGCTCAGATGGTAAACTATTGGCGGCTTAGGCCAATAGATCCCTGGTTCGAATCCTGGTCCGGACATTTTCTCTCGCCCAGTTGGAAATTTACATCTGATATAAACTGATAGCATTATGCTCACAGGCTATTCATAATAATTGTATATTATGCTCTTATTTCAAAGAATAATCTCCCTCAAAAAATTAAGAAAAAAATGCAATTTAACAAATTACAACGACCATTTGGAAAATGATTTTTTCAAAGACTAAAATGTAAGACTTAAAAAATCTCACGGAGTTGATCATACGTTATGTACGCCATGGATTGCATTTTTCGGGGTACTGTAAATTTTTAAATTTCTGCGGAGCTGGTCATTCATTACGTACGCCATGGATTAGACAATAATATTCCTGGACCAATTTTAAATTAAGTTTCATTCTTAAACTTCTAAACATCCCACAATATTACTTTTTACGCCGTCGTATAGAGAAAAAAATGTACTTTAAAATGCAATTTGTTTGAAATCTGTATTTCAATTTGTTTCTGAGTTATTATTTATTTTTGTAGTTTTTATTACTTTTTTGTCATAGTGGCAACAGAAGTATCCATCTCTGTTGAAAGTAAAGGGGAAATACAGATTACTGTATAGGCCAATCAGAAAACGAATAAAATACGGATTCAACCAATAAAACGTTTCAGATATGTTTTTTATTTCTTACCCTGACAGAGGACAATAACCATTTTTCCAAATGGTTAAAAAAAAAAAAAAAAAAAAAAAAAAAAAAAAAAAAAAACATTTATATGAATTAAAGTCCGGATTAGATCACACTTTTCCTCTTTTTATACTTAATTAATTATCCTAAAAATCTAATCTGGAAAGCACCATATCAGATTAAACCGGTATAACTAATCTGAAGCAAATCGGATAATTCTTCATGAAAAACCCATTTATCTAAATAATGGGTTAATTAGCACACCGTTCGCCCTTTATACTGCAGCTATGAATCTCGTAATATAATCAGGAAAGCGCATTATAAGAATAAACCGGTATACCAAATTTGAAGCAAATCGTATAATTCTGCATGAAAAACCAATTTATTTAAATTAAAGGGATATACCCATGTTTCCTACTTTTTACTTTACCAATGATCCCTCTGTACGAATCAGGGAATCGCCTTATCAGAATGAACCTATATCCAAAATTTGAAACAAATCGGATATTTCGAACAAGAGTTATCACGTTACGTATATACATACGTGCGCAAATAGAGAACTGCGGGCACATTAGCTCTTAGGCTTTGATAGCGTGGAGCTAAAAAAATGTGGAATGTACCAGAGATTGGAGAAAACATTTTTAAAGTTTTGAGTTACCTTCAGAATACTGAAACGTTTTAGCCTCAACTTTCAGAAAAGCAATTTTGGAAAAATTACAAGTTTTAAGTATTTCGTTTCATAGACAGATATTAAGTTTTATTTAAATGCTGATTACACGTTATCAATTTATTTTCCTAAAATTTTATTTTAATCAAATAATCAAAGAATCAAATGATCCCTAATTTTGAACGTATTGCAATGTAATATTTCATTTTTTTTTTCAAAAATTAAAAAAAAAAAAAAAAACAGTGCACATTTTTCACATTAGATCATATGTATGTCGTTATATAAATCATTTTTTTGAAAATATACATTCCTTAAGTATTTAAAAAAAAACTATATATAATAAATTAACTTTAAATTATTGAGAAAACTGGTATGAAAAAATAAACTTTACATTAACTTAAGTCTAAACAAGTTGGAAATTGCTCGTCAAACGTGGCAAATGAGGTGCGTTCGTACTATAACTAGTTTTATAATTATTTTTTGCACCCCATATTGTACTGAATGTATAATTTTTTGCACTTCATAAAGCGCATAGTCTGATACATCATTAAAATGCACTTCCAATATTTTTTCCCATTCCCCGTAATGTAACGGAAAACTTTTGACTGTCCCTGTAATTAAACTATACATCCGATTTTCCTAAAATTTGAAATAGCTCAACAAAATTTTGCAACAATTATATCAAAATTTCAGACCATTCAGAAGGCTGTAATATCATTAAAATGCACTTGCAATAATTTTTCCCATTGGCCGTAATGTAAAGAAAAACTTTTGACTGTCCCTGTAATTAAACTATACATCCGATTTTTCTAAAATTTGAAAGGGCTCGACAAAATTTTGCAACAGTTATATCTTTAAAATTTCAGATCATTCGGAAGGCTCTCATATCATTAAAATGCACTTGCAATAATTTTTCCCATTGGCCGTAATGTAAAGAAAAACTTTTGACTGTCCCTGTAATTAAACTATACATCCGATTTTCCTAAAATTTGAAAGGGCTCGACAAAATTTTGCAACAGTTATATCTTTAAAATTTCAGATCATTCGGAAGGCTTTAATATCATTAAAATGCACTTGCAATAATTTTTCCCATTGGCCGTAATGTAAAGAAAAAATTTGACTGTCCCTGTAATTAAACTATACATCCGATTTTCATAAAATTTGAAATGGCTCGACCAAATTTTGCAACAATCATATATTTGAAATTTCAGACCATTCGGTTGGGTAGTTTTTGCTCTGTTACATGCGGACAGACAGACGGACGGACTGAACGACGACTATAGGTGCTACGTATTTATATAATTACGAACGCACCTAAAAATGAAATACTAAAAGAAATGAAAATAAATTAAAAACAAAACAATTATCTCAACAGAAAATCTAATTTAGGAATAAAAGTCATGTTTCATTTAGTAATATATTTTAACTTAAACCATTTATCCATTTACAATATTTTTTCTGAGTGTTTCAGCAATACATTTTCTATCGAAAACTGAATTGAGTTTGGAGCAAAATATCTTTGGTAATGACATTAATAATAATAATAATAATAATAATAATAATTAAAAATATATATATATATATGTTCAAATTCAGCACTTAAGTATGTATGGGCAATTTAGTGATTAAATTTTCAAAAAGTTAAATATAAACGGTGTTTCAATGAATATATTATTCTTTTAGCTTGTATAATTTTTGTATAAATATTTATTGTAAAAAAAAAAAAAATACTTTAGCTTATATTGAATTATGTGGATGTTGTGACATGATATATCCTTTTTTAAAAAGCCAATATTTTAAGCCTTACGTTAACATATTGCGTATAAGAATATGCTCCGTAAACGTTGAATAGTTTCGAAACATTTCAATTTAAGCTTAAATCTCTGAAATAATAATAATAATAATAAAGCAAATAATACTTTAAATAGCTAGAAACTATACGAGAAAACTAAACTGAGAATTACAGATACTCTACGTAGAGGGAGATATTTACTTAATCAATTCTTCGATTTGTAATATTTTTTAACCATTTGTTTCCTTGCATCTTTAGAAAAAAGGATAATGTCTGGAACACAATATCGTTTCCATTGAAATTAAAATAAAAAGGAATCCGTTTATAAAAGAAGATATTCTTTGTAAAAGGTAAAGTTTAAAGCAAATATCGATTAACGTAAATCCCTTTGCTATTGTAAAGTATTGAAAAACGAGTTACAGAATTGGATCCCGTAAAAATACCAATTCTTGATCTAAGCTTTACTGAACAAATGGGAATGTTTTTTTCTTCTAAAACTCCAAGGCAAAGAAATAATCTCTCTCTCTCTATATATATATATATATATTTCTTTTTCAAAATTTATTAAATCAAATAAGCTATTTTATTGATTATTCTGAATGAGAACCTACAGAAAATAAGTAATTAATATATAACATAACGTTACTGAATTTCAGACAATAAATTCAAAGTTCTAAAGGCATTATATTTTTCCAAATATTTATGAATATTTTTTATTCATTCAACGTAAATTCAATTAAGGAATTTTTTAAACAATTATATTTTGATAACTTTCCGGTAATAATTCTGAATAAAAAAAACTATTATAATTACTAATTTCTTTTTTTTTTTTGTATAAATTAAAACCTTTACAGTTTAAGAATGTAAATATATCAGGATATATAAAAAAAAAAAATACATGCACTCAAAGTTGTGTTAGAATAGCATGCTCGACCAATTAATATTTTATATTAAATTCGCTAACAATAAAAACCTGCGATAAAGCACGAGACAAAGCTATAGGGTAATTCGGTGTAATTTGATGTTCATTTTTTTGTAAACTAAACATATAAAAAATATTGGTCTTTAAAAAAATTGATAATTATACCAGGCAAAATATGCATTTTCAAGGGAAAATACATAAAGGAAAGAAGGAAGTTTGGTCAGTATTTAATACGTTAGAGCTTTTTTTTTTCTTTTAACTAGTAAATTACCCCAAAGTAGTATTTTGGAGTAACGTTTGTAATCACTGCTCACCATAATAATTTATTTTGGTATGATGAGGCGCATGCCATTTTTTTATATTTAAGAAAACATTATTCAGAACGCTGATATTTTTTTAATCAGATAACAATGGAGAGCGCTGTGAAAGTTTCATTGAGAGCATGTATTTTTAAAGTTCCAGTTTGAAAAAAAAAAAAAAAAAAAATACATGATGGATTTTGGAGGATATTGTTGAAATTCATAATGTTTCATTCGTTTTAAAATATGCCCTTCTAAACTAAAATAACCATAAAAAATGCAACATAGTTATTTGCAACAAACGTTTTAAAACTCGTCTGTTTTAAACACCAGTGAAACATAAATTGTAATTAGTGGGTTTTAATACAATAACCCAGCCCAATAATAAGGAGGGAGACATTTTGAAATGGGTATTATGATATATTAGATAACACACCTTCTAAATAATCTCACTCTTTAAAAAAAAAATAAAAATAAAAAAATAAAACCCCTAACACTGTCACAGCCGCCGGTTTAGAATTTTTTGTGACCGGAGGTCATTCTTCGTTAATATTAAGCATAATACTGCATACAAAAATATGAAAATTGGTGGTATTATAGAGAAATGTTTTATAAACACGCTGATGCAGACAGTTTTCAAATCGAAGAATTATTTTATGAGATATTAGGTAGCTTTCATTACAAAAAGCTACCTATTGCAGCCGTTCGGAGGAAATCGATTTCAAAAAATTTTGGTATATTTTCATCGATCATGAACCCCAGACCCCGAAACCACTCTCCGTTCAAAATTGACATATATATATATATCTGACTTTTGTCACACTGTAACTCTCTTATTTATGAACCGATTTGGATGTAATTCGGTGTGTACATAGTACATACCAATGTCTCGACCGAGTTCGTTGGCCAGCTTTATCCGCCATTTTGTTTCAAAATGGCGGCGATTTAAAATTTTTTAAAAAAATTAAAATTTGAAATGTGGTATCAAAAAATTGAAAATGGAAAAATATTTTTTTTTTGTATGTATTTGACTTTTATACAAAGATTCCGGAGCAGTTTTTGTTTTGTCTATATCTTAAAAAATGGCTGAGTTATAGCATTTTGAATTTCTAGCGTGGCTGACATTTTGAAACGTCCTGAAATTTGTCACGCGATAAAAGGCGTTTTTATGAACCGATTTGAATGTAACTTCGTTTATACATAGTACATACCAATGTCTCGATCGAGTTCGTTGGCCAGCTTCATCCGCCAT
The DNA here is from genome assembly GCA_963932465.1 of Maratus speciosus. NCBI lineage: Eukaryota > Metazoa > Arthropoda > Arachnida > Araneae > Salticidae > Maratus > Maratus speciosus. The sequence continues at coordinate 419,255,940 of OZ010795.1, forward strand.
CCTGTTTAAAAATGGCTGCCATTTAAATTTTTAAGAAAAATTTTAATTTCAAATGTGGTACCAAAAAATTGAAAATTGAAAAAATATTTTTTTCTTATGTGTTTGACCTTGATAAAAAGATTCGGGAGCAGTTTTTGTTTCGTCTATATCTTAAAAAATGGCTGAGTTATAGCATTTTGAATTTCTAGCGTGGCTGACATTTTGAAACGTCCTGATTTTTGTCACGTGATAACGGGTGTATTTATGAACCGATTTGGAAGTACTTTGGTGTGTACATAGTACATACAAATATCTCGACCGAGTTCGTTGTCCAGCTTCATCCGCCATCTTGTTTCAAAATGGCGGTCATTTAAAAAATTTAAATAAAAATTAAATTTAAAATGACATACCAAAAATTTGGAAAATGAAAAAGATTTTTTTTTTTGTATGTGTTTGACATTAATACATAGATTCCGGAACAGTTTTTGTTTCGTCTATATCTAAAGAAATGGCTGAGTTATAGCATTTTGAATTTCTATTGTGGCTGACATTTTAAAACGACCTGATTTTTGTCACGCGATAGCAGGCGTATTTATGAACCGATATGGATGTAACTTGGTCTGTACATAGTACATACCAATGTCTCGACCTAGTTTGTTGGCCAGCTTCATTCGCCATCTTGTTTCAAAAGGGCTGCCATTAAAAAAATAATAAATTTAATATTTAAAATTAGGTATTAAAAAATTGGAAAATGAAAAAGATTTTTTTTATGTGTTTGACCTTAATACAGAGATTCCGGAGCAGTTTTTGTTTCTGAAAATTTGTTCTTTTGTTTATATCTTAAAAAATAGTTGATTTATAGCACTTTGAATGTCTAGCATGGCTAACATTTTGAAACGATCTTGTATTTCTCACGCGATAACACACGTATTCGCCTATTTCGATGTAAGAAGGCATGTGGATGGTATACATCAATATCTGGACTAAGTTCGCTGGCCAGCTTCATCAGCCATCTTGTTTAAAAATGGCGGCCATTAATTAAAAAAAAATTATATTTAAAGTTAGGTGCAAATAAATTAGAAATTGAAAAAGATTTCTTTCTTAAGTATTTGACCTTGTTATAAGGATTCTGGAGCATTTTTTGTTTGTCTTTATCTTAAAAAATGGCTCAGATATACCAGTTTGAATTTCTTTATGTGGGTGACATTTTGAAAAATCTGATTTTTTGCCTGCGACAGCACTCGTATATATTAATCGATTCCGATGTGAGGGAGCATGTGCACAGCAATTACTAAGGTCTCGACCAAGTTCACTGGTTAGCCTCATCCACCATGTTGTCTTAAATTGGCAGGCATTTTAAGAAATCGCCGAATTTTGCAGCGAAATATATATATATATATATATATATATATAACCATTAATTAAACATAACCTACCACGATCAAAAACCGTAATATTATGAATTAAAGCAGTAAGTATAAAAAAAGTGCCAAATAATTTATTATAAGAATTATTATGGAAGAAAAAAGAAGAAAGTGGACACCGACAAATAATGGAAAAGCTTATATATTGAATTACGTTATCAAGGGCACAGAATTCAATGATATAAGCAATATGGTGTTTTCTGTGAGAAAAATAAGCTAAAGCTAAAAATTATTTTTCCCTGTGCCCAAACAACCAATAAAATCAAGTGAATTGATTAAAATTGAAAACAGAATAGAAACAAATAATATGAAATGGAAAAATCAATAAAACCTGCTTAAATATTTATAGGATATAAAATAGAAATAATAAACAACATACCGATTAATATTTCAGAATTTTTCAATATATCCACGCGCACATGGCTACCAAAATATCGTAAAGATTAAGGTGAATAAAACAGTTAAGAAATCACAGTAATTGATACCAAAGGATTCAGTTAATACATTTTGTAATACCATGATAAATACATTTAATATAATATAAAATAAAATAAATAGAAAGTAATTACATTATTTAAAATAACTAAAATGCACAATAAAATTAATTAATTACTATTTAACAATATCGTGAAAATTTAGCTAAAAAATCCACCTGGTGTAGTAAATTATAACTTAAAAGGAGCTGGAAAAAGCAAAATTTATAACATATCGTCAAAAGAAAAATTTTTGGTGCTGCCATCTAGTAGTACTTTTATTATTCAAATGTCACAAGATAAACAATTGTAAGCTTTTGAGTGTAAAAAATTATATTAACAGCAAAACCAAACATATCCTTATACATAGATAATTATAAACCTAATATAAACCACACTATGTATTTCTTAAAAAAAAACTATTGTTAATAAAAAAAATGCATACAAAATATTCTATTATCTAACTCATTTAAACTACACTAAGAATTTAAATAATTGTATAACATTGATAATATATAGCATATAGCTATATGCTATAAAACAAAATAAATTCAATAATAATTAATTTAAATAATTATTAAAAATAATATAAAAATCTTTAATAAAAACTATTATATATAAGATAATTATAAAATGAACAGGAAATAATAAACATATGGAAGTATATAGAAGATTATCAGATACTTAAATTCCCATTACCTAAAAATCTCAAATATTGTGTGTGGATTATTTTCATACATCCATAAAAATCCTAAAAGTATGGATGTGGGACATTCGAAAACATTAAACCGATAATAAATTTTATAACACAAAGTAAAAATAGATCAATATTAAAAAGTATAGAAAATAATAATATAAATAATTACCCAATTTTAATACATACAGTATAACTTTATTTATATTAAATATACTAATATGTATATTAATCACTATAAAAATGGCATACTATTAGTAATTGATATGATATTGTCCTTAGTAAATTAAAATTTAATAACAAATGATTGTAAATAAGATTAAACAATAATTAAGCTAAATATAATATTTATGAAAGCCACCAATTACATATAAAATATCAAATCAACATCCTTATGAAATACGTATCAAAAATATAGTAATACAAACCCCCCCTTTTTTTAAATTAACCATTGCGTATTATCCAGACAACACCACTCTCCTCCGTACTCTAACATCTACCCACCCATCCAACCTATAATAATTTTTTTATATATTTTTTTATATATTTTACAATTTTTAATTTTTTATAGATATTTTTTTTTATTTTATAATTTTTTTTGTAATTTTGTTTACGCATGTGTTAATTTGTTTTAAAAGATCATGTAAGTAAAGTACTAATTGTATATTAATGGATATATGAATTTTTTTGGAAAACCATGATTTAATCATCATAAATTAGTTTTTTAATATTATTGTTAATTAGAGGAGAAGAACATAAGCATTTTATTCTATATAAATGATTAAGTATTATATTTCGAAATACAGAATGATGTAGACAAGATTTAAAATTTGTAAATGTATTAACTATATATATATGATATTTGTCATACTGTAACTCTCGTATTTATGAACCGATTCGGATAAAATTTCTTGTGTATATAGTACATACCAATGTCTCGACCGAGTTCGTTGGCCAGCTCAATCCGCCATCTCGTTTCAAAATGGCGACCATTTAAAATTTGTAATAAAAACTTTAAATTTAAAATTAGGCACAAACAAATTAGACATTGAAAAAGATTTTTTTCATATGTGTTTGGGCTTGGTACAAAGATTCTGGAGCATTTTTAATTTTGTCGATATCTTAAAAAAAGATATCTTAGAGTTATAGCACTTTGAATTTCTAGATTGGCTGACATTTTGAAACGATCTGATTTTTGTCACGCGATAGTACACATATTTATGAACGGATTTGGATATGACAAGGAATGTGCATAGTACATAGCAATGTCTCGACCGAGTTCGTTGGCCAGCCTCATCCGCCATCTTGTTTCAAAATGGCGACCATTTAAAATTAAAAAAAAAAATTAATTTAAAATAAAGTACAAAAAAATTATAAATATAAAAATATTTTTTCTTATGTGTTTAAGCTTGATACGAAGATTCCGGAGCATTTTTTCTTTCGTCTATATCTTAAAAATCAGTTGAGTTATAGCACTTTGAAATTCTAGTGTGGCTACCATTTTGAAATTATCTGATTTTTGTCACGCGATAACACGCGTATTTATGAACGGATTTGGATATAACTTGGTGTGTACACAGTAAATACCAATGTCTCGCATGGCTGACATTGACTGACAGCATGTCTCACATTTTGAAATTTTGAAACGATCTGATTTTTGTCACGTGGTAACACGCGTATTTATGAACCGATTAGGATGTGACAAGGCATGTGCATAGTACATAGCAATCTATCGGCCAAGTTCGTTTGCTAACTTCATCCGCCATCTTCTTTCAAAATGGCGGCCATTTAATTTTTTTTATTTAAAATTTAAAATGAGGCACAAAAAGTTAGTCATTGAAAAATATTTTTTTCTTATGTGTTTGGGCTTGATACAAAGATTCCGTTGCATTTTAGTTTCGTCTATATCTTAAAAAATGGCACAGTTAAAGCACTTTGAATTTCTAGCACGGCTGACATTTTGAAACGATCTGATTTTTGTCACGCGGTAATACACGTATTTATGAACCAATTTGGATGTGACAAGTAATGTGCATAGTACATAGCAATGTTTCGACCGAGTTCGTTTGCCAGCCTCATCCGCCATCTTGTTTCAAAATGGCGACCATTTAAAAATTTTAAAAAAAATAATTTAAAATGAAGAACAAAAAAATTATAAATGGAAAAATATTTTTTCTTATGTGTTTAAGCTTGATACGAACAGTCCGGAGCATTTTTTTGATTCGTCTATATCTTAAAAATCAGTTGAGTTATAGCACTTTGAAATTCTAGTGTGGCTACCATTTTGAAATTATCTGATTTTTGTCACGCGATAACACGCGTATTTAGGAACGGATTTGGATATAACTTGGTGTGTACATAGTAAATACCAATGTCTCGCATGGCTGACATTGACTGACAGCATGTCCCACATTTTGAAATTTTGAAACGATCTGATATTTGTCACGCGATAACACGCGTATTTATGAACCGATTAGGATGTTACAAGGCATGTGTATAGTACATAGCAATCTATCGGCCGAGTTCGTTTGCTAACTTCATCCGCCATCTTGTTTCAAAATGGCGGCCATTTAAAAATTCAAAAAAAATTAAAATGAGGTACAAAAAAATTAGAAATTGAAAAAAGATTTTTTTCTTATGTGTTTCAGCTTGTTACAAAGATACCGGTTTATTACTTTCTTCTATCTTTACAAGAAGAAAGTATTGGTTTCGTGAACATTTTCGAATTCCAGTTTTCGACGGATTTACACGTTTTAGGGGTCAGAGATTCCGAAAAACATGTTTTTACAAAATGTCTGTCTGTCAGTCTGTCTGTCTGTCCGTCTGTCTGTCTGTCTGTCTGTCTGTCTGTCTGTCTGTCTGTCCGTCTGTCTGTCTGTATGTGACACAAATTTTGTGGGCGCTCTATCTCAAGAACTAATGCACTGAATTTAATAAAAAATGATATTAAGTTAGACCCTGATATAAATTGGTGCTGATTAGTTTTTGGTGTATATCGCTCAACAGGTGGCGCTGCTATGCAGCATTTTGCAGGATTTCCGCAAAAGCTCTATCTCAAGAACTAATGCACGGATTTTTATAAAACTTCAGATTCCGTTAGTCCTTGACATGAATAGATGCTGTTTAGGTTTTGGTGTAAATCGCCCAACAGGTGGCGCTGCTATGCTGCATTTTGCAGGATTTACACTATTTTCGCAGTAGCTCTATCTCAAGAACTAATGCACACATTTTCATCAAACTTCAGATTTAGTTAGTCCTTCATATGAAATGATGCTGACTACGTGTTAGTGTTAATCACCCAATAGGTGGCGCTGCTGTGCTGCATTTTGAACTATTTCCTCAATAGCTCTATCTATAGAACTAATGCACGAATTTTCATCAAACTTCAGATTTAAGTATAACTTGATTAATACTGCTGCTGATTATGTGTTGTTGCAAATCGCTCAACAGGTGGCGCTTCTATGTTGCATTTGTCATAATTGCGCAATACCTCTATCTCAAGAACTATGCACGAATTTTCCTCAAACTTCATATTCAGTTAGACGTTGACATAAGTTGGTGATAATTAGGTTCTGGTGTAAATAACCCAATAGGTGGCGGTGCTATGCTGCATTTTGCTGGATTTACACGATTTCAGTGACAGTCATACCTCGAGAACTAATGCACGGAATTTCATATTTTTAGAATTATCATGATGAACAAAGATTGCCATTTAATTTGGCACTGAGATAGTGAATTTTGAAATATTGACATTTTAATAAAAAATTATATTCAGTTAGCCCCTGATATAAATTGGTGCTGATTAGTTTTAGGTGTACATCGCTCAACAGGTGGCGCTGCTATGCAGCCTTTTTCACGATTTCCGCAATAGCTCGATCTCCACAAATAATGCACGGATTTTCATCAAACTTCAGATTCCGCTAGTCCTTGACATGAATTGAAGTTTTGTACATTTTGGGGTAAATTGCTCAACAGGTGGCGCTGCTATACTGCATTTTTTACGATTTCCGCAATAGCTCTATCTCAACAACTAATGCTTGGATTTTCATGAAACTTCAGATTCAAGTATACTTTGATATGAATTAGTGCAGCTTGTGTTTTGGTGCAAAACGCTCAACAGGTGGCGCTACTATGCTGCACTTTTCTGAATTTCCATTATAGCTGTATCTCAAGATCTAATGCAATAATTTTCACCAAACTTCAGAATCAGTTAATCCTTGACATGAATTGGCATATTGTACATTTTGGTGTAAATCGCTCAACAGGTGGCGCTGCTATGCTATATTTTTCAGAATTTCCACTATAGGTGTATCTCAAGAACTAATGCACGAATTTTCATCAAATTTTAGAATCAGTTAGTCCTTGACATGAATTGACATTTTATACAGTTTGGTGTAAATCGCTCAATAGGTGGCGCTGCTATGCTTTTTTGTGATTTCCGCAATAGCTCTATCTTAAGAACTAATGCTTAGATTTTCAACGAACTTCAGATCCATGTATACTTGGATATCAATTATTCCTGTTTATGTATTGGTGTAAATCACTCAACTGGTGGCGCTGCTAAGCTACATTTTTCAGAATTTCCGCTATAGCTGTATCTCAAGAACTAAGGCACAAATTTTTATCAAACTTCAAATTCAGATGCACTTTGATATGAATTGGTGCTAAATTGATGTAATTTCTTGTACTATTTAAATGATTTAATTGACGTGATTTATATAGAAGAAAGTTTTATGATGGCCACAACATACTAGTTTTTTGTTTTGCCTTTATCTAAAAAAAGCCGAGATAATAGAAGTTTGAATTTCGAATGTGTGTGACATTTTAAAAAATCTGATTTTTTGCCTGCAACAGCACTCGTATATATCAACCGATTTAGATATGAGTGAGCACGTGCACAGGAATTACTAAGGTCTCGACAAAGTTCATTGGTGAGTTTTGTTGCACCCATTATGTTGTTTTAAAATGGTGGGCTATCACCGATAATTCGGGTTAATATAATTATTAATGCAATTCTGGATATCACCGAATTTGGCGACAAAATATAAATCACTTTAATAAAACCAGCTTTGATAACGCTGACTAATTTCGCGAAATTCTCATTCATATTCAATATTAACAAAAATTAGTATTTAATCTTCTATAATCGGGTTCCACTAATTTGAGCTCCGTATTTTTGAATAATATAAGCTGGCTTTTAAAAAATAAGGAATATGAAAGCTACCTCTTCCTCCCGGCACTGGCCGGAAGGAATTTTTAATGATAAAGTTGAACTAAATCGTTCCATTAAAAAAAGTTTTATAGGAGCAAAAACTGTACATGAGAATTTAATCAATTTTAGATCATTTTATGCGTCAGAATTTCCCGGTGTGCAGACTGCATTTAGTTTTTTAATTTTGCTCATTTTTTGAGGTAATATATTTCTATTAGGTAGCTTTCATTACAAAAAGCTACCTATTGCAGACGTTCGGAGGAAAGCGATTTCAAAAATTTTTGGTATATTTTCATCGATCATGACCCCCAGACCCCGAAACCACCTTCCGTTCAAAATATATATATGTATATATATATATATATATATATATATATATATATATATATATATATATATATATATATGACCTATGTCACACTGTAACTCTCGTAATTATGAACCGATTACGATGTAATTCGGTGTGTATATAGTACATACCAATGTCTCGACCGAGTTTGTTGGCCAGCTTCATCCGCCATTTTGTTTCAAAATGGCGGTCATATAATTTTTTTTAAAAAAATTTAAAATTTGAAATGTGGTACAAAAAAGTAAAAGTGGAAAAATGTTTTTTTTTATGTATTTGACCTTTATACAAAGATTCCGGAGCAGTTTTTGTTTCGTCTATATCTTAAACAAGTTGGAAATTGCTCGTCAAACGTGGCAAATGAGGTGCGTTCGTACTATAACTAGTTTTATAATTATTTTTTGCACCCCATATTGTACTGAATGTGTATTTATTTGCAATTCATAAGTGCATAGTCTGTAACATCATTAAAATGCACTTGCAATAATTTTTTCCCATTCCCCTTAATGTAACGGAAAAATTTTGACTGTCCCTGTAATTAAGCTATACATCCGATTTTCATGAAATTTGAAATGGCTCGACAAAATTTTGCAGCAATTATATATTTAAAATTTCAGCCCATTCGGAAAGCTGTAACATCATTAAAATGCACTTGCAATAATTTTTCCCATTGGCTTTAATGTAAAGAAAAACTTTTGACTGTCCCTGTAATTAAACTATACATCCGATTTTCATAAAATTTGAAATGGCTCGACAAAATGTCGCAATAATTATATGTTTAAAATTTGAGACCATTCGGAAAGCTTTAACATCATTAAAATGCACGTGCAATAATTTTTCCCATTGGCCGTAATGTAAAGAAAAAATTTTGACTGTCCCTGTAATTTAACTATACATCCGATTTTCATAAAATTTGAAATGGCTCGACAAAATTTTACAGCAATCATATATTTAAAATTTCAGACCATTCGGTTGGGTAGTTTTTGCTCTATTATATGCGGACGGACGGACGGACAGACGGACGGACAGACGGACGGACAGACAGACGGACTGAACGACGACTATAGGTGCTACGTATTTATATAATTACGAACGCACCTAAAAATGGCTGAGTTATAGCATTTTGAATTTCTAGCGTGGCTGACATTTTGAAACGTCCTGATTTTTGTCACGCGTTAAAAGGCGTATTTAAGAACCGATTTAGATGTAATTCGGTGTGTACATAGTACATACCAATGTCTCGACCGAATTCGTTGGCCAGCTTCATCCGCCATTTTGTTTCAAAATGGCGGCCATTTAAATTTTTTAAAAAAATTTAAAATTTGAAATGTGGTACCAAAAAATTAAAAATGGAAAAATATTTTTTTTATGTATTTGACCTTTATACAAAGATTCCGGAGCAGTTTTTGTTTCGTCTATATCTTAAAAAATGGCTGAGTTATAGCATTTTGAATTTCTAGCGTGGCTGACATTTTGAAACGTCCTGAAATTTGTCACGCGATAAAAAGCGTATTTAAGAACCGATTTAGATGTAATTCGGTGTATACATAGTACATACCAATGTCTCGGCCGAATTCGTTGGCCAGATGCACCCGCCATTTTGTTTCAAAATGGCGACCATTTAAAAAAAATTTAAAAATTTAAAATTTGAAATGTGGTACCAAAAAATTAAAATGGAAAAATATTTTTTTTTTATGTATTTGACCTTTATACAAAGATTTCGGAGCAGTTTTTGTTTCGTCTATATCTTAAAAAATGGCTGAGTTGCAACATTTTGAATTTCTAACGTGGCTGACATTTTGAAACGTCCTGAAATTTGTCACGCGATAAAAGGCGTATTTATGAACCGATTTAGATGTAACTTCGTTTATACATAGTACATACCAATGTCTCGACCGGGTTCGTTGGCCAGCTTCATCCGCCATCTTGTTTAAAAATGGCGGCCATTTAAATTTTTAAGAGAAATTTAAATTTGAAATGTGGTACCAAAAAATTGCAAAGTGAAAAAATATTTTCTTCTTATGTGTTTGACCTTGATAAAAAGATTCGGGAGCAGTTTTTGTTTCGTCTATACCTAAAAAAATGCCTGAGTTATAGCATTTTGAATTTCTAGCGCGGCTGACATTTTGAAACGTCCTGATTTTTGTCACGCGATAACAGGCGTATTTATGAACAGATTTGGATGTACCTTGGTGTGTACATAGTACATACAAATATCTCGACCGAGTTCGTTGGCCAGCTTCATCCGCCATCTTGTTTCAAAATGGCGGCCATTTAAAAAATTTTAAAAATTAAAAAAAAATTAAAATAAGATACCAAAAAATTGAAAAATGAAAAAGATTTTTTTTTATGTGTTTGACCTTAATACAAAGATTCCAGAAAAGTTTTTGTTTCGTCTATATCTAAAAAAATGGCTGAGTAATAGCATTTTGAATTTCTATTGTGGCTGACATTTTAAAACGACCTGAATTTTGTCTGGCGATAACAGGCGTATTTATGAACCGATTTGGATGTAACTTGGTCTGTACACAGTGCATACCAATGTCTTGACCCCGTTCATTTGCCAGCTTCATTCGCCATCTTGTTTCAAAAGGGTTGCCATTAAAAAAATAATTTAAAATTTAAAATGAAATATTAAAAAATTGGAAAATGAAAAAGATTTTTTTTTATGTGTTTGGCCTTGATACAAAGATTCCGGAGCAGTTTTTGTTTCTCAAAATTTGTTCTTTTGCTTATATCTTAAAAAATGGTTGAATTATAGCCCTTTGAATTTCTAGCATGGCTAACATTTTGAAACGATCTTGTATTTGTCACGCGATAACACACGTATTCGCCTATTTCGATGTAAGAAGGCATGTGGATAGTATACACCAATAACTCGACCAAGTTCGCTGGCCAGCTTCATCATCCATCTTGTTTCAAAATGGCGGCCTTTAAATTGAAAAAAAAATATATATATATTTAAAGTGAAGTGCAAAAAAATTAGAAATTGAAAAAGGTTTCTTTCTTAAGTATTTGACCTTGATATAAGGATTCAGGAGCATTTTTTGTTTGTCTTTACCTTAAAAAATGGCTCAGATATAGCAGTTTCAATTTTTATTGTGGTTGACATTTTGAAAAATTTGATTTTTTGCATGCGACAGCACTCGTACACTGTAAAAACAATATCCGAAAAAGTTTCCTGTAGGAAACGGAAAAATAGTTGCCCTTATCTGTACGGAAAATTTTATGAAACCACTCGAAATAAAATCCGAAAAAATAGAAAGTCTCCTCTATCTGCCAGGAAACTTTTCCTATTGGATTCAGAAATTAATCTTTAAACACAGAATAAATTCCGGTTTCTTACGGAAATCTTTCCTTATGTAGAAAGAAAAGTTTCTGTAGAGTTAGAAAACTACCCCTTTTATAAAGGAAAGTTTTCCAAATAAATAAATAAACTCATCTGTAATAATAGAACGTGTTCCGACAAAATGAGGAAAACTTTCCATTCACACAAAGAAATGTTTTGGTAGAATGGTAGAATGGATAGAATGTATTCCATGTTAAAACGGAAACTTTTCCGAATCAGTCAATAAACCAATCTTGAAAAAAGTAAAAATTCCCGTGTAGAACAGAAACTTTTTCTTTTATTTATGGAAATGTATTTTTTTAATCGGAAAAAAATTCTGTATCGTAGAGAAATTTTTCTTATAGGGATTAGAAACAATGACAGACGAAAATAGTCGCTTTTTGATGCTGTTTTGATTTCATTTTACCTCTCTTAAATATTAAATATTTTTAATGCATATACGCACGTTCAGAATTACAGATAAATCGGAAACAAAGTTATATTTTAAGTATTTTGAGATCATAAAACATTCGTATGATTTGTATTACAATTGTACAATATATTAACGGATTATCACCTTGAAATTATATATTTTTTTGTTACTAGTATAGTTATACTATGATTAATCAATTATTTATATTTTTAGAAAACACGAATTTTATACATGAAATATTAGTGTTTTTTTTTTTTAATTTAAATTTCTTTTTTCAAACAATATAATTATGCTAAAAGACATTTTAAGATTATAAGTAACTTAAACAAGGAGGAATAATTTGAAGGTGATATATTAAACAATTTTCCTTAAAAAGTGTACAAGTATACCCTTATAATAAGATATGATGTTTTACGATATCAAAATACTTAAAATATTAACTTTTGTTTCCTATTTATCTGCAATTCTGAATGTGTGTATATGCATCCAAAAGAATATATAATATTCAAGAGAGATAAAAGGAAATCGGAATAATGTCCAAGTATAATGAAAAGTACACCATTAAAATAGATTTTACGTTCATAAAGTACAAAACATATTTTTCTTTTATTTGTAATCCTGAATGTTTATATATATCCTCAAAAAATCTTAATATATGTAAGAGAAATAAAAGGAAACCAAAATAGTTTTCAAACAAATATTTTCATCTGTTGATATGTCGCTGCTCTCCTAAAAGCAAAAGAAAAGTTTTGTGAGGAATGTAAATTGTCCTATAAATGAAAAACAAATCTGACTCAAACAAATTAACTTCTCACCTTGAAATAGCTCTTTTCATTATGCGAAAAAATATGCTCATACATACAACAAAGAGAATTGTATAAAGATGAGGTGCCAACTTATCAGAGCCAAACTGTGCACAGTTGTAGCCAATAGCAAAGTGTGTGTGGAAGATGATTGCTCCGGTTACTAAGTATTTAGATCATACACAAAAATTTTTCAATATAAAGTATTATAAAGCGAACACAACATTTTTAATTGTCCTGGATACTTTAAAACCCCCACCTATGTATAGCACAAGTATAAGGTATGTTGCATGCATATTAAATGCATGAACGACACTTCACGTTTCATTATCACCGGAAAGAATTTCTATTGCTGTACAACCAAAAGAAAATAAACACCCCACATATTTTTCAATCACTATACATCCCTCCACGCCCCCCCCCCCCCTCAAAAAAAAAAACAGAAACAGCCATTTCACTGAAAATTGTCTTCTTTCACTTAAAGATAAAAAATAATAAGCTTACGTGGTTGTCTTCATTCATAAATAATAATTTCCAGTAGAATGGAAATTTCAATTTTCTTCTATTATTATTTGGATTTTTTCCCCTTTGCTTGCACATTAATTTGTTGCATTTTTTAACTTGTCATTTTCTTAATTTTACTTTCAACTGATTGAAACAAGTTATCAATTAATAAAAATTAATATTTTTTTATGAAATCTTTTGTTTTTTACTTGTGCAAGTAATAATGCATTACAGCCACCTTTTACTTATGTATCTCTCGGTTATAAATAATTTTAAATATCCTGAAAAATGATATACTGTGGGAGAAGATGATGCTTTAGATCTCTGACGCGTACATTGTTTTATTTAAATGTGCTTGCCTTTAGTTGATTGTATTTGAAAAGTCATCTTACCGAAGTCACTTTATAGAGTAAATTACTGGGTGGTAACAAATATTTTCCGTAATGAAAATGATTCAAATAAAATTCACAAATTACTTATTTCAACTCAGTTTAAAACCATAACTTTTATTTCTGAATTTGCATTATATTTCTCTCCCTGTAAGTTTATTCACTTGAGAATTTTTCGCATAGTAAAATGAATTTTAAATGAATGTACAGCAAACTTTATTGACACTACTTCTACCGGTGTTATTTGACACCGGCAGAAGTTGTGTTAAAATATATATATAACACCATTGATTTGCACAATATGAAAGCAACAAATATTTAATTGCAAATTTTTAATGACAAACCCTTAAACTCAGTACTCCGTGCACTTGATTCAAATATAACGAAAAACAATATACACAAGAAAACTACTTATTTGCATAAAATTTAATTAAAAAATCATGGATGACCAATTTACTTGTATGCAAGAAGAGGGGAGACTAGTACTTTATTTGGTGTACGGCAAATCTAATTTAACCATTTTCCAGTCTGGGTCCAAACACATGCGACCATTTTATTTATTTATTTATTTATTTTTTACCCCAAATATCCTTTACCCATGGTTTTATTTTTATGCATACACGGTCTTTAGTACAAATCAAATCAAATCCTATATGTGCAAAAGTATTGTTATACAAAATATATTTTCAATTTCACAAAAAAAATCTCAAAATTGAAGCTTTTTTTTATCTTGAAATTTAAAATTTCTGAAAAGAGAAATGTAAGGATTAAAATCTAATTCTTTTACACCTTTTTTTTCTAAAAATTTCTGATATCGGACTAAATAATATAAGTATAATACATGATGTTTCTATTTTTGTCTTAATCTATTCGGATCATATTTTTTTTTTCATGCTAAAATCTACTGCACATGATCCTTAAATTGCACACAAAATTTTATTTTTCACTAATTGAATTTATAAAATGAAAATTTATTAAATATGGCTAACTTTAGAAAGTGAAGACGTTTAATATTGGGGAGACTAGGGAGGGTTGACCCACTTTTTACAAAATGATTTTTTATTTTTCAAATATTGAACGTAGAATAAAGTTTTATATATCATTTTATTCGTTATACAATCAGTTATCAAAATAGAATTGCTACATAAGTGTAATATATAAGAAATTTGAAAAATGAATGATTTTATTCATGACAAAATAATGGGTCAAGGCTCCCCACATACGGGAGGGTTGACAACTATATGGGAGGCTTGACCCACTTTGTATTATATTGAAATATTTGAGACGAGAATAAAATCAGTTAAAAAAAAAACTTTATGCTACATGCTTTAATTATTAAAAAAATATTTTTGAAAACATGACGCTTAAAAAACCTGTTTTAACGCAATCACAAGTCATAGGAGAAAACATTTGTTTTAAACATGATTTTGTCTGAGCATATATAATTGTACAGCAGGGAAAATGAAATTTTAACATTTAAGACAATATTCCGGTAGACACAGGTTCCGTTTTCATAGGGTTTCATGTATGAATATGTCTGGATTTAAGAAGCACTGTCCCGCCTTTTTTTTTTTTTTTTTTTTTTTTGTCTCTTTGTCCTACTTTTTCTGACACTCGACCTAAGAACATACACTGACGGAAAAAAAAAAATCCCAACACCAAGAAAGACTAGTGTTAGATAAACGAAATTTGGTAGGCATGTTTATACATCTGAAAGATGACATCGATTGAAATCTCGCCCTTCACGCATAAGTGTGACGCTAGTAGCGCCACTCAGAACTTGCAGATCAGGTTTACTTTAAATGCGTGCTGTAAAGTTCGTGGGCGTTATTTAGCTTCAAAATGTGACGTATTGAGTTGATGTTAGCCAAGAATGTCTTTAACAAGTCGAAGAAGCCACTGTCAACAGCTCACCGAGTTGGAACGAGGTCGCATATTCTGGCTACGAGAAGGTGGTTTTTCTTTCCGCGATATTGCAGGAAGACTTGATTGGAATGTATCTACTGTGCATGATTGTTGGAGGGAGTGGTCAAGGTATGGTACTGCTTCAAGAAGACCGGGTTCCAGGCGACCACATGGCACTCCTGAGAGAGAACATCGCCGTATTCGGCGTACGACTGTGGCGCATCGTACTGCGTCTGCGGTAGAAATTTGAGCTGCAGTTGGTACCACAGTGACACAACGAGCTGTTAGAAATCGGTTACTTCAAGGACAGCTCCGATCCAGGCGTCCTGCAGCTTGCAATCTACTGACTCCATGCCATTGCCGTTTGCGACGCCATTGGTGTCAAGCCAGAGCTCATTTAGAGGACAGAGTGAAGATCTGTTGTGTTTTCTGATTAAAAAGAAACACAACAGATCTCCACTCCGCCCACCAATGAGCTCTGGCTTGACACGAATGGCTTTGCAAACGGCAATGGCGTAGAGTGAGTGGAATGCACGCTACAGGGTACCTAGCTCGGAGCTGTTCTTGAAGCAACCGATTTCTAACAGTTCGTTGTGTCACTGTGGTACCAACTGCAACTCGGATTTCTCCCACAGACGCAGTACGATGCGCCAGAGGCGTACGCCGAATACGGCGATCTTCGCTCTCAGGAGTGCCACGTGGTCGCCTGGAACCCGGTCTTCTTGAAGTAGTATCATCCTTTGACCACTGCTTCTAACAATCATGCACCGTGGATACATTCCAGCCAAGTCTTTCTGCAATATCGCGGAAAGAAAATCCACCTTCTCGTAGTCCGATTATGCGACCTCGTTCCAACTCGGTGAGCTGTTGACAGTGGCTTCTTCGTCTTGTTAAAGGCATTCGTGGCTAACATCAACTCAATACGTCACATTTCGAAGCTAAATAACATCCACGATCTTTATAGCACGCATTTAAAGTAATCCTGATTCGCAAGTTCTGAGTGGCATTACTAGCGCCACGCTTATGCGCGAAGCGCGAAATGTCAATCGATGTCATCTTTCAGATGTATAAACACGCCTAACAAATTTCGTTTACCTAACACAAGTCTTTCTTGGTGTTGGGATTTTTTTTTTTTTCGTCAGTGTAGTTGTCACATAGTTTGGCTTCGTGTAACTTTATTCATCCTGGTGAAATTTGTCTACATGCCTACCTGAAGATTTTCGATCAATGCTATTTTGTTTTGCAGCCGCATTGGGCACTTAACTTATTATTAACATCGTTTAGGCCTTTCGGGAGCAAAGTACTTTCAGTACTAAAATGTTGAAATAAATGACTGGCACTGGAATTTACTAACAAATTTATTTGGAAATAAGAAAAAGGCCATTTTTCACATACATATTAAATGGAAAACATTTTAGTAAAATTCTGGTGTCATTCTGGCATTTGGGAATTAAAACTAAGTGGTTTCATAAACATGCCACTGTCCCTGAAATGGTTAAGACTGCTATTTTCATACTTTCTATTCTTTTCCACTGTTTCTATTTAGCTATTTTATGTAATATTTAGATGGAGAAAAGTTCATATCAACTTTCCCATTTATATTTCATTAAGTATTTTCTTACAGTGGATACTACAGCAATTTTTTACATCTTTCTTTAAGCAGTTTCAAAAACTTTATTTTCCATCACCCCATTTTGCAGTAGCTTTACAGGATA
Source organism: Maratus speciosus (assembly GCA_963932465.1). Lineage (NCBI taxonomy): Eukaryota > Metazoa > Arthropoda > Arachnida > Araneae > Salticidae > Maratus > Maratus speciosus. The sequence goes on from OZ010795.1 coordinate 419,273,145, forward strand.
AATATATATTATTTTTCATATATAACCCTTTTCATTATGCACAGTGTATAATAAACAGATTGCCAAAACCACTTAATTAAGGGAGCCTTGAGCATCTGGTCAACCCACCCTCACATTGACTGGGTCAAACCTCCCCACATACCACTTTTCTAAATAATAGCATATTGTTATGTTAAGCCTAACTTACGGTACAATCTTTATGCCTGGAATGAAAGCTCGTTATTTCTGAATTACTTTAAACATACTTACTTAAATTTCTATGATATATTTTATCTGAAAAAAGCTTACAAATTATTTCTAAAAAACGCACTTTTTAGGTTGAAAACGCTCCCCATTTGATTTTTCCACACCTATTTCGATTAGCTGTATGAAACAAAGACTGTTGTTTGAGCATTCCAATAGCTTTGGTTGACACCTATTGGTAAAACTCTGAAATTATTTTAAATATGAAAACTGATGGGTGGGTCAAGCCTCCCGTATGGTCAACCCTCCCTAGTCTCCCCTACATGTCTATTGTTTTTTTAACAAACTTTAAATAAGTTTTCTCGTAAAATTAGAAATTTATATAATATATATAGAAATATGTACATGCTTATTTATAGGTATATTAAAAGCAATCTTTTATGGCTTGGAAATATGTTAATCGCTTTGTTGATATTAAAAGCTTGTTCAAATTATTCTGTGAAGGAAAAGCTTCTAAAACCTCTGTTTAGTCTCGTGTTCAAATATACTTTTTTTTTTTTTTTTTTAATAGGGCAACACTGTCCTTGTTAAGAGAAAACACATACTCCGCAATCATAAAAAAATATATTGTTAACCCTTTCGGCCCTGACGTTTTTCTTAAAGTCCAAAAAAATTAAAACTTTTGTCAGGCAGCAGTTTTGAGTAGTAAAATACATATCAATTTATTTTATTTTGATTACTTGAAAATTATGCATTTTATCAAATACACTTAAATGTGGCCATTAGGTCTTGCAGCATTACATGATCATTTCATATTTAAAGCATTTTAAAAGTAAGGAACACATATGTGACCGCCAGGGCCGAAGGTTTAATTTTCTAATCAGATATACATTTTCGAAATTCTTATATATATATATATATGTGTGTGTGTGTGTGTGTGTTTAAATTAAAAAAATCTTAATGAAAATGAGTTAAATTTTAAAGGCAGGGATAAATTATTTTTTTTTATTAAAACAAAACACACAATAAGAAATATGTACATAAAATTTTAGGAGATATTATCTTCCATAATTAATTTTATGTTTATAGTTTTTTAGATTATGTTTTAAAGATATTTTATTTCCCTGGAGTATGTAAAAGTTTGCCAAAAGTCTATGGCTTTCTTCGGACTTCTTAACAGCAGCACCTAAAAAAAAAAGTTTTCAATTCGATTTTGGTGAGAAATCAGCTAAATACTGGGTGCATACCGAAATGTAGAAAAATATGCCATCGATCTTCAAATTTTATCTTCAGAATCTCCAATTGTGCCTTGAGAAGAAAATATGACTATGAGCACTTAGTAATAACAATAGCTTTTCATTATTTTTATAATAAAAATAAAACAAGATATGTTTAAAATATAATGACAGAAGTTTCACTGGATCTAAATAGCATACAATCACTGTGAACCTTTCCTTATTTGTTTTTTAATTCACAATTCTTTTAACACTTTCATTTATTTCCAAATGATATTTTTCAGGTAACTTTTCCATAAACAAATAACTTCTCCCACCCTCTTTTTTAGTTTGACAATGTTTGAATTTATTTATATACTAGCTGACCAGCCCAAAGTTGCCCGGTGCCGTTATAATAACATTAAACGAAACTCAAATTTGTATGATGTATATCTTCGGAAAATCTTTCAAATGAATCTAGTTTTGGGGATCTCGCATCCTTAGGCAGCATACAGTGTTTCAAATGAACTTAGTTTCCGGGGCCTTTGGCAGAGTCTAGTGTGCTCCGAACAAGCTTCTTTCAGAACGAACCTGTAATATGGCTGCCAGCTGCCTAAATCAGCGTACACCGGGAGTGTTCCGCATGCGCCGGAGTCATTCTAATAACAAGTTGAACAAATTTGAACCGGAGATAAGAATGCAGCCCCTGGCGGTGGAAGGTGGAACTAAAAACATGTAAAACTATAGTACGCTGAGTTGAATGAACCAATTTCCGTTGAAATCCAGCCCATAGAAACAAGGATATGATAAAAGAATGCGTCGCTAACGTTCGAAAATGGTGGTAACAGAAGTCTAATATAAACTTCCACTTTGCAGAAAATAGCTGATTCGTAATCTAAGTTGAATGAAAAAATTCCCTTTGAAATCGGTCTAATAGAACCCGGAAAAAAAAAATGCACCATTAATATTCGTAAATGTCGGTAACTGAAATCTAAGATAAATTTTCATAATACAGAAAGTAGTTGAATCGTAATCTAAGTTGAATGATCCAATTCCCGCTGTAATCGGGATCATGGAAACCGAGGAATGATCTTGAACCCAAGTGGTAGAAGGTGCCCCACCCCCGTAAATTTAACAAATTTAACCTTTAACTGATGTGAAAGAAACTGTCACATAAGTAGTGTGAAGCGGTCTGTGAGACCACTACATCGAAAGATGAATTTAACCCGTAACTGGAGACGGGAGTCAGAATGACTCCGCGTTGTTCTTTGGCTCTGATTATCATGTGTTTTTTTTTTCTTGAATAAAATCATTCCCCAGTATCGACAATTTGTTATTTTATCATAACATGATTTCCAGAATATATTGCGTTTCTAAAAAAATTCCAATTCTAATTACAAAAGACAAAAAAGGAAAATAACATTAGATCTCCGAACACGTAAGAAAATTCATGTCTCCAGTTACGGGTTAATGCGCGTTTAACTCAAATAATGGTGTTTTTGTACTAAACTTTTCGTACAGGTAATCATAATTAACCCGGGAGAACTCGCTGCATGAGATTTTCTCTCACAGTCGTACATTTTAAGACTCTTATTTAAATCCTTTTTCATTTTAATTAAAATTTCAAAATGTTTTTCAATTATTTTACCAATTTTGTGAATAAAAGTACTAAGCCAACCAAAAAAAGTTGATATTATACGAATGTAAAGTAAAAGAAAAGCAATTGGGCATTCTCACTGGCGAGTTCTCCCGGGTTAAATTCATGAACGTCATAATTAAAATTCACCTATTCAAAATCCTCAAGTGATAGTACTAAAGTTCAGAAGGAAACAAAATTTCGGTAGTGTTTGTAGTTAAACTGAAAGTTACAAGTTAAACTATAAAAATTGAAAAAAAAAAAAAAAAAAAAAAAAAAACAGCGGTCTGTGAGACTGGTAACATCTGTTAAAGGTTAACATTAACCTCGATATTTAATTTACGATTAAATCTCCCCAATCTAAAGTTAACCACTTACTTTTAACAGTAATGCGATTTTTAATTCACAGGTGTAATAAGTAAACGTAAGTGGATGCCGAAAAAGAAGATTAATATTTGATAGAAATTAAGCAGAGTTTCAAAAACGCAAGGGTTTAACATCTTTGGTGTGGTGTCAAGTATAAAGCACATAGATGAAACAGTTTAACCTTTAACTGATGTTACCGGTCTGTCAGACCGCAGCTTTTAGGTAGCTTTCTTTACAAAAAGCTACCTATTGCAGCCGTTCGGAGGAAAGCGATTTCAAAAAATTTTGGTATATTTTCAACGATCATGACCCCCAGACCCCGAAACCACCCTCCGTTCAAAATTGATATATATATATATATATATATATATATATATATATATATATATCAATATATATATATATATATATATATATATATATATATATATATATATATATATATATATCTGACCTATGTCACACTGTAACTCTCGTATTTATGAACCGATTTGGATGTAATTCGGTGTGTACATAGTACATACCAATGTCTCGACCGAGTTCGTTGGCCAGCTTCATCCGCCATTTTGTTTCAAAATGGCAGCCATTTAAAAATTTAAAAAAAAATTAAAATTTGAAATGTGGTACCAAAAAATTGAAAATGGAAAAATATTTTTTTCTTATGTATTTGACCTTTATACAAAGACTCCGTAGCAGTTTTTCTTTCGTCTATATCTTAAAAAATGGCTGAGTTATAGCATTTTGAATTTCTAGCGAAGCTGACATTTTGAAACGTCCTGAATTTTGTCACGCGATAAAAGGCTTATTTATGAACCGATTTGGACGTAACTTCGTTTATACATAGTACAGACCAATGTCTCGACCGAGTTCGTTGGCCAGCTTCATCCGCCATTTTGTTTAAAAATGGCGGCCATTTAAAATTTTAAGAAAAATTTAAATTTGAAATGTGGTACCAAAAAATTGAAAATTGAAAAACTATTTTTTTCTTATGTGTTTGACCTCGATAAAAAGATTCGGGAGCAGTTTTTGTTTCGTCTATATCTTAAAAAATGGCTGAGTTATAGCATTTTGAATTTCTAGTGTGGCTGACATATTGAAACGCCCTGATTTTTGCCACGTGATAACAGATATATTTATGAACCGATTTGGATGTACCTTGGTGTGTACATAGTACATACAAATAATTCAACCGAGTTCGTTGGCCAGCTTCATCCGCCATCTTGTTTCAAAATGGCGGTCATTTAAAAACATTTAAAAAAATTAAATTTAAAATGAGATACCAAAAAATTGGAAAATGAAAAAGAGTTTTTTCGTATGTGTTTGACCTTAATACAAAGATTCCGGAACAGGTTTTGTTTCGTCTATATCTAAAAAAAATGGCTGAGTTATAACATTTTGAATTTCTATTGTGGCTGACATTTTAAAACGACCTGATTTTTGTCTTTCGATAACAGGCGTATTTATGAACCGATTTGGATATTACTTGGTCTGTACATAGTGCATACCAATGTCTCGACCGAGTTCGTTGGCCAGCTTCATTCGCCATCTTGTTTTAAAAGGGTTGCCATTTAAAAAAAATGTAATTTAAAATTTAAAATGAGGTATTAAAAAATTGGAAAATGAAAAAGATTTTTTTTATGTATTTGTCCTTGATACAAAGATTCTGGAGCAGTTTTTGTTTCTGAAAATTTGTTCTTTTGTTTATATCTTAAAAAGTGGTTGAATTATAGCACTTTGAATTTCTATCATGGCTAACACTTTGAAACGATCTTTTATTTGTCTCGCGATACCACACGTATTCGCCTATTTCCATGGAAGAAGGCATGTGAATAGTATACATCAATATCTCGACCAAGTTCGCTGGCCAGCTTCATCAGCCATCTTGTTTCAAAATGGCGGCCATTAAATTAAAAAATATATATATTTAAAGTGAGGTGCAAAAAAATTAGAAATTGAAAAAGGTTTCTTTCTTAAGTATTTGACCTTGATATAAGGATTCAGGATCATTTTTTGTTCGTCTTTATCTTAAAAAATGGCTCAGATATAGCAGTTTCAATTTCTAACGTGGGTGACATTTTGAAAAATCTGATTTTTTGCCTGCGACAGCACTCGTATATATCAACCGATTCCGATGTGAGTGAGCATGTGCACAGCAATTACTAAGGTATCGACCAAGTTCACTGGTTAGCCTCATCCACCATGTTGTCTTAAAATGGCAGGCACTTTAAAAAATCGCCGAATTTGGCAGCCAAATATAAGTTACTTTAAATAAAAGCAGCTTGGATAAAGCTGACTAATTTCGCGAAATTCTCATTCATAATGATTTAGTATTGATAAAAATTAGTATTGAATCTCCTACATTCGGTTTCCACTTAATTGAGCTTCGTGTGTTTGAATAATATAAGTTGGCTTTTTTAAAATAAGGAATATGAAAGCTACCTTTTCCTCCCGGCACTGGCCGGAAGGACTTTTTTTAATGTTTATAGTTTAACTTGCAATTTTCAGTTTAACTAAAAACACTATCGAAATTTTGTTCCGTTTGTAACTTTAGTACTATCACCAGAGACTTTTGAATAAGTGAATTTTAATTATAACAGTCCTGTACAAAAGTTTAGTACAAGAACGCCATCCTATGAGTTAATCGTGCCATTTTATTCATCTTTCGATGAAGCGGTCTCACAGACCACTTCAAACTAGTTCTGTGACAATTTCTGTGACATCAGTTAAAGGTTAATTTGAAAAAACAGTTCCATTTATTAATACAGCTTGAATGTTAAACGTAAGTAATAAAGACATATACATGTATCTCCAGCACTTGGTGGAAAGTTGGTTATTATCACATGTTACTAACCTAAATAAAATATAATGATTTGCCTAAAAGTTATGTTAAGTTACCTTTTAACACGGGAGAACTCGCTAGTGAGAATGCCCAATTGCTTTTCTTTTATTTTACATTCATATAATATCAATGTTTTTTGGTTGGCTTAGAACTTTTATTCACAAAATAGGTAAAATAATTGAAAAACATTTTGAAATTTTAATTAAAATGAAAAATGATTTAAATAAGAGTCTTAAAAAAGTACGACTGTGAGAGAAAATCTCATGCAGCGAGTTCTCCCAGGTTAAAATTGGCGTGTATTATTATACCCCACTAAAAAAATCTAATAGAATTAATTGCAAAATCTAACAGAAAATAGTTTAAACGAAATTATTTGTATAAACGCCTTTCTAGGCAAATTCTCGATAGAGTGTATATGGATTTTTGTAGTCCTAGCCCGGTTAACTCGTTAGGAGGGGGGAAATACTTTTTGTCAATAATTGATGATAATTCTAGAAGGAGTCAAGTTTATATAATTAAGGATAAAACGGAAGTTTTCGAATATTTTAAAAGGTTTTATTTAAAGCTGAGAGACAACCTGGTAAAAAATTAAAGTGTGAAAGAACTCCATGTATGGTGATGGAAGGAGGAATAAACCGACGAGTTTAAGCATACTCTTTGTAGAAATTATATTTTAGTTATGTTAGTAACATGTGATATCAACGAAGTTTCCATCAGATGCTGGAAGTACATGTATATTTCTGTATTATTTAAGTTTAACATTCAAGCTGTATTATTAAATGGAACTGTTACTTCAAATTAAACTGTTTCATCAATGTACTTTATACGTGATACCACACCAAAGACCTTAAACCCTGCGTTTTTAAAAAAAATCTGCTCAATTTCTATCATGGCTAAAGAGCCATGTCATGCTATTTAAAGGTCAAATTATGGCCGAAACTAGCCTTTTTTGCAGCAGGGACAAACATGGATTTTGGTGCCCCCCCACCCCCCCTTCCTCCTCAAAGTATATTTACAAAGAGATTTTTACTAAATTTCTAATTGCTGACTTATATTAAAATTTAAAATATGTAATCATAAAATATGTAATACTGAACTGCGCAATCTGCTTTGTCAAATATTGATTCATTAAAATCTTGAAAATGGAAAAAAAAATCTGCCTTTTACAGGATCTTTATGCAATGTCATCCTTAGAATTCTTCTATGCTTTGGCATACCCCAGATAGGACGATTTTCAATATACCGTGCTAAACATAGACGTGAGAAAAATCGACAAACAAAAATCTTCATTTGGCGACCATTCGTTTTGGCGCACGGGGCACATACAACCTCCCCCCTCCCACCCCCTTAGTTTCGGCACTGGGTCATACAGATGTAATGTGGTGTGTTTTAGTTGAAATAGATACTGTTTTGAAAGTATAATGGCACAGGTTCAAGAATTAACTTATTCTTTTCCGAAACTATTGGATTATAACTATCCTGCGTGGAAACTCGACGTAAAAGGCGTATTGATTGATCGAAGTTAAACTCGCGAGAATAAATGATCGATTTATACAGGGTGTCCGGTCTCAACGGTGTCCAATGGCTAATTCCTAAACCGTTTGTCATAGACATACAGTTCCAATTACAAAAATGTTTTAAATCAGGTAAAGAAATATTTGAAAAGCGATTTGGGTCAGTAAAAACATTTCTTAAAAAATTACGGAATTTAAATTTTTATACGGTCCCCCGGTCCTATACGTTATATTTAGTAAAATTTTCCTTTTACACTGACAAGTAATACAAAAACAGTCCCGTTGTTCTACGATTAAAATTGACCGAGTAATACAAGTTTAAAGTTGGAGCATATTTTTTGCTGCAAATTGGGGGTCATTCACAAATTTAGTTGAAATATAATTTCGTCAGATATATTAAAAAATGGTTGACAGTAAAATTAACATTGCAATATAAATTTGAAATCTTTAGTCATTCTGATATATTAATGCAAAATATACAATTTGTAATAAACATTTAAGAAGAAAGGAAAAGAAAACAGAATTTTTGTTATATAAAATGATGTTAAATTAACAGCCTCAATTCTTTACAAAATGACACGTATTTTAAAATATTATTAGATTACACTCTCCTGCAAAAGTTGGGTTATTTCATGTTTTTTAGCTTTTGATAATTGATTCTTATGTATTCTGTACCGCTGAATCCGGAATTGACCTTTATTTTTAGCCAACACATCAGGAGTTTTCGCAAATTGTAAATTTCAAAGTTAAAATTTAATCTCGCCCCCATCTCATCACATCACCCAGCTGTAAGTACACCAAGATAAGCAAAAATATCGAATAAATTTTTGAATAAAATAAAATAAAAAATAATTTTCATATGTTTTTTAGTATGAGGTTTTCGCTATATTTTAACTTACACATTTGAAAAAAAATTCTAACGTGATGGTTAAAAATGAAAGTCATTTTCAAATTTAGTGCTAAAAAGTACGTAAAAATCAATTATCAAAAGTTAAAAAATACAACCATCTCCTCTACTTTATAGTATTCGATTTTTGTTATTCTTTAAATTCGACAATTTATGATTTGCGAAATAACTTGACATGATGGTTAAAAATTAAGGCAAATTTCGGATTCAGTGCTAAAAATTACATAAAAGCTAAAAAACCCAACAATCTCCGTCTTGTATTATCTAATCTAAAACTTTTTCTTAAACTTCTTGGCGGTAATCTATCCGAAATTTTTTGTGTTATCCTGTAAAATAAGTATAAATGGTAACCACCGAAAATCATAATAATATTAGATTGTTATCGGATTTGCGCCAGTATGTAAAATGTAATCTCGATCGGATATTTGAAAGTGGGTTAAAGTTCGAATACAAATAACTGGAAAAACATACCTAAGATCGTTGAAGTAACATAAAAACTTATTAACCCCTTAACAGTGTGGCCCGAACTGCATTCGGGCAAAAACACTTTGCTTTCTTCGTTATTAAAAGCATTTTGATACCACTAATTTGTAACTGTAAATTTATCTTTATTGATTGTCAGATATTTTTCGATTAAGTAAGGTAAATATTTTAGTATGGAAAAAGTGGTGTCCAGCACCATTTTTAATTTTTTTGTAAGAAAACAAATGTCACAGTTAAGGGGTTAAAATAACATAATTTTATTAAATGAAATCATAAGAGAAACTGTCTCAAATCCTGACAAAATAAAACGTATGTTATTTCAGCCAATCTGAAACTTAATAAATGTTAACTTAATTGTAATACTTGTACAATTTTTTTCAAAGCGCAGATACACATGAAATGAGCTCTTCGAATACTTTAAGCACTTGGAATGAGGCCCCTCAAAGCCAAGCCGAACTCATTTGTTTTCAGAGCAGAAAAGTGGCATAAGTCATGCATTTTTAAAGTTTCATAACTCGCACAATTTTAGATTTATACGAATGGGACTTTTTTTTGTCTTATTTGTCAGTGTAATAGGAAAATTTTACTAAATATAACAAATAGGACCGGGGGACCGTAGAAAAATTAAAATTTCGTAATTTTTTAAGAAATGTTTTTATTGACCCAAATCGCTTTTTAAATATTTCTTTACCTGATTTAAAGCATTTTTCTAATTGGAACTATATGTGCGTTCTGACTACGTACGTACGGGCAGAGCCCCCTAGTTAAACCCAAAAGAAAACTTCAAACAATTTCTTAAGCAATAGCTAACAACTTTGCTGTACCACGTGTTAAAAATTACAAAAAAATTAGCCTGGAATAAAGAAGCCAACTGTATACTTCTGAGAAATTAATCTCTCTATTCTACAAAAAAGTAACTAACGCTGTCACAGCCGCTGTTTAAGATTTATTTGTGACCGGTGTGGTTGGGGGAGGGTTCTTCGTTAATATTAAGAAAACTTCAAAAATATGAAAATTGGTGATATTATAGAGAAATATTTTTATAAACACGCTGATGCAGACAGTTTTTAAATCGAATAATTATTTTAAGTGATATTTAATTTTATAAATGGTCAAAATAGTTCCATTAAAAATGTTTTATAGGAGCAAAAATTATACATAGGAATGTAACAGTTTTTCCTGAAGACATGCATTAGAAGTTCCCGGTGTACATACTACATTTCTTTTTTTTATTTCATTTATTTTCTGAGGATTTATTTCCATTTTAAATTCAATTTTTTTACATATTTTAGAAAAAGGTATTATTTTAAATTGTTGCCAATTTTAAAAATGGCACAAATAATAATACTTCCTTTAAATTAAAAATTAATATGTACGTGACTATCATAAACAGAAAAAAAAACTTTTAAATTAGAATTAAATGACTATGTATTAAAAATAGAAAAATTTTGAAAATTACGTCATAAAAGTTATATTTACTCGTCAGTTTTAAAAGAGAAAGAAAATTGTAAAATAATAAATTCATTATTATGAGTTAAAAGTCGTAAATGGAGGAAATTATGTCATATTTAAATTGACAAACAATAATATTGCCAACCAGTTTAAATTTAAAAATATATTTACACGAAACAATTCCTTTTTCTAGATATATCTTTTTAACTCTTGTTTATATAGTAGACCCAAGGTATCCAATTCTTAGGAATTCTACTGTAATAGTATAAAGACAATTACTCTTTATTTATTTATTTATATATTTATTTATTTTATTTATTTATTTTATTTATTTTTTGCGCAGTGTCTAATAACTATATCAAAGAAAATGTCGCTTTCTCTGAAGAAACTGTCGCTTTATGTGTATAACATATATGGATGTGTTATATGTTGAGTCATTTAAATAATGATAATAATAATAATTTAAGCGGAGATGCCAATATATGTAATGCTTTCAGTATTAACACACGTATTTTTCCGTGAATTGTCATAGTGACAAAATTTAAGAAAACATCGAATAATGACAAATACTTTAAAAATTAAAAGATAGCATTACTGTTTGTTTATATATATATATCACTCCACTTCACGCACTCGTCCAACCGCTAAACACGAAATTCTGTAAGAGGGCAAGCGTTCGATATTTCATCTACAAAACAGCCTTCGGTTTTAATGTATACATTACAATACAGAGCAATGATAAAAACAAAACAACAACAAAAAAAATGGAAAAGCAAAAAGCACAAGATAAACAAATTTACCCTATATAAATGAAATTGTGATGCAACGGACTTCTGAATCGGTTTTATAAAACGACTGATTAAAGTACTGATTATGTTTCGCAGCTATTCCTGGTAAAATATGGAACGTTTTCTTGTGAAATTAACACAAATTATTCGTATTGATTAGCGGAAGTCGAAAGTGGTATTAGAGATTTAAAATTTGAATTTGTTTTCGAGATTATATATATATATTTTCAAATTATAAAGACATTTCTGTATTAGTGAGAACTAAATTACTCGATTTTTCTGGAAAAAAGGGACAAGAGAAAAAAGATAGGGATTTTTAGATTTTTCTTCATCATTTTAAAATGGAAATTGAAATTATCTTTATGTCAATCTATAGTGAAGACCATATTGTGATTAAATAATATTTTTCAGGAAAATTAAAAAAATAATAATCACATTTCAATCGTCAGGAATCAGTAAATTTTAGAAACCAAAAATCGCCAGCAAATTTTTACATTGACTTAAAAGATATAATTCACTTTAGCTTTATTTTTTTTTTATTATTATTTCAGTTCAGAGAGGCGCTTAAAGCCAAATTATTTAGAAGAGAAAAATACAATTTTCTAAGAATTCCTTTCAATTCATAAACTATAAATACTTTGAATACATTCGCATAAATAATATCATTTATGTAATTTCTTGAGAAATCGTTAAAAAAAAAAAAAAAAAAAAAAAAAAAAAAAAAAAAAAAAAAAAAACTTAACACGCATTATTATTTATTGGTCTCATTTGTCCTTATTTAAATATCTTAATGAAACAAATTTATGAAAAGAAGTTTCAAAACACTAATTTGTATAAGTGAAACGAATATATGAAATATTAACTCTTCAACTGAAAACAAAGTGGCGAGTACATTCTCCCTCGTTTTTATTGCAATTTTAATGAGAAAATGACATCAAGAATTAGAAAATGACACAATTTACCCCTGTCCCTGTCTCTCTTCTGAAGCAATAAAAATATTTGTTGCCATTATTAGATAAATGCCATTAAAATTTAAAAGAAATTAATATTTCGAAAATATCACTTTTTTAAAATTTTACATTTAGAAATTTAACAGTTATTATGAGACCTTTAGAACAACTCGAAAATCCGGAATTTATATATAAAATGATAATTGCCAGATGAATTTAAAGAGAATCCGCCCCCTTTTTTTTGCAATTATAATAAGAAAATGACATCAATATATAGAAAATGATATTATTGACACTTTTCTCTCTTTCATTTGCAGCAAGAAGAAAAATGAAGCCACTATTAATGAAGATATGTTAACTTAATTTGAATCTTCCTTTACACAAACTCACGCACACACACACACACTTATATAAGTATTAATATAACCATAAAAAAAAAAAAAAAAAAAAAAAAAAAAACTGCAAATCACTAACGAAAATTGTGAAAGCACAAACAGGAAGAAACCCACACATTCACAATTAAACTGTCCCCCATTTTAAAAACATAATAAAATAAATAAATAAAATGAGTAGAAAAATAATAATGCATATCTGTAGAACCTAGACAGAATCTTCGGTTCCCAAATGTCAAAACTCCACAGTAAATAAATAAATAAATATATATATATATATTTGCGCGTGTGCGTGTATGTAAATATATATAAGATACACTCGCTTTTTTTTTATTAAATAGCAAATCCATAAAAGTCAGTTTTATATATCTAGGTCCTATTTTCAGTTGTTATTCCTTATAATATCAAAATTCACTTTGTTCAAAATAGTACTTTTTGCGAAAATTACGAAATAAAAATTGTTATACAACCATAGGACTTAACATTTTTATTTAGCAAAATATTTCCCTTCCTCTAACAAATAAAACTATAAGAATTTCCTATTAGAACAACTAAATGTTTTACTTCGAACCAATATCTATTTATTTTACTTTAAATTATATGCGTTTTCAACTATTTCTGGACAAAAGAAAGTATTAGAAGATTTTTCACAAGCAACAAAGACTGAAAATTCATAAATGTCATACTTTCACAATTCTTTGAGTTTATATATTTAAAATAAATAATTTTTTTTTTTTTGTAGCATTTAATATAAAATTTCCCGAAATTGTAAAAATTATATATAATTAGTTATAATGTAATCCCGTTGTTATTTTACATTTAGTTTGATATTTACTTTATTTTAAATTTTTCATATAATTTATAAATAAAAAATAAAATTTATACTTGTTTTCTTAATAAATAGACACTTTTATGTGAATAAGAAAAGAAATAACTGTTTAAACGTATGAGAAAAATATGAGAAATGCCAAAATTGAGATTTTTTTTAATGTACTATTCAACTTAAACTTATATTACAACTGAAGCATCCAATAAATTCAAAAGAATTCTGAAATAAAAGTTAAAAGATAATTTAAACATATGATATTTACTTAAAACATGCATTTAAAAAATTTAACAAACACAAAAGACGTAAAATATCTTTGGGCAGAAAATATAAAGTAATGACGCATTTGTTTTCTTAAACACTCCCCTAAGGCAGTCTTCGATGGAAAAAAACATTATATTAAAAATAAGAACGCTCATTGAAGGAATCCCATACGCATATGTAAATGATTGTGAAGAATCCTTTTTAAAATACTTCAAAATTTCCTTCAGAAATATAGCTTTAAGCGATAAATTTGACAAAAGCATATTCATGAAAGATTGCTTTACAAATTGTTTAGTACAAATGTTTAGTAATACTTTGGTTCTGGGTCGCTTAAGCTCGGTATAGATTAATAGTTGAAATATATCAAACACGATGATATTCATTCATATTCTAAAACTATACATATTTTTATTAAACACTAAAAAAAAAAAAAAAAAAAAAAAAAAAAAAAAAAATGTAATGCTGAGTTCGGATTGGATGTAAAACTACGCTTGACCGCAATAATCACAAATAATTCAATGCTGAATAAACTGCTAAAGAATGGCATTTTTATTATTTTTAAAGAAAATATAAAACATAACTATGATTTTTTTTTTTTTACATTTCTCTAATTTCATATATATGACTTGAAAACTTAACCTATAGTAACACTGTTTCTCATCAATTTGTTGACATGTTACTGTTATTATTCCACAAAATCATTTGTAGGTAATCTATGTAGGTAATCTATTGTAATCTTCAGAAATATTTCACCTACACTACGAAAGACATTCTAACTGATAGTATTTTTCAAAGCTTTTCAATATCAAGATTTTTTTTATGCATCATTATTCTTAATCATTTTAAAATGTACTAATCTCAAGGAAAGTTTTCTTTCTTAAATTTAGATGTATTACCAAAAATCCAAAATAAATATCACGAAACCTTAAAATTCAATATATATTTTAAACTATTTTTTATAGCATTAAATATATTTTTTAAAGAACGTCTACACCTCCAATTTATAAATTTTTCAACTGGGTGAAAATGTATCCTGGGAATGATTTCAACACGGGAACTTAGTCGGTGGACAAAAGCTCTACCATCTAAGCCGTTCTAGGCAGATCTGTTGGACAAAATTCATCAAAGTCGTCTTCATTGTTTTGACGATGACATCTAGTATTTTACCTGAAATAGCTAAATAGAATAAAACGCAGGTAAAAAACCTGAAAAAATGCTTGATAGATAATAAACTTCATGATTTTATTAAGACATTTACTTGGATTGGTAAAACAAAATCATACGAGTAATGTTTTTTTTTTTTTTCCAATCAGTGAAATGAGTGCACGCTGGGATTAGAACACAGGTCCTTCATTAAGCTAAGAACAGTCTGCCGTATGAACTATCCACGAGTACGGCGAATGGAGTTCACTCAAACTGGCCTAGATATTTTTTGACGATGCCATCTTTTCTGTCATGTGAAATTTCTCAACAGAATAAATATCATGTAAATGAATTCCAATAAACGCTGAATACGTAATTTCTCACTTCATTGTGTTAATACTATCATTCTCATTAATAATGAATTATCACATTATTTTTTACCAAACAAAATAAATGTGTTAATATAATAAAATACCTAGACTTATTTTTAATATATGTGTCACGTATTAATTTTATATAAAATTTGTCATGAATTATATTTATTTTTTTTCTAGTTAAACATGATTTTTTAATTGATGGTAAATATTAACGTATTTATTTTAAAAGTTTTTCTGAATTTCCAATTTTTGTAAATTAGGAGAAAATGCATAAATACTATCAATTTATATTAAAATTTAAAGATAAATTCGTCTGAAGTAACACTTCTAATCTACTTAAATTTATTACAGGCTTAATATTTTGTATACTATTAGAGAAAAATTTAAAATAGTGTTCAATTGCTTAACATTGTGAAATTTGCTTAATTTTAGAAAAATATACTTTGCATAATTATATATGACACAGCAAACACGACACCGTACATTCCTCTTTTTATTGAAACTGTACGCATGTAATCCGATAACAAAAAATGCTGCAGCATGTTCATAATCAAATAGTAAAATACATGGATTTTGATACTGCATCTTGCGAATGAAAACGTTACCAACATTTTTGTTGTTAATTTAGTTTATGCGCATTTTTGACGATCTTCCTAGTGTTAAAAATTATTATTGTTTAGTTATTTCCTTTATTTTATTCTTTAGTTTCTCTTTGAAACCTGTGATGAAAAATGTTTTCTATGAAGTATACACACTGTAAAAAAAATTCCGCAACGTTCCTGGGAAAAAATGGGCAGCTGAGTTGCCCATTATTTCCAAGAAACATTTCTTGAAAATGACTGGAACTTTACTGTATATGTTAAAAACTTTCTACAGAAATGCCAGTAAGTTTCCTGCGAAATACCAGGAATATTTCTGTTGACAGCAAAACATTACTGACATTTCACAGCATGCGGGATCCGCAGACGATTTTAGGTAGCTTTCTTTACAAAAAAGCTACCTATTGCAGCCGTTCGGAGGAAAGCGATTTCAAAAAATTTTGGTATATTTTCATCGATCATGACCCCCAGACCCCGAAACCACCGTCCGTTCAAAATTTATATATATATATATATATATATATATATATATATATATATATCTGACCTATGTCACACTGTAACTCCCGTAATTATGAACCGATTTCGATGTAATTCGGTGTGTACATAGTGCATACCAATGTCTCGACCGAGTTCGTTGGCCAGCTTCATCCGCCGTTTTGTTTCAAAATGGCGGCCATTTAAAATTTTTAAAAATTTTTTAAACTTGAAATGTGGTACCAAAAAATTAAAAATGGAAAAATATTTTTTTCTTATGTATTTGACCTTTATACAAAGATTCCGGAGCAGTTTTTGTTTCGTCTGTATCTTAAAAAATGGCTGAGTTATAGCATTTTGAATTTCTAGCGTGGCTGACATTTTGAAACGTGCTGAAATTTGTCACGCGATAAAAGGCGTATTTATGAACCGATTTGGATGTAATTCAGTGTGTACATAGTACATACCAATCTCTCGACCGAGTTCGTTGGCCAGCTTCATCCGCCATTTTGTTTCAAAATGGCGGCCATTTAAAATTTTTAAAAATTTTTAAAACTTGAAATATGGTACCAAAAAATTAAAAATGGAAAAATATTTTTTTCTTATGTATTTGACCTTTATACAAAGATTCCGGAGCAGTTTTTGTTTCGTCTATATCTTAAAAAATGGCTGAGTTATAGCATTTTGAATTTCTAGCGTGGCTGACATTTTGAAACGTCCTGAAATTTGTCACGCGATAAAAGGCGTATTTATGAACCGATTTGGATGTAATTCAGTGTGTACATAGTACATACCATTCTCTCGACCGAGTTCGTTGGCCAGCTTCATCCGCCATTTTGTTTCAAAATGACGGCCATTTAATTTTTTTTTTTAAATTTAAAATTTGAAACGTGGTACCAAAAAATTGAAAATGGAAAAATATTTTTTCTTATGTATTTGACCTTTATACAAAGATTTCGGAGCAGTTTTTGTTTCGTCTATATCTTAAAAAATGGCTGAGTTATAGCATTTTGAATTTCTAGCGTGGCTGACATTTTGAAACGTCCTGAAATTTGTCACGCGATAAAAGACGTATTTATGAACCGATTTGGATGTAACTTCGTTTATACATAGTACATACCAATGTCTCGACCGGGTTCGTTGGTCATCTTCATCCGCCATCTTGTTTAAAAATGGTGGCCATTTAAATTTTAAAGAAAAATTTAAATTTGAAATGTGGTACCAAAAAATTAAAAATTGAAAAAATATTTTTTCTTATGTGTTTGACCTTGATAAAAAGATTCGGGAGCAGTTTTTGTTTCGTGTATATCTTAAGAAATGGCTGAGTTATAGCATTTTGAATTTCTAGCGTGGCTGACATTTTGAAACGTCCTGATTTTTCTCACGTAATAACAGGCGTATTTATGAACCGACTTGGATGTACCTTGGTGTGTACATAGTACATACAAATGTCTCGACCGAGTTCGTTGGCCGGCTTCATCCGCCATCTTGTTTCAAAATGGCGGCCATTTAAAAAAATAAAAAAATTTAAATGAGATACCAAAAAATTGGAAAGTGAAAAAGATTTTTTTTTGTATGTGTTTGACCTTAATACAAAGACTCCGGAACAGCTTTTCTTTCGTCTATATCTAAAAAAAATGGCTGAGTAATAGCATTTTGAATATCTCTTGTAGCTGACATTTTAAAACGACCTGATTTTTGTCACGCGATAACAAGCGTAATTATGAACTTATTTGGATGTAACTTGGTCTGTACATAGTACATACCAATGTCTCGACCAAGTTCGTTGGCCAGCTTCATTCGCCATCTTGTTTCAAAAGGGTTGCCATTTAAAAAAAATTAAATTTAAAATTCAAAATGAGGTATTAAACAATTGGAAAATGAAAAAGATTTTTTTATGTGTTTGGCCTTGATACAAAGATTCCGGAGCAGTTTTTGTGTCTGAAAATTTGTTCTTTTGTTTATATCTTAAAAAATGGTTGATTTATAGCATTTTGAATTTCTAGCATGGCTAACATTTTGAAACGATCTTGTATTTGTCACGCGATAACCCACGTATTCGCCTATTTCGATGTAAGAAGGCATGTGGATAGTATACATCAACACCTCGACCAAGTTCGCTGGCCAGATTCATCAGCCATCTTGTTTCAAAATGACGACCATTAAATTAAAAAAAAATATATATATATTTAAAGTAAGGTGCAAAAAAATTAGAAATTGAAAAAGGTTTCTTTCTTAAGTATTTGACCTTGATATAAGGATTCAGGAGCATTTTTTGTTTGTCTTTACCTTAAAAAATGGCTCAGATATAGCAGTTTCAATTTCTATTGTGGGTGGCATTTTGAAAAATCTGATTCTTTGCATGCGACAGCACTCCTATATATTAACCGATTCCGATGTGAGTGAGCATGTGCACAGCAATTACTAAGGTCTCGACCAAGTTCACTGCTTAGCCTCATCCACCATGTTGTCTTAAAATGACAGGCACTTTAAGAAATTGCCGAATTTGGCAGCCAAATATATGTTACTTTAAAGAAAAGCAGCTTGGATAAAGCTGACTAATTTCGCGAAATTCTCATTCATTATATTGATAAAAATTAGTATTGAATCTCCTATATTCGGTTTCCACTAAATTGAGCGTCGTGTGTTTGAATGATATAATTTGGCTTTTTTTAAATAAGGATTATGAAAGCTACCTCTTCCTCCCGGCACTGGCCGGAAGGACTTTTTACATTTCCAGTTGACAACTTTCGCTTTATTATCATTATTTGTTAGAATGAAAAAATATTTTAAATTGACATCAAAATTATTATTTATAATTTACACGAAATAATAAATTTTCAGTTAAAATTCAATAAAGTAAATATATATATGATATATTGTTTCTGAACTTTGCTTAAAATATAAAAATATATAAATGTAAATAATAATTAGAAAAAAAATCTAGACATAAAATATTTTGGATTTTCGTTAGTAATTATGTTAGATAAAATACATATAAATTTTCATGAAAAAAAAAAAAAAAACCTAAACGTAATTGTATATTTTTTCCGAAAAAAAAAAAATCAAATTTGCAGCAATTCAAAGTGTCAAATATATATCAAATTTAAATGAAATTGTAATAAAGTGTTAAAATATAAAATTAATTAAAAAAGAAAAAAAAAAGTCCAGAGGTAGCATCGAACTCGGGCCGTACGGGTGGCGTGCGAGCTTTCTGCGTCCACACCACGAAAGACACGTTGAGAGCTTCAAACTAATGGGTATTTGAGACGTATGCTAAACCTCGGCATCTAATTTCTGAAAATCTAAGTCCCATTTGAAGAAATCCTTTCACAAGAATAATTAGAGATAAGAACTCTAAAACATACTTTAAATTAATCAAAATCGGTGAGAATCATGTTTGATGGTCCCCTGGTTAATGGAGATCCAGATAGTAGGTGTATTTTTTTTACACGGTCTGCTCCTTAAACATTCCACGTACAAGTACGAGAGATAATCTCTTAGCGATGTCACGGAGGTATTGTATTTTCATCTGAATTGTCTTGACAATAGAGACGTAAAGGATTATGTCGTCTATTGATTTATTTGCATTCCATATTGATTTTTTTACATTCATTTAAGGAATTCTTTTTCGACACTCGCGCGCGAGCAACGGATTATAGCAAAAAAAAAAATAATAAATGGCGGCCGCAGCGTTTTGCTGTTTCCAACTTTTGTTCAGGAACGTTTCAGATAAGAAAACCAGAATTTCACAGGAAAGAGCTAAATTATTCTGAAAACCTGAGAAAATGCGAAACGTTCCTGGATTTTACATGGAACGTTACCATTTTTTTTACAGTGCACTCGCTGTTAAAAGTTAAGCACACAGCTGTAAAATACGAAAAAATCGACAAGTACTGCTTGGATTCACACAAAATGTAGCAGTAAAGTAGAACATATGTTTAAGAATGAAACAAAATAAAAATTTACATACAAAGTTGAAAAAAAATTAATTGACATAAGTTATAAGATGAAGCCATATCGAAGGCATTAAACAAAAACAGACAAACAGAAACGACATTAGTTGGGTGTGTGAGTAACCCTCACCTGCATACAATGTTTACATAGTGTGATCATGCTTTCTATGAGCTTATGAAATAACGTAGAAACAATTAATCTCCATTCCGCCTGTAGATTACTTTAAAAATCTCCGAGAATGTCTGGTAGTGGTAAATGAATGAACACAGCGAGACCGGGGGCGTCTCAAGGATTTTCAATTATATTAAATTCGAATGAATTTGTCGGCCACTCCATACGCGCAATCCCCTCACTCTCCAGGCAGTCTTCGACGAGGACGGCTGTATATGGACACACATTACCATCCCTTTAAACGAAAGTAAGACCAACTGCTGAAGCATACCACGTCACAGTGGGGTCTGTGGCTTCATATTTGATACCGGACATCCGTCATAGAACACCGTCTGACGATATGCAGGTCGATGCAATAACTAAATGAAATCCCTGCCCAAACCATGATGCTTTCACCTCGGAATGCGTCATGTACGGTTATTTTCTGCGACCGATTGCGTGTCCACACTTCTCTCCAGACCATAACATGCTTGTTTTCTGGTGGTATGGCAAATATAGACACATACCTTAATTAAACGTCACCCCAATCGATCGCACTCAATTGATATGTTTCCCAGGCCGATTTAATCGTGTCAAGTGGACTGGACGGATAGAGTAACACAAACTCAGGGAACCAGGGCGTACTGTCCGTTCATGTGTAGCCTTCGTCGCAGAGTAATGGCAGATATCGTCTTAAAAATGAGGGCAGCAACCATAGATGTCATATATAATGGGCGTTGCTCTTCGATTTCTCTAGGTACAACAGAATTATATTGACCGCCCCCCCCCACCCCACTTCCGAGTATCATAACCCTTGGACGACCGACCACGGGTCTTTGAACAATGATCTGGATATTGAGGAATTGATTCCATGATGTTTAACTTAGAAATGACGAAATCCGAAGAAAAGAGTAACATTTGTGAGTGATTGACTCGCTTCAATGCATTCAACGGCACGCCAACGCTCAGAATCTGCCATAATGTCTTCTGCAAGCAACATATACACGTCTGTCTTTAACATAAAACGTAGAAAGTTCTGAACACTTTTTATTAGCATTTACTTGCAACTACTGTAACCCTTCCCAATGCAGGATTCTTATACGACTTCCATTTTTGCATATTTATCGACACGAAAATATGATCTGTGGTTACATAACATATTTGCGTAATTCCATCTAGCTCCACAGAAAACTGCAGCGTCCAGATTGCCTTCCGAAAATTGACATTTTCCTCTGATTGCTCCACTTTTGGAAATGTGTGTATATACAGGGTGATTATAATGAAAATTTCACTTTTAAAAGGCTTTAAAAAAGAAACAATTTTTAGAATGACCTTATATTTCATGTGAGTATACATGAAGCAATGGGAATTAGTTTTCCGAAAGAAAAAGAAAAGTAAAACAGTTGACAAATAAATGGCGCTGTACTCATCATAAGATGCTAATAAAAGACGTGGAATGCGCACTGCATATTACACGTGTGATAAAAGGGAGGTAACATGCAGTTCCTCCAATTATGCATCTGAGAATTTTGTTATGACTGTATCATTGGATGATCGGCCTCTGCTTCTGAAGCTTTTTTTACAAGAAAGATGGCTGTGCGACAATTTATTTGAAGAAATTCCGAACGTTAAAGGGTCTAAAAAGCGGATGACTGCATTCGGTCTGAAGAAGTTGATTGATAAATTCGAAGAGAAAGGTTCATTTTCGTTTTTGCTATTTAAAGAGTTTTTGTCCTGTAGATAATTAAAATCGGATTTTTTCCTATCGGCTGTGGCATCACCTTGTTGTAGTGCATATGCTTTGAACAAATAGTGATACAACAGCATTATACGACGTATAATAAAAAACTTTTGTCCTTTTTTTTTTGCTGCTGTTATATCAACAAACAACATTTTTGTACCTTCACTTTTTCAGGTCAATTTTTTATCCTCAATGTAAGATAATATCAAAATTGAAAAAAAAAAAATAACTGCATTATATTTAATTATAAGAAAGGAATTTTTAATGTTTATTTAATTTTGATTTCGTTTGTAAGTTTTATGAATTTCCTAAAAGTAGCATTTTACTATAGGTTTTATATGAATCATACGATACAAAAATACGACTTAAACGAATTAAAGATACCCTAATTTATAATAATTAAAAGCTTAAAGTTTAGGTAATTACCTAGTCAATTTTCTTGAATTCTGCTGAAAAAATATATACTAGGCATTGCATTTTTTTAGATTTGGCGTTTCTTAATATTAAAAATTTAGTCATTTTAATTTTGAAATGTATAAATTCATGTTTTCAAAATTTCTTCGATTAAAAATTCATCATGGCTCCAACAGTTCCCTTTATTTTATTGTTTCGATTTGAATGAATAATTTTTATGTTATGTTTAATTAACTGACAGTCAAATGTTCTCATTGCTATTTTTTGTTTAATGCATATTCCAATTATTCGTCAAATTAAATCTTTTTTTTAATACGTATGTGCCTTTATATTGTAAATATATATGAAACCTTATATTTAAAACATTCAATTGCACCTCAGATGATTATATTATAACACAATGCTTCTAGATTTCAAACTCTGAAAACCCAATATGACATGTTACAAATACTAAATTTTAACCTTGATCAGTAAGTAGTATAATAAGTATGAATATTTAAATATATATATATATATAATGTCTAATACTTTTAAATATAACATTAATATACATTTAAATTAATATAGTTTTAATTACGAAAAAAAAATGTTATGAGCAATGTTGAGTTTTTCTCATAATGGATATGTTTCGTATTAATTGGAAAATATCTAATTAAAATATTTATTGAAATGCATTTAATATTATTTCTAGATATTTTCTAAGGAAGGCAGTGAAATATTAATAAAATTTAGTTATCTTTATCTAATAACTCTTCCAACAATATATTAGACGTATTTCAAAGTGTTTAAGCAAAATTTGTTGTTCCTCACAGTTTATTACAGTCAGTACCGGATATATGGTCACCCGCTTATAAGGTCACTCCGCTTATAAGGTCACCCCGCTTATAAGGTCCTTTTCGTAAGTCCGGTCTGAGTGAATAGGTATTACGTGTTAAAATACACCGCCTATATGGTCAGTTTCCAATGGCTACTATCGGATATATAGTCATATGGTCATCTTTTATCTCACTTTTTATTGCAAAATACCTTATAGTTTTATACTTTTTCCTTTCCTTTTTTAGGGTGTAAAGTGCCGAATAGACGTACATAATACACATTCAAGTATCTGCGTCGGCCTCTTTGTATTGGTCACGCGGTGCTTTTTAGTTTTAATAGCTTTAGAAAGAAGTGGTTGGACATCCTGCTGGAGGAACTTCTTTCCTTCTAGTCAATGTTCCCGTTTTTCAATCGTTGAATCTGAGGTGCGTTTGCTAAAATCCACAAGTACGAACATCCGTATGGAAAAGATAGGCCAATTGACATTTTTATAGCTTTAGAATGAGAGGGAGACCTTTTCCTTTTCAAACGAAGCTTTAGAAATCGCGATAATATTGCATACCACGTGACTAGATGCGTGTCGGCACTCGAATAGGGGGGAGGGATCTCCTCTTCCCGACTGCAGCCTATAAGAGAAACTCTTTCTTGTCGGTAAGATTTTCCAAAGCTCTGTAGATTTCTCTCTCAACTGTCTCATTAGATACAGATTCTTGGAGAGTATGCCATCACCCCTTGCGACCGAATGAAAATTGTTCTCCGTGCAGAGAAAAGTTAATTCACGCATTTTTAGTTTTTTGTATTTTTCATTACTTGTTGCTGCGTGTAAAGTTTCATTTATTTATTAATTGTCATTTGTGAATAGAAGATGTCAGCAAAACGAAAAGTTTGACAATTGCGGAAAAAAAAAAAATTGTAGAAAACTTTGAAAAATTGAATGTATCGAAAGCAGATTTCGCGAAGACTGATTGAATAGAGACAGAGACACTGAATAACCTCTTAGGATTCAAATCTTGTTAAACAGAAGATGTGATCAACCAAAAGAGAAAGCGAGAACATGTTTCAACATTTGAAAATCTTGAAAAAGATCTTTTTACTTCGATAAAATGTGCCAGATTGCAGAATGTTCCAATACATGGATTATGGTAAAAGAAATGAAAATTATTGCATAACTAAGAAAACTGATTTTTACAGCCAAATAATCAAAGGAATGGCTGTTAACGTGTTAAGTGACATTCTCAATAGGTACAGACCTTGTAATGTTTTTTATTTTGATAAACTTTCGCTGCTTTTTTCATGTTTTGCCAGATAAAATTGTTACTTTTAAGAACGAAAAATGAAGTGGTGGAAAGGTGAGTAAAAAAAAAAAAAAGATTGGCTGTTTTATTAGTACCGAATATGGATGGATGGCTCAGAGAAATTGACACGACACCATTAATTATTGGTAAATTTCTCAAGCCTCATTGTTTGAAAAACTGCAAATCTTTGCATGTGTCTTACGATGCGAGCCTAAAGGCCTGGATGACAATAAACAAGTGGGAAAAAGAAATTCGTCTTTTAGATAAAATTTGCACAGACAAGTGGCTATAATCGTAGACAACTGTACCGCCCATTGCACGATTCCCAATTTAAATCCGATTGAACCTGTTTTCCTGACTCCAAACTGAACCAGTATGGCACATCAATTAGATCAAGAGTTTATTAAAAATATTAAGATAAATTGTCGAAAGCTGTTTCTAAAAGACGTTATTGCTGTCTTTGATCAAAAAAAAAGAAATAGCGTGACTGTGTTAGATGCCATATGTTACGTAGACAACAGTTGGAATATCGTATCAAAGAAGACCATTGAAAATTGTTTTTGACATCCTTGGCTTCCAGAATGTGAAGAATTATCGTTCGAAAACAACGACAATGATGATGATGTGTCCGTATTTTAAGTTGCATAAGAACTATGTAATGCCGTTTGCACAATACATGATGAACTGACATATGCAGTTGTTGACAGTGAGATCGGTACTAATGGAATTTATTCATGAGTGGAATCAGTCACGTCTTTGCGGGTATGTACCTTCCGAAAAAGACTGCTTAATGGACGAAGGGGAAGCCGTGTTAAAATGTTCTTCACACCTATTGGTGTTTTTCTTCTTGATATCCGTAGCTGACATGACATCGGTAAAGTCCATGGTGGAGCTTATGTACTGGAAATAGTTTCGGAAATTTTAAATACAAACATTGATCGAAACGATGATTATGACAGTGAATTCGAAGCTGAACCGACAACGCGAGAAGAAGTTCTCAAAGCACTAAATACATTCATATATTTTTTTACCAATCCCAAAGGCACTACGGAACATTTTAAAACTGTTCGTGAATAAGAAAAAGTAGTTTTAACAACTATGATAAAAAACAAAAAAAAAAAACCTGCATAAAAGATTATTTTTACTACTACGAGTATACTCATTAGTTAGAAATTTTAAGTGTAAAGCAATTCTTGTTTATACACCTTGTTTTATAAATTATAGGTTCATAGCTTCTTTGTTCATTATTGTACTAATATAACTAATTTATTAATAATATTTTATTGTCTAA
The DNA here is from genome assembly GCA_963932465.1 of Maratus speciosus. Lineage (NCBI taxonomy): Eukaryota > Metazoa > Arthropoda > Arachnida > Araneae > Salticidae > Maratus > Maratus speciosus. Next base: position 419,299,219 of record OZ010795.1, read on the forward strand.
AATAAAATTCCTGCTTGCACCGCACATAAGGTCACCCCGCTTATAACGTCATATTTTTCAGGACCACATGGGTGACCATATAACCGATACTGACTGTATTTATTCATATCTCAATAATAAAAGCATAGGTAAGAGAAAATTGACTTACGTTGTATTTATGTTTTATATCCGTCTTTATCTGGAATCCGTCATCAGGGTAATATAATCTATAAAGTAAAGTCATTTTCCATTCTATTTCCCTGCTAATGCTATAATATTCTGCGTTGTTTTTGAGCACGCGTAATTACTTTTTGTGACTTTATAAAAATGTAGATTTAAACTTTAAAGAAAGAAACACAATTGAATTAGTTCCAATTCCAGCATAATATCGCCGCATCTCTCCTTTTGAGAGTCTGGAATAGAAGAAAATGCAAAAAAACCCGCATATAATACCTTATTGAAATCAAAAACAACATATTAGTATCATTAATCTTAATATTACATAATTTATATTTATAGTCACTTAAACAGTTTAGTTTATTCATTCTTCAAATGTGTTAATTTCTTGGATATGCGATGAAATGTTTATATAAATTATTTATTTATAATCGTAAAGTTGCTTGTTTTGAATAAAAAGTTCTTTTATAATTGCTTTTATGAATCATGTTGATAGATGAACGTACTTTACTGAGTATGATTTTTTTATAGCCTTCAATTTGAGATTACATTTCGTAACATCTTTCAGAAATACCCCCTTAAGCTCCTAATGAAGATTGTTCTGTAGTTTTAGTTTATTTCTATTATTTAAAAATTCATCTTGGGCTCTGCGGTTTAAGCATATCTGCTGTCATTGACTTGCATTGGGCAATAAAGCAATTAAATATTTTTTTTTACTTCTTTCATCTGTTTAATCACATTATATTTTATATCAATTGTTTTGTTTTGTTGGAATCATTTTTATGCAAGATTGGTTGCCTTCATAAATGACTATAGGCAATTTTTGAGTATATTGAGATCTTCTAATAATTTTAATAGCCATTTTAATTCTTGCGTAGCACTTGCCACTTCTACAATCTCTGCCTCTACAGATGATTGTGCTATGCATGTTTGTCTTTTCGTGATCCACTGTATTGGATTCTTTCTTTAAAAGAATAAATTCCCTGCGGTTAATCCTCTGCTTTTTATATCTCCACCCCAGTCAGCATCTGTGTATATTTCCAAACTGGGCGGTTCTTCTCTGCTGATTACTAAGTTCAGATCTTTTGTAAAATACAGACATCTTATAAATCTTTTCACACCTCTTCAATCACTGTCAGAAGGCGTTTCATTTTTTCTACTCAGAATATTTACCGCTACTAAAATTTCGGTCCTACTTACTGTAGCAACATAAAATAATGCGCCTATTGTTTGTCGGTATTTAGTATTTGGAATTTGTACTTTCTCACAGTCTAATCGCTGAAAGCCTGTTTCCATGGGAATGCTACATGGCTCTGATTCTTCTAAGTTAATTTTTTTTTTTGCAATTTCTGTTATTTTTGCTGTTTGATTTAGTTTGAATCTGTTGAATGTTTTTTTTATTCTTATCCCAAGGTCATTGGAAATTTGACCTAAATCTTCAAGTGAATACTTTGATTTTATCTTATTTATTATGTCATTAATCTCCTCATCTTTTCCTGCGATAATTATGTCGTCTAAGTATACTGTCATATAAACTGTGTTTTCTCCCTCTTTTATTACAAATATATTACAGCATTGCTTTGTATAAATTTTAATTATTTTATTGTTTCGCTAATGTTTGAGTACCATGCTCTAGCTGCTTGTTTTAACGCATATAGGACCTTTTTTAATTTATGAAACTTATTGTGTTCCCTAATGTTTATGTACCCTTCGGGCTGTGATACATAAACATTTTCGTTTCCAGTTCCCCATGTAAAAATGCCATTTTTATGTCTATTTGCCTAATATTCAGATTGTGATACGCTGTGGCGCCTTTGAAACATCTTAGAGTTGTATAGGAAACTACTGGAGCGTAAGTTTCATCAAAATCTACTCCATACATTTGTCTAAACCCTTTTGCGACTAATCGGGCTTTGTAACGCTTGATTTTACCGAATTCGATATATTTTGCTTTAAATGTCTATTTGGACCCAAATACTCTTGCTCCTTATGTGGGATCAACTAAGGACCGAGTTTCATTTTCATTAAGGAAATCCATTTCTCTTCTGTTGCTATTACCCAGTTCTGTTTTTCTATAGGATTTTCTATATGTATCATGTCTTTCTAGCTATTAGGTACGTATACCAGATCGTGCCAAACTGCATAACCAAACCTGTCTGGTGGTACACCTCTATTGGTTCTTTCTGATCTTCTGACTTGTGTAATTTGTTGTCGTTACGCTGGTGGTGAACTTAGTTCATATCGTGTTGGTGTCAGATCTATTTCGATTTCATTCGTCTTTATCTGTTGTGATTGTTTGTTTGTTTCTGCAATTAATTCTCTTCTATCTAGATTTTCAATAGTATCTGAATTACTTTTATTTTCTATAAATTTTACGCTTCTGGCCAATATTACTCTTCCGTCACTTGTATAGCTTCTGTACGCCTTAGAGCGACTGTCGTATCCGACAAAAGTACCCTTTTCTGCTCTCTTGTCTAATTTTCCTCTCTTTGATCTGTGTATGTAGGCGTATGCAGTACATACAGAAATTTAAAGATATTTTAAACTGGGTTTTTCCATTCATCCATAATTCAGAAGGTATGGTGCTTACCGATTTTGAAGGTAGCGAATTCTGTAAGTGATTTACGGTGCATATGGCTTCTCCCCATAATTTGTGTGGGATATTTGCTTCATTTAACATAATTCTAACCATATATAGTAGCGACCTATTCTTACACTCAGAAGCAACATTTTGGCTTGGGTTAAATGGTACGGTGAGCTGATGATGAATGCCATTTTCTCGTAGATATTTTTCAAATTCATTAGCTCTATATTCTCCACCATTATTCGATTTTATGGCAGTAGGTATTTTTCTAAATTTGTTTTTCACCATTGAAATGTATTCTTCCAATTTCTCTGAAGCCTCACTTTTATTGGCCATTAAATAAATCACACAAAATCTCGTATAATCGCCGATAAAAGTGACGAAGTATTATCTTTCCCCCCAATGGGGGGTGTATTTATAGGGCTACTTACGTCAGAATGCACTAATTCGAGCATTTTTGTAGTTCTATAGGCACCCGATTTAGGAAATCGAGTCTCGTTGATTTTTGATGTAATGCAAACATGACATTTTGTGTTGTGTTTGCAGCTGTTGACTTTAATTCCATTAACTAACTCCTTTGATAATATCAACTTTATTGTGTCGTAATTCCTATGCCCCATCCGCCTATGACACAAATCAATGCAGTTTACATTTGAGGAGTTGTAAGTGACATTTGCACAATGCTTGTAATTTTCATCTTTACTAACATGTATTTTATACAGATTGTTTTTTAGTTTACCTTGAAGTATAATATTACCGTTATGCATTATGTCACATTTATATTTTTCATATTTGAATTTTCAACCGTTTTTAGTTGCCCTATTCACTGACAGCAAACTAGTGTCCGGGACATAAAGTACGTCACGTAATATCATTTGTTTGTTTTCTTTTTCGGTGTGAATTATTACCTCCCCAGATCCATATGAAAACATTTTATTCCTATTTGAAACTGTAACGTTTGTTTCAGTGTTATCTGTTATTTTAGTAAAGAATTCCTTTGAGTTTACTATGTGGCTGGAACTGCACTGTCCTCTTATAAAATTGCGTTTATTTTCGGACACTTTGGTTAGTAAAGCAACACTGTTGTTTTCATTGTATGTTTTCTTTCTTCAGGTTCCGCGTTTTTAGATAAGTTATTTTCTTCATAAACTGAAGATGTTGAATTGTTTTTGTTTTATATCTGTTATTTGTGTGGCTGTTATTGTATTTCCCTTTATAAACCAGCTGTCTTTATTCGTGTGATTTTTCATCTTACAGTGTGAGCAGTACTTACTATTACTTTTTTTTGTGTTCTGAATTATTGAGCTTTAATTGTGCTTTATATGCTTTTACGCTGTTTTCGGAATTTTCGAAATTATCTATCCTAAGGGTATACTCATCTGTAAGATTACTTTTTATAAATTGAACTGTTAATTCTGCTTCATCTCTCGCCTCCAGGACAGTGACTAATGTATCATATGATGGTGGCAAGGAGCACAGCAGTAGTGCTGAAATGTGTGAGTCAGTTATATTTTCACCTATGGCTGACAGCTTGTCAACTATTTTTAATTTTTTTGTTATGTCGACTGTCACATTGCCAACCTCAATTAACTTTGTACTGTGCAGTTTTCGCAATAAGTATAGCTTACTGAAGAGATTAGGTCTCTCATGAAATTCTTTAAGTAAGTCCCATGTTTGCATATCTAAATTTAAATTTTTGACATGGACTATTTGACTATGGTTGATGGACACATTTATTAAAGCTCTGGCTTTCTATCTTTCTTGACAAATTCATTGGTCACGGGGGTTGGGCCTCATCCGTAATAACTTAAATTAGCTGACCCCGAATTAAAACATTCCAACTTTGAACCGCTAATATGTATAATTGCTGGCTTTCAATGTTTCTACAATTGTGCTGTCTTTTATAAAAGCCATTATATATTTATACATTTGTTATATTTTCCCTCTAATAATTTACCCTTATTGGATTACCAGGTATTTAATTTTATCTTTTAACGACGATACCTTTAGTCAGACAAATTTTTCGGTCTCATCATCATTTTTATTAGACGTATTTCAACTTATCCAACAAAGTGTTTGCGCAAAATTCGTTGTTCCTCACAGTTTATTATTTATTCATATCTCAATAATAAAAGCATAGGTAAGATAAAATCATCATATTATTTTCTCTTTTTCTTTATATCTCGTATTTCTTTATCTCCTATCGTCTCTCTTTATTTTCTCGTAATTCTTTAAAGTAGATTTAAACTTTAAAGAAAGAAGTACAATTGAAATAGTTACAATGGTACTATAATGTAGCCGCAGCTCTCCTTTTAAGAGTCTGGAATATAAGTAAATGTGAAAAACATATATTATACATTATCAAAGTCAAAACAGGTTATTAGTATCATTAATCTTAATATTAACTAGATGGAACCCGTCAAAACTTGACGGCAAACAATTTGATAGCACTAAAGAAAAAAACCTTTACTTACCGCAGCCTAACCCAGCCTTACTAACCCAGCCTTTACTTACCGCAAAGGCTGGGCGATGTCTAGAATTAAATATCATGATAAATCGGCATCTGTATATCATGATATTCCGATATATCGATTTAGGAAAGTGCCCCCTCACAGGCCTTTGCAACGATATGTCACATGAGGTGTGACGGCAAAATTTAGAAAAAGGCCCTCCTGCGGGGGGAAAGCTAGTGGGGAGTGGAACACTGAAGGTGCATAACATGAATAATTCCGCAACATTTTGAGGAAATTTGCATTTATTCTGCGATCCTTTGACAAAATCAGTGTTTTTCTGCGACCATTTGACAAAAATCGCACTTTTTCTGCAGTCCTTTGAATGAAATTCACGTTTACTCTGCGATCCTTTGATGAAATCACGTTTTTTTTTTCAATCCTATGACGAAATTTGTGTTTTATTCCATAATCTTTCGACGAAATTTGCATATTTTCCACGATATTTGACAAAATTCATATTTTACACGATGAAATCAGAAAATAAAAATGACTGTCACTGTTGCACTCAGTTCCATGTACACCCAAGAGGTCGAGTGCCCGTACTCGCTATACCCTTTTAATTTTTCAGCAGGCATGCTCGTGTAAAGTTGACGGTTTTTCAAAAAATTTCCTGCTACGAACGGTTTTAAAATTTATTTTTTACTATTGATGTTTGTGCATAGATTTAAATGACAACATTATCACAAATTATTTGAAAACAGGTTTAAAATTTTGGGTAAAAAAAACTTTTTTCCTGGAAAAATTGGAAAACAGGAATATGCTACCAAAAAATATAAAAAAATATTATAAAAATTGTAGTGTGAGTGTCATAGTTTTTACGAAAGTTTTTCTTGCTTGATTACATTTTGTAATTATGATGTATTCCACAAAGAATATAGGAAATATAAGAACGTTTAAAGTAATACCGAGTTGCATAAAGTTAACTTAACCATCGTCACAAATTGATATTACTAAAATTTTGGGTATTTTTTCGTTAGCACACCAGTCAAAAATGACTTTCCCATTAGTGCACCACCGACCCCCCCCCCAAAAAAAAAAAAAACAAACAAACAAACAAACAATAAGCTGGATGTATGAAAATTCATGCATCAATCTATAAACTACACTAAATATGTAAATGTTACAGTTGCTAATGCATGTATGAGCACTGCACGCCCATGAAAACAACAAAAAAACATTACTGTATGCAGAAGACTCTAAAATGTAGGAAATTATGTAAAATTATGTGCTGTGCTAACTTAAAAGTACCGAACTTAAGGGGGTTTCTCAAACATTTCCATCCCTACTTTTTATTTTCTAAAAGATTAGATTTTATAAAAAAAACACTAATATTCAAGCATGCCTACTGAAAAGAAAAACAACAAAAAAAGAAAAAATGCTGAAAAAGGCGGTTTCCCCCATGAGATGCCAAGAAATCCAAAATTTGAATACCATTATATTTCAGAAAATTAATATTTGCCTTAATTTTACATTTAAATGTTTGAATATATAAAGAAAATGTTATTGAACTGAAATGGTGGTATTCAAAACACATAAATCCTTGGTATCTATGTACCATGAGGCATATTTCCTAAATCAGCAAAAAAATTGGAAAAAAAAAATGAAAAAAAAAAAACACTAAAAAAAAAAAACACATACACAATACATATATACTCAGATATTTGTGTCAATTTCGATGTTATTAAAAAAGATTTGTTGGGAACATTAAAATTTTTGTCACACATATTTACAAACAGATCATGCAAAAAAGCAAGACATGCATGAATGAAAATGGATTACTAAAATTACCTTATTGTAGACAACATTGAATCTCTTAAAACCCTTCGACCTATTTGAACCTTTGAATTGAGTATACACAAACATGCATCATGCCAGTGCACTAATGCATGTACTAAAATAATTTTCTTATATACTACGCAATTTTATTTTTAACCCTTCTTTAAATGAAAGTAAGTGAAATGGATCAGGCAAATTGCACTACATGCATAGAACAAACAAAAATTTATTATTGCACAACATAGGCTCCCAAATTTGTTGCACATTTCTATAATTAAAGCATAGGCAGACACACATAAGGCTAAACGCACTGGACGCATGAATGCAAATACTAAGATTATCCCCTTATAAATAACATTAAAAACTTGGTACCTAGTCACCTTATTTGTACATTTAGAGCATTTTTCCATTTTATTGACATGAACCAATGAATCATATAGGTTTTTCATTATCCAGCATATTTATTATTGTACAATATAAGCCCCAAATTTGTTGAACATTTCTATAATTAAAGCATAGGCAGACATGCGCAAGGCTAAACGCACTGGACGCATGAATGCAAATACTAAGATTATCCCCTTATAAATAACATTAAAAACTTTGTACCTTGTCACCTTATTTGTACATTTAGAGCATTTTTCCATTTTATCGACATGAACCGATGAATCATATGGGTTTTTCATTATCCAGCATATTTATTATTGTACAATATAAGCCCAGACAAACTGCACTGATGCATACTAAAATTTATTATTGCATTACTCAGTAACCCTAAAATTTGTTTACTTATTTCTACAAACTGAAATTCCGACAGACATATATCAAGCAAAACATTCTACATGCATGAATGCCAGGTTCCCTTTAGTTGTTTATTATAGGACCTCTTTATATACTACATTCAGTGTTCTATTGCCTTTTGGTAGTATTTGAACCTTTAAGTTCTCAAATGAACGCACCCGAGACATAGCTATATATAACTGACCATGGCTAAAAACAGGCTGGGGTAAATAAATACCAACACAATCTAAAGTTTGTCCCTGTGCTTTGTTGATAGTCATACAAAAATCCAGACGTATGGGAAATTGGCGTCTTTTAAAAGAGAAAGGGAGTGATGTGTCTGATGGTGATAGGTCGATTCTATTAATCAAAGCTCTTTGCCCTTTTCTTTCGCCAGTGATAATTTCTAAATCTAAACAATTGTCATACATATTCCTCACAATTAGTCTTGTCCCATTTAAAAGACCCTGGGTAGAATTTAGGTTTCTTAACAGCATTACAATTGCACCGACTTTTAATGTGAGATTATGTGGAGGCAAACCACTTAACTCTAAACTGTTTAGAAATTCTGCAGGAAATTGAAGAATTTGGCTTTCATCATCAGTTATGAGATTATTTACGCTAGCGTATGTTCTCTGTGTGCCAGGTATAAGATGTAGAACTTTAGAATTTATTTCATTACAATGCTCATTTTGGGGGGCAAGAATAGCAAATTTAGAAAAATTAACAACATGTTCTGGTGAAGCAAAATGTTTGCCAAAAATTTCAGATACGATATCTTCTTTTGCAATAATTTCTAAAGGTAAATCAATAACAGAAGAACCATATGATGGTTCATCATTGACTGATGGATAACTTCCATCACCAATTTTAAGCAAAAACTTTGAAAACTCCAATTCATCTGACCTAGCTCGCATGTTTTTAAATAACCGAAAAACCTTGAAATATGGCCAAAGAGGTGAAAATTTGATGCAATTTTGAGTTATTGTTTGTCGTGAGGCATGTGGGACTACTGGCAATACCTGTCTAAAATCCCCTCCAAGAACGATTATCTTCCCACCAAAAATAATATTATTGGTCATTATATCTTGCAGAAGTCTATTAACAGTCATTAATGCATAAACATTTGCCATAGGTGCTTCATCCCAAACTATCAGTCTTGCTGACTTAATATCAGAAGCAGCTTTGCTATTAATTTTTAAAGACGATACTAAAGTTTCATGCAGAATCAAAGGTAACTTAAACTTACTATGTACTGTGCGACCATTTGGTAAGAGCATAGCAGCAATGCCAGTCCATGCAACAGAGATAATTTCTATACCTAAATCGAAGCATTTTTGTATAAGACACTGGTATACAAATGTCTTCCCAGTACCACCTGGACCATCTATGAAATATGCATTGCTTTTATTTGTATTATTCGCTTGGATTACTTTACTGATTTCGTTAATGATTAAAAGTTGTTCATCATTAGCTTGCTGAATCATTAAATTATAGTCAAGATTTGGATTTTTAGAGAAATTGATGTTGTGATCAGTTATTAAGAAATCATTAATAACTGGCAAGTTGAAAGTTGAAAGAGAAAAACCATGTAATTTAAGTGTTTCATTAATATCCCTGAGACTAAAATGATAAGCTTTATTCGGCTCATGAAGCTGCAAATAATCTTCACTAAGATAATCTTTAAAAGTTTCCCTTGAGTAGCGTTTGATGGTTGTTGAAAAATGGCAATGAAAGAAAATAACTGCCTTAATTGAAATGGCATTTGAAGAACTGATGCTTCATGCAAACAACGCAGCCACTCAGTATCATCCTGAAGTAATCCACTTTGCATAGCTGCTTCTTTGAAAGAAGAAAAAACAACATCATGAACTGTTCTTATATCTTCATGACTTGTAGCCCCAACTACATGAAGCAACAGTAACCTAAGATGATAACGCTCGGATTCAGAGGGAGAAACATTATACATTCTGCCAATTACTCTACGAAAGTTAGAGCGTTTTTTTCCAAATACACTTAGTTTTATCCCAAGTATAATGAAGAGGTGTTTCTGGATAAATAAAAGGGCTTTTTGTTTCTGGATCCTTATTTAAATTAAACCATGCAATAAGTTGTGTGCTTCTTAATTCTGATCTAAGTAAAGCTTCCGTGGCTTTATCATCCTGAAAATATATTTGTTGCTCTTCTGGCAAATGCACAGGCAAGCGAATGATTGTGTGAGATTGTTCATGCATTGGATAAGAAAAAATTCTGTATGCACCTTCACATGGACTGACATATCGAGTGTTTAGGAAAGCAGTAACTTCATCATGATGAAGCACACCACCTTCAGCAGTTACCTGCACATTGGCGCAGTCATGACCTTTGTAAACATATTTATGTATATATTTTATACTGTGAACACTCGCGCAAATTTCGACATTAATATGGGCTTGAAAATAAAGTAAGAGAAAGGGATTGTAAGGAACTATGTAACGGTTGTCAACCTCAATATTTTTACCTTTAATATGTTTAGAAATAGTCCTGTTATCATTTCTCCTTTTATAAAGGGGATAACCATTAACATTTTCCTTAGTTTCCTGAACAAATTCTTTTGGAAATTCTTTCTTACATTTACCATCAGTCATGCAAATTGAGTTTGGATTAAGACTACCGCAAGGACCGTGTACCATGTGGCATTTAACTAAGTTATGTAAGACTGTATCATTAGGGTCGGGAATTTCTGCAGAAATAACTTTATCTATGTCTGCTATTTCTCTAAATTTATAATTATCTTGAAGAGATAATAATAAATGCACATGGGGCAAACTTCTCTTTTGAAATTCAACCGTATATAAGTATGTTTGTACTTCGCCAAATATTTTTCTTTCTTTTATCAAATGTAAAAGTTCTTTAATTTTTGAATGAAAAACACGAACTGTAACATCTGGTCTGTTATTAGCAGTTTCAAAAGGATGTATGCTGTTAGTTATTTCTGGCCATAAAGAGTTACATGTAAACGTTAAGAAAAGGTCTGGCTTGCCAAATTTTCTTACCATTGCCATGGCATCCTGATAGTTTTGAATCATGTTTCGAGGACTACCAGTAAAAGAAGAAGGTAAAATAACAATCCGCCCCGCCCGTAAGTTTTCTTTATCAGCACGTGCAAACAGAGCATCTGCAAGGCCAGCGTATGTGTCTACTCTCAATTTTGCCTGTTGACTACGGATTAATTTTAATCTGTCACCTTCGATGCGACAGTAATAATCAACTATCAATTGCTGAGTTAATTTCCCAGCATTAATTAACGGATTGAAATTTCCCTTAGGAGGACATCCTCGAACCATAAGTCTATAAGAAACATATTCTCTCATGGAAATATTTTCTCGAACATTAGTTTTCCTCTCTCCCCCCGCTGACATTGAAATATGCCAACCTGGTTCACCGCAAGGCCAAATCAGTACATATGACATCGGATCACAATGCATACTATCAAAATCTAGAGTTTTCAGTCCACCATCTTTAGAATAAACATTTATGTACCTATGAGATGGTGGAGCACCATCATTAGATTCAAAAACCGCTGCAACCTCTGAGCATGTTGGTTCGTTGTAACGGCGAGGATCTGATAGCGGTTCATGATAAAAGCGCATAACAAAATCAACTGGCACTCTGTTTTGTTTTAAAGCTAGCTCGTGTTCCTCAGATATTTTTTGATGCATCGTTTTATAGCACTTAACGTATGGATTAGATTTAATTAAATTAAGATTTATTATATTAAGAATGTCCTCTCTAATAGAACTATTCTCAGCCTTTTCTAACCTAATTTCGTTTGCTTCAGAAAAGTCTAAAATGTACAATTGACCATAAGAAGCATGGATCGAATTATCTGGATACAAAGGGGAAATTTTGTGGTGTACTGAACCTAGAATTTTGAAACAATAAGGACCGTAACCAGGAGGTAACTTTATATTGGCACCGAATGACACGAAGGATAAAGCATTATTATATTGTCTAATATTTTGCCTAAAGTTTTTCGACATGTCATTATTTCCAGTGAATAGATCTCTTATGTCATCAATAATTTGAAATTCGGGCAGTTTGAACTTTTTGTTAGAACAACACAAATTAAATAAGGCATTTGAATTCTTTTCTGATGAAAAATACAACGCATTACAATAAGCACATGTGTTGCCTAAATTACCTAAGTTGGACGGAGATAAATTTGAAATGTTGTCGGAAACGGCACACCTATACTGAATTTTATATGGCTTTAAAACTGACTCTACCTTTTTTCTATTAGCAGAATACTTTTTATTTTGCTCCTTCCGTTTCTGTTTTTTGGAAGGAGATGATTCAACCTTTTTTTGCTCTGCATAATACTTTTTATTTCTCTCTTGCAGTTTTCGTTTTTTGGAAGGAGATGAATTTTTTTCCTGCCGAATTTGTTCTTTGCCCTTTTTGAGCAATACCGTATAGTGACCATCATGTCCATTTCCATCATACAATAAATTAACTTCTATTTTGCCTCGAGCATTTACACCCAAATTTGTGACGTTATTGTTTTGTGCATTGATAATTGTGACAAAAATATTAAAAATTGCGGTTGCGGCATTTAATTCTAAGTGTCCACCATGCGTACTGTTTCTTGACATAATATTCATGTAATCGTTTACCTGAGTAATAGGAACACCGTAAGAAAGATCACCAACAATAAACGGATGATAAACATCCCAATTACCGACTACATGTTTTACAATGGCGTGGCGTACGCGCGGGTGATGATCTTCTGTATCATACAGGAACACAGACAGCGCCCTAAATAAGCAATTACCGTCCGGCTCAATTTCGCGAAGATTGTAGGATGCTAGATCCATAACTAAACTAAATAAGCCTAGGACTCGCTATGAAAATTAAACAGCAGAGCAAAATAATAGAGATCGAAATGGACACAGCAAAATAAAATAAATAATAACAAATAAACTTACTATTTCAAAGCAGCACCTTACAGTAAATAATATTAGAGATAGCAACGTGCGTGCTACTATATTAACGACTACAGCATGGGAGAATAAATTATTCATTGCCTAAGATCCTAAGAATAAATCTGTATCTAGGCAGGAAGTCTTGTGCACACACTGAACTCCCATTGGACCACAGTGTCCGCACATGCGCTGTTTGCCCTGATGACGATGATACACGGAGTAAAAGTTGCGATGATGTGATCATGTTTCTCTGTCTATGGTGAATTGTTCACTGCAGTGAAAGAGATCGGACAGCCCGGAAGAGATTTTGGACGCATGCGCAGATATTCATTTTTGATGCACTGAACTGACAAAATTAGCCTTTTCTTTTAATATATATGATTATTTATATTTATAGTCACTTAAAAAGTTTAGTTTATTGATTGTCCAAATGTCTTGATTTTTTGTATATGAGATAAAATGTTTATATAAAGTATCTATTTATAATTGTAAACTTCCTTGTTTTGATTAACAAGCTCTTTCGTAATCGCTTTTATGAATAATGTTGATAGATGAAAGTAATTAACTGAGTATGACTTATTTTATAGCCTTCATTTCGAGATTACATTTCGTAACACAACATAGTTGTCTGCATACATAAATTGGAAATTTTAAATTTTATTTCTAACTGTTCTTTTCTTAACTTTCTGAGATTTCATAAATTTCCATGTGTCTCTCAAACATTAAACTAGATTTTTTTTTTTTTTTTTTTTTTTTTTTTTTTTTTTTTTAAGAAAAATTAAATAACCCGGTTTCATTTATTGTCTTTATTGTATAGATTTAATTTTGGCAGCACTTCTTTCATGTGCTCAATCCTCTTCAATCTGTGCAAAGCATCTTATATATCATATTGCCCCTAAAGTTATTCTATACAAATTTATATACGTACTTAGATATGCATAAATATATATATATAAAATGCTTTTAAAAAGGTGTAAAACAAACAACCCAGTGCATCAGGCGCAACGCAGCGTCTGATATGCGCTAAGTAAATATAGCTCTATCAAAACTACATGAATTATGAAATCTATGAAAAAGAGGGTGCAAAACAACAATAAAACCATTGAAAATTTATAACTAAAAAACAATAAACAAACAACTCCTTACTCTTCTGAAAATGGGAGGAGTATAAAAAAAGGTACCAAAAGTAGAAATTGAATCCTCACACGTTTCCCAAGATATGGCCAACCCCCATACTCCAAAAGTGTAACAATCTGAAAAGAAACTTAAACTTTCAAAAACTTAACGAAACAAAACTGCTCGAAAAACGTAAACCAATTCAAAATCAATAAGACTGAATTTAACTTATAAAACATAATCAAATAAAAATTCTTACATAACTAAATCATTAAGTAATTTAAAACACTGAACATGTGAGAAGGCCATATCCCCACCTTGACCCGTGAAGACTTGAAAAACTTGATACCTTTAAAATATCCACTAAGCTCCAAACGCACTATATTCAATTTTTGCATAAGAATTTTGTAATAGTGCCTATGGACAAAGCGGCTTCAAATTATGCAATTATATGAAAGATTTTTTATATTGACAAACTTAAAAATTAGTTAAATAATAGTAAATTTTGTAAAGAATGTAAATTAAGTCATACTGTTATTGCTAACAAATTTAATGCTTACACCAAAAAGACTAGAAAAATGTTTTCATATAATTTTGCTATTAATAGTTATCATACTGTTCCATTTTTGTTTTTGACTCCTAAATTTCACAAAACACCTATTAAATTCAGATTCATATGTTGTAATTCAAGAGGTATTCGTAAAAGTTAAAATGTTAAGTTACACTAGTTTTTGAAGCGTGTTTAAGGATTTTTAAAGTTTAAGTATAGAAATACTAGTTAGTTTTGGTGTATCGACAATAGTAATGAAGTTTTGAATAAAATTTAATAAATGCCCATAACGCCTACTAATTTGCATACTTTTGATTTAGATTTTTTTTCAAATATAGCCATAGATTTACTTTATGATACATTGAAAAACATATTTGTTTTGTTTTGCATTGAGGAGGAGCTTGGAATAAAAAGAGATTTTTTCTTGAGTTTATGTAATTTCTGTTTTTTTAATAATTTTATCAATTCAATAGCTCTATTTTTTACCAGATATGTGGCATTGGGATGTGTACTAATTTTTCGAGTTCTGCTGCTAATCTTTTTCTTTTTTATTATGAATTTAACTATATTTTAAACAGTAATAAGAGTTTTGCAGTTTTAAGATATATCGATGATCTAATCGTATTCGATGACAAACTTTCGGTATTGAATAACGATATGTATCCTCCATGTTTAAAATTAAATAAGGCTTCTGTTGATAGTTTACACGTTAATTTTTTGGATTTAGCTATATTAATTAAAGATAATAATATATTAAACTTTTTTATAAACGAGATTTTTTAAATTTTGATACACAATCAATGCTGCACTGGTTTTCAAATTTACGTAAGATGGTTTTCATCAACATTATTTTGGGGCAAGTTAACAGATTTTATAGAATTTGTAGCAGTGAGGCATTTTTGAGTTCGCAGATTTTTAAATGTACTGCTAATCTTTTTTACAATAATTTATTTCCATATCAGTTTATTTTTCATTATGTAAATCAGCTTAAGAAGAGGTTTCTGATGTGGCAACAGCTAAAAGGCCAAACACCGAAATGGATGCCGATGGAACTGCTTGAGTATATGAAAGGTTTGGACTAAAGTCTTTTTTTAAGAAAGTCTGCATTTTGATGAATTTCAAGTTTGACCTGAAGTGATATGGAATGGAGTTTAAGAATATTAAAATGACGGAAAGACAATTCAGGTTGACGCTGGTCTAACTTGGATTATGGCCTCGCTTGTAACTCCTGCTGTTAGAGAAATGTGGACGTAGTGGATAATTTAAAGGTATCAAGTTTTTCATACCTTCACGGGTCAAGATGGAGATATGGCCTTCTCACATATTCAATGTTTTTAATTACTTAATGATTTAGTTATATAAGAATTTTTATTTGATTATGTTTTATAAGTTAAATTCAGTTCTATTGATTTTGAATTGGTTGGTTGTTTATGTTTTTAAAGCAGTTTTGTTTCGTTAAATTTTTGAAATTTTAAGTTTCTTTGATGATTTTTACAATTTTGGAGTATGGGGGTTGGTCATATCTCGCGAAACCTGTGAGGATTCAATTTCTATTTTTGGTACCTGTTTTGTTTTCTCCGTCTACTTCCAGACGACCAAGGAGTCGTTTGTTTATTGTTTTTTAGTTATAAATGTTCATTGGTTTTATTTTTGTTTTGCACCCTCTTTTTAATAGATTTCCTAATTCATATATTTTTGATAGAGCTATATATATATATATATATATATTACAGTGGGTGCTTGGTAACAAGGTCATTCTCACAATAAGTCTGTAAGCGATGGGCATTTGTTTAGGAGCACCTGAAATTCGTTACTCGAGTAGATCTCGAGATACAATATTGAACATGTGACGAGAACTTGACCTGATTAGTCACCTCCAGTGGTATAATTCATAGGGAAGTTTGAGAACTTTGCACCCACGAGGTATTTTTCATGTATGAGGGACATTAACATGCATGGTAGAACTTTAGCTGGCGGCGAGACTCGAAACCACCACCATTCTACTGCGAGACCCATGCTCTGGCAACTGGACCATTGCTATCTTCTAGGAAATATTTACACCTGATTTCAAACTACTAAACTCTTGTAGACCAATGCCTTCAATAATTAAATTTTCTTCTATTATAACTTACGTATGTTTGAAACAATCTTCTTTTATTACGTTCAGAACGCATATTCTTAAAATATATTGATACAGATAAATAGAGTATTAATCATTTGACTATCACATTGGATCAACGAAAAAATTGTAATTGTTTAATTGAAATTGAATTTATAATTTTGTAATTGGATTGTTTAATAATAAAGATCTGAAGCGGAAACTATTTACTTATTTACAGATAAAAGTCTACAGAAGATTAAATGCAATCATGCATTCTACTTATCGTCAAAACACTATATTGCACAGCGCATAATATTTTCATCTTCTTTCAATTCAAAATAATAAAATAATAAATGTTTTGAACTTAATATTTATCTACATATACAGCACTGTTTCTTATTTCTATAATGCAAATTCCACATCTTCAGACTACGAAAACATTTTTTTATTTATTTCTTTAGCCCAAAATCTTTTAATTGCACTGATAATGTAAATAAATAAATAAATCATTTCTGCGAATATAAACTTTTATAAATGCAGTGTTCTAAATAACAACACTTATTCTCTTCATAAAATAAACCTAAGTAATAATATCTATAACCAATATGCTATTTATCATATAAATTAAACTGGAAACGCGAAGAAGAAATAGAATCTAAAAACGAGTGTAGTAAAATTTTAACTCAACGCAGGTGGAAACTGCAAATGAAATACAATTTCTTTGAAATGAAATTTCTAAAAATACTTAAATGTTGTATCAAGGATTGAATAAGAATTTAATAAAAAAGAATACCAAAGAAATACTATTTTCCTGAAATTTCAAAATCCATGTAAGGTTCTTTTTTAAATATTTTTTAATAGTTTATCATTTTGTAATACATTACATTTATTTTTACGCCCAATTTTTGTTATGAAATTTCAGTCACATATTTATATTATCTAATTAAAAAAAATTTAAAACACTAATTATTTATATAAAAATGCTATCTTTATTTATTTTTTTCAATAATTTCATTTTCTAGTTTAAAAAGACGGGGTGATAATTGCAAAGTTTATATAAAATTAAAACTTTTGTAATATCCTGGATTACTAAGTATATCGGTTGACAATAAATTCGAAATATTCAAAATTTAGTTTAATTAAATGTAATTCATTAATCACTTAAATTATATAACAATGTTAAAAGTTTATTTGATTCATGTTTTTAAATGCTTCAGGTTTCGTGTTCGAGTACACATCATTAAAAATAACTTTGAGTTAAATTGCTATGTTTTAATCTTCTTACCAAAATAATTAAATTAATAAATACATTGATCAATTTTAAGTATTTATATCTTACATTTACTATCCATTTTCTTTTTTATTAATGGAGTAAAATGTTGCATGGAATCACATATATTAAAATAGTTCATCAAGAAATCTACCGTCACTCCATATCTATCCAAAATACAAGTAATACAAGAAATATGTTCACTTTTGTGATTTATAACAAAAAAATCTTACAATGTGTTTGTTAATTGCCGTAGCATCTTCTCAAGCTTGCACAAAAAATATGAATATGTTATTCGACGTTGTTCCATTTTTTTTCTTTTAAATTGTAATTCTAAACTTACTTAACGAATACAATCACCCTATGGATCTACATCGCAAAAAATTTGCAGAAAAGTTGCACAAGAAAAAGTTAGAATGATTTGTTTTTAGAGAAGGTACAAAGGAATTCCGTTGCCTATCAAACAACTAGACTTTTTCTTCTTGTTCTCAGATCTAGTATACTTTGATATCTCACATATGGAACATCTGAGGTTGGAGATAGAGAATTCGTATATTTCCTATAGATAGAGGATATCAATAAATAAATATACAAATGATAAAAAATGAAAAAAAATTGGGAGTTTTAGAAAGATGCATTTACATAAACGCATAAATTTTACCTTATTTTTTAAAATCTGATATTCTCTTTGGCATGAAGGTCTGAAGAATTGTTGGCGGTGTGCTGGGTATGATTATATAACAATCCACTTTTCAGTTCAAAAATATTCATCATTGTTTTAGTACCGCAAGTGAGCAATAACATGCAATCTTTCAATTGTACTAATAATTACAAATTATTAATTCATAAAAATATATGTTTTAAACTTTAATATTTTATTTTAATGTCATTTTAATTTGTTTGTTAACTACGTATTTAATATGTTTACAATTTGTTAATCTGTGGAACACAAAATTACTGTATTTTAAAAAACTTCTTTCCTGTAATAAGCTCTTCCTGAATTTTTTTTTTCAATTAAAACACCCCAATTTAAAAAAATTGTCCTTTCCAAGTTTTCAATTATTCAAATAATTGAAGTACTACGTTTAATGTATTAAGTTTTACATTTCTTATAATGCCGTATTCACGTCTTTCGAATAACTGTATGCCTAATTACATTCATTACAGTCTTCATTAAATCTACAAAATATGCAAACTTTTTACATACATTACATTTATAGCAATTTTCATATGGATAGATAGATAGATAGATAGATAGATAGATAGAGATATAGAGGAGACTAGGAACGTTTGAACATACGGGAGGCTTGACCCAACCATCAATTTTCATATTTAAAAGGATTTCAGAGTTTTACCAATAGGGGTCAACCAAAGCTACTGGAATGCTCAAACAACAATCTTCGTTTCACAGCGTCAATCAAAATAGGTGTTGAAAAAATCAATAGTAAATAGTTTTCCACTTAAAAGTTGTGTTTTTTAGAAATATTTTGTAAGTTTTTTTCAAATAAGTAATGTCATAGAAGTTTAAGTAAATAGGTTTGAAGTAATGGAGAAATATCGAGCTTTCATTCCAGGCATAAAGATATTACTGTAATTTAGGCTTAACATAATAACGTGCTATTCTTTAAAAAAGGTCGATGTAGGGAGGATTGACCAGATGCTCAAGGGTCCCTTGAGTAAGTGGTTTTGGAAATCTTTTTATTATACACTGTGCATAATGAAAAGTTAATGGTTATATATATATATATATATATATATATATATATACATATAAGAATGTAAATTCATTCTGTAAAGCTTCAGTAAAATGGTGTGATGGAAAAGAAAATGTTTAAAACTGACTAAAGAAAGATGTGAAAAGTTGATAGGAAAATGAAAAGTTGATAGTAACTTTTTTCCCTTTAAATATTACTTATAATAGGTAAATAGAAACAGTGAGAAAGACTAGAAAGGACTAGAAAGGATGAAGACAGCCTTCTTACCTTCAAGGTGTAGTGGTATGTTTATAAAACAATTTAATTTTAATTTCGAAACGTCACAATGGCATCAAAATTTTGCTGAAATCATTTCCATTTAATATGTATGTGAAATATAGCATTTTTCTTATTTCCAAATAAATTTGTTCGTGAATTCCGGTGCCAATCATGTATTTCAACATTTTAGTACTGAAAATACTTTGCCCCTTAAAGGGATTTAAATCATGTTAATCATAAGTTAAGTGCTCATGCGGCTGCAAAAGAACATAGCATCTATCGAAAAACTTCGGGAAAGTATGTAGACAAATTTCACCAGAGTTAATACAGTGAGATGAACCCAAACTATGTGACAAATAGAGTTGTCAGGTCGAGTGTCACAAAAATAGTACAAGGAGACAAAATCAAACAGGGACAGTGGCTTCAAAATCCGGACGTAATAACATAAAACACTATGAAAACGGAACCTATCTCTAACAGAATACTGCCTTAAATGTTATAATTTCATTTTCCCTGCTATACAATTATACCTCATCAGACAAAATCCTGTTTAAAACAAAATTTTTCTCCTGTGAATTGCGATAGCGTCTCAACAGGTTTGTTTAAGCATCATATTTTAAAAAATAAATATTTTTATAATAATTAAAGTATGTAGCATAAAATTATTTTGCTTTTTTTAAAACTCATTTTATTTCTATTCACAAATATTGCATTATAAAACAAAGTTTTCAAGCCTCCCATATGGTGGGTCAACCCTCCCATACGTGGGGAGCATTGATCCATTATTTTTTCATGATTAAAATCAATCATTTTTTTCAAATTTGTTATATGTTACACTTATGTAGCATTTTTATTTAGATAGCTAATTGTATAACGAATAAAATGATACATAAAACTTTATTCTACGTTTAATATTTAAAAAATAAAAAATAATTTTGTTAAAAGCGGGTCAAGCCTCCCTAGTCTCCCCGATATGTACATATATTAATACACACACACACACACATACACACACACACACACACACACACACACACACATATATATATATATATGTATGTATGTATGTATGCATGTAATTTTTTCTTTGGTGGGGGGGGGGGTCAAATTTTTTCATTAATATTTCACTTTCTAAAATTTGAAATTTGTTCACGAATCGAAGTGAATCTCTAACTGAGACAAGCAATGCTCTTCTGCAACCAAGCTTCTGCTAATTCTGAAAAATATGAGCAACTTATGCGATAATGTAAAGTAAATGTATAGTATGTGCTAAAGTAAAGTTTAGGACGTTTTCTCTAAGACCCAGTTGGCTATTGTCCTTAATTTAGAAAATAACGTGTTAGCGAAATTAAACTTCCGCTACTCAAAGGGCATTGTAGGCCGTTCTTCTAGTTCGAAGAGAAAAAAAAATGGACAACAGACAAATCGGAAGAGGCGCTCTTTATTTCCGGAATTAAAATGTTTAAAAAATCACCACTATATGGCGCTACGAGTTATCGTGTGAAGAGAGGACAAACTGAAATCCCGAAACACTGAAGCATCAGTGGTCTTACACAAAAGGGACACAAAAAAGACAAAACACAATTACATTTTTCCACTTGCAATTTATTACAACAAAACCACCTCTCTAAATGGCGTTACTAATCAAGCAAATCCACGCTTTAAAACATGTTCAGTAAGTGAAAAATCATGTTCGACTACGTACTTCATTATGAAAATCGCGCTTTCTACCACTGAACGGAGAGAACCACTATGGATATTCTCAATATGACGGCGAATACTGTTCTTCAAATCGGATATAGTTGTCAAGCGTTGCTGGTAAACTTTGTCTTTCAGAAATCCCCATAACCAGAAGTCTCAAGTCATACAATCTGGCAATCGCGGAGGCCAATCGGTTTAGAAACATCTGCTGATCACATTTAAGTCTGCAAATGTTCACCTCAACAATTGTTAGCCTCGGATTGCGATGGGCGGTAGGGCTCCTTCTTGGTCGAATATGATTTCTTGTAGGCAGTTTTGTTTCTTTAGAGTAGGAATTACGTAGGTATATGTAACATGTCATGATACCATTGCGCGTAAACATAACAGGTTGTAAGTCCTTGAGTGGTAACTTCTTCAAAAAAATAAAAAAAATCCGATAATGAATGCAGCAGTGAACCCGCACCATACTGTCACTTTCGTATCTTGCACGGGTTTGGTGAACACCTCGGGTGGGGGGGGGGGGTCTCTCTTGCCCACATACGATAATTTTGGGTATTCACCTGTCCATTAAGATGGAAGTGGGCTTCGTCCGCCCACAGAATATTCCATGACCAGGAATTATCAACCGCCATTCTCGTAATAAATTGTTACACGAATGTGTTGCTAGTGTCCGGGTCGTGCCGTTCCAATTGCTAAACCGCTTGAATCTTATACGAGTAGAAGTTCAGAATTCTATGCATGATATGTCGTACAGACGAGCAGAGCATATCAAGTGTATGTAGAATCGTCTGTACACTGACACGTGATACAATGCAGAGCTTGCTTCCACAACCGCTGTAGCAATTTCCTCTACGATGGCAGTGTTGACCCTTTTCTTCCCCTTCCCGACAAAACGCCTTGCTGTCCTGTTCGCTCTAATCTCACCATCATGTCTCTGAGATCACGTTCCGACATTTCTCCACATCGTCGTTTCTTGAGACGGCCGAACTCTCTCACAAATGCCGTTGCATTATAACCGTTGTTGCAGCACAATTTGCCTGGCAGTGCTCTCCGGCAACGTCCGCATTCTGAAATGCACATCTGATTGTAGCACGGACAACTTCTTCTTTTATCGTTCGTGACATTTGCATATGTTGCAGTTGCAGTTGCTGCGCCATCCTGTAGCGATTTTTGAAACTAAAATTTGTTATTACAGAAATTTTGAGGGCGTCTTCCGAAGTGTCTGTAGTTAAAATATTTTTCGCTTCCGACTAGAAGAACGGCCTCCGGGGCCCTTTGAGTAGTGGAAATTTAATTTCGCTAACCCTGTATATTCATATTAGCTTAATTATTTTTTATATAAAAAACCTATTCACTCTCGGTTTTCGACTTTGATTACGTCATTATAAATTCAAATATCGAAAAAGTTTACCCGAAAGTTCATAAA
The DNA here is from genome assembly GCA_963932465.1 of Maratus speciosus. Classification (NCBI taxonomy): domain Eukaryota; kingdom Metazoa; phylum Arthropoda; class Arachnida; order Araneae; family Salticidae; genus Maratus; species Maratus speciosus. Next base: position 419,322,126 of record OZ010795.1, read on the forward strand.
ATGCTTATTATTGTAATTGAAAGTCCTTAAACTTCTTATCTTTCTTATCAATAAGCCTTGTTAAACTTCTAATCCTTCTGCGACAATGCACTGCATTTTATATTATAAATATATGATCATAGCATAACTTTTAACAATAAGTAATCAATAATAATGATATATTTTGAAACCTGTTTCAAATAATATCATTTTTGCATTTATATAAACGACATTACCTCCACATTTAGTCATTTTCTAAACACATAATATATTTTCTAAGAAATAATTTTATTTCTGATCATAGGATAACTTCTAATAATAAATAATCAATAATAACGATATATAAAAAAAAAATATATATTTAAAATAATTTGATTTTTCCTTTAAATAAACAACACTTAACATCAAATTAAGTCGATTTCTAACCACAAAATATATTTATTTCAAACAATTTCCAGAAAAATTTCAATCAGCATATCTATCTTTTGCAGAAAATATCAAAACTATCATTTGAATCAATTACACATAGAAAATTTTGAATTTTCTGCATAAAAGACAAAATAATAAAACCAACAATTTTCCTCATATCGCATTATATGTCTTAGTTTGTAATTTCCTTTCTCTATATACATTTTTAAATTATCATTCGTAAAAATTGTTATGTTACTTCTGTAAGATATATTTAAAAAAATATATATAAAATATGTTTGAAAATATTCTAGTTTAAGTGTTATTTCCCTTTAAAAGATATATGGGGCATATGGATTTCTTCCCAAAAAATTATGTTCCTTTGCACTAGATAGAAGATTGGCTTTTCATGTCCCAGATACTTTACAGAGATTTCTTTTTATTTTGAACTTTTGTATGTAACACTTATTGAAGTTTAAATAAAATGTACAATTACATACAGTAAATTTTAAATATTTTACAAAAAGAGAAAAAAATTCAATACCTCCTAGAGGATTTATTCATTTTCTTACATTATTAATTTTTGCATTGTATGCAATACAAGTTAAATGCTATGTATCAATTTAATTGAAATTTCGCATTTGTATTTCAACGTTATAATATTTTCTTAAAAGATTAAGAGTGAAAATTTGTTAAGATCTGTTATAGCTAAATACCTTCTAAATGAAATAGAAATAGAATAACAAAATCAATTTACTTTTAAAATTATACTTGAAATTTTACCGTTAAAATATTGTTTCGTCGAAAATAATGCATAAATTAGAGGTAAATACAGTTAATGACAGAAAAAGAAACATAAGTTTTCTGAACTGTTTATTCCGAAGAAAAAGATGCTGTAGTGATCAAGTAACAATATTTAAAATATCACAGACACTTTAAAAAATATATTATTAAATTTCACATTGATGTTTAATAGTGTGCATTTGTTTTCATTTAAAAAAGGGAATTATCAGTTTATTAAAATGAATGAATTAGCAATTTACATAAAATAAAATATTATATAAGAAAGACACGAATTATGAATATATCAACAACTAAAATGCGATTATCTAGTAAATACATACATAAATAATGACAATAATAATGACAATGAAATAATTCAATAGCAAAAATGGTTCTTATATTTGCATTAAATTTGCATTGCATAGAGTGATTTTTTTTTTTTTTTGGTGTTTTAGAAATACTAGCAAAATAATATTCCACATAGTTGAGAAATAGTTGTCAAAAGGGAGAGTTATTAGATTAATCTAATGAAACAAATAGTTTATATTCTTTACCAGCTTATTACCATTTCAAAAAAAAAATCATCTTTCATAAGAAAGTGGTTTTTCATTCATACATGTTTGTTTTTTTTGTTTTGTTTTTGTTTTACCATTACATTATCAAATATAGATCGTTTTGAAAAAAAAAAAAAAAAATGTTATGCACATTTTCCTTTTTATAACAGCTGTACCTAATTAATTCTCAACCAATAAACCTATAAAGAAAACTATTTTAAGCAGCTAGTTGCATAATATTTTTGACCATCTAATGATTGAGGTAAAATTGTAGAAAAATCCACCCTTTGCTACATCTTACTTGGGAAAGCAGTAAATTATCAGTTACACAGGATTTAAAATTAAGTTCCGAATGTCTCCAATAGATGCCGCTGCAGGAGATCTGTGAGAGCTCTGGGGATACGAACTCTCTAAGATCTCCATTCTATATTTCGTCCTCAGTGATTTCGTCGTCCCTTGTCAGCGTGCGCTGTTTAGAAATCGTATGTTGCTGTGCAGAAATTGTTTCCTGTTGCAGCTTATGCTGGTCTACACATGCTCACGCCCACTCGCCGAGTCATACAGTCTCCAAATGTTTCGATTCTGAATTAAGACCCATTACCGCCTTTTCGTGCTGCTTCAATAACCGCACTTTAGACATTGGCGAACGCTTTGCTGCAGCAGACGGATGTTGGTGAAATCGACGTGGGAAATATTTGGATCTGGGATGAAGCATATTTTACCCAGGACGGCTTTGTCAAAAAAAAAAAAAAAAAAAAAAAAAAAAAAAAAAAAAAAAAAAAACAACTGATGTATTTGGGGAGCAATCATTTCCATGTAGCCGTACCATCAGATGTGAATCCCCCAAAAGTCATAGTTTGGGCCACAATTTCCTCAAAGGGACTGTATGATACATTTTTCCAAAGTCAAATGACTAATGTCGCACTCTATCTAGACATGCTGTTTTAATTTTTGGCGTTTAGAAAATGCCTTGTATAGACCTCCTAGCTGATAGTAACCGATCACATCGAACAGCTGAAATCTTTCATTTCCTCAACGAAAATTTCAATGATCTATTCATTTCCCTGGATCTTTCTGACTTTACAGGAAGAGGTTGGCTTGATCTCTATAGCACAGATTTTAATACTGAGAGTTTTTTCTTTGTGTGTGTGTCGAAAGATATTTGAAAGCGTATGTATAACACCAAAATTTGCAAACGACTGCCTTATTGAAACTGTAAATCTCTGCTGCGTCCGAGACCATTAATACGTAATGTTACTACGGACTTTTGAGAATTTTGTTCTCAGATTGCGCAGGATTATTGCTCCAAATGGTGATAAATTGAAAATATCGTTAATTAATTTTTGCAGTCTTTTCGCAAGATTATCTCTTTCAAATTAGCAGCGCTCTCTGTTAGCAAACAATATAACTAAATTATAAATTTTTTGTGATTGAAAATTTAGTGATTTTTCAAATAGAATGCAGCAAACAGTGCATTTCTTTCACCTTTCGTTTTTCTTTATTTCATCTGTTTCATATATATATATATATATACAGGGTGTCCCGGAAGTAATGAGACTAAATTTAAGAGGAGCTAGGGGACATCACAAGGATTCAGATTTGCATAGCAACACAAGGTCGGAAACGCTTTCCTGGCGCGGTAGTGAAGACAAAAACACAAGAAAGACAGGATACGAATAAGAGAAGAAAACATGTTTATTATCCTTAGTACATCAAAAAACTAAGAAGAAAGAACATAAAAGGGGCAACGATCGTCATCAAAGTAGGTGTTCGAAATTACGACCCCGGGCCGTGATGCATGGAAGCGCATCTCCGGCGTATGGAAGATCTAATGTTCTCGAAAATACTGGGAGTGCCCCTGGCTTCCCCAGCAGCTGCCACGATGGGTGCAACAAGTTTCTCAACACTACCCAGCATTGTCCCAGCATTTTTGCAGTACTAAGAACAATAAACATGTTTTCTCTCCCTGTTCGTGTCCTTTCTTTCTTGTGTTTTGTGTCGTCACTACCGCGACAAGAAAGCGTTTCCGACCCTGGGTTTCTATGGAAATCTGAATCCTTGTGATGTTCCCTACCTCCCTTAAAGTTTGTCCCATTACTTCTGGGACACCCTGTATATATATATATATATATATATATATATGTATGTATGAGGACCACAGAAGCCAAGGCGTATAAGTGACATAATTGAAAAAAAACTGAGCTAAGTGCACAGGCTATCTGGAAATAATGCTATTTGTTTGGAAATAAAGAAATATAAGTGATTTTCTAATTAGTTGCTGCGTTCTAGAAGTCGACTAATTAACCCTTTGTGTACTGAATTATGCATTCATGAAAATTTTATTTTCTAACGCATTTTTCGTATATTGTTTAGACAATATTAGAAGATTTACATATTCATTTAATAATTTTTGACGAACTGTAGAAGGATTGATTAAATTAAATTTATAGGGATTTTGAGCAATATTTTTAACCCCACTAAAATCTTTTATTTTAAATATTTTTCTTAGCATTTTGTAAAATTAGGAAATGTACAAGTACAATGTTCTTAGAATATAAATGTAGAAATATTTCCGAATTGAAAATCCCCCTTTTCCCAACGCCAAGAAAGCTGAAAAGTTGCAAAGGCAAAAGAAATCATCTTTTCTTTTAAAATATATTTTTGTTTTGCGTAAACAATAATGCTTTTAGAACAAAATAAGCAATGCATCCCTAACTCATTCTAAACTGTGTTACAACTAATCTATGTATTAAATGAATTTCATAACACGTTATTTTAATGGTACTTATATGTATCGACAATAGATAAAGAGTTATGCTCTCCCACCTCACCCCCCAAACGCCAAGAATGCTGAAAAGTTGCAAAGGCAAAATAAATCACTCTTTAAAATATACTTTTGTTTGTGTAATCAAAATGCTTTTGGAACAAGATAAATCAATGTATCCATAACTCATTCTAAACTATGTTACAACTAATCGATATATTAAATGGATTTCATAACACGTTAATTTAATGATGCTTATATTTACCGACAGTCGATAAAGAGTTAAGCTCTTTAAACTACTTAACTTCATTATCATCTACTTAAATTATTAAAAAAAAGTAGTACTCCACTTTTCTACAGTTATTAAAATAAAAGTTCAAACACCAGTATGAAATATGCAACAATTTCATATTTTAATTTTGTCAATTACTATTGATGCTCAACTTTGAACTCAATTCACTGTAATCTAAATTTTGTCACGAATTTCTTCTGACTGTAAAGCAATTGATCAATAATAGGAATATGATATATACTTGTGCTAATTATTCAAATGTTTTATATTTAAACAATCACAGTCTATTATTCTGAATAAAAATTGTAATGATTAATAATAAAGCTATTCGATAAACTCATCGCAATATTAATAATAAAAATGCAAAGATTTCATACCATATATTTAAGTAAATTTTGTAACAAAGAGTGCAGAACAAATTTGATTTAATTAGCGAGAAACAAATTACTTTCTTTGAAAATGGAAAAAAATATTTTCTGATAGTATTGTACGAGTAAAATACTTCATATTTCCAAATAATCTAATTAACTTATAGCACGCTACTGTTAAGAGATAAATATAAGAGAGAATACTTTTCTCATAGTGTTAAAAAAAAGAAAATATTGTAAAAATTATAACTTTCTACATAAAAGTACTTTGAATATTATCTTCTTGGAAAAGAAAATTGTTTTCTTAAACCAAGAAATATTTAGCTTAATCTAATAAAACAAACTGTTATTTTTTTACAACCTGCTAAAGTTTCTTTCAGACTTCTTCCAACTTGAATAAAATAGTTTTAACAGTTTTCGCGAAACACATCGTTTTTTTTCTTTCTGCAGCAATATGCATATGCGATATACTAAACATAAACATGCTTTCAGTTTATTTTTCTACAAATATATGTGAAAATTATGAGAAATCAAATGGATAATATTTTATTTTATTTATTTGTATCCTGAAATGGTGAATTCATTATTATGTGTCTCCAATAAGTCCTTTTTGGATTAAAAAAAAAAAAAATGGATGTTTTGAATATTTTGAGAAATTTCTCGTATCATTAAAATCTACTTGAAATAGTCCAATATATCATTATTAAAAAATAACAATAAGGCTTTGCCTTTAAGGAATTTCAGAATCTATAGACACACATTCTCAATGAGTATAAAAGTAAAAATATATTTAAAAAAAACACTCTTTTATAAGCATGCTGTGTTTCTCTTAAAATAGTAACTAATTCCATGGCAAAAATTCCTAATGCTTTATATAAAAAGCCTTTCAATATGTTAATTTCGCACGGACCGTGATTATGGAAAATTAATTGCTTTGTTTTGCGGTTAGTAAAAAGAGCAAACAATATATTAACTAATATAATTTTTAAGTAATTATAATTTTTTATATGTTTTATTTTTATTTTATTTTTTTTATATGGCAACAAGAAAAAAAAAAGTGTACATTATTTAAAACTTATATATATTTTTTTCTCATCGTATAATAACAATTTTGTAATTATAAAATTCGTTATAGATATAATCATTTATTTTAATTACATTACAATCTTTATTATTATTTATATTTTACTTTCAACTGTAAGTATATAAAATATCCCATTGTTCTATACATCCAACTGGTATATTTTAAGAGAAAATAACTTGGTTCATATTATATAGTGGTACATAGTACTGCATTGTTGTTTTATCATGTATACTGTTCTAACTATAAAGAATATTTGTCGATTCTTTGCTACACAATACAAAAGTGAAACTGACTGAAAATATTTGTATTAATTTATAATTAACTTCTATAAATATTAAATTGTTGTATTGTATTTGGAATCGCACATGAGTACATATTTTGTTTAACCCTCTGTAGCTTGACTGTTCTTTTAAGTACCAATAAAGAAAATTCAATGTGAAATTTATTTAATTCGTCTACTAATAAATGTAGATTACACGTTCCATACAAAATAATTTCCTTGATCTTATTTAGAAAGCACAGTGAAAAAGTCGAATCTAAATACTTTTAATGTGACTATTTTCTCAACCATTTACATAGGTGTACGTTTTATCCTATTAATATAGGGTATACGAAAAGTTTGCAACTACAAAGCACTATTCTACTGCACTGTTAAAAAAAAAAAATCATTAAAGTTTTACAGGAATTCTGTTACAGGAATTTTTATTGTTGCCGTTACATAAAAAGTTCTTGTAATCCCAGTTTCCTAGAAAACTTAAGTAACTTTACAGATTTTTCTTTACAGTGTAGGGTATGGGAGTACACAGTGAGACAGCAGCCGCTTTGACATATAGTTGTAACTTTTTCTTCAAGATGGCACACACACATAACGGCCTCATCTTATGCAACATGTGGATGTAGTTTCGGCACTTCAGTTAGTCGTCCGACAGAATAGTAAATAATTCCTTATTTTATAGTGGTTAAAGTTACATAAACGTCTATTTTAGAGTATATTTCCTTCACTATGACATATATTTTCTTAACCAAACCTAGCTATATCTAATAATAGACTATTTAGGCAAAACGACATAAACTTTTTAAAGCGATGAAATTGATGTACACAGATGTGGCATCCATTGTGTTACAACGTAATGAAAGTACACAGTGAGACACACAGTTGTGGTACACAGTGAAACGTGTCTTATTGTGTACCTACAATGTGGCTCTGATGTTAAAAATGTTATTTATTAATAAAAGAAGTGTATTTTTCTCTCTCTCTTTCTCTCTCTGTGTGCGTGGGCGTGCGATGGCTAGGGAAATTTACTAAACGTAAGAGGCTGAAAATTTGCATGAAGGTAGCCCAAGGTCTGCCATTGTCCACCCGAAGCTCATATTTTTAATATTTTGAAAATTCAGAAATATTAATAAGAAATCATAAACTGCAGAAAATTATTGATAGAGTGTAAAAATGTATGATTTATTAAAATATATACATTGCCGCATTGTGTACTACTTGTGGTACACAGTGAGACAATTTTCGATACTCCGTTATGCTGCTTCTGTGCTTTTATAAATAACTTTTTTAAAACCATTTATACATTAATGTGTAGCGCATTTGTGTAGCTTAAAGTTGTAGTAAAAAACTTTTCAAAAGAATAAAAATCCTCGCCATTTGCTAAGTAATAATAATTTTTGTCTCACTGTGCACTTCCCTCCACTACAGATATGATCCCAATATATCAATCTACACTGTTCATACAGTAATTGCGAGATTTAGATAACAGTACTTTTTATTAATTAATCTAAATATTCTTGTAAATATTTTACAAAAATAGCTCTAAGTATCGATTTATTAAATCTGTTTTGATTAAAAAAGTAATCTACAAATCAAATTATTATTATATATGTAGTTGTGGATATCTTAGACATTATCGTACATAATTATTCGGCTAAATCAAATTTTATATTCAAAATTCAGGATATAAAGGGTTAATTCTACGTCAGCACGTGAGTGAAAAATCTATTACAAAATCTTATCTTTACATACATGAACCAAGTAAAGTTAGATTAAAGAATGTAAAAAGCGCATATATTTTGCACCATTGTTTGCATCTGCAAGGATGGATATAATAATAGAAATAATACTTTTTTTGTGTGATGAACACTCTACGAATGAAAAAGAAAGAATCATTTTCAGAAAGTGTTAAGAAAGGTTAATTTTATGTTCTATAAAGCAGAGTTTGAGCTATTTTAAATTTAAAATTTAAGAGCGTCATGATATGATCCGGTATAACGAATATTAAAAGTAACACAATATTTCTCAATTGTTAAACACTATTAAAAATTTGCAGCATTCTGTTCAGTCATTCGACTGTTTTTATCGAAAACGATTGCCCAACCGTAATTTAACACTATTCTGACCATATTATTGGCCATATTATGGTCGGAATATTGTTAAATTACGATTATGAAACCGTTTTTTCAAAAAACCGTCGAATGTCTGGACAGAATGCTGCAAATTTTTAACAGTGAAGAATTAAAAAAAAACATTCCTTTTGCAAAATATCAATAGCTTTATTTTCTCTTTCAATGTCAAAAAATTATAAATTTGTAGCAACAATGCTTTCAGTTTACAAAGCATTTGTAATGTAATATGAAATTATTTCAAAATCAAAATTAAAAAAAAAATATGATCACAAGCCAGATGAAAAAAAAAAAAAAAAAAAAAAAGTGTAAACTAAAATGTGGGCAAAATATGAGCATATTTGGAACCTCACATTTTGCATAAAAAGTGTAAAATGACTTGTGCATAAAAAGTACATAAATATTATTATGTACAAAAAGGGGGCTAATTAACTTGTGCATAAAAAGGTCGCTGCAGTCATCTAGGGAGTTTTAAAGAACAAACTATATTTGTTCATAAAGAAGAAAAATCACTTTTATCCTTCACAAGGAAGAACTGGAACTCGCAACCTAACTATTAAAAATGCAGTGTTCTAATAATCTTACCAATAGGATCATTCTGGGTGTTATCTTAAATGCGAGTAATTGATAGTGTGATTGATTAGGCTATGTGTTAATATTTTCATAGATAATATGTTAATTTATTGTTACTGATTTAATTCTTTTTATTTTTAATTACTGATGTTAACTTATTTCTAGAGTTTTCCTATTGTTAATGAGTAATTAGAACATAAATTGATTGATGAAATCTATTCGGAAGAAACCCATTGCTTAACGGATGATTAGAAAATGGTTGATTAATGTATTATTAAAAAAAATCTGAAATGTTAAAATTGAGTTTTTTGAGATTTTTTGTATGTGGTATGTTATTTAGGGTTTTAACACATTAGTATTTATAGAGGGAAGTTGAATTATACATATTTTCAATTCAATGGTCATTGATATAGGATGAAAAAAAGCTTCCTAGGCTTTTTGAAAGCTTCCTAGGTTTAGGCAGTGTAACTGACTAAATTTTCTTTTTGACCGATTTCCAAAAATACTACAAATTCATTCATTTCAAGTAACTTAAAATAATTATACACTAAGAGAATGTAGGGGTACGAATTTTCATTAAGTGGGGGTGGGAGACTTCCGTCTGTAAAAATCACATGTAAGTTATTTTTTAGTTCTGGTTTTCTTCTGATGTTTATGCATTTAAAAGTTATCTTAAAATGAGAGTTCATGCAGTGTTAAATTCGGGAAAGCGGTGTCTTCCCTTGGATTTAGATTAAATTATTTTAATTAGTTCAATTTTCTTTTTCTCGGATTTTTAAAGACCTACACTTGAAAAAAAATTCTGTGAAACAGCAGACAATGTACGGGTAATCCATTATCTTATGTCTTATGTAAAATTACAGATATTAGAAAAACGGAGATTATGCTAAATAACAGAAAAGATATTGGGTAAAATTACAATACTGTATAAATTAACATCATTAAAAATGCTCAAAACTCTGTAAATTTATTTTTCATGATAATAATTTAATTTCGTGAATCACTCAAACTTCAGTGTCCTTCAAAGAACCTGAAAAGTAAATTTGAACTGCTGTATCATTTAAGTTTTACACAATTTGTTTCTATCCGTCCTGAGGTTTAAAGCCGAGATCACTTGTCAGTGGAAGAATACCTTACTGACAAAGCTATAGGAATTGTTGTTGTTGTATACAAAGTATGTCTTTTATGATTCAGTGGAGATAAATCTATTGTACTTGGGCTTTTCAATTTTTTCGCTTCAAATATATTCGTTAGAAAATTCGTAAACGGTTTATATTAATTTCTTTTAGACCGATGCCACCTATTACTTTTTTTAATAAAGTTTAATATTTTAACTAGTTTAAGTAATAAAAAAAAATCAATGTACATTTTTTATGAAAAAATTTGAATCTAATTCACACTTTACAATAATAATGTTTTAGAGAATTTTTTGAAATAGTTGCACACTATTTATTTTCTAATGCGCTAATATTTTTTAAAAGTATTTTTTTCTAAGAAATAAGAGAAAAATAAACAGAAAAAAAATGTAATTTATTATTTAAAAGTGATTTTTTACGTTTTCTTTATTTTTTAATTTTGGGTAATATGTTTTTAGAAGATTAATATATTTTTATAATTTATTTACCAATGAAATAATATTAATAACAATAGCATTGTAATAATGATATCAGCTCTGAAATAATACTATGCAATTTACTTTTAATATTACCAAGCTTCTTGCATACGGTGAAGGAAACAACTGCGAAGTGTTTCCTTCCGTGTGCGATCCCCACTAACTCATAGGAGATGATTTTTACATTTCTAAATTATTCTAAGTAAAAAAAAAAATAATAAATAAATAAATAAATAATAATAAAAACAATTTTTGAACTAACTTTTTTTTCTTTAATATTTCTAATAAAATTGCAAAATAATTTTAAAAGTTTGTATTTTGATTTGCAACTTTTAACAAAGGAATATATACCTTTAAGTATATACATGGAAAACCATACGCGGAATTAGATATAAGATATGGGAATCTGTAAACTGATGACCGACAAACTCAATCGAATGCAATGCATTTAACCGAGAACTAGTGTAAATTTGCATAGAGTCTCGCTTTTTCCTGTGCTTTTACAGAAATTTTTAACAGTGCATTAAACTTTCATATTTTCGAATAACTGAAAAACGTTAAGATAAAGGGGAACTAAGTATTTGCTGTTAAGATGAGGGGTGGTGACCCCAGATCCTTCATGGCAGATAATATTTTGTTCTGTTTTCTACAATATTCAACAAAAAGAATTATGAGAACTTTGTTGCACCCTCCTTTCAGGTGGTAGAAATGACTTTTATGAAATATTGTTCGAACACAGGAAATATAACTAATGCACCATAAAAAAATTTCAGATTTTTAATATTTCCCAGGAATAGAAATAATGCATTTGTTTTGTAAATATATTATATACATACTATTTTGTGCATAAAAAATCACAGTTGTTAGAAACATAGAATCCGCCCTAATTTTATTCAAAAAATGTGCACATGTTTTGAACACGAAGAGTATGAAATTTTGGTGTGCATAAAAAAGGGAGATAATTTGAAAATAAGTATACATTTGTTATGCACAAATTGCGTACAATTCCAAAATATTTTTTAAAAATAGTGCAAAATTCTTCTTTCTGGGTAGTTAAATTCAAATTAAGATATTTAAAAATATTATTAGGTTTTATTCTTTACATATTAGTAAGAAACATAAATGTTTTGTTTGGCTAGCTAATAGTGCCGTTAATTTTATAGATATAATCCAATACAGTAATACAACAAAATTTTTTATATCTTAAAATTTCCTATGAAAATCATGACCATTACTTTTAATATTGTTACATATAAACCTATATTATTTGGCACTTTATGAAATGTATGAATAGTAACTGAATATGATAAAGACAAATATTTATTTTGGGGGAAAGGAATATTCTTAATCTTCTGGAATGCTTTTAATAAATTTTAAAGAGAACGATTAGAAATGGTTTATTTTATGCTATTACTAGGACTTCCCTCAGAGGGATTAGTCTGAGCGATATTACTGAGAACATAGATTTAATAATAACATGTGGAAGCAAAGAAAATGAGATGTTATCTTTAATTGTCCATATACTGCGAAAAATTGAAATGATGAAAATAAACGAATTTTAGAATTACAAAATCTTATATATAAGATCGTATACACTGTGTAAAAAAATGGGAAATCAAACCATTCAAGACAGCCATGCATGGATATAAAATTGAAAGTACGCAATATATTAAAAGTAAAATAGAAAATGAGACACTAATTTACTTATATCGGAATTTTAACTGTATAAAATGATGTCAAGAGCATAATCAGACGCTCCGCACGAATTTGAGTAACTTTAAATGACAAATATATGATGTTTAAAAAGAATGGACTATACTTTATATGGTGTGTGCTCCCCCGGAATAGTTAATAATTACAATATCTGTTTTCCACGGATGCAATGAGGTTGTTGATAACATTTAAGGAATTCTCTTCTCAAAATCTAATATAGTATCAAAGTAGTGAATACATCAAAAGTGACATGCAATGCTTCGTTAGATTGTGTTTTAGATATGCTCGATCGGATTTAAATGATGAGTGTATGCTGGCCACTACATACGCTGTATTGTTTTGTTTTCAAACATATTCTGCACAAGTTGAGCTGTAATTAGCATGTATTAAATAAAAGAAATCGGCAATGATTACAACATAAAGTATGACACAAGATCTGAATACATCGTCTGCATAACTTTTGAGCTGTCAAAGTGTCATTTGAAGTAATTTACAAATCCATACATATTTATTCAGAAAATCATGCAAGCTAACATACGCCGATATGAACCCGATTATGAAATTTCACCAAAATACGTTAATATATAAAAAATATACTAATGATAATTGAGAATATGACCTTATGATAAAATGTCTAGAAAAATGAATCGAATAAAAAATTTATATCACATTTAAAACGCACTTCCCTCTGTTAGTGGCCTTGGCGAGAGAGAGAAAAGCCTAGAGAAGGAACACTTTAACAAGTACTTTCGGGCAACCTACTCACTGTTTCATACAGGTCTTTATTCGATATTTAGACAATTTATTTAATGCTAGGTGGGTATCTATCAGTTTTGTTGCATTTAAATCGCATGTTTTGCAACATTATGAAATGTTTAAAGTTGCTGTACCTAATAATTCCAAATTAATGGTAATTGAGATCGCTTTCCGTTAATTTCATCTTTTTAAATTTTAAATTTTTTAGAAACCATTCATAGAGACAATTGTATATTTTAAAACTAATCCGAAGCAAAATTTCAAGATTTTGGGCTCAGCAGTAACAGAGAAATAGAAAATTTTTGAAAGTTATTTGTTTCTGCACTGTTTTATATAAAGACATTTTCAGAAATTGTTCTATTGCGAGAATTTACGTCATGATAAATGCAGCCATGTCAATTTTCATGTTTATATTCCTAACAGTTCTATGTTCTTCGTTACTTAGATCATCTTTAGATCTTTTTCCGCTTTGTTTAGTCTTTCTATTTTTTAGAATTTGTTCTACACGAGCATTTACATCTTATTAATTACTACCATGCCAAAGTTCTAGTTTCTAACCCCAACAGTATTCCAAAAATTTCAGTATTCCAAATAAATCATAGTTTAGAACCTTTCTAGAAATTTTTACGCTTATCCGTCAAATTGAATCTTTTAGAGAGCGTTCATTACGAGTATTTACATCTTAAAAGTAACTACCGCGCCAAATTTAAAGTTTCTAACCCAAACAATATCGCAGAAATCAGAATTTTAGAACTTTTTTGCTCCTGCAGCGTTGTAGGTTCTTGCACTGACATAAAATAGTCTTTTTTTCGGAGCAGAGATGGCCACCAACATTTTTTTAAGTTGGCTATGTAGTTTCAGAGATAACACCTCACAAACGTACAAGCATTAATAATATTATATACTTTATAATATTATAACGCTTTATAATATTAGCATTAGATGTACAGATACAAAAGCCATTTATCTGTTACAAACTAAAGTGCCGGCGTTGCCCAGAATTTGAAGGATGTTTGTTCTGAAAAATCAATTTCAAAATTTAACATACAACACAAAACAAACATTAAAAAAAGCAGTCGAAATGTTGTTGAATGAATCATATGAAAACGCTATATAAAAATGTATAAATGTATATAACAGACGCAAAAGAATACAGCTATAAATGAACTTATTTAATTTATAATTGGAGCAATAATGTTAAAATACGCCAATATTTCCCTAATCGGGTTTTTATCATGCTTCAATACATTTTTCACACTCATATGACGTTATACTATATCCACCATGCCCTTTATATTTCCAATATGACGTAATATTTTCCTCTTTCACGTGGAAACCTTGAAATAGAAAAGTTATGAAGTTATATTCACTTTCAATTAAATTCGTCAAACCATTTATTTCATTTTCATATTTCACGTGAATATATTGCAATAGAAAAGTTATGACGTAATATTCACCTTTTTTATAATTCGGCAAACTATTTTTTTCATTTTCATTTTTCACGTGGAAATCTTGCAGTAAAAATTAATTGTTGTAGTAATAATTTTGTTGTGTTTTTTAATTGTTGGCAACTGCTATAACGAAAAATGTTTAAATTTGATAAGAAATTGCTGTTAAATTGGTGGTTTTTTATTAATTAAAAATTAACTATAAGTTATTTCGATTCCTGTTTCCTTTAGTTGTCTCGACCATGTTTTAATACACATGTACGTATCTCTTCACAATTTTGGCTTCCAAATTGTGGATTTTTTTTATAGAATTACAAACAGACAGATAGACAAGTTTTCATTTTTATATATCTCTCTATTATATAAAAAGTAACTAACGCTGTCACCGCCGTCGCCGCCGCCGGTTTTGAATTTTTTGTGACCGGAGGACTTTCTTCGTTAATATTAAGAAAACTAATGCATACAAATATATGAAAATCGGTGGTATTATAGCGAAATGTTTGATCAACACACTAATGCATACAGTTTTCAAATCGAAGAATTATTTTAAGAGATATTTAATGCTAAAGTTGGACAAAATCGTTCCATTAAAAAAAAATTATAAAAGCAAAAGCTATACATGGGAATTTAATCATTTTATAGATCATTTTATTCAATAGAAGATCCCGGTCTGCAGATTTCATTAATTTTTTTTTTAATTTGACTCATTTTTTGAGGTTTTATTTCTATTTTAAATTCAAATATCCAGCATTTTGACAGATATTTTTTACATATTTTTGAAAATGGTATTAATTTAAACTGTTGCCAACTGTATAAACAGCGCAAACAACAATGTTTGCTTCAAATAAAAAAAATATTTACACGTTACTATTATAAACAGAAAAAAACCTTCAAATTAGAATTAAATAAATAGGTATAAAAAGCAGGCACTTATTGGAAATTACGCCATAAAAACTATATTTGCATGTGAATTTTAAAAGAGAAAGGATATTGTAAAGCAAATAAATTAACATGCGTTCGAAATCTGAAATAGAGCAAATTAGGTCACATTACACTTATTATGCAAAATGAAAAAATATTGTATTGCAAAACAGTTTAAATTTAAAAATTGCGCGAGACAAAATATTAGATTTTTTCAAAATTTTATTATTTGTCGTTTGATGTGAGGTGTTCAGCTATAAGTATGCAAATTTTTATGTTTCCAACATAATTAGGGGCTGAGTTAGAAAAATTGCTTTAAATACAAAAGTTAGAGACCAGAGGGTAAAATATTAGACTTTTTCAAAATTTCATTATTTGCTGTTTGATGTGAGCTGTTCAGCTATATGTATGCAAAATTTCATGTCTCCAACTTAATTAGGGGCAGAGTTAGAAAAATTGGTTAAAATACACAAGTTAGAACCCAGAGGGTTAAATATTAGACTTTTTCAAAATTTTATTATTTGTCGTTTGATGTGAGGTGTTCAGCTATAAGTATGCAAAATGTAATGTCTCCAACTTAATTAGTGGCTGAGTTAGAAAAATTGCTTAAAATACAGAAGTTAGAGAGCGGAGGGTTAAATATGACTTTTTCAAAATTTTATGATTTATCGTGTTATCGCAAGTGTTCAGCTACAAGT
Organism: Maratus speciosus; assembly: GCA_963932465.1. NCBI lineage: Eukaryota > Metazoa > Arthropoda > Arachnida > Araneae > Salticidae > Maratus > Maratus speciosus. The sequence continues at coordinate 419,338,482 of OZ010795.1, forward strand.
ATGCAAACTTTCAAGTCTCCAACTTAGTTAGGGGATGAGTTAGAAAAATTGCTTAAAATACATAAGTTAGAGCCCAGAGGGTTAAATATCAGACATTTCTCAAAATTTTATTATTTGTCGTTTGATGTGAGGATTTCAGCTATAAGTATGCGAAATTTCATGTCTCCAACTTAATTAGGGGCTGAGTTAGAAAAATTGTTTAAAATACATAAGTTAGAGCCCAGAGGGTTAAATATTAGACTTTTTCAAAATTTTATTATTTGTCGTTTGATGTGAGGTGTTCAGCTATATGTATGCAAAATGTCATGTCTCCAACTTAATTCGTGACTGAGTTAGAAAAATTGCTTAAAATACAGAAGTTAGAGACCGGAGGGTTAAATATGACTTTTTCAAAATTTTATGATTCATCGTGTTATCGCAAGTGTTCAGCTATAAGTATGCAAACTTTCATGTCTCCAACTTAATTAGGGGCTGAGTTAGAAAAATTGCTTTAAATACACAAGTTAGAGCCCAAAGGGTTGAATATTAAGCCTTTTTCAAAATTTTATTATTTGTCGTTTAATGTGAGATGTTCAGCTATAAGTATGCAAAATTTCATGTCTCCAACTTAATTAAATTAGAGGCTGAGTTAGAAAAATTGCTTAAAATACACAAGTTAGAGTCCAGAGGGTTAAATATTAGACTTTTTCAAAATTTTATTATTTGCCGTTTGATGTGTGGTGTTCATCTATAAGTATGCAAATTTTCAAGTCTCCGACATATATAGTTTCTGAGAACGGGCTCTGTGACAGACGGACAAACAGACAGACAAAGGAGTGAGACATGTAGGGTTTCGTTATATGAACGAAACTCTAAAAACACGCTGCGGATGACTGTAACAACATCCTAAAATTACATTACCATCAGCGATCTACCAATCCCGAATTCAGTTTATATTCGTTTCATATATTCTTATTCTTTTGTGCGGCCCTGTAAAAGAATTATCAATATTATATACAGTAAAACCTCTGAATAGCGGACACCCCGATAATGCAGAATTTGTCCTCTATTTAGAGGTGACCGCTACTGAGAGTAAAACATGTACAGTTATTTAAGAGTTGGTAATTGAAAAAGTGTCCGCTAAATAGAGGTATCCGCTAATCGGGTGTGTCCGCTATGGAGGTTTTACCAGTAAAACTTCTGAATAGCGAACACCTCGGGAGGGCAGAATTTGTCCTCTATTTGGAGGTGTCCGCTACTGAGAGTAAAAAATGTACAGTTATTTAAGGGTTGGTAATCGAAAAAATGCCCGCTAAATAGAGGTGTCCACTAATCGGGTGTGTCCGTTATGGAGGTTTTACTGCATAATAATATCATCCTTTACAAGAAAATTGCATGCTGTATGATAGACAGACAGACATCCAGAGAAAGATAACCTCCCGGATCAATAAACACTCATGTCTTTTGTTTTAATCATCCACAATTGTATGTCATACATGTCAGATTTTATACAACAGGCTAAAAACGGTCACCGTGGTACGGAATACTGTATTATTATTTGTTTGCCTACCAAAACTGGTTGCCACGGGTTGTTGCAAGGTTTGTGATCACGTGGTTGAAACTGATCTATTGAATATTACTGCGTGCGTATTTTTTTTAATTTGCTCCATGTGTTTAAACCAGTTGTCTACGAAAACATCAACCGGTGAAAGTGACGCACACCAAATTTCTGTGACGTATGCAGATAAATTGTGCTTTTTTAAGAGTTTTTTCTATATAATTTTTAAACGGTTTGGAACTCATTTTTCATAGTAGGTGCATTCAGTAGGCGACCCTCATAGGTACCTTCTGGTGCAATCAGAAACGAAATCCGACAAATATTTTTTGAGTTATGCTTGACGAAAGGTTTTTATTAGGCTTTTTTTTTAGTAGGAGATGGCGTTAATATTCATCGTAGTAGTAAAGTGTCCGGACAGTAATATTTCGCTGAGTATTAGCCTTCGCTTCGCTCAGACAATTATTTCTGCTTGAAGCTGTTTTGTGTAGTGAGTTGTCTTCAAATGACTGCAACTTTAATCGAAGCTAATTTATTTCCAATCTGCAAAAAAGCTGGAAAAAGTTTGGTTATGATATAGATATACACACAGACACACACACACATATATATATATAAATATACATACATAAATTGATATCTGTTTATTTTCTCTTCAATATATCAATGTACTATAATTTACTGAAATATGTAAGTATTAATTATTTATAAATACTTCAAGCATATGCATAAATTACTTTTCAAGAATTTTTACTACTGCAAAGAATATCGCGAATCCTAACTATTTCAAAATACAAATTTTATGTAAGATATCTCACGATTTGAAAATAAAAATAACGTATACACGAATGCAATTATGGAAAATGAACCTCAGAAAGCCATTCTGGTAAAGTGTATTTTTAAATTCTGAATATACCTGGAAATATTTTATTTCAAAGTATAACGTTCTATCTTTCTTTTGAAACAAGTGAAAGAAAATATCGCATGCAAAGTGGAATTTTATATTTCTTTTACAAACTCACTTTTTTCTATACAAAAATATAAACTCGAAGCGTGTCGAGATTTTCACATACACACACACACACGTATATACATACATAAATTAAGTCGAAACATGAAACTTATGAAATATTTTTCATGCGAAACTAGCTGTAATAACTAGATACGAAAAAAAAATAAATATAGTAATTTTGAACAAGAAACAACATATAAAACACGTAATAATAGTTTTTAGCTCGTCGGATGTTGAGAGGAATAACATGTGTAGCCTCTCAGCTTTAGAATTACCATCCAGATTGCATACTTCATAAGTGTATCAATAAATAAGAATTTATTATTTGAAAAAAGGGATATGAAAATTTTAACGGTATTTCAAAAAATAAGCTCCATGATATTTGAAAAAATAATATATACATAAGCTTAGGTAAAACGCTTCAACGATATGAAGTGTAAACAATATGAAGAATAACCCCTTAAAAATAAATACCTTAAATGAAATAAAATAAAACTTATATAGCCCTGTCACCACCATGACCTAAAGAAATTAATAGGATACCTTAACGCTGCATTTATATTATAACAAAATTCTTCCGAGGCTGGAACATGTTACTTTTATTTTTATTTACAAGGCTTGATCGAAAAAAGGAATTACTTTGAACTTACTTTTTACATATACTTACATATGAGTATATCATAATCTTCATATTTTGACTTAAGTTATATATGTTTCTTGCGTGCTGAAAAGAAATATAAATCAGTTAAGTCACAAAATTCTCACGTTTTCTTTACACCTTTTAAATTAATAAACAACTTTTTTTTCTTTTTTTTAAGTAAGTAGTGCTTTAGTTTTTAAACAAACGAAATTTACTTGAAAGTTCTTGATGTAAATCAATACCGTCTATACTGAAGCACTTATCCTATTTTACAGCCTTTTTATGTACACTTTCCTTATAGAAATATGACTTATGCTGTGCTTGCCACTGCTTCGCCGAAGTTTTGAGAGACTAGCAACTGTCCGTGCTTGGCCCGAGGACTGTCCTCGGACAATATCACTGACAACTTCAACGCAGAAATATTGCAAACAGCATACAAGGGTACAGATTGGCATCGGACAGTGACACCTGTCTCAACCCGGGCTTATTAGGTAGATTTCGTAAGAAATACTACCTATTGCAGTCGTTACCATGGTGCGACTTTTGAAAAATTCCTTCATAACTTTTCATTATAGGACCCCAGAACCCAAAACCACCCCCACCTAAAAAGTTTATATATATATATATATATATATATATATATATATATATATATATATATATGTATGTATGTACTAAATTTTGTCCGCACGATAAAAGTCGCAATTATGCACGAATCATCTTCAAACTCGCCAACAACTTTGAGATGGCTAATATCTCGGCGGGGATTGAAAATGGGCGAAATCGGCCCAAGAGGGTGGAAATGGGGAGGGTTCAAAATTTTGAATACTGTCTTAACATGATTCTGATAAAACCAGCTCTTACACAACAATGGCAGGAAAAAAATAAAAGTTTTTCGTTATAGCAGTTGCCAACAATTAAAAAAAAGAAACAAATAATAAAATTCTCACCACAACAATTACTTTTCTTTTGCAAAATTTTCACGTGTAAAATTAAATAGTTTGACAAATTGAAAACAAATTGAATATTACGTCATAAGTTTCCTAGAGCAAGATTTCAGCATGAAAACTCAAAATAAATAGTTTGACGAATTAAAAAAATATGTATATTGCGTCATATTGGAAATATAATGGACCTCAGCAGGTGAATATGTAACGCCATGTAAGTTTGAAGAAACGTATTAAAACATGATAAAAACCCGACTATGGAAATATTAACATATTTTAGCACTTTAAGGTTCTCTGAATTTTTTGTTGCCATTTTTTAAACCTATTCCATATATATGTGTGTGTGTATTCGTGTATATTACAATTTTCACAAAAAGTTACACAAGAACCCTACAGCTCGCTCTTTGTGAAGAAACTGGGTTTTATCTCTAACCTTGATTTAAGTTTTGTTGGAGAATTTAGTACTTAACATCGAAATCTACCTCCGCCTGTAGGCCCGAGCCGGCAGGGATTTTTTTTTTTTCAGCAGACACGGCCCGTGCCGTGATAAGGCTTACATTTTTTCTATACAGTCGAACCTGACCGGAAGTGAACTCAATTTTTCCCAGGACGTGTCCGGCAAGTTATATATTTTGTAAATAGAAAGATAATGAACTTCTGTTAACGAAATCATTGAGAATATACCTTAATAAATTACAGAGAAATATTTTCAAAAATTTACTTTTTATTATACAACTTCAAAATTATATATTTATTCCCTTTTTTCTTTAATTATAAACTACAATCATTTTTAATGAATTTTTGTTTGAATGTTCAAAAGTCTAAGCCATTAATGTTGATATTGTGTACTAAGTGTCTTGTAAACATATTGTGATCTAAAATGTAGTGTAAAGCTTTGACATAAATATGCATGTAGTATTCTTTAAAAAAAATCCTTAATGAATGTTAAGAGAAATCGGAATTTTTTGCAGCAATTGAGTCCACCGGGTTGAATACTTTTTCTTTTTATGTATTAAGGGAAGCACTATGTTTATTATATATATTTTTCACTGTTATTTTATTTCTCAATCTTGCCTCATCCATTTCTCTGGATTTTTCCAGAAAAGGAAAATAATCCTATTTCCCTCATTATATCCGTCTCGAAATGGGCAGCACTTCTTTCACCAGCTCAATCCTCTTTCAGCTGTTCAAAGCATCATGAATCTATTTTTTTCCGAAGGGTCTTTCATTATGAGCACTACATTTCCAGGTAGTAAAATCTTTTGGACTAATGCCTGACAATCTTTTATTTTCTTCCACTGTCTGTTGTATATGTTTAAAAAAATCCTGTAATAATTCAAGAATGCCCATTCTCAAAGTGAGTGCCGATTTCGACGAATTAATAATTTATTAATAAAAGAACTGGACAATTACACCGTAAAAAGTTACATATAAACTTGAAAAAACATCATTAGTTTACTACACACTGTACAAAACTGTGGCAAAGTCAAAAACAAACTTATAGAAACATTAAAATAACGTTAAAATATCAACGTTTCGGTCATCCTTCTGTGACCTTCTTCAGGAACGTTGTCGCATATCTTCTAAAATTAGAGCAAAACCGTCTTGCATTCAAATGCTTCGATGATATATTCAGATAAATGATATATTCAGTCAAAAGTCACCTTATCCAATTACATTCCAGGAAACATGCAATGGCAACATTTATCAGAAAAAAAATAGACTACAATTTTGAATGATTTATAATAAGGCGCCGTCTATGAGGAGAAAAGGGAATAAAAGAATATGAAATGAAGAATATTGGCCTGCAGTGGCCACATCTATTGTAAGGCAATGTAATTAAATGCAGAACTGAAGACGCAAGAGGCAAACTTTGTTAAAATCAAAAATAGTAGTGCATACTTGACCTTGAAAAATATAAGATGAATAAAATAAATTGCAAAAGATTATTTTAATATGTGCTACCAAAGTTTAGGAATATTAACTGATATGTTATCATTGCAAACTTCTTCATTTCTAATCATAATTTCTATTGATTCTTTTCGAAGGCCATCTATTGCAGAATTACATGGAATTATTATTTTAGCATTATCAAAATCTCTGTAACTATGGGGTCATAATTTCTATTGATTCTTTTTGAAGGCCATCTATTGCAGTATTATAGTTACATAGATTTTGATAATGCTAAAATAATAATTTCATGTAATACTGCAATAGATGGCCTTCGAAAAGAATCAAGAGAAATTATGATTAGAAATGAAGAAGTTTGTAATGATAACATATCAGTTAATATCCTAAACTTTGGTTGCACATATTAAAATAATATTTTGCAATTTATTTTATTCATCTTAATTTTTCAAGGTCAAGTATGCACTACTATTTTTGAATTTAACAATGTTTGTCTCTTGCGTCTTCAGTTCTGCATTTAAGTACATTGCCTTACAATAGATATGGCCACTGCAGGCCAATATTGTTCATTTGATATTCTTTTATTCCTTTTTCTCCTCATAGACGGCGCCATATTATAGATCATTCAAAATTGTAGTCTGTTTTTTGTCTGATAGAAGGTGTCTTTGCATGTTTCCTGGATTGTAATTGGATAAGGTGACTTTTGACTAAATTTATAACGAAACTTTTGAATTCAAGACGGTTTTGCTCTAATTTTAGAAGATATACGACAACGTTCCTGAAGAAGGTCACAGAAAGATGACCGAAACGTTAATATTTTAACTTTATTTTAATGTTTGTATAAGTTTGTTTTTGACATTGCAACAGTTTTGTACACAGTGTTGTAAACTAATGATATTTTTTCAAGTTAATATATAATATTTTATTATTTGATTAGTAGTCCTAGGACCGATGACTGAATTTACTGAATTATAAAATTTTGAAGCAATATAAACTTTTTTAAGAAAAAAATGTAACGAAGATTAACCACAGTGACGCATTCGAATTGCTTTTCAAGATTCTATATTTTGCTTTTCATTATCGTTTGATCTGACTTATTTCCAAAATGTTTAATTAAAATTCCCTATATTAAACATTATCCATATAATCAGAAAGTAATTCGCTGCTTATGACAAAATTTATTTTCTAGTCTTTATAACACATCTAGTGTTTTTCAGGCTAATAATTTATTTTTTCACCTTTTTTTTAAACTATTTTATTAGGGAGAATTTTAATAAAATAGTAAATATATGTTTAAAAAAATCAGCTTACTAATATGTTATTTCACAAAATATAATGTTCATATTATAAACAATTATCCAATTCATGAAAAAAACTTGAAACATAAGTTCTTATCTGAAACACATACGCTATTTGCATATATATTAAAAGTGACAAGTAAAAACGAAATAAACTATAATTATAAGAGTATTTAAATTTTATAATTCAATACTGATAACAATTGTAGAAACTAAAATATCTTCCTAATGCTATTTACAAAAATAGTTTCAAATATTGCATAAAATTTAACATTTAGTCGTTTGTTTGTATTTTTCATTTTATTTTAAAATATAAAGGATTTTACGTCTCACCTTTTCGTATGAAATTTGAATTATATATATATATATCTTAAACTTTTACTATTCAACACTTGAGAGCAATATTTAAATGGAAATACTGTTTTTACTCTAAAAACAAAAAAACATAAATATTAAACGGATAACTCTTTAATACCTGCCCTGCACAATTGTGTAGGTGATCCTAAATAAAATAAAAACATATTTACCTTTATTTTTTGTGATTTAAAGTCGAGCCTGCACCCACAGATTTTCATGTATCCTCCCTTAGCATAACCTGACATCGGATATTTTCTTTTTAATTTTTTTGAATCAAATATGATCATATTACGGGAAAACACCAAAAAATTTATATCTACCAAAAGTCTCCCGGTCTTAAAGCGTTAAGGCATTTAGTGTTTTGAAAAGTAATTACATTTTTAAAATCAGTTAATAATATATTTTATACGCAATATTACATTTAATAAAGCATTATACAATTAAAACATGCAATGACGATAAAAATACACTTGCTTCTTGTTTGAAAATGTTGCAAGATAAACTTTTGATTAAACATCGAATGAGACATATTTCGTATAGTATTTCTCCTTTTTACGTTACCACTAAAAGAAAAGAAAATTTGAGAAATATTTTTGATTATCTGAATATTTACATGTAAAAGGTCTACTATATTTCCTTTGTCATAATTGTAATAATAATAAAAAAAAAGCTGTATTCACTCGATTCACTGTACCTCCATTTTTTTTAACTTTCAAAAAGAGAAATAATTTCTTTTCATAATTTAAAACTAGGAGTGGTTTTATGGTTGTTTACAGTTATTCTGAACTTTTCAAAAAGTTTCTTCATCCTGTATTGGAATTTCTTCTATTTTTTATTTCTGAAGGAAAAAAAAAAAAAAAAGACGCAAAGGCTGTTTTTAGGATTTTACCAAGAATCCGTTAACGTACTCCAAGACAAGAATTTGTCTTGAATACAACAATTGCAGCCTTTGGAAAGTTTTATGAATCTCTGAAAGCTTAGCTGAAAATTCAGAGGTCAACTTTTTTTTTGTGTGTGTGTGTACAGACAATGTACAACTTTTAGTGATGCACGGGTGTCGCCATTTCCCGTATAATATTCTCTCAAACGATAAGTAATAGGTTATGCTTATAAATAATAAACTAATTAAGATTTTATAAATATGATTTCCATATATCTTATGAACAGGTTGTTCATAAGTAAACGATCCTATTTTAAAGTTGTCTACAGACGAGACTATTGGACAGAAAGTCGTGAAATTTTGGGACGTACCAAATGAAAGAATGGGAATTTGTTTAAGCGAGATAAAAAAAAAAAAAAAAAAAAAAAAAAAAAAAAAAAAAGGTTCAAAATTTCGCCAACAGAGGGCATTTATTAATGAATTATACATTTTTTTAAGTTTTTACGCTCAGATTAAATAAGACAAATTTAGAGACAGCCACCTGAAAAAAAATAAAGCGTATTTTTTTTTTTTTTTTTTTTTTTTTTTTTTTTACATATTGGTGTAAGAATTGAACGGACCGTACAAAGTCCGAAAAAAAAAAAAAAAATCTGCCTAAAACAGCCGACATTTTTTTTCAGAGCTCAGGCTTAGTATTCAGTAGGCGTTGGCTAAATGTGTAATTTATTAAAAAACGTCCTCTGGTTGCGAAATTTTGAACTAAAATTTGTTTTCGCTCAAACAATTTCCCTGACCAATAGTTTCGTATGTAGACAACTTTAAAGTCGGGTCGTTTAATTATGTACACCCTGTATATATATATATATGTGTGTGTGTGTGTGTGTGTGTTATATTATTAATTATTCCTTCGCAATACTTACTTTTTACATGCTAAATTACCTTCATATTCACTAATTTCTAGTTCTTTAATAGTATCTCTCATTAATTCTATTAAATTATCCTTAAATTAATTATTATCTTACTTTTAGTTTATTCCTAAATTGTATCATGATTTCTGACCATTTCTATTATTTAGTGTGAATAGAAATATTTTAAAAAGAGACATTTCCTTTTTTACTTATTTTATTCCAAGATTTTTTCTCGCGCTGGTGTGTTTTTTACTTCAAAATGCATCCGATCCAAATTGTCAGGACTCTTTACGGAATCATTCTCATTGGACGTGACTTAGGCTTTACGCGTATCTTTTATTCTCTCACTGGCCAGAGCGCGCGCGAAGTCATGATTTTGTGTTTATACTACTTATGGCAAAAACAGATGCATGGAACTTTTGCTCAGAAAGTTTTCGATTCTGCAACTGTTAACAGCCTGCTGACTGGTAGTTTTCTTGGACATAGTTTTATTATAATTTTACTTCACGATCATACGATGAAGTTATTTGCCTCTTAGACAGCAAAGTATCATGGGAATTTGGTGAATCGTTTTTGGTGTTATTCTTTTAATAAAGCATGAAGGTCTAATTTGTCTCATTATTTCAAAATGGAGAAACATCCATCTATTTCATTCTATTGCTAATAGAAATTCATTCCACGACTCTCACCAATGTCTGCAATTCTACACAAATTAATTTATAGTGGAGACTCTTCCATAATATTCATTCCACGACTCGCACCATTAAATATATTACATCGTATATGTTAAAATACAAAACTATCTCTGTAAGTTCAGATCACAACAAGTCCGACACAATTGCGTATGAGTCAACAATTTTTTGAACCACCTCAATTTAGAAGAACGAGTTCCTGCAAGCGTAGCGAGCTATAGCAGCAGTTTAAAGCTCTGAATTTTTGTAAATGACGCAGCTTCGAGCCCAAGCCAGGCAAAAGGATTTCAGAAACATTCTTATCGATAATTCATTTCAGTAATGAGATAATTGAGCTGAGCTACAATTTGTTTTTATATTTTCTGACCATTATCAAGAACATATATATATGTGTCGTGTTTGCCAGAAAGAAAAGTTTGCCATTCTTTTCCGTAAAAAAGAAAACCGAAAAAAAGAAAAATATTCATATCAGAACTGTAAAAGAAATCACCTTGATATCCATGGTTTAATATTAAAAAAAAAAAAAAAAAAAAAAAAAAAAAAAAAAAAAATGTATAAAAATATAAAACAAAATAAACGTAATAAAAATATATATTATAAATCATTAGCTTCATAAAGTTTCAAATTTAGGTTTTAAAGAATATGACTGATAAAAATAAAATTCATGGCATCTTTTAATGGTCGTGTAGTAAAAAAAAAAAAAAAAAAAAAAAAAAAAAAAAAAAAAAAAAAAAAAAAGTTAAAATAACTATTGCTATAAAAAAAGGAGAAAAAAAGAGGGCCGTAGTAAGTAAAAATAAATGCTTTACATTACTGGTAAAAAGCATATATATATATATATATATATATATATATATGCTTATATATGTACTAGGGGGTTCTGCCCCCTGCAAACTACGCTCACCAACACCCGTTCAGACACTGTAGAATCTAAAAGTACGCTAACCTGATCGGTTTTAAAAAGATTAGAGAAGATTGAATTATACCTATAAAACCTGTAGCGATCTCCCTTAAACGGGTTTCTATTCAATTCCATTTGATTGCAAAACTTTAAGGCAGAATCAGATGCTGTTAAGACATCCAATGGTTTTTTTCGTGTTTGGTTAAAGAAGATCAGTTAAACATTTGAAAAGAACCTGAAATAAAATGAATTAAATAAATATAATACAAATTTACATTACAAATACTTAACGGTATTTTTTAACGGCATTATAAAATGATTGACATAATACAATTTACTACAATTACTAAAAGTTACTGCTTTAACTTCTTTTAGGGCTGTGGTTCATTTTAGGACCACTTAATTTTAATTCTTAAATGCCACATTGGCACCTGAATATTGGGACGAAATTTTTCCTTTTAGTAAATAACTGAGCGTACCTTGCCCTTGAAAGGGTTAAACGCATATTAATGTATTTATTACCTTAAAGTTTCCTTTCTCTTTCAGTATTCAAGTGTACATACAATTTTCAAGACATAATTTTCAATATTTTCCTACTTTTAACACGCAATAATTTAATAGTAATTTTAAAGTTTTTTTTTTCTGTTTTTAATAGTCGCGTGTAAATAAATTTTTAATCTTTAGGGAATATTATTCTTTGCGCTGTTTATAGAATTGAAAACAATCTCTATAATAATAGCCTAAGTCATGTGACTATCACAAACAGTTCCGGGCAGATCCCTTCGCTTTTTATATTCCAGGCGGCCATTTTGGTACTTTAATGCCACAGGTGTGATAATTCGCCAAGTATTATTCTATAGACATTATTTCCCTTATATTACAATAGTCCAAGTCATGTAACTGCCATAAATAATTAGGGACTGATCACTGCGCTTTTCATAAGAAAGGTCTCCATTTTGATTAAAGAATCAAAATTATATTTTCGAATAAAACTACAAAAAAAGTTGTCATGATCGCAAAGAATTCCTGGTACTTTAATGTTTGCCGGGTGCAAATCTTGCCAATAACTTTTTTTAATTCACCAGTTAGATTTTTTTTTTTCGAGTGGTAAATTAAAACTGTGCTACTTGGACCCATCAACCAAAAATCTTTCGCCAAACTATTACATTAAATGCCAATAATGGTTGATCGTAAATCATCGTCATATTCACTTGACTTTAAGGAAGTTACACGTGTTTATGCCATCAAGTTTTTTTTTATTTCGACGTTTTATTTGTATTTGTATTAATATTCTACTAATTTATTTGTTCTTTCGTTATTTAAAATAAAAAGTTATGTCAATTTGTATAATTTGGCGAGTGGTTCTGCGATTTATATAATTTCGCGAAATTGGTCTACGGGAGACTATTAAAACTTTTCTTTGAAGTTTAAATTAAATTTCATGATTTGTTGCCTTGTCATATACGTACCGGGTTTGGTGAAAAATTTTTTACGACAATTTGGCGAAAACCTCGTTTTCGATTACACTCTAAACCTAAATGTCTTATATTCAGACACTTAACTGCACTGTAAAACATTTGTGCAAGTTTACTCTGCATTATATGTGTAACCTTACACAAATTCTCGTGTAAACCATTCTAATATTTTAAAAACTCACATTATTGGAGTTTTCTTTCAGAAAGGTTGTGGAACCTCTGTGAAAACTGGTTTCGACCTTTCGACTAAGTCGCATACGTCACCTGAGATCTACTGAAGGGGATTTCATTCTCCGTTGCAACCTTGCACTCACTCTGCGGTTTGCAATTCACCCACATGTTGAAGCAAGAATAACACGTGTTTGTTGAAATTTTAATGTTATTTTTTAATTAAAAGAATTATCAAAAGTACGCATTCGCCGCCGTCTTGTGTGATACATTGATGTTTGTCTAATTACAAGAATGGAGTGAAACACAAAACGTATTGTTTTATGGCTGACAAAACAAGGATCATTCCCAAAAATGGATATCATTAATAAACTCTCAAAGCACAGTAAGGTAGGAAAACATATACTAGTTAATTTATTTTTCAAAGTATTATATATATATTCAAATTTTCATTTATTAGTTTTTATCGCAAAAAATAATGTATAAGTAAATATGTGTGTGAATTATATTTATTGTTGTATATTATTCTGTAGAAAATACACTATATTTTTATTTGAATAACAAATACATATATATATATATATATATTAATTATTATTATTTAATATATAAATATTTCAATAACTAAAGGTGTAACTATTTTAATTACTATTTTTTATTATTGAAAGTGTTATACATTCAATTTTTCATTTTAATCGCTTTATTTCATCACGGTTAAAATGAAGAAAAATTTAAAGAATGTTTTTTTTTTTCTCTTATGAAAACGCATTTTATTTTAGTACAGTAATGTAGTACAGTAATAGTAAATAACCTTTTATAAAATCCATGTTTACAAAGAATATGTAAGGTATAAAAAATTATATATACGAATTATACTTTGTAATAGTATATGTTTCAGATATTTTTAATAATAGTAATAATAATTAAGTGAAAATAATTTGTTTATTATTTTTGTTAATATTATATAGTCGAGTGTTTTAATTATTCCTTTTTATTACAGCATTCCATTACAAGTTAAATGAAGCTTATTTAAAAAAATCATTTTTTAAGAATACATTTTGTTTTAATATGGTATTTTAAATAAACTTTTATAAAATTAATATTTACACAGGAAATGTAAAGTAAGAAATTATATATATATAATACATATGGGAATTATATGTCGTTGGAGAATAATCTGTAAAAATATAGCATACTTTTATTTCTGAATAAAGAAAGGATACAGTACTTTAATTAGTATATTAATATTTAATATTTTATTCTTATTAATATTGATAAATACGTAAGCTTTTTAAATTATTATTTCTTATTAATTGAGGTAGCAATATATATTTTTGAGCTTTTAAAATTTTACTTTTTTGTAAATATAACAAAAAAAGTAACGCAATACTTTTGATTAAAGTGAATATATATAATACTTTAAATAATTAATAATATGTTTTCTTATCGTATTGTACTTTGTGAGTTTATAATTTGTACAATGAGTGGCATTCATCCACTTTTAATAAAGATTCTGAAATACCAAAGCACTCAAAAAAAAGAAAAGAAAATGGAGGAGGAGAAGGCGGGGGGGGGGGGGGTCGTGTGGAGATGTAATTATTTTGAAGTTCTATCCTATATTATTCTTTCATGAGATTGATGCAAAAACTATATTAAAATACTTATTCTGAAAAACAAAATCTCTTCGGGAAGTACAAAAAAAAAAGAGATTGCTGGGGCTGGGAGGAGGGGGGTGGAAGATTTTAATTCCAGATGTTTATAAGTGTACTTTAGTACATATTTCTCATTTTGATAGCCAAATTTTCCCTGCACCTATTAATGATCATCTGGTATTAAAATATTATTTACCTAAAATATTTTTTTTACAAAATACTAACAGCTTTTAAAAGCAAAAAACAAAAAAAACAAAGAAAAACATTTTATTAAAAAAGTATATACTAATAAACAAGCCTTTAAAATAACACTTTTAATTTATTTTACTTCAATAAATAAATAAATATCATCATCATCATCCTCAACCATTTTCAATCCACTGCTGGATGTAGGTCTCCCCCAGATTTTTCCAATGTTTCCTGTCTAGTGCTTTAGTCATCCAATTTACATCGGCTACTTCTCTGATTTCATCCCTCCATCTTACTTGAGGTCGTCTTCTTGGCCGTTTTACATCTCTGGGATAACACTGTAGGGTGTTTGTGCTCCATCTATTGTCTTGTCTTCTTGCGATGTGCCCAGCCCATTTCCATTTTAGCCGTTTAATTCTTTCAATGATGTCAAAAACTTTCGTCTGACTTCTTATCCAGGTTATTCTTTTTCTGTCTCTTCTAGTTATACCTAGCATACATCTTTCCATACTTCTCTGTGTTGTTTGAAATCTTTGTACCATCCGTTTTGTTAGAGTCCACGTTTCTGCTCCATAAGTTAGGACAGGCAAAACACATTGGTTAAATACCTTTCTTTTCAAACACAGGGGCATGCTACTCTTCAGAATAATATTGTTCTCCCCAAAAGCACTCCATCCATTTCTTATTATTCTATTGATTTCATTCATGATACTATTATCAGATGATATTTCTTGCCCAAGGTACACATAACTTTGCACTTCTTTAATTTCAGTGTTGTTGTAGACGATTTTCTTTTTTGATGCAAATGAATTGAACATCACCTTAGTCTTTTCCAAGTTTATTTTTAATCCCAAATTAATGCTAGCTTCTGCAAATCTTTTAGCATATTTTCCAATTCTTCAGGGCTGTTACTAAAAATTAAAATGCCGTCAGCGAATCGGAGATGACTTAAATATTCCCCATTTATTCTAATCCCTTTGTTTTCCCAATCCAGCTTCTTGAAAATATTTTCTAAGACAGCAGTAAAAAGCTTAGGCGAAATGATGTCTCCTTGTCTTACCCCTCTTCCAAACTTGATCTTTGCTTTTCCTTTGTCCAAGCGGGTGGTTGCTGTTGCTTTCTTGGAAATCTTCTTTATAATACTGATGTAAGGTTTGTCTATACCAATGTCCTCCACAGATTCTACTACTGCTGATGTGTAGACAGAATCAAATGCTTTTTCATAATGAATAAAGGCAAGGCAAAGAGGTAAATTATATTCCTTATGTTTTTCTATGAGTTCCCTTACCGTTTGGATATGATCCATTGTGCTGAATCCACTTCGGAATCCTGCTTGTTCTCTAGGTTGAGCTGAGTCCAGAGCTGATTCAAATCTTGTCGTTAAAACTTTGGTGAAAATTTTATAAATCACTGACAGTAAGCTGATTGGACGGTATTTTTTAATATTTTCGTTCTCTCCTTTTTGTAAAGTAGCACCATCACAGCATTATTCCAATCTTCTGGTACCTCTGACTTCTGGAAGCATTTGGAAAACAGTAAGGATAGCATTTTTGCAAATTCTTCTCCTGCTTCTTTGATAACTTCGATTGTAATTCCATCTTCTCCGGGGCATTTACCTTTTTTTCATAAATTTAATGGCTTGTAAAATTTCGTCTATCGTCACTGGGATTATGGCATCGGTTTCTGTTAAGTTTTCTCGTGGATCACATAAGTTGATTTCCCTCTGATCTTCACATTTATATAAATCGTTATAGAATTTTTCGACAATGTGTACTATTTCTTTATTGATTTTGGTGATTGTTCCATCTGCCCTCTTTAGTGCAAAAATACCTTTTCTTCCAACACAAAGTTTTCGCCTAGCTGATTTTAAACTTTTGTTATCTTCTAGAATTTTCTTGACAAGATCAGAGTTAAATTTTCTGATATCTTCTGTAACACATTTTCTTACCGTTTTACATAATTCAGCATATTCAACTCTTGATTTAGGATCGTTTTTCTTCATTTTAAATTCTCTGCGTTTCTTCATCAATCTTCTTGTTTCTTCTGTTATTTTCGTTGTCTGCTTTACTTGTGCATCGCCGGCTATCTTCTTTGCAATATCTTGTAGAGTACTGGTTAGTTTCTTGTTCACTACTGTAACATCTTGCTCTTCTTCTAAAGCTGATTGAAGTACTTGGAAACGGTTTTTAAGTTCCAAATGGAATTCTTCATTATGTTTCTGGAGATTTATTATATCGATTGATTTCTTTGAGTGTTGCAAAAGCTTCATTCTTTCCACTTTAGTATTTAACAGCAGTTTGCATCTAGCCAACCTGTGATCACTTCCTGTATTGAAGTTATTGAGAACGCTGCAATCCTCAATAAGATGCTTTTTGTTTGCTAAGATGTAGTCGATTTCACTTGTTGAGCCATTTGCACAACGTCATGTCCATTTTCTTTGTGGCTTTTTCTTGAAAAATGAATTCATGATATACAACTGTTCACATTCTGCAAACTCAATCAATCTGTTTCCTCTTTCATTTCGCACCCCATATCCATGATTTCCTACTGATAACTCACCTTTCTCTTTTTCCCCAATTCTAGCATTCCAGTCTCCCATTATTAATTTTATGTAGCATTTTCCGTTTTGATGCATTGAAGCTACTTCTTCATAGAAATCCTCAACTTCTTCATCAGTATAGCTTACTGTTGGTGCATAAACTTGGGTAATTTGCAGCTTGTATCTTCTGGACACTTGTATTACTAACCTTGCAACTCTATCTGATGCACTATCATGTTCTACGATGTGATTATTCCACATTTTATGAATCAGAAATCCTACACCGCTTGTTCTTCCATCTTCTGTGCCTCTGTAGTATAATACATGTCCGCTGGCAAGATCTATCTTCTCTTCTCCTTTTCTTCTTACTTCACATAATCCTAGGATGTCCCAGTTGATTCTTTCTAATTCTTCTTCAAGTTCCTGAAAACGATTTTCCGAAGATAGGGATCGTCCATTATACGTAGCCAAGGTCATCAACTTATGGCAGCCTAGCGGAGCCCGGTTATTCTTAGCACCCTCTGTCTTCATGTCTTTCTGATCGCTGCCGTAACCAGGAACATTCAGACCGCTGGGAATTAAGGGCCGTGATTTATTTTGTCAATTTATGGTAAAATAAGGGGGGTATGTGGCAAAATTCCTCCACGCTGGCCAAGCGGGTTGGAGGAAGCCCATCCGCGTTCGTTCCCCATGCACTAAGCAAGGGTACTAACAGGCTGTACCAGTGGAAGGTGCGGATTGGACATTAAGTCTCCTCATAAATAAATAAATAAATATATATATATATATACATTAAATTTTAAAATAACAATTTAGTGGTTTTTTTTTTTTTTTTTTTTTTTTTTTTTTTACTAAGACAATTTATAGAAAGAAACATTGTAAAATTGTAAATTTAACCCAGTTTTAGGCAGTGTTGACAAATGAATAATGGATGTTGAAAACGTTAATCTAATAATTTTAACATTCCTGGAAAGCTTACCCGTACTGACCTTACACGCAATTACTGTGTAAGGTTAAATTTGAAATATATATATATATATATATATATATTTATTTATTTATTGAAGCAAAATAAATAAAAAGTGTGCTTTTAAGGTTTGATTATTAATATTTACTAATTTTTAGTAAAATATGTTTTTAATTTTTTTTTTTCATTTAAAATATTTACTATTTTGTTAAAAAATTATTTTAAGTAAATAATATTTTAATACCAGATGATTATTAATAGGTGCAGGAATAATTTAGCCATTCCATCAAAGCTCACTCCTACTGATGTGTAACCCTCCACACAATTACTGTGTAAGATTCCAGACAAATGCGGTGAAAACTTACACCTAATAATGGGTAAACTTCCAGGAAATTTAGGTGATACCTTACTGCTACTGATGTGTAACTTTACACACAATTACTGTGAAAGTTTGCAGGCAATTGTGGTGTAACCTTACACAGAAATTTGTGAAATGTTTCACAATATTATGGTGTAACCTCACACAAGAGCTGTGTAATGTTACACCAGTTATATGAGTTAAATACCACCGCAAGATTGGAGGCAGCAGTGCTACCTCCAGTTTTATGGAGTAACGTTACACCAAATGTTTTACAGTGATGGCTGAAACGGTGTGTGAAATTTTCAGACATTTTAAAGTGTCTTAATATTTTAAGACGTTTGTATCCGTCTGAATTTAAGACATTTCAATCGTCTGAATTGCATCCATGTTTGACCACTTCGACAGACATTTTTTCACCTTTTGTTTTTGCTTTTGTAAGCATTATACACTGTAAAAAAATATATCAATTAAAATATGGAAATCGTACTGCCACTCCAGACTATAGTACTATTTGTATATTTTAATGGAAATTTTATGTTGTAAATTCTAGCGAAATATCCATTTATTTAGCATATTTTTGTATTTAAATTTTTCCATTTAACCCGGGAGAACGCGCGCATACCTAGGGTATGAATGGTTTTTACTTTGCCACCAATAAAAACAAATAATAATCGTCACCTTATTTAATCGGAGAGAATTTTGCGATAAAATAAGTTGAAGATTACTTTTAAAAAGATAGTAGTGACAATTGTAAAAAAAAAACAAAAAAAAACAAAAAAAAACAAAACAAAAAAAAAAACGTACGTACTCCGGGTCTATCAGGCCCGGCGCGCGTCCTCCCGGGTTAAAAAAGATAAAAAAAAAAAAAAAAAAAAAACAATTACTTCTACCACCCATATTTCAACGACCATCTCCAAAGGTACATATTAGATCTGATTTATATATACACTAAATTAAGAGCAAGGTAAACTTTTAATACTTACCAGAGCCGGGGTTCAAACCACGATACCGTTGGTCTCCAGAACGGCGTCCTATACCTTCAACCACGATTTCATTAGGTGAGTTTCGAAATAATGTTTTTTATCAAGCACAAGCAATGTATTTTATCCCATTTATGCCTGAATTATTGTTTCTTCAAATTTGTTATTAAAATCAATTTAAATGTTCCAAATTAACTCGAAAAATACTAAAAAAAAAATCACGCTAATTTTTTTTGTATTTATTTGATAACATTTAATCGAACTAAATATTGAAATATGGATAAAATTTATAACGACATAATATGCATAATAGCATAATTATATGTTTTGCCTAAATTGATATAAAACAAGCTTTTAAATTGTATGTTATATACTATAATTAGTATTACTATGAATTGCCAAAAAAATATATTTGTTGATTTACAGAGACAAATAAAACTATATGTATTATTAACAATAATTTAAGAATACTCGTATTTGAGGTTAAAAAGCAAATTATTTCATAATCATCTTGAAAAGTACTGTACATAAATAACTAGCCCCTAAATGGCTAACAAAAATATGCACCCATTCAAGTATGTATTTCAAAGAAGTATACAAGCTAAGTTTATGACTAATTTATTTGGATGCTCGATAAAAAATTAAAAAAAATAGAAATAAACTTATTTTTTTAAATTTCGCAATTTCGAAAATTAAAAAGTCTATAAAGACCGAAAAAAACCTTCATTTAAGCTGTCATCTTATACTGTCATCGCTCGGTAAGAGATAAAGACATTTATATATAAAGACAAAATTTTCATGCAATTTTTATGTTAAAAGTAAAAAGAAAATTACACAAATGTATTAAAATTTGGATCGTCCCAAAAATGGGACGCTTAGAATTAAAATTAAAGTTACGTACGTATACGTTTGCGTTCAAAACAAGTTAAAAAAATAGAATAAAACTACTTTGACTAACAGTAGAAGAAGCCACAATTCAGCTCCAAAGAAAGATTTTTCTGAGATGGAAAATGCAGAAATTTTAATTCATTTTCCTTCTTAAACGATTGAAATTGGCAGGTGATTTTATTCAGAAACTATGTGATTGAAATGAGTTTTCCATTTTTTGATGAATGAATTACTATCGAATTATAAGTGATCAGCGGTGTATCTAGACATATCATTTCGAAGGGGAACGCTGAGATTTTTTTAAACAGACTATGAAAATTATGTGCTAAATATATTTCAATAAACAGTAAATGAAACCGATGTAAACCTCTGTATAACGGAAACTTTGCTGAAATGAAAAATTTCATGGTTTCTACGAAATAACACCACTTTCTAAGATTTAAACATTCCTTCTAATAAACTTTCGTAATTAAACATGACATTTTCTATAAATTTCGGAGAGTGCTGTGTCCTCATCAGCCCACCCAGTGCTGAATTCAGGGGGTGGTCCGCGGGGACGTCCCCCTCCCCGGAAGTGTTCAGATTTTTTTGTTTTCTATGGTCAAAAAGTGCAATTTCCCCTCCGGAACCAAATAAATCCCTCCCGGAGAAAATTGTCTGAATTCAACACTAAGCCCACCCTTTGGATACACCACTAGTTTTAATAAACATAAATAAATCATGTTTAATATACGTTAGTTTAGAAAGTGCGGATTAAAATATATATGGGCTTGTTCTTAAAAGTTTATATTTTATCTTTAAAATGGAACTTTTTGAATAGAGAAATACGCAAAAAAATGGAGATTTTTCTGGAATTTACGAAAAAAAAAAATACATTAATACAAGTAAATTGGTGTCTAAATTAGCAGTACAATTTTCGATATTTTAACGGATATTTTTTTACAGCGTATAAAGCTTACAGAAAAATGTGAAAAAACGGTTGCCTATTACCGAGCATGCAGGATAATCAAAGATAGATACGATTCGGACGGTTGAAATGTCTTAAAATCAAACGCATACACGTGTCTTAAAAATTAAGACACTTTAAAATGTCTGAAAACCGGACACTCCATTTTAAGACACTTATATGTCTGAATTTCAGACATTTCAGATTACAGTGCTTATCATAGTAAGACATAGTAAGACACTTAAGTGTCTTCATTTCAGACACCTGTAATGTCTCAAATTTCATATTCAGACACTTAAGTGTCTGAAATACTTTTTCAGACACATATATGTCTGAATTTAAGACGCCTTTATTTGCAGTGTGCCAGCTACATATGTATTTTTAAATTATTTTCCATAATTTGTAAAATCAAATAACAATAAATAAAAAAAAGTTTAACTAATAACTATAGAACAAAACAATTTAATTTTTTTTTTTTTTTGTAAATATAAAGAAAATAAATTCAAATAAACATTTAATAAATTTAATCAACAAGAGCTGGGTCACAATGTCAGGCAAAATAACGCCATTTTGGCGCCAAGTAGGTACCCCGTTGCGTATATGACATCTGTGCCTAATTATTTTCTTTTCGTTTTGTTTAAAAATGAAAGATGTGAAAGTCATTTCTTTTAATTTTTTCTGTTTTAAATGAAAGTTTTGTATTAAATAAAATTATAATAAAATACAAATTGAATTATGAATAAAAGTAATATAATACATTTCTGAGTATGCATTTAAGGAACTCCATACTGGTCGCCAAATTAGTTTAAAATAATAACCTTTTCTAAAATAGGAAAAAATAATAATCTGTTATGATTAAAATTTGAGTTGCCATCATTAGAGAAAATTATTTAAAATTAGAAAAAATTAATATTTCGAAAACTAATTCGAATTTAATAATTTTAATACCAGTTTTGAGATCTGCGGATCAATACTTATTTTTGGTGTTAATTTCATGGCAACGTATTCCGTATTTTAGGAGAATTCGCAGTGAAACTTAATCAGTTGTTTAATCAGTCGTTTCATAGAATCGTTTCATAAATTCGTTTCATTAGGATTTTATATATATAGGGTATATATATATATATATATCAGAAGAAAGTGTCATATATATATATATATATATATATATATATATATAAGACCCTTCCTTCTAATTTATGTGATTTTTAAACGCAAAATACGAAAACTTTTTTTTAGAAAAAATCCCTAAAAAATCAAACAGCAATAATCTTTTTAAAAAACAGTGTAAAAAACAGCGGTCGCATCAATGACACACATACAATTGACAGACACTGCCCCACTTCGATTAGAATAGTAGCTGTTTGCAAATATTTATAAGAATAATTGATAAGCAGCGCTGAGTCTTTAACGAGTTGGTGGAGATTATTCTTTAAAAATACAAAAAAAAAAAAAAAAAAGGTTTGCATGACATTATTTTTTTAACTGCCAGATTTTCAGGCATTTTGCCATAAATGTAAGAAAATTCGGATTATATTGGATTATATCTAAAATATTGTAATGTTTATCTTAAAATAAACTGATAAAAATGGGGCCTTAGAATATTAGAATAGTTTTAATTCGAATGGATATTTTGTTTCTTGCGGTTATGAATAAATTATAAATTATTATTGTCAGGAAAAAAGAAAATACAGTAACTAATTTTGTAAAAATTATATTACTTATTGCTTAGTTATTTACATAAGTCTTAATATTTAATTATGGAATTTTCTTTGTCATATTCAAGTAACTGATAAAATTTTGGTTTTAACAACAAGATAATTTAGTATAACGTTTTTAATTTACATAAAAAAAGAAACAATCTAAACAGATCGCATAACATTCATGGTTTTTCAGATTTAGTTTTTCACTATATCTAAAATATAACTAAAAAAAGTTCTAGTATTAGGAAAAGTTTTTTCGGTGATATATCTGAAGCATAAGGATTTTCCCTTAAAGCTTCATGTCTCCTCACATCTGATATAAGATTGGCTTTTCATGTCACATATACTTTACGCTTTATTTTTCCTTTTCAAGCTATGTCCCATAAGTTTCAGGTTTAAGTGAAAAAAAAAATGTATTTCAAGATGTAATTATTTTTGTTCAGGTGAAAAAATGTTGAACACCTGCATATATTTTAAAATCTGTGCTAAATTCGATATTTTATTTTTGCAATTCAGTACATTGAATTTCAGACACTATGCATCAATTGATTTGAAATATACGATTCAAAATAAAATTTATCTTATTTCCCAAAAATTATGAATTAAAAAATTTTAAAATAAATTTAATTGAAAATTTAGGTTATGAAATTAATCTACCATACATATATAAAATATTATGAAACGAATTTATGAATTGACTGATTAACCGACTGATTAAACGACTGATTACGTTTCACAGCTATTCCTCATAAAATATGGAACGTTTGGCGGAAAAATTAATAAAAATTATCCGTATTGCCCTACGGTTGTCAAAAGTAGTATTAGAATATTAAAATTTCAATTAATTTTGATATATTAATTATTTTTAAATTTTAATGACGGAAACTAAATTATTCTATTTTGTGGAAAACAGAGAAAAACTTTACGGTTTGTTAGATTTCTTTTTTTTTTCGTTATTTTCATATAAAACCTTATGTCAATGACTAAAATTTGCCCTTTTCCCAATGACCGGGGTTCCCGGATTCCGGCTGCAAATTTAACATACGCGAGCGATAAAACACTCCTATTTCCTAGAGTGTAACTACCCTGCTTTTTATGAAGAGGAATTTGACGTATTTTTAATAATATTATACCAAATAAAATAAAGATCACGCATTAAAAATGTGGAAAATAAGCTCACGTCCGTTTTATCGAGCAAATTTCAGTGTAAACAGGTTCTGTAATACTCTTAGATTTATACGCTTTGACAACCGGCGGACACGAGTCTTCAAAATGATAAAAACAGCAATTCGTGAATTATGGACAATACTAAACTAACGATTTTGGAACAATTATTTCCGTTTCGAGGAAGAACAATATTCAGACATTATTATCTGTCTAATCCGGCAAAATATGAAATCCAAATATGATGGGTATGTGAAGCAAAAAAAAAAAAAAAAAATATCCTCTAAACAGCCAACTGTTTACCGGAAAAAACAGGTACAGACCATGAAATAAACCAAGGTGACAAATTTGGGAAAGACTTTACTGCCCCATACAAGGACTAAACATCACCATTGGACAACTTTATATCTTCTCTTTGGTCAAGCATTTGTTATACTGGAAACTTACAATGGTTGGCACTTTCAAAAGTAACGAACCTTACTTTCTCCAAAAATGAGGCCGTAGGAATTGCGAAAGTTTTATCCACAGAATTTCGACTTCATGATTGCGTATTAGTTCGTATGCTCCAAAAGGGAACAAAGTTGACATTCTAGTAATGCCTACTATGCATCATTATACAACCATCACGGGATCGGAAGAGTAACCCAAAATGAGTTTCTTTTATAATACAACGAAATATGATATGGATATAATGGATAAATTATTGGGGCGATATACAATACATAAGCGGATTTTACATGACCACTTGAATTATATTTTCCATATTGTTGATATAGCAGCACGCTCTGCTTGCACTATACATACTGCCAATGATGATATTGTTAGCCATAAAACAGACAATCTTCGCTTGCTTTTGTGGGAATTATGGGAGAACTTGAGCCATCCAGCAATTCAAGATCATTCACAAAATGTACAGAATATGTACTTCTTTCGACCAAATCAGGACTTGAAAATATAGTGAAAAAACCTTTGCTTGTATTTGAAGCTTCCACAGGTTTAGAACCCAGCCCAAAGAGCTTAAAGAGGGATGAAACAGGAAGGATGAAGGTAGTTGGTGCTAGATGTACTTGTTAAAGCCTCAAAAACGTCGCAGAAAAACCAGAAAAGCACATAATCAATGTGGTAAACAAGTACCTGATGTACATTCGTACAGGTTTTGCTATTGTAAAGCTTGCCCACGAAATTTCACGTAAATAAAATATCTTTTACCTTAAAAAACCAGGTCTAACTCTTATTTTCGAATTAATTTAAAGTGTTATTTGTATAAATTTAAATAATCCATCAGTTTCTGCATTTTGCCGCTGACAACTCACATGGATAGCCGAGTACCCTCGTCATTGATGAAAAGAATTAAAATGTTTAATGCCACAAAACCGTAATAAAGAGAAATTTGCAATTTTGAAGTGGTTTTATTAAGGGGCTTTCTATTTTAGTGTCTTTTGATATTAACACCCTGAAATTGGGGTGAAAAGAGAAAAAAGGTACTCCGGTTTAAGGTCATTGACTTAAAGGTTAAAATTGAATATATATTTTATTTCAATTGATATTGAATACACTATTATGACTATGTTATTTTATCAGGAAAATTTTTAAAAATAATTTTTTTTTCATATTTCGATCGTCTGAAAGCTGTTTATTTCAGAAATCAATAATAATCTATCATCTTCAAATCCCCCATTAGTTTTTTTTTTTTCAATTTTGATGAGAAAATGGCATTAATAGTGCGAAAAATGACACAATTGTCTTTCCTCTATTTCATTCCCAAAAAGAAGAAAAAATTTGCTTCTGTTAGAGAAATGATATTAAAATTTAAAATATATTAACAGATCAGTAACATTGCTATTTTTAGTATTTTACGGAAGTTGCCTTACTGGGGAAAAAACAATCACACATTTGAATATATACGAAAATACAAAAAATACTTCTGCAAAGGATTTCATGATAATCATGAATACCAAACTTTACAGAACTTAACTCACAATCTTAAAACCCAAAAATTTTACATGTAAACATTTTTGCCTACCCGATTCTAATAAAGACTTGCAATTCATTGAGACAGACAGAGAAAGAAATTTAAAAGAGTAGAACAGGAATTAACTAAATACATAGAAATAAAAAGAAATTTCACTAATGATCAATTACGGATACTCGACTGGATATTCTCTTCAATACTGACAAAAAGGCATAACAGAATTTTCTTCGTGGTTCCACCTAGTGAAGCTGGCAAAACGTACCTTTATCCCTGTCTCATCCTTTTTTTGCGTGCAAATGAGGAAACTTTATCAGTGGTCCGCTGACAGCAATTGCTTCCATATTTTTGCCAGGATGAACGACATCCCATCGCGCATTCAAATTGCCAATTGAAATAGATTTGTGTTCAAAATGTTATTTTGAAAATCATGATGATAAAGTTAAACAGATGTAATAATTTTGGACGAAGCTTTAATTATTCAAAGCAGAGCAGTGGAAATGGTTGATGAATTACTTCGAGGTCTCTGTAATAACAGTAGGTCTTTTGGGGTTTGTAATTTTCAGTGGAGATTTTCGTCAAATTTTAAGCGTTTTGAAATATGCTTCAATTTCTAAAATTGATAATTCTATGTTAAAGTCAACGCTACTATACGCAAAATGTACTTAACTTAAAATAACAAAAAATATGAGATCATTTGATGTTGAACATGCAAGTTGATTATGAGACTTTTCCAATGACACAATTCATATGTTAAAAATCTCAGTTAACTGGAAATCTTCAGACATAATTTAAGATATTTATGACGTATTTATTTACTCAAATGCAGAATTATCAGATAGAATTATATTGACCTGTGATAAATCGAGATGTATGTGTATAAAACTGTAATTTTTTTCGATAGAAATAGGCTTATCTACACAAGCACAGCTACTGCTAAACATCGAGGTGTACATCAAATGCACGAATCTATTAAGTTAGAATATTAATTTAATATTTAATAATATCTATAATTCGTTAAATTTTCTAAGATTCCATGCTAATAAATTACAATGGAAAATAAAATTCGCTGTCATGGCCATTTATTATGCACAGAACACAATTCTCTGTAGAGCTAGCATGAGCTATTACTATAAATAAATCACAAGGATACAGATTTGGCTGTTTTGGAATATGCGTGGATAGACTATTTTTTAGCCATGGTCCAAATGTTTAGCCATGTATTGCCTTATTCTGATGCCGATCGAAAAGTTGCATAAAATTTCAATACTCTAGGCCTATAACAAATCTTATTTGAAAGGATGTATTTTAAGCATATATATATATACTTAAATGAATGAGTGCTGGTGTATTATGAAAGATTAATAAAATCACCAAAAAACTCGTTGGTTGTGCCAATCTCATAACTTACTTTTACCTCATACATCTTAAAATTTCAAAAAGTAGTTACACATGTTAATACCTCAATATCATTAGTTCAATACTGTACCAACCTTTATTTTCATCTTACATTTTCTGCTTCAGTCAATTCATCTGAGTAAAAACAAGTTAATCTAGAACATATTTATCAAAATTAATATCTCTTCGTTATTCAGTTCAACATCAGCTGTTTGCGAATAGCCGGCTTAGCAGGACGTGAGTTCTCGTCTCTGAACGAGCAGCCAACGGACATTAGAACTACGGAAAATCGAGAAAATGATACAAAAATCAATATCACAGCGCCACTTTCCCGCGGAATTTTTCCAAATTCAACGGGATCTGCTAGCCATAGCCAAAGACATGCACACAAATCCTTAAAAATATTTTTTTTTATTTTTTTGTAAATTTCACCTAATTATTATTCAAGGGTACTTTATATGCATTATAACATGCATTTATCACAATCAATATATATATATATATATATATATATACACTGCTCAAAACAATTAAAGGATATTGCAGTTTTAGGTGGATTTTGTATCTGGTAAACTGTTTAGCTGATTGATACATGGTCGACAGACATAGTAGGTTATATGAGAATAAATTACACATGTTTGGCAGAAAAAAAATGCATTTTATTGCGCATTTGTGTACTAAAGGAAAAAAAAAACACAATTTGTGCGTATGAGAAAAAAAGAATAAGAAAAGGTGTTTTCTTCAAAGAAAATCATTTTCAATAGGGGGTATGGTTTCCACGGGCGGCCAGCAACGTTGAACACCTTTGAGGCATGGACTCAATGAGGCTATTAATGACGAGTTGGGGTATTCTGCCCCACTCTTCCAGAAGAGCTCTTTCCAGTTCTTGGAGAGTTTGTGGGGGTTGTTGGCGGCCAGAAACTCGTCTTCCTAGAGCGTCCCAAATGTGCTCGATTGGATTCATGTACACGGGATTCATGTACTCAGGGAGAACACGCTGGCCATTCCATTCGAACGATTCCTTCCTCGAAAAGGAAATCCTCCACCAGGTTTGCACGATGTGGCCTGCAGTTATCGTCCATTAAAATGAAGTTATCTCCGATTGCTGCAGCGTAAGGGACTACAATAGGTCTGAGGATCTCATCCCTATATCGGCGATCAGTCAGAGCTCCATCTCGAATGATGTAGAGGTCAAAGCGCCCGTCAATGGAGATGCCACCATACACCAACACTCCTCCACCGCCAAATCTGACACTTTCGTGCACGAACGCAGGATTATTCCTACTGCAACGGTCCCTCCAGATGAAAATACGCCTATTATCCGGATGCACAGAAAAACGGGACTCGTCAGAAAACAGAATATTGCTCCATTCATTTCTCCTCCAGTTGACATGCTCGGTTGCCCACTCCCTGCGGTCGCGACGATGCCTTGATGTTAATCTAACACATACCATCGGTCGGCGAGCATACAGACCTACAGCATGGAACCGGTTTCGGACAGTCTGAGTTGAAATCGTGGTGCCTGTAGCCGAGCGAAGGTGTTGTTGGAGAAGAGTACCGTTCATGGTTCGGTGTCTCCGAGCTGTTAACGCTAAATACCGATCTTCATTGGGCGTTGTTGCCGTCTACGACCTTGCCCTGGTCTTCGGCCTGCACATCCACTCTCCAAAAAACGGTTCCAGATCCTGGAAATGACACTTTGTGACACTCCAATGGCTTGCGCTACTTCGGCTTGAGTTTGGCCCCTTCTAACCTACCAACAATTCTCAAAGCTTCTGAATCTGTCAAATGACTTCGCTGAGACATCGTACTCATCGGAACAAAGCAATCACTGAATGCCGATCATCCTTGTCTTCATTCTCTTTTATCCAGTTGAAAGTCAAATTTCATTCGCTGCCGCTGAAGCGACGTTTTTGACGTCGAACTCAAAATTTGCATACTCCACAGTTTGAAAGCCAGAAAAATTTGCATTTGTGATTCTCTTCTTCTATTTTCGGCAAAAAAAATTTCGTTTATATCTTTATTTTATGTAAAACTTCAAATATCCTTTAATTGTTTTGAGCAGTGTATATATATATATATATATTTATGAAAAAATGTAATTTTACGCTTTGTCCTAGAAATCTTCAAAATGTCGCTTGCGCATTCCATATCAATGAAAATCCCCAATATTTTTTTTTTTATAAAAGTCTGTTTTATATATATAAATAAAATAGAGCATCGAATTTTATATATTTGAATTTAAAGGTAAAAAAAAAATAAAAATAAAAATAAAAATTTTGAAGTTTTTTCGAAAAAATTTCAAAATTTTTCATTTTTTTAAACCTTTAAATTCAAATATATAAAATTCGATGCTCTATTTTATTTATATATATAAACCAAACTTTTATTAAAAATATTGGGGATTTTCATTGATATGGAACACGCAGGGGGCATTTCGAAGATTTCTAAAATGACGCGTAAAATTCCATTTTTTTCACAAAAATAATTTTTTTTTTAATTTTTTTTGTGATAAATCCATGCCATAATGCATATAATGTACCATTGAATAATATTTAAGATGAAATTTACAAAAAGTAAAAAAAAAAAAATGAAAAATTTGGAAATTTGGAAATTTTTCGAAAATTTTTTTAAAAATTTTCTTTTTTTTTTTACCTTTAAATTCAAATATATAAAATTTGATGCTCTATTTTATTTATATATATAAAACAGACTTTTATAAAAAAATATTGGGGATTTTCATTGATATGAAATGCGCAAGCTACATTTCGAAGATTTTAAGACGACACGTAAAATTCCCTTTTTTTCTCAAAAATATTTTTTTTTATTTTTTTTTTTGTGATAAATGCATGCTATAATGCATATAATGTACCCTTGAATAATATTTAAGGTGAAATTTACAAAAAATAAAATAAATTATTTTAAGGTCCCTTGTCCCCGTAAGTCTTGTAAAAGTTCCTTTCATCCGTTTTCCCATTTGCATAATGTAGGTTCAACAGCTTTCATAAAACAGACAATTTCATTATTCAGAAAAGTGTTTTTCTTTTTTTTTTATCAACATGATATCTAATATACTAAAGACACCCAATTTTTTTAGTGTTGATAAACGAATCGTTGGAAATTAGGGATTCATATTCTATTTCGTACTATTTCATTTAAAACTCTTTTTTTTTTTCTTTTTCTTTTTTTTTTTTTTTTTTTTATTAAATCACAAAAAATTTTTATAGACGCAAATATTAATAATATTTAATAAGCCTTATTAATTTACTTAATATTATTTAATAAGTAACATTTACATACGTAGAAAATTATAAGCAAAATATTTAGAAGCAAGTCAAAATCTTGTTTTAACTTGCAATCATAATCATCGAAACATGGACGATAAGCATCGAACACTTTGTTTCTTATGGAATAAACATTCTGCGACATGTGGTGATATTATTTAAAATATTCTAAGAAGCGTATATTAAATGTTTTATAAACCGTTGAAGATTCAATGGAACGCCTTCTATTTTTGCATATTGAAGTTCAACTCTCACTGTCTTTTATAACCGACTTCCAAAAACTTGTTTTTTCGCTTCTAAAAAAAGTTACTTAAGCACGCAGACATTTGCAGTTACTTAAACACGCATACTTTAGTATATGTCTAGTGATATGAAATATTAAAGCACATAAAATAACGCCTGAATTAATTTATTAACCTTTTACCCGCCAACGTTCCACAAGTGGAACATAAAATATGTGGTGCTGCATCTTTTTAAGTATTTGTTTAATCTGTTTGAAATTTTTAATATATATTTTTTCAAAGGACGTGTTTTAATGGATTAAAAATTGTTTTTTTATAATTTTTTATGGTTTCTATTTTGGAGCTTGTTGAAATGTAACAAAAAACGTAAGTGTAATAGACTGTGCTTTTTACTCTATCTATAACTTTAGAATTCAAATGTGAGTGGTGTGATGATTATTATTTTATTGCTTGGTGTTGTTTATTACGTTTTATGCACAAATGAATGTTTTATCTTATTTCGTTTTTGTTTTATGATCATTTGAATGCCAATGTTCCACATGTGGAACGTTGGCGGTTCAGAGTACAAATTTATCTTATTGTTACTTTTTTTAGGATCTTGATCATTTTTACTGGGCTTCCTCGGGCGATTATTTTTTTATTATTATCGTACCAGTATTATTAAAGAATACATTTTATGATATATATCTCTTGCAGCTGTTGCCAAAGTGTCTGTGAAATACTTTTGAACCAATAAATGCCAAGAAAATCTACAAAAGAATTGAAAAAACAAGAAGGAGGAGATTTCTATTATTATAGTGATGGCAAAGTTGTTTGTGTACGATGGAGTGACAACAGTGTGTTACTGTTATATCAAATTGGGAAGCTAACATATCGCTAACTCAAAGTGGAACATGATATTCTCGAAAATTGAAGCGAGAAGTTTCAATAAAATAACCTCGATTGATTAGATTGTATAATTAGAATATGGGTAGTGTAGAATTTTTGGATTATTTGCTTGGAAAATATCATCCAGTACTTCGATGATAAAAAAAGGTGATGAAATCTGTTTGCAAATGAATTAAATATGGCTGTTGTTACTTGTCATGCAGTAGGTTCAAAAGGAACCCTAAGCCATTTGGAGTTTAGTCGTGAAATTGCGACAGTTACCATAAAAATTGGATTTGATGTATGAGAAAGGGAATAGAAAGTCCTACTGCTCCAGTAAGTATGGACATTATCACCTCATTCAGTAGCTATTGTTTTTCGTCTACTACTCATAAAGATTCTCAAATCGACAGAAAAACCATAATAAATGGTGTGAATATTATGGAAAGTGTATGCATGAAAAATGTTTTCAGGCCTTTCATAAACATTTTGCTGTTAGTGACTAGTTAACATGTTCCTAAAATAGAAACATTTTTTGCTTTACCTTGTTTTCTTTGTTTTGTTATGTGTGCAGTTCTGGAATGATTTCGAAAGAAAAATTCGCCAAAATGTACAAAAGTTATTCGTACCGCCAACGTTCTACAAGTGGAACATACCTGTAACTTCAATTCTATTTTACATAACATCCCAAAATTCGGCACGCAACCTTAGAATTAATCTAAATCGTCTCAAAAAAAATGTCAAATTAATTTGAGAAGCAGTTCATGGTGCGGCGGGTAAAAGGTTTTAAAGGGACACATACACTGGTTTCCAAAAATTAAGGCAAAATCACAAAAAGAGCGATAACCCGTTCAAAAATTAACCTATCTATATGAAATTTGGATATATTGTTAACTAAAATATGCTGATTAAAATTACAAAATGCAAATTATTAGCGCTGCAATTGGATTGCGTCATCTGTGAAGAGCACAAAAATGCATTCTAGAGAGTATGACAGCTGTGATTGTGAGATAAGCAATTTGAGATAGCCAATTCATTACATGATCCCGAGGTATCATTTGTCCGCACAACTGCAATACAGAGCTATTGGAAGATTAAATGTAGGCCGAAGACAGACAGAGGTGGCCAAGTGGCAAAATGTGAGACATTCTGTTGTTCAACGGCTTTGGAAACAATTTTAAACGTCTGGTTCGGCCTCCAGAATGTTCAGCGAAGTACGAGGAAGAGTACGACAATCACCGATGACCGATATTTCTGGTTATGTATACGAAGGATTAGAACAGCAACCCCCTCTCATCTTAAATTCGTCATTGCTTCAGCCACTGGAACGTTGATAAAAACGTCTACTGTGCGTAGAAAGCTTCATGAAGGTTGTCTTTAGACCAGATATTTGTGTGCCGCTCACCTCATGCCTCCGGAGGGAACGTTAAACTGGGGGGGGGGGAGTGGACGTCAACATGTCCACTGGTTGGCTTATCAATGGAGGCTTGTTCTCGCCACAAATGAGTTCCAGTTTAGCCTCCGAAGTGTTAGTAGGCATTGTTTGATTTGAAGAGAACAGGGAACACGCTATTAGTAAAAGAGATTCGTATGCAGGAGGCAGTGCCTGTGATTGGGATGGTATCTCTTTTGGCGGACGTACAGATCCCTTATGCCGCTGCAATTGGTAATGATTTCCTGTTACAGGACATAGACCGCACTGGGTTCGCATCGTAGAAGATTATCTTCAGCACCAAACAATTCGGCGCATGGAATGGCCATATCAATCATCTGACTTGAATCACATCGAGTATGTTTGTTATGCTTTAGGAAGATGGCTCTCTTCAGAAGAATCTCTCTCCTCAGACCATTGCCATGCTTACAACTGCTTACAAGAGCAATGGCTCGCACTTAGTAGCGAACTTATCGATCGCATAATTGACAATATCATACTTAGCTGTATGTGCTGCATTGCTTCTAGGGATGATCATACTACATGTTAAAGTTACTTTTCCTATACCAAATTGAGACATTTATTTTATTTATTTCATAATTGCATTAATTTCTGAAACACCACAATCGTCTGGTATTTTCTTTTAATGTTATTTTATACCTTACTATATGTTGTAAATTGTGTCTCAGTTTTATTAAAATCTACTTGTAACATTTTGAGTAATCGCTACTTTTGTTGTTTTTCCTTAATTTTTGGAAACCAGTGTATATTATTAATACATAGACACAATTAATGCAATAAACCTTACAGTAGGGAAAAATTACCTGGTGCCAGGACTCGATCCTGGTTCCACAGCATGCTTTGATGTTGCTTTAACCACGTAGTTACCAATATAGACGGCCTAGCTTGTCAATCTAGGTCTCTAACCGAACCTAAAGAAAACTGTTCGTTGCTATCTTCTAATGAAAGTAATCATAAAATAATAATTCCTACTATATTGCAAGAAAGGTTTGTTTTCCTGTCCTTAAAAAAAAAAAAAAAAAAAAAAAAAAAAAGGATGATAATTAGTAGTTAAAAGTTCCGTTCTCTAGAAAAGAGAAATATTTAAACAAAAAAATTATTGCATTAATCTAATGAAGCTTAGTTTCTATATATTTTGTTGAAACCCGCACTCATGCTGCTTTAAATTTGAATAAATTACATGCAATACCTTTCTCGAAGCAGTTTTTATTTTTCTTCATAAATATTTTTATTTTCTTCGCTAGACAAATATATAATATTAAAAAATTGCAATACATTGTTAATGAATGCAGCATATTAGAAAGTAAAGGAATCTGGGTATTTTTGTGATTTTTATGCTGAAAATGGTATATGATTGTTTTCTGATTCCTGCTATTTTTTTTTTTTAAAGAGAAGTACATTTTAGAAATTTTAAGAGAAAGTATCTTATTATTTTAAAATAAAATATATATATATATATGCATTATTAATTATTAACAATTATGTTTTCACATTATGCGCTTTTCATCACTACAAAATATATATATAAACCGAAATGCGAAAAAGTTATTTGAGCGTGTAATGAGGAGGGTAATCGTAAGAAAAAAAATAAAATAAAAAATAAACAATAAATAAATAAAAATTCGTGTAACAATTTATGTTGATTTCATTGATAATAACTTTCGGCACAGTGCCATAAAATGTCTCTTCCAGTGCGAAAAAATATTCGTTATTACTTACGCTTCCTGCCATGCATCATACTTTTATTTATTTATATTTTCTATACAATTTTAAAATGTTATATAATCAGATTTAACCCATTATGACATGCGTAAATTTAAACAATTCCTAAAATTCTCAAGTAGTCTTTTTTTGTCCTTGTAAATAAAAGAATACTATTCTCACGAATGCTTTTATTTTCTTCCAGTGAAATATATATATATATATATATATATATATATATATGCACTGCCTCTTCTCTGCACGCTTTTTATCATGAAATAAATTAAAAAATTATATATACTATTAAGGTTTTAAAATAATATGATCTTTCCAGTTTATTACAAGATAAGAATATTTTTTGTACAACATTACTTTTATTTTTTTACTAAGAATTACTAAAAATAATGTAACCGCTATAGGTTGGCACAACAAAGTTAAATAAAACCATTTCATATACAAGGTTAAATGTTAAAAATGTACTTTTAATAAATAACTTATAAACATAGGCTATTGTTTTAAATAAAGCGAAAAGTTTACAATATTTTAAGAGCATACAGAGCATTAATAATTCATTTATACATTACAGCAGAAGTTTCCATGAACGTTGGCACATATAAAAAAATAAATATATGCATTTCTAATTTCATAAAAAGATACCCACAACAGTACAACAGTTTAGAGAAAGGTCAATATCTTACCACTGATTTTATTTCACGGTGATTTCTCCCAAAATATGGAATACTATATGCAGAACACCAAATATGTACACCATATATGTACACGAAAATTGATCCGCAGATCTTGAAATTGGTAAAAGAATTTAAAAATTTGAATTAGTTTTCGAAATATTTTATTTTTCTAATTTTAATTACATTTCTGTAGTGAAAATCTGTAATGGCAACAAAATTACTCCTTTTTTATTTTTTATTTTATTTATTTATTTTTTAATATTTTTTTAAGGGGGACAACAAGAAAATCTAGGGATTTTTAGAGTTCTCCTTTTTCGTCAATTTAAAGGTGATAATTGAAATTATCTCTTATTTCAACAGATAGTGAAACAATATTATGATTAAATTATGCTTTTCAGGTAAATTTGAAAAAATAAAAACAGATTTGTTTTTTCTCGTTAAAAGTGAATTTATTAAAATAAGAGTTAAATGATCACGTGTCAAATGTAGAAAAAAAGGAAAATTACGTCAAAATATTTACACGTAAGTGTTAAAAATGTTCGAAAACTTAAAAAAAATATATATGTCGTAGGCTATGCCGTACTGGCTGTCACGATAGTAGCTGTGGATCACATGCAGCGATAATGGCGTAAAAGAAGTGGTCAGAACAGATAATTCGAATCTGTTATGTTAGTAGAACCAATTGCTGAAATGCAGTTGTCGAGTGAAAACAATGGAATGCATCGTTCCGTGAAGTTTCCCCAGAAGAAATTGAAAACAACTCATAATCAACTAAGCACTTTGTTAGAACATCTTTCAGAAAGTGCAGTTTCCACCAAGATAATTAGCCATCGCTCCGTAGTAGTAATTAGGTTTAAACAAAGTTCCAGATAATCGAATAGCAGGACGGTGACGAGGGGATGGATGAAAACTGGAAATACGACTCAAATCTGCTGAAACACAGCAAGTATCAACTTTTTGTTCCCCACGTGTAAGGATACAAATATGACGTAGATCGCGCTCTCAACCAATGAATAAATGAGAATGTCGCGTCATATAAAGAGTGCGAACAGAACTAGCGGATGAATTTGGAGGAAAAAAGGATAACATCAGAAATGCGCGGGAAGTAAAAATGGAAGCTAAAAGAAGAATCTCGAAAGAAAAAAGCGCGAGAATGGAACATTTAATTTTAAGAATACTAAAAGCGTAATATTTAAGCGATTAAGACAAGCGAGACATTAAATTAAAGGGAATTTATCAGAGTTAACGATAGAGATTATTTAAGGATAAGGATTTAGTGAAAATAAAGTAGTAATTTAGAATAAGATAAGGAAATCGCGGAATTAGATCTAATAATGTAACAAAATCCCTCCCCTCAAAAAAATAAATAAATAAATAAATAAATAAATAAAAATGAATGAACTAGTAGGTCCCGATGTCCTGCGAGTTCATTGAGAGAAAGCAGATACTCGTTTTACAATTTTTGTTTCTTTGTTTTACAATCATCTTTAAAATGATTCCGTCACTTGGTCACCAAATCGCGTTGCTCAAAGCTTTAATTTCATTTTGAAAGGAAGAAAAAAAAATATATTTAAAATTTAAAAAAAAAAAAAATCGCGTCTTAGTGGAAACTGCTGTAATAAGTACATATCCAATAATAAAAACAATTATAATAATATTTGGTTAAAATTCAAAAATAGCAACAGTTTTGCTTTCTGTGAATTAATACAGCAATATTAATATCAGTTCATTAGTTAGCAACAGTGACACCATTTTCAAAACCATACCATATTTATTCAGTATATTCACTAAATTATATGTCCTCAAGTGATTTTTAGTCCGTACTGAAATATGGATTTGTAGAGTTCATAAGAGTTTTTGGTCACTTAAATTCTATATCACAGACTTTGTTGCACTAATAATATTAAATACTAATAACAATAAATTATAAATTATAACAATAATAAATAAATAAATAATCTTGGAATAACCTTGTATAATAATAATATATCAAAACAATTAATAAACAATAGTAAATAAAATTTTTGTCAACTATAATGTAATTTACAACTGTACAATCTTTGATAGTTTTTGCCATGGTCTTTTCATTATTACAGATCTGTATTCTCTCAGTATAATAACAATATCAATCACAACTGATGTTAAATCTTACGTAATTTTATTACTCGTTTTATATGAAATCTTAGATAAGTTTTCGAAAAAAAAGTAATGATTTGTGACCAGAAACGAAGAATTATGAGGTGCATTGCCTCATAGGTCCTTCAAGGGTTAAACCATCATCACTGTTTTCAGTAACTTATATCTTTTGTTTTAGTATAGTCATCATTAAAAATTATTTAAATCTCTATATAAATAATTCAATAACATTCTTAATTCTAGTATTTTCTTCTTTTTATAAATAATAATAATATAATAATATAATGTTAATCCTACATCACATAATAAATTCATGTCTATAAATATCTCAACTAATAAAAATATAAAAAAAAAAAATAAGTCATCATCTTCGAAATAAAATAAAAAAATCTTTTGCAAAGGGAGTAAAAAAAAATAGCTGAAAACACTAGTGTTTCTTAATTCGCATCTGTAAATTACCTGTGCCTCAAATAATAAAATAAAAAATTAAATCTGTCCCTACAAAATGAAATTTGACTTTCGTGGTAAAGAAAAAAAAATATCGCAGACGAAAATTATCATTAAGTCTTGCATTCGGATAAACAAGCGGTTTCGCAATAACCTTCACACCTGTGGACTCTTAATAAAAATATGAAACATTTTTTTTTCTCTCTCTCTCTCTCTTTTTTTTTTTTTTTCTTTTTTATAAAAACTGATAAAATGCAATCGTTAGAGTACTATTTAAATCATTTGAAAGAATATAAATTAGATTTTTATTAAATTTTTATAGCAAGTAAGATTATAATCCAACATAAATTAGAACTCTAGATAAATCAACCAACTTATGCCCGCATAACTAAGTTAATTTAAATAAATTCCCAAACAGATAAACTCTTGGGACGTCTCCAAAAACTCATCCGTAATGTTGAAATAATAAATTTACTTAAGCTTTAATTTTAATATTAATTTACAAACTCATCATTGTTAGAAAATTAAGTTTAAGTTAGTGATTTAACCTGCGTCTGCTGCTGTTGTTGTGGTAATTGCTCATGAGACAATTTTAAGTTATTAGGATGATGGTACAAACGCAATTTTGAAACATGAATGATTTCGGTATCTTTAAATGGGGTTTTTTAATCGATCTCAAAATTTACATCGGATACTTTTCGAAGAATTTGGTATGGTCCAGACAATACCTGAGAAAGCTTTCTAGTATTTGGGTAATGAAATTCTTCATAAATAACGAGATCGCCTATTTCTAATTTTGGCTCAACATAATTTTGATCATAATATTTCTTACTTTTTAAATGGAATTCATCAGTTCGCACTTTTGCGATTTTGAGTGCTTCTTTAACTGGAGGGTAATAATCTTTACTTTATAATGTTGCATTAAGAACAAACAGGTATATCTTTCGTAATTGGGCTACATGTAGGTATGAAATTTCCTCGTTTTTGCACACCGGTATATTCTTAAAGAAAATGTTGTTCTGTTAAATCGCAAGATTGTTCCGATTAAATGAAATATCATTTTCTCTAACAACATACTGGTGTGCAAAAACGCAGAAATCTCATCCCTGGCTGCATGCAAATTAAAAAATATCCATGATTCAAAATTACTTAAAAATCCATTCACAAGAAAAAATTGAGATATATTTTTCAAATAATTTTCATTTGACAGAACATTCTTCTATTCAACAGTGTGAAAAACGAAATTGTATGATATTCATACGTTAAGAAAAATTTCTGTAAAGGCAAAATTTATGGGTTAGGTCGTTGCCTTCATTCGTATAATGTCACAATTGGCATTCTGTTTGTAATTATTTTGCATATTCTGAAGATGACTCAATGAAAGAGTCGAAACAAGCAAATATTTAGTATTTGTTTAGTATTTGTAAAGTATTTAGTATTTTTAGTATTCTTTTAAGCAAATAATTGTACTTTAATATATATTATGGCATTTGTTTGGAATATATATTATTATGGTATAGTTATTAGTAGACGTAATTAAGTCTATTTTACTAATCTTTTTTATTGGTATTTTTAACGATTCAGGGACGGGAATGTACCAATCTCAGTTATTGTCATTGCCGTATTATTTAATTTTAATGCATTTTACCCGGGAGGATCCTTATTTTTGACACGAGCTATGACGGGTAGATCTGCTACTATGTTTATTTACTGCATGTTTTGATGCAGCGTAAATACAGGTAAAAGTATGCGCAAAATACTTCCGTTTTATTTTGCACGAATTATTATTCGATAAATAAATTTTTGAAAATCCGGATATTCATATTAAATAATATAAACAGTATACTTTGTAAAATATACATGATGGTGTATTAAAATAAAGAAATAATTTATTAATAAGCTATATCTGTTTCTAAAAATATCTAAAACTCGATCAAAACATAAAATATAAGGTTAAAAATTTAAAAATACAATGCTTTTCAATACCGTGTTTCAGAAAGATACTCCCAAGCAGACGGAGTTTTTTAACTTCGAAACTAAAAGAAGGATATTGTCTGTTTATAAAAGGCAGAAAGATAACGACATTTTTAATCTAACCATTTTATACAAGCCGATTTTCAAATGCGCAATTGATCTTACTTATCAATCCTGAAAATCGCCTTCAGTTGTTACGACAGCGATTAAAGAGGCCATTGTAATAGAAAAAATACCCCATTCAAACGGAAAGTAATGGCAAATTAATTACAGAAGATAGCCAGCGCTATATTAATATCATTCAATCTCTGGTAACCTAGTAATAACTTTTAAATACGGCACATTACCATGCTTTTGGAGTCTCTGAACCTGAACAGGTGTTGGCAGGCGTAGCTCGCAGGGGGCAGAGCCCCCCCCCCCCCCAGTATTTATATATGTGTGTGTGTGTGTGTGTCGGTAAAATAAACAAATATATAACGTTACGTTATAATTACGTAATTTTCTTTATTTTTTTTTTATTCGTACCTAAAACAACTGGAGTTAGAATATAAATTATTTCTTTAAATTCATTATTTATCTAAATTACATAGCACGGATTAACTCTCGAAACATAACTGTACATTAAATGAACCAATTTTTATTTCTAAATAATTCTCAAAGTTAAAATTAATTGAAGTAATATTATAGTAAATA
Source organism: Maratus speciosus (assembly GCA_963932465.1). Lineage (NCBI taxonomy): Eukaryota > Metazoa > Arthropoda > Arachnida > Araneae > Salticidae > Maratus > Maratus speciosus. Next base: position 419,379,444 of record OZ010795.1, read on the forward strand.
AAGTTTTAAGTAATAATAATTATTGGAGACAGATGAGTAATTGGAAGACTGAATTATTCATAAAATTATTTTGGTTGGTTTATTATAAATGCAACTAGCAGTTCCATTTTTTATTACGTTGAATTTCCTTGAGTAGTACCTCGCCATTCTTATTAAAATACATATTTATATTCCTTATTTGACTAAATTTTTATTATGAGATAGAAATGTTACTCAACTTAATTGCATCAAATAAAAATTTCTACGCAAATTTTTATAAAGAGTATATGATGATATGCATTTTATCCATAAAACTTATAAAATGAGTTTATATGTACCAGGAACTGTTATTTTATGCAAGGAAACACGGCTTGCTCTATAAAAATGAAATGAGAAATAGGACATATTTTTCTTCGAACATGAAGTTTATATCTTTTCCCTTTTTTATGACATTTTTGTCTCCCATATATGAAGGGTAATAATGTCTCAACCATAGGAGAAGTAATTCTAGATTCGTATTTTATTGCGCTGTAAATAAGAAATACTGACAATGTTTCTTATTATTTTAAAAATTGGTAGGAAATAATGGAGTTATTATAAATGTATTTAATGTGATAATTCATAATAAATAAATATTAAACATTTCTTTATTTAAAAAAAAAAAAAATGCTAATTTTACATTTAGTATTCAACAGTACCGCTCAAATGTATTTTGACAAAGATAATAATTGACTTAATTGAAAATAACAAGAAATCACAAAACCAATCATTTATTTTATTTAACAATACTCAATGTTTTAGAGAATTTTAATAAATTAACTATCATTTGCTTGAAAATAACGTGAAACCCAAGAAAAATCAGAAAAAAATGATATATATAAAGTATCTTGATGTTATTATAAAAAAATTATTTTAACACAATAACTATCAAATATTGTAATGAGTCAGTTAATATTTAGTAGCATATCCTCTAGCCTTTATGACAGCCCCAGAACGCGTAGGCTTGAGTCAATTAACTTTTGTATTCGATCTAATGGAATTGGGTCGCACTCATTTTTATGAGCTTCGTATAAAGACGCCTTATTTGAATAATTTTGTTATCTTACTGTACGATCTAACGCTTCACAAATTCTCTATGGGATCAAAATCCGGACTTTGGCTTGGCTACTCTAGAACTTTGACTTTTCTGCGTTTCATAAAATCACTTACGTACATGGATTTGTGTGTCGGGTCATTATCTTGCTGAAATTACCACTGAGCAGGCATGTATTGTTTAGCGTCTGGTAGAATATGAATCTTTAACCTATCAATATACATGAAACGATCCATATTCCCATCAATTCGAACTTCGGGTAAAACTCCGCTGCGCGAAAACAACTCCAAACCATCACATTGCTGCCTCCATGTTTGACGGTGTTTATTTGGTATCGAACATCACATTTTATGTTGTTAGGACGTCGAATTCACTGGATTACATCAGTTGACAATAAATTAAATTTGTTTTCATCGCTCCACAAAGCATTAGACCCCGCTACACTTGTCCTTGATTTTTATCGTTTTGCGAATGCAAGTTCCGCCGTCGTATTCTTTGAAGATAACAAACACTTTTTTGCGGGTGTTTGGCCATATAAACCATATAGGTTTAGGCATCGTTTGACTGTTGAAACGTGTATTCCTATGATTAACTTTCTTTCAATTCATTTATTATTACTACAGCTGACTTAAGACAGTCACTTGTAAACAGCTTTTTTATAATACAGTTAACATTGCAAGTTGTTTTTTTCAGACGGACATTTTGAGGCTTATTTTCGTTATATTTCTGTTTTTTAAAAACTTTATTGAATATGCTAACAAGCTGCCAACTTCTGCTTGCGTTCTTTCTACCTTAAGTGCATTTACAACGGCTTTTCTAAAATCAATAGAATATTCTTTGCATTTTATCATTTAAAAATAATCAAAATAAATCAATATAAACATTAATCGAAGCTATAAAGTAACTGACGCATTAAACAATTAAATTTAAACTAATTGTCAAAATAATTTTCAACTAAGGAGGGATCATATTTTTTCGGTGACGCCGAATGTAAACAATCAAGTTGAAACTTGATATCTTTAAATAACTGCAGTCATATTGTTCTCAATGTTAAGGAATATATTTTCTTTTATATTTTTATATTAAATAAAATATGATCGAATTTAATGTTGTCAAAATACTTTTGAGCGCTACTGTATAATTTCCATATATAATGAAGTTGAATTTTCTGGCTAACATTTTTAACACACAAATTTAGTCGAAAATAACTTTAAATAATATATGCACTTAAAATAAAAAGAATGCTTATAAGTAGTCATTAACATATGTGAGACTTTAGATACTCGTTCCTGATAATAGAACGTTTTACGTATCATCGTTTTACTCCAGAGTGGTATACAATAGACATGTGATATCTATATTATAAAGGACAAACATATCTGTGCGCAACGCATACGTCATTTTGCGAATGGCAACACTTTGAAATTTGAAATAAAATTTTGGATTTGCAACTTTCTCTACTGCAATTTTTTAAACTTCTAAACATCGCACATTTTAAAATTTTACACCATCGTATAAGGAAAAAAAATGCTCTCTTAAATGCTATTTGTTTGAAAGCTGTATCTCAATTTATTTTTGAGATATTACATTTTTTGTAGTTTTTAATAACATTTTTCTTATCGTGGCAACAAAAGTACCCCATTTCTCTTGAAAGTAAACGGAAAATAGTCGAAAATAGGTGATACTGTATCTTTTTGTTGCCATTTTCTTATAAAACCTGAAAAAAAAGTTGAAAATAAAATATGGGCTATGTCAAGAATAGTGTCATTTATTCCGTGATAATGACCTCATATGCATACTTTTCTATAGGCGAAATTTAAGACTGGATTGTAAAAACGGATTGCTTTTGCGGATGCAAATGACGTCATTTTATGAAAAAGCGTGTATTTTAGTTCTTAAACCTGAATTATGTTTTGTAGAAGTGCGTCATTTTCACAGCCCAGCTGCTTTGAAATTCGTCACAGGTGAAAATGCTTCACTTTTGAAAATAATGTAATCGAAATCACACACACATAAAACGCAATGTTTTAGAAAAATTTAGAGTGTCTTTATGAAAGAGAGGTGACATGCAAATAATAGCAATTTATATTACGGAAATTGATGATTTTCGCCTGGATGGATTTGCTTCGCCGAGTTAGACAAGCAAACAAATAATTCGTGGTTTAAAATAATATTATGTTCCTGAAGTTTTTGTCCACAATTCTCTCGAATAATAAAATTTTAATGCTATTCTTTAGGACATTCTACTATAATTTTAACAAAATAACATAATTTGCTTAATTTTTCCTAATTTTATATAATCTATATAATTAAAACACAAGTATGTTTTTAAGTCATCTGCCAAGATCTTTCTGCTGAACCAATTTTACTAATATATTTTTTTTAAACTGAAAGCTCTTCCTTTGTAGATGTGATCGCACTATCTGTTTTTTAAATATCCCCACTTTTAATTTTAAAAGCATGTTAGAAAATTTCTTCAAAATGGTGAAAATTAGATAGCTTTCATTATTACAGACAAGAGAGATATGATGAGGTATTTTTATCTTTATTCATGCTATTTTCTGATAAAAATTCAAAATTGTAGATAAAAATTGTTGTATAGGGTTTAGTGTCGCAAAATTCTAATAGGAGCAGAATATTATATTAGGGACATAATAACGGAAAATGACATACTGCTTCTGAAAACACGCATTTTTCCTCATAAATTTTCGATATTGTTTTCCCTTCTGCATGTGTACTGATACTAGGTTTCAGACACTAGGCTAAATGCTTATTTGAGTCAAAATGAAGTCATATTTAAAAGAAAACAATCATTTTCTTAGATAAAACTAAACATTTTATCACAAATGCGTCTAAAAAATATAAATTACGGAAATTTTTACTCTCCGGAATCGAGATTAGAACCTTAAGTAAAGAGTGCGTCTGTTCACATAAAAGATGTTGCTGACAATCGTGACTTTGAGTTAAAATGGTTTTTAAACGATCAAACAAAATATAGAATTTTTTTTTTTTTTTAATGATGAATATGGATATGAGAAGTGCGTATGCAAATTTTGAGAAGGTGGAAATTGCTGTTTTTCATTCCGGAATACCAAGCATAAATGTGTCAATTGATAACCACATCCTAATATCTGATCTTTATTATATTTTACTGATTAAGTATCTATATTATAAAAAACAAGCGTATGTTTGCGTAACGCTGATGACATTTTGCGAATGGCAACTCTTCACGATCAAATTTCAGTCTTGAAATTTTCGCTACTACAATTTTTTAATCTCCTGACCATCGTACATTTTCAATTTTCGTCGCATAGAGGAAAAAAAAAATACTTTCAAATTCAATTTGTTTAAAAATTGTATCGTAACTGACTGATGAATTGATTGATAATTTCTAAAATAATTTATAAGCATGATTTTATTTTAAGTTTATCTTATCACGTACCCGTTTCAATGCATAGTAATAATAAACATTTTGCACATAAAACAACAAACATTTTTCAGCATTTGTTCTACTAATTTTGCATAACGAAATTAATACTTCCGTTATAAATAAATAAAATAAAAATATTAAAAAAACCACCAATCTAACATATTTGTGTAAGACAAATTAGCGAAATTAATATTTCTTTTATAAACAAATAAAATAATAATATTGAAAAAACACAAATCTAACATATTTGTAATCGTACAATTTAAATTTTTAGATCACCAAATAGGATTTTTTTTTTTTTTTTCAAATGGAATTTGTTTGCAAAGTTCATCTCAGTTTACTGATTGTCCATGGTTTTAAAAACAATTTTAAAGCATGAAATATTTTTTAATTTATCTATATCACGTGGAGCTCGATTACGAAAGATTAATCCGTTTGCCCTGAAAACAAAATAAAGAGTTCATCATTTTCTTACGGCTAATATCCATTAAAAAAATACCTATGAATAAATAACTAAAATAATATAAATAAAACACAAATTTAACAGACATGAATAAGCTCTGAAACTATCAGAATATAAAAAGATGCCATAAGTAGCAAAATCTTGGTCAAATAACTCTTAGCATGCGGGTAATAAGAAAATATCGCTTTTGATAAATTTAAAAAATTTATTTGACTGTAAATTTCGTATTTTCCATATGAAAAATGCCTTTTTAATGTAATTGGGCAATCTAAAAAAATATTGCATATAAAAAAAAATATTAGTTTTCAATTTAAAAAAAAATGTTTTCACCTATATTCTTTAACCCGGGAAGCCCAGGTACGATCCCCTAGTTTTAATAATGATCCTCAAAACCATCTTCAATTTTTTAATTAAATACTCTAAATGGAAGTTATTGTTTGAAAATTACCAGAAACCCGGATAGGGGTAGGTATAATCACAATCCAATGTATTTTTGAATTATGCGTGCTACCGATTTTTAACTGGATTGAACTGGCAATCATTATATACTATAAATTTTATTTAAATTTAATTAACATTTTTCATTCTAGGGAGCGTAATCGGCGTTAAGGAATAAGGAGAGAATATGTGCTGCTTAATTTTAACTTCAATTTTTAAAGAAAATGTATTTCAGTAATTTTGAAATTGAAAATTGAGTTTGTTTAATAAGTTGAATTCTTTACCAAGTGCCAAATTAAAGAAAAAGAAATCGTCCGGCTTCATTGTTTGGTCTAATAATATTACTGATGGCATAATCATCTTACATTTATGGGTTTCCAATAAATTTAATTTTACTTTTAAGACATTATTTCATACTACTGTTTTTGAATCATGGGCATTCTTCAAATTTGTAAATGAGTTTTACTCATCACTATAATAACGGGTAAATTAGAAACGGTAACTCTAAAATTTACCACTGAAAAGAGCTTTAAAAGTCGTGGGAAAAAAAAAAAATCTAAACACCCCGAACTAACTCCTCAACGGATTATCGTAGAGGGAAGTTACTGGTACTGGATGATTGGAAATCACGTCTACTTTTAAATGATGGATATATAATTTTCTTAGGGGGCATCTACTTATTAAAACCAACCCAAACTTCATTTGTTTCAATAGCAATACCCAATTTTGACAGCATAAATAAACTCTCCACCCTTCAATTAGCCCCAAAACAAATTTTTATGCAATTCGTACCATAAGTTTCCGAGAAATTAATTATATTAAAACGAGCGTATTTTAAGTGCTATATCGAAATTGAAATTCGGTACTCGATAGTTAACCGAGAGAGACCCACGCTTGATCAAGGCATCTTAAGCGCCACTCAAGCTGTCAATGAAGCCTACTAGATTACAGGAGAGCAGAAGAAATTTCCACCTAAACGATCATTTTGTCATTTTTCAAGCATAATTTGAATACTACTTGGAAGAAAAATGTGACATTTTGGATTTCCATAAAGCAGGACTTAATAAATCTAAATCCATCAAAAAATTGTAGGTTGCAATTCATAATTGTTTTTTATATTAATTTCATAATTCATATCATAAAATTATAAAAATTGCAAATCCGGCGTATTTATGTTTAGGTATATCAGTATTAATGCTAAAGAAAATATTAGCACATTAGGAACATGATTTCAGGAGATATAAATAAAAATATGAAAATGTAATTTAACATTAGAAGCACTAAATTTTGAATGTTTATAATTCAAAAACTTATCATTCAAATGACTTGAAATTTGGTGTCTGGGCATAGTTTGAACCGAAGATTTGAAATATCTCGTTAAAATTGGGTATTGCCATTGAAAAAAATGAATTTTGGATTCTTTTAATATGTAGATAGACCTCTAAGCAAATTTTATATATATCATTTAAAAGTAGACTTTATTTTCAATCGTTCGGTACCAGTAACTTTCGTCTACGATAATTTGTTGAGGAGTTAAACTACCGTGTTCATTGGGTACTGCGTAAAGTTGAACAATTTTTTCTTCAGTGTTTTCAAAATTGTTTGTTCTTGATTAAATTTTTGTATATGAATTTAAGCTTTGGGATTTTGAGAATGAGTATAAAATTATGAACTGTGGTTAGTTTAATAAAATTAAAGAAATCAATAATAATGACTTCAATAATAATAATAATAATATTAATAATAATAATAATAATAAAAAAACTTTTAAAAAATATTCGAAACCCCCAAAAAATCTGAAAAGCTTAACAATCTATTTGTGCAAAATATCGCAAAAATGAAAGCATCATGATTAAACACATGTACAGGTAGAGATGCAGAAATTATCAGTGAAATAATCTAGCAAATGAGCCGCCATCAAATATTGCTGGAAACGCACACATAACAAAATATTTTTAAGGTGCTTCCTTAATTATATAAATACGTAGCACCTATAGTCCTAGTTCGGTCCGTCTGTCTTTCTGTTGGTCCATTCGCATATAACAGAGCAAAAACTACCAAACCGAGTGGTCTGAAAATTTTAATGTATAATTGTTGCAAAATTTTCTCGAGTCATTTCAAATTTTGTGAAAATCGGATGCATAGTTTAATTCAGGGACAGTCAAAATTTTTTCGTTACAATACTGCCAGTGGGAAAAAAATATTTCACTTGCATTTTAATAATGTTACAGCATTTCGAACAAAATGATATATATATACACTTATGAAGTGCTCTAAAATATACATTCATTCAGTACAATACGCCGTGAAAAAATATTTATAAAACTAGTTATTATACGACGTTCATTTGCCAAGTTTGACGTGTAATTTCCAACTTTTTTATTAATACAACTAATGAAAAAAAGGAGTTTTTCACAATGTGTAAACGTATTATAATGTTATTGTTTACATCTGTGCTACATTCCTTGTATTTATTTTTCTTTTTTGTGTTGTTAATAAAAATTGTGATTCATTCTAAAATATAATATAATTAGAAAAGAAGATTATTTTACAAAACGGAAGATATTGAGCATTACCTCGTTTTATTATTAGATACCATCGTAAAATATGTTGCAAACATTATTTCTGTTAGTTTAAAGGTGTAGAAAGAAAATAGTTTAAAATTATATATTAATTACTTCTTTTTATTTTACATGGAAATAATCCCTGATAATGCCAAACACAGCTGAAAATTAACACAATTTACAGGAAGCAGCTTATGGTACTTGTGCCAACCACCACATCTTTGTACAGTATTCTCCCAGAAACCTGAAACTTCGTTTATCTAGAGTATTTTGAGGGCGAAAACCAATATTCAATTTTCCGCTTCAACCTTTTCATGTTCAGTAAAACTATGAAATCATTTTTTTTATACTGGACATTGACTCACTTACTGACTGTGTGTATTACATTTTGTTACCCAAGAAACTTAAATTGAGCATAAATCTTATTTTCAATATCCAGATAAAATAAAAATAAAAAAAGTCTTGAACATTCAAAAAAAAAATAAATAAATAAATAAATAAATAAAATACGGAAAAGATGAAAAAAAAATTCAAATTAATTATATTTGTTGGAATTTTCAAGCTTTTTTATATCTGTATACTTTATGCGAAATACGAAGTAGCTACGAATGCGACTAATACCTCAGATCGATAGCAACTTTCCTGGAAAGTACTTAGGATACTTTTGATTCCCCGGTTCACGGATGCGAAATTCTAAAATGGTGGGCCAAAATCACAGTCAGGTGAAATACAGCCATCCCATTGGTTGTGTGGTCGCGTGGTTTCAAGAGAGATAAGGGTGAGGATCACCAACTTGTTTCTCCATTTGAATTTTGAAAGGAGTGAGGGGGGGGGGAGTAATTTTGAAGCGATTGTTACCTTATTTACATTTATGCATTATTTACCTTATTATTTTATTCGCTTTTATTTATAATAAACAATCGAAATTAACTCAATTAAGGTATTTTGATAATATGTTATACAACAAGAATGAATAGTTTAGATTACAAGTTGTAACTATTTTTAAATGATATGACATGACAAATATTCTTTAATAAAAATTTAGTTTTCATTGAAAAACCTCTACCTCTTCTCTACCCCCCCCCCCCCACACACACACACACACAATTTAAATCCATAAAATCACAAAAAAATAATATTATTCTAGAAAAAGTCAACAACTAAAAAAAAAAGACCTTTTTCTAAACGCTAAATCGGAAACTTTAAATTAACAAAATTATATAAAAAAAATTACAGAAATAATTTAAAATATACAGAATTTAATGTTTTAGCATTAAATGAAAAAAAAAAAAAAAAAAAAAAAAAAAAACTTAAAAATAAATCCAAAAAAAAATTTTTAAGACGATCCACTTTCTCTGCCCATAAAATAAATATGAAAGGTAAAAAAAAAAAAAAAAAAAAATCTGCTTTTAACCCTTTATGCCGTACGGTACATTAAAGTACCATTAAAATAACTTGTTATAAAACTAATTTAATACATCGATAGTTATACTGTTTAGAATGATTTATATATATTTTACTTTATCTTGTTCCAAAAAACATTATTGGTTGCACAAAAGAAAAAAAAATTTATTTTGCCTTTGCATCGTTTTCAGCTTTCTTGACGTTGACAGATTGGAGGTGGGGGGGGGGGGGAGGCGAAAGTTTCTGTTTGGAAATATTTCTATTGTAAGAAATTATATTTGTATATTTTGTAATTTTACAAAATACTAAAAAACAAGATTTTAAATAAAAGATTTGAGTGGAGTTACAAATATTGCACAAAATCCCTATAAATTCAATTTAATTATGTTTGGCAAAATCCTTCTAAAATTTATTAAATGATTGTGTAAATCTTCTAATGAAGTTTCAAAAATTCACAAAATATGCTTTAGAAGATGAAATTTTCATAAATTCCTAATTTGGCCCATAAAAGGTAAACATTCTTTTATAGACATTCAATTTTTATCTTAAAAATCAAACCTAGTTTCATGACTGCTATTCAAATCCACTACAATGTGTTAATTTGGCGTGACCCCGATTATGGAAATTTCCTTGGATTAATTTACAATTAGAAAAGCATGAACTTATGCATTTATTTTAAAAATTGCAATTTTCTCTGGATTTATATATATATATATATATATATGCAAAAGGAAAAAAAGAAGCATAGTTTAAACAACCTTTCAATATTTCTAAATTGTTTTTTGAAACATAAAATCATTAATTAATTAATGATAAAAGTGCATTTAAAAATATATATTACATTCTTTATATTTTATTTTTATTTTATTTTTACATTTTAATATTTAAAATATTTCATTGTTGCAGTTTCACAGCTAATTGGCATACTTTAGCGTGCATGATTTGGCACATAATTAATTCCATTCTTCTTGTAACTCTTTTACAATTATAATCATAAACAATATTTAGCAATTTGTCACTTGGACCCTCCTTAGGCAAACATATTTTTAATTTATAATTAAATTCTCGAAATATTAAAATATTGTATTGTCATCGAAAACCTGTTTATTCTTAATGTTTAAAATTGGTTTAAAATTATTATGATTAAAATATGTTTGACATTTTTTAAAATTATTTTCCATTAGGCAAAATTTTTTGAACGTTTTTAGTATTCTAAGTTAGTTATTAAATTTTTCTATAGAAAAGTGCGAATATTTGTTATATTTTGGATTTTAAAAGTAACATAAGGGAAAAAAAGTGCAAGTTTCATTTTTAATTTTCATTAACTAAAAAAGTATTTGCCATATTATTTAAATTTTTTTACAGCTTGAAATCGAAATCTTTTATTCACATTTTATAAAAAGTCATCAAAATATCTTGAGTTAATTTCGATGGCTTATTTTAAATGAAATAGAAAAAATTCGCTTTAATACATGATTTTTTTTCGGAAAAAGGAGTATTAAACGTTTACCCTAACGCTAGAGATTGCTCTCTGAAAAGGACGCGACTCAATGACCAATGAGGTGCTCGGATTTCACCTGACTGTGATTTTGGCCCTCCATTTTAGAATTTCGCTTCCCGGATCTTTATGCTTGAGAAGACCTGAAACTTCGTTTTATCCAGAGGATTTTACGATCGTAAATATACTTGCAACTTTCTGCCCGTAAGGCATGGTGACGTTACGGCGACGTCGTTGTGAAGTCACACTGTGACTTTGTGACTGTCGATGTGACGTCACGTGACGTCGATGTAAAGTCATAGTGACAAGAATTTGAAGTCGTTATGGCCGTTTTAGAGCTCATGTGTGACATAACATTGTGACAAATTTTTGAAGTCACGGTGAGGCCAATTTGTGAAATATGTGTCATTTGTGACGAAATTGCCATTAACACTGTGACGATTCTGTGACGACTGTGACAATGTTGTGAAATCACATTGCGAAAATTTTGTGAAAATTGTGTAATTTGTGACGATTTTGTCACTAACTTTCTGACGAATATGTGACTACAATGACAATGTTGTGACAGCGTTAAGATACATTCACTGAAAAATGAAATCGCTATTCGAGTCCAATCAATGAACCTTGACAATGGAGGCAGGAGTGTTTATGTGTAAAAGAAAATTCTGAAGGTCACAGAAAAATTTCAGATTTTTTTTTTTTTTTACGATATTTTGTCGAAATTTACGTTTTTTCCGCAATCCTTCGGTGAAATTCACCTCATTTGTACGATTTATTGACAAAATTTCAGGCTTTTTTCGCTATCCTTTGACAAAATTCGCTTTTTTCGCGATCCTTTGACAAAATTCACATTTTTCTTCAATCTCTTGACAAAAATACGATTCTTAGATGAAATTCACGTTTTTTTCCACGACCTTTTGAAGAAATTTAGATTCTTTTCGCTATCGTTTGACAAAATTCGCCTTATTTGCGCGATTTATTTACAAAATTTCATCTTATATGCGGCTCATTGAAGAAATTCCCGTTTTTCTACAATCTTTTGACAAAATTTGCTATTCTCAGATGAAATTCGCTTTTTTTCAACGATCTTTTGACGAAATTTGCACTTTTTCGCGATCCTTTGACGAAATTCACCTTCAACCAATTAAGTTATTCTTTCTTTTCTATAAACAACATGGCAAGTATAATAAATTTTTGCGAGTAAAAGAATTATTAGGTAATATGTTATTTTCTGATTCTACTTTTGCAATAATAAATTTACATCAAATTGGAGCTAAAGAAGAATGAAAGAATGATATCTGCTCAACAACTACCGTATTTACTCGCGTAAAAGTCCCACTTTTTTGCCAATTTTTCATTGTGAATGTCTAAGTGCGACTCTTATGCGAGGAAATCTACTACACAATATTGTACACTCTAATGAAAAACATTACTGGTATAAAAACACACATTATAATAAAATTAGTAACTTATCAAATGTTTCCAAATTATGTGCTGTTTATTAAATACTATTTTTCTTTTTATTGTAATATTTTTAGAGACGTAAAATTTACAAATAATCTTTGTGAAAATTTTGACAAAAAATTCTCATAATAAATCACTTTCACTGAAGTTATCAGTACCACTATTGTAATGTGAATCGGTGTCGGAAGAATCTCCGTCATTCCATAAGGGGACAAGGGACCTTAAAATCCTTAAAAATATTTTTTTTTATTTTTTGTAAATTTCACCTAAATATTATTCAAGGGTACATTATATGCATTATGGCATGTATTTAGCACAAAAAAAAATTTTAAAAAAATTATTTTTGAGAAAAAATGGAATTTTACACGTCGTCTTAGAAATCTTCGAAATGCCCCCTGCGTTCTCCATATCAATGAAAATCCCCAATATTTTTTTATAAAAGTTTGTTTTATATATATAAATAAAATAGAGCATCGAATTTTAAATATTTGAATTTAAAGGTAAAAAAAAAAAAAAAAAATTAAAAATTTTGAAATTTTTTCGAAAAAATTTCAAAAATTTTCAATTTTTCTTTTTTTTTTAACTTTAAAATTCAAATATATAAAACTTGATGCTCTATATTGTTTATATATATAAAACAGACTTTTATAAAAATTATTGGGGATTTTCATTGATATGGGATGCGCAGGGGGCATTTCGAAGATTTCTAAGACGACGCCTAAAATTCCATTTTTTTCTCAAAAATAAATTTATTTTTTATTTTTTTTTGCGCTAAATGCATGCCATAATGCATATAATGTACCCCTGAATAATATTTTAGATAAAATTTACAAAAAATTTAAAAAAATGAAAATTTTTGAAAATTTTTCGAAAATATTTCAAAATTTTTAATTTTTTTTTTTTAACCTTTAAATTCAAATATATAAAATTCGATGCTCTATTTTATTTATATATATAAATCAAACTTTTATAAAAAATATTGGGAATTTTCATTGATATGGGACGCGCAGGGGGCATTTCGAAGATTTCCAAGACGATGCGTAAAATTCCATTTTTTTCTCAAAAATAAAATTCTTTTTACATTTTTTTGTGATAAATGCATGCCATAATGCATATAATGTACCTTTAAATAATATTTAGGATGAAATTTACAAAAAATAAAGAAAAAATTGAAAAACTTTGAAATTTTGAAATTTTTTCGAAAAAATTTCAAAAATTTTCATTTTTTTTTTTCTTACCTTTAAATTGAAATATATAAAATTCGATGCTCTATTTTGTTTATATATATAAACCAAACTTTTATAAAAAGTATTGGGGATTTTCATTGATATGGAAGACGCAGGGGGCATTTCGAAGATTTCTAAAACGACGCGTAAAATTCCATTTTTTTTCTCAAAAATAATTTTTTTTTTAAATTTTTTTGTGATAAATGCATGGCATAATGCATATAATGTACCCTTGAATAATATTTAAAGTGAAATTTACAAAAAATAAAAAAAATTATTTTAAGGTCCCTTGTCCCCTAATGTCATCTTCGCTTCCGTCCAAAGCGTCGGAGATTAGTAGTAATATTCCGTTGTACAAATGCAAGATGAGCTGCAAACCATATTTGCTTTTTTTTTTATTTGTGCCACTAACTAAATTATATATATTTGCTGTTTTTTATTAATTCTGCAATTACTTACTGTTCCATCTAGGCCAATTTTTAGTGTTGCAGTGCAATGCTCTTTTTAAAATGGGCGAAATACATAATAAACTAGTATGTTGTGGCCATCACAAAACTTTCTTCTATATAAATCACGTCAATTAAATCATTTAAATAGTATAAGAAATTACATCAATTTAGAACCAATTCGTATCAAAGTATACCTGAATTCAAAGTTTGATGAAAATTCGTGCATTAGTTATTGAGATAGAGCTGTAGGGGAAATTCTGAAAAATTCAGCATAGCAGCGCCACCTGTTGGGCGATTTGCATCAAAACACAAACAGCACTAATTCATATTAAGGTATACCGGAATCTGAAGTTTGATGAAAATCGGTGCATTAGTTCTGGAGCTAGAGCTATTGTGGAAATCACAAAAAATGCAGCACAGCAGCGCCACCTGTTGAGCGATTTAAACGAAAAGGTACAAAACATAATTTCATGTCAAGGACTAACTGAATCTAAAGTTTGATGAAAATCCGTGCATTAGTTCTGGACATTGAGCTATTGTGGAAATCGTGAAAAATGCTGCAAAGCAGCGCCACCTGTTGAGCGATTTACACCAAAACATAAACAGCACTAATTCATATCCAGGTATACCTGAATCTGAAGTTTGTTGAAAACCCAAGTATTAGTTCTTGAGATAGAGCTATTGCGGAAATCTCAAAAAATGCAGCATAGCAGCGCCACCTGCTGAGCGATTTACACCACAAGAGGCAAAACGTCAATTCATGTCAAGCACTAACTGAATCTGAAGTTTGATGAAAATCCGTGCATTATTTCTTGAGATTGAGCTATTACGAAAATCGTGTAAATGCTTCAAAATGCAATATAGCAGCGCCATCTGTTGGGCGATTTGCACCAAAACGTTACCAGCACCAATTCATATCAAGGATTAACGGAATCTGAAGTTTTATAAAAATCTGTGCATTAGTTCTTGAGATTGAGCTTTTGCGGAAATCCTGAAAAATGCTACATAGCAGCGCCACCTGCAGGGCAATTTACACCAAAAACTAATCAGCACCAATCTATATCAGGGACTACCTGAATATAATTTTTTATTAAGTTTCGTGCATTAGTTCTTGAGATAGAGCGCCCACAAAATTTGTGTCACATACAGACAGACAGACGGACGGACAGACAGACAGACAGACAGACAGACAGACTCACAGACAGACATTTTGTAAAAACATGTTTTTTGGAATCTCTGACCCCTAAAACGTATAAATCCGTCGAAAACTGGAATTCGAAAATTTTCATGAAACCAATACTTTCTTCTTGTCAAGATAGAAGAAAGTAAAAAAAAGGTGAAATTCACCTTTAGGTGCAACCAGAGATTTCTTGTAGAAAACTTCCCCATACCACAGTATTTCTAATTCAATGTGCCCAAGACCTTTCAAAAATTATAGAACTTTATTTCTTTAGAAAATACAAGATATTGTTAAATCATATCGTTATTTAATTGTATTTTTTAAATTGTAAATCATAAAATTCTTAAAAATTAATGTCACTTTTTTTATCATATTAACAAATTATACTTTTTTCTTATAGCATTACTAAACACATTACTAATATTACATTTACTCATGAAGCTCTGTCATCATGCTCTGTTTTTACTGAACTAGCACCTCTTTTTAATACATTTGACTAATAACACCAAAAAGCATTTTTATATGAAAAATATCAATTATTTATTCAAATAAAGTTTTGAAATTCAATAGCGATACTTTCATATTAGCAACATTCCAAGTGTCAATAGTCGAAGAAATCGCCAAAGATTTTACTACTCTACAGCAGTTTTTTTTTTTTTTTTAATTATTATTATTATTATTATTATTCCAGTAGTTTTAGTAGTTTAAGCGTTTACATGTTTGTTAAATTTGTGTTTTATTTATGTACGATTCTCGATGAAGTTTTTATTTTACTATAAATGTTTTAGAATAACGTCTGATAAAAATTTTATATATACAGTCTGTTAGAAATAGAGGTAATCTTATTTACTTTTATATGATACAGTAAAATAAAAAAAATGGTTAGTGAATACATTATAAAAATTCAATCTATAAGCACAAAATAGAAACACATATGGTTCATTATTACTATTATTATTTTATTTACTGGATTAGATGATAATTATAAATAACAAGCCCCCTTTTAACCAGTCTGTTTTCTAATAGAGTTTTCATTGATATTTTGAAGTTTATGCGTATAAAATCCTACAGGAAGTAAAATATTAAAAGTATCCAAAAAAAAAATAATGAAATATATTTTACATTTTAACTTCATTGATTCAAGTACATGGATATGTTTTTTAATAGTTAAAATCTTTCAAGAAAACCATATTTAAATTTTCACTGGGTTGCATAATTTCTATATTTGTCAACAAATTGAGACACCGGTTTACTTTGAAAACTTTTTCGTTCATAATGTTTAATTGAAAGTTCTTACCAGCTAAAGATATCTCTTTATACATTTTTATAACTTATCTCACATCGAATAATACTCATTGACACTGATTTTTCCCCTTTAATACTACATATGCATGATATATTTTAAACAGTAATTCTCCATTATGTAAAAAAATTCTTATTTCTTCTAAATAGAATAAACTATCTTCTTTTCTTCTGAACAGATATTAATTTTTAAATAAAAATGTGCAACGCAAATTGTTCCAGACCATCAAAAAATTTTATTCTATAAAAAGGCCTTTTTATTTAGTACTTTAACTACATTTAAATATTTGCTAATTATGTTAAACTTAGATTGTAATATTTTTATACGTCATTTTAAAGTTTGAGAAAATATGTGATTTTAACCTATAATATTTAAAAAAAAACAAATCTGATTAAAATAAATTTATATAATTGATTTTAATCATCTGATTAAAATTGTTGATAGACAGTTATTTATTTCAATAATTTAAATAATAATTTACTAAACTTTATTAGGTTAATGAAATGCTTATAAGAAAATACTAAAACCGTTATAATTTAAAGAAAATCAAACCCTGGAATAAAATATTTTTTCATACCATTTTTCACCCTTAATGTCGTTCTTTAAATTCCGATGTAATCGATGTTTTAGGCAGAACAAATTTTGGAAGTAGAAAATATGTCCAATAATAACTACAATAGCAATGATGGGAATCATTAAAACCACACCAAAGCTAGTGTAAATATCTCGGACTGATATTCTTGTCTAAAGTTTTATCTTGGGATGATTATTCCTATGAATTTTTTAGGTTAAATGTTTATATCTGACAAACGGCATGTTCATAACTGCATGTTCGAATGTCCAGCAAAAAACTCCCTCCGCCTGTTTCAAAGATTAAACGCAATATGTTGTCTTTAATAGTTTTTATCGTCTGCGATTTTTCGCGCTCTTTTGTTTATCAAGGCAAGAACAGGTGGCTTTTTCGTTCTTATACATTTATATGACATAATACTTTTATAAGCATACTTCCAATTAAAACTTCTTGTTTCAAGAATTTTATGATGTTTTTTTTTGTTTCTTTTTGTTTTTGTTTTTGTGTGTTTCAAAATAGTTCAAGTTTTAAGTTTTGTAAAGCTACTTTTTTGACAAATATGACAATAATTAAACTAATACTGGGAGTATAACAAATTAAATAATGTTTAAATTTTTAGTTTATTTAAAATTCATTTTAATATGTAATAAAGCAAGGTCTTTTGAAAATAGAAAAGTAAAGTTTATATTACACGTAATAAATGCAAAATATGTTCATAAAAATAAATAATAACTGGCGAAATAATGTTTTTAGTGGGGGAATGTGTGTGGGAGGAGAAGGGGGAAATCAGGCAATTGTCTTTTTTTTTCTATTTTCATCTCCTGTAGAGTGAAACAGCTTGTAAAATAACAGTATTTTTCAAAATAAATTTCTTGAAACAAAAAAAAAATAAATAAATAAATAAATATGAATAATTAATTACGCTATGCGTTTTACACATATTTTGTATATTTTATTTCATATTCGGAAAAAGTTAAATTTATTTAAAAAGTGTGACACATGTAGCCAAATTTATTTTTTAACAATTACTTAAAATAATTAAAGACTAGCAGAAAAAATTATTACTGAAAATATAAGTGGTTTTATTTATTATAATAAAGCATTGCTTTATTACAAAATTCCGACTCCGTCCCTTCCCATGCCCACACACAAACCAATTTCTCGGATTACAGAATACAGGAGGAAAACATTTTCTTTTAATTGAAATCTCTACAGTTAATACAATTTTTCAGATTGACCACTAATAACACCAAAAAACATTTTTATATGAAAAATATCAATTATATATTCAAATAACACTTTAAAATTCAATAGCGATACTTTCATATTAGCAACATTCCAGGAGTTAATAATCGGAAAAATCGCCAAATATTTTACTACCTACAACAGGTTTTTTTTTTAAATTCAAGTAGTTTTAGTAGTCTAAGCGAGAAGTTCGATTACATGTCTATTCAATTTGTGTTTTATTTATGTACATGTTTTTATGAAGTTTTTAATTTTTTTGTGAAATATTAGCCGGAAACAAACACTGAATTATTTTTATTGTTTGAAGTGGAAAGTTTTAATAATAACATATGTTTTGTCGCATTATGAGTTTACAACATGGTAGGTTTTATGTCACATAATGAGACGTACGTTACATGTAGTGACGTAAACAGTGACGTCAGAATTTTTTTTAATTGCCAGAAAAATATTTTTTTTACAGTAAATAACATGTTTTGAAGAATTTTTGTAATTTTTAAAAGTTTTCTAAGAAGTTCACATATCAGTCACAATGTGACATCGCTGAGTGGTGGCATTTTGGTCACAGTTGTGACGTGACCACAGTGACTTACTGTGACGTCACAATGACGTCTCTGTGACCATGCATACTATGAGGGTGGAACCTCCAAATAATAAAGTTAAGGAATGGGCTTGCCGAAAACCTGATGAAGGTGACTTAAAGTACCCGAAGTCATGAAAAGAAATGAAATCTCATTAAAAAATCTCATATAAAAATATAGTCAAGTCTATTGACTGTTTAACCGTAAAACCTTCAAAGATCATGTAGAGCATAGTGTGGTTCTGTTATTAATTTTAACGTTTTAATTCACAAACCACTCCTAGTTTAGAAGAATAATCTTTATCACTTGAACATTTTATTGTAAACGCAGACTTCTAAACTCTTTCTTTTTTCTGAACCTCTCATTTTAACAGTGATTGGTTGACTATTATTTTTTCGTATTTTTCGTTTGCAATTATTATAATAAAAAAAATCAGACCAGGAAGTAATATTTTTATCATGTTTAAATATAATATAATTAATATAAATGTTTGTGTATACGAAAGTTTCATGCATCAGTTTTAAGAATTTCTTTATTGATTCATGAGAACCCGAAGGAAAATTGCAGACCACGCCGTGCATTCCATCCCGAACCCGAAAGTTACGATCGTTCTTTATTATTATTTCTTTAATTTATAAAATTGCCGATTTTCAAATACGAAAATTTTCATGGCATCACTAACGAAATGTACGGCGTTTCTTAAAGATTTTCAAATTTGATTCTAGTTGAATTGTAGTTTAAATTCACTTTTGAAATACTTTAGAAATATTCTAAATAGTTTTTGGAAAGATATATATCTTGTATTATTTGGGCTCAAACAGAAACCTTAAAACAGAAGTCCTTAAAAAATAAAGACTATTTTTAGGTTAGTAGTCACTAAACTTTTAAATAATATTGCAAATTCAATTAAATCAAGCAAAGTATCTGTACAAGAACTACAAGAATACGTTCATGTAGCTACTGAAAAATTTAAATCATTAAAAATTATGGATAATTCAACTGAATAATTGATTAATCCTGCTGATTTAGAAAAATAATTGAAGGTGCTTGGAACTTATTCCGTAAACGTAATTTTATGGAAGTGTAGTGCGAATAAGAAAAATACCTGAATTACATGTAGCTGTTTTAAATTTTAAGTTGGAAACAGGAAGTGAATAATGAACATTTTTCAGAAAAAGCATTTAATGATAAAGTAAACAGTTCTGTACGGGTAAAA
Source organism: Maratus speciosus (assembly GCA_963932465.1). Taxonomy (NCBI): domain Eukaryota; kingdom Metazoa; phylum Arthropoda; class Arachnida; order Araneae; family Salticidae; genus Maratus; species Maratus speciosus. The sequence continues at coordinate 419,399,545 of OZ010795.1, forward strand.
CGTTCAAATTTGGACATATAAATATTCATTATGGAGCAGTTTCGAATTTGCAATTCAGTATAGTAATTAAATAAATAAAGCCTAAAAATTCATATGTTTAGCCTTATAGTTACGTTCTGCGATCTTAAACACCGTCGAAAGTTTTCCTATTTCTAAAACAAAATAACGATACGTCAGCTGAACTATTGCAAAAGCAGATTCTTTAATAAACTACTATAAATTTATAATAATATGATGAATCGTTTATTTGTCATGCCGTTTAGAAATTGAGAAGTCGAAACATTGGTTTTGAAGCATTTTAAAGAATCTGGAATTTGCGAAACCGACGATAGATATGAAGTCTGTTTTCCGTGGTTAAATAACCATCCTCATATTCCAAGTAATACAGATTCAGACACAAAGCGCGTGCAAAATAATGTTAAAAATCTGAACTCTTGCGGTTTATTGAATGATTATGAAGCAGTCTTTAATGAATGGGCAGGGTTCGTTGAAAAGATGAAATTGGAAGAATAGCTTAAACGTAAAATACATTATCTCTTTCAACAGAGCGATACTCACGCCTACTTCTACGACAGAAATTAGACCGCTATTCGAGGGTTCAGAACATATTAGGTGTTCTGTTTCCATAAATGACTGTATAGAGATGACAGCTAATTGAATTGAATTAATTCCTTCCGTCCAAATGCGATTTAGAGTGGGAACGATAGTGGTTGTAGCAGTTATTCGCAGGAAAGTTTTTTTCAGATATCTCTGAATGAAAAGCATAGAGCGTATTCATGCTTTTTCTGTTGGAGATATAGATATCTCGAAAACATTGAATTTATAAACATTGTTTGAGAGTCTTTGGAGTCAGTTGTAGCGTTTCCTTTTGTCTGCTTCTCTTACACATCATTTAGATGAAGCACCCTGAAAATGTTAAAGTCGCTGCATTTAAACTTTAAGAATCATTTTATGAATAAAATTGTGCAGCTAGTATATAGTCGTTAGACAATTTAGAATATTTTCGCACTCAGGCACGAAAACCCTTTGCATCAGCACAACTTAATCTCCGTGGTTTGTATAAAATTAGCTAGACAATATGGATTAGGCAATAATGATAAAAATCATTTGATTGAAAAGAATGAGAATAAAATTCCGTTACTTTGTTTAACTTGGAACACCGAAATGTGCACATTGTTGTATAATTTCCGGACTTTTAAAGTGGAAATTGAGTTCATGAAAAAAATAGAATGATTTTGTCCTTAATGTAAAAAAGAAAAAAAAATCCATCCCATCTCTTTTACTTACTCGTGTGATTAATTCCAAATTTGGTTTTATAGAAATGCTGAAAAATTTCTCCTTCATGGGATTCCAAACTGACTGATGAGATAGTAAAGAATTTTTAAAAATGGACGATCGAAATTAAGGCTTTAGAAAATCTTGACATTCCACACACATTGACAAACTTCTCAGTAAATATGGGAAAATTATCCTTACATAACATCTACTACGCAAGAAAAATTTTTTTATGCTACGTGTGTTTTTCTAAGAAATGCAGTATCAAACCTTATCACCTGACAACTTATTCAGTCCCGTTCTTGAGTAGCCCCTTTAAAGGACATCTACTATTATACGTTTTGAGTTATTAGACTGTTACACTGGACCTATAGTGTTTAATGGTATTAAAAGGGATTTAACACAAGTCTTTTAGCTTTAGATATTTTTTTTTACTTTCAAAATGAGAGCTAAATATAAGCATAGATTCATTTTTTAAATATGAAAAGAGCCTAGATAAAGGAAGGTTACATATTACATTAAAATTTGACTACCAGTAGTAAGGAATCTTAATATTATTATATTTATACACCCAATTTCTGTATTAAAAATGGTAAAATTACGATTTTTAACATAGGTTCCATGTTTTCTGATGTTGTGATCATTTTTTTGATTGTCAAAAATACTAGTTAGGAATTTTAGTTGTGTACTTCTTTCCAAGAGAGCTTTCAAATTCTTTAGGATTTAAAATATTTAATTAGAGTATTTTTTATATGAATTTGACAATAGTAATAGTGTTTGCATAAATTAAAATTTTTTTTTATTGTAGTATGTGCATTGTAGGGGAAGAGTTTTGTTTGTTGAAACAGCCACCTGCTGGTAGAATGAAATATATGTACTGTGCCTGACTTTTTTTTCAGGATATCTCAATGCTATGACTTCTATTGTGTATTAATTTTTAGAAGCTGCGGGATGAAAATATTATATAATCTGTTACAATAAGACGTTTTTCAACAGAAACATTCCTTCAAAGCAACTGATGTCACTATTATATTATGTAAACTGATATTAATCTGATATGTAAATATTTCTACACCAGTTTTTGTTATTGTATGTCTACTGAATGCTTACATAATACTCACAAATTTAATGTTTTTTTTTGTTTTTATTTGAAGAAAAAATCAAGTTTAAAAAAATTTACTCATAACATAAAATTTAAGAATTTTTTTTTTCTTTTGTTATTGAGGAATCTGGAATGCATGTCTTCTAATGCATTAACATGCTAATACTTTTGATTATGGGATTGATTACTGTCTATATTTTAAAATTTAAATTTAGAATTGATGAAGAAAATATGCATACTAAAATTAAAAAATATATATTTTTTTCTAAATGTCATATGTGTCTTGTGATATGTGTCATGTGTTCTTGTGTGTGTGATATGTGTGAGTCTATGCGTGTTGTGTTTTGGAGACAGGAGATGATAGAATAATATTGTAAAGTTATTTTGGATATTGAAATTCCAAATCATTTTTTTAGGATCGATCGTATAGTGTTATAACATTTTTGTTGTGGCCACAAAAGGCCACTTTGACATAACAGTCATTAATTAAAAAAAATATCTGAATTTACTTATCATACATTTGGTAATTGAGAATAAAAAAGTAAAAGTTAAAAGCATTAAATGCATTGACCCGAAAGAACAGAAAATGATGGAGACATTTGCAGAAAGGAAATAAACAGAAGACAAATCTTCCTTGATTTTTTTTTTATTTATGAAGCAATTTTTCCATCAGAACATAGCGCATTATCATAGAGTACATCTCTTATTCTTTTAGATGTACTTTTTTTATGATGGACACATACAATCTTCGTTCATTCTACGTACTTACTAAAGAAAATAAAATGATTTCTTTCCTTTGGGGAGTGTGGAGGCACAGGCATTTAGATGATTTTTTTAGCATCACAATTCTACGACTCGAAGTAAAAGCACCATTTGAATAAAAATAATAATAATGCCGTCAACAGAATTTTATCCACAATCTTACTGAAGAATCAGAAGTAACTGATCAAAGAATATCGCCAGAAAAAAAAAAGACGAAACTATGCAACCGATTACACAAGCATAAAAAAATGTTCTTGCAGTTTTAATATTTCTTACTGTACGTATGAAATCCGTTTATTATTTTTTTGTTGAATGGGAAGAGGCATCCACCCATTTTCTGCGTTCGTTACACAACACTCATGCAGGCGCGGACATAATTTCTTCGCAGAACGGCAAAAGGCAGCCATTCTGCATTGAAGTCCCAACTCAACTGCATTGAATGCGCACGAGCTCTCCGAGAAGAGGATTAAAGGGGGGGGGGGGGTTGCTATAATACTTGAAACAAGCCAACTTTGGCGGAACGAACATACAGGCGCTTTGCATTGGCATAAAATGCAATGCTAAAGTATATAAAAAACTGCTTTAAAAAAAGGAAATTTGATAGATTTCACTGAAATAAGATACCAGACAGTAGTAAATAGTTACGAATTAAACTGATTTAAATATTATTGGATAAGGGGCGGAGTTACAAAAGGATATGACTTCACAAATAGAAAGATATGTAACTTTCCAGATAATTCTTTTACCGGAAGTACAGATTTCAAAATGACGTTTATGATTTTAAAATGAAGGAAATGCTATGCCAGAAAGAAAAACTTACAGGGGAAAGTTGAAAAAAGGGAATTAAAATAATTTTGGAATGCGAATATTAAAATTAAATGAATACAAGATTAATAAAAATATTTTCTAAATGAAATTGAATAAAAATATGGCAGTGGTTCTAAGTAACCACAACATATTACTCCGGCCTCCCCAAAAGAAAATATTGGTACGATGGAGAAATTTAATAATTTTGACATGGAGCCAATATTTTCTAAACTATGTACATATACAACATGCATATAACTTCAAAAAAAAATAATAAAAATCGGTTACATTCTTCTGGCAAAAGGTACACAAAGTCTTTAAAAAAAAAGTTGCTAAAAGTTCATTCACTAATATGTGAAATAGCAAATACAACACTGTAAAGTAAGATCAGTGTATATTAAAAGTGTGGGTAAAAATTGTAATAATGTACACATAGACAAATAATATTACATGATACAAATTAACATGCATATTAATGATAACTTTGCATCATTCAGTATAATACAACATTAGTAATAAAACCTTTCTATTTCTAAGAAAAAGAAAATAGCAATAATTTAATGTAGTACCTTTAAATCACAATTCTATTTCAAGTCACAGTCGATGAACTACATTTCAATTTTTCTATCAATTCTTCAATAAATTACTCATCTGAGAATTTTCCATAACATAAATTCAAAATGTAAGTAAATAGTCAAGAGAGAATATTTACACTCTCGTTAAAAATATTTATATATAAATATAGCACTTTTTGAGAAATCACCTTTTCGTAGATGAATAACTAACTAATATCGTGTTATTCTACAACAACAATAATAATACTTTCAAAGAAAATAAATGCAAAGAGAGGATTTTTAAGCTCTCATAAATGTAGTACCACATAGATTTAATAACATTTGTCTTACAAAAAATTATCACACAAAATGTTTATACTACATATTCTGAAATGCTTATTGAATTATGTTAATTCAAACATCTGTAAGAATAGATATGAGACTATTTCTTTTTCATGTAAAATACATAAGTATTTTTTATGTAAAGACCTAAAACAATCTTTGTAAGTATAAACATGTTACTACATTTTTTCATATAAAATACATGAGTATTTTTTGTAAAGACCAAAAATAATCTTTGTAAGTATAAACATGTTACATTTTTTCATGTAAAATATATAAGTATTTTTTTTTTTTTGTAAAGACTTAAAGTAATCTCTTGATCCAAAGTACAAAATTTTCATGTACACAAATATCTTTTTTTCAATTTGTGAACTTTCAAACACTTAAAAAAGTTTAATGTATTTTCAACCACTTTACATAATACACCAATAATAACAATAGAAATATTAGCATGCATAACTTTCATTATTATTATTTTTAGATGTTAGAAAGAGGTTAGTTGTTAGAACATGCATGAATTATAATTAAGCAGAAAGTAACACTTTGAATTACTCTAGAGGTCACAATAGGGAAAGGGATGACATATGTACTCATATTATATATCAATAAGAATTTACTTTATTAAGATAAATACCATATCAAAATATCAATGATATTTCATTTGCAACTGAAATACTGAATTATAAAAATTTGATTTGATTTTTTTTTTTTAAATCTTTCTTATTACTTAAATCAAGTACTGAAATTAAAAATTCTGAGTTATCAGCACATTTTTTTTTTTTTTTTTTTTTTTTACAATACATATAAATTCTAAAAAATGAATAAGTTTTTGAAGAAAATATTTCAGTGAGCAACATAGTAAACAAAAATAAGATTTACATACTTTTGCAGGATGACAATTCCACAGTGTCAAGGCGAAGGCGACTTAAAAAGAAAATAAATATGTATAAATAAAATACACAAATGATGCCTGCAGCTTTGGTAGAAGTAAAAAAATAAAATAAACAGTCAGTCTTCGTATTTGACAATCCAATCTAGCTAGCATAGATGAGATTTTTTACAATGGTAAAGGCATCCTAAATAAAATTGAAGATTAATTTATATTTTATATTGTTTATGACTGCGAGGACGAAGATCATATTTTTTTTTTTTACTTTGAGTAGATTTATTTAGAACTGTAGTGGAAGTTTTACTGCCAGAACTTGAGAATGCACTGAACTATGTGAATGCGAAGATGTTTGTTGGCACTTCGAAGAGGTATGAATTGGAGGTGAATCACAATTAGTAGTATGAGTAGGAATATGTCGTTTCACAGGAGAAGAAGACGTACTATCAACAGGTGTTTGATCATGTGTTGCACTTCTAGATGAATCAGATGGATAAAGCAATGCTTCATTACTTTTCTAGAGTTTCAAGATTCTGTTAGTATGAATTAATATAGGTGATGCTTGATTATTATTTCAATCTTGAATTTGAATAAGTGCAGGTGAAATTATTTTCTTTACCATATACGGTCATTGTACTTTTTTGTTAAATACACTGGGAAATTTTACATAAACAATATCATCAACTTTGATATTAGCAAATTTTAATTTTTCCCTTGATTTTTGATACACTTTTTGTCTAGAAGACTTGTTATTTTTGTAATCTTGGTAGTATACTTTTCAATTATATCCATTACTTTGTGGATTTCATATGCAGTGTTAAGGATTTTCCAGGAAAAATGGGTTTTATAATTGGCATAAATATCATTCACCTCCCTTCCAAAATGAAGGAAATTTGGAGTAAATTTTGTAGCTGGATGAGGTGTTGCGTTGTATATGGACTGGTGAGTTTTTAAAGCAGTTGGAACATCAAATCCTTGGGAAGCCTTTGTATTGACAGATGACTTTATTTGAGTGTTACATCTCTCACTCAATCTATTAGCCTGTGGATGCGCTACTGTACTGTGCTCTATCTTTATGCCAAGCTTTATGTTGAAAAAAAAAAACAAATCACTAGTGAACTGGGAACCATGATCTGTAAGAGTTAACTCGGGTTTTCCATGAGTAGAAATGTAATTCAACAGAGTTTAGTCACCGACTCAGCATGAATGCTATTCAAGGCATATAATTCAAGATGACGAGAAAATAGTCGATTACAGTCATAACAAACTGGTGATTTCTCAAAGGACCAAGTAAATTCATCGAAACTTTTTGATTGGGGGCTGTAGGAATAGGTGCTGGCAGATATGGAGCAGTGTTTTTCTTATGATTTTTATTTACTAAACAAATTTCACAAGAATTGACATAATTAATTGTATCAGAAATTAGAGTTTTCCAAGTGAATCTTTTCTTTAAATTAACAATGGTTTTATGAATACCAGTATGAGTAATATGAGCAATTCTTAAAGCTTTAGCTCTAAGTGAAGATGGTAAAACAGCTCTATGAAATTCAATGTCTTCTGAATAGAAGTGTCCATTATAACAAAGCAACTCATTACTTGGAGTAATCTAATAACCATTTAAACTTTTAGATTTTTTATTAGATTTAATATCTTCATAAATTTTCTTAATTTGAGGATCTTTTTGTTGTTCAGAAAGAATGATTTGATCAAAAATTTCTAACAATGGGTCTTCATTACTAACATTATTTATAGATGGAGGGTCACTTTGAAGATGGCAGTTATGATGTTTTTTTACCAATTAAACCACATGGATACTGAGCAATTTCATTATGTAGGTCATTTTGATCATCAACAATAGGCAGTACTTCTTGTTCAAAAATGAGATCAGGGTTATTATGGAGATCTTCAGTAGGAATATGAGGTGTCCTACTCAGAAAATCTGCTAACACATTATCTTTGCCTGGAACATGCTGGAATGTGTAAGAGTATTCGGATAGTTCTAACATCCAACGTGTAGTGATGTCAGCAGGAGATGTTGATTTTTTGTAATTATTGAGAGGTTTAGCATCAGACAAAAGAATGAAAGGTCTGCCGAAAATATAATATTTAAAAACCGTTATACCTTTATAAGTGACATAAAGTTCCAGTTTAATAGCTGGGTACTGTTTTTCAGACTGAGATAAAGTTTTGGAGTAATAAGAAATTGGGCGATGTTCATCTTGAATTTTTTGCATAAGAACAGCTGAGATTGCTGTCTTTGAAGCATCTGTATTAACATAGAAGGTCTCTTTCCAATTTGGAAGATTGAGCATGGGTTTATGGAAAAAAATTTCTTGCAATTTATTAAATGCATTTTCTTGTTCAGATTTCCAACAGAATTTATTTTTAGGTTTGGTGATTTCAATAAGAGGAGTAATTAATTTAGCAAAATGAGGTATGATTGACCTGTAAAATGAACATACGCCAATAAAACTCTTTGTCTGCCTCTTAGTTTTTGGCTTTGGAAAAGAAGTAATTTTCAAAATATTGCTTGTAATTGGAAGGATTTTATGATCAGTGAGGTGGAAGCCTAAAAAGGTAATGGTAGTTTGCATAAAAGAACATTTTTCAGGAGAAAGAGTAATAATGTTGTTAGCAATAAGAGTGTCCAAGAGTTTTGTGAGTCTTGCAAACATTTCTTCAAACGAATCAGCGCCAACAACTATGTCGTCCTGGTATGCGTAATAAGTCAATTTCGTATAATTGAATAACTGAATCAACTGTTTAAAAGTACTTGCAGCCGTCTTCAAGCCAAAAACAAGACGAAGGTAGGTAAACATTCCCCATGGAGTGGTAAAACTGAGCTTATCTTGCATCTCTTTAGGAACCGCAATCTGCCAGTACGCAGAGGGTAAGTCCAGTGTACTGTAGCATTTAAATTTTGACAATTGTACTAATAGGTTTTGAATGCCAGGTATAGGATATGAAGAAGGAATAATAATATAATTTAATAATCGTAGATCTAAAGCCAAACGATATTTTAAGGTTTTGACATGTCAGTTCTTTTCTTTTTAACTAACAGCATGGCGCAAGCCCAAGAAGAATTTGATCTTTCTATAATGCCAGCATTTAGCATTTGATTAATCTTGTCAAGAGCTTCTTGCTCTAGTGCCTGTGGCACAGGAAAAGGTAGGGTTTTCACAGGATGAGAATTCATCATTGAAAATTGTGGATTCACTAGATCCGTATGACCCAAAGTGTCTAAGGATTTAGAAAATGCTTGAGCTTTATTGCACAATAATTTTAGTAAACAGTCACTTTCATGTGGGGACAAGTGCTTTAAGTCAGAATCATTTGGTGACAGTTCTTGTAGTCGTTTTCTTTTAATTTCCTCAGATGGTAAAATTAAATTACAATATTCATTTTTTGAATCTAAATCAAAGGAATATTTTTCAATATCATTCTCGTCTACATTAATGCACTCACCAAAAATTGTATGTTTGTTTAAATGAACATCAACTTTGGATATATTCTGACATACAACTCAGAATAAATCTTTTTGAATTGAAGATTTAGAATGCAATGATTCATGCAAAATAATAGCTTTACTTTTCAAAGCAGGCTTAAAAATAAAATATTCAGAGGGAGAATTCAAGTATTTGGCATGTAAATAAACAGAAGAATTGGGGGGAATCAATTCTCTATTTACAGTTTGTACCATATAGAACTCAATAATTTTTCATTACCATTTTTCAAATTGGTGCACTTTTCACCAACATAAGTAATGTCGTTGTTATCTTCTGATGTGACATTTTTGTCATCAGAGGTAATTTTGGTATTGGTATTAGAAATATTATTTATAACATTAGGATATTCAAAGTTTGTATGATTGGGAAAATAATTAGGAAACGGAGTAAAAACTTGAGCATGACCTTCTAAATTTCTGATATTTAGATTAGCATTCATAAAAGAATTATCATAATTCATAGCAGTATTACCAACACTATTTGTAAACAAACCATTATTTGAATTGTAAGGATAGTTTTCATAATTATTTACCAAATGCAAATAATTATCACCAAAATTTCCATTCATATTATCAAAATAAGTACAATTATTTGTGTTAACTGACATAGAATTTTCATAAATAGGCACATTGTTTTCAACAAAAGAATATGGCACTGTTATATTGTTATTATTATGCAGAGAATTCAAATAAAAACTGGTAGGAGACTCTTTTTGAATGTTAAAAGGTATATGTTTATCTTTAATTAATATAGATTTAAAAGTTGGAGAGATGGTTATAGAACGCTTGTTTAATAAACTCAAAACCAAGTATGGCTTCAAAATTAACATTCTTTATATCAGTAAGGTAAAAGACATGATGAAAAAAGAATCGAAAGAAAGATCGTTTCTGATCTGGCTTATGCTGAATAAAGTTTGTTTTATTTCTAGAAGCCACGTTTTGTCTAATTGGTGAGGACGAATAAGTTACACACTTTTTTTAACAACAGTTCTATGTCTAGGAGAATGTTCATTATGACATTCAGATGGCGAGAATGCTATTTGCGAATTTCTATAGACTCTGTCCTTTTTATGTCTGATAGGAGGTTGTTCAACAAAACTATCAGAAAATTTTGAACTTTAACCATTATTTTCATTATTCAGAGAATAAACTTGGTCATAATGTTGATTAGATTTTTGAGTAGGTGGTGAATCATAGATATCTTGTAAAAATTGTGCTCGTTCAAGAGCTAACTCAAAATGGAAATGTTTTATTCTAGAATTTTCCTTTTAATTTGCTTAGGTAAAGCTTGAATAAAATGAGTAAATTTCAAAGAATCTGGAGCAGCTGGATCTAATTTAGGATACGCTAGTCCTAACGCTAGTCCCTGTTTAGCCAAACGATATGAAAAATTTTTAACTGACTCATTAGAATCCAATTTTAAATTTTGAAGAGACTTCAGAGTGTCAGATTTTTTTACTTGGCAGAAAATAGTTAATAAATTCTTTGCGAATGGTTTGAAGGTTAGAATTTTTGAATTGAAATTGTGTTTCGAGAAAGAAATGTAATGCAGTACCCTGTAATTTTGACTTGCAAAGAGCAAAAAGTTCTTTTTCAGAGTAATTATATAATTCCTGCAAATCTGATAACTGGTCGAAGAAAAATTCGACCGTCTGAGGATTTCCATCAAATCGTTGAATACAAAGGTTTAAAGTTGCTTTTGGAGGCATGGTGATACATTTCAAAACAATGTTGAACAAATTCCAAAGCAAATCCGAAAATTTTTTTAAATAATGTGGTGAAGTAAAAAAAAAAAAAAAAAAAAAAAAAAAAAAAAAAAAAAAAAAAAAAAAAATCTCATATGAAGTCACCTTTTAAAAATAATGTCAATTAAACAGAATAATGTAATAATTGTTCTCGAAATATTATCAAAACAAAATGGCATCAATAAATCAATCATTTACTTATAAGTAAGAAAATTATTCTTAACTCATCTTTTTTTTTTTTTTTTTTTTGTAAATAATATCATAAGCAATCATTTTTCCTTAATAATAAACTGTAAATATTACATGAATTCTTCCTCTTTTTTTTTAGAAAGATTGTATAAAAATTTAAGTAAGCCACTCTTTCTAAATATCAAATATTTCAATAATAGTAAGTAAGTAAGTAAGTAAGCACCCACCCTGGGAACCCGCTTTTGGCTTATGGTTAGGTGTAACCCCCAAGCCCAGGGCAGGGAAAAGTTTTACTACCTGCGAAACTCCTTGAATTTTTTTTTTTTTTTTTTTTTTTTTTTTTTTTTTTTTTACAGTTTAGGAGAAATAACAATGTTAGATGTATGACAATTATTGACAGTGTTTGCAATAAATATTTACAGATGACCCCTATAATTACATTTGAGAGAAATATTCATTATTATAACGTATAAATATGCATAGTTTTTAGAATTTGATATTAAACTTTTTTTTTTTTTTTAACACAATTGCCTACATATTTGCAACACTTATTATTTTCAGGATTCACACATAATTTAAATCATAACATCAATTTAAACCATGTACAGATGTGATATTTGCAACACTTAAAGCTATTTTCAAGATATATGATGCAAAATTATTTTTAACTCTATACTAAAAATAAGTATTAAGGTACAAGATGCGAACAATAATTAATATTATGCACTATTATGAAAGTATAAGTAATTGTAGATAATAATTACCTACAAATTTACAGTACAATGATACTGTGTTTGAGATATTATGTAAGATACATGATGCAAAAATTATTTTTAAATCTACACTGAAAATTTAGTATTAAGGTACAATATTTAAGGAACAATAATTAATATTATGCACTATTACAAATTCTTTTGAGTTATTTAATATTTGACAATATGGCCATATGGTCCTACTGAACACATCTTCTATTTGCCAAGTGTGATTGATAAACCGGACACGCAGTGGAATCCGCTGAATGTTTCCTATAATTAGGTAAGTGGAAACAATTTGTGCATCTATATTGCGAGGGAACTCCCGCAAAAGGGCACTCCGAAGTGCAGTGACCTCTCGAACATTTGGCGCAAATTGGCTGTCTCCTGCAGTAAGATGTCTGATGTCCATACAGCTGGCAATTGCCGCATCTAATTATTGGGCGAAAAGAACGAATATAGCACTTGTTGAGACCCACCTGTATAAATTTTTTTTCTAATAGTTCTTGTGATGCTTTTGTTTCTAATTGCAATATGATGTGATGTAGTGTAGAATTATCCCTCTTTAGAATTTTCAATAAGGTGATGTTTTTATCAGATAAATTTTCTTCAAGATATGATATTATTTCATTTGTAGGTACTGAGGATGGAATACCGGTGATTATTACTCTTTTGTAATTAGTCAACTTATATGTGATTTCTGTTAACTTTGTAATGTCAGGAGTGTTTTCTATCATTTTTAACAAATGTTCTGTATTGTCATCTGTATTAGATTGTATAATTATTGTATCTGGATTTCTGGCATTTCTGCAGTATATTATTGGAACTTCCTTCACTTTATTAAAGTGTTCGTTAAGTAATGCTTTGAGTTTTGGAATCCTTATGTGTTTAGCGGTTGTTCTAATTAATATTGCAGAATTAGAGTTCGGCGAAGCAGGGGGAACGCCCGTTTTTGTGCCATCACCGCATTTCACTCCTTGACAGCCCCCACTAGAGTACTCCAGGTTTCGCGTCACCAACTCCTCAATTTTCTGTAGTCTGTTGGATAATTGAATGAACCCTCCTTCACCATTTTCTTCTATTCTCTCATTTTCGTTATTTGACATTATTGTTTGAGTTGCTATTGTTTTTAACTTAACTTCTGTTTGTATGATTTTTTCTCTAGTTTGTGATTTTAATTGCTTCTGTTGTCGTTTTAATTTATTAATTTCTTCTTGAAGGGTTACAATATTTGCATTAATCTGTTCTTTATTTTGTTCTTCCTTGACCAAAGAGTCTTTTAATTGTTTATTTTCTTGTTTCAATTCTTCCAATTTATTTTCAATCTTTACTTCTTCATTCGATCTTTTTTCCATTATTGTTTGAGTTGTTGTTGTTTTTAATTTATTTACTGTTTGTGAAAATTTGTCTATAGTTTTTTTCTTAAGTTGCCTCTGTTGACTTTTTATTTTATCTATTTCTTCTTTAAAACTTTCTTTTATTTGTTCTTTACTATGTTCTACCTCAGTTAAGGAGATTTTTAATTGTTTATTCTCTTGCTTCAGTTCTTCCAAATATTTCTCAAGTTTAATTTCCACTTTTGTACTTTCTTTGAGCTTTAATGACAATTCATCATTATGTGTTTGCAGGATATCCAATTTATGTCGTAATTTTTTCATCTTTTCAGGAGAATCCTTATTTATTTCGTTGGAGTGTTGTATAAGAAGTTTCTCATCTCTTCTTGCTTTAGAAAAGATTGTTTCGAGATATTTTTTAGCTTCTTCTGAGCTACTATTAGATCTGTTATTTAATAGTATATTGTACTCCTGAATGAGCTGTTGGATGGATAGTGACTCTAGCTGGTTTATGGATGGTGGTATTTTTAATGGAAGTGGTGATCCATCTAATGCATTTTGTATATTTTTTTCTTTGTTTTTTAATCGAGCCTCATTAATTTCTTCTGCTAGTGATATTGCAGTTTCCAAATTAGACTGCTTTCTTTGTTGGGTATTCTTGGTACTGATAGTTTTTGATTTTAGTTTTTCTGGTTGTGGTATGGGATCATTCTCTTCCTTTAGTAGGATCAGAAGCTGCAGATGATTGAAGAACGGACAACTAGTCACATATGGTCTTCTGTTTTCTTTATGATTTAGTTCTATAATTCTGTTTCTTATGCTAATTATTTCTTCACTTTTCATTTCCCGATGCAGGTTTATTAGTTCAGTATTATTTGCTTGATAATATGGTATTTTGTTGTATTCTTTATAATGTATTGCTCTGATGTGTTGTAACTCAAATTCCAAAAATAGTGCATTTTTTTCTTAATTGGGCAGCTCTATCACCCTTTGCTGTCTTCATACGATATTTTTCTGGTTGATATATATTATTTACAACATTATAACTTTGTATGTTATATATGCCATAGTATGGGCTCTTTGAAAATTCTCCCTTCTCCACAGCCTTGATATGTTCTAATTGATTTGTTAATAGGACCTTAAATTCTTCATAACGTTGTGGATAAACCGCCTCGACCTTATTTATCAACTGTTGAACAACATGACTCGTAATTAGCGCTGGTTCTGTCGCCGGAATAACTCCAGATGATTGGAGGTCAGCCAATTCATTATTAGATGCCTCTCTATTTATTGTACTTGTTTTCACTACTGTGTCCATATCCAATCTTGTCAAGTTGACTGTTGGATTGATTCCTTTTTGATTCATTACGTATCTTGACATTACTTTAAGTCCACTTTAACAAGACTGCTTATCAATACTTGGGATTATTTTAGTTAACTAATTTCAATTAGTAATTATGCAATACTTTAAGAGAGATATTATTAAGAATGATCGAAGATACTATTAAAATGATTTTAGATACTACGTTCTATCATCATATGCCAGCCAAGCAATTTAAAGATATAATACGTTTGAGTTAGATTAAAAGTTGAAGATAAACACATAAATTGGGGGGTCCACTAGACCCGCACCACATATCTTTGAAAGAAAGGGATATAGATAGAAAAAAGCAAAAACCGGTGGTCGTGACCACCGAAAATGACTAAGATAAAAATTAAGAGCCTAATAAGGGGAAAATTTTGAATAATAAATGAAATAAAAATAAAATAAAATAATGATAGTAAAAGTTTACTATATCAAAACAAAGAAAAGGGAAAAGTATGTGCATTTGCCCTCGTACCACAAAAACCATACACTCAAAAAGAGATATAAATCAATTGTACAATTCTCCCAATAACACCATACCCTGTCCAACTTTGTAATTCCGACAATCACAATCATAATTTTTTACAAGTAACAACAAATTTCAGTATGTGAAGATTATTACTGTGTTTGTGATCAAAAATGGTCTCCTAGTTTAATTCATCTGATATGATACAGGAATAATAGTGTGTTATGAATAATAAAATAATAAAATGAAATAGAGAACAAATTTACATATTTACACTCCCAATGTAGAACTGATGTAGACAATTACAACAACATTGCTGCAGCATGTATATTGCCTATCCAATCCCGATTTCCCACACTTGGACAAAATAAGGAACAGACATTGTAAGGGCTGACTGGGTGGACCAGAAAAATAAAAAGAATGTTAAATATTACACTAAAGTATGAAAGTTAACAGTACTCACCCGACGCTACTAGGGTCCCGCCGCACTTGCCTGAAAAGAAATATGGTACACAAAAGTGTAGATGAATAATTATGATGTAAATGCGCCAAAAAACAGTGCAGGGACCAACCAATAAGTGCGAGAAGAAACCAAAAATTTAACCCAAGAAAGAAAAAAGATACTATTGTTAAGGATAATGTGTGCTGAATGTAAAAAATTTAAGTGGGATCAAGAATAAGAGTAATACGAGATATCCCATTGAAAAAAAGCAGGTGAATAACTCAAATAATAAAAAAGTTGTCAATGTTAGGCAAGGAATTACGAGCAAGGTCAAAAATTTAAGTGGGATCAAAACTGTCGGCAACCTCTAGCATATTCAAGAAATATCTTGATAATTGAAAAAGTTGAGAATGTATGCTAAATGTAAAAATGTTAAGTGGGATCTGGAAAGTAATTAATACGAGATATCCCAGTGAAAAAAAAAAAAAAAAAACAAAAAAAAAACAACAAAAAAAAAAAAACAGGAGAATAACTCAAAAAAATAAAAAAGTTGTCAATGTTAGGCGCGTTACGAGCCTAATAATATACGATAATACGAAATAATAATAATATACGAGCAAGGTCAAAAAAAATTAAGTGGGATCAAAACTGACGGTAACCTCCAGCATATTCAAGAAAAAACCAGAAAATTATCTTAATAATTGAAAAAGTTTCCATTGTTAAGGAAAATCCTTAACAACTGGGAAATAGTGTGAAATATGGAATGGGATTGGTTAGAAAGTCAAAAATGACTAAAAAATAGAAAAATCCAAGTCTCTAGCTCAAATAGCAAAAAAGTAGCCAATGTTATAGTTAAGGGAGGGGGACAAAAAGTGGAGCAGAAGATGGTGACAAAAGTTAGGATAAAAGAAGAAATGAAAATGTGACAGTAAATGTGACAAAGACTAAGATAAAAGCAATAGAAAAGTAGCGCCCCAAAAAACCCGTCCCCTACAGGCCCCTAATTGAGCTAGAGCTAAACGAAATAGTGGAAAAGACGGTGGGGGGGGGGGTTCACTTAGGTGGTTTGCAGTTGAATTTGGCGCAGCGAAAAACCTCTACGACCAGTATTTTTGAGATATTTAGCATTTTGTGCTAAAATTCTAATGGAGAAAACACCCATTAGAAACAAAATGGCAGTTTTAAGTGTTAAGATGGCAAACCTAGTATTTAATTTTATATCAAAAAGTTGAAGATGACTACCCTAAACATGTTGCCATCGAAAAAATTTGTAGAATATAACATTTAGTAATTTCTTTTCTTTTTTTTTTTTTTTTTTTTTTATGAATTTTTTATGTAATAGCTTTATAGCAATGTGATCTTTAGTAAGAAACAAAATGGAGAATAATCATTAACATCCCACATTTGTGAGATCTTTATAAGTTTTACCATGAGTGTACCTCTTAAGACTCTAAAGACTATAACCAACACTCAAAAACAAGTCTTAGATAAAACCGGTGTACTCTTCATTAGTTTAAGTTTTACCATTACCTTTCCCATAAGGAAAATACGTGGCCAAAAATGGCAATTAAAAGGTCCGTAAAGAGCTAAGTGGATATATCTAGAAACGCGGCACGACCCCAGAAGCCCAGCTAAACCCTAACAAATCCATTAAAAACCCTCATAGAGAAAACCGGTATCGTTTTAACAAGTATAACTTTGATGAAAATTTCAAAAACATTGGCTGTCGGATAACTTGACTCTTATCTACAATAATCCGGCATATCACCGTGTATTAAGCTGATATGACATCAAAATTAGTAACTCAATTTTAAAGGCAGCCCATTCATATTATCAATTATTTTAAGACATTGTTATTATTTTGCCCTTAATGAACACAGATTGTGTGTGAGCAACCAGTGTCCACCCAATCGCTTCATTTTAGAAAATACCAATTTTAAAATTGAAATTAAAAATACTTAGAGAAATAAATTTTTAAAACAAATGGTACCGCTGAATAGCTCAAAGATTCAGCTATTAGAATATGTAAATAGTTAAAAGATCGAAGCATAAATAATAGTTAAAAATTTAAGTTCAAAAAGTAAACAACCTAATACAATCCTATGGGAAATCGGGAAAAAACTCCAATAATTTGACACCTTTTTAAAAATCAATTAAAAATTATTATATCACCCCAGAGAAACATGGGTGATGGCGGAGAAAAGCTAAAAGTTCGAATTATCGAGATCCGGTGTTAGTTTTTCAAAAAAGTTTGGAAAACGTGAAAATATAGCTATGTTAAAATATAAGAATATGTCTCCAAAATCCCATGTTTCTCTATAGGAATGAGGGTTACTGCAAATTCTCAAAAAACCCAAAAAAGAACACTTTTTAAAAAGATCATTTGACATAGTAAATCTTAATATTTTGCAACATAACAGGTATCATTTTAAAGATTATACTCTTATCTAAGAGCAAAATACAATATATTTTCATTTTAAACATTTTTAGGTAGTTTTTAAGACAATAGAATTCCATTGTTTATCCCATGTTAAGTCTATGGGAAAAATGTTCAAAAATTGCAGTTTTTGATGTAATGTATAAAGGGTTAAATCTAAACGATAACTTTGACCCAATGGTACTAAAATGATCTACGTGCTTTAATTAAGGTGAATGAAACATTAGTTATTAGTTTTCTGATAGATTTAGTTAATTTTGAAGGATCTGAAAAATGTCATTTTTGAAAATGGCTCCAAAATTTAAAAAGTAATTTAAAGAAGTTATGTTAAAATTAATAGATAAAAATGACTTAGAGATACAAGATAGGACTTAAAAGAAAGCTTAGGAGTTAGTGAAGGTCAAATGAGTCATTAAAAACATTATAGGTAACTTAACATGGTCAAAATTGCAATGGAATCCCATTGTTTTCCCTATGTTATCTCTATGGGAGAAAAACATGAAAACATCACTTTTTAAAATGGATATTCAAGGGTTAAAACTTGGTGAAAACTTAATGAAAATGGTACCAAATTAATTTACAGAGTTTAATTAACACAAAATGAGCCATTGTTTTGAGTTATCAATTAGTTATATGTATCTTATAAGCATATTTAAAACACCTTAAATTAAAAATGGCTCAAAGTAAACAAAAAGTGCATGGTCTTTAATGGGTTAATTTTGTATGAAAACCTACATACCAGAAGACATAATAGATATCAAAATGAACACAAAAGTATATAGAATCTAGATTTATCAAGTTTCATAAATTTTGAGATAGTTAAGGGGGCACGAGAAGCAATTGAATAGGTGGCAAAACCTGGTTCAAGGAGAAATCGAAAGTAAAGAAGAAGAAAGTTTAACTACATATTTCTCCTAAACCCCTATACATAACTGCACATACTATATATAATTTTAATCAGCATTAAAAGAGGAAGAGAAAGATATATGGCACGAGGCTCTAGCTTACCCCATTCCTGAGAAATGTATGTTTTCATCCGGAGCAAAAACGACAGCATGCTACTATGATTGTTACATGTTTATTATAATAATAGTACACCAAAACAAATTTTCATATCAAAATATAACTTAATAACTGTCATGTCATAAAGGTTTCTAAAGGTTCACTGTACCAGGAAAGATTGGCTGTTGTGTTTTGGAGACAGGAGGTGATAGAATAATATTGTAAAGTTATTTTGGATATTGAAATTCCAAATCATTTTTTTAGGATCGATCGTATAGTGTTATAACATTTTTGTTGTAGCCACAAAAGACCACTTTGACATAACAGTCATTAATTAAAAAAATATCTGAATTTACTTATCATACATTTGGTAATTGAGAATAAAAAAGTAAAAGGTAAACGCATTACCTGCATTGACCCGAAAGAACAGAAAATGATGGGGACATTTGCAGAAAGGAAATAAACAGAAGACAAATCTTCCTTGAAATTTTTTTATTTATGAAGCAATTTTTCTTGCAGAACATAGCGCATTATTATAGAGTACATCTTTGTTCTTTTAGATGTACTTTTTTTATGATGGACACATACAATCTTCGTTCATTCTACGTTCTTACTAAAGAAAATAAAATAATTTCTTTCCTTTGGGGAGTGTGGAGGCACAGGCATTTAGATGATTTTTTTAGCATCACAATTCAACGACTCGAAGTAAAAGCACCATTTGAATAAAAATAACAATAATGCCGTCAACAGAATTTTATCCACAATCTTACTGAAGAATCAGAAGTAACTGATCAAAGAATCTCGCCACAAAAGAAAAAGACGAAACTATGCAGCCGATTACACAAGCATAAAAAAATATTCTTGCACTTTTAATATTTCTTACTGTAGATATGAAATCCGTTTATTTATTTATTTTTTTTTTTGAAGGGGAAGAGGCATCCACCCATTTTCTGCGTTCGTTACAGAACGGTCATGCAGGCGCGGACATAATTTCTTCGCAGAACGGCGAAAGGCAGCCATTCTGCAATGAAGTCCCAACTCAACTGCACTGAATGCGCACGTGCTCTCCGAGAACGGGAGTAAAAAGGGGGGAGTGCTATAATACTTGAAACAAGCCAACTTTGGCGGAACGAACATACAGGCGCCTTGCATTGGCATAAAATGCAATGCTAAAGTATATAAAAAACTGCTTTAAAAAAGGAAATATTATAGATTTCACTGAGATAAGATGCCAAACAGTAGTAAAAAGTTACGAATTTTTAAATTACGAATTAAACTGATTTAAATATTATTGGCTAAGGGGCGGAACTACAAAAGGATATGACTTCACAAATAGAAAGATATGGAACTTTCCAGATAATTTTTTTACCGGAAGTACAGATTTCAAAACGACGTTTATGATTTTAAAATGAATGAAATGCTATGCGAGAAAGAAAAACTTACAGGGGAAAGTCGAAAAAAAAAGGGAATTAAAATAATTTTGGAATGCGAATATTAAAATTAAATGAATACAAGATTAATAAAAATATTTTCTAAATGAAATTAAATAAAAATATGGCAGTGGTTCTAAGTAACCACAACAATGCGATATAAGAAAAAATTCCAAAACATTGACTTGTTTTAAAAATCAAAAGTATTCCAATAAAATTAACTATTTGAAAACACTAAAAACCATCTTAATAATATAATATTAAAATACATAAATTATTCTTTCCTTAAAAAATGAATTAAAAATTGAGAACATGTTAAAACCCGATACTTTCGAATAATACATAACCATCGTCGGAATTTTTTACAGTTGTCAGTAGTTAAATTTTTACAGTTGTCATAAAACCTTCATTTTTGAGCGATATTGATAAGTAGCCTTGTTAACAACTGTTTAAAATTTAAACCTTGATGATGGCTAAGTGTTACCGAAAGCACTCGGTTTTTAACATCTTTTTAATTGTTTAACCATCTTTAATTTAGTGAATCATTTATGTAATTTTATGTTAAAAGTATTCGCGTTTGATTTTAAGAATAATATTGAATTCTAATTTGTCACATCATTAATTTTAACACAAATATTCTAATTGGTAAATAAACAATATGAGTTGAAATTTTCGGACTGAGAGAAAATATTTCCGGCCCAGAATTTGAATCAAGGACATTTGGCTTAATCTGCCAATGCTCTATTATCTAAGCTATCCTAGGCAACTCTGGCAGAGACAGTTCACCCATTCATGGCATAATGTATGGTAATGTAATTTTATTATAAATATTGAAATTAATGAGTATACAAGACTTACTCTGCATACAAGAAAGGCCAATTGATGTTTGAAATTTTTGTAATAATAAGTATATAACAGATTTATATTGTTAAAAATATGTTGCGTTTTTAATACAATGTGTATTAACATTTGAGGTAGTATGTTTGTATAATAGATTTAGTATTGATAGAGAAAGTTTGATATGTCTTTTAGCCTAAAGTTGCAGTTAGGCAGTTAATGGGTGTTTTATGAAATATATGTAAATGTAAAATACGTATGATTTTAAAATATTTAGGCAATATTAAGTTGTTTTTAATAACTATAAATTTTGGGATTATTGATAAATATAGTATGAGGGTCAATCCATTTCAAGTGGTCCAGAAAATCATTAATTCGTTGCTCGACCATTTAAAAAAAAATCTGAAATTTTTTGTACAACAACCCTAACATGATGGAAGTTGAAAATGACTATTATTTTAATTTTATTGATTTTTATTTGTTTATGGCGGACATCTTTGTTTCATCGTCTGCAGCAATTTTCTCAGAAGAAGGGTTTACGGAATTGCAAATAATTCATCATTTATTTATCCAATTCAAGTGCGGATTGAAGCAATTTGTACAGAATACATTGGGCTAAAAATTTGGTAATAGAGTAGTTTCCGAAATAAAATCCTTATTATTGAAATATAAGCATAAAATTTCAGTTTTTTTCAAAAATTTGTCCGTTCACAAAAGGAAATTTTCATAGCAAGGAAAACTGTGAACATGACATAATTTTTTTTTTACAAATAGGCCGAAAGTACTTGTACTCACACGCCAAGTTCCAGATCTGGGACTTCGTTTCTCTTCGCTAAAAAAATCCGAAATTTTTCAAAAATGTCAAAAATCGCACTTTTTAGGCTTAGATATCTCTGATGGGGCACAGGATAAAAATCTGAAATTCCTGTTTCTGAGAGTATTGTATGATGGTGCTATGCACAAGAAATTTCAAGATGGAGATTTGACTACAAGCTGAGATAGGGCAATGGAAACATGTCAAAAGAATACTGCCAAACTATAGTTTTGTTATAGTCACAGCTAAGTATTTATCTCAGAGAGTCACTTAAATTTATGTTTTTGATTATCTTTAAATAATAGTAACAGAAAATAAAGCCCTTCGCAAAGCTTATCAATTAATTTAAAAAATAATTATGCCTAAGGCCATGCATTCTGTGTGGTTTTAGTAAATTTTGTTGTAAGTAATTTTAGTAACTAAAAGAAACCTCAGCACATTTACATAAAGAAAAAAAAATATTTTTATAGAAGACCTGAAACAAAATCAGAACAGGGAAAGAGAAAAGCTTTTAATGTTGTCATACTTGTTGAGACATGATCAAACGTGTCAAAACACATTCTTACTTGTTGGTTTAAAAACCACAATTTTGATTTTTCTCAAAATTTTATTTGTAGGAAACAAGTCTTGTCATTTCTTGATAACTTGATTGAAGATCTTGGCCTTGCTGGCTCATAGAAATAAACTTTGAAATCACTATGTGCAAGTCTCAGTTCATTAATAATTCCTAGCTTACTTCTTGTGCAAAAATGTCATTTTCTGCAGTATAAATTTTGAAATGCCTTCGGATATCTTTACTTTCTAAAAATTACTTGAGGTTGATGCATGGTAACATCGTATAATGTTTCATTTACAGGAATTTACTTATGGTAGGAACAAGTTTCTGGGAGTGGCAAGCAGCATTAAAATTGTGGTTTTTAAACTAACAAGCAGGAATTTGTTTTGACACATTTGATCATGTCTCAACAAGTATGCCAACATTAACAGCTTTTCTCTTTCCCTATTCTGTTTTTGTCTCAGGTCTTGTATAAAAATATTTTTTTTCTTTATATAAAAGTGCTGAGGTTTCTTTTGGTTACTAAAATTAAAAAAAAAAAAAAAAAAAAAAAACAAACACTGAATCCATACAAAATGTAAACCTTAGGCATAATTATTTTTTAAATTAATTGCTAATCTTTGCAAAAGGCTTTATTTTCTGTTACCATTAATTAAAGATAATCAAAAAAATAAATTTAAATGACACTCTGAGATAAATACTTAGCTGTGACTAAACAATAGTTTGGCAGTATTCTTTTGACATGTTGCCCTTGCCATATCTCAGCTTGTACTCAAATCTTTATCCTGAAATTTCTTGTGCATAGCACTACCATACAATACTCTCAGAAACCAGAACTTCAGATTTTTATCTCGTGCCCCACCAGAGATATCTAAGCCTAAAAAGTGCGATTTTCGACATTTTTGAAAAATTTGGGATTTTTTTTATCGAAGAGAAAAGAAGTCCCGAACTTGGCGTGTGAGTACAAGTACTTTTGGCCTATTTGTAAAAAAAAAAAAAAAAAAAAAAAAAAAAAAAAAAAAAAAAAAAAAAAAAAAATGTCATGTTGACAGTTTTTCTTGCTTGAAAAATTTCGTCTTGTAAACGGACAAATTTTGGAAAAAACTGAAACTTTATGCTTAAATTTCACCAATAAGCATTTAGTTTCGAAAACTACTCTATTACCAAATTTTTATCCCAATGTATTCTGTACAAATTGTTTCAATCCGCACTTGAATTGGATAAATAAACGATGAATTATTTACAATTCCGTAAACCCTTCTTCTGAAAAAATTGCTGCAGACGATGAAACAAAGATGGCCGCCATGCACAAACAAAAAATAATAAAATTAAAATAATAGTCATTATGAACTTCCATCATGTTAGGGTTGTTTGACAAAAAATTTCAGATTTTTTTTAAAATGATCGAGAAACAAGTGCTGGACCTCTTGAAATAGATTGCCCCATGATGTTTTCTGATGAATGAGTTATTAGACAAAGTAGTAGATGAAAAAACTCCATGGCAACAATATTGCAAATGAAGACATAATGATTTGGATATTTATCAACTTAAGTTATTGTAAAGTATTTTTTTAACTGGAAATTTGCTGGAAGAGATATTGCATATTGATGCTAAACCGTTCTGAAATAAATTTCTTTCGAGCAAAAATAAGTTGATCAATAACATTTTTGTTTCATTCAATAAATTATTAAAAAAATTTATTGTAATGTGGTGAAAATTTATAAGTTAATATTACAAGTAATAATGTCTCCACTATCAGCCTTTCTTTACAGAGATTTCATTGCATTTACGTGAAAAAAAAAGTAGCAGATGTGTAACATTTTAACTGAGTTGTAATTTTCTTTTTTTGAAGTAATTGGCTATTTATATGTTCTTGACATTTAAATAATAAAATAAAAATTAATATTAAATATTTTTTTCATTATAAAAATGATAAGGTTTATTAAACTGTCATTTGAAAATGCGTTGCCAGTCTGACTTGAATAGAGTGTGCCGTGAATTTGAGGTTAAATGTATAATTTAATATGTGATAAGTTTGCAATAATAAAGTCAAAATAAACAGCTAGAAAATAATTACAGAATGTATAACTAAAAACATATTATTATGAATATATTAAATAATTATTCTAAGGTTTTCAACAGTGTGGAGCATCTATATTCCTGAAGAGAAATGCATTATAATTTGTGTATTTTAGACAACGCAATGTTGCGTCACATTAAACTTGTATAATATAAATACGTTTTTTTTTTTTTTTTTTTTTTTTTTTTTTAAATATATATTTATTTAACTTATATATTTCTACTATATATTTTTAAAATTTTGAACTGGGTAAGCTAATTTTTTTTTTTTTTAATATTGGTACTCATATTCAAAATTGATACTTTCAAAAAAATATATATCGCAATAGACGGAAAGATAAAGAACAAACACAAGATTCCACTACAGCAGATTTGGTTAAAATTTTAATGGGTGATTCGTTGTGATTTTTCTAAAAATTATAAGATATGAATATTTTTTAGTATTAAAAAATATCTAATATAATTATCATCTAAAAATAAAGAAAAATATTTAAATACTTACTCTTTATGTTTTTCATTTGTAACAATGCTAACGGAATTATTTTATAACTTTATTCCTAAAATTCTAATTTTTAGATAAATGCAGACAAATATAAAAGGACAAATAATTTAAATAATTTAAACCTACAAATAAAATATATCTTCCCAGTCTAATTTTTTACAGTTTTCTATATTTTTACAGCATGACAAAATATTTTATTGTTTCTTTAACTTAAAGAGTTATACTTCGAGGATTGCAAGAATTACACTTTTGCGTGACTTCACATTGTAAAAGTTTTGAAGTGTTTAAAATAACGTCGCAATAAATTCCAGGCAGCTATAACACTTAAAAGGATTAAATTGTACTTTCAATATACATTTATATCCAAACGGAGAAGTTAAATATTTATAACTGTATTCATAAGGCCGTATATTTATTTTGTTATTTATCATATTATTCATTGTGATATTTCACTAGAAATTCTGTTTAAAATGAAAATATATACACTGTACAGAAAAAAAACTGCCATTTTTCCGGTAGGAATCGGAAAAATAGTCGCCCTTATCGTAACGGAATAATTTCCGACCCAGCTCGGAATAAAATCCGTAAAAAATAAGGAAAAAGTCAGTGTATATATTTAAGAAAAGCACTGTTAATGCTTTTTTTTTTCTTTTTTACTTTAAGTATTATTTCGATACCTACATTCATCTTGTTGATAAATTAAATCTAAAATAATAACAAATGTACATTACTTCTTAAATCTGTTTAAAAATGACTTTTTTAAAAAAGAAAAAATACGAACATTTATTTACTTATGTGTGTTTTTTTTTTTTTTTCCTGTAAAAACTTTTACATTAATGAATTTTTAAATATTTTAGAAAGCGTATAATTGAAATATTTAAGTTACTTTGAAAGAAATACTTAAAAAATCTGCAGCTTTTTGTATTGCTACTCTCAATAATGAGACAGAAAAATATTTTTCCGATAATTTTATTCCCTGCAACAACAGAAATATTTAGACTATTTTCTTTATCAGCATTGATTTTTCAAGGTACATTTAGTCTTGCAAATAAACTGAGATGTAATTTATATATATATATATATATATATATTCATAATATTATGGTTTTTGATGGTGGTAGGTTATGTTTAATTATTGGTTATATATATATATATATATATATATATATATATATATATATATATATTTCTTTACAAACATCTAGACTTTTTTTTTAAAGAAATAAATGTTTTTTTTTATTAATAATAACAACAATAATAATAATAATAATAATAATAATAAAATATCTGTTTTTAAAAATTACGGAATAATAATAATAATTACACAGATAAACAAGAAATTTTTTCTTGGAAAATTTCAACAGATTTAAGTAACCATACCCATGGAAATTTAGGAAATATTCACAAAAGATAAAGTTGGTTTCCGTTTCAGAGATATCGCTGTTTAAAATTATCTCATTATGTTATTTTATTGCCTTTTAGAGTACTTTGTTTCGACAGTTTAATGACCCTGACAGTGAACAAATATCTTCTACTTATAGTAAATCTAGGTGCCATTAAGATGTCTTTCGTCCATGTGAAAATTGCAGCACAGCAGCACCATCTGTTGGGCGATTTACACAAAAATATAACCATTAACAATTCATATGAAGGACTATTTTAACTTTGTATACTTTTTACAAGGGAAGGAGAAAGCAGAAATAGAATATATATATAGATAGAATAATACAGGGTTCGTACACATTTCTTTAAATAAAAATCAAGGATTTTAAGGACTTTCAAGGATCAAAATAAAAATATGTAAGGACCTATGGCGGAGTTTCTTCTTCTTAGTCCGCACAACTTTAAAGAAATCTTTCGCTATTTATATGCTGCCACCACCGATATGATTACGTGATATGGTCACGCTATGAGTGGATTGTTTAAATGAAAACCAACTCTTTCAATTAACTAAATTAACAGTTTATTTACACACTATTTACAAATCACAAAACACCCTTTACACTTAAAAACTCGGATGTAGGTGATCCGGTTCAACGTTAAATTAAATACAGTAAATGCTGGCTGTATACTGTTAAAATACGTTATGTCAGTCTCACTCTATAGTCGTTAAATTAGCTTTGCCGGAGATTACTCTTAATATCCCAACACATGGGCTTTAAGCTCTGCGAGCCTCACTCAACCCTACGCTCTATACAAGAGCTATACACAGGAACCACTTCGCACCTTGCGCTCCAGCCGTCAATCCACAACCCCGAGCCGAAGTCACTGCCTTCTAGCAACCCTCCGCTTTTACTCCACGTAAAACCGGGGTTTTTACTCTGACCACATTCTCAACTATTTCCCTCGTTCGTGCAATTCTTTTGTCTGCCCATCTCCAGCAGAAATCCCAAAAGATAGAGCAAACCCCTCTCCCTTCATGACTTTATCCCTCCATCCACGCAGTACAATTTACTGGCTCGGATCCAGTTTCAGATAAGGAAAGAATGTTATTTTGAAATTCCCTGTACACAGACCATACAATATATAATATAATATAGAGACAAAATAATATAGAACCATAGTTCTAACAACAGATGTTTCTCAGAACCTGACAACCTACAAATTAAATAAACTAATAAATTATAATATGCATTTTTAATAAAGGATTTCATTTTTGTAAATACAAGTTTTAAACATTCAAATGACCGGGAACGTAAAGTGGGGGGGGGGATTTCATCGTGTGGCAGTAGAAATTTAGAAATTTTGAAAATAACAAATATAGCAGAAGAAAAAACTAGTCGGATGTGCCAATACCAAAACTTTCTTCTGTCTCAGGTATGTTAATACTACAAAATTTGCTATGAGAGTGCGACTAGTAAATGGCAATCTATGCCCATCATGAAGATTCTAAAGATATGAAATTCCGTGCATTAGTTCTTGATGTATGACTATTACTAAAATAGTATAAATCCTGCACAATGCATCTTGGCAGTGCCATCTGTTGGGTGATTTGCACTAAAAACTAATCAGCAACAACTTGTGTTAACATCTTACTGAATCTGAAATTTGATGAAAATCCGTGCATTAGTTTTTGAGATACAGCTATTGCGAAAATCGGAAACATGTGCTCAGTAGCGCCATCTATCAGACTATTAACACTAAAACATTATCAGGAATAACTTGCGCCAACGTCTACCTAAATCTGAAGTTTGATGAAAATTCGTGTACTTGTTCTTGAGATAGAGCTATTGCGGAAATCATAAAAAATTCAGCATAGCAGAGTCACCTGTTTGGCCATGTACACAAAAACATAGATCCTATATTTATAGAGGTGTACCTGAATCTGAAGTTTGCTGGCTCTCATTTAAGGGCGTTGTGCATAATTTCTTAGGGAATAACAAAGGCACAAATTACAAGTATAAAGCTCGAAATATGGTAAACAATTTTAAAACGCTAAATTTTCACATGTTACTAAAGCTCTATTTCTTGCACTCTCACATTGATTTTTTCCCAGATAATATGAGAGCAATTAGCGACTAGCATGATGGACGATTTCACCAAAAAATTTCTGCTATGGAGTCTCGTTATCGATCACAATGGAATGCAGCAATGCTTGCTGATTACTTTTGGTTCATCAAGAGAGAAGATACTTAGCTTAAATATAAATGCAAACATATGTAGTAATGTACTAAAATTAATTCACTCATATTGTGTGCAGGCGTGGATAATGTGTGTAAAATAAGTGTAAAATGTGTATAAAATGTGTATAAAAGTGTACAAATATACATACTGGTAATCTTAACATTTGTGTATCATTATTATGCATTATTGTATGATACGATCTCATAAATTGTTATATATCGTAATAATCTATAAATACATATCCTTCGTTTAAAAAAAAAATAATAAAAAAAATAAGAGCCAAGTAAAAATTTCTGATACCATTTTTATTTACTCAAGAGTGTATATAATTGGAATATTAGATTTAAATTTAAGAAATAAATCAAAAGTCAATTTTTGTTTACCAGTGTAATATTTGTTTTATCCTAACATGAAAATACTCTTTTACTAAGAAGAATGAGTGTTTTATAAAAGTTTTTATTTGTATTTTCTGATTATGTACATTGTCTCCAAAAATGTTTGCCTAATACAATAAATGCTCTTAGACATATGATTGTGTTTTAATACTTGTAAAATAAGATAGAATATCGGAAAAGAAAAGATTGAATATATACACCAAACTAGTAATAAATATATATAAATACATTTTTTTAAATTTAAAATATACATATTATTCATTTTATTTTGCTTATAAACGAATCTGGTGGAATATTATTCCATGAGAATGTCTGAATGCAAAGTTAGAAAATATTTATGTATATGTTTTGTGTTCAGTTTAAAATTGGTTTCTTCTTAATAAAGAAAAATAAATTTATTAAATTGAAGAATATCGTGTAAAAATTCAGCACACACAAAATAACAAAAACTTGAGAAGAAATTTTTACATTTTAGTTTAATAATGCCTAGCATATATAAATAATGCGTATCAGATACATTCAACGAATTTTTTTATCTAACATTTTATTGTAAATTATTATATGGGATTTTAATTCACAGAGCTTTTTAAGTTTCTTACATAATAGGAGTCATGTCACTTCTAAAAAGAAAGGGGGAAAGACAGGTTGGTTGGCTGATTTTGACGGCCGATTACCTACACTAGGGATATAGGGCCGGGAAAGACAGAACTCAGTGATATTAAATATCTTAAACAGTCTACAGATCCATCTAGATTTTATAGAAATAATATTGGATCTATAATTGATTTTGAAAATGCAAAGATTATTGTAGCGTGTAATACAACGCAAAGAAGTACAATGAGAGAAATTGAAAAGTTGAAATCTTTTGAAATTATTGAAGTAGCAATTTTTACTAATAGATGCTGCTTTCTGTCCATTTATTCTTCAATTAACTTAGTACTGGATGTAGATAACTCATGTTTTACATTTTCTAACTTAGCAGTTTAAAAATATTGTGATTAATTTTAAAGTCGTGTGCGAAAGTTTTAGACCCGCAGCCAAATTTTGGCATTTTAACAGAAAGCATCATTATCGCCGAATATTAGGCTACCTTATGTGTCGATTGCGTCAGACTCTTTCGCCTGCTATAAATAACTTCACCCATCTCATTCCTCGTCAGTTGTTTTGTAGCTTTATCACTAGACGGTGTTGTTTTTAAATCTTTGTAATGGGTAAAGAACAGTCACTTTCAGTTGCAAAAAGGGCAGAAATATTTGCCCTGCATAAAGTTGGCTTTTCTGAACGTGAAATAGCTAGAGGATACGTTTGAGCAAGACAGCTGTTCATCAAGCTGTCAGTAAATTTGAACTTTCGGGAAAGTACACTGACCTGAAGAGAAGCGGCTGGCCTAGAAAAACTAGTGTTCGTGATAGTCATCTGATTTTCTAGCAGTTTTGTAGTATAATAAATAGAAATTTTTGGTCAATCTTCTTTAAATAGTGCTCAACCGACGTCTGTGCCCTTTGCAGCCAGAGTGTGTTTATTGTTTTTTCAGGAGGCTGTTGGAGATCGCATTACCATCCTTCGGATCACATGATCATCACGGACACTAGTTTTTCTTGCCCCCCGCTTCTCTTCAGGTCAGTGTACTTTCCCGAAGATTAAATTTACTGGCAGCTTGATGAACAGCAGTCTTGCTCACATGTAACCTCTTAACTATTACATGTTCAGAAAAGACAACTTTCTGCTGGGAAACTCTTTCTACCCTGTCTGCAACTGAAAGTGGCGATTGTTTACCCATTACAAGTACTGAAAAACAACACCGTCCACGGTTAAATCCACAAAGCAACTGACGAGGAATGAGACCGGAGTAGTTATTTATAGCAGGCAAACGAGTCAGACGCAATCGGCACATAAGATGGCGTAATATTCATCGTTAATGATGCTTTTTGTTAAAATGCCAAAATTCATCTGCTGGTTTTAAATTTTTGCACACGACTGTACTTAAGATCCTGAAAATGGCCACCGACGAAGGTTGAAACCTTTGATTTGTGTATATTTTTGTGTAATTTTAATATTAACATAGATCATCATTTAACAATGTATCACATTTTTGTCTTGTAATTTAGAGCGCATATCTTTATTGCAGCTATCTCAGGGCTACCAATCGCGACTAATCTTATATTTTATTCCCACCAATAATTAATAAAAGAAAATTATGCAGTATATATCTATTGCACATGTTGTAAAGCTGCATGTGAAGTATTTTTGTTTTGAGAAAGTGATTCAAGATAGATTTAAAAAATAGTCGACAATGGCAGCGCTGCTATCTGGTGGCTGTTTTCATTAACAAAACTGTCTCTAAAATCTATTTCGTTTTGTAGTTGATTCAGATAATTTATGAATTAAGTATTGCCAAAGTTTAAACTTGACTTTACATTGGCAGCTGCTGTGGCAATATATCGTCAATCATTTCTATTTTTGAGTGATATTTATCATATATTATTTTTTTAATATCAAATATCATATGTAATGATACTTTAAATCAATGGGTTTAAATGTTCATGTTAAACAAGATATATTGAAGACTAGTTTTCGACACATAATTTAATTGAAAATTTTTGTTGTAAGTTGAGAACATTACAAAATTTAAAAATACATAGGAACTTTTGAGTTAAGTGCGTAATGCCATATTTTCATATTATACTTGTGATAAGAACAAACATGTTTCTTCTTTTGCCTTCAAAACCAAGGAATGCAGCCATTAACCATAAAACTTATATATCCTTGTATTTATCTGTCGCATCTTCAACCCAGTATGCATCGACGAATGCAACAATGTTAGGATATGGTTTTGAAGAAATGTGGAGGTCTTGATTTGATGGTCATTCAGTATCGTCAAATATCTATCTTTGATAATTTCATCTTCTACTAAATATGTCTGTAGAATCAGTATTACTATATCTTTTGCATTATAAAATATATAAAAAACTTCTTAGGGCTTGCCTTAAATTTCCATTTCATGACGAAGGTTTTTAGTTTTTCTCTATACTAAAAAGTTTTTCAGATTTAAAGTTTATTTACTAAATGAAATGTTTTACGCTTTTGTGAAATTGGATCTTCTTTTCTACAAAATTATTCAGCTTAGAAATGTGCAGTTTTTGTATGACATGTTATGGGGTAAAATCAATGAACTAGTATTTCACTTGCTCAGCTTCATATTCTGAATATAAGGTTATCAGCATATCCCGTACGTATGGGATGAGTTCTCACTTTTGTAAGTTAAGCTCATTTCATGTTTTATTAAATTTTGTTATTGAAGCATTTATTGGCTGTTTTGATGCCATAATGGTGTTTTTTAGCTTGAGAAAATTTCTCTAATTTCATCACCTTGGAAAAATTATGGTTTTTGCAAGAGTTCCATTATTTAAATTACAAATCTTCCAGCAAAAGCCGTGGCTTCACTCGCTTAAAAGTTGAAGTATGCCAAAGGGTATTTTTATGTCTGGTTTTTATTAGAAGAATTTATACATTTAGTAATAAATAAAAAAATACTAATTAAACCATAGTTTGGCTAAACTTCATTATTACACTGCATTAGACAGAAATAAAAACTTAAATTAGTAAGAACAACTTTCTAATTATAAATAAAAAATAATTTATAAAGTATTTTGAGGATTTTATGTTCATATGAGTATTCATTTGAGGTTTTGATTTTTTTTTTTAGAAACCGTTCTTAGTACTCATTTACAACTTAAAATTAACCATTATTTCAAATTCCAAGCGTCTTGTCTAACGGTCTAAACATTATAGGAGTTTTCTATATATACAGACGCGTCTGAATGAATTACAAAAGCAAAAATGTGGTTTTATTTTTATTATGTTGAAATCGCATAAAGAAAACAAAAAAATATTGAATCTTCTATTATTTCGCAGTTGTACTAAATACATTTTTTCACTTTTTTATTCTTGCATACTTCAATATAATTTTTTTATTTGTTTGGAAGTTTAACAACACCATTTACTTAAAACTAGTCGGATTTCTAAAAGACGGATGTACGTAGTGTTTACTTTCACATGTATATTTACAAATTTATATTCGTACATTTAGCAACAATAGAATTCTTTTGTTTTGGCAAATTGAAGACGTCGTTTGAATATAAGCCGATCATGCTCACAGTTCAAGTTTTACAGTAATTTGTCCCATTAATTTGCAATTAACTGAAAACTGTCTATCTAGAAATACGTTGTTACGTACTTGTTTTTAGAAAGTAATGCAAGAAATAATTTCTTACTTAGTAAATATGTTTTATTGTTGCTCAAATTACTCTCCTGTCACATCGTTACATTTTGCATTCGAATAAAGCAATCACAAAACTATTATACCACTCTGAAAAGGCGTATCTAAAACAAGGCATTTGAATGGTTCAACTGCTTCGCCCGAGTTGTTAAACGTATCATAAGTAACATTATTCAGATAACTTATTTCACATTCAACTGCGAGTTTTTATATTTAATTTATTTCACTTTTTTATTATATATCGCGTTCATTGTATTAGATCCATTGTTGTCAGTTTGACACTTTTTTGTAATTGTGATAGCCGGATTGCCACCCCTTTACTGGAATACAAATATTCCTTTTTTTAAATGACATTTTAAATAATGCAAAAATAAGATGTATTTTTTTTTTTAACCATTTGGAAAAATGGTTATTGTTCTCGTCAGGGTAGGAAATCTAAAGCATATCTGAAGGTTTTTATTGGTTTAATCCGCATTTTATTCGTTTTGTGATTGGTCTATACAGTAAATTGTATTTCCCTTTACTTTCAACAGAGATGGATACCTTCTGTTTCCACTATGACAAAAAAGTAATAAAAACTACAAAAAAAATTAATAACTCAGAAACAAATTGAGATACAGCTTTCAAACAAATTGCATTTAAAAGTAAATTTTTTTCTCTATCCGACGGTGTAAAAAGTAATATTGTCGGATGTTTAGAAGTTTAAGAATGAAATTTCATTTAAAATTGGTAGTCAGATTTCTTGGAAATCTGACGATGAAAAAGCCTTTTCCCGAACAGCCAATGAAATACTTGTATAATATGTAAGTTTCAGGTGGATAATAACTAATGAAAATGAATTACAATTCCTGCCAAAGAGTTAATTTTAATTTGTAAGATTTTCACGTGCAAAAGAAAAATGGAATAAGCCAATTAAAAAAAAAAAAAAAAAAAAAAAAAAAAAAAGATAAATAGGACAGCAATGAATACCTATAAATATTTCACATCAAATACGAGTCGTAGGCGATTTTTGTCGCTAGGAATGTTTACGTGTTATAACACTATTAATGTTTAATTCATGGCGTACGTAATGTATGATCAACTCCGTGCGATTTTTTTATGTCTTAAATTTTAGTGTTTGAAAAAATCATTTTCCAAATAGTCGTAATTTGTTAAATTGCTTTTTTTTTTTTTTTTTTTTTTTTTTTTTTTTTTATTGTTGTCAATAAAACAATCAGATTTTTTTTACAGGCAGCCCTGAAGAAATAACTTTTGATTTTCCTACGCAGAATTGCTGGTATTACAAGAAAGGTCAAAGCAAAGTTCTTTGGATGAAGAGTGTTCTATTTTTATACAATATTTCTACTATTTCTGTATTTGTTTTCACGTAAAAGATGGAAAACTTATTAGTTAAAAAACTGAAGGTGATGTCAATTTCATAATATACAGAAACAGTATTTTACATGATATTGATGTAGTCTATTTAATATATAGTACAAATACAAGTTAAAACAACAACTATTTTTTACAGAGTATGCATATTAAAAATTTATGCAAAATGAATCGTATAGGAAATTTTACTATCTGAAACTTCTTCGTAAGTTTCGGATTTAAGATTCAGAATTTCACATGAATTATTTAAAATATATATATTTTTTTTTATGAATATAATTAATATCAAAGAATTTGCGCTTTAAAATTTCAAAAGCAATTTCAAAACAGTTATTTAAAAAAAATCAACTAAGTTATATTGGTTATGGTAACAGGAAATACTTTAAATGCGAGTGCAATAATGCAAAATAAATCTCAGGGAGAATTCCGCAAAAGTACATTTTAAAATTCTGAAAATGTCTCAAAATATTTTATTTTAAAAATATCTTTTTATCTTTCTTTAAAGAAATAAAACAAATGTGCTCACGAAGAATGGAAATTTCTTTTTTTGTATATATATATATATATTTATTTATTTATTTACTAAACAAACTGAAATTTCCTATACTTTAACAATAAATCTGAAACGTGTCGGGATTTTTGGTTTCTTATTACGTATATCACAGGCGAATATATTTTTGAAAAGAAAAATTCATATACATATAATTTATGAAAAAAAAAAAATACAACAGAATAACTACAGAGTAATCTTAAAATATATTTTACGAATAATAACATTTGATAAATAAAATTCTTATGTCTTATTTAGATAATAAATAGCCATTTCAAGCAAGAGGACAAAGTCTTAGCAATATGAATATAGAATAAATAATTAACATAAAATTTAAAAGTAATCATTTAACAAAATAATGCCAATTACATAAGGAATGTTTTTATGGGATATTCATTGTTCATATTTTCGAGGAAAGCATACTTTAACTTTTTTATCTAACGTTCTCTCAATGACAACATTTCAGTAAATAAAACAATTAAATAAATAAATAAATAAAAAAAAAAAAAAAAAAAAAACAGACTGCTTAAAAAGCGAACTAATTAATTATTTGTCACCGATGTGAAACTATTTTTTTCAATTCCTACTATTAGCTCACACTTTCGCTTATATCTTGTTCAAATTTTCAATCGTTAATAAAATACTTATTATTTATCCAATCAAGCTCAAATATTTTTTACTTTTTACTTGCAGTGGATGACGCTTGATGTTAATCCAGATTTTGTTTTTCAAATATTAATTCATTAATTAAATTAAAATAAATTCATTTTCAATAATCGAGAGAGCATTCTTCTTGATCAAGGCATTTTAAGACAGAGAGAGCCCTCTTCTTGATCAAAACATTTTAAGGCCACTCACGAGGAAAGAAGAATGGGAGAAATAAAATTCTTTTATTGACCTAAGTAGGAATTGACTTAAAATATATTTTTTTTTATATTACTTGTTTATATTAATTCCCTATTTTTTTTATTTACTTGTATTGATGACTTTTAAGTTGTGTTTAATTGTTAATTCCTATCTATAAACACTGTTTTGATGAGGTCTATAGATGTCTATGAAGGTTAGAGTTGAAGTAAATCTAGAGATCCTACCTACACAACTTTCAGGTTGCATAATATTTTAACCGAGCTTCTGACTGTGAAATAGTCAATGAAACATCGTCTTCATTTTGAAGGACCTATCGAATAATTTGCCACTCAGTAGGGTGCGTATATATATATTTTTTTCGTGTCTACCGCCATTTTGTATTTTAGGGCCGCCATTTTGAATTTATAAAAACAGAACCTATCCTATAACCATAGTGTGGTTAAGACGAATTGATAGAGACCTCATTCATTAAAATCCATCCAGCCGTTGGTATGTTTCGAGGGTATAAAGAAATCCACTTACACAGATACGCGTGAAAGGCTCAATCCCATCTCTTCTCCCTCAATTTATTTAAATTATAAGAAATTGGGGATAAACTAACCTTAACCAGAAATTATATTCAATAAAATCATAGAAACTTAACTTTCATATTTACCTTTAAAATATACATCTTTCTAACAGCTAATGAAATTTACACAATTTAAAATAAGAAACCAATCCATTTTCTCCATTGAAGCACTCTATTATTAGAAAATTTTAAAATAAAAATACTGTATTACGGGATTAATATTTATACTAACAAAAATAAATATGTTATAAAATTTAATATTTTAGAATAGACCTATTAATTTCAATCTACAATCGTCAACTGTATTTATTCTTTGCAATTTCATTACTATCACAACTTTATCTTTAATTTCATAAGAAAATAAAATAAAAATCATAATAAACTATAAAATAGTTAATCGCCATCAATTAATAATAATAACAATATTGTAATCTGTAAGAAATGAACTTAATATTGCATAAATAACAAAATTATATTAACTTACATAGATGAAAATCCCAGACATGTTGACTGCCGATGCTTCTAGAATTTATTTAAAGAAAAGAAAAAAATAAAAAGATGGATGTATTGGAACTCATAATTCCGCTTTTTTTAATTTTATGTAGATCTCGAAAGATGAAGATCGTCATGATATGTTCTGATTGCACCCGGAGAGTAATATATAGGTTGTACACATTACACCGCCATGAAAACTCGTTCGATTTGAAAACTTTATCCGCTATAATCGTTATTCGACATGCACAAGCCTTAGAATCCGATCGACTTATTAAAACATTCAATGCATGTAATGCTAGTCGTAACATTATATCTGAAGATTAACGGCATTCTATAACTGGAGATTATTGCATTTGGAAACTAGGCAGTAGAAAATCACTCGTAAAGCACCAACCATAATAATGAAAATGCAGTCATTCCGTTGACATAGTTGACTGAGTATTGAGATTCTGTAGCTAGAGCCACATTCATACGTGATTTCTAGCATTGCTTGTGGAATTGACTGGATTACATACTTGATTTTCGCCTTCGTTACTTCAAATTCAGCCACAGCAAAAGCATGCATTTTGTTCGTCTTCGCTGGGAAAAGCATACGGATAAGTAGTGCAAGATACGGATAAGTAGTGTAATTCTTTTTATTCGCTTGAAGAAAACTTTTGATCCTGTGAAGCATTTATCTCAAGCCGCAGTCATGTTTTCTAACATGACTGCAACATTAACAACACATTGCTAGATTTTATATTTAATTATTATTTTATATTTAATTATTATTTTAAAATGTGTTATGGGCTTTTGGACACCCTGGATTACGTTCTGGATTTTGCTACCTCCCACAGAGTATCCCACAGAGAAAGGGAGCAATCTGTCACAACAGTGCCTGAAAAATTAGTTTTGATCATATTTTACATGTTTTATTCATTCCTAAATGTTTAATTAATATTCTAATATCTTAAAATATTTAATGCCATATCTACTTTATGTCATGATATATGATGTTGTTATTAAACTTTCCAACCTGTCTACTCTATATTTAAAATTTATATGACATACCCTAACACATACATAAATATAAGCATCAATCTGTTTTTGGCCAAAAACACCGCTTTTTTTTTCTCTGGGAAACGTCATTTAAGTGGTAGATCACAAATTTAATCTGAAAAAAATAAATAAATATATAATTAAAAAGAAAAAAATAAGAAAAAAAACAGATGTTTGAAAACATTAAAACAACACATGCGGTCAAGATGAGCCATCTAAGATAGAAATTTGGACCTAATTATTTTCATTCGCTTGAAAAACCTGCCATGCTGAGTAGCATTTTAGTCTAAACTCTTGTACGATAATTACTTGATTTTTCGCATTGATTTTTAGGTGCGTTCGTAATTATATAAATACGTAGCACCTATAGTCGTCGTTCAGTCCGTCTGTCCGTCCGTCCGTCTGTCCGCATGTAACAGAGCAAAAACTACCCAACCGAATGGTCTGAAATTTCAAATATATGATTGTTGCAAAATTTTGTCGAGCCATTTCAAATTTTATGAAAATCGGATGTATAGTTTAATTACAGGGACAGTCAAAAGTTTTTCTTTACATTACGGCCAATGGGAAAAATTATTGAAAGTGCATTTTAATGATATTAGAGCCTTCCGAATGATCTGAAATTTTAAAGATATAACTGTTGCAAAATTTTGTCGAGCCATTTCAAATTTTAGGAAAATCGGATGTATAGTTTAATTACAGGGACAGTCAAAAGTTTTTCTTTACATTACGGCCAATGGGGAAAATTATTGCAAGTGCATTTTAATGATATTACAGCCTTCCGAATGATCTGAAATTTTAAAGATATAACTGTTGCAAAATTTTGTCGAGCCATTTCAAATTTTAGGAAAATCGGATGCATAGTTTAATTACAGGGACAGTCAAAAGTTTTTCTTTACATTACGGCCAATGGGAAAAATTATTGCAAGTGCATTTTAATGATATTAGAGCCTTCCGAATGATCTGAAATTTTAAAGATATAACTGTTGCAAAATTTTGTCGAGACATTTCAAATTTTAGGAAAATCGGATGCATAGTTTAATTACAGGGACAGTCAAAAGTGTTCCGTTACATTACGGCCAATGGGAAAAATTATTGCAAGTGCATTTTAATGATATTACAGCCTTCCGAATGGTCTGAAATTTTAAAGATATAATTGTTGCAAAGTTTTGTTGAGCTATTTCAAATTATAGGAAAATCGGATGTATAGTTTAATTACAGGGACAGTCGAAAGTGTTCCGTTACATTACGGGGAATGGGAAAAATTATTGCAAGTGCATTTTAATGATATTACAGCCTTCCGAATGGTCTGAAATTTTAAAGATATAATTGTTGCAAAGTTTTGTTGAGCTATTTCAAATTTTAGGAAAATCGGATGTATAGTTTAATTACAGGGACAGTCAAAAGTGCTCCGTTACATTACGGGGAATGGGAAAAAATTATTGGAAGTGCATTTTAATGATGTATCAGACTATGCGCTTTATGAAGTGCAAAAAAGTATACATTCAGTACAATATGGGGTGCCAAAAATTATTATAAAACTAGTTATAGTACGAACGCACCTCATTTGCCACGTTTGACGAGCAATTTCCAACTTGTTTAAATATATCAAAGACTTTTGGGAAACCCGGTACATCATTTATTCAATAAAGCACGTGTATCTGCCACGGTCGCAGCATCCTATTTTTAGGTGCGTTCGTAATTATATAAATACGTAGCACCTATAGTCGTCGTTCAGTCCGTCCGTCCGTCTGTCCGTCCGTCTGTCCGTCTGTCCGTCCGTCCGTCTGTCCGCATGTAACAGAGCAAAAACTACCCAACCGAATGGTCTGAAATTTCAAATATATGATTGTTGCAAAATTTTGTCGAGCCATTTCAAATTTTATGAAAATCGGATGTACAGTTTAATTACAGGGATAGTCAAAAGTTTTTCTTTACATTACGGCCAATGGGAAAATTTATTGCAAGTGCATTTTAATGATATTAGAGCCTTCCGAATGATCTGAAATTTTAAAGATATAATTGTTGCAAAATTTTGTCGAGCCATTTCAAATTTTAGGAAAATCGGATGTATAGTTTAATTACAGGGACAGTCAAATTTTTTTCTTTACATTACGGCCAATGGGAAAAATTATTGCAAGTGCATTTTAATGATATTAGAGCCGTCCGAATGATCTGAAATTTTAAAGATATAATTGTTGCAAAATTTTGTCGAGCCATTTCAAATTTTAGGAAAATCGGATGTATAGTTTAATTACAGGGACAGTCAAAAGTTTTTCTTTACATTACGGCCAATGGGAAAAATTATTGCAAGTGCATTTTAATGATATTACAGCCTTCCGAATGGTCAAATTTTAAAGATATAGTTGTTGCAAAATTTTGTTGAGCTATTTCAAATTTTAGGAAAATCGGATGTATAGTTTAATTACAGGGACAGTCAAAAGTGTTCCGTTACATTACGGGAATGGGAAAAAATTATTGGAAGTGCATTTTAATGATGTATCAGACTATGCACTTTATGAAGTGCAAACAATTATACATTCAGTACAATATGGGGTGCAAAAAATAATTATAAAACTAGTTATAGTACGAACGCACCTCATTTGCCACGTTTGACGAGCAATTTCCAACTTGTTTTTATATACTTTCAACAACGCGCCTCTATTAATTTTATTATATTCCTATTTTATTTATTAAACATGTGGAATGGCAAGCTAAGGCGGAAATTTTGTTTCGTAAAACTGGTGTTAAATAATTAAAAGATTGAAAGATTGTAAAGCACAACTATTCTTGTATTTCGAACATAACGGGAAAAGATTCACGGGAAAATGTATTCGAGTTAATATTTTTTTTAGATTCTAATAAAACAACTCCGCATATCCCATTGATGCAGAAGAGTTTTGAATTACTTAATATCATATTTTATGCAGCCTGAATTTTTCATTTTTCATAATTATGAAACGTTCGAAATAATTATATTTTCAAATAACTATATTATTAAAGAAAAAATTCATTTAAGTTGCAATATAAGCTATGCAATTTTTCCGTGATTTTACAATTAAGTTCATGCGAAGAATTTTTTTTTTCTTATAAT
This sequence comes from Maratus speciosus, assembly GCA_963932465.1. Taxonomy (NCBI): domain Eukaryota; kingdom Metazoa; phylum Arthropoda; class Arachnida; order Araneae; family Salticidae; genus Maratus; species Maratus speciosus. The sequence continues at coordinate 419,441,011 of OZ010795.1, forward strand.
TTTCCGTAATAAATTTTAGTGAAAATTTAATTTAAATAACAACTTTCACAAGTTTATTTCAGTATTCTAGTTTATCAATGTAATTTTGATTAAAGCTTTGTATAAAATTTAAAATAATGAGAAAATCTTAGGTAATTAAAGTTAGTGATTATTTTGCATTTGTTTAAATTTTCTTTCCTTCTGATTATATTATTTCTTGTCTATTATTAAAGTAGTAAATGGGAAAAATTTAAAAATTCCCTTTTTTTATTTCCTGTGGAATGTATTTTATATTTTAATTATATTATATAGTTATTTGAAAAGGAATATAATTTTTACATTTACATTTATGGCTGGAAAAGAAACATACGTAAAAGTATTCTGTATTTATTGAATTTGTCTTAAATTTGTATCTAAAAATATTATTTTGTAACATATTAATTATTCTATTTTTTAATTCAAATGCAATCTTTAATTTATTAGATTGAAGGTTTTCTTATTGGTTTTAACTTTTATAAACATCCGAGCAACTTACAGTAAAACACCTAGATCATGAAAATAAAATATTGTTTTGTCGTGAAATGGAATCCTTGACAGATTCAATTATGTGCGCTATTCATTTCAAAATTTAAAAAAAAAGAAAAACCACGCGATAAGCATAGATTATGAAGCACTTTTCAACTCTTCCGCAATACTTTTACAAATCTTCGCTTTTTAGTAAATAAGGTAAATAGCATACATAAGTAAACATTTTAGAAAACGCATAGCACACATGACAAACTGATTTCAACTATTACGCCACATAGCTAGAAAGGTGCTCAAATTCTTTTCTGCAGCTCTGTGTATAATCTATATTTTTGTACAGATTCGACATGGTATGCTACATTTAATTTAACAATAAAATGCTCAGTTGAAAATTTCACTTTAGCAATTTCTATCAATAGATGTAGACTTACTTGTGTATTTTTGTGCAACCCTGTATATGTACATACACATTTTTATAGAACGACATATTAAAATAATTATATTCACACAAAATTAGGCTTAAAACTATTGCAATCATTTCTATTCCTAAGAGGCCATTTATCCCGTTCTTTGAATAGTATATGACATTATTTATATTTTACAAGCATATAGTAGTAAACTGAATGCAGTTGTGCATGAAAATGCATAATTCAAATTAAAAAACACATTTAAACAATTCGCGGTCATACTCAGTAATTTTCAGTAATGGCAGTCTTTTGTGCAGCCCTTTATATGGTCTATAGAATTTATGCATGCCACGTAGTATGCAAAATTTAGTTAAACTTAAAATATATACCATAACTGAAAACGCGCAATCAGTAACAAAATAATAGACAACACTTCAGACAGTATAATATCTGAAGTTTTGTCTATTAAGTATATTTTACGCTTTCCTGAAAATTAACGATAAACGTAATGCACGTGATATTCAACTGTAAGAATCTTGTAGTAAACCTCAGTAATGCATTCAATTTCATCGTGTTTAAAATATTGCAACATAATAGAAATTCACCTCGAACAGTTTTTCCCCGTACACCATTTTGTAGTCGAACAGTTTTGTGCGACCTTGTAAATAAATAAAAGATGCTTTGCGACCAATATCATACAGAATGCATTTATTATTGCATCCCAGAAATTGATATTTATGTCATTATGTTTATAACAAAATAACATTATTAAAATAAGTTCTTCATAAATTTTAATATTACGGAATACTTTTGATTTCCCTGTATACAAACTACAAGTGCTACACATAATATAGTCTGAAGTAATCATATTCAAATGAACTTCAATAATGTATATATACTTCATCAGGTTTAAAATATTTTAGCACTATTAAAATACACTGCGTATACTTTTGATCCACAGACCATAATGTAACGGAAAACTTTTGAGTACCCCTGTTAAACTAGTATGTTGTGGCCATCACAAAACTTTCTTCTATCTCATACTTGTCAATACTTCATCTCATACTTGTCAATTCATTATCACAGTGCATCTATGCTCATCATGAGGATTCTAAAAAGATGAAATTCCGTGCATTAGTTCTTGAGATATTACTGTCCATGAAATCGTGTAAATCCATCAAAATGCAGCATAGCAGTGCCACCTATTGGGTGATTTACACCAGACCCTAATTATCATCCACATGTGTCAATGTCTAACTGAATATGAAGTTCGGGGAAAATCCGTGCATTAGTTCCTAAGATAGAGCTATTGCGCAAATCATGACAAATGCAGCATAACAGCGCCACCTGTTGAGCGATTTACACAACCACATAATCAGTATCAACATTTATCAAGCTGTACTTGAATCTGAAGTTTGATGAAAATTCCTGCATTAGTTCTTGAGATAGAGCTATTGAGGAAATAGTGCAAAATGCAGCATAGCAGCGCCACCTATTGGGCGATATTCACCAACACATAGTCAGCATCATTTCATATCAAAGAGTAACTGAATCTGAAGTTTGATGAAAATATGTCCATTAGATCTTGAGATACAGCGATTGAAGAAATCGTGAAAAATGCCGTATAGCAGCGCCACCTGTTGAGCGATTTACACCAAAATGTACAAAATGTCAATTCATATCAAGGATTAACTGATTCTGAAGTTTAGTGAAAATTGTTGCATTAGTTCTTCAGATACCGCTATAAAGGAAATTCTGAAAAGTGCAGCATAGCAGCGCCACCTGTTGAGCGATTTGCACCAAAATACAAACCGCACTAATTCATATCAAAGTATACTTGAATCTGAAGTTTGTTGAAAATCCAAGCATTAGTTGTTGAGATAGCCCGTAAGGCATGGTGACGTCACGGCGACGTCGTTGTGAAGTCACACTGTGATTTTGTGACCGTCGATGTGACGTCACGTGACGTCGATGTGACGTCATAGTGACTAGAATGCGAGGTCGTTATGGCCGTTTTAGAGGTCGTTTGTGACGTCACATTGTGACCACTCTGTGAAATCACGGTGTGACAAATTTGTGAAAAGTGTGTCATTTGTGACTATTTTGGCATTAACTTTCTGACTAACCTGTGACGACAGCGACAATGCTTTGACGTCACACTGTGACTAATTTGTGAAATATGTGTCATTTGTGACGAACTTGTCATAAACAATGTGATGATTTCAAATGAAAATCAAATTTCAAATTAATTGCTTAAAAGGGCAAAGGCCAACATAGTGAAAAAGATTCCAAGCCGGGACTCGAATCCGTTCCTTTAGTGTAGCGCACTGACATTCTACCGACTAAACCACGTGGAACGAGACCCAGCCTGGAAAATTTCTTACTAGTACATGTTGGCAAGGCTACAAACGCAGCACAAGATGGAATATTTATCGTGAGCCGCCAACATCGGGTAAACACGAAACTTAATTAAATCCAGCATCGATTCAAACTATATAAATACTTGGAAATTTTTCCATAGAGAACCATTCGCCTTGCATACAATATTTCAAATTAAAATCAAATTTCAAATTAATTGCTTAAAATGCAATTTTAATTTGAAATTTGATTTTCATTTGAAATATTGTATGCAAGGCGAATGTTTCTCTCTGGAAAAATTTCCAAGTATTCATATAGTTTGAATCGCTGCTGGAATTAATTAAGTTTCGTGTTTGCCCCATGTCGGTGGCTCATGATAAATATTCCATCTTGTGCTGCGTTTGTAGCCTTGCCAACATGTACTAGTAAGAAATTTTCCAGGCTAGGTCTCGTTCCATGTGGTTTAGTCAGTAGAATGTCAGTGCGCTATACTGATGGCCCGGATTCAAGTACCGTTATGGAATTTTTTTCACTATGTTGGCTTTTGCGCCATTTAAGCAATCAATTTGAAATTTGATTTCCATTTGAAATATTGTTTGCAAGGCGAATGTTTCTCTCTGGAAAAATTTCCAAGCATTAATACTGTGATGATTCTTGTTATAAACACTGTGGTGAATTTTAAAATAAAGTTTTGTTTGAAATATACAATATTATCTTTTTACCGTACTTTTTAGCAATGTATCGCTATTTTGGAGTCCTATTCTTCTAAAATACTTTTAATTTTTACACTGAAAAAAACAATGCTTATCAACTGGCATCCTTTTTTATTAAGTTCTAAGCTTGAACTTGAGTTCAAGCTTTATATTAAGAATGTGTAGGTTTTTATGTGTTGTGACTTGTTATTATTTTATTAAATACGAACATGGAGTCTAACGGATATTAATACATTTCCTATTTAAAGAAGAATAAGATAAGCCATATTTATTTAAATTTTTTATTCCCGTGTATATTGTATTTTGTTAATATGAGCTAAATAGATTTGGTATGATTTATAGGAAATGACTGATCTGGGAAATAGAAAAAACAAGTAAGAAAAATCATGCGTTAAGCATAGATTATAAAGCACTTTCCAACGCTTCCTGAATGCTTTAACTAGACATCGTAATTTAAGGAAATAACGTAAATAAGATAACTAAGCAAATATTTTAGAAAACGCATAAAACATTTGAAAAACTGATTTCAGCAGTTACCGTTCATAGCCAAATATGTTTTCCAATTCTTTTGAATAGCCCTGTATTTAATCTGTAGGTTGATATATACTAGTATATAATGTGAAAATTTATTTTAGCAAGAAAATGCATAACAGGTTGAAATTCTCATTCAGAAATTTATACTAATATATAAAAACATACTTGAATACTTTTGTACAACCCTGTAGTTTACCTAGAATCTTTATTACACGCCACTATTTAGTTAAAATTTAATTCAAATTAAAACACTCTTAAAACTGCTGAAATCACATTTCCAGAAATTATAATTTATAGACGGCCATATATCCATTTCCTTGCGTGACCCTGTGTATCATTTTATCCATATTCTACAAACATTTCATCTAAAAAACACCTTTAAGCAATTTGCGCCCATACCCCTTAACTCTTACGTATACTTTTGTGTAGCCTTGTATATGAATTATAGCTTTTATATACACCATATACTATGCATAAATATAGTGAATCATAAAAGCGCATATTATAATTAAAAATGCATTTCCAGCAATTATCGCTAATGAACAGTACAATATCAACTTTTATAAATATCATAAATTATAAATATTTTTTTATAAATATTATAAATATCAAATTTTAAAAAGTATAGTAAAGCAGTTTAATCTATAAACTTGTTATCAGGCATGAAAAACACTTTATTTCAATGCTTAATTGTCATATTTTATTTTTTAATGCGAAGTATCGAACGTGTATCGAAAACGTAGAAAATGAGTTTACAATCGAAGAAAATTTAATAACTGATTCTGAATGTCTACAATTAAATGTTTGATTAAAATCACGAACAGCAAAAACGTGCTTACATACAATTTAAAAAAATAAATATACCAATTTGAAAAACACTATATAATTAGTATTTATAATTGTACTATTAAACAACAACAAAGTACAATAGATGAATTAAATGTATTATTAGATTTAACAATTTCTCAAAAATCTCTCCATATGTTACAAGGAATTCCTATTATTTTATAATTTTGGCAAATGTTAAATCTGAAAACATTGATATGAAGATTTAGGATTTTAAATAATAATTTAAAATATTATTAGCAATGAAAAAAAGTCTTTCAAAAGTTTCACTACTATAGTATGTAAAACGGCATTTCCCTTTCAGTATAATGTTAATTTCTAATCTGAAAAACAATCCCAGATCAGTTTATTTCTATAGGTATAATATAAAACTATTTAACTCATCTCACCAAATATACAAAACAGGAACAAACAATTTAAATTAAATAAGACTTACTTTTTGAGCTCCATAAATTAATTATTAATATCCGTGTGTATCCGAAAATGGCGACGTCTTTTTCTTCCATTAAAAAAAGCACACGCAAAAGCTTACATTTTAGACTAGTAACTTACCGTATCTGTTAGAACAAAAAGTTCTCTGTTTACCCTGCGGTATCGTGGCAGACGATTTGGGGCAGGTGTGAGTTTATTCCCTTTTATATAAACAGATATGGAACTTATATGTGCAATCATTTTATGAGACTGTCTGTATTTAAATTTTTGTATTTGAAGAATTTTCCAATGTATTTTACCTTTTCTTTTTATCAGTTTTAACCCCCCCCCCCTCCCTTTTTCTAAGTAAAGATTGTTTCACACAAATACAAAATATCTTCCTAAAAAATAAAAAGATATAAATAAATATCGAGGATAAAAAAAAATTTCTTTGTCAATCGTCATTCTTTTCATGTTAATTTCCTGTAAAATAAAACAATTCGTAAAATAACTTTTTTTTAGAGTCATATCTCTAAAACACAAATTTGAAATACGAATAATAAATTATATCATGGGTTTTGCATAAATTTTGTATTATTTTTATTTATTCGGAAAATGCTAATTTTATTTTAAAAGTCTGAAAGAAGTAGAATTTTTTAAAAAAATAGTTACTTAAAATAGGTACACTAACAGGAAAAAATATGACTTGAATACAAATTATAAAGCAAGAAATGTATGTATGACTAAACTCTGAAGACTCTTTCTACGTGCTCATTAAAAGCTGCAGACTTAACTATAATAGAAATTTTTTAGTTTGAAGCCACAAAAGTGTTTCGAATACCAGTGGTCGGTAAAAATAAATTAAAAATTTTCCTTCCTGCAAACTAAATATGTGAAGTGTATATATTTAATATTCCTAATTCTAAATATGTTATCCAAATTGCTCCAGCACGTACCATTTTTCCGAAAAACACTTTTATAATAATAAGAATAAGAGAAGGATTATTATATTAAATTGCAATACTAGATAAAATTGAAATCAGGAAAAAAGTATACTTTCACACTCTTAGATATCAAATTGATAAAATATAGCATGGAAATCTAGTTTGTTGATACTTGTACCGTGTGTTTTCCTTTATATGCCCCCCCCCCCCCACCATCTTTTCGTGTCTGAATTTACTACTTGCTACCCACTAATATATTTTCATTCCTTATGCCGCTGTAACGCGGGCCTTTTTAAAACATTTCTCTTCATTTTCAAAGATTTTTGAAGTTCATATTTTTCTCCCACTGTGACTTACAATATGGGTTACAATTTTTTACAATTTATTACAATTTTTTTTGTGAGTGTGTCGTGACCTACGTTACATGCAGTGACATAACAATTCTTTTTTATTGCCAGAAAAATAAAATTTTACAGTAACAACATGTTTTGAAGATTTTTTGTAATTTTTTAAAGTTTTCTAAGAAGTTCACATCTCATTCACAATGTGACATCACTGAGTGGTGGCATTTCGGTCACAGATGTGACGTGACCACAGTGACTCACAGTGACGTCACAACGACGTCACTGTGACCATGCATGCTATGAGGGAGAGCTATTGCGGAAATTGTAAAAAATGCAGTATAGCAGCGCCACCTGTTGAGCGATTTACACCAAACTGTACAAAACTTCAATTCATGTCAAGGATTAACTGAATCTGAAGTTTGATGAAAATCCGTGCATTAATTCTTGAGATAGAGCCACTGCAGGAATTGTAAAAAATGCAGCATATCAGCGCCACCTGTTGAGCGATTTGCACCAACATGTAATCAGCATCAAGTCTTATCAAGGACTAACTGAATCTGAAGTTTCATGAAAATCCGTGCTTTAGTTCTTCAGATAGAGCCATTTCGGAAATCATACAACATGCAGCATAGCAGCGCCATCTGTTGAACGATTTGCACCAAAAATTAATCAGCATCAATTGGTATTAGGGACTAACTGAATATCAATTTTTATTAAATTCCGTGCATTAGTTCTTGAGATAGAGCGCCCACAAAATTTGTGTCACATACACACAGACAGACAGACAGACAGACTCACAGAGTCACAGACAGACATTTTGTAAAAACATGTTTTTCGGGTTCTCTGACCTCTAAAACGTGTAAATCCGTCGAAAACCGGAATTCGAAAATTTTCATGAATCCAATACTTTCTTCTTGTAAAGATAGAAGAAAGTAAAAACTATGAATGGTAAAAAATTCCTTTTCAATACGAAACTGGAAATGATAAATTTCACTAGCGTATGTAAATTACATGACAACCAAAATATGTTTACACGAGTTAGAGCACGACTAGACAGATGGCCATACAGACAGACGATCAGACGGACGGTCAGACAACCCAATTCATGAACAATTTTCATCTATGTTAGAAAGTGTTAAAAATAGCGTTCAACTTTTGAATAAAGCATAGAAAACAAATTAACTAGGCCTTGAACTTAACTTTTTGATAGTATATATATATATATATATATATATATATATATATATATTACATTAATGTAGATTGAATTTAATACTTCTAACATGATATTTAAACTAGTATGTAGTGGCCATCACAAAACTTTCTTCTATATAAATCACATCAATTAAATCATTTAAATAGTACAAGAAATTACATGAATTTAGCACCAATTCATATCAAAGTATATCTGAATTTCAAGTTTGATGAAAATTCGTGCATTAGTTCTTGAGATAGAGCTATAGCGGAGATTCTGAAAAATGTAGCATAGCAGAGCCACCTGTTGAGGGATATACACAAAAAATAAACAGCACTAAATGATATCAAGGTATACCTGAATCTGAAGTTTGTTGAAAATCTGAGCGTTAGTTCTTGAGATAAAGCTATTGCGGAAATCGCAAAAAATACAGCATAGCAGCGCCACCTGTTGAGCGATTTACACCAAAAATTAAACAGAACTAATTTATACATCAATTCATGTCAAGGACTAACTAAATCTGAAGTTTGATGAAAATCCGTGCAATAGTTCTTGAGATACAGCTCTTGCGGAAATCGTGAAAATGCAGCACAGCAGCGCCACCTGTTGGGCGATTTACACCGAAAATTAAACAGCACTAATTTATATCAGGGACTAACTAAATCTGAAGTTTGATGAATATTCGTGCATTTTTTCTTGAGTTAGAGCTATTGCGATAATCATGAATAATGCAGCATAGCAGCGCCACCTGTTGGGCGATTTTCACAAAAAAGTAATCAGCACCAAACTATGTCCTGGACTAACTGAATCTGAAGTTTTATAAAAATCCCTACAGTAGTTCTTGAGATATAGCTTTTGCAGGAATCGTGAAAAATGCCGTATAGCCGCGCCACCTGCTATGCGATTTTCACCAAAAACTAATCAGGTCCAATTTATATCAAGGTCTAACTAAATATGATGTTTTGTGAAATTCCGTGCATTAGTTCTTGAGATAGAGCGCCCACAAAATTTTTTTCACATACAGACTCACAGAGTGACAGAGTGACAGAGTGACAGAGAGACATTTTCTAAAACCATCAAATCGTGTTCTGGGCATTCTAAAACGTATAAATCCGTCGAAAACCGGAAGTCGAAATTTTTCACGAATCCAATACTTTCTTCTTGTAAAGATAGAAGAAAGTAAAAATATATTACAAAAATGTGTATATAATTATTTGCCCTAATCAAAAATATTACACCAATAATAATTTAAAACTTATGGAAGTTATAATTTTAAGTTTAAATTGCTTCTGTTTCAAAATGAAATCTGAACAGACTCTAAGCTATAATAATTTTCAAACTAAACTTAACTTCTCTTAAAGTTTTTGGAAATCTAATTAGTGAGAATAGCTATTTGAGAACTGGGAATAGTTTTCTAGGACGTTTGTCGAATACTAAGACGACCCTTGTATAATTAAATGCATTTGTTATGTTAAAAATATTTAATTCGCAAGAAAAAATAATTTAGTTCTAAATTTAATATATCGTGTTAAAGACATTTCAAACAGAAAAATGATTAAAGAAGATATAAATATTTACTTAATTGCCATGAGTTGAAAGAAAAATATTCTATGAAATGTTTACTGATACATGCACAGACATAAAATTAAACTACTAATTCTTTATTGCATATGATATTTGCTTCTATAAAATACCAATGACAATATCTTAGACATATAAACAATCAAATAAATTATGAAGCGTAATTGCGCGAAAAATTACTTGTAAAATAGCTTAAAATATTACTGGGTTTTCTTGTGTGTGTAGTAAATTAATAAATGAATTGGCAGTAAGGTACAGTCACATGACAGTACACGACTTTCTCATTTTCGTTCAAACAATTACTGGTATAAAAAGATGACTAAATGTAGCCGAATCTATATAATTTTCTGCTAAAATAAAATGGAAGACCACAAAAGAAATTTAACAACTGCTCCGGATTCCCATTAATGATTTTTCGCCCACTGCCATTTTTTAAAATTATATCAATTTTAGCTACAGTGACATATATCAAATTTTAACTACAGTGGCATATATCAAATTTTAGCTACAGTGACATAGATCAATTTGCACAAACAACATGCGTTATTTTGAAGTAAGGAATATTTAAGAACAACCATAATGAAAGTAAAAAGGATTACTTGTCTTTTTTTAGAAATTCAGAGTCATTTGTTTCTTTATTTCGTTTTCAAATTATACGAAATTGTTCATAGTGTTGCTGTTTTAATTAATTGCAAATTTAATGCAAATTTTAATTAATTATAAAAAAAAAATATTTTGAATTTTTTCGATTTTTTTTTTCTTTTTTTCCTTTTAATTCAAATATATGAAATTCGATACAAAGTTCTATTTGTATATATAAACCAAACTTTTATAAAAAATATTGTGGGTTTTCATTGATATATAAGGCGCAGGGGGCATTTCGAAGATTTTTAAGACAACGCGTAAAACTCAATTTTTTTTCTCAAAAATATTTTTTTGTGTGTGTGTGTGTGTTAAATGCATGCCATATAATTTTACTTTTGAATAATATTTAAAGTGAAATTTACAAAAAATAAAAATTTGATTTTTAAGGTTTTTAAGGTCCCTCGTCCTCTTAATAGAGAAGTTAAACTGTTCAAATTTATGCTTGAGTAAGAAACTCTAAGGGTTTCTTTTTCTTTGTAATACACATACAAACCAAATATTTATGTCCAGAATTCGAAATGTAAAATAACATTAATTTAGTTAAGGCCATATCTTACTAAATTAATGTTCAAAGGTTATTCACTTAAAAAATATTACACAAATTGAAAACCTATGTATGTACATTTTTCTTTAATTCACACTTTTTTAATTATTTTGCCTTGGGACCATCATTTAATATAAAAATTAGATTTTCTTAAAACTTTTATACATTCATAACGAAAAAGTGTTTAATACTGAAGAGTTTTATTAGATACAGACATATTAAAATACTTTAAAGATTTTTTTTTTTTTTTTTTTTTTTATATATAACCTGTAATCTTTTACAAACAATAATAGCTGTTAATAAGAGCATCACTAGAATGCATAAATTGATTTTTTTAACTTATGTATGGTTATTATTCAGATACAGATATTGAAATATTGAAAAACTTCTTTCCTTAAAATCCTTTGAAGTATATCTGAAGATTTTAACGATTCGCTCGTAGAAAGTTTTAAAATAGAAAAATTGTGTCGTCTAGTTGCGTTGTCAATTTAGAGGGATTGAGAGCGAGATCTGGGTGGCTGAACGGTCTAAAGCAGCCGTTTAAAACGACAATGTTTTGCAGTGGATAGCAGGTTCGAACCCAACATCCGGCAAAATTATTTTTGAGATATTTTTTGCTATAAGTTATTTCAATAATGACATATTTTATTAGGAGGAGAAGTTATATGATTTTATTTTACTATTAATATTATTTGAATGCTTTATAATTAAATAAAATTTAAAGCTGAACAATATTTAAAATAATAATTTTATATTTAAAATATTTAAGCTAAAATATTTTTAATGTAATTATCAATTAAATAAATTGAGCTGATGTACAATTTTTGTTATATCTTCTGACCTTTATCAAGAATATATGCGTGTGTGTGTCAGAAAGAAAAGTTTGCCTTTCTTTTCCTTAAAAAAAGAAAACGGAAAAAATGAAAGATATTCATATAAGAACTATTAAAAAAATGACCCTGATATCCATTGTTTAATATTTTAAAAATGTATAAAAATGTAAAATAAAATTCAAGTATTCAAGTAATAAAAATTATATGCGGCACCAAGTTTCAAATTTGGGCTTTTAGAGAATGAGACTGATAAAAATAAAATTCATGGCAGCTTTTAATGGTCATATAGTTAAAAAATCATAATAAAAATAAATAAATAAATAATGTTATTTTTTCAAAAAGAAGAGACCATAGTAAATAAAAATAAATGCTCTACCAACGATTCTTATTTAAATTTCTGGTAAAAAGAAACATAATTGGTTGTAAAGTATAAAGTTAAAATTCTGTGTCTTCATTGAATAGATTTGGCTGACTGTACCCTCTATCGCTTTAAAGGAATAGAAATCATTTATGCAATATAGAAATTTGTCACAATTTCAATAAATAAATTTAAAAGTAATTCATTAAAAATTCAAGAATTTTTTTAATGAAACATTTGCTGGACAACATATAACTATGATATGTTCCCGCACCATGTTGGTTAAATCAAAGTAAAATTGCGTAATTTGTTATTTCTGTTTGTATAAATATTTTTTTATAAAATATAATTATGAGTGTAAAATTATAATGTTTACATATTTAAGTAAAATAGGAGTGTAAGTTCATACAAAAATTATTAAGTTGATTTTAAATATTAAATATATATTTTTAAAAAATTGTTGTATTGTAAAATGAATGTATAATGTTGAATAGAGTTCGGATCTCAGACAACAACAATAGCCAGACGCCATGGTGTCGTTTTATGACAAGCCAATGGAAAGTGGTATATAATTAGAAATCGTAAAATAATAAAAACGTTGGAATAAATTTATGGCCTCAATAAAAGTGTTGGGATAAATTTATGGCTTTTCAGACCACCCAAACTTTAAGGCAGATAATAATATTAAAGTATATGTAAGGGGACATTTGCAGACTGTTAGCTAATAGGCCTATCGAAGAATAATGCAAAATCTTCTCACATCCAATAACAGTGGACTAGACAAAAATAGTTCCACCCACTGCAGGAGTTGGTGTGCAAGAAGAATAAGGTTTGAAAAAGAGAGTCTGAAAAAAGATGCAGAGGACGCAGGAGCTCTCCTGAAAGCCCGTGCAATGAATCCAAAAAGCCCTAGTAATGCCCAGGCGAGATGTACATATCGGAGTGAGCCTAAGCAAGCCTAATTGAGGATGTCTTCCTGATGTACATATCGGAGTGAGCCTAATCAAGCCTAACTGAGGAAGTCTTCCTGATGTACATATCGGAGTGAGCCTAAGCAATCCTAATTGAGGATGTCTTCCTGATGTTAAAATACAGAGGATTGTTCTACAGAGGTCCGTAGCTATGCATCCTGCCATTCCGAGGTCGCCGCTCTGATACGAAGCGAATTCCAGATGACATATGAATATGATCCTAAGCAACGCGACAACTCTGAATTTGATGAATAAAGGCCACCATCCCGTATATTAAAAAAAGGTACTACTTTCAATTTTTTCTTTTACCACTTAAAATCATATGAAAAATTATAAATATACTTTTCTGATATTTTATGGTAGAGAGTAATCTGAGATCCGACAAAACCGATAATTAAATAAAATTAAGGTAATTTAAAAATGAAAGAGAATTATTCTTTTAGCAAAAAGAAACAAATATAATAATTAGAGTATATGAAAATATTGTATTTTTTTTAAAGATTAAATATACATAAAATAATGAGAAGCAAACAAAAGTATTGCTTTCTTTTTTTTTTTGAATTAATATTATGTATTTCTGTATATAGTTGTGTTCAATGTAAATAAAATATTTAATCAAGTTTTAAAAAGTTTCTGTAATTATTTAATTGATAATGTTTGAGGTATGTCAATTTATTTTTACAGCTTAAATTTTAGTTTAATTCATAAGTGGAAGAGTTCGTCTAAATAATTCGCAACGCAAACTCTTAATTTTATTCGTAATTATTTAAATTTAATAATTACATTTTGACGCGAATTTTAATTTAATTTTATTAATGCTTCGCGTTGCTCTTCTACTAGAATTATGTAATTACGATCACTTATGTTATTTGAATTTATCTAAGGTATATAAAATTATATACCAATTTGCTATGAGGTTGCTTGGATGATTTGGATCAATTAACAATTTTGGATATAAATTAAATAGAAAATAAACAGGTGTAATTATCTGTCCAGCATCCCCTCCTTCATGGTAAAATGGTGCTATGATTAAGGAACGTTCATATGAGGTCATTAGAAATAATAATAATAATAATAATAATAATAATAATAATAATAATAATAAAGGAAAATAAATTTAAGTATTATTTTAATATTGTAGGTATTTAAGTTTAATTGATTAAAATTTTATTAAAATTAATTTTATTATTGTAACAATAATGACACACATATAATAATTTTATATAAATAAAATGAATAATATATGTTAGAAAAAAAAAAAAAGAAATAAAAAAAATAATTCAGGGATTTATAATAGGTAAATTTAGGAATTATAATTTTTTTTTCTCTCTCTCTTTTCTCTTTTGGTTGGATCTCAGTTACCATTGAGAAATAATGGCATTCACATCATAGATGACACATTTGTAAAAATAATTTTTTTTTATATACTGTATAAATAATAATAATAAGAAGAAGAATGAGTAAAATTTTATAATATGACTGGTATAAAAATGATTGAAATGTCAATAGATCATGATTTTTGAAATTGTATCACCTTGATACAAAAGAAAATTTAAGAGTCGTACTACGAAGTAGTAGTACAATATTTACAAAAAAAAAAAAAAAAAAAAAAAAAAAGAAAAAAAAAAAAAAGATTGTTTTTTCTGTAGAAAAAGACAGATATTTTTCTGTTAAATGAAATTATGTTTTTTTTTTTTTTAATATATACGTGTATTATAAACATTTTAGGGGTATTTATGTGTGTAAAAGAATAATCTACAAAACAACTTCATCCTCTAAGAATTTTTTTTTTAATTTTAGTGTTGTTGTTTTTATGTATTTATGCAATTTAGAATATTTTCATACATATGTTGTAATATAGAGAAAATAGTATGAGAGGCAAAATATTATTTTAAGAGGTATAGGATCTATTTTGAATTCATATTTTGAAAAAGTATACATTGATTAGTAATATTTGTTAAAAATGACTCAGACGCTGGATATAGATACACGTATTAAGTTAGTGTCACCATTTGACAATAAAAAGAACAAAAACATTATATATTTCTTAGAGGAATTTTATAATATTTTGAATTTGACAGATATACGGGAAGAAACTAAATTATTAATTTTAAAGGCTAAAATTACTGGGGACGCAAAACATATTTTAAGTAAACAGATTGAAAAA
Source organism: Maratus speciosus (assembly GCA_963932465.1). Taxonomy (NCBI): domain Eukaryota; kingdom Metazoa; phylum Arthropoda; class Arachnida; order Araneae; family Salticidae; genus Maratus; species Maratus speciosus. The sequence goes on from OZ010795.1 coordinate 419,456,366, forward strand.
TATAACGAGACCAATTATAATTTATTTAAAAATAATTTGGTGGAGTTATTTGGTACAAAACTAAGCTTCCTTAATGCTCAGAGCAATTTCCTAAATTTAAAACAGGCCGCAAGTCAAACGATAGAGGATTTCATTTTTGAGTTTAAAAAGGGTGTAAAATCTTATATCGAAAGTGCAGGCGAAAATGTGGATAATAAGGAAGAGAATTTTATCGAAATCTTAAAAATGTCGAATTTTTTAAATTCAATTAGACGGGATATTGCACTAGATGTTCGTAAAAATGCGCCCAGGTCCTTCAAGGAGGCATGCGAGTTAGCAAAACTTATGGAAAGTGCGTATAATGAATCAAAGTTTGAGGAAATTAACGCAATAAATAAAGGAAACAAAGATCTTTATGAGAACATTATAGAATCAAGTAAGCAAAACAAAGAGCTAATCGAGAAATTAAAAGGGGAGATTGAAAAACTAAAAAAATCAAAGAAAAAAAACCATGCAATTAGGGATGATAGTGTTCCGCGGAATAAGAAACTCTTTAATAAACACAATGATTATCAGGGTCCCCATTTCAATAACAATTTTCATTATAATGATTATGAACGATATTATAATGATTACTACAATTCCTTTAATTACCCGACGCATTATGGGATGTATGATTATCCACAACCTAACTGGAATTCGGGAAATAGGGATTTTGGATATATTTCTGAGAATTATGATCAAAATGGTTATCAATTTGAAAAGCGCAAAAAGAAAAAAAAATGGGCAAAGAAAACAGCGAAATCGGATCAAGATTCGGGATTTTCAGAGACGGAAATCGATAAAATAAATAAAACAATCGCAAATATAACAAATGCAGACAAAGATAGTCTGCCAATTATATCACTAAGTATACAGGGCGTCGAAATACAAGCGTTACTGGATACTGGAGCTGCTGTTTCCCTTTTATCACCTTCTTTATTCAAAAAATTAAAGATACAAACGTCAAAATCAAATATTTGGGCAATCAGATCCAAATTAAAACTTTAACGAATTCAAAGATTTTTTTTAAACAATGTGTAAAATTAACTTTTCGATTAAAAGGTATATTCACAATAGGCACATTTTATGTCACTAATGATGATTTTGATAGACAGTACCAAATGTTATTAGAGTACGATTATCTCAAAGAAAATCATATGATTTTGGATTTATGCAATAAAACATTAAAATTTAAAAATCAACAAATTAAATTAAACGTTGCAAGTGAAGTAAATAATTATGAAGTGAATAACATTACGCCACGTAATTCAGGGGAACATTCAAATAAAAGTATGTTTGCCATTACTAAAAATAGAATTTTTCTCCAACCTGAAGAATCGAAAATTGTAAAATTAAAATGCCCAGAGGATATAAATATGTCAGATGTGATTATTTTTGACCCCATTCAAGAAAATAGTAAATTTTCATGCGAGACTTCGTTACACGAAGTTAAAAAAAATAATAACATAAATATTATAATAAAGAATAAACTGTTAGAAAAGTTAATTATTCAGAAAGGAACTAAAATGGGGGAAATTATAAAGAACTTTGAGTGCAAGCAAGATGACTCAACTGATAATATAGAGAAAGGGACATTTTATGAAATAAATAATTTAAATATAGAAGATGTAAGAAAATTGCGAGAAGCAGAAATTAAAGAGACGGATTTCGATTTAAGCCATTTATCAGAGGAAGTACAACAAAAATTTCGAAAAATTTTAATGGGCAATGTTCATGCATTTTCAAAAAGTTATCAAACATTGGGGCAATCAGCGTTTGTCGCACCAAGTTTTCAATTGAATCATGAATTCCCGGTACAAGCTAAGCCATATAAATTGCCTCAGGCAGTAAGACAGTATGCGAAAAGGGAAATTGAACAATTGTTACAGGCTAAAATTATAGAGAAGACTGACTCCGAGTATGCTTTTCCAGTTATTTTCGTTAGAAAGAAAAATCCGAGTAATAACCCGAATGCAGAACCCAAGTTTAGAATGGCAACGGACCTAAGACTATTAAACCAAATTTTACAACCTTATACTTATCCGATGCCGGTAAGCGGTAATAAATACTATACGGTGCTAGACTTACATAGTGCTTTTTTCCAAATAAATTTAAAACCAGAAGATTGCAAAAAATTAGCGTTTATTACGGAATTTGGAAAACATATGCCACTTCGTTTAGCTTTTGGCACACGAAATTCTAGCGCAGTTTTTGCAGAAGTAATCGATAAAATTCTGGGTCATTTTGACAAAAGCAAAGTATCATACTACATTGATGATGTGTTGATATCTGCAAACACAATAGCAGAGATGACGAAAACCTTAGAAGAAGTTCTACAGGTATTAATAAATCACAACATGACAATCGAACCTTCAAAAATGCAAATTTGCAAAGCAGAAATAGAATTCCTAGGATTTAGGGTGAATCAAATTGGATATTCTCCATCACAAAAGAATATTGAAAAAGTGAAAAATTTAGTCAGACCAAAATCGAAAAAGGGGGTCAGATCTTTATTGGGCTTAGCGAATTATTTTTGGACGCTAATACCCAACTATTCAGACAAAGTTAACCCTTTAATAGAGCTGACTAAAGATAGAGTTAAATTCAAGTGGAGTCCAGAAGCAGAAAATGCTTTCCTGATAATTCAGGAAGAAATTGTACAAAAACCAACACTCAGACCCCCCGATTTTAACAAGGAATTTTTCTTATTCACGGATGGGAGCAAAGTTGCAATTTCAGGTGTTCTAGCTCAAGAAAAGGATGGTCATTTGCTACCTGTTGAATTTTTCGGGAGAAAACTTAGAGAACCGAAAAAAAATTATCCGAGTATTAAATTTGATTTATTAGCAGTGCATGAAGCAATTATGCATTTTAAATATATGCTTTCAGGTAGAAGATTTGCTGTGTTAACTGATTCGAAAGCACTAACTCAGCATTTACATTTACAAGATAAATCGGAAATTATAAACAGATGGGTAGCAGATTTACAAGACTTTAATTTCGACTTCGAATTCGTCGAAGGAATTAACAATCCAGCAGACTATTTGAGCAGGAATTTAGATAATCTTACAACAGACAGAGAACTCCAAAATAATTTGTTTGCAAGTAACATAGCACTTACAGACGAAAATATTAAATCGGAGCAATACGCAGACGAAAAATTAAAAATTATAATAAATAAAATCGAAAAAGACAAAAATAATAGAAACACGAAGAGATTTGATTTAAATCAAAATAAATTATTAATTTTAAAACCTGGTTCAGATAAAAAGGAGCTTTTAATTACCCCGGATTCATTAAAAATTGCAGCCATAGAAGAAGCTCATAAAGCGAATTTCGGATTTCAAAAAACTTATGATAATGTGAAAACAAGGCTTTTTTGGCACGGAATGTACAAAGACATTAAACAGTATTGTGCAAATTGTGTGCAGTGCCTCACATCTAAACAACACACGACAATAAAAGTCCCTGTTAAAAAAATGGTGAAAGATCACAAAGTCGGTACAGTCCTGCATGCTGACGTCATTGGACCTTTAAAACTCACGTTAAGGAAAAACAGATATATTTTAATTATAATTGATTCGACATCGAGATTTCTGGAAGCTGTTCCCCTACGAAACGTACAGTCACAGACTATATTAAATGTACTAAATAAATATTTTGCAAATTATGGGATGTGTAAAGAAATTATCTTTGATAATGCAAAATATTTACGAAGCGAAATTATGAAAGAATATTTGGAATCTTTAAACATACAAAGGAAATTTGTGAGTGTATACCGTGCGCAAGGAAATGGACTTTGTGAAGTTACCAATAAAATATTAAAAACATCAATTGTAGCTATGTCGAAACGCACTACGGAATGGGGCATAAGACTGGATTTTTTTAAACTAGCGTATAATTCCTCAAAGCACCGCGCTACGGGATATAGTCCCTCACTGCTATTTTTCGCAAGGGAAATAAAAAATCCCTTCACAGCCCATATTCCTTCTGAGGAAATATATACCCACTCTTATGTTAAAAGCAGAATACAGCATATGAAGGAAATCAAAATTCAATCCCTTGCAAACCAGGAGAAAATAATGCAAGAATATATAGATGAAGAGGCATACGAAAAAGTAAAGGATTTAAATTTGGGTCAAACAGTAAATTTAAAATATATTGGAAAACCAGGCGCATTAGAGCCAAAATTTCAAGGACCCTACGAAGTTACTAAAAAGTTTAGAAACTTTAATTACTTATTACAATATGTTCCAGATAAATCAATAGAGCCGATCAAACGACATATGGATCAGCTGTACGCTCCGAAATATGCAACAGGTCATACAGAGGCGGAAATTACGAATTTACAAGGGTCTCAGAAAAAAATTAAGGGTGATAAAAATTACAAAAATAAATGTGGCATTTGTCAGAGAAAATTGCACTTAACTGAAAATTGTTGGTTCAAATTGAACAAAAATACGAGTCAAAAGGGTGACAAACTTGCTAAAAAGTATTATAAAAAAAATAATAAATATTCTGAGAATGTAGACCCATATTTAAAGTATCAAATAGATTATTATGATAAAAATATGTCGTTATATGGTTATACACCATATACAAACTTATACGGGGATGTTATACAAGATCATTACCCTTTCCCCCCTCCCCAATATTATCCATGGGATATGAATTGGTATTAAAAATAAATCAAAATACATAATTAATCGAATTTAAAAATTTAAAAATTTTCAAAATTTAAAAATAAATTTTTCTCTTTTTTAAATAGAAAATAAACAGGTGTAATTATCTGTCCAGCAACATTCAACTTATTTACCGTTAAATCTTGACGGGTACCATCTAGTTACAACAGAGTAATACAGTTAGACGTCCTTTTGACATCATCCCTCCATTACATGATTCTCTTTTTACTGAGTACGTCTTATCTGGAAGGAGATTGATTAATAAGCCCATCTCATCAGCATTGAAAATATCCTGTGGAGTATAATTTTCTATCAGAGAAGGTAGTGTACCCCTTTTCCAGTCATCAACCGTGGCTTGATCGACGCTTGCGGAATCACCACACACTGATCAGTATGCCAAGTGTGTCTCTTATTTAATCTGTCGATCCACCCATTTGATGCGGAAAATCCTATTATGTCTGATCTAAGAGAAATTTCCATAGCTTTCTCTCTTAATATTGTTCCATTAATAGGAATATTTGCAAAGTGCGCTTGGTGGAGCCATTCAATTAAAATTTTTTCGAGTTCAACATATGAAGAAGCTTTTAAGGTTTTAATCTTTTTTTTTTTTTTGCAACTTTTTTTTATCTAGTGTATCTGATTTTGTTTCAATAGCATCTTGCTGGGTTAAAATTGATTTAAGTGTAGATGATGCAAGTCCAATGGATTTCGCCAATTCTACTTTAGTCCCTGAAAGATGCTTTGATTTTTGTATAATGCTGGCTTTATCGGGAATAGAGAATCGCTTCGGTTTTGCAGTCTGTTTTGCTTACTGAATGAAAACGAATGAAGATTTTTAATGCTATCCTTCAGTTCAGTTTCTATTGAAAACTTAACTATCTATATATTTCTATCGAAACGTATGCTCCCTCCCTCTGTGGAATATTTCACAATCCCTTTTGTGGGTCTCTCTTGTTCCGTCTATCAGGCGCCGAAAAAAAAAAAAAAAAAAGATTATTTGTTGTTTTATTTTTTAAGTAGAAATAAGTTTGAATGCAGCAATCAAGTTGCAGGGCTCTTGGTTTTCCAAAATGGGAAAAATATTTGATATTGTTTTTCAGATTTGATTTTGTTCATTTCAGGAAATATCAATTCAAAGGAAAGCAGAAATACAGATAGAAAAAGTGCGAAATTTGTCAAAAACGGTAAATTATTGCACGTAAAAGTGTTCATTTTCATTTTAAAAAACGATGTTAAATCCGGGAAATACACCAGAAACAGATTTTAAAAACGGTTTGTTTTTTTTTTTTACATTATTTGCACAGAAATTGGTGGGACCAAGTTAAAACGACCTTAAAAACGGGAAAATGTTATATGCGGGAAGCATTAAATCAGGGTTCCACTGTATTAAAGTTAACTGTATAATCATTAAACATTTAATATTTTTTAAAAACAATTAACTTATATATGAAATATTGAATATAAATATATCAAAATATTTTTATTTAGTCTTCATAGGTAGTAGATATTCTCATTCTTGAAACTAAAAATATATCTCAATTTATATCATTCTATTTTGAGCTATCTACATAAAATTAATCAATTTCCAATTTAAAATGCAATTTAACTATTAAATGTCTAGGAAAAATATTTTCTTTTGTAAGCAAGTAATATCTGAAAGAATGTATAGTTTACAGTAGAATTTAAAATACTAGAATTGATTTTTCAAAGAAACAGAAGATATTTCTAAAGAATGAAGTTAAAAGGAATATCCAGGAATTTAAATCCCAGCGCTACTGATAAGAAAAGAAATAAAAGAAGTTGATTCAATCAAAATGTCAGTTCTTGATCTAAGCTTTATTGAACAAGAGAAAACCGATGTGTTTATTTTTTTCAAACAATTAAAAAAAAATTCTATATAACACATTTTTTTATGTAAAAAATCAAGTTACAGATTATATCATGAATGTAGATCTACGAAAAAAACAGCGACAATAAGATGTTAA